>OY757011.1:137514130-138762285 GCA_963580285.1 Lucinisca nassula | reverse complement strand
ATCTTGGTTGATTGTATTAAAGATAAATCAATAAAATTGGTACCAAAATGTTCGGGAGACATTGTGCCTTGCTCTGATGTAATGATATGCTAATTAGCTAATTTGCATATCTATGAATATTCATTAAAATAACATTTTTCGGTCAAAAGATACACAAAAATCAAAGAATTTTCGATTTAGAGTGCACAACAAAGACTATGATAAACCTATTTTGATACGCAGGCTGGTCAGTCTTTGATGGGAGCATAGGCTTATTGAAGGAGATACTGTGCCCCGTCTCCGTAATGGTAACGTCAAGGTATATCTGACATTTTTTTTTCCGTAACCAGTAAACCCTAAGGAAGATTTCGGGACCAATGGGATTTTGTCCCGGGGGGTGCACGGGGACCTACACTGGACAGCGGCCTATGTCATAACCAACTTATTTCACGAATGCGAATGACGTGTACAGCATGAAATAACGGTGTAGACAACCAACAACAGAAAAAATAATAGAACCCACCAAACAAGCAATTGCAAATTAAACTGAGCAGTGACGGCTCTTGTGGGTCGATTGTTTCTTAGTATAGAAGCCTGATCAATCGCCGCTTACTGCACCGTTTGCCGCGGCCAAACTCAACATGACCAAACCGAACACATCGATTCCATTCTGGAGCGATTCTTCGGCATCACGTGAACCTGAAATGAACACCCCTCTAAACCCCACTTTATATAGAGAAAACTGGGGTTTACGGGGGTAGGCATTATTTTGCTTATTTCTGCTCAAAGACATGGGTTGTGGGTACTCGTTAGAACCGCCTCAATGAGGCCCATAACCTATGTTTGCAGTATAGATAATATAGAGGATTTTCATCAGAAAAGTAGCCATTTTGGAGGTGTGAAAAATGCACTATTTCGCACGGGTGTGTTGTCGTAATGGGTAACGCTCTGTACTCATCAGTCTGACCTCCCAACGATAAGAATATCGAGGCGATAAAATAACCTTTACCTGAATTTGGAGCAAATCAGTGATAGTCACATGGACATTAGCAACATAAGGCTACTGCGCTTGGTAACTGCGCTGACAAACAATCGTATCAAAACGCTGTAGCAACAAGGACAAATAATGACCCTCACAATAATCGTTCTAGAACGGTTTCCAATCTTCCAACCCCAGCTAAAGACGAATTGACGCTGAAACTGCATTTACAAAGTCCAGTATTCTTTTCCTTTTTCTGCATTTTGGCATTACTCGTACATTTGAATCGTCAACTGAGCACTTGAAATGTCACGCCTTATTTTCTCTGAAAAATATTACAAAATAATAATAATAATAGACTTGAGCCTCCTCTGGAATAAGACAGTAACTTTAAAATACATATGGTAAAATTCTTATGTTATGACCACTTTTGAACAGTTCCAAAGGTGGTCTCTTACTAATCCAAGACACCTAGTACAGGAAACACAAAGAAAGAAAAACTGAAAATTTTAAATATGTTTCTAAAGAAGAACTAGTCTTAACTTTAGTGGAATTCCACAGAACAGTCAGTGACCTTCCGCACAGAAGTGATATTTAAGGCCACTTTTGAAAGGTGGTCTCTTTTTAGAAGACACTGTGTAGAGGACACTGTGTGTAGGAAAACAAAGAAAGAATACTTGAAGCTTTCTTAATATGCTTTTAAATGCATATTGTCTCAATTTTAGCTACCCCTGTTTCGAACACATTTTCATGGTCACAAGGTATTCGAGTTATTGAATATTTGAGTGTATGGTAGTTGATAAAACATTTGACAGCATTCAATCACCAGGAACTGTGACTTGGAAAATTAGATCTAGCTCACACTAATCTGTACGCTAGCTGTCCTCTTTAGCGAAGGAAAATTTCAAATCTTGGAGGGCATTCCAATATCTAAAAAAGTCATTGTCAATGTTAGTGCAATGATCTGTCTCAGATAGTATGCCCATTCGCGTGACAATGTCATCTGTTATAACTCAGGCAGCGGCCTTTAGACATTTCTGTAAGTATGAGTCTTTCTGCCTTTTCTTGGGAGATTCCCATCTTCCAATTTGCCACCCATATTTCCAATTTCAACCATCACGAAACACGCCTGTATAATTTTGACCCCCTTGAACCCCACTTTTATATAGTAAAACTGAGGTTTAAAGGGGTAAACCTTATTTTCCTATTTCTGCTCTAAAATATAAGTTGTGGGTACTCGTTAGAACCGCCTCGATGAGGCGGTTCTAATGTGTACCCACAATCTATATTTTGAGCAAAAATAAGAAAAATATCAATTTTTCATCTTAAAATTTTCGTTTTTCGGCAGTAAAGTTTACAATGTATTTGTATAGGCGTCTTTTCCTAATGATTGCAACTGTCAGTTTCAAATCAAGCAGCCATATTCTGAACATTTCAGTTTCTTCTTGAAAGATACCCGGAGGATCCCAAAGAGGCATGTCCAGCAAACTGGCAGCGAGAAAGAACAATTCAGACTTTCTTTCGCTTAAAATTATTGCACTAAACAGGATAATCAAAGTTTGTGTGCGCCATTACTTCTTTACCCTTACAAGCCAAAAGACAATGTTGGTATGGGGTATGGAGGAGCGACACGGACGATGCAACTCATTTCAAGTAAGCTCTCTTGAATCGGAAATTTGAAATATTTTAGTTCGTCTGTTATTTTTTTTTTTTTTTTTCGAAGAAAAACTTTCGAGCCATCGTCATCACTCTGGCGTCTGCGTTGTCGTTGTCATTACGATAACACGCCTATTCAAATATATTGGTAGAATTTTACTACCAAAAATGAAAATTTTCAGATGAAAAATTCTGATATTTTTCTTATTTCTGCTCCAAACATAGATTGTGGGTACTCGTTAGATTCGCCTGGATGAGGCGGTTCTAAGGAGTACCCACAATCTATGTTTTGAGCAGAAATATGAAAAATAAAGTTTACCCCTGTAAACCCCAGTTTTACTATATAAAAGTGGGGTTCAAGGGGGTCAAAATTGTATAGGGATGTTTTCGTGATGTCCTCGTCGTTCCGAATAAATTAACCTTGGCTATAACTTAAAAAGTATTTGTTCTAGCCTCACGAAACTTCATACACGTACTCATTATCACAAGAGATGTGAATGACCACAACAGTTGCATTCTCCCCAAGTTACATAACTCTCATGCACTTTTATTGACTTATCTCCCTTTGTGGCATAACGAAAGAAACGCCCGTTTCAAAGTTTAATACCACTTATTTCTCTCATTTCAATACCACAAACAATACAGCTTTCAAAATTCAAGTGTGTTTATTGGGGCAAGACCTTTCCATTGACACCAAGCTGTTTGACCTGTGACCTTGACCTTTGAACTTTAACCAATGTTTAAAAAATTAAACAAAAATCATTAACCTTGGCAGTATTTACAAAAGTATTTGGTCCAGCCTCATGAAACTTGGCACACATTGGTATCATCACAAGAGCTACATTCTTACTAAGTTCCATAACTCTATCATGCAGTTTGGCTGATTTATTCCCCTCTGTTATATGTTTGTTTTATTTGTTTTATTTGAGGTTTAACGTCCCCGTCAACACTGTAAAGGTCATTTTGGAGACGTTGCTTTCAATTTTGTGGGACTTTTACCCGACATTGAGATGAAATGACATCTCAAGCCCTGTCGCCCAATGAAACCAATAGGGTTTATTAGCATGGACGGTCCGCCTCGCACCGCGGTTCCTGGACAGGCTTAGATCCTCTAAGCGGTTTACCAGTACTAGTGTGCGGGCCGGATTCAGCTCTGCGTGGAAGCATTGTGCAGCCCATATATTTCTTCAAGCCCCTATGGGCGGATATGTATATAAATAAATAGATTATCCAATAAACTGCAAAAACACCGATCATTTGGTGAATTTTTTTTTATATCGAGTTGTCACAATTTTGCTTTTATTTATAATTTTGATTATGATTTGCGTTTATTTTGTGATTTTTGGGTTTTATAGACAATTGCCGAATTTAAAATTCTCCCAACCATTTTCTCAGAAAACCTGCAGCGATTGGTCGTTTTTGTCAACAAGCGCTTCATCGTAGCGACTTCGATTGGTACTTCGATTGGTCTTAGAGCGCTAATATGCGATGTCGAGTCGTTTCGCCACTGGGTTGTTTCAGACATTTTTTGAAGTACGTTTCGATTATTGGACCAAATACACTACTGATACCTTCACAAAACAGGTACAGGTACAAAACATGAAGGTAAGTGCTCGCGTCTGAAGGTGGTAATATATTTGTTGTTGCTGCTACACAATCACAAAACTGATAAAACGACTGGAATTTTGTTCCCTCCTGAATGGCCCTTATCAAGTAGTCGAACTCAACCAAGCAAATCAAGCACGCGGTAAGAAAACATGGCTTCTAAAAATTTTCGCCCCCCCAAAAAAAAAAAAAAAAAAAAAAAATGAAAATTTTCAGAGGAAAAAAAGAGAAGTTCATTATTGCTGCTTAAAACATTGATTTTAGGTACTAACGAATACCCACAATCTATGTTTTTGCAAACCCCACTTTTTCCTATTTAAAGTGGGGTTTGCAGGAGTTTTCATTATATAGGCGTGTTATCTTGATGTCCCGTGCGTAAACTTCAAAATAAATATCCTGATATCACCACCTCTCAACTTTAAACCACTAAAGTATTGTTTGCTATAAACTTAGCATCTAGTATACCCGCGCTTGCGCGTTTTTTTTTTTTTTTTTTTTTCTAGTACAAAGTCGAGCATGGCACCCGCTTGCGGTGCTTTTGTGATAATACAGGTGGTTGCAGTAGCCATCTATCTCAGTTAACTCGTTCAGCACTGTAGACCAATACAGATACCTGTGCAAACCGTGTAGATCCTGCTGAGACGGCTCGACTAGCCGTCTCATCAGGATCTACACTGTTTGCCATGCTGTTAATGATTTTAACTACACCTCAAATTCAAAATAATGGACGAGTCCAAAATCAAAGAATGAAGAGTCCACTTCGGAAACTCAGTGCTGAAAGGCTTAACTATTCTTAACGCAATTTTGGTGTACAACTTTTGGCAATTCTACAACTATTCACTCCTGTTGCCCAGAAAGATCATCTGTAAACCCATCCAAACACAGCTGTATGGGTCTTGTTGTTAGAACCTAACAGTGTCGTTAGTAAACGTATAGTTAAAACTGTGTTCATTTGATGCGACAAATATGCGAATATTTTTCTAGAAACAAAAATGATGAGTAAATGAAAGTTACTCACATTTTATCCCCCCCCCCCCCCCCCCAAAAAAAAAAAAAAAATACCGCTGTTTATCACGAAAACACGCCTTTATGGTTTTGACCCCCCTGAACCCCACTTTTATATAGTAAAACTGGGGTTTGCAGGGGTAAGCCTTATTTTTCTTATTTCTGCTCTAAAATATAGATTGTGGGTACTCGTTATAACCGCCTCGATGAGGCGGTTCTAACGTGTACCCACAATCTTTATTTTGAGCAGAAATAAGAAAAATATCACCATTTTTCATCTGAAAATGTTCATATTTTTGGTGGTAAAGTTTACAATGTATTTGTATAGGCGTGTTTTCGTAATAAACTGATATTATATTTACAAGAACCATTAACAAGTTGACAAGCAACGAGCTCGTTAAGGCAACAATGCAGGCTTTAACCAACTGGGACCAGAAAAGAGAGCAAGAGACTTTATCCACATTGCTTAGTACCGGTTCCTATCCAGGAAAAGAGGGTCGCATGGAAGATTAGTACTAGTACTAAATGTGTTAGCCTCTATAAATAAGGTCGAGTATTGTTATCACTTAATATTAAAATGCGTAATGATCAGACGCAACAAAAGAAAGACCTACACTACTGGCAGCAGAGAGTTTAGATTTCTGCCCAGTGTTATTAACATATCGACAAGACAGCCCTTTTGAACGAAAGTAAAGTGAAAATATCACAAAAAGCCCCTTAAGCCCCACTTTTATATAGTAAAACTGGGGTTTACAGGGGTATACATTATTTTTCTTATTTCTGCTCTTCAGTATTTTCTATGTGAAAATTTTCATTTTCTGTTGATAAAATTCTCAATATATTTCACTAGGCGTGTTTTCGTAATGTGAAGAATCCGTTAGACACCAGCGAATCAATAACGATGTTCTAGAACATTGTAGGTTCCTGATATGGATTCAAAAGGGTGATCCTGGGCGTGTGTGTATCCACTCATGTGTGCATGCGCTGACACTTGCTAGGCGCATATTTATAGGTACCCGAAACCTGAAACTGTAGGTATGTTTTCTCAAGACTGTGCGATACCACCTGAAAATTTACTTGATGGCAATATTGACTCTATTCATGTACAATTGCTTTAACCCATTAAGTACCAGAAACCCCAAAACGTATACCCCGGCAAACAGTGCAGGCCCAGATCAGACGCCGCAGAACGCGGCGTCTGATCAGGGCCTACACTGTTTGCAAAACGTTCAGCCATTTTCCTAATCAATTTTGAAGAAAAACAAAACCTGACGCCCCTGAATTTCGAAATGGACTCCTGCCATATATTAGGAGGAAGATTCCATTTGGTATAAAAAGGGTTAAGGTGGTTGTTGTTGTCGCCATATTTCACTGAGGATCATAACTTTGATGGTTTCCTGTTTGTTTTTCTATACACTAATACCCTCCGAGGAAGAGACTTACTCTTGGTAAAGTATATATTTCTTAGGAATGATTTTTTCCTTTAAGGGATATTAACACAGTGATATTCTGCTGTTTAATATGACCAGCTAAAATTTAGACTAATTATTCTTTATAAAAAAAATTCAGTTTTTGGGGTCGATCAGTCGACAAAAAGTTACTAACTACAGAAGCTTCCCGCCTGCTATTGTCCACGTAACAATTGTTAACATTGTATAAAATTCAGATAGTGTAGTGGTTACGCTACTCGCCTTGTAAACCAGGGGTCGCATGATCGTTCCCGGCTTCTCCAGACTTTCGGATGAGTCTTTAAACCGAGGTCCCGTCACCGTATGACCTTAGTTGTTGGTGGGACGTAAAACTAAAACACTCACTCACAAAATTCAGATACCGGTTATTAATAGCTGCGCTAGTCTTCTACCTGTGACATCAGAACTCTGTAAACTAGGCTCGTGTACTACGTCATTGGAAAATAGTGCAGACCAAGAGCAGACACCACATAACGCGGCATCTGATATTCTGATCCACATTGATTTCTTAAATACTAGAACTCAATGAAACAAAACAGTTCGTCTCAGTTCAGGACTTTTTCTCTCAGCCCACACAGAGCGAGTTGCCAGTGCTTTAATTCTTTCTTTTTTAAAAAGGTTTCAGTTTTGCTTTCCTTATATTTTCTACACCCAATGTCCTCCAGTAAGATATTACCTTTGGAACTGTTCAAAAGTGGTCTTGAAGACCACGTTTGAACCGTCCAAAAGGTAGTTTTAATGTAGGAACTTCACTGTATTTTGACATCACATGTATCATTTAATTGGTTTAAAAATAGAATCGGGTTAGAACGAATCGGGTTAGAAATGGTTTTCATGTCATGCTTATGGACACCAGGAAAAAGATAAGATGGAAATGGCGAGACGTATATCTGTACACAGCCAAATCAGACAGATTGACAATAAAAATATGTATATCTGCTAATCATAGTGTCTATTGATGTGTACCCTCTTGGGAGCCATAGACGTCTGGAACCACAAAGAGCATGTTTTAATTTCTTCAGGACCTTTGGATGTATTCCCGGGAGAAATCATCTCCCAGACTGGTCCGACATTAAGCCAAATTTATCCTAATTCCATGGATAGAGGTAACAGAACGAACTCTGATTAAGGTTTGCGCTGTTTTCCAGTCTTTGGGACATGACTACGAAACGTTTTGCGACAAGCGAAATATATCTTCAGATATCTCACCGAATGTTCAAGTCAGCCTGGGCACCCGCACAGTTTGACCAGATGTATCAAGGTTAACTAGCTCGTGTAATTAACAATAAACTCACTTTTATATAGAGAAAATTGGGTTTTACTTACATTTAATAAGTTTCCTTATTTTTGCTCAAATCATAGATTGTGGTACTCGTAAGAACCACTTCACTGAGCCTGGTTCTCAAGCACCTACAATATATATTCAGGCTATCATCTGGTCGCAAACACCGAAAAAATATATGCGGTGTGGGATTGGGATGGGGCGTTTCTCGGATGTGAGTGGCGGAAAGTTCCAATTCATAAACAGGAAAAGGTACGCATACCTATTCTTGGCTGGTTGATCAGATCATAAATGTCGGACTTTCGCCATAGTTCCCAGGATTTTGTATCCGTAACAAACAATCTGTAGACTGCTATTAAACACGTGCTCAGAACAGAAACTTTTTAGTTGGCGTTTCTAATTCTTCTACGTTTATGCCGGCCATATTATTCCGTCATATAGCACCATTAAATTAACACTGACGCTTTGATTTTAACTGTGTCAAAGAGCCAAATCAATATTAAATGTTTATGACAAATAAACACTCTTGTTCAGAAGTAATTTTCTTTATTTATGCAATAATGTTTCTTTGAATTTTGTTTTATTGGTACCTAAAATTACCAGCATAATGTCAATTACGTGATTTTATAATTTTCTCTGTGACAGAAACAATTTTCCCTGTGACAAAAACTGGTCGGGTTTATGCGTTACTTGTAATACTGAGACAATCCTTGATCGTTAATGCTCGTTTGATACGTCTCACCGAGGCGGTGCTAAGGAGAAATTATGTTCCCTAGCAGAACCATGAAAATTTGTTTTGAATTTAGGTTTAACGTCCCCGTCAAGACTCTGCTTCCAATTTTGTGGGGGTTTTACCAGACACTGAGATGAAATGACATTTCCAACCCTGCCGCCCAGTGAAAACAAAAGGCTTATATGCATTGGACGGGCTGACTAACACCACTTTGCCTTGGCAGGCTTAGTCCATCTAAGCCGTTTTACCAATACTCATGTGTGCTTAGTTTCATCTCTGCGTGGAAGCACCATGCAGCACAATCTATTTCTCCAAACGCCGATGGGCGGACCGGGCGAAAATGTACATTCCTATAATACCATTTTGACTTTAAGTTAAATTAAGGTGTTTATTTTATGCACTTGCAAGTCATATCACCATAACTAACATCAGTGATATTTTCTTAACAGACTGTGTACCTCCGTTAGAACCTCCTCAATGAACCGCCTTGTTGAGGCGTTCTTATTTGCCGAGAATAATAAAGTCTGCCCAGGTGTATCCCACTTTTCTACTCATTACGAAAAAAACGCCTATATAATTATGACCCCCATGAACCCAACTTTTATACAGTTAACCCGGGGTTTTCATGGGTAACCCTCATTTTTCTTATTTCTGCTCTAAAATATAGATTGTGGGTACTCGTTGGGGCGGTTCTAACGAGTACCCACAATCTATATTTTGAGCAGAAAATTGAAAAATATCACAATTATTCATCTAAAAAGTTCGATTTTCCGGAGGTAAAGTTTACAATGTATTTGTAAAGGCGTGTTTTCGTAATGTATAAAATTGGGTTTGCTAGGGTTTTCATTACATCGACTTGCTACTGTGGTGCAAAGTGCAGAAAGCAGGCAAACTATTGTTAAGGTAGGCTGGTAGGTACTGAATATCTTTTAAAGGTTAAAGTATACATTTGCCTTAGTTTCTCCTGGTTAATGTTTTCCAGAGCGAAGATTTGATACTTGTCTCTTGAGATTCCAATCAACAAATTTGAAAGAGAATCTGCTTAGGAAGTTCAGATGGTCTCTTCTTCTAAAAAAAAAGCCCATCTTTTAAAGTGCATGGTCACTGAACGAGCAGTGTGTGGCTGCCAGGCCATAAAAACGACAGCCGTTGTCATGATCACTCTTATTTTCATAAAACTCGTAGTTGATGGCCATATTATTATATAACCAATATTATTATATAATATATAAACGGACGTTCTTTCATTGGTTTAAAAGCGCAGTCTGTGACGTCTGACATATTTACATGTCCACATGGTCATGAGACATTAGTTCCTACCATCAAATTTTCCATATGATATCCGTTTCCAAAATTAGGTTTTCGATGCGACATTGCTTCCTTAAGACTATGGAATTAAACTATATAACAGTGAGTGGCCTTCTACCTGCAGTACTAGGGGATGGTTGGGTGAGGCAAATGTGACATGTATCTTGCGTCACTGAGGCGTCCAACTGATATTGGCTTATAGTTGGACAAGACCTGCTGTCCTTGCAGCAGGTAAGGTAGAGGGGAGTGTTGTTTTTTCTTCTGTTTCTACACTTCCATTCAGTTTCCTCTTTCTCCTCCATCCCTCACTTTCATCTCCTCTACTATCTCTTCTATCCATTTTCTTCCTTTCTGGGAGACGACACAAAATGATCCACAAGGGTTGACGTGTCGTTAAATCCAAAACAAAAGCCAATCAACCTGCAGTACTAACGAAGGCGCAACCGTGCACTTAAACTTGAAGTTTGATCCAGTTTTCATGATAATATTAGTGCAATAATATAATGTTATAGTAATGTGATTTTCTGATGGCTAATCTACCCATATCCTATTACACATACAGTGTAAACTCAATTAAACAGCCATCCTGGGAAAACTCCAAAACTGGCTGTTTAAGGGAGGTGGCTGTTCAACAGAGGGAAATGTCTGAGATGATATATGGCTTTTTATCGACAGACAAAAAATAGTGATTATTGAAGACAGCTCAATATTGATGTACTACAAGAAAAATAAATGATGGAGAGGTGTCATCTGACACCTCTCCATCATTTATGTTTCTTTTCACATGCTTATATTGTATTTAAGCATGTATCACAATGGTAGTTTTGAGAAAAATAAATTTTGAAATATATAAATAAACCAGAAGAGAAATTCCTATTTTTACAGATTTGTTGTTATTAAGTTAACTCTGGCTGTTTAATAGAGGGAATTGGTTTAAACAGTATTTATTTCAAACATTTACATGCAAAATATAAAGTACAAACAATATCATAGAATTCAGGATCTGACAGTAAGCAAAAATGCTTGTCTAGAAGTCATCTCCTGATAGAGGGAATTAAGATTTGGTAAAATGGCTGCTGGCTGGAGGAGAGAGGTGGCTGCTGAGCAGAGATTGAATACATAGTAAAATGCTATGGGTGAATTATTGTGGCTGCTGAAGAGAGGTGGCTGCTAAACAGAGGTGACCATTATGGAGGTTTACTGTAATTTACATGACAATTAACCAATATAATCGATTTAAGTCCCCACCCCGTGAAATTATTTTCACTGACCGTTACAAGGCGGTTCTTCTGTCGCAGATTGTTTTGTTATCGTTTGTCTTTGAGTGTGTGTGTCACTTATATCTTTTTGTTTTGGATACTCAATTTGCCATTTTGTTGGTATGTAACTGTCCTTTTGGCTTTCCACTATTAATGTTTCCATTAGGGTCTAGTTATTTCATGTTTGTGTTTCTTTCCCTTTAATGTCTCTGATGGCATCTGTGGGTTAATTGTATCGATTCCTGATCATTGTCTTCACTTCTGTTTTGACCATTGTGTCATTGGACATGATGTGATGTTGACCAGTACTGACATTGGCTTTGCCTCGGTCAATACTTGATCGATTCCGGGCTTCTCCAGACTTTCGGATGAGTCTTTAAACTGAGGTCCCGTCTCCGTATGACCTTAGCTGTTGGTGGGACGTAAAACTAAAACTCACTCACTCACTCGGTCAATACTGGTATCCTCTGATCGACATCACATCATGTCCAGTGACTCAATACTAAATGGTCAATAATTAATTGATGTCACGAACAGTTTGGTGGACATAAACTAACAACTAATGTCATGGGCAGTTTGGAAGTGATTATATAATAAAACAATTGTTGACTATTGAGTCATTTGACATGATGTCATGTCGACATCACATCATGTCCCCGAGGTCAATATTGGTATTCTCTGGGCAAAATCACATCATGTTCAATGACTCAATAGTCAATAATTATAGTATGTCATGAGACGTTTGGTGGTTGTAAAACATTAGCTTATGTCAGGAGCAGTGTGATGGCCATAAAAATAATAGCTGATGTCATCAACAGTGTGCTGTTCATAAAAACAACTGCTAATATCACCAGCTGTGTGGTGGCCATAAAAACAATAGCTGATGTCATGAGCAATGTGGTGGCCATAATAATAATAATCAACCTTATTTATAGAGGGTAACACATTTAGTACTAGTACTAATCTTCCAGGTGGCCCTCTTTTCCTGGGTAGGAACCAGTACTAAGCAATGTGGAATAAGTCTTTTGCTCACAGAAACAACACTTCGCCCTTGTGGAGATCGAACCGGCTACCGCCATATCTCAAATTCGATGCTTTACCACTGTACCACAGCGCTCCATAAAAACAACAATTAATTATAATGAGCAGTGTGATGGCAATAAAAAACAACATTTAATGTCATGAGCAGTATAACGGTCATAAAAACAACAACTAATATCATTTGCAGTTGGGTGGTCATAAAACAACAACTAGTGCCATGAGCAATTTGGTGATCATAAAAACAAGAACTAATTTAATGATCAGCTTGTTGGTCATAAAACAACAACTACTATCATGAGCAGTATAATGGTCATAAAAAGCAACTAATGTCATGAGCAGTTTTAATTGTCATTAAAACAACAGTTGATGTTACATGCAGTGTGATGGACACAAAAAAGCAACAGCTGATGTCGTGCAGTGTGATGGCCATAAAACCAACAGCTGTTCTTAGCAGTTTAGTGGTCATAAAACAACTAATGTCATAAGCAGTGTGATGGTCATAAAAACAACAGCTGATTTCATGTGCAGGATAATGGAGATTAATGCAAAATTTTAGCCTCTAGAGAGAGAAAAATGTCTCCAGAAATCTGACGTTATGACCTTGTTTTGACCCCATATAACCAGTATTTGAATCTCACAAAGATATCATTACTAGTAATACAAGGTTTTAACAAAATTTGATCTTGATTTGATCCAACATGACTAACATTCTAACTTAACGTAGATATAATCAGGTCAAACATTCTTGCAAAGTTTTATGAAGATTGAACCATACTGTGGTGTCTAGGATGCACACAAGAAATATGACAAAATCTGACCTGGTGACCTAGTTTTTGATCTGAAATGACCCATATTTAAACTTGACTGAGATATAATCATGTCAAGTTTCTAGAAGATTGAAGCAAAACTGTGGCCTCTAGGGAGCACACTACATTTTCACTAAATTTGACCTAGTGACCTAGTTTTTGATCAGACATGATGTATATTCAAGGTGAAGTTTCATAAAGATTGGTGCAAAATATGGTGCACAGGGATTTTAACAAAATTTGACCTAATTACCTAGTTTGTCATCCGGTGTCATATAATATTTTGACCCGCCTAAAAAGTGACCCGCGGGGTCAATATATTATTATTATATTTTGACCCCCCCCCCCCCCCCTATAATATTTTGACCCCCCTCCCTAACTTCACAAAAGTTACATTTAAATGACCAAATATGGTGAGGTAACTGTTAAGCAGTAAAACTATGACAATTGTGGTGGTTTTTCCTGCTGATTTTTACGTTTGGGCAGTGTCTGAGGGGTGGGGTGGGATAGTTCTAGATCTGAAAATCTACAGCAAGAATAATGACTATAATATATAAGAAAGGGCAATCATGTTTAAAGGGAAATGGCTAAAAAGCAGCAAAAAAGATAAAAAATAACAGAAAAAAAAAACACATGACTAAAATGGTATTGAGAGAACCAGCCTATGCACGTGGGGGGGGGGGGTCAAATTATTATAGCTATAATAAAATGACCCACCCTTTTTATCTGTTATTGATATACTGGTATTTGAGTTCATTCAATTAATTAAACTTTTCATTGAATTAGATGGCTTGTAATACATTAGATTCAGTAAGGTTCAGTATGTGGGAGGGGTTGTAACTTAATGACTTGAAATAAGGGGGGGTGGGGTCAAATTATTATAGCTATAATAAAATGACCCACCCTTCTTTCCCCATTAGTAGCAAGATTTCAACTTTCAAATATATAATGTATATATAACATTATTTTGAGTCCATTTCCTTGGTTGAAAAAATTACTAGGTGGGGGGTCATTTTATCATTGGTATATTTTGAAACCCTCCCCCACATTTCATCAACCTTTCAACGTTCAACAGTCATGATTATCCTGTTGTTTTAATTAAGTTGATTAGAAATAATCTACTGCTATATCCCCTTTTCTTTACATTATTTTGACTCCATTTCCTTTGTTGAAAAAGATACTTGGGGGGGGGGGGGGCATTTTATTATGGGTATAATATTTTGACCCCCCCCCCTTCTAAGCAGCAACACCCATTTCAAATGAGAATATTATTCTTCATTATCTTGTTAAATGTGATATAATGATGATAATGATATTATTGTCCAGTACTTTGTAAATTGTACTGGGTGGGGGGGGGGGTCATTTTATTATAGCTATAATAGTTTGACCCCCCCCCCCCCCCTTTCTTGGCAGCAACACCCATTTCAAAAGAGAATATTATTCTGCATTAATTTTGTCAAATGTGAAATAATTTGTTGATATTATTGTCCAGTACTATTATTTTGAGTCCATTTCCTTTGTTGAAAAAAAAGATACTTGGGGGGGGGGGGGGTCATTTTATTATGGGTATAATATTTTGACCCCCCCCCCCCCCCCCTGCCGCTTAGCAGCAACACCCATTTCAAAAGAGAATATTATATTTCATTATCTTGTTAAATGTAATATAATATGTTGTTTTATCTGTATTCTTGACATGATATTATTGTCCAGTACTTTGTAAATTGTACTGGTGGGGGGGGGGGGTCATTTTATAATAACTATAATATTTTTACCCCCCCCCCTTTCTTGGCAGCAACTACCAATTCAAAAGAGAATATTATTCTGCATTAATTTTGTTAAATGTGAAATAATCTATTGATATTATTGTCCAGTACTATTATTTTGAGTCCATTTCCTTAGTTGAAAAAAGATATGTATTGGGGGGGGGGGGGTCATTTTATTATAGTTATAATATTTTGACCCCCCTACCCATGTTGTCAGATCTGCAATAGACTCCTTGCAATACCCATGTCTTATCTTGTCAATACCTATTTATCGATAAAAGTCCACTTCTGATTTATTTTGCTGAAGTTGTAGGGGCGGGTCAAAATATTATAGGGGGGGTCAAAATATTCCTGTAATATATTGACCCGCGGGTCAAAATATTACACGGGTCAAAATATTATCTGACACCGGCATGGCACAAAGTCGAACTTGACCAAGATATTATAAAGTCAAATATTCAGGCAAAGTTTCATGAAGATTGAAGTAAAACTGTGGCCTCTAGGGTGCACACTAGGTCTTAACAAAATGTGACCAAGTGACCTAGTTTTTGATCTGACATGACCCATATTCTAACTTGATCAATATATCATCAAGTCAAACATTCAGGTGAAGTTTCATGAAGACAAATTGGTGGCCTATAGGGGGCACACAATGTTTTTACGAAATCTGACATAGTGACCCAATTTGTTATCTGACATGATCCATTTTCGAACTTGATGGAGATATCATCATGTCAAACATTCGGGAGAGGTTCCATGAGGATTGAAGTAAATCTGTGGTCCCTAAGGTGCACACATGGTTTTGACAAACTTTGACCCAGTGACCTATTTTTTTTTTTTAATCTGATGTGACCCATATTTGAACTTGACCGAGGCATCATGCAGTCAAACATTTAGGTGAATATTCATGACGATTTATGCAAAACTGTGGCCTCTGGGGTGTATACAAAATTTGACCTCGTGACCCAGTTCTTGATCTGACATGACCCATATTCAAACTCGATTGAGATATCATCAAGTCAAGCATTCAGGTGAAGTTTAATGAAGATTAAAGCAAAAGTTCGGTTTCTTTGGTGCACACAAGGTTTCAACGAAATTTGACCTATGAGTATTAAACTAGTTTTTGATCCCACATGACCAATATCTATTAAAATAGTTTTTGATCCCACATGACCAATATCCCAACTTGACTCAGATATCATCAAGCCAAACATTCAGGTGAAGTTTCATGAAGATTGAAGTAAAACTGTGGCCTCTGGGTTTGCACACAAGGTTTTAACACAATTTGATCTAGTGACCTAGTTACCCATATCCAAACCTGCACGAGATATCATCAAGTCAAACATTCAGGTGAAGTTTCATGAAGATAGAAGCAAAACAGTGACCTCCAGGGTCCACACAAGGTTTAAGCAAAATTTGACTTAGTGACCCAATTTTGACGGCCCCCACCCATCGGGGCTTGAAGAAATAGATGGGCTGCATGATGCTTCCACGCAGAGCTGAAACCAACCCACACACGAGTACTGGTAAACCGCTTAGAGGATCTAAGCCTGCCCAGTGCGAGTCGACACATCCATGCTAATAAACCCTATTGGTTTCATTGGGCGACAGGGCTTGAGAAGTCATTTCATCTCAGTGTCGGGTAAAAGTCCCACAAAATTAGAATCAACGTCTCCAAAGCGACCTTTACAGTGTTGACAGGGATGTTAAACCTCAAATCAAACAAACAAACATAGACCCAATGTTTGATCCCGACATGACCCAAGTTCGAACATGTCCTAGATATCATCAAGTCCAACATTCTGATAACGTTCCATAAAGATTAGATTAAAACTGTGGCCTCTAGAGATTGCACACGGTTAATGCTGATGACCGACAATGTATGACGTATGATGGACGTATGACAGACGTACGACGGACACAGGATGATCACAATAGCTCACCTTGAGCACATCATGCTCAAGTGGGCTAAAAATCCTAAAAATTCGGACACCTTGAGGACTTGCTGAAATTCTCCTTAAAGTTTAACAAAATTGTGTCATGATCCAGTAAGGAGTCCAAAAAGGTGCAGACAGACTGGCAAATAGTGGAGACCCTGATCAGTTTGTTTGTTTGTATTGGAGTTTAACGGCCCAGTCTACAATATTTTTGGTCATTTTTGAGCCGGTAAGTTTACCTATCCACACTTTTCCTGGGCAGGCTTATAGGTAATCGGTTAACCAGAATAGTGCACATTCTTTTGCCAGAAACTGACAACTGCCCTTCTTGAATCAGCAGAAGGGAGACAATGAACACAGAAAAGATTTCATGATCAATCTCCACAACAGAATGTTGCCGAACCCCGCAGGTATCGAAAGCGCCGCCTCCTGATCACCAGTCAGAAGTGCATCCTAGCTGCAGAGGCCAGCTAGACCCTGATCAGACTGCTCTGATCTAGGTCTGCACTGTTTGCTTAGTCCAATATGGGCCCCGTCAAGCGATTTTGGTACTTATCGCCTATGCGAGCAGCGAAGGTTCAGGCGAGCCTGCGCATCCGCGCGGTCTCGCCAGAACCTTCGCTGCTCGTTCATACAAGCAGTGAATCAAGAGGAACCTTCAGACAGAAAGCCATATCCCTGGTCCCTCTGAATGGCTGGGCATGCGCAGTTAAAATTTGTCATGACGGAATGCTCGAAGACACAAATTCGCTTGGCGGGGCTCATATGTCTTAATACTTAGGATCATTATGGTACCTGATATAATGTACTCGTTCAGTTCACAAACTTCATGACAAACAGTGTAGAGCCTGATCAGATGGCTTCTACAGAAGCCATCTGATCTGGATCTACACTGTGTGCAAAGGTAGGGTTTGTTGTGTTAAGTAGGACAAGGAATAAAAGGAGATTCTTTTGGTACTCAGTTTGACCCAAGTAAACAATGTCTCCTTTGGGCAAATGAGATGACGTCAAAGTTTTCTGGACACTTACCTGTGGCAACAAAAATGGCTTCTTCTTGCTTTTAATTTTTTTTACTTCTGTCTTTGCAGATGGTCTATTGCAGTGTGTCTTGCATGCCCCCCCCCCCCTATGGGCTGCATAATGCTTCCATGCAGAGCTGAAACCAATCACAAATGAGTACTGGTGAACCACCTAGGGGTTCTATACCTGCCCAGGCAAAGTGGTGCAAGTTGGTCTGTCCCTATATACAAACCGGTAAACCCTTTTGGGTTGTTTCAGTGGCAGAGTTTGTGAAATGTGGGGTAAAAGTCCCACAAAATTTGCAGTAACATCTCCAAAATGACCTTAATAAATGTTGATGAGGACATTAAACCTCAATTCAAACAATGGTCTGTTGTATTTTTTTTTTCTTCTTTTTTGTATCTTTGTATAATGTGCATAGTCCTTTTTGTGCCTTCAGTCGACTTGCAGATTGCATTCAGTTTTCAATAAGAAGGCCAAATTAAGTAGGCTAGCTCAGTACAGATTTCAGAAATTAATCCTTTACTTTTCTTTAACAAGTCTCCGTTTGGACAAAATATAAACTGACGACAAAATTAGTTGTTTATATTTGCTAAAAATCACTGCAAAAATTTCCAGTCAACCTGAAATGTTTATAAATTCACTAATTATCTGCACAAATTACAGCGTTTTTTACAGTGCTGTAAAAATAAATATGTTTGCACAAACTAGCTAGATTTAGATGATTTTCTCTATGACCCTTATCCTGCTGAATAAATTAATATAGCCACTTCTGACTATTCACCAATCAAATTACTTGATGTAATGCATTCATTCGAATCACAAACTGCAAGACAGTGTAGATCCTGATCAGATGGCTTCTGAAGAAGTCATCTGATCCGGATCTACAATGTTTGCAAAGGTTGGGGCCATCGCGATCAGCAGGATAAGGGCTAAGTAAGTAAATGTGTAAATTTAACTTCCTTCAAAAGAGGAGACAGTATTTTAGAACTCTTTACAACAGGTCCCCTAGTGGAATCTTTCTAGCATTAATACAAATGTCCTAAGACAACTAGTCAATATCAAATTGGCCTCTCTGTACTATGAAATGAGCTCTGTCAGCATTTTTTCACATCTCCAAAATGGCTACTTTTCTAATGAAAATCCTTGATTTTTTAGTATATATACCGGTACTGCAAGCTTAGGTTGTGGGTGCTCATTAGAACCACCTCATTGAGGCAGTTCTAACGAGTAACAACAACCTATGTCTTGGAGCAGAAATAAGAAAAATAATGTATACCCCAGTACATCCAAGTTTTCACTATATAAAGTGGGTTTTAGGGGGAGTTCATTTCATGGACTTGTTCACGTGATGTATACACGTGGGGTCAGATAGTAGATCAAACCATTCAAAACTAGAGGCCACAATTTCAGCCCAATCATCATGAAACTTATTACATGATGCAATATTAATTGGTAAACTTAAGATTAGGAGGCTTCAATAAATAGGTCTATAGTTAGTCATTTTAACATGGGTCAGAAGCAAAAATAAAACTGATTTCAGCACTGAAATAAGTATTCAGAATCTGAATTCTAGAGTCAAAATACAAGATTTAAGTGACCAATATAACTTTTCTTATTTTGATTTTGGTGTGAAGCTTATGTTTTACTGCTCATTTTAAACAATTTTAATTACCTCACCTACTTATGCTTCATCTTAATAAATAAAATTTCTAAGCCTGTGACCCTGACCTTTAAAGCAAACTCAACACCACTGCTGCTACCAGGGGTAGTGCAAAAGCTTGTGTACTGCCCTTCAGGCTAGTGTCCTATACTGACATAATTGTATAGTTGTACATTTTCCCAACTTGTATTAAATGGATTTGGTACTAACCCATAAAATGCCAATCACGACAATGGTCGTCTGCTTTGCCACCTGTCAGTTACCTTTAAACTCCTTTTTTGCAAACAGTGTGGATGCTCTGGGTATGCAAAAATATTTTGAAAAAGTTCGCAAAAGATTCAGCAGACGACATAAGCAGATGACATTTTCAGATGCAGTTTTTCTCAGCTTTCCAAGGGTTAAAGTAGCAATACGCTTTCCACACTGCTAGGCCTACCATTCTGTATTTTTGTGCCTTCCAACACCGTTATGCTATCTCATTTTGGGTACAGTTAGAAACAAGCAAACAAGATATACACTAGTAAAGTTTATTGCATTAAACTGTCAAGCTTTCCTAATTCATAGTAGAAAGTTATAAAAAAATATCACAGTTTATTAAATTTCTAGCAGCATACTTCTTTACATTTAATTTTATACATCCACATATATTCTGACACCATAAAACCTTTATAAGAAACCATTTTGTTAAACAACCCTGTTATATCCAAACAAATATGTATAGATTATATAGAAATATAATCTATACATTTTCAGGATGAATCTTTAAACCAAGTTACATCTAAAACTGTGCTATAATGAGCAATGTTGTAAAGAGGTCTATCTGTTTAACATATGGAAGAATTAGGGGAAAACTGTATTGAACATTGTCATTTGTGGAGGTAAATCGGCAGTTTGATGGTCAGAAATTTTGTTTTACAGATACGCACCAGCAGGGCCATAAATCTGAATTTGCGGCTATAAAACCGATGATTTACCTACCCAAATGACAATTTTAATACAGTTATCCCCATGCTAATGCACTTATTTGGTTGTTTTATTAAAAATTGTACTATTCTGCTCAAAGAAGCAAGTGTTGCGAGCTGCGTAAAACCAAATGCTACCCAATGAAAAGCGACATTACACCATGCGTCAGGTTTCAGACATATATCGCAGGATTGGAAGGCCTGGAAACAAGAGAAATGCAATCTATAAAGTCCCAGGCAAAATTTGAGCAGAAAATATTCATTTTTTTTTTATTTTTGTTCTTTTTGTTCTTTATCAGAAAAAGCCAAGCTTGCCATTTCAAGTGAATCACTTATAATTCACATGAAAAATCAAGCCTTTTATCCCTAAAATAAATAATACAAATCTCATATGCTTAGTACCCTATGTGCTAAAGACTAGGACATACCATTCACAGCAGTGAGGATGCATACAAGAAATCTGTCACCATTTTGACCAGCAATGACATTTGTGAATAGTTCAAGAATACCATGGCTAGCCCATGTCCTGCTGAACATTATTACCCCTCCTTTGTGAACAGTGTAGATCCTGATCAGAAGTCAACTGATAAGGACCTACACTGTCTGTCATTCAGTTAGTGAATTTGAATGAATACATTATAGCAAGTAAGTATGAGCCCCGCCAAGCGAATTTGTGTCTTTGAGCATTCCGTCATGACACATTTTAACTGCGCATGCCCAGCCATTCAGAGGGGCCAGGGATATGGCTTTCTGTCTGAAGGTTCCTCTTGATTCACTGCTTGTATGAGCGAGCAGCGAAGGTTCTTGGGAGACTGCGCGGATGCGCAGGCTCACCTGAACCTTCGCTGCTCACATAGGCGATAAGTACCAAAATTGCTTGACGGTGCCCATATATTGGTTGATAGTCAGAAATGGGTGTGACAAAATTGATTTATCCACAAGACAAGGCTTAAAACACCATGTGTTGGGATTCCATAATGTATCAGCAACACCACTATGTAGTGAAACCAGTGCTACCCCAGTCGCACACAACCTGTATGCAACATCCTATCAACATGGATGCAACATCATGATTTTGCATCGACATTGATGCAACATTGCTATTTAACCCATTACATAGGGAAACCCCAAAAGGGGTACCTTGGCAAACAGAGCAGGCCCAGATCAGACTCCGCAGAATGCAGCGTCTAATCAGGGCCTGCACTATTTGCTATCAAAAATAGAATATAAACTAAAAAGAAGGCCTGATACCCCTTACATGACAAATGGACTTGTCCAACATATAGCAATGGAAGAGTCCACTAGAATACAATGGGTTAAGCCCAGTTGAGAGAAAACTTGCCTTTATCGTTTTTCAACCAGCTATGACACAAACTGGCCTACACAGCTACACAGACTAACAAAAGTTATGAAATTCTGGATACAGAAGCTAGATACCTTGTACTATCCAAATGAACATGACTGCCAGGCTGTGAAGGCTGATCAGCAACTTTCTTGTTCACAAATGGAACTAGATCACTCGCTGACCACGTCAGAAAGGGCCTCACATAAAACTGTCGGATCCCGCCATATCAGGCTTGGAGAAATAGATTGGGCTGCATGATGCTTCCACACAGAGCTGAAACTGACCGCACATGAGTACTGGTAAACCACTAAGAAGGACTAAGCCTGTCCTGGCATAGTGGTGCGGATCGGACCATCCAATGCTTAAAAGTTTCAAGTGGCAACAGGGCTAAAGATGTCATTTCATCTTAAGTGTCGGGTAAAAGTCCCACAAAATCAGAAGCAAGGTTTCCAAAATGATCTAAATAGTGTTGAGGGGAACTTTAAACTTCAATTCAAACAAAACAAAACATAAAACTGTCAAATAGGGATGGTAAAAGATTAAACAGAGAAACAAACAGGAACTGATAAATCAGATCCCAAATACTTCCCACAATATCACCAGGGAAAGAAGTCAAAACATGGAGTGACAACACAGTAAACAAAATGGACCACAGGAAAACCAAGTCAGCAGCTCTTTCCCAAACAGTTGGTGACTCAGAATATCCAAACTAGTCTATACATATAACTAATACGTTATGCTGCATTATACCAAGAGAGCTATGGTCATCCCAGAAAACATTTTCTATGTGTGTGTATGAAGTTTCATGATGCTTTGTCAAGAACTATTGAAGTTATGACCAAGGTTAAGGTTTTCGGTTAAGTTTTCAAAAAATAAGTCAAAGTTCAAAGGTCAAGGTTGCAGGTCAAAATGTGTGGTGTCAGTGGAAAGGACTCGCCACAAGGAATACACCTGAAATATAAAAGCCGTATCACCCATGATTATAAATTAACAGGTCATTTTTATTTGAAGAAAGGGAGATAATTCATTGAAAATAAGCAATATTGTTATGGCCCTTTGTAAGAATGTAGGTCATGTGATGGTAAGTATGTTTATAAGTTTCATGAGAGTAGGGCAAATGCTTTTGAAGATATGACCTAGGTTAAGTTTTTTGTTAAGGCATGACAAATTCAAGGACGGACTGACAGGGTGATTACGATAGGTCACCCACACTACCATGTGGGACTGACTGACGGACTAACAAGGTGATTTTACTATAGGTCACCCACACTTCCATGTGGGGCCCTACAAAGAATGTTTGCCCATGACATGGCTCATTCTGTGAAAATTAACTCATTCTATAGGGGAAACTCCAATATGGGTCATTAGCAAATAGTGCAGGCTGAGATCAGATGCCGCAGAACACAGCATATGATCAGAGCCTTCACTGTTTGCAGAAAAATAAAATATTTTTAACTCTTATCATGCTGTTTACGACAACCCCTATCTTTGCAAACAGTGTAGATCCAGATCAGATGGCTTCTGAAGAAGCCATCTGATCAGGATCTACACTGTTTGGCATTCGGTTTATGAATTTGTAGCAATAAATTACATCAAGGAATCTGATTGGTTCAAAGGCAAAAATGGGTGGCTAAACTGAATATTCAGCAAGAGAAGGGTTAAATCAAGTTCTAAAATAATAAAATTAACCATGTACCCCTATTCCATTCAGTACAAAGTGGATTAAGCTTTACACTAATGCTGCTTAACCCTTGACCTGCTGAATATTTAAATATGTCACACCCACTACTGATTATCAGCCAATCAGATTACTTGATGCAAATTTTTGCAATAAATTCATAAACTGGATGGCAAACAATGAAGATCCGGATCAGATGGCTTCTTCAGAAGCCATCTGATCTGGATCTACATTGTTTCAAAGATAAGGCATGTCCGGGCTCAGCAGGACAAGGGTTAAAACACAGTCATTAAGTTTTACAGGAATCATTGAGGCTGAAATTGTTACATTAATAATGAAGTCAACAGTAACATGTCTTATAATGGATCTGCTCCTGCCACTTGTGACCTCCTCATTGCCATTATATGTCCATTTATGCTGCATAGCTTTCTCAACTGTGTTGCAGGTTTCAAGTGTACAAAAGCTGCTCACATTTTTTCAGCAAAAATAATAGTAAAGTACATTTTCAGATGCAATTTTCCTGGGAACATCTTCGCAGTCTAAAATACTCAGAATTGGTTGCAGATGTTAACGAGATCAGTCTATCTTCATTTTGCTGCCTGAAAAAAAAAAAAAAAAATAAATTGACAATGAAATATCATACATAAATTTACAAAGCCTACAAACTACTGGCACCAGTTACATCCACCCAAAATTAACAGTTCTTAGAGCTTGTCCTGCTGATTCAGAATATATACTACGCATCACGAAAACACACCTATATAATTTTTATAGTAAAAATGGGATTTACAGGGGTAAATCTTATTTTTCTTATTTCTGCTCTAAAATATAGATTGTGGGTACTCGTTAGAACCGCCTCATCAAGGCGGTTCTAACTTGTATCCACAATCTATATTTTGAGCAGAAATAAGAAAAATATCACAATTTTCCATCTGAAAGTTATCGTTTTCTGCGGTAAATTTTACAATGTATTGGTGTAGGCATTTTTTGGTAAAGCTCTTACAATTAGTGTAGATACAGATCAGATGAAGAAGCCATCCGATCAGTATCTATATCGTTTCCTATTCAATTTGTAAATGTTTCTGAATAAATTACACCAAGTAATCTGACTGGTTGAAATTAATGATTGGGTGCGGCTAACTTAATTTATTCAGCAAGAAAAGCAGGAACACAAACATTGATTTTTACAAAAAATCAAACAACAGCAATGATGATAATAATACATGTACAAATATAGCAAACCCTACACAATCTGATCTGCAAACACTGTGACAGAAAATACACTTTTCCAGTCAATCATCCCTACTCACAACTAAAAATGCTATAATTTTGGAACGGCCCCTGCCCATCGGGGCTTGAAGAAATAAATGGACTGCATGATGCTTCCACACAGAGCTGAAACCGACCACACACGAGTACAGGTAAACCGCTTAGAGGATCTAAGCCTGCCCAGGCAAAGCAGTGCGAGTCTGACCGTCCATGCTGATAAACCCTATTTGTTTCGTTGGGCGACAGGGTCTGAGATGTCATTTCACCTCAGCGTCAGGTAAAAGTCCCACAAAATTGGAAGCAACATCTGCCAAAATGACCTATACAGTGTTGAATGGGACATTAGACCTCAAATCAAACAAACAAAAAAAATGCTATAATTTTGGGATATTTCTCATTTCTCTATGAAGACATCTTTTGTGGCCTAAAGTATCCCTATAGATATAGAGTAAAATTCCACTATAAAGACCACCTAAATTAAGACTAATTCTGCTTTGAAAAGCTTATTTATTAAGCTGCAGTTATTCTTTCTTTGTGTTTTCTGCATACAGTGTCCTCTGGTCAGAGACCACCTTTGCGACTGTTCAAAAGTGGTCTTAAAGACTACTTTTGAACAGTCCGAAAAGTGGTCTTAATATAGGAATTTTACTGTACTTGCAAGAGGGGCTATGTTAGGTGACTCACTCCTGCTTGCTCACAAGTATATCTATGGATATTTCAGGCAATATACCAGGGAAAGGTAAGATTTCGAACTGGTTGAGTTAAGTTTACAATACATACTGTAATAGGGACAGACAAGCCTAAGCAAAGAGGCTGGCCAACCATCTGTTTGTTGTTGATTTCAACATTTTTCTATTTTCTTTTTCAGCTAAAATCTACACCTACAGAGGGTGTCTGAAATCAGAATACCTCGGAAGACACTGTCACGGATGCCTGGTTTAAAGCAAAAAGTACAGACCCAGATCAGCAGGCAGAATCAGAATTGTTTACTGGTGACACGTTCTAAGACAATCCTTCACCAGTCTGATCAGGGTCTCCACTTTTTGCATTCCATCTGCACTATTTGGACACCTTGCTGGACAGTGGAAAAAATTTGTTAAAATTGGGGGGGGGGGGGGGGGGGAATTGCAGCAAATCTTCAAGTTGTTGGAATTTCATCATGAAAACATGTCTATACAATTTTGACCCCCTCAAACCCAATGTTTATATTGTAAAACTTGGGTTTATAGGGGTATAACATTTTTTCTTATTTCTGCTCAAAATCATAGATTGTGGGTACTTGTTTGAACCGCCTTGGTGAGGTGGTTCCAACGAGTTTCCACAATCTACATTTTGAGCAGAAATATGTTAACTATCTGAATTTTTTATCTGAAAATTTTCATTTTCTTGAGGTGAAACATTCAGTATATTTGATAGACATGTTTTCTTAATGTCTGTACTTTTGTAGTACACCACAACCTCATTATAACACGGTTCGTTATAACACGGTTTTTGCTATAACACAGGTTCAAGATGGATCCCAAAAATGTATAGATTATATAGAAAAATGACCATAAATGGTCATTTTTCTATATAATCTATACATTTCTTGTTTGGATATAAGACGGTTGTTTAACTAACACAGTTTCCCCTTTGGGCCCCATTAATAGTGTTATAAAGAGGTTGTGGTGTAGCTGCAAATAATTTTTTGTTCGATTTGATGTTTAACGTCCCCGTTAACACTGTAAAGGTCATTTTGGAGATCTTGCTTCCAATTTTGTGGGACTTTTACCCGATATGGAGATGAAATGACATCTCAAACTCTGCCGCCTTAGCTGCAAATAATGAGGAATAACAAGGTTATAAGGGATGAGTCTCCTGATTTCTCGTTGGAAACATAAATATGTTGTGGGTACTTGATACAATCTCCTCAATTAGGTGATTGTAACAAGTAACCACAAAATTCATTTTTGCCGGGGAAACTACTGTTAAAATCCTAAAAATCGGACACCTTGAGGACTTGCTGTAATTCTCCTAAAATCTTAACAGGGTTTGTTTCATGATCTAGCAAGGAGTCCATAAAGTGGAGACTGCAAATGGTGATGACCCTGATCTGGTTCTACTCCCTTTGCTTAGACCTGCCTGTTCCAATACTTAGGATCATTACAGTAACAGAAATTATCCCAAAATTGGCCTCATTACAGTTCCTGATCTGGAATATGATCTAACAGGCACATGACATAACTGTGACGTCACATCAACGTCGGTACAACGTCATGACATTTATGCAACGTCAGATCAACGTTGGTGCAAGGTCATGACGTTGCACCAACGTTGATTTGACATTGCCCTAGCGACGTGTGCCTGCTGGGAAGGCGGTTATATTATTTTTGGAGGTTATGCTCTGCACTGGTTCATTATCTTTTAATTTAACCTCAGCAATGCCATATTACCAGTCCTCTAATCAAAAGATTTCAAAATAACTGTAAATGTTTTAAAATTTCCAAACCTTGATTCCATACATTTCACCATCTCTATTCTTGATTTAATTTCACAAAATACATGGTGGAATTGCAAACAATCAAATCCTGATCAGACTGCTCATATTTGGGAGTGGTCTGGTCTGGATCTGCTTTGTTTGCACAGGCCTTGATTTTCTCAGAAATGCTGCTGTTCATTTTTTTAAGATTCCAAGAAATTAACATTCTGCAAAAAAGATTAACCCAACCCATTTAACCCTGATGCCCCCAAGAAGGGACATTGCTCTGATCAGAGCCATGAAAACAGGGCCTCGAATGTTTGCAAAAAAATTCAGCCATTTTGCTAAATAAATAAGTTCTGAAAGTAACTCAACCTGTCCTACCTGGAATTCAAAATAGACTCCTGCTATATATAAGGTGGAAGTTTCTATTTAGGACAAAATGGGCTAAATCCCAACTGAAATCTGCTAAAATGATTGAGTCCCTCATGCACCAAAGCAATTTATCAGCAAGAAATTACAAGAGTTTAGCAGCTATATGGAACACATCAAAGGTTATTAATGGAGGTGCAATGGCTGTTACACATACACACCACAGGGTTGACTACCACAAAGCCCACACACACAGACATACTACTATCTGAAATACATGTATTAAAAATACAGAGGGCACTCATAATAAGACGACTTACTTTTTGCTATCATTAAGAAATTGATAATCTCAATAGGGAGTAGTTTGTTTTTTGTTTGATTTGAGGTTTAATGTCCCCGTTAACACTGTAAAGGTCATTTTGGAGACATTGCTTCCAATTTTGTGGGACTTTTACCCGACACTGAGATGAAATGACATCTCAAGCCTTGTCGCCCATTGAAACCAATAAGGTTTGTAAGCATGGACGGTCTGACTCGCACCGCTTTGCCTGGGCAGGCTTAGTGTGGTTACACTTCATAGTGTAGTTATATCTTCTTGTCCTTTGGGATCATTGATTCCATTGTGGGATTTTAAAAATATCTGAGGGTCACTGATGAGTCCTAATTGGCCGAAACTAGCTAGTCTGGCCCAGAAAACATGCACACTCCATATTTTTCAGTTCTGTGGTGTATTCTTTCCTTCCAAAGGATAACCCTTTTATAGAACATATTTAGATTCTCTAAGCGGTTTACCAGTACTCGTGTGCCGGTCAGTTTCAGCTCTGCGTGGAAGCATCATTTCTTCAAGCCCCGATGGCCCATCAATAAGGATTAGTCAAATAAGTATTAAATGGCTTTACTCCACCAATCACTCCAAGAAATGAATGTTGTTGACCCTGCCGAGGCATTTCTAACAAATATTGACATTTGTTTTTGGAGTAACAAAACCAACAATCTTCTTAAATATCTCTATGTATCTCCATTAGCCCCTCACATCTTGAGCTAACAGTCTGCTAAGGAATTTGTTATACCAAATGTTGGTATTTTGTTTGAATTTAGGTTTTACATCCCCATCAACACTATTTAAGTCATTTTGAAGATGTTGCTACCATTTTTGTGGGATTTTTACTCGACACTGAGATGTAACAACATCTCAAGCCCTACTACCTGAACAAACTAAAAGGGTTTATATGCAGAGAAGGTCCAACTTGTACCACTTTGCCTGGGCAGGCTCAGAAGCTTCAAAGTGGTTTACCAGTACTCGTGTGGTCAATTTCAACTCTACGTTGCAGCACCATGCAGTCCAATATATTTCTCCAAGCCCTGAGGGTGGTGGTGGAGTCCTTCACATGACGGTATAAAGTGAACTTCAATGGATAAAGATAACATAGGGTTGTTACGGATGGCATCATGGCGTAACCGGCCAGTAGCCATGTGTTATTACTTGGGCTCATATTATTCTTATGATGTTATCCACTTAACCCATTGTATGCAGGAAATCCCTAAAGGGGTACCTTGGCAAACAGTGCAGACCCAGATCAGGGCCAGCACTATTTGCTAGCAGAATTTTCCATCAAAAATTGAATAAAAACCAAAAAAAATAGGCTTGACACACCTTATATGACAAATGGACTGGTCCATTATATTGCAATGGATGAGTCAACTAGTATAGAATGGGTTAACAACAGCAGCTTTATATGATAGAGTAACTGCTCTTATCTTGCTGTTCACCACAACCCCTTTCTTTGCAAACAGTGTAGATCCAGATCAGATGGCTGTTCAGGATCTACACTGTTTGGCATTCAGTTTATGAATTTGTAGCAATAAATTACATCAAGCAATTTGATTGGTTCAAAGTTTGAAATGGGTGTGGCTTAACTGAATATTCAGCCAGAGAAGGGCTAAAAGAACTGTAAAATTCCCATTTTGGTATGCCCTTGTCGCATAACATAAAAATCACCAAAAACAGCAAATTGCGCCATGACCGTAATAAAGACAGACGGTCAAGATGGCCACATATCAATACAGACAAGGGCAATTAACAAACTAACTAGGGCATGACTTAGCGCGACCTGAAGGAATGCTTTTAACACACACAACCACCCACGCGAAACTAAACCAACATACAACCACACTAGATAGGTAGATATAGCGATAGTTGTAGGATGGGAATACAGTAGAGAGGATAGTATAGAAAAGAGAGATCAAAAACCTGGAGTTAGAAGAAGAAGAGTTTTCTCAAAAAGCGATTTCAAACATTTTTATTTGTGTAAATATGAAACATTAAAAACAAGATCGCATAGGAGCGCTCGACTGCGCACGTGCGCAGGCGGACGCTTGTATGCGACCAACATGATTATATAACAATTTGCACTAACCACTTTGACTAAAGAGATTGGCAGACGTTGTCTCGGGTCCCCAAACGGCTAGGCAAGAATACTTTTATTTCTACTATGATGCCTTCCTACACGTAGGATGCGATAGTGATATGCAAACATGGCGACACAAAATGACTCTCCTACGGTCCCACAGAATACGACATCCTGTGTCGAGGAGGGCATCGCCTTTTCTTAACTTCAAACGAAAAAGCATGAAAGGGGATTGACCTACTTTCCACATCCTCCGCAATAGAGGTCACCCACTAACTAAAATAAATACGAATTTGGGCCCGAGACGGCGGAAGCCAACACACCATGTTACTATGTTATATGTTGTATGTACAGAAGAAACAAAACACAAATATAATCTTCAAGCACAACCTTGCAGGTACAAAAATTGTCCTTCCCAGCAACTGTGGGCGGATGGGCTTGTCCCAAAAAGGACAACAACACAAAGGAGATCGGCTAACATTGTCTCGGGCCTCCAAATGGCTAGGCAGGAATACACTTTCCTCCTATGGTGCCTTCCTTCACGTAGGATGCGTTAATGATATGCAAACATGGCGACTGACCCACTTATGGTCCCGCAGAGTGCGGCATCCTACGTCGAGGAAGGCATCACTTTTTCTTAACTTAAAACGGCAAATGCATAAAAAGGGATTGACCTAATATGCACATCCTCCGCGATAGACGTCACTCATTAACAAAATAAATACGAGTTCAAGCCCCTAGACGGCGTAGGCCGGCACTTCATGTTATTATGTTACATATTGTATGTACAGATAAACCAAAAAAACAACAACACAAAATATAAACCACTAGCTTTATCTTGCAGGTACAAAAACTGTCCTCCCCAGCAACTGTGAGCGGGTGGGCTTGCCCTAAAACGGACAACGCCACCTTTAAGGCACAAGAAAAACAAACAAAACAGGTCCGTGGCGGGGTAAGCACATCCGCCCACATATATACTTAAAAATAGACCACTCAACAAGATGGGGAAACAGACCAAACAATGTAAAAATGTACATACGTTACATAAATATACAAAAATCAAATAAAAAAAAAATAAAAAACAAAAATACCAATATCAAAATTGACCCTTTCCTGCTCTGACACGGTTCGGCATATTGACAAGCAAAAAATTATAACGTCGAGTAGAAGACAAAATGGACCGACTGCAGCGGACTTACGATAGACACGGACGGACGGGGCTGGAGCCGAGCGATGGTCTCCCCATTCACCGGCAACGTGGAATGGGGGTAGCACCGAACGGCTAAGGTGTAGTGCCAGAATGGATTAGTTCCCTGGGACCCCACCAGCTGACGACCCGCGACATGGGGAAACTGGAAACAACAACAACATTTTGGTATGTTACAGGCTTTGAAGCTGCAGCAATTGATCATTAAATTGAACATGACACAAAATCAAAATTGGGGTCTTTTGTCTGGCTTTTTTGTGAAAAAGCTGCAAAAAACTGTCAATTACAATACTTCTGCCAAAAATCAATGTTAGACCTCAAGTCTGATAATACAGTAGTCTGGTTCTGAAATGAAAATTGAAATTTTTGTAAAGAATTCATTTTTTGTGAAGAAATTTCAAGATATGGGAATATATATCAATATTAACAAGATATTTATAATTCCAGATGAATTACAACTGGTGGCTGTAATAAGTTTGAGAAACGTATTTACCCTAAATATTCGGACACCTAAACTCATTACCATACTTGCTCTAAAATTTAAACTAGTACAATTTACCATTACAAAAACTGTCAAACATGCCTATACAATTGCAATGTAAACTTTACCGAAAAAAAAAACCCCGAAAATTTTAAGATGGAAAATTGTGAAATTTTTCTTATTTCTGCTCAAAATATAGATGGTGGGTACCCGTTAGAACCGCCTCATCAAGGTGGTTCTAACAGGTACCCACAATCTATATTTTAGAGCAGAAATAAGAAAAAAATAAGACTTACCCCTGTCAACCCCAGTTTTACTATATAAAAGTGGGGTTCAAAATTATATAGGTGTGTTTTCGTGACGCTTCCTGACTTTTAGCCTCAAAGTCGTTAAATGAGTAGATAACAGTGTAGACCGAGATGGGATGCTGCATTCTACAATGTTTGCTCAGCACCATCTGTAAATTTCATACTAAATACAAGCCTGGAGAAAAGTTAAGCATTAGTGTGGTTTGAATGGACTTACTTTGAAGTAGTCCAGTCAGTTCAACAATGCAATGAACCAGCTTTTGAGACAAGAATTCAACCAAAGGCTATGTGGGACCTATATGGACTTGAACATTTGAGTAGAAACTAGGACTGATGCCAATGCATAAACAGAAATTGCATCATGCATAACTCTTATCCCACTGAATAAATTAATTTAGCCATACCCATTTCTGAGAATCCACCAATCAAATTACTTGATATAATGTATTTGTTCATTTCACAAACTGCATGACAAAACAGTGTAGATCCTGATCAGTTGGCTTCATCAGAAGCCATCTGATCTGGATATACACTGTTTACAAAGATAGGGGTTGTCGTGAACAGTGGGACAAGGATAGAAGGTTTGACATGATTTGCATAGGCACTAGGCCATCAGCAAAGGTCCAGGCAATCCTGCGTTTAAGCACAGTCTCGCCAGAGATTTTGTTGTTCACAGACATGTAGATGAAACCCTGAGGTAGCTTCATGCCAGAACACACGTTATGCTTTGGTTTGAAAAGATGACTTCCGGTCTAACAATGGTGGTTTAGTGTTTTTCGGCGCTGTCAAAAAAACCCATAAAAATCTAATTTAGATGAAGATCTGAGTGAACATTCTCTATGTTGGAGAGATGATCTCTCTATAATCTTTCTTGGCGATGCAGATTTGAAAGTAGAAACTGTTGTGTTATAATAGGATTCGATGACGGAGTATGCAATGAGTTTCTGTGGGTAGACAAATATACAATTTTCAATTTGTTGACTTTCAGTACCACATCTTTCTCTAAAGTGTACTTACCTTGTGCTACCATATACATTACTACATCTGCTACCTACTACTACCTCAGTTTGCTAAAAACTGTTATAAAAACAGTCATTCATCCTAAAAGAAAATGACTAAAAAGAACAAAGGGAAAGCAAAGGCCGCCCTTGGCTCCGGTGCGACATCAGGCGCGACATCTGGCACAGCTTCTGGCGTTTCTCCTGCAGTGGCTATCCGACACAGTCGTCGTGATGCCCCGACCCCAAAGAGACATAGGCCTGAAAGTGATGATGATGATGAGCACGAATCTGTTACAGAGGTAGATCCAACGGTACTAGTACACTCGCTACTGGCTTGCTTAATAAAGGGTGAGGGCCTCTTAGAGGGGTTTATCCAGGATTTGTTCCAAATCCCAAGTATACAGGATAAGATAGTCAACCATGTTCTGAGGCTTCTCAAGGCAACCCCAACAGAGAACGTTGTTAACCAGTCAGTAAAGTCTGTCACAAGTGATCTAAATGACACTATTAAGGAGTTAAGTTCAAATGTAAAGACCCTTACAGAAGAGCTGAAACACTCAAAAAGTCAATGTGACGAATTAGAGCAATATTCAAGACGCAACAATATCATCATTTCTGGTATTCCAGAAAACAATACAGTCGACAGTGAAACTCTGGCATGCAATTTAGTGAATAAATACACAGCTACTCCTATTGAACCGAGAGACATAGAAAGAGCACACAGAATAACTCGTCCTTCTGTCAGAGATAGACAAAGGCCTAGAGACATCATAGTGAAATTCTGTAGCTATAAGTCTAAAGCAGCTGTTCTTTCTAGGGACCCGATGAAAAAGCTCAGAGCAGATAATGCAGTAAAACCGGATCAAGAAAGAGTATATGTCCGGGAAGATCTCACCAGAAGCAGAAACTCCCTTATGTACAAAACAAGGGTTCTGAAAAGGGAGAGGAAAATTAAAGATACTTTCTCCAGAGATGGACGTATAGTGATCAAGCTTTTCTCGGATAGACTTGTATACCTTTCTAGTGAGGATGACTTCATAAACTTCTGTAATAAGCATGACATAATTTTTGCTGATCCAAAATCAAAGTCACAAGCTAGAATTCAATCAGAAGGTGGTAAAAAACCCGAAAAAGAATCTGCAATGGACACAGAAACTGTTGGGCCCACAGGGACTGCAAGCAAGTCAGCTGAGATTCCAGATGTTACAACCCTTGACCCTGAGGCTACAACGTTCATTCCAACCCAGTTGTCTCAGCATCCAGAAGGAATGGGGCCCATGTCTCAACTACACTATACACAGGGCTCCCCTTCTCAGTCTCTGTTCCAAAACCTTAATGCTTAGTCTTATACTTTCTGATATAAGCATATTATATATTTTTTTTTTTTTCTGTTTGTTTGTTGTTTTTTTTTCCCCTCTCTCTTCCTCTCAGTATATTGAAGAAAGAGGGGGGAAAAGAAGGAACTCGTTTCTATAATGCCTGATCTGTTTTGATTTGCGATAAAGTGTATTGTAAAGATTTACACTTAATTTCCTCTGTTATCAACTTATCATACCAATATAATGTACTATATTGACATAGGTCTTCGGACAGAAAGGCTGGAGCAAATAGCGCGGTCCTGGATGAGACCCTATAGAACTTGGCATCTCATCTGGGCTCACACTCTCTGCCTTTCAACCAATTGCTAAACACAAAATTAAGAAGTAAGACATACTTGTTTAAGCTTTTGTAAATACAAGACTTCAGAGCTTTTGTGAGAACGTCTACATGTGTATACAGACAATTTCATTATGTACAGGCAGTAGTGCACCCACCTTTAATGTGTGAGGTTCATAAGATTCCTGCATATGAGGGCATGTGTCATATCCTAGGCGGAATGATTCTCGTTTTGAAACAGTGATCAATGCTTATCAGGCCTTTTCACATGTAAACAACAGTCTGAACTATTATAATATTATATATGTATAAGTATGTACATGTATTCGGTAGTTCTATGGCTGAACTTACAGTATTATGTTTTGCATAGGCATGTTGTATGCGCATGCCTGTATAAACGAATACTTAATATAGTATGTGAGTATTTGAGCCAGAATGCTTTGGTTTCTGTGACATCTTCGAAGAAAGAGGATCTTACACCGGTGGTCGTTTCATATGAAATTTGTGAAACGGGCCTTGGCGAATTTCATAGATTTCATATTCAATGGCCACCGGTGTGGAAATCTGTTTATCATGTGACCTCTTTTGAATGTTTCTTATATTTAGCTTTAAAAATGACAACTATTCAACAGAAAAATCATAGCTGGCAGAGAAGTCGACGTGGCGTTGCTTTATTCCGCCTGGGTGCTAATACACAGGTGGTCATGTGATACTTATTACATGGCATTATTCACTGCATACCAGCGACGTCGTGTGATAGATGTACAGGTTTCATCACGAAAACGCGCCTATAAAAATGTGGACTCCACTATCCCAATATGGTAGCATAGTGCTCATTGGAACTGCCTCATAGACTCGGTTCTAGAGGTTCACCCATGGTACATCATTATTACACCACAACCTCATTATAACACAGTTCGTTATAATGCGGTTCTGGATATAGCGCGGTTTCAAGATGGATCCCAAAAGTTACTTTTGAGTGTATTGATTATATAGAAGAATAACCATGAATGGTCATTTTTCTATATAATCTATACATTTTTGGTTGGTTATAACATCATTAACATGGTTGTTTAACTAACGCGGTTTCTGTTTTGGACCCCAACAATAGTGTTATAGAGGGGTTGGGGTGTGAAAAAGTTTACATTCTGGCAATGTACATGAATAGGATTGATTCTATGGTGCTGTAGAAATATAATCACTACAGATCTCTCAACAAGTGAAATAATCTTGAAATGGTTATAAAAATAGATGTAAGATTTGAAATAATTATTCCAGTTACTCTGCTTCAAGATTAACGGAACCTATAGCTTGTAGACATGGTGTATACATTGCGCAGAAACATGGCATTAAATTGTCATCTTCTGTGTAATCTATACATCCTAGTCTACCTCCAATTAAAGGAGTCCAAATCTGGAACACTAAAGCTGAATGACTCATTCATATACAAAAATGTCCATAACTACCATACTTTTAATCTTTTTCTTTCAATGTTAATGTACAACTCTTAACAAGCTAGGTATTAACGCAATACAATCAACTCTGAATTTGAGCCACTAGCTTGCCCTGGGTTTGGGATATGAGACCTATTAGCAGACTGCATTTGAGGGTTCTTAACTCTTGTACTGCTGAATGAACTGGTTTTGGTATGTCCATTGCTGAGAATAGGCAAATGTGATTACTTTACAAGGAGCACTCTATATCTGCGCGCTGGTTGCAACAAGTGCGGATCCCCATCAGACTGATTCTTTGATGCTGACTGATGGGGATCTACTCTGTTTGCAAAGGTGTTGGTATGATCTGCGGTATGGGGTTGTTCTGTCCAAACCTGAGGCCGCTGTGTCTCCTATATCTGAGTCCCTCACACCCGTGGGTTAAAATCACCAAGATTTTATATTCACATTGGAGAATCCTTTAATCGAAACACTACCCCCATGTTAAACAATAACACTGCATAGAAACAGATGGAGCAGATACCCAGTGATGATTGAGAAACTCTTTTGGATGGATCTGTATTGTGGGTGTTCATTGGGACCGCCTCAATGTGGTGGCTCTAATGAATACCCAAAACAAGACCATGTTAAGATATCCGAGAAAAGGTGGGACCCACTTTTCTAAAGTCACTGCCACTCACTGGGTGCCTGTTTGTTCTGCTCTATGAAAAAGATATGAATTGAGTCTTTGAATAAGTATCTCTTCTACTGTCCGTCTAAATCTGGCATCCTTAAAGTTGTATCCATGAGTTCTCCACTTGATGTTGATAATGTATATATGTTAAATTAATAAGAAATATATCATGTATACTCTCTTCATACATGGTAACTCTCAACTTTACAAGTAACGTACATCACTGTAACTTAGAAAAAATCCTCACTGAACTATCCATGTTGTTGGTAATAATGTATATATCTTTCACTGTGTATAAAGTATATCTCTTACTATCCTCAACTTAGCACTAAATAAGTAGAGATCCAGGAATCATCAATCATTATTAACCCATAGGATGCCAATCACTACATTTGTCCTCTCCCAGTTACTTTGAAAGTCATTCTTGCAAACAGTGTGGACCCAGATCCGGCTGCTCCCTTCGGGAGCAGTCTGATCAGGGACCACTCTCTTTGCCTTTATGCTATTTTTAAACAGACGAAATTTTCAGATGATGTTTTTCTCGGCGTCTTAAGGGTTGACACAGAGATTGTAATTGTGGAGAAAGGATGTTTGTACATGTGATAGTAGCTGTCGTTCATCGATGTCATTTCCCTTGTGAAATCTGAAATATGAAATAACGACTGTTATACATTAGTCACTAATTAATTCATTTTGTACCGGATGGAATCTTCTTTATATGTAGGATTCTACTCCAAATTTTAGGGGATGACAATTCCCCTTTTTCCCCCTTTAGTTTTATTTGGGAATCATTTTGATGCTATATCTTGATGGGCTAGTTGCAAACAGTTAAGGCCCTAAGCTGACGCCTTGTTTTTTTTGTTTTTTTTTGCATCTGATCTGAGCCTGCACTGTTTGCAAACTACCCATTTGGGCGTCTCCGGTACTTAATGGGCTGAATAAAGGTGACACATATATTAAGACAGTTAATGAAAAATGTATATAAACAATGTACTCTTCATTGTGCTGGTAAAGTATAGCTAAATGGTAATTCTAACTTAAAATGCCTGAAATGCATATGTAGCAAACTCTTTCCTTTCCAGCGAGCTGTCACGGATTTCATGTCTTTAGGGAGAAATGGGAAGAAGGAATGAATACCCCCTCAAACAAGATTTTTTTTTTTTTTTTTTGTTTGATTTGGGACTTAGAGGGGTATTTGTCTCATAGACCTATTACTTAAAACCCTAGTCCTGCTGACCTGGGATATGCCTTATCTTTGAAACAATGCAGATAAAGATCAGATTGCTTCTGAGGAGGCCATCTGATCGGTTTCTGCATTGTATCCTCAATTTATGTTTAAGTTGAGCAATCTGGTTGGTTGTTGATTGGTAGTGGGAGTGGCATATTTAAATATTCAGCAGGACAAAGCTTAAATCTAGAAAACTTCCTGAATAATAATTGTAACAGTTTTCTAATCTGAACAAGGGTTTTTGGATGCTCTTTATTAATGGCCTCGTCGAGGTAATTATTAACGAGTACCCACAACCTAAGCCTGGGGCAGAAATGAGAAGAATATCGTACTCCCTTTAGGACATGATCTCTCCTTATTTCAATGATGTGTCATTATAGTTGTATTTGTGATGTATTCGATTCATTTCACCCATTTTTTGCCTAAATCACTAAAGTTACAAACTTATTACTTGCTTACATGCCCGTCTTTTGATCAAATAGGACATTTTGTTGGATTTTGTTAATTTCTGGCAAAAGTCTGTGTACTGTACTGGTTAATCTGTAACATATTAGCCGGCCCATGAATTGTGTGATAGGAAAACTGAAGAGCTCTATATTGACCTAAATAGTGTCAACTGGGCTGTCTAATCTCACTGTTCAATTGAAAACTAATTCATTCATGGTGCTTCCGCATGGAACTGAAGCCAAGTGCTCATAAGTACTGATGAATTACCTAAAGGTTCTATACGTGTCTAGGATAAGTGGCGCGGGCTAGTCCGTCCATGTATATAGACCCTGTTGTGTTCATTGGGCAGCAAAGCTTGTGATGTCAGTACATCTCATTGATCTGTTAGGGTTCACCAAGAATGGAAGCAGCATCCCCAAAATGACCTACAGTGTTGATGGGGATATTAAACCTCAAGTCAAGCCAACAATTTAATTACTGTAGTAATTTGAAAAATCATTTTGCTTTACTCTATTTGTTTTGTACGTTTTTTCTTTTTGTCTTTTACTAGTATTAAGCTGATCTTCATTTACACATATATATCTGTAAGTAATGTTATAGCAAATGACATAGCGCCATTCAATACTGGAAGTTATGGCTAACATGCCAATTATCCCTGTTATATTTTTTTTACACTTCCTTCTTTCATGTCCTTTACTCCTTCTTTGCTCTTTTCCTTACATTATCTCTATGAGCATTGAGTTAGAATTATCGGAAATGACATACTACATGTATATCTCAGTCCTGTTGCTACAAAAGCATCTAATTAATAGGTAACAATGACTAGTTTCCAACACTTTGATGGAACCAAGGTTCACCTAAAAAGAAAGACAAGAGCTACAACAACAACTCCCAAAAATGAAAGTAATTCTAGAACAAATGCTAATCTCTCATCAATAAAAATTGCACACTCCAATATAAACAGTATACGGAACAAAATTGATCATATTAGCGCAGAACTTTCTGACTATGATATTGTCTGCATTTCAGAAACAAAACTTAACGAGTCAGTTCCAACAAGTAAAATCTTAATCGATGGTTACATGGAACCAATACGTAAGGACAGAGTCACAAATAATGGAGGTGGCTTGGCAATTTATTCGAAAAACAATATTTTTCTTTCTAGGCGGCTAGATTTAGAAAATAATGATATTGAAAATATATGGATAGAGGTTCACTCCCTTAAAAACAAGTTTTTATTAGGACTGTTTTACAGACCCCCAAATAGTACAAATGAATTTTGGGACTATTTTGAAGAAACCCTAGAAAAGGCAACTGAACAAAATATTGATCTCCTGGTTCTTGGAGATTTTAATCATGACATCCTGAACCATGGTAGTACTGGAAAACTGAGTAGAATAATGCCGAAATTTAATCTCCAGCATATAATCCAGAATGCAACAAGAACAACTGAAACTACAGAAACATGTCTTGATTTGATTATGACCAATCATATATCAACAATAATAAACTCTGAAATTCTAACTCCATTCCAAAGTGACCACTGTACAGTAACAGCTGAAGTTTCATCAAAAGTTTATAAAGCCCAATCTTACAAGAAAACTGTCTGGAGATTCGAAGAAGCCAATGTCAGCTCTATCGAACAAAACCTGAAATCTACTGACTGGTCTTTCATTAAAAATAACAATAACATCAATATAATAACAGATCAATTTGAAGAAATCTTATACAAAACGGCTGAAAATAATATACCAAAGAAAACCTTTACTGTTCGCCCTAATGACAAACCTTGGATGACATCAACAATCAGAAAACATATGAGAAAAAGAGATAGATTATACCGTAAGGCAAAGTCATCTCAATCACCAATTCAGTGGCAAAATTTTAAAAATAAAAGTAATGAAATAGTTAATTTAGTTAGACAAGCTAAGCAGGATTATAAAAAGAAACTTCAAACTTCTCTTTCTGACCCCAACCTGCCTCAGAAATCATGGTATCGTATAGTAAATGACATTACTAAGTTAAAAAATAAACAAAATCCACCCCCTCCTCTGATCAAAGACAACATAATTAACTTACATCCCTTTGACAAGGCAGAAACTCTAAACAAACACTTTGCAGATATTTCAAAGACTGAAGATGAACCTCCTCTACCTGATGAACCAGTTTCCCCTGACTTCAACCTGAGTACCATACGTGTAACATCACAAGATGTAAAAGACCAACTCCATAAATTAAATACATCTAAACCAGCTGGTCCAGATAACATATTGCCCAAATTTATAAAGCTCATTTCAAACTATATCCTTGATCCTCTTACCTCTCTTTTTAACAGATCTCTTGAGCTTGGACAGGTTCCCAACCAGTGGAAAATGGCAAACATCTCAGCAATTTTTAAAGGAAAAGGAAATGACCAAGATCCATCCAACTACAGGCCCATCTCCATCACTAGCTGCCTGGGAAAAATATTAGAAAAAATTATATTTAAATATCTATATAATTACCTTCAAGAAAATAATATCTTAAGTAAGTTTCAATCTGGCTTTAAGCCAAAAGATTCTACTGTTAACCAGTTACTAGAAATTTACCACATTATTTTAGAAAATATGGACAAGGGGAAAGAACTTAAATTTATTTTTTGTGATGTTAGTAAAGCTTTTGATAAAGTCTGGCACAGAGGCCTTTTGTTCAAACTGAAAAAATATGGATTGTGTGACACAATTTTTGACTGGTTTTCTAGCTATCTATTTGACAGAAAACAACGAGTATCAAATGAAGGTTTCTTCTCAACATGGATGGACACTTCTGCTGGAGTCCCACAAGGTTCTGTATTAGGACCATATCTTTTCCTGCTGTACATCAATGACATTGCTGATAATATCAATAGCAACATAAGATTATTTGCGGACGACACATCTCTCTTTACAGTTATAGAGAACAATAACTCAATAAAAATTTTGAATGACGATGTATACAAAATAGCAAAATGGTCTCAGGATTGGTGCATCATTTTAAATCCAACAAAAACCTCAACTATGACCTTCACACGCAAAAGAGTTACAAATGCCCCTAACATAATAATGGATAACACAATCCTTAAAGACGAAAAATACCACACTCATTTAGGACTCACTTTTTCCTCTGATGCCTCTTGGGATGAACATGTGAGAACAATATATGGAAAAGCAGCTTCATGCCTAAATATGCTAAGAATGCTTAAACATGATCTAGACAGAAAGTCTCTATTTAGATTCTATATCACTTACATAAGACCAACCTTAGAATATGGAGATATTATCTGGAACAATATTAGTCAACAAAACTGTCAACTCCTGGAAAGCATTCAGCTAGACGCTTGTCGAATAATCACTGGTCTTTGTAAGGGCACCTCACATGACATCCTCTACAATGAACTAGGCCTGTGTCCACTATCTGAAAGAAGGAAACATCATAAACTTATATACTTTTACAAAATCTTAAATAATGAAGTTCCATCATATATAGATGAAATACTTGTCAATTACAACCAGCATCAATCCGCTTATAATATGCGGTCAAATAAACTTAAACATCCCACACCAAAAACAAAAGCTTTCCAAGATAGTTATTTTATTTCTGCTATTGATCTTTGGAATGAACTCTCTCCTGAGCTTTCTAATGCTACCTCACTTTACTCATTCAAAAGAGTACTTAATAATTCAATACCTAAAGCACCAAAACATTTTTCATATGGACCGAGAAAATATAACATAATCCTGTGTCAATTACGAAATTTTAAAAGCCAGCTTAATAATGACTTGTATTGTGATCATCTTGCAGAATCCCCCTGTTGTACAAATTGCAATTCTGGACTTTGTGAAACAAGACAGCACTATTTTTTTGAATGTGCAAGTTATCAACTTGAGAGAATTACAATGATTAATTCACTCACTCTCTTTCCTGCTATATATAGCAAACTACCAAAAATTGAAGCTAAAAACTTACTAAGTGGTGTGACAGACATATCATGTGACGATAATGAGAGTCTTACAGAAATAATCATAGAATTTATTCGACAATCTGGAAGATTTGATTAGTCCATTGAGGTACGTGGTATCAGATCAATTTTGAAAGAAATTTTACAAAGCCATATAAACATTGCGAATCTACTTTTAAAATTTCAATTTAAAAAACTCTTCAATTATTACTAATATGTGCCGACTTAATTTCGATCCTCTCATGGCTCAAACCCTGCCCTTGTATACTGCATAGGCATCCATTTCCATAAGTCTGAAGATGATTTTAATAATTCCATTAATGTAAAACATAATCCTCTTAAATGAACACTACACGGTTTGTGAAATTATTGGATTAATCCCGTGCTCTTCGTGAGTCCACCTGACTGTATTTCGGTCGAGTGAGCATGTGACGCGAGAGGTATGAATGGGACTCCCCACATTTTATACCATACACGGTGCAGTGTACATGAAACATTTGTAACGCTTATTCATACTTATTTCTAAGAATACAGTATGAAACACTCCTAATACATTATATTCAGAACCAAATAAAACGACGAAGAAGGACGACGACGACATGATGATGATGATGATAATGATGGTGGCGGTGATGGTGACGTACTCGTCCAAATATGTTTAACCCATATATGACAATGGAATCTTCCACTTTACCATATTTGGATTGGTCTATTTTCATTTATAGGGGTGTCAGGTTTGTTGTGTGTAATGTGACTTGCGCAAAAATGTATTTTCTTTGAGCAAACAGTGTAGACTCAGATCGGACGCTGCGATCTGCGGTGTCTGATCTGGGTCTACTCTGTTTGCAAATGTCCCAAAAAAGGGCCGCTAGGCATATATGGGTTAAATTGATTCAATTATTTAACAATGAAAATATGACACATTTGAAAAATTTGGCAAATTATATTACATAGAAATTCGTTAGCAAATGAACCGTCTTTGTAACATGGCGAATACTATTATTATTTTATTATCATCACTATCATTGTTATTATTATCGGTAGATATTAAGCGCCTTGAGAAAATCTAATACCTGTACACTATCCTTGTATTCTGCCTTGTATTTCGTTTCGACAAGGCAGAGCCGCGGGATCGTGTGCAGGTCCAACAGCTTAAATGATTGGTGTTGCAAGTGGCCTTCTTTGCTTAATAAGGCCAGGTTGCACTATCCAATTACAGTTCTCTTTATGCAATTGCTACATAAGAATAACTAGATTGTTCAGATATAAAGTAACTCTTATATTTAAACATAGTAACCCATTAATGCTTAGATACTAGGGCTGGCTAATCGGTGAATCTACTTAATTTCAATTTAAAAAAAACCCTTCAATTATTACTAATATGTGCCGACTTAATTTCAATCCCCTCATGGCTCAAACCCTGCCTTTGTATACTGTATAGTAAAACTGGAGGCTCACTTCATTTTACATTTCTATGCAGGGGCATAGGTTGTTGGTACTCTATAGAACGGCCTCACTGAGGCCATTCTAAGGGGTGCACACAATCTGTGTTTTGTGTGCGAATGCGAGAAACTTCTCAAATTTCCACCTGCACAATTCTTTTTAGACAAAAAAAAAAAAAAATAAATAAATAAACGTGAGTACAGTTTGTTTATCTGGTATAGGGATAGAGAGTAGTATAGATCTATATGATACAATAAATTGCTGTACTTCAACTAATTTAACCTTTGACCTGCTGAGTATTTGGTTAAGCCACACCCATTTCTGGCTTTGAGCTGGTCGGATTGCTTGATGCAGTTTATTTCTACATATACATAAAATGAATGTAAAACAGTGTAGATCCTGATCAGAAGCCATCTGATCTGGACCTACACTGTTTGCAAAGATAGAGCTTGTTGGCTACAGCAGGATGGTTGAACCAAGTACCATGGTACCAGCATCTACTGTATGAAATGCCTCTACCCACTGGAAATAACTCATTACAGTAATATGTTAAATATATACTTCTAGGTCACAATTTATGATTTACCTCGGTACTATGAGACATTCACCATCTTTGAATTGCCTTGATACCATGGGAAATTATAGTACAATAACAAAGTAATAATTCTGTCAAGGTAGTTCATTTCTCCTACCTTATTGTATGAATAAACCATACAGAAATTTATCACACACAAAAAAGAAAGAAAATAATAATAATAATAATACAGTGACTAATCAGTGTCAGTCTGACCTGAGGCAACTATCATACCTTGGTATCGTGGGATACCTGGATATAAAACGCCTAATTTCATAAGCTTGAACGGTACATGATAGGCAGGTGCATGACTATTGTATATAGCGGTATCGGTGTCAACTTACCGTTATTTATAGTAGATAACTGTTCCTTTTTGAAAATGTGTCTGTTATTTTTCGCTTGATCGTTGACCACGTTGCCTGTAAAATTTCCACGAGGTTTTTCCGGTATGCTTTACCGAGCGTAACGAACTTGTTTTTGCCGAACCTGATCACATCTAATACACGGAACACTACATTTATTACTATTTATTAATGATCTAGTAAATATATTATATAATTCTAACTCAATGAAAATGCTCACCATCTCTCTCTCTCTCTCTCTCTCTCTCTCTCTCTCTCTCTCTCTCTCTCTCTCTCTGTCTCTCACACATACACTACCTTACTTATTTTCATTCACTGTAGTTTAATTATATGAGTCACGACAACGTGAGCAAAGCAACATTTTTCTAATAATTTCATATTCGTCTAAATGCATTGTGATTGAATGTTTATATATGTGTATTTTCATTGTATGTACCGGATATCAAGGAGAGGATACGTATAGGCCTAGCCTACATCCAATTCCTTGATTGCATATGTATGTACTATGTATGTATATATGTTGTCAAAAATTGTTAATAAAAAAACATGTCTGGGCCTACTAGTTGTCTGTCCTTTTGGGGTCGACTGTCAATCAACCCAGTCAATCTTAGTAATGTTGCCAAGTAATATTGCTATTGTCTACATGACTAATATGTTAAACGCTGTAGATCTAGCATGTGTACGAAATCCAGGTGATGGTTATTAATAGCCATTATTAATTGATTATCCTATATTACACAAGGTCAACCAATATTAAAAATTCATAAATCATGTTTTTAATTGTGTCAATTAATAAAATTGTCATTAATCAAGTAATTTCGTATTGTCCCAGTTACAGGTCCTCGGTCAGCTGTATTGGCCTCGGCCTTCGGCCTCGTGCCAATACAGCAGACCTCGGACCTGTAACTAGGCCAATACGAAATTATTTGATTAATAACATTATACAATATTCTTGTCGCTTTGACATATGAGTGATGTGCAAAGTGGGTTTTCTGTAAATCTTAACTGGGTTTATATTGAGTGAAAATAGCTTTATCTAAAGTTTGTTTCAATGTGAAATTTGTAAACCTGTATATGCCTAGGGTCCCAAGAAGCGATGTTGGCACTGAAGAATGTGACATTTGATCAGGGTCTACACTGATAGTTTGAAGCACAGGAAATAAACGTTAAACAAAGTAGTCTACTTAGTTCCCATTCATGACCATTTTCCAGCCTATGCCCAGAGATAAATAACCAACCAGTGTTGTCAGCGCTTTGATTTCTCATAGTCTGGCCCAACTGGGCCCAGTTGTTCCAAGCTTCGTTAGCTTAACAAGCTCATTAGTGGTCATATTGTTAACTGTCTAAAATTTGGTCATATTGTTAACTATCTAAAATTTTGTTTTTTTTTGCTGCAAAAATGTGAGCAGCTTTTGCATTTGCATTTGCAAAAGCTGCTCACATTTTTTTTTCAGAAAAAATACTAGTATACTTGCCGAATTAAGTGATCAAAGTTTTAATGATATGTTAGCTAACGACTTCGTAAGTTAACTGAAACTAACGAAGTCATTAGCTTTGAACAACTGGCCCCAGGTTTTGATTACTGGCATGTCAAAAGTCACTGGTTCCATCAGAAATGTCCAATTATGTAAATCAGCCTATGGGTGCCTGCTAGATTAAGAATATACATTCCAGACCAATGTGGTTTGGTGAGGCGAAGGTGTTATGAATCTTTCTTCACCAAGGCATCTAATGTTGGCTTACAGTTGGACAGAGCTTGCTTGTCTTTTCAGAAGTTAAGGGAAGAGGAAGGATGTTTTTCTTCACTTTCATTCATTTTATCACCCCTGCCCATCGGGGCTTGGAGAAATAGATTGGGGCCATCATTAAGCTGCATGGTGCTTCCACGCAGAGCTGAAACTGGCTACACATGAGCACTGGTAAACCACTAAGAAGGATTAAGCCTGCCCACGCTGGTAAAGTGGTGTGAGTTAGACCCGCCAGTGCAGGAAGCCTTTTGGTTTCAAAAAGTCCCACAAAATTGGAAGCATTGTCAATAGTGTTGACAGGGACGTAAAACCTCAATTCAATCAATCTATCAATCAATTATTCATTTAACCCTTTACCACTCAGATACGTGTTTTTACGTGTCTGCACACACCCCCCCCCCCCCCATTTTAAGCCCCAGAAGCACCTAAAATCTGCATTTCTACCCCTGGATAGTTAAGTTTGCTTTAGGATTTGTTGGGCAAAAAAGTGACCTGTTTTTTCGCGCGCCTCCCCACTAAAAATATTCCTGGGGGGATTGAAGGGGGGCAACGCCCCACATCCCGAAAAATTTTGGGTTTATGGTCCAACCGGCCGCTAAAATTTATATCTGAGGGTGACTGGGGTCAAACATGCCTGAAATTGATGCTGATAAAACATGCTGCAAACAGTGAAAATGGTTAGTGCCAACCACCTTAATTGTCGCCTTGACAGCTGTGTGAAGATTAAAATGTGGTCCATAATTCATGTGAAAACACACTTTTTGCCAACTTTGAGATGCCCCCTCTTTACCATGACAACAATGATCAAGTCATGAAAGGTTGCATTTGAAAGGCTACTGCCCAATGAACATTCATACCGAGTTTGGTGTAAAACAGACCATCCATTATGAAACAATGGCTAGTTGAAGTTGCTGTCAGGTGCAACACTGTGAAAATCAGTGAAATTCACAAAATCCCTGAGTGGTAAAGGGTTAAGGGGAATGGGAACACCTGGCAGATTTTTCCGCCATTTTTCAAAGGGAGACAACTTTCGGGACTTCCTGTTCGCTTTTCTATATGCCCTGTCCCAGTGAAAAAGGGGTCTACTCTTAAAGGAAAGAATTTGCTCCTTAGGAGCAAATTCTTTCCTTTAAGAGTTGACCCCTGTTGACATGGGAGACAAAATTACTTTTGCAGGAGTTGCCTCCCCTGAAGGTGTTCCCATTCCCCTTTAATCTTTCTGCCCGTCCCTTCTCTTTCATCTCCTGTACTATCTCTTCTGTCTCTTTTCTTCCTTTTTCAGAGAGATGACACAAAATGACCCACAAGGGTTGAAGTGTTGGTAAGCCGGCCCCAACAAAATCAATATACAATCCAGAATGAAAGAAAACAATTTGGGGCAAAAAATTAACCCTTATTCTGCTGAACACAACAACCCTACTTTTCAGCAGGATAAGGGTTTATAAGAAAGAATGAAACAAATCTTCTTCAGAAAAAATACCAGGTTTAGGGTCATAAAGGAATATCTTACACATGTTATCCTACTGAAACAGTAACCCATATGTGCTTTTCAGAAATATCATATGACGTCGCGTCTGAGAGTGTAATAACGCCATGTATTATTTTCGATTTTCCACTAGTGGATTAAATATACAAATTAGCTAGATACGTCCCGTAACTTTACATGTACGACGTCCTTAACGACGTCGCGTTTATTAATGGCGGAATATTGATATTTTTGTAAACAATTGTGAAAAATGCGTTTCAAATGTCATATGATAAATAGAATCTTGCATTCGTGCTCATGTATTATTGAATTTATTAAACTCGTTGAGGAAAAGGGATAAAATGCTCGGCAAAGCCTCGCATTTTATCCCTTTTCCTCAACTTGTTTAATAAATGCAATAATACATGAACACTCATGTAAGATCCTCTATACATGGACAGGGGATTCTACTAGCAGGCATCAAACCAAAATAAGCAGATCAGCAGCTTCACAGTGCCATTTTACCACAAAACAGCAACATCATTCTTTGGGGAATTTTTTTGAATAATCACATGTTCCAATTTTGCTGTATTTTATTCAAGCAAATTACTCAAATACTGGGATGCTAAACTTAACCCATTTTGTCCTGAATAGACTATTCCATCTTGTATAAAGGCCAAGACCATTAACCCGTTGTATGCTAGTGAACTCTTCCATTGCTATATGTTTGATAAGTCCATTTGTCATAAAAGGGGTGGCAGGCCTATTTTTTCATTTTTGGATGGGTTTTTCAAGGAAAGAATCCGTCCTTTAGAATAGTGATGTCTGTGCGGGCCTCTTGGTTAACCCTGACAAACCCGTCCATAATGCCATTTGGCGTTTTGCTTGTTATTATATTTTTGACAAAAAATTCTGTTAGCAAATAGTGCAGGCCCTGATCAGATGCCGCATTCTGGGGCGTCTGATCTTGGCCTGCACTGTTTGCCAAGGTACCCATTTAGGGGTATCCCACATACAACAGGTTAAATGTTTAAATTAAAGGGTATCAGATTGACTTGTTTTTTTTAAAAATTCATTCAGAAAATGGTGAATTTTCTGCAATCAGTGCAGATCCTGATGAGGTGTCTGATCTGGGCCTGCACTACTCAACAGTGTCCTGTTTTGGGGTCTCCAATATAAACTGGGTTTAATCCATAAGATGCCAATCATGACAATTGTCCTCTGCTTTGTCGTCTGCCGGTTACTTTAAAAGTCATTTTTGTAAACAGTGTGGACCCAGATCAGACTACTCCTCAAGGAGCAGTCTAATCTGGGTCCACACTGTTTGCCTGTATGCAAAAATATTTGTAAAAAGTTTGCAAAAAAATACAGCAGACCACATAAGTACACGACATTTTCAGATGTAGTTTTTCTCGGCATCTTAAGTGTTAAGATTGGGTTTGCTCCCAAGAGATTTTACATGTCTAGAAATTTAATTCAGAGGACCAACTAAAAGGATTATTTGTTGACAGTTTTGATATATTCTATTTAATTCCCTATGAAATATGTAACCTGGGGTACATATTCGGATCATCACAAAATAGATATTCTAGTCAGAACCTATTTTAAGAAAACCTGCATTAAAAATGTTGACAGTTTATGTTGTCTGTTGCATCTTCTAGCAAACTTTTCAAACACATTTCTGCATACAGGCAAACAGTGTGGACCCTGATCTGGGACCAAAATGTTTGCAACACTGAATTTTAAAGTAACCAGCAGACCACATACAATTGTTGTGATTGGCATCTTAAGGGTTAATTGTGAAATTAAGAATCAGCATCCTAAATGCACTAAACAAAAGGGTGGCAAACAACATTCAATTTTCCTTATTTACAGAGCAAATCGGGCTTGACATTAAATATGAAATGCTTGTTGAGCAGATGTAACAAAATAAAATGTCAATCCTGATTTTGTCATGTTCAGGTGAAGGATTAAACTTTTGAATGCATTATTGTCAACAAGTAACCACTTTCTTTCAGTCACAAAAACCTAATCAAATCTTTGGTAGGCTGCAGTCTATATCGTCCCCATTTTGACCAAGTTTCATCAATTCGTTCATGAGATAGGGTGCAGACAAGCCAAACTTGATAGTTTTGGGGGAATTGTGTCCTTAAAGTTAAGGTCAAAGTCTCCAAAATCTAATCCAATCTTTGGTAGGTTGCAATGTGATACTGTACAAAGTTTAACCAAATTTCATCCGTTTGTTCATGAGATAGGGTGCAGACAAGACAAAATGACAGTTTTGGGGGGCCTATGTCTTTGAAAACAAGGTCAAGGTCACAAAAATCTAATCAAATCTTTGGTTGGTTGCAATGATATATTGTACCAAGTTTGACCAAATTTCATCGATTTGTTCATGAGACAGGTTGCAGACAAACAATTTTTTGCCCAAAATTGACAGTTTTGAAGCTTGTGCCTTTGAAACTAAGGTCAAGGCCATCAAAACCTATGGGCTGTTTTCCCTCACCCTAGTGATGTAACCATACAAGTTTGGTCAGAATCCATCAATAGGTTCAGAGATATAGTGATTCAAACAGGCTACTGGCTGAAGCCGACAAAATTGGGAACGATATCAAAAACAATGTTCCCATCACCCTTGGCAGAGGACATAGAACATTTGATGGTCAATCTCCATGAAAGAATGTTGATCCTTGCAAACCGTACAACCATGTCTGAAAAAAGGACTCATTGACAACCTGCAGACTGCTCATGTAAGAGGCTTGCACACAGTAATAGTCTAGTCTTTTTGCATTGCTATCCGAACAGCATAGTTTAAAGTATGGGCTAGTCTACTTCTGCATGAAATGTCTAAACCTGTCTCCATTAGATACAGTTTGCATGAAATGTCAAAACCTGTTTTCAGAGAAAAATAAGACAAATATCAAGAATTGGTCATTTTTTTAATCTGCCTAGATAGAGGTATAGTGGAGCGCTGTGGAGCAGTGGTAAAGCATCAGATTTCAGATCGAGAGGTAGCTGGTTTGATCCCCCCAAGTGCCAAGTGTTGTTTCCTTGACCAAGAGACTTTATCCACATTACTTAGTACTGGTTCCTACACAGGAAAAGAGGGCCACATGGAAGATTAGTACTAGTACTAAATGTGTTACCCTCTATAAATAAGGTCGATTATTATTAACTTATTATAGGAGCCATGTAATATTAGCCAGGTGATCATGAAACCTGGCCTTTACAAGGAAGAATTTGCTCCAATAGGATTAGTCGTCCTTAAAATGATGGAAAACTTCCATTGCTGTCTGTGCCAAGCTTTAGACTATGCCATGCTAAAAATATGTCAGCAATAAATTCAAATTTCTGTCATGAGCAGGCTTTGACACAATATGTTTCTCACAAAGCGGACAAAGAAGTCTAATTCGGAAGCGAAATATGCGGGAGAATCGATAAAATTAAGACACTAATCACTATTTTGAGAGACTTTAAGATTGTGAAATTTAATTATTTTTATAAAATTTGGTAAGGTAATTAAAGTAAAACCCTTGCAAAAATGAGATTAATTTTTCCACTCTTCTCAAAGTGGAGCACCCCATAACCCATTTTATACTAGAAACCCCAAACTGGGATACTAGCAAACAGTGCAGGCTCAGATCAGATGCTGCAGAATGCTGCATCTGATCAGGGCCTACACTGTTTGAAAAAATGTTCAGCCGTTTTCCAAATTAATTTTGAAAAAAAAAATAAAAAATAAAAAAAACCTGACACCCCAAAAGTTTGGAAATGGACTCCTATATATAAGGAGGAAGATTCCATTTGGTAACCCATAAACAGTATGACACATGAGCAATTGCTACCGTATATGGTATCAAAGGATATTGAATTATGCTATGCGCATCTATGGACAAACTGATACTAGAATGATTCTTATATCGCCTGGAACATACTTGAAAACAGTTTTGAAAGAGGTACCAGCCCTAAATAATCCAGTCCCAGGCTTCACCTTATCCTGCTGAACATGATAAGTCCTAACTTTGAAACAGTGTAGATCCAGATCAGATGTCTTCTGAAGAAGCCACCTGATCAGGATCTATACTGTTTGTCATTCAGTTTGTGAAATTGAACAAATACATTATATCAAGTATGCAGGATAAGGGTAAATATAAAGATTACAAGCTTGAACCTGTCCTTTTTGTAGTCTGTGTCGTTGTCACATGGGGTCATGCAGACGGCAACCACCCCTGTAGAGCGAGTCTGTTTACCAAACCACACTTTTCCTGGGAAGGCTAATTCATACATGAATGCTTAGCCAGTAGAGTTCACATTGAAACTCTATGCCAGAAACTGTCAACTGACCTTCTTGAATCTGCAGCTTGGTGGGCATGTCGGCGATGGCGAAATAAGAGAGGCGTAGGTGACATGCTTAGCGAGTTGGAGTGGCCGTCCCTTGAGGCACGCTGTGAGCAGTCCTCTTTAACTTTCTTCTATAAGATACACTCTGATATAGCCCCTGTGACAGCTTCAGCTCAAACAAGGGCATCAAAAGTAAATAATACACAAATCGTAGGTACCTGGCCTATAGTGATGCCTTAAAGCATTCTTTTTTTCCAAGAACTATTCCTCACTGGAATAGTCTTCCCTCGTCTGCGGTAGATGCCAAGTCCACAGAGGAGTCCAATGCCCATACAGTGTAGATTGGGACTCAGAGGTATGTGTTTTAGTATACCTCTGTTAATCAGATTGTAAACAGTTTTAAGGACCTAAGCTAAATTCTAAATTTAGCCACCCACCCAACTGAGGTAATGGTCTAATATGACTGACTCAGTATATGAAGAAAGATACTGCTCCCAGACTTCAGTGACAAAATTTTACCTGTAGTAAACGCTGATCAATCACAAAATCAGACTTATCTTAGAGAAGGGTATGTTTTTGAAGTCTTATTTTCCAAGAAAATAAGGCTAAATCTTCTGCGCTGGGCAAATGATGTCATGTAATATAAAGCCTTATTTTCTCTGAATATAAAAAGACTGCCATTGCATGAAAAGTTAATGGACTGATGGTTCCTGTCTACCTGCCTTGTGTCATAAGAATTCCCTCCATGCAGGTTATTTCTAGCAGCTTCCTGTGTTTGGAATAGCTCACCCAACTTGAAACCAGCTATAAATCTTTGGCATGTCTTGTAGCCATATTATGTATATTTTCTGATCAGTGCAATTTCACAGGGCATGACTAATTGGCAAACAGGCGTATAAACATAAAAATGAAAATGATTTTAACAGATTAATGTAAGAAAATACAGTCTGTGGCCAAATGATATGTCTAGACATGAGATTTGGCTGAACAGTTTCTGCAGCAAACAGTCACAAGTATGAACAGGTAATTAATGGGAATGGTTATACCAGATACACTTTCCAAAACTTTCAACAAGGGAGACAACTTTTGTGGATATTTTAGCTTTCTTGTAAGCTGAGACCCTCTCGAATAGGGGTCATTTCTTAAAGGAAAGAATCTGCTCCTCTGGCGCAAATTCTTTCTCTTTAGGGGAATGGGAACACCATGCAGATTTTTCTGCCATTTTCTAAGAGAGACAACTTTCTGGACTTCCTGTTTGCTTTTCATTAAGCCCTGAGCAACTGAAAAAGGGGACCACTCTTAAAGGAAAGAATTTGCTCCTCAGGAGCAAATTCTTTACTTTAAGAGTTGATCCCTATTGACATGGGAGACAAAAATACTTTTGCAGGAGTTGCCTCCCATGAAGGTGTTCCCATTCCCCTTAAGAGTAGATATCTACTGAGAAAGAGACCCAAAAAGTATTCCTGAAATAGTTGCCTCCTCTGACTGTGCTCCCACTTCCATTAAGTTCTCAGCCTTACAGATTTGGGAAAAAGAAATATGGATTAATGCATTTTCATATGTACTTTTCACTATCCCAGTTCACGTTTTTTGTGTGTGTTGAGCTGCCATTAAAAACCAGATCTGAAAATGTTTACATCACGTGAACAAGTTCGTGAAATGAACACCCCCTTAAACCTCACTTTATATAGAGAAAACTGGGGTTTACGGGGGTATACATTATTTTTCTTATTTCTTCTCCAAGACATAGGTGGTGGGTACTGGTTAGAACCGCCTCAATGAGGCGGTAACGGTTCTAACGAGCACCCACAACCTATGTTTGAGACAAAAATCACAAAAATACCACTGATTTTCATCGGAAAAGTAGCCATTTGGGATATAAGAATAATGCACTATGTCGCACGGGTATGTTAGCGTAATGTGTCGTCTGCTGCATTGGATTGCAAAAATTTAAACATATTTTTGTATGCAGGCAAAGTGTGGACCCTGATCAGAGTGCTCCGCAAGGAGGAGCCTGATCTGGGTCTGCACTGTTTGCAAAAATGACTTATAAGGTTACCAGCAGGTCAAAGCAGATGACAACTGTTGTGATCGGCATCTTATGGGTTAATATCCCTGTCAAAACTATTTAGGTCATTTTGGGGACTTTCCTTCTGATTTTCTGAGAATATTACTCGACACAGAGATGAAATGACATCTCAAGCCCTACCAACAAAGAAACCAGCTATGGTTTATATACAGGGACAGTCTGACGCCCACCACACTGCATGGGCTGCGTGAGGCTTAGACCTAAGTGGTTTACCAGTAGTTGGTTTCAGCTCTGCGAGGAAGCACCATGCAGTTCAGTCAATTTCTCCAAGCCCCAATAGGTGCGGGTATTTTGTTTTGTTTGTTTGATTTGAGGTTTAACGTCCCCATCAACACCGTAAAGGTCATTTGGAGATGTTGCTTCTAATTTTGTGGGACTTTTACCCGACATTGAGATGAAATGACATCTTGAGCCAAAAGGGGTCTATAAGCATGGACGGGCCAAAATGCAGGTATATCAATTCTTATGTACATTATTTTGAAATGCATTCACAGGTAATGGAAACACAAATAAAAACTTTTCAGCGCTACATGGCAGCCCACCTTTGTTTTAGATTTAGAAGTCATATACACCACAACCTCATTATAACACGGTTTTGGATATAACACAGTTTCAAGATGGATCCCAAAAATGTATAGATTATATAGAAAAATGACCATAAATGGTCATTTTTCTATATAATCTATACATTTTTGTTTGGATATAACACGGTTGTTTAACTAACATGATTTCTGCTTTGGATCCCATTAATAGTGTTATAAAGAGGTTGTGGTGTACATGTATTTAGTCTTTTCTGGGACAAAACCTGGTTTTTGGTCTTCTCTCTTTATGTATGTGTGTTTTGAAAACTTCCTGGTCTGTCTTTAATATGTTCCTCATGCAAACACATTTCAAAATATGTGAAAAGATGAAAATTTATACTGCATTTGACAAACTGTATGTGCAGTCCGGCCCCCGCCCATCGAAGCTTGAAGAAATAGATGGGCTGCAAGATGCTTCCACACAGAGCTTAAACTGACCCTCACACGAGTACTGGTAAACAGCTTAGAGGCTCTATAAGCCTGCCCAGGCAAAGTGGTGCGAGTCAGACCATTCATGCTTATAAACCCTATTGCATTCATTGGGCGGCAGGGCTTGAGATGTCATTTCATCTCAGTGTCGGGTAAAAGTCCCACAAAATTGGAAGCAATGTCTCCAAAATGACCTTTACAGTGTTGATGGGGACCTTAAACCTCAAATCAAACAAATAAAACAGAAGTATGTGCAGTGAAATTCCTAGAATAAGACTTTAAGACAGTCCCAAAGGTGGTCTCTTTTAAAGACCACTTTTAAAGAACACTTATGAACAGTCCCAAAGGTGATCTCTTTCTAGAAGATGCTGAGTGCAGAAAACACAGAGAAAGAATGGCTGAAACCTTTTAAACATGCTTTTTAAGGAGAATTAGTCTTAATTTTAGGTGGTCTTAATAGCAGAATTGCACTGTATTTTGAGCAATCACTGTAATCTATACATCAGTTATAAAGAGAAATCAAGAACTAAGTATGATGCAAATGGCAAATGCAGATCAACATGGGACTCCTCAGCAGTAGCTCTCCAATCAAAAGATTACATATTGGCGGAGCAGAAACACTTTCTTTTAAGTTCACAGTCTAATCAGTCAGTGTACCAGCTTTTCCAACATGCAGTCTTATCAAATGAACTATATGCATGAAAATTTATACCATATTTCATTGGTGATTCCTCATGGCTAAGATAACCATGAGACAGGGTCTATTTTCTCCTGATATATTATTTTGCAAAAAATATTACAATCAAAAACTATATCTTGGCAGGTTTTCATGAAGAACCCAACCACCCCTAAGTCATGCAAAACTGTAAATCCCCTAAATAATTTATCATCTTATTAATATTTCCATGCAATTAACCCTTGAGATGCCAAGAAAACCTGAATTGGAAATTGTTGTATGTATATGTGGTGGAATAAGCTGCATCTTCTTGTAATTTTTTCTAACCTATTTTTAAAATACAGGCAAACAGTGTGGACCCTGATCAGACTGCTCCTATAGGAGCAGTCTGATCTGGTCGTCACTGTTTGCAAAATAGACTTTTAAAAGTTACCAGCACATGACAAAACAGACAACAATTGTTGTGATTGGCATCTTATGGGATAATTGATCACCTTCTTAACAGGTCCGTGCAATTAACCCACTTATCCAACTTTATACAGAGAAAATTAGGGTTTGCTGCCTAGGGTCAAAGATTATTTAAATATATCCAATGGCATGTATTAAAAATGCAGATTTTCTTTGAGGCGATTCTAACAAATGTGCACAATGTTTGTTTGTTGGAATAACTGAGGGGATAAAACCATTTATTACCTGTTATACTACTCCTAATTGGCGGCCCCTGCTCATCGGGGCTTGAAGAAATAAATAAGCTGCATGATGCTTCCAGCCAGAGCTGAATCCGACCACACACGAGTACTGGTAAACAGCTTAGTGGATCTAAACCTGCCCAGGCAAAGCAGTGCGAGTCGGACCGTCCATGCTTTTAAACCCTATTGGTTTCATTGGGCAACAGGGCTTGAGATGTCATTTCATGTCAATGTAGGGTAAAAGTACCACAAAATTGGAAGCAGCGTCTCCAAAATGACCTTTACAGTGTTGAAAGGGACGTTAAACCTCAAATCAAGGTAAGGGAACAAATACTGTTGTTCTGTGTATAAGAGTGTCCACTACCCTAATGATTCTAAGAATTGGGACTTATAGGCCTAAGCAAACAGAGCAGACCCAGATCAGACTGCTCCTTCAGGAGCAGTCTGATCAGTGTCTACACTGTTTCCATTCTATCTGCACATTTTGGACTCCTTGCTGGATTGTGAAACAAAATTGTTGATATTTCTGGAAAATTTCAGCAAGTTCTCAAGGTGTCCGAATTTTTAGGATTTTGTTTACTCAACCTTGCTAACTACTAAGAAGTTAAGGGTTAATTTAGCTCATGGAATTACCTTTTTCAGTACAGGTGTAGGAATATCTAACAGAACACAGATCTGATTTCTCAATGGTCGGATTTCTGCAACATCACTATCCCTGCAAATTAAGACACAGAAAATTAACTATGTAATATATGGTATTTATATTATTTAAATACGACCCAGATATCCTTTTTTTTTCTCAAAACACTAAGGTCCAGATCAGCTGGCTTCATGGAAGCCAGCTGATCCCAGTCTATACCGCTTTCATTTTGCTTCTGAACTTTATGGTTCAAATTGCCATCATGAAAACAGGCCTATATAATTTGACCCCTTCAAACCCACTTTTATATTGTAAAACTGGGGTTTACAGGGGTATACATTATTTCTGCTCAAAAATATAGATTTTGGGTACTAGTTAGAACCGCCTCATCGAGGCATCGAGGTGGTTCTAACGAGTACCCACAATCTATGTTTTCGAGGCGGTTCTAACTAGTACCCAAAATCTATATTTCTGAGCAGAAATATGAAAACTATTATGATTTTTACCTGGAAAATTTCATTTTTTGATGGTAAAATTTTACCAATATATTTGAATAGGCGTGTTTTTGCAATGCAATCATGCAACACAGATGGCTTAAAATAGGGGAGAAGTGTAACATATTAAAATATTCAGCAAGGTGAGGGGTTGAGACCCAGTAAAAAATTTATCATGACTGTTTCCATGTTTGTTTGTTTTTCTAATATACACCATAATTATCTCAATAAGAAAAAAAATACATGAAGCCATAGAAAATAAATTTAAACCCTTCACTACCAGACGGCATTTTTTTTTTTCAGGCATTACACACGAATTGTCTTCTGGCTAGATGAATCGCATGAAATATTGGGTCTTTTTTTTCTCTGAAAACTAAAACAAATTATATTGTTATCTGCTCAAAATTATTTTGTAGTGCTTGAAGGGTAATTTCTTTTTCCCTTTGTGTATGATCAAAAATGATTTCTTTCTTTGATTTCAGTTGATTTACTAACTCCTTTAGTACCAAATGAAATCTTCCTCCTAAAATATACCAGGAGTCCATTCCAAAATTAAGGGCTATCAGGTTGTGTTTTCTCCAAATTTTATTTGGAAAATAGGTTAACTTTTCACAAACAGTGTAGGCCCTGATCAGATGCTGCGTTCTGTAGCATCTGATCTGGGCCTGCACTGTTTGCCAGGGAACCCGTTTTGGTGTTTCCGGTACAAAATAGGTTAAAAATGGATCAAGACTGTGTTTCAGGGAACCAAACAATTAATTAATATGTACAAGAATGAAAATCAAGACACCGTTTCTGGGCAGGACTAACTAAACCCTTGGATTACTGGTAATTTTCAAGACCTGGTCAATCAAATTATTATTAAATGCATTTTTTTTTTCAAAAATAAGGCATATAACATTTCATGTCAATCATCTGCTGCCCACCAAATGATCCACATAAAATGTTAAGCCTTATTTTCTCTGAAAATTAAGAACATAATATTTGAAAATGGTGTATTGGCAGTTAACCCATTGTATGCTTGTGGACTCTTCCATTGCTGTATGTTGGACAAGTCCATTTGTCATATAAGGGGTGTCAGGCCTATTTTTTTTTTCGTTTTTATTCTATTTTTGATGGAAAATCATATTAACAAATAGTGCAGGCCCTGATCAGATGCAGTGTTCTGATCTGGGCCTGCACTGTTTGCCAAGGTACCCCTTTAGGGGTTTGCTGCATACAGTGGGTTAAACTGTTATGCCATGCTTAGGGTAGCTATGGTAATGTAATGCTGCACCCTTTGGGAGCAGGTGGCTTGAGGCTACCAATATCTTCAATAGTGTTATTATTTTTTCATACCAATGAGCTAAGCCATAAATCAACCAACAAAACAGAGTGCACAGGGGAAATACATATGATAAACATGAAAATAGCCAAACCATGCTCTTTTCTTTAGCCCAGCTAGCATGCAACAACGGCTAATGTTAGGCTGACAGCTATACGACGTTGCCACGTCATATCACTGTTTGCCTGACTTTGGTCCGTCATTCTTTGCTGGCTATTCATGTAGATAACCTGTAACAAAATATCTACAATGGCCCCCGCCCATCCGGGCTGGAAGAAATAGAGGGGCTGTATGATGCATCCGCGCAGAGCTGAAACTTACCTGCACAGGAGTACTGGTAAACCGCTTAGAGGACCTAAGCCTGCCCAGGCAAAGCGGTGCGACTCGGAACCGTCCATGCTTATAAACCCTATTGGGGTTTAATTGGGTGCAGGGCTTGAGATGTCATTTCATCTCAATGTTGGGTAAAAGTCCCATAAAATTGGAAGCAACATCTCCAAAATGACCTTTACAGTGTTGACAGGGACGTTAAACCTCAAATCAAACAAACAATCAAAGCGCCAAAGGCCCTGAAATGACAGATTCTAAGAGAAAATCATAACACTGTGAAAACTTAAATAAATCCTTTGTAAAAAGATCTTAAAATTTAGCAAAGTAGTTCTGCAAATTCCATTATAAGATTTGTTTGCAGATGTCTATACACCAGTGGTATTATGAAATGCCATTCGATGTTTCAAATTTTGGAAAGAAACTATTTACGTTTTCAAAACCAAACATTTAAATTCAAGTTTTAACAATGCTACTGTCCATAAGTAACAGTTTTTGTCTGGTCGGTTGTGGATACCTCTCCAGAAAGATACTCTATGGGAAAGAGATCGGAGGAGAAAGGCTGGCTAGTCCTGTACATGGATTCCATTGGCTTGAAGAAAAGTTTGAGTAAGAACAGCACTATGAGCTAGCACGTAATCCTGCTGGATAAGATATCCCGGATTATGAGCGAAAACAAATAAATGGAACCATGTAAGGCCAAAGCACTTGATTGATGTAATGTCTCGCAGTTCAGGTCACGTCTCAGCCATGATCTTGAATGTTATTAATGACACTAAGCTGCGTTTGCTAACTGCATGCAATACCACGCCACACAATTACGCTTGTTCCACCCGATATGTCACGCTCTATTACGCACGCATCGCCTCGGCATACCTTACACCTATACGTCAAAACACCCGGAAATGACAATAGGCGTGATTCATGCTGAAGTGCGATTTGTCACAAAAGCGCATATCACGTCAGTCGCTTAGACGCCAATTTACGTATTTCATGCACCAGCGTAAGTGTTCCGTACTGTGTCGACGCGTTAACTTTGGTCACGACAGGGACGTCTAGCTCTCAAACATGCATCGCATAAGGGCAACGAACAGTGTCAGTGCTTATAAGTCAGTAGTTGAAACCCCTTGTTTATCTACAGGTACAGTCTAGCAGCTGCCGGCGGAAATCTGTTTTGCATATGCGTCTGACGGATGAATCGATCTTGACGTACTGACGTCGGACTTCCGCTACGTCGACGTCCACTGGCGTCTTCTGTATATAGCAAGATGTCGCTCCACTAGACGATAGATCACACACGTGGCACCCAAAATCAGAGTCATCGTCATCCGCTTTCCGACCAAGAGGCACGCTAAGGATCCTTTAATAAAAAATGTTGCAATACGCTCTCCATGCTTTTTGAGAACAAATTTCAGTCTATTTTTTTCTAGGCACGACCTTACATTAAATATCAAAAGTTTGACCTTGAACATGTTGTTTCTATCCGTAGTGGTGTGAAGGTGGTGCACAGGATCGACGTCGCCGGACTGGTAACCAGACGTCACAGTTGATTTAACCTTTATAGTGCCTAAGCGTGTTGTAACCATGCAATTGTTTGGTTTCAGAATCAAAGCACTGAGAGTGTTGGTGGGGTGTATGTTGGGGTAATAGTCCTGGGCTGAGATTGAAACTGTTTCATTTAACTCTGACATTCCAAACAAATAGTGAAGATTTTGATAAGAAGCCGCATTCTGCAGCGTCCGATCTTGCTCTACAATGTTTGCCACGCTCACCCTTTGATTCCAGGATAACCATCTTCAGTCTTATGCGCCCTCGCCCATCTGGGCTTGAAGAAATAGATGGGCTGCATGATGCTTCCACGCAGAGCTGAACCCGACCGCACACGAGTACTGGTAAACCGCTTAGAGGATCTAAGCCTGCCCAGGCCAAGCGGTGCGAGCTCAACCGTCCACGCTTATAAATCCTATTGGTTCCAGTGGGTGACAGGGCCTGAGATGTCATTTCATCTCAATGTCGGGTAAAAGTCCAACAAAATTGGAAGCAACGTCCCCAATTGGCCTACACAGTGTTGACGGAGACGTTAAACCTCAAATCAAACAAACAAAATATTCAGTCTTTTGGAATACCCTGATTGCGGCTATTTTCTACAAGAAAAAAGGTTATTCTGACAAGTAAGTGATAATCATGTAGACGTTAGCACTGAAGCGCTTTTCTTATTAGCAACATCGGGTCGAATGCCAAACAATCAACCCGAACATATCCGCGCCGTTTGTCAGTGTTGGGTACATGTAAGTGTTATCTGTAAAATTTGCACTTAATCAAATGTTGGATCTGGCAAACAATGTAGACTCAGATCAAACGCCACAGAACATGATGCTGATCTTGTTCTACACTTTTATGCATTAGTTTATACCATTATCTTAAAGTTAAAAAGAATCAGTCAAAGTCCCCGTTCATGACCAGCCTGCATTCAGAGACAATTGGCATGAAAGTTGTCAGTGCTTTGATTTATTCACTGTCTTGAGTTTCTGGAGTGCACTCTTCCGTCACTGACTGGCCCCGATAGCTCAGTTGGTAGAGTGTCCGCTCCGGGGAACGGGAGGTCTCGGGTTCGATCCCGGGCCGCGACATACCAAAGTCGTTAAAAATGGTACTAGCTGCTCCTCGCTTGGCACTCAGATTTACGGGGTAGAGCTAGGACTGGTCGATCCAGTGTCAGGATAATGTGACTGGGTGTGGTATCATGTAATGTGTCTGGGACATGATACTTCAGTGAGGCAGCACTATAAACGTGAGCATTGAGCTCCCTGTTGCAACCAGACACTGTCGTGATATGACTGAAAAATTGTTGAAAGCGACGTTAAACCCGAATTCACACACACACACACTCTTCCGTCACTGAAGTTGGGCTCGTCCATTCTGCTAAATATGGCACCTAGAATTACATCACAGGACCTACACTGTTTGCATAAGTATCTGTACCATATTCAGCGTTGAAAGGGACAGCCTTTCTTTCCAATTTCTCCACGCAACAGTCTAATATACACCTATAAGTTGTAACTGACCTAGACTTGACCTCGAAAGTCAGAAAACACATTAAACAGGCTGGTCTTTATGGATTAAATATTGACAGCACTGTTAGAAAACATTGTAAAACCTGAGCAGTCGGCTGAGCAGACGCCGCATTGATCTGGATATATTTGCCAAACCCATCACATGATGCAGCTGATTGATATGAAATGCTAAATCGATTCTCTGAAAGGTAAGATGAAATCTTCAAGTCGTCTGCTTCAAACGTTTGTTTTGCGCTTATAGGATAACTAATACGCTTGTACAATTTTGATTACTGCGCCAAACCGGACTATATTTTGTGCGGACTCATATTTCTATGGCGGTCAAAGCCGGAAGAAAGCCAGAAGAAAGCCGGAACTACTTTATAACCTGCAGGATAGCTAGAGATGACAGATTGAATCTGTCATTAAAAACAAACAAAACATCTACATGTTTTACTCCAACAAAGATACTGAGAAGCCTTCATTTTTTTCATTTTTGATGGGCTGTTTGTTAATCAACTAAAAGCTAACAATACAGCAGGCCTTTACTGCTGTTGTCCATGTGATTATCACTGACCAATAAACTAAACCTTGCACATGCTAGGGGTTTTGTGTATTATTTAATAAACAGAGAGCAATGGAAAACAAAGACAAGTACTATGAAGTGTTTTTCAAACAAAAAACAAAAAAAAAAACAGTCTGACGTCCTAGTTCAAGCACCTAGGCTATAAAATTTTTTTCATGCTCAACTTCTAGCTTGTGCATTAAATTTGAAATGCTCATAATTATTAGATTACAACCAAATGAGGCCAGTCATGTGCTAAGATCAGCAAAGAATTGTTTATACACCGTTTGTTGGCATTTGGAAATTCATGAACAGGACAAATTTCATGCTAAAGTGCACTGAGCATGAAGAATGTTCATACCCTCTGGGCCAGGACTTTTTTCCCAGCCTACACTCAGAGACAATCTATCTGCCAGTGCTGCCAGTGACCTGTTTTATTTTTTTCTTTTTTATTTTAATATATTTATTTATTTATTTTTTGCTGTAGCTCAGCTAAAGGGCAATGGATATATTGTCATAGGAAGTAACTCTGATCAGAAACATTGTAGTGCTTCTCTTAGACAGCCTCCCTTCTGACTGATAATTGAGTCACTACAGGTATTACATGTTTTATATAAATCTTTCATTAGCAAAGATTGGGTTTATGCCCAGTATGGGATTAACATTTGCAGAAAAATGGTCAAAAAGGAGTATTTTATCTTTGTCAGAAACCTAAACCTCATAGCTGGGCAGCCAGGCTAGGCTTTTCTTTCACAGAGGCAAAGCCAGAACAATCTTTTTAAGACGTTTCTAGAAATACATTTCCAATTAACTAGTCGAAGACAAGAATTTCAATAATCTTAAATGAAAGAATTTGCTACTACAGAATGTTGTTGAAGCAACAACTTTAATCCCACGACAGGATAGTCTTAAAGAGTGTGGCATCTCATCAGGGTCTACTCTGTTTGCCACTCATCTCCTTATTCTTAGACAAAAAATTGGGCAGTAAATTATACTCGTTCAAATTTTAGAACAAGTATGATAATGAGTTGAGGTGTCCAAATAGATAGGGTAAATATGGTTTATGTATGTTTAAGGGAAATTTGAACACCTGGCAGGTTTGTTCACAATTTTTCAAATGCTTCCTGTTTGCTTTTCTATAGGCTCAGTCTTCCTGAAAAAGGGGTCTACACTTAAAGGAAAGAATTTGCTTCACTGGATCTTCACTGATTGTTATTCAGTTGATGAAATTACAGGAATAAATTGCATCACGTAATTTGATTGGTTTATAGTCAAAAATGGATTTGGCAAAATTAATTTATTCATCAGGACAAGAATTAGAGAAGTATGAACCCCATCCCCTATTGAAAGATTGTAAATACACAACAACACTGACCATTACAACACGGTTTTGGATATAACACAGTTTCCAGATGGATCGCAAAGCTGCATTGACAATATCGAAAAATGACCATAAATCAATACATTCAAGATGGATCCCAAAAATGTTTAGATTATATAGAAAAATGACCATAAATGGTCATTTTTCTATATAATCTATTCATTTTTGTTTGGATATAACACGGTTGAGTTAAACTAACACGGTTTCTGCCTTTGAACCCATTAATGGTGTTATAAAGAGGTTGTGGTGTATTGTCAATCCTCTTTATACTGTCATTCGTTGTCATGACAAAACTCAATATTATGATAATTCCATTTGAACAAATCCTTAGCTCAATGCTTAGTCAAGATTCTGATAGGTGCTGGCATCCATAGGGTTGGAAATGCCTGTGGAGCGCTGTGGTGCAGTGGTAAAGCATCGGATTTCAGATCAAGAGGTAGACTTTTGATCCTGGCAAGTACTTGAGCAAGAGACTTTATCCACATTGCTTAGTACTGGTTCCTACCCAGGAAAGAGGACCACATTGAAGATTAATACTGCCAGTAGTACTAAATGTGTTACCCTCTATAAATAAGGTTGATTATTATTATTATTTTTATTTTGAATCCATACTCATGAAATATTCTTGTAATCTGATACTCCAAGACAAATGAACAAATGTCTACAGCATTTGTTGAAACAAATATCTACAGCATTTGTTGAAACAAATATCTACAACATTTGTTTCTTGGAAGGCCCTTTATTATCTATTAAACTCCTTTCTGGGATCCTTTATAATGGTAAAACGGCAAAATGCTAAGGATCAAATACTGTTGTTAAAAAGAGGGCCCTCTCCACCGGAAAAGTGAATTCTTGGCTGTTAAAGTACATGTAGTCCCCGTTTGATAAGAACAAAGGAAAAAAAAAAGATATAGTATCAGGTATACTTTATCACTACCTTCCCAAGGCACACCTGAGACATGATAGGTTTACCATTTACCATGAAGTTATGAATATAATAAAGAGTAACAGTATCTGTAAAACAGGAGTTCTTATTTACAGAGATCCATAGAAAAACAGGATATGCCCTTTTAGATTCCTCACAAAGCTCAAATAACTGCCACAATATATTAAGATTCACTATTTTTTTTTTTTTTTTTTTTCAGAAAAAGAAACCTCATACATAGTACATGTATATATTTTGCAATAGAAACATTTCTAAACAGAAAATCTCACACAGCTAATCTTTCTAAAAAGTCTAATTTGAGTCATCATGCATGTAAGAAAAATGAATCTTTATAGTGTATGAGAACAAGGATTGGACAGCAATTCACAGGGACTAAGTCTTTCATGCTTTCCATTATGATAAGACACCTGCATGCAAAAATACTGACTCTCCAGCGGTTCTAAGTTGTACCAATAATCTATGTTTTTGAGCAAAAATAAGGAATAGTCCCAACCCCCACTAAAACACACTTTTCATAGCTCCAGAAATAGAGGCATTATGTGGATAATTTTAGGGTAGTTTTTCTTATTTCTCCATTAAAACATATGATGTGGGTACTTGTAATAGTTTCAGAAAAGCAATCCTAAGAAGAACCCACAAGCAATGCTTCCAACAAGAAATAAGGAAAATTATCCTATAATTACTAATACTCCTCCCAATGTCAACCGATTGAGACTACATATTATCTGTCTTGTCAGGGTCCTTTCTGTTCAAAAAAGTTATAATGGCTGATCTATCGTGGCCTGGCTTGCCTTCTCTACCAACAGTATGTAGAGTCTATAACCAATTACAGTGTAAGCAACAATCTCTGCCTTCTTTCAATCAGGAGAATTAACAGTTTGCATGTCTGAATGACTCGTTTCTAGCTAATAGTTAGTCTGTCATTACTGATAATGACCAATCTTAATCATATTTGAGAAATGTTTCTATTTGTGTGTTATAAGATGGCTGATGAGACCAATTCTAGCTCTGAACTGTCTGTTGCAAATAGAGCAACAGAGGCTAGAGAAAGACAGCTCTGCTGGTGATGCCGCACTGTGCACGTTTCTGCTCAGCTTCACTGATTCTTTTTGCCTCATATTCATTGGCACCCCTTTTGATGAGACCTCGCTACTTTGCTCTGTCCTGTGCAATTTGTTCCCACAACTCTGTTGGAATGTTGAAGTCCCTGAGGGAGGCTTTAATGTGTCCTTGTAGCACTTCTTCTGACCACATTGGGAGCGTTTGCCCATTTCTAGTTCTCCATAGAGAATTTTCTTCAGCAAGCGTTCCTCAGGCATTCTGGTAACATGACCTGTCCATCTTAACTGTGCTAATTTCAGAAGAGTATGTACACTTTGCATCCCTGCCCTGTTCAGGTCTTCCATGTCGGGAATCCTGTCTTGCTACTTAATCTTTAGGAGTTTTCTAAGACAGCTAGTATGGAAGTGATTCAGTCTTTTGGCGTGCCGTTGGTAAACTGTCCATGTTTCACATGCATACAATAGTGTTGGCAGCACTACAGCTCTGTAGACTTTCTGTTTTGTGTCAAGTCTGATTCCACTTCAATCCCAGACACTACCACGTAGTCGGCCAAATGCTGCACTAGCTTTGGCAATCCTGGCATTGACTTCATGCTATATAGCTATTCATTTACAGTACATTTTCAGGAGACTCTTGTTATCTCAAACCCTAAGGGATTGAAGCTTTTGGTTTGAGAAAACAGAAGATTGGTATAAAAGGAATTGACACCTAAGGAACATATAGCAACACTCAAACAACATTTCCAAAAATTTAGTTTGACTTCAGCAGTAGTTTGAGATATCAGTGTATGAGATTATAAGAGTCACCTATACTTGTATTGAATAGCTTTTATAGTTGTCTTTTAGAAAACATGAAAGAACAATAAGATGTCTTGCATAGAAACAGATAAGGTGGATATTTTTTGGATAAGTCAAGGTTAATTTCAGACAGTTCTCCATAAAAATCTATGTTGTGGGTATTCATTAGGACTGCCTCAGTTTCTTTCCCCAGAAATTGACAACTGCCCTTCTTGAATCAGTGGAAGAGAGAGAATGACTGATGATCTTGGTACATGTATTATTATTGATATTCTCTGTATAGTGCTAAAGTTGCAAGAATGCTAACCCTCTAGCATTTTAGTTTTCGATGTTTACAGTTACCTTAATTCTTATTCTGCTTAATGAATTAATTTAGCCACATCCATTTCTTACTTTCTGCAAATCAGACTTTTTGATGTTATCTAATCCTACAAATCCAGGAAAAGAAATTCAACAAGAGTTGTCAGAAGACAACATAGCTCTCCTTCGGGGGCCTAAGTTGGATGAGGGCAAGTTATCAATAAAAGCTGCAAGCACTGCATGATTCCCAGCCACTACAATTACATCAAGCAAGTGCCATATCATAGTCAAAAAGTAATTAAAAGTAAGGATGCATTACTCTATCCCTTAATGAAGTTCACATGACTGAGATGACCATTTTCAATGTTCAAAGAGCCATGGCTCCAAAAGAAAGTAAAAAGAAAGTAAACCAGAATTACAATTCTCATTTTCAGTTGTTTTTTTTTTTGTGGGTGTGGGGGTGGTGGTGGGTGCTGTGCCTTTCAAAACAAAATCAAGGTCTTCAAAATCTAATCACATCCCTTAATAAAGTTGACAAGAATACATGACTGAGTTGACTATTTTCAATGTTCAAAGAGCCATAACTCCAAAAGAAAGTAAACCAGAATTACAATGTTGTAATCAGCAACAACTGTTTCTTGTAATCAGCAACAACTGTTTCTTGGTGTATTTAAGAAGAAATTGCTTCTATTGTATAAAACACTGATGGATAGTTCTCTTTCAAACAATGATATAACAGAATTCCAAAAAGATTGGTACCCATATCAAACATAAATAAATGATATAAGATAAGAATACAAACAATAATATACATAACCACATAGATGAAAGTCATAATCTGAACCACATTCCATTTCTGATTAGGTTTTCCGATATTAATAATTAGTCCTACATAGTTTAAAGCACCAATTGTGACCTTTAGGAAACGTTCAAAATGTGTGTGCCTTGTCTTGGCATGCGCTTTGCGCTTTGCTCTGGTTCTAGCAATAGGATAATCCCCTATGGGGGATAGATGGATTGGGTTCATCGCGATCATGATTTAGAGAAACAATGTATATGTCCATGCAGTATTTCTGATAGAAAATTGTATGTTTGTTCTTTTGGCTGAAAATAAGGTAGATAACCTCGCCAAATTCGTGAGACATACCTATTGCATGGTCATATAAGGGCCTGATATGATTTTGCTCCTTTCTGGCACCCAATCAAATCCTCTTCAGTGTGTATCGTTTCGCTTGCTAACAGGCTTAGTTAATGGAAACATACTGACAGAAACAAATTGTTTCGTCTTCATGTATATTCAGAATAACTTGACTTTTGATGTGTCTATATTGAGTTAATAAATTATGACGAAAATAGTAAGAGAAGTGTGATAAAAGTATATCTCTTCGAAAGAAAAAGACAACAGAAAGTGCCTTTGGAAGCACCTGCGTATATAGGTTTCAACTGGCGAATTAATATATCAGGTAGCACTGCTAACCATTTGTACACTAAGTGAGTCGTATCTAGTTACCCCACCCACTTGCATTATCATCGAGATATACGAAAAATGAAACATTACACAGGTACCCAATTATTCATTGGGTTCTAACTAAGAAAATAAGTAATACCAACATATATTTATCTTTACTATGGACGGAGCTATGGCAATTTTTATGTTGAATTGTCATGGTAAAAACATACCTTATTTGTGAATGACCAAACATTTTTATTGATTTGTTTTTCTGTGAAGTTGTATCTTTTCATTAAACAAATATTCAGTGTTGGGTGTGGGTGTGTGTGTGTGTGGGGGGGGGCGCTGATTTAAGAAGGGCAGTTGTCAATTTCTGGCGAAAGAATTTGCACTGTACTGGCTAACCGCTTACGTATACGCTTGCCCAGGAAAAATGTGGATAGGTTAACTGACCGACTCAAAAATTAGCAGGTCAGTTTACCTAAACATACGCGGTTAACCAGAATGGTGCACATTCTTGATCAATCTCCACGAAAGAATGTTGCCGACCCCGATAGGTATCGAACCCACGTCCAGTCAGACACGCACCCGACTTAGCTACCGAGGCCGGCCTAGAGAGATAGGGGGAGACAAAAATAAAATAAAACAGAAAAAAATCAGATACCTTCAATTTATTTAATAATTGTGTCTAAAACTTGTGTGTGCAGAGTGATCTTGATCCACACTGTTTGCAAACATTATTCAAAACATTGTTGTGGGTACAGAGTAACACTGTTGCCTCATCCGAGGCGATTATAACGTGTAGGCACAACATATACTACTGACAAGAAATAAGGAAGTTTATCCCAAATTATCTTTGGAACACATCCTAACAAGGGTTTGTTTTACAAAATCCTAAAAATATGTTGTGGGTCCATGTTAAGAGTTAATGAAAAATTTCACAACGGGTACACACACGAACAAAACCAACAATTCTAACACAGCGCGCCTATATAGGCAATGGAAAACGGTTGTGTTTTATTCTGCAACAAATCACAGCTCGGAAGAGCGTGACGAGTGACGTCATTTAAAACTGCTAATTTATGACGTCACTAGTCGATTTCCTTGACGTTAGACGGTGTAACGTCATTTTCTCGTATCGAAAACGTTAGAAAAGGATATAAATGCATGTGTTTCAGTCGATAATTTTAATGGGATTTCTTCTAACAATGGCGAAAAGTTGTGAGATTATGAAGGAAACAAGAACATTATTAACGATTTTCAGCGTGTTAGAATCGAAATAGATCAGCTCTGGTCTGAGATTTGTTGAGTAATAAATCACAGTTTGTCGGTCAGTTGTAAGTAGACAAATCACGCGCGCTACGCGCTCGTGATTTGATCTACTTTACAAATGACCTCAAAACTGTGATTTATTACTCAACAAACCACAGTTAGAGCTGATCTATTTCTTAATTTAAGAGTGAAAAAGGTAATTAAGAAAGCAAGGAAACATGACCAGTCAACAAATGAGTCAGCCCGTTAACCAAGTGCTAATCGATCTTGTCTTCCAACAAGTTTAAGCAAAATCAGTAAATTTATCTTTTTTTTTTTTTTTTGTAATTATTATGTCTTTGCTACTAACGATTTTGACCAGTCACAGGCTTAAAGGTATAGTTTAAAAACTTAAAAACAAAAATAAAATTTCTAATTGATTTTGATTAAACTCTTCTTTAAAATGTGCCTTCCACGAACATTACTGAAAACAAACCCAAAACAATAAATTGTCAATTTGAACTGGACATTATATTAACCTGGCCAAATTGTCCTACCCAATATTTTTTGCTGGCCAAATTGTCCTAGGTCAAATCGTCCTGGCCACATCGTCCTAGATTCATAGTGGCGGAGGGTGGTGTGAGGTGGGGGTGGGTGGGTGGGTGGGGGTATTATATTGCTAGAACCAGAGCAATGCACATGCCAAGACAAGGCACACAAACTTTGAACGTTTCCTAAAGGTCGCAACTGGTGCTTTAAACTATTTTGGACAAATTATTAATATCGGAAAACCCAATCTGAGATGGAAATTTACTAGAGCTACGACCATACAACTACCATTTTCCCTGGACAATTTTGTGTCTTATCATATGGGTTGTATCCATTTCCTTGCCCGTGGGCGTTGTATTGAAAATGGAACTAGGATTTCTCACTGTGGGCCTTCCAATTTCCATTTTTTCTTAAATCGTATTTGCAACAGTCCGATTTATCGTGTCTGTGTCTACAGACAACAAAAAAGTGCATGCCATCTTCCCAGAAGAGCGTTTGATGTAAAATAATGAGATTTCGTGGTTGAGTAGCTCCACTGTGTCCAGTTCTCCGTTTGACTGGCTGTAACTGTCGAATTCGGACCATCGAAGATAAATTTGTGAATAATATGTGCCTTCCGTGAAGCTAATGTGAGCAGCCGTATTGATTAGTAACCATAACACGAGATCTAGAACAACAAACCTGCAGAAGTGATGCCGATTCCGCCATTTTCTTCCTTATCCTGATCAGAGAAATTCCCTTATCCTGTGGGTTTGTTCCTTACCCTACGCGCTTGCCTTTACCAGTGTGCTTATAGGGGTTTCCAGCCTATAATGGGTTAAGGGTGTCAAATTGAATTTTTTTAAAAATCTATGTAGGAAATGGCTCAGCTTCTTGTCTAAAGTGATGGTGTTGCATTCTGCAGCATCTCATCTGGGCCTGCACTGTTTGCCGATGTTCTGTTTTGGGGCTTCCCATCTTAACCCTTGACCTGCTGAATATTTATATATGCCACACCCACTACTGATTATCAACCAATCAGATTACTTGATGCAAATTATTGCAACAAATTCATTAGCTGAATGACAAACAATGAAGATCCTGATCAGATGGCTTTCTGATCTGGATCTTCATTGTTTGAAAGATAAGACATATCCGGGCTCAGCAGGACAAGGGTTAAATGGGTTAATGGACTCAATGTGTCCAAACGAAATAAAAATAAGAACTTCATATACTTGAAAGGCTTAGAAGTTATTTCTCAACCAATAAGATAATCTATTGTTATATCTGTGTCATCAGAAACAAATACAATAGCAATATTGTGTGTCAAAGGATTTATGCACAGGCATAGTAATAGCTTTCTGACAGAGGAGTCAATTCATTTTGTTGTCATAAATCCAAAAGAAAATATTCTCAGTTGTAATTCTTGGTCATAATATAAGAAAAAATCTTGGATGTTTTGTATTTCTCCATAAAAACATGTACTAGGTACTTGTCATAATCCCCTCAGCTAAGTGATTCAAACAAGTACCTATAAAATTTGTTTCTAATAAGAAATAAGGAAATTTTATTTTATACTTAGCAGTGAAATCATTGCATATCTGAAACAAATAAAAATGATATCAATCACAAGTGAAATGATATCGTATCCTTTCACTTGCAACTGATACCATTTATATCATATCACTGTAGTGTGCCAGAGCTACTTTTTTGTTAACGTTCTGGTCGAGAAAAAAAGGTTAATTTTCCTTTTATTTACTAAGAATAATAATTCCTTATGCAGTTATAATATATTTTGAAGTGTGGCATTAATATTGAATGAACAGGCGCCATATTTGACAACAGCAGCGGTGTGATTTTGAACATCTCCCTTTTGCCGACACACATCTTGGGCACAATTTAAATGCTCCCTCACAGATTTAGGTTTAGCTGTCTTTGTTGCAAATGGTGTACAAGGCGTACCAGTTCACTGAATGGCTGAGTAAGAGTTTGTGAGAGAAATCTGTGCCCAAATCAGCGTTGTTTTTTTTTTTCAACGTGAAATACCGACCGTGACCGATATCTTCACATGGAATCGATTATACACTGGCTGGGTGCATGTCATTTAGAGCCTTCAAAAATAAAATGGACTTCAAATAATCACAAGGCATTCTGTAACATACCCTGAAAAGCATTCTTTGAACTAGAAATGCTGAATTCAAAATGGCGATTTGTTTATGCTTTGAACCTGACAGTTGTGATGTCATGCAGCCAGGTCAAAATCGTGACGTCACCGCCTCGGGTCCATCAATTACCGTAAGTGTCCTAATAAATTATAAAATAAAAAGAGCATTAACTTTTTTTCAGCGGATACCAAAAGTATTTCATCTCGTGTGTCGAAAACATCCAAATTTTCACTCGTGCTTTGCACTCGTGAAAATTATGATGTTTTCAACACACTCGATGAAATATTTTTGGTAACCACCTCAAAAAAGTAAATATCCTGTATATCTAATAATTATCTTTGTTACCCCTCCTGCTATTTCAGTCCTCTATATAACTGTCACATAATTCAAACAGCAAGAGTGCTACAAACACTTTTCAAAACTGTCAAGGGCATAAGGCAGTTTTTCAACTTCAAGTAATGATGTGTAACTTTAAACCCCCTATGTACAAAAATCTACAAATATTCAGCTACCTACTGGCAACAATATACCCGAGTAAAACCCATTTTTTAGAAACTGCGAACTATAACTCTTTCAAACATTATTTAACCCTTATCCTGCTGAATAAAATTATCCATTTCCCATTTCAGACTATCAACCAATCAAATTATTTGATATAATGTATTTGTTCAATACACAAACTGCATGACAAACAGTGTAGATCTTTCCAGGGGCTATCGTGTTAGCGGGATAAGGTTTTATTATGATCGCCTATTAGCAATCCAAAACTGCTCATCTCTGATGTTGATACATTCAATGTATTACAATTTGCACATGTATTACCATTTTTTAAATATTACATTACAGTAATGCACCAGTTTGTTACAATGGCATTACTTATCTGTAGAACTAGTATTTTTCAGATGAAAAGTTTTCATACTTTTCTTATTTCTAGTCCAAACATAGATCGTGTGTGCTCGTTGAAACTGCCTCATTGAGGTGGTTCTGATGAGTACCCACCACCTATGTCGTGAAACAGAAATTTCAAGAATAAAGTATTTCCCTATAAACCCTCATCATCATCAACGGATTTTTTATTAACATGCAGGTACAGGGGCAACGTCCACATAAGTGGGCCCCCTTCCAGGTAGCTGGCTTGCTGCACGCATGGCAGATCTTACACCAGATCTCCAGGCTTGTCTATCATGAGGATCGATAGAGCTTCCATTCTCTGCAATCTCTTTCTGTCAGCTGCTTCCAGGTGATCTTGAGCCTTCCAGGCACCCGCTTTCCACCTACCTGTATGTCACAGGCAGTCTTGACTGCACCGTTAGAGCATTCCACATGTCCATACCAGCGGAGCCTTCTCTCTTTCAGGATGAAGTCCCGGTCCTCAATGCCAAGACGATCAAGTAACTCACTGGACCTGATGGTGACAGTGTCCTGTGGCTTAACATTGCAGATCTGTTTGATCATTGCCCTGTCATTCCGCTGAAGACGTTGGAGGTTTGGCTTTGTCAATTGCCATGTCTCAATGGCCATGACTCACTGGCATGGAGCATTGCGCTCCGCACACAAGAGCTATACACACGGCCAAGTGTCTTGAACGAGAGGTGGCGGGAAGAGAGAACTGGTAGCAACTCTTTGAATTTCTTCCAGGCTGTTTTCACACGTGATGTGGTTGAAAGGTCGCAACCACCCGCTGCTGAGAGCATATCACCTAGGTAGCAAAAGGAAGCTACAACCTCCAGCTTGTCTGATCCCACTTGGACTTCCCTCTGTGGTCTGCCATCTAAGGGTCATGCAGTTCCTTGGCATCATGTACACCTGTAATCAGGGTCCTCTATCAAGCGCTTGAGCCCACTGCATTTCTTGTGCACCCAAAACTTGCAGCCATCACAAAAGATACTGTTACTGCCCACTCCAGTGCGACATACAGCGCATAGGAACTGGCCTGTACTCTGCAGGAGGTCCAGACCTGAACCACAGATCATGATCTTTGTCTTTCCTGCATTCACTCTCAGCCCTTTCGCCTCCATTGCTTCTTTCCAAGTTAAGAGCCTCCTGACACATTACTCAAGGGATTTAGCTATAATGAAAAGGCCATCAGCATACAGGTCTTCCCAGAGGACTCCAGAGCAGAACTAGCATGACAAGGCTTCAAGCACAAGGATGAAAAGCAGTGGGCTGAGAACAGAGCTTTGATGAACACCCACCTTCACTTTGAATTCTTTAATGTAACCATCACCAACACAGACATGGCTCCGAGCATTAGCATACATCCCTTGGACCAGTCGCACAATCCACTCGTCCACTCCAAGTTTTCTTAGTGCCCATCAGATGACTTTCCAAGGCACTCGATCAAATGCCTTCTCCCGGTCTAAAAAAGCCATGTAGAGTCTCCAGTTGGGCGCCAGATACTTCTCTTGCAGCTGCCATATAACGAACATTGCATCTATTGTGCCTCTTCCTGGGACGAAGCCAAACTTGGAATCTTCGATGGACACCAACTGCCTAATGAGTCCATCCACAATCCTCTCCAGGACTTTCATGACCTGTTCTGTCAGCTTGAGACCACGGTAGTTGCCCCGTTACAATGCATCGCCCTTGGCCTTGTAGAGACAGACAATGAAACTCTGTTCCCAGTCAGAGGGTACTTTCCCATCACGGATGATTGCAGCTGCAAGGTCGCGGATCATTGAGGCACCCGCATCACCTGCAGCTCTTATCATCTCCACCACTATGCCAGAAGGGCCCAGTGCTTTGCCAGTGAGAGATAGCCTTCTTAACCATATCAACAGTGATTGGGATGGGCGGCCCTTCCTTGGGCCTGCTGATTTTTCAAAGGGTATAATGGTTATAAATAACAAGCAAATTTTGTATTTACTGCATTTACCAGTATTAAACATGCATTAAAACATACTTATACGGGGGGATGTTCTAAAAGAATTGCTTATTGTCCTCTACCTCGATTTCTACGTGTGGGGCTCGATAAAAACCAATACATACCTGAAAAGGGTTATTCAATACCTACACAACGGTGTATAAATGTACATGTTAGATCAAGTGTAAGACATAAAATTTGCCTTTTCAACACATGCAATCATTGACCACTGCAGTAACAAGAGTATCTGTGAAACCTAGGGATGCTGCCCGAAGATGCGCAGTAGTAGGAGGGTTATTTTAGTGAAATGATCCTATACACTTTGAAGTTTGATAAGATTTGTTTGAAGACAAAGGTTATGGGTAAATACTCGTTACAACCATCTGAATAAGGAGGTTCTAATGAGTACCCTTAGCTGATGTTTGGAGTACAAATAAAGAAACTAGGTAGTGACTTTCAAAAAAGAATGCAAAAAAGGGAGAAATGTAAGGCCCCTTCCCTGCAAGGACCTGTAAATCTTAAACCATAAGGCTAAGAAACTCAGTTTTGTGTTCCCTAGTAAGTGATTTTCAATGGAAAATGTCACAAGGAATACACATGTGAAACATGAAAGCCCTAATACCCATGGTTATGAAATAACAGGAGATATTTTTTTTGAAAAAGGGGAGATAATTAGTGAAAATAAGCAATATAGTTATGGCCCTTTGTCAGAATGTAGGTTTTTGTGATGTAAGAATGTGTGTGAAGTTTCATGAGAGTAGGACAAATACTTTTAAAATTTTGACTGGAGTTTAAGTTGTTTGGGTATGGCCTGACAAACACACACCCAAAAGCAATTTGTCAGGATGTAGGTCTTGTGATGGTAATTATGTGTGTGATGTTTCATGAGAGTAGACAAAATACTTTTGAAGTTATCACCGAGGTTAAGGTTTTTGGTTTAGGTGTGACAAACACACGAGTTATTCTCCTTTGTCAGAATGTAGGTCTTGTGATGGTAAGTATGTGTGTGAAGTTTAATAAGAGTAGGGCCAATTCTTTTGAAGTTATGACCAAGGTTAAGTTTTTTGGTTAAGGCGTGACAAACACACGTTCCGTGGCGTCTGATCTGGGCCTGCACTGTTTGCCATTTTCCCCTTTTGGGGTTTCCGGTACCAAATGGGTTTAACCAAAAGTCTAAGAATTCCCTAGTTAGTGATTTTCAACAAAGACTGCAAAAATAAGCGGAAATGTAAGGCCCCTTCCTTGCGAGGGCATGTAAATCTTAAACCATAAGACAAAGAAACTCAGTTTTGTGTTCCCTAGTAAGTGATTTCCAATGAGGCCCCCGCCTATAGGGGCTTGAAGAAATATATGGGCTGCATGATGCTTCCACGCAGAGCTGAATCCGGCCCGCACACTAGTACTTGTAAACCGTTTAGAGGATCTAAGCCTGTCCAGGAACCGCAGTGCGAGGCGGATCGTTCATGCTAATAAACCCTATTGGTTTCATTGGGCAACAGGGCTTGATATGTCATTTCATCTCAATTTCGGGTAAAAGTCCCACAAAATTGGAAGCAACGTCTCCAAAATGACCTTTACAGTGTTGACAGGGATGTTAAACCTCAAATCAAACAAACAAACAAAACCAATGAAGAATGTCACAAGGAATACATATGTGAAATATGAAAGCCCTATTACCCATGGTTATGAAACAACAGGAATTATTTTTTGAAAAAGGGGAGATAATTCAGTGAAAATAAGCAATATAATTATGACCCTTTGTCAGAATGTAGGTTTTGTGATGGTAAGTATGCGTGTGAAGTTGCATGAGAGTAGGATAAATACTTTTAAAATTTTGACCAAGTTTAAGTTGTTTGCTTATGGCCTGACAAACACACACCGAATAGCAATATAGTTATGGCCCTTTGTCAGAATGTAGGTCTTGTGATAGTAAGTAAGTGTATGCAATTTCATGAGAGTAGGGCAAATACTTTTGAAGTTATGACAGAGGTTAAGTTTTTTTGGTTAAGGCGTGATAAACACATGGACAAAAGCAATATGGTTTGTCAGAATATAGGTCTTGTGATTGTTAGTATGAGTGTGAAGTTTCATGGGATAATACTTTTGAAGTTATAACCGGTTAAATGTTTTAGTTTAGATTTGAAACTGACTGACAAGGAGATTACTATAGGGCACCCAAAATACTGTGTGGGGCCCTAATTAAGAAGGGAAGTAACTCCGTAAATACTGTTGGCAGGGTTATGCTTCTTGCAATCTGATTACCTTTAAAACTTTTAGAGATATGCTCCAGACAAGCTTAATATTGCAAAAACTAAAAAGGGAAATATGGGTAATTACTTGTGACAGAGTTACAGTTCTTGCACTTTACGATTCCCCTCATCACCCTCTATCAGTATATCAAGTTTCCCTTAAATACCTCTAATACTTTTAGAGATATAGAGATATGGAGTGTGATGGATGGACAGACGGACGGGCAGACGGACGGATAAAGCGGCGACTATATGGCTCCCCCTTTGGGGAGCATAAAAATGGTTGGTAGAAGTGTTGACAATAACTTACATTAAAACTCGCTCAAAACTTGGTTGTTCTTTGAAGCAGCTGATGACTGAAATTTCTACTGCTTAAGTACCTTCTTGTGTGTCTTATGACACAGTTGGACAGTGGAAAAAGAAATTGGAGTCTGGTGTAGGGTTCATCACAAAAATAAATCAAAATCAGGTAGGCCAAAATCAGCATCTCGTAAAGAAATCTTTTCCAAAATAAAGGAAAGCATTGAAACAGATGCCAGATTTACAGTTTCTGATATGCATGAAAGGTAGGCATATCACTATCAACAGTTCACCTTATTTTGAAGAAGCATTTGAAAGTCAGAAAGATTTCTGCCAGATGGGTGCCACATCTGTTGACTGATGAGCAAAAGAGGCAATGGGTTAAAGTGGCAAAAAAGCTGCAACAAATGTTACAACAAGAGGGCCATGATGGCCCTGGATCGCTCACCTGATCCATATTGTACAAACGGAATTGTGGGTAATATATGGTGGTGTGGAGGGTTTGAGCAATTTTGGTTGGACCCAAAGACCATTTCTGTGAAATTAATTCAAAATCAGTCTGCCTGTTTAGGAGCAGAAGTCATTTTGAGAAGTACATGTAGAAGTCATTTTTGATGAAATGACATCTCAATCCCTGCCGCCCAATGAAACCAATGGGGTTTAAATGCACATATGGTTCCACTCGCACCACTTTGCCTGGACAGGCTAAGACCTTCAAAGTGGTTTACCAATACTCCTGTAGAAGCAACTTGCAGCCAAGGTGGGTGGGGGCCAAAACTTTCAAAAGCCATCTGTCTCTAAAAGGAAGCAATTTTATAGGAATGTTCCATGAGTGACCCTCTAAAAAATTGCTTAAAATATTTTGCTTAACTGAGCATGATGGCCACCACAGCTAAAAACCTCAAACCTCATTCCTGTAAAATAATTTCATAATCCATCCACTGGTTAAGGAGAAGAAGTCATTTAAAGGTTTTTCTATTTTTAGCTCTGGCAGCCATCTTGTTCACCAGAGCCGAACGGTTTGAGCAATTTTGATAAAGGGTCACCCAAGGAACATTCCAGTGAAATAATTTCAAAATCCATCCACTGGTTAAGGAGAAAAAGTAGTTTAAAGGTTATTCTATTTTTAGCTCTGGCAGCCATCTTGTTCACCCGAGTGGGAACGGTTTGAGCAATTTTGGTAGAGGGTCACCCAAGGAACATTCCTGTGAAGTAATTTCAAAATCCATCCACTAGTTAAGGAGAAGAAGTCGTTTAAAGGTTTTTCAGTTTTTTAGCTCTGGCAGCCATCTTGTTCACCAGAGCGGAACATTTTGAGCAATTTTGGTAAAGGGTCGCCCAAGGAACATTCCAGTGAAATAATTTCAAAATCCATCCACTGGTTAAGGAGAAAAAGTCGTTTAAAGGTTATTCTATTTTTAGCTCTGGCAGCCATCTTGTTCACCCCAGCGGAATGGTTTGAGCAATTTTGGTAGAGGGTCACCCAAGGAACATTCCTATGAAGTAATTTAAAAATCCATCCACTAGTTAAGGAGAAGAAGTCTTTTAAAGGTTTTTCTATTTTTAGCTCTGGCGGCCATCTTGTTCACCCGATCGGAACATTTTGAGCAATTTTGGTAGAGGGTCACCCAAGAAACTTTCCTGTGAAGTAATTTCGAAATCCATCCACTGGTTAAGGAGAAGAAGTCGTTTAAAGGTTTTTCTATTTTTAGCTCTGGCGGCCATCTTGTTCACCCGAGTGGAACGGTTTGAGCAATTTTAGTAGAGGGGTACCCAAGGAACATTCCTGTGCAATAATTTCAAAATCCATCCACTGGTTAAGGAGAAGAAGTCTTTTCAAGGTTTTTCTATTTTTAGCTCTGGTGGCCATCTTGTTCACCTGAGCGGAACGATTTGAGCAATTTTGGTAGAGGGTCACCCAAGGAACCTTCCTGTGAAATTATATCAAAATCCTTGCACTGGTTAAGGAGGAGAAGTCGTTTATAGGTTTTTCTATTTTTAGCTCTGGCGGCCATCTTGTTCATACGAGCGGAACGATTTGAGCAATTTTGGTAGAGGGTCACCCAAGGAATATTCCTGTGAAATTATTTCAAAATCTGTCAAGCAGTTTTGGAGAAGAAGTTGTTTAAAGCAAAAGTTGACGACGGACGGACGCACGCACGCACGCACGGACGACGGACAAAGACCGATCACAAAAGCTCACCTTGAGCACTTCGTGCTCAGGTGAGCTAAAAATATGACAAAAAGCAGTTTGCCAATGACTTCAAAGGTGATGAAACCTGGGTCCATTATTTTGAGCCCGTCAGAAAGGTTAGCAATAAGATCTGGGCCACTAAACACAGCAAACGCACAATAATTGCCAAACGTGCTTTGAGTACAAAGAAGGTTGTGCATGCAATCTTCTTCTGTGGTGAAGGAGTCGCAATAAAAGTGCTGGTGCAAAAGCATCACTGGAAACTACTTCAAAGACGTAGTACTGAAGAAACTGAAAAAGTATTATCAGAAACGACGCCCTGCCACTGGTTTTAAACATGTCCGTCTTCTACATGACAATGCACCGCTCATACCTCCGCATTGGTTACTGCGTTTTTAAAGCAAGAAAAAGTAACTGTTTTGCCTCATCCCGCGTAGTCCCCAGACCTTGCCCCATGTGATTTCTTTTTGTTTATGAAATTGAATTCATTCCTTGCTGGGCAGTCTCGACAAGCACTTGGATCTGCCATTCATCAGTACATTACGAGGACTGTTCAAATATGAATGCAAGTAGAACGTTTTCTCATGCACTAATGCGAAAATCACCTGGAAATAAATATCACAGCGTAGAAAAACATTTTACCTATACATTGATACCAAACCTGATAAACACTGTCTACTCTTGTATACTAATATAAAACATGGTTGGAAGAAGGTCAGAGTACGCCGTTGAAATACGGTCCTATATTAAGAATCGTTGTATTCTTGGTATACGGTGCAAAGACATTTTTGATGAAATATGTTTGGTTTATGGGTATAATGAAATGTCTTTTCCGACAGTTTTTTGTTGGTGTAAGAAATTCAGCTGTGGGCTAGGCTCAACAGAAGATGCAACACATGATCGTCGGCTGAAAAGAGCAACATCTGCCAAGATGGTTGCTAGAGTAAAAGAAATTGTTGCTACCGATGCACGATACACCACTAGGCAAATAGCTAGTATGGTTGGCATCTCATTACGAGCAGCTCATACAATTCTAAAACGGGATTTGAAAATGAGAAAGATCTGTGCTAGATGGATTCCCCATCTGTTGACATCTGTTGCACGGTCTTTCGCTAATGTCGTCACAGGTGACGAGACATGGGTTCATTTTTTTTTGAGCCAATACAAAAGATTCAGAACAAAATATGGGCAATAAAGTATTGCAAAAGACCATGCATTGCAAAGCGGACCATGAGCCTCAAGAAGGTAATGCATGCCATATTCTTTTCAAATCAGGGCCCTGCTGTTCAGGTTGCTGTGCCTAAAGGCAAATCTGTAAATGCGGAGTTTTACAAGAATAAAGTTCTTCGAAACTTGAAGAAATATTTCAAAGAACGAAGACCCGCAACTGGTTTGGCCAATGTCAGATTGCTACATGACAATGCGTCATCGCACATGGCGTTCATTGTGCAAGACTATGTGAAGCAGGAAAAGGTTGTTGAACTGCCTCACCCCCAGTATTCCCCTGACTTTGGCCCGTGTGAGTTTTTTTGTTCCCGCGGCTGAAAAATACCTTTCTGGTCAAAAATTTGTACAGCGCAAACACCTTGGTTCTGCAATATTCCAGTGCCTTCATAGTATACCTCGAAAAGACTACTAAAATTCATTCAATGATTGGATCAGAAGACTGAAAGTTTGTATATTAGTTAAAGGGGAATACTTTGAGGGGACAAAATAAATTTTTCATCGAAATTTATCACGGAATCATTTTTATGTGTTTAGTTGCATTCATATTTGAACAGTCCTCGTATTATTGCGCCCAAATAAGCATAAAGTGACGTCTTCAAGAAGTGGATACATAGGCTGAAACTTTGCATTTCTAGCCATGGGGAGTACTTCGAGGGCATGAAATGAGCACTTTTGGGCTAACTTAAAATTTGACGTCTCCATATAGAAATAAGCAATTCTTTTCTAACATCCCTCGTATTACACTTTTGATGACACAAGATAGAAAAGACAATTTTTCAGTGAAAATTGGAAATGGGGTTAATATAAGCAGAGGCTGTCATTACCCAACTTTGCTCTAGTTCCAGGTACAGATTTTTCGTTTGTTTGAGTTAAGATTTTATATTCCCATCAAAACACTGCCTCTCTCTCTCACGCGCGTGAAAACACCTGGAATGAGTGTTCGAAAGCGATTCAATAAGCTTGAAGGTTTCATCGCAATCAAACTAAAATAAATTAGTATAAACTAAAACCCTATTTAGGTCATTTTGGAGACTTTGCTTCCAATTTTGTCAGACTTTTACCCGACACTGCGAAAAAATGACATCTCAAGCCCTACCACCCAAAGATACCCCTAGAATTATTATCAGGGTCAGACTGACTCCCGACACTATGTCTGGGCAGGCTGTGACCTTCTCAGCGATTTACCAGTACTCATGTTTGGCTGGTTTCAGCTCTGTGCAGAAGCACCATGCAGCCCAATCTGTTTCTCCAAGCCCTGATGTGTGGGGGCACTCTGGGTACAGGTGAAGGCAGATAATTTTGGGATATCTTTTTGATCAAGTGGTTGAAAATTGGGGAGGAGTGCAGTGTATTGAAATATTCAGCATGGTAAGGGTTAAATAAAGGTATGTTGTGTGTGCACACACATTCTCAAGCCAAGAATTCCACCGAAGACCAAGGTCAAACATAGAAGGTTGCTTAAAAGTTGCCATTTTTAAATGCAAGCTTGTACTAAGTATCATTAATGAAGCTCTAATAATTCTTGAGAAATGAACTTAATCTTTAGGGTGAACGCTAGGGTAGTTGTAATATTTTACATAGTCAGTGAACCATAAAGTGTAGGTCAAGGTCAAATATGGATGCTTGCATTTAAGTTTCCATCTCCAGATACAAGTTTGTACCAAGTATTATTAATGAAGCTCTTACAGTTCTTGAGATATTAACATGACCATTTGGGTGAACGGTAGGGTGGTCAGTGTATTTTACAAAGTCAGTGAACCATAAAATGTAGGTTAAGGTCAAATATGGATGCTTGCATTTAACTTGCCACTCCCAGACACAAATTTGCAGCAAGTATTATTAATGAAGCTCTTATAGTTGTTGAGAAATTAAACTGACCATTTGGGTGAATGGTAGGGTGGTCTCAATATTTTACAAATTCAGTGAACCATGAAATGTAGGTCAAGGTCAAATATGGATGCTTGCTTTTAAGTTGCCATCCCGAGATACAAGTTTGTACCAATAATCATTAATGAAGCTCTTATAGTTCTTGAGAAATTAACTTGACCATTAGGGTGAACGCTATGGTGGTCGCAATATTTTACAAAGTCGGTGAACAATAAAATGTAGGTCAAGGTCAAATACAAATACAAGTTTGTACCAAGTATCATTAATGAAGCTCTTATAGTTCTTGAGAAATAAACTTGAACATTAGGGTGAAGGCTAGGGTGGTCGCAAATGTTGACGCCTTGACAAACGGATGAATGGGCGGAAAACAGGGTGCCTATATCGCACCATGCTAATAACAGGCGCGGCAATAAAATGAGCCAGTGCACGACAAAACCTACAATGAGACATGTGTGTCCAGCGAAGAATCAGATCAGCCTGCACATCCATACAGTCTAACCAGACACTTCTCTTGCTGCATGAAGGAGCAATGGGCCCTTAGTTATCCTTAGAGCACACAGCAAATACTCTGAGAAGACCGAGTCTTCACTGGGCACACATGTCTTATTGTAGGTTTTGTCGTGTACTGGCGTAAATAAGAAAACTAACTTCTCCCTAAATTATACCTACATATTTGTTAAATGGAGCTACAGGAAGAATTCTAAAGGGACTCAAGAACGAGCTTATATAAGTAAACAAGAATTCCGCCGAAGGCCAAGTATCATTAATGAAGCTCTTATAGTTCTTGAGAAATAAACTTGACCATTAGGGTGAACACTAGGGTGGTCGCAATATTTTACAAAGTCAGTAAACCATGAAATGTAGGTCAAGGTCAAATATGGATGCTTGCATGTAAGTTGTCATCCCCAGACACAAGTTTGTACCAAGTATCATTAATGAAGCTCTTATAGTTCTTGAGAAATAAACTTGACCAATAGGGTGAATGCTAGGGTGGTCGCAAATGTTGACGCCTTGACAAGCGGATGGACGAATGAATGGACGAACGAACGGAAAACCGGGCGCCTATATTGCCCCATGCTAATAGCAGGCGTGACAATAAATGAGGCATCAGTGTTTGAATCATAGGAGTTTTACTGTAGTTCAACTTACCAGGCTGTTTCACTGAGAATAGTCATTAATTCTTCTAAGTTGTCATCAGAGGCTATGTTGTCATAGCTTACTAATACTTCATATAGCTTGTTTGCAGTAGTGGTCCTTACCTGTAAGATAAAGTATTAGCTAGAGACCTCAAGATTATACTGAGAAAACAGTGCAGGCACAGAACAGACTGCAGTCTGGTCAATGTCTGCAATGGTTGCAATGAGAATAGACATTAACTGTTCTAAAATCACCAAGAGTTATGTGGTTATAGTTTACAAACACTAAGACAGGTGTGTTCCATATCTACAGGATAATACAATCATGGTGTACAGAAAAAGAGAATGATTATTAGGTTTAGGTTTCACATGGCCCTTGCAAATAAACAAACTGGGTTACCTACTATTTTATTTCATTGTATTATAGAGAGACATACTGATATTAGACACACAAAAAATAAAATTCTAAGCGAGAGCCATTCATGTATTCTTAAGCTGGAGTACATGGTAAAGTGACTATAGTCCATGTATAATCCATATGAGCCGGTGCATTACAAAATCTACAATTAGACCTGTGCGACCAGCTAAGACTCAGATCAGCCTGTGCATCCGTGCAGTGTGATCAGAGTCTTCCCTGTCCAAATGAGCCTTCTATAGGCTGTGGGCTATTCATAGGGCAACAAGAGAATGCTCCGACCAGGCTGACCTGACAGGCCGACTGAACCGAGTCTTCAACCACTGCACAGGTATTATTGTAGGTTTTGTCATGCGCCGGCTCATATATTACTTGTACTCATTGGAAGCACCTTACAGGACCATTCTTATGCAACAAAATGTTTTCTTGAAAAACAAGGAAATAGTTGGCTCTACTGCTGTACAAATAACAACTGGAAAAAGATTAAATCATAAGTAAAACTGTCTAAGGGTAATGGGAAAGGACACATCTGCAATATTTTCTGAAATTGTTTACAAAGGAGACATCAATTAATACCTCCTGGTTGCTGTGCTGTGAAAAATGCAGTCTACCCTTAAAGGAATGAATTTGCTCAGTTGTTATAAGAGTTGCGTCTAATTTAAACACTAAGAAAGATACCCATGTGACATAATGATAACACATCCTTGCGACATAGTGCATTCAGGGATACAGACTTAGCATTTTGCTTTAGGCGCCCAGACTGCCATAAATCCAAATTTTACATTAAGTTAATAGGCATTTTTATTCAAAACTTAGGCGCCCAGGCCAAAATTTAGGCTTCTTGGGCAACTGGGCGGCTGTTAGTCTGTATCCCTGGCATTATTTCACATCTCGATAATGGCTACCTTTTTATGAAAATTCGTGATAATTTTCTTATTTTTACTGCAAACATAGGTTGTGGTACTCGTTAAAACCGCCTTAATGAGGCAACTTATATCTTGGAGCAGAAATAAGGAAAATAATGTTTACCCCCCTAAACCCCCAGTTTTCTCTATATAAAAGGGGGTTTAAAGGGGTGTTCATTTCACGGATGTATTCCCATAATGACAAGGATACGTTTTTTCAAAAGAAACCAAGTTAATATTTAAAGTTTCAGTCTTCAAATAATTTCATATTCTTTGATATGTGGCCACAAAATGCTCCAATCACATACTGAAGATGTGTCAAAACACACTGGAGAGGCATTTCTGTGATCTGGTTCATATGAACTGTGATATTCTTGATATGAACATGGAGAACCAGAAAAAACACTGTCTCTGTAGATCACTGCATGTGGGGCTACTCTTGAAAGGTTTTTAGCTCATGTAGGGAGTGATCAGGTAAGTAGTAAGCACCCTACTGATTCAAAATAAAGACAAACTTCAATACTCTGCATGCTGGAATTTTTTTCAGCAGACATCATTTTGAAATATTTTTCTTATTTTTCCAAGAAATAAGGATTTGACATCTCATGCAAGTTGTCTCCTTTACAGGATATGATATCTCATGCAAATTGTCTCCAAAGTTATTTTTAAAGAAAACAGGATTCAACATCTCATGCAAATTATCTCCTTTGCAAACAGGATTTGACATCTCATGCAAATTGTCTTCAAATCATGTTTGCAAAGGTAACAATTTCCATAAGATGTCATATCACGTTTTCTTGGAAAAATAAGAAAAATATCTACAATTTGTAATTAGCCATGTTAGTCCAGGGTATGCTAAAGGTAAAAAGGGACTATCAATGTTTTAGGTGTGCCTGTTTAACTCAACCTGACATATTCATTATGAGAACACATAGTGCATTTTTAACAAGTCCAAAATGGCTATTTTTCTTATGAAAATCTGTGATATTTTTCTTATTTTATCGCGAACATAGATTGTGGTTGCTCTTTAGAACCTCCTCATTGAGGAGATTCTAACGACTACCCACAAACTATGTCTTGGAGTAGAAATAATAAGAATAATGTATACCTCCATAAACCCCAATTTTCTCTATATGAGGCCTTCATGCAGACTGAACAAATTATTTGTCTAAATCGCGACGAAAGTAAGGGCGAGGATTGTGGCCACATGAAATGGATTTATGCCCCCCAGTGGAATTCGTTTCCGCTGACCGTTCCAAGGCAATTCTTCTGTCGCGGTTTATTTTTGTTATGGTTTGTCTTTGGTTGTTTGTGCCGCTTATGTTATTTTATTTTGGATAGCCTGTTGGCCATTTTGTGGGAAAATAACTGTCCTTTTGGCTTTCCGCTGTTGGTGTTTCCATTAGGGTCTTTTGTTTCATGTTTGTGTGTCTTTCTCTTTGGTGTCTGATGGGAGCAGTGGGTTGATTGTATCAATTCCTGATCATTGCCTCCACTTCTATTTAGGGGGGGAATTATTTCACGGAATTGTTCACATGATGTTTCTGTCATTTTTAAAAAGGAGACAACTCTGAGACTTCCGGCTCACATCTCTATACACTGAATCCCTCTTAAGACAGGGTCTACTCTTAGAGGAAAGAATTTGCTCCTCGGGAGCAAATTCTTTCCTCTCAGTGTAGACCTGTAATGAAAGGGGAGAGAAAAATATTTTTCACAGAGTTGCCTCTCCTGAAAGTGTATATATTCACCTTAAATACAGTGAAATTAAGCTATTAAGGGGAATGGATACACCTTCAGGGGAGCAAACTCTTGCAAAAGTTTTTTGTCTCCCATGTCAATAGGGGTCAACTCTTAAAGGAAAGAATTTCTCCTAAGGAGCAAATTCTTTCCTTTAAGAGTAGACCCCTTTTTCAGTGGGACAGGGCTTATAGAAATGCCAACAGGAAGTCCCCAAAATGTTTTCCCCTTCAATCTACAGGTGTTCCCATTCCCCTTAAGACCACCAAAAATTCTGTCTAATTCTGCTTTAAAAAGCTAATTTAGTATGTTCCAGTTAGTCATTATTTGTGTTTTCTGCATACAAACTCCTCTGGTCAGAGACCACCTTTGGGACTTTCAAAAGTGGTCTGAAAGACAACTTTTGAACAGTCCCAAAGGTGGTCTTAATATAGGAATTTTTCTGTACTTACCCTTGGATATCGATGACACAGAAATACAGCCAGACTAAACAGGCACTTTTTACGAACTTCCACATTAAAGTGTAGCAAACCACAGAACCTGTAATGAATGATGATATACCGTATTAGCAAACTATCTATATTAGCAAACTGTCTACAGCATAGCTTCAATAACCATCGTTAAATCAAACTCACCCTTGACTTCCAAGAGGAACTGTTCTGATCTCCAAATATCCGTGTATTTAGGCTAACTTATGGAGGTTTTTCTGACTATCTTGCTAGATATATCATGTGTATACAATAGAATCACCTGGTTTCTGAACAAGGTGATTCTAATGAGTACACACAACATTCCTTTATTTTGTAGTGGATAAAATCGAAAAGATTCCGTTTATGCCTCATGACCTGGCACTAGGCTTAACCCTCATTTTTCTTTTTTTGTATTTGGTTTTATGGCCCTTTCAAGACTATTTCACTCATATCGAGCTGATTGTTAATCAGAGGTGGGCAAAAACCAGAGTACTGAGAGAAAAAAACACCTGACCTTCAACTGCAGAACTTTGCATCTCACGTGACCTGAGCCAGGCTTGAACCACAGAGGTGATGGACTTAAAGATTAAGAGTCAGCACTCTTATCCACTAGGTTAAGGAGGCCTGTCCTGCAGTAGTTTGAACTACCCCCGTCTTGAACATATTTCCGTGGTGCCAGCTGTATCAAGTTACTGAAGTTTGACTGTATTTAGAAATTTTTAACCCAATGCAGGCTGGAAACCCCTAAAGGGGTACCTTGGCAAACAGTGCAGGCCCAGATCATACGCCGCAAAATGCGGCGTCTGATCTGGGCCTGCACTATTTGCTAACAGAATTTTCCATCAAAAATTGAAAAAATACGAAAAAATAGGCCTACCACCCCTTATATGACAAATGGACTTATCTAACATATAGCAATGGAAGAGTCAACTAGTAAACAATGGGTTAAACTACAAAAGGAAGACCTGGAAAGTCATTCAATTAAGTGCAATGAAAGGAACAGCCAAATATGTCCAAAACTTGGCCTACATAGAGCATACATTAACCCTTGTCCTGCTGAGCCCGGATATGCCTTATTTTCCAAACAATGTAGATCCAGATCAGATGGCTTCTGACGAAGCCATCTGATCAGGATCTACATTGTTTGTCTTTTGTTTGTTTGATTTGAGGTTTAACGTCAACACTATTTAGGTCATTTTGGAGACGTTGCTTCCAATTTTGTGGGACTTTTACCCGACATTGAGATGAAATGACATCTCAATCCCTGACGCCCAATCAAACCAAAAGGGTTTATAGGCATGGATGGGCCGACTCGCACTAGTTTTGCTGGGCAGGCTTAGACCTTCTAAGCAAATTACCAGTACTAATGTGCGGTCGGTATCAACTCTGCGTGGAAACATCATGCAGCCCAATCTACTTCTCCAAGCCCCGATGGGTGGGGGCGGACATTGTTTGTCATTCAGATTGTTAATTTGCTGCAATAATTTATATCAAGTAATCTGATTGGTTGATAATCGGTAGTGGGTGTGGCAGATTAAAATATTCAGCAGGACAAGGGTTAAACATTCAGCATTAAAAGTTACTGTACCTTGATATAGTAAAACTATAATGGCTCAAACACCAATGGTTCGTTTCACCATGAATAATTTAATGGTTCGTTTTACCATGAATAATATGACATTGTTACAGATAACAAATATTTAGGAATAATTTAGAGAGATTTTTGTCCTTTTATTCAAGAAATGTATGTTGTGTGTAGTCCTTAGAAGCACCTCACTGAGGCAATTCTACACGTGGGACAATTGTAATCCGCCTTTTACCTGTGTCCGATTTAATCCGCGCAACAAATTGTATAGAAATTAATAGGGCATGTGAATCTAAGACATGAATGAAAAAATACTAGGCTAGATAGCAAAAAATGTGATTGAAAATTATGAAAATTCAATCTTTTATCTTAATTTTGGTTATAATTTTATATTTTTTAAATAAAATTTAAACTGGTCAATTTTGAAATGAAAATAGGACCCTTCGTCTCGTGAACCTCTCGTTTACTTCAATAGAAAATTAGCAAAAACTCACGAGGGTGTCTGTTTTTTTACTGTAATAATTAGATTATAAAATACGTTGTTAAAAATGTGACTTTAAATTCTAGAAGAAAAATGATTTTTCTTTCCAACAGTATCAAATAATTGAAGATCAAATAAAAACAAAGTTGGTCATTTTCAGGTTGTTTTCTTGCCATTTTCAGTACTTTTAGCCGTCTCTCCACATTGTATCTATTTATAGCTATCGGTTCTCATACTACGCGATTATCGGATTAAATCGGAAATTTCCGGGTTTTAGCTGGTTTAAGACGAATGTCAAAGAGAGCTGCTGAAAACATTTTTGTTAATGACATTTAATGCTGAAATAAATTTATTTTTATTTCGTCTTATTTATATATTTTCTGTTTTTGATTTGTTTGTTTTCTTGTTTTATATATTTTTTCTGCATGTGACTGATGCGCAATTAACAAACACTTCATATTGTTTACACAAGAGGGCCATGATGGCCCTGGATCGCTCACCTGATCCATAGTGTATCAAGTGGGCCCCAGAGAGGGCCATTATTGGCCCCAGGGCTTTAATGTGCATAATGTTGAGGGAGGTTTTAAAGGTGAAGCTTCATACCAAACATCAACAAAGGCTATAATTTTAACAATCTTGGAAAAGTCCACTAGATGAAGCTACACATCAAATATCAAAGATCTGGGCCTTGCGGTTTCAGAGAAGAAGATTTTTAAAGATTTTCCCTATATAAGCCTATGTAAAATCAAAGGGCCCCAGGGCTGGGGCATTTTTGGCCCCAGCACTATAATTTGAATAATCTTGGTAGGGGTCCTTTAGAAGAAGCTTCATACCAAATATAAAAGACCTAGGCCTTGTGGTTTCAGAGAAGAAGATTTTTAAAGATTTTCCCTATATAAGTCTATGTAAAACCAAAGGGCCCTGGAGTGGGGGCATTTTTGGCCCAAGGGCAATAATTTGAACAATCTTGGTAGAGGTCCATTAGATGAAGCTTCATACCAAATATCAAAGTCCTGGGCCTTGGGGTTTCAGAGAAGAAGAGTTTTAAAGATTTTCCCTATATAAGCCTATGTAAAACCAAAGGGCCCCGGGGCGGGGGCATTTTTGGCCCCAGCACTATAATTTGAACAATCTTGGTAGGGGTCCTTTAGAAGAATCTTCACACCAAATATAAAAGACCTAGGCCTTGTGGTTTCAGAGAAGATTTTTAAAGATTTTCCCTATATAAGTCTATGTAAAACCAAAGGGCCCCGGGCGGGGGCATTTTTGGCCCAAGGGCTATAACTTGAACAATCTTAGTAGAGGTCCATTAGATGAAGCTTCATTCTAAATATCAAAGTCCTGGGCCTTGCAGTTTCAGAGTAGACGATTTTTAAAGATTTTCCTATATAAGCCCATGTAAAACCAAAGGGCCCCAGAGCGAGGGCATTTTGTGCCCCAGCACTATAATTTGAACAATCTTGGTAGGGGTCCACTAGTAAAGCTTCATACCAAATATCAAAAACATGGGCCTTGTGGTTTCAGAGAAGAAGATTTTTAAAGATTTTCCCTATATAAGTCTATGTAAAACCAAAGGGCCCCGGAGCGGGGGCATTTTTGGCCCAAGGGCTATAATTTGAACAATCTTGGAAGGGGTCCATTAAATGAAGCTTCATTCTAAATATCAAAGTCCTAGGCCTTGCGGTTTCAGAGAAGATTTTTAAAGATTTTCTCTATATAAGCCTATGTAAAACCAAAGGGCCCCGGGGCGGGGGCATTTTGTGCCCCAGCACTATAATTTGAACAATCTTGGTAGGGGTCCACTAGATGAAGCTTCATTCTAAATATCAAAGTCCTGGGCCTTGTGGTTTCAGAGAAGAAGATTTTTAAAGATTTTTCCTATATAAGCCCATGTAAAACCAAAGGGCCCCTGGGCGGAGGCATTTTTGGCCCCAGCACTATAATTTGAACAATCTTGGTAGGGGTCCACTAGATGAAGCTTCATACCAAATATAAAAGACCTGGGCCTTGTGGTTTCAGAGAAGAAGATTTTTAAAGATTTTCCCTATATAAGTCTATGTAAAACCAAAGGGCCCCGGATGGGGGCATTTTTGGCCCAAGGGCTATAATTTGAACAATCTTGGCAGAGGTCCATTAGATGAAGCTTCATTCTAAATATCAAAGTCCTGGGCCTTGCGGTTTCAGAGAAGAAGATTTTGAAAGATTTCCCTATATAAGCCTATCTAAAACCAAAGGGCCCCGGGGCGGGGGCATTTCGTGACCCAGCACTATAATTTGAACAATCTTGGTAAGGGTCCACTAGATGAAGCTTCATTCTAAATATCCAAGTCCTGGGCCTTGCGGTTTCAGAGAAGAAGATTTTTAAAGATTTTCCCAATATAAGCCCATGTAAAACAAAGGGCCCGGGGCGGGGGCTTTTTTTTGCCCCAGCACTATAATTTGAACAATCTTGGTAGGGGTCCACTAGATGAATCTTCATACCAAATATCAAATTCCTGGGCCTTGTGGTTTCAGAGAAGAAGATTTTTAAAGATTTTCCCTATATAAGCCCATGTAAAACCAAAGGGCCCCGGGGCGGGGGCATTTTTGGCCCCAGCACTATAATTTGAACAATCTTGGTAGGGGTCCACTAGATGAAGCTTCATACCAAATATCAAAGACCTGGGCCTTGTGGTTTCAGAGAAGAAGATTTTTTAAGTTTTTTGGGAAAAAATCTATTTTTGGCTCCTGTGACCTAGATGTGCAATGGACCGGAACCATTTGAACAACTTTGAAAGGGGACCACCTAAGGATCATTCCTGTGAAGTTTGGTCAAAATCCGATCAGTGGTTTAGGAGGAGATGTCGTTTGAAGAAATTGTTTACGCACGGACGCACGCACGCACGCACGGACGACGGACGACGGACAAAAAGTGATCCCAAAAGCTCACCTCGTCACTACGTGACGGTGAGCTAAAAAGAAGAAGAAGAAAGAAAACAAGAGGACCAAGCTAGCTTGGTCCTGTATCGCTCACCTGAGCTAACAGATTCAAAGTTTAAGGAAGTGCCAACCTTTACTGAAGGCTTTATAGGAGGACATGGTGATGACAGGGTAAGCATTTTCTGAAAATCAAGTAGAATGTAACTCTATGATAATCAGGCTGACCTCACCGGTTTTCAAACTCATTCAAGCTTTTATTCCTGACTTGCTAAGAAGATCCGATCTAAACTGAAGTGGCTATGGTGATGTCAAGTTCAAAAACAAGTTTTCAAACTCCTTCAAGCTTTCTGCCTGACTTCCTTGTTTGAAAGTTTCATCAAGATCCATTCAAAACTAAAGGGGCAGCAGTGATGACAATGTCGAAAATAGGCATTTTCAGCAATCAAAGGCACGTCACTCTATGATAAATGTGCCGACTTGGCCGGTATTCAAACTCACCTGAGGTTTTATTCCCAGCCACCTTACATGTAAGTTTCAGAAAGATCCAATCAGACTTGGCCAGTATTCAAACTCATCCAAGAATTTATTCCCAGCCACCTCACATATAAGTTTCAGAAAAATCCAATCAAAACTGAAGGGGCTACGGTGATGACAAGGTCAAAATTTGGCATTTTTAGCAATCAAAGGGATGTTACTCTAAAATAAATGAGCCGACCTGGCCAGTTTTCGAACTCATCCAAGGTTTCATCCCCAGCCACCTTACATATAAGTTTCAGAAAAATCTGATCAAAACTGAAGGGGCTACAGTAATGACAAGGTCAAAAATCAACATTTTCAGCCATCAAAGGAACATAACTCTACGATAAATGGGCTGACTTGGCCTGTTTTCGAACTCATCCAAGATTTTATCACCAGCCACCTTACATATAAGTTTCATAAAGATCCGATCAAAACTGAAGGGGCTACCGTGATGACAAGGTCAAAAATCGGCATTTTCAGCAATCAAAGGGACGTAACTCTATGATAAATGGGCCAACTTGGCCGGTATTCCAACTCATCCTAGGTTTTATCTCCATTCACCTTACATATAGGTTTCAGAAAGATTAGATCAAAACTGCAGGGGCTACGGTGATGACAAGGTAAAAAATCGACATTTTCAGCCATCAAAGGGACATAACTATATTGAAAATGGGGCAACTTGGCCGGTTTTCAAACTCATCCGAGGTTTTATCCCCAGCCACCTTACATATAAGTTTCAGAAAGATCCGATCAAAATTGAAGGGGCTACAGTGATGACAAGGTCAAAAATCAACATTTTCAGCAATCAAAGGGACCTTACTCTATGATAAATAGGCCACCTTTGCTGGTATTCGAACTCATCCGAGGTTTTATCCCTAGCCACCTTGCATATAAGTTTCAGAAAGATCCGATCAAAACTGGAAGGGCTACGGTGATGACAAGGTCAAAAATCGGCATTTTCAGCAATCAAAGGGACGTTACTCTGTGATAAATGGACCAACTTTGCTGGTTTTCGAACTCATCCGAGATTTTATCCTCAGCCACTTTACATATAAGTTTCAGAAAGATTCGATCAAAACTGAAAGGGCTACAGTGATGACAAGGTCAACAAGAGGGCCATGATGGCCCTGGATCGCTCACCTGATCCATATGATAGAGTAACAAGTGGGCCTCGGGGAGGGCCATTATTGACCCCAGGGCTAAAATGTGCATAATGTTGAGGGAGGTCTAAAGAGGTGAAGCTTCATACCAAATATCAACAAAGGCTATAATTTGAACAATCTTGGCAAAGGTCCACTAGATGAAGCTACACACCAAATATCAAAGACCTGGGCCTTGAGAAGATTTTTTAAAGATATTCCCTTCATTAGCCTATGTAAAACCAAATGGCCCCGGAGCGGGGGAATTTTTTGCTTAACGGCCATAATTTAAACAATCTTGGTAGAGTTCCACTAGATGAAGCTCCATACCAAATATCAAAGGCATGGGCCTTGGGGTTTCAGAGAAGTAGATTTTTAAAGATTTCCCTATTTAAGTCTGTGTAAAAGCAAAGGGTCTCGGGGCGGGGGCATTTTTGGCCCCAGGGCTAATAGCCTATAATTTGAACAATCTTGATAGAGGTCCACTAGATGAAATTTCACACCAAATATCAAAGACCTAGGCCTTGTGGTTTCACAGAAGAAGATTTTTAAAGATTTTCCCTATATAAAGTAGAAGTAAAACAAAGATCAGGAATCGATACAATTAACTTACTCCACCCATCAAAGACACCAAAGGGAAAGAAATACAAACATTAAGCGACCAGACCATAATGGAAACCTAAACAAAAGAAGGCCATAAGGACAGTTACTTTCCCACAAAATGGCAATATGGCCATCCAAAATTAAAAGACACAAGTGATACACACAGTAAGTAATTAACAACAACATAAATAAATCGCCACAGAAGAACCGCCTTGGAACGGTCAGTGGAAAGATTTCCACTGGGGGGCTTAAATCTATTTTACATGGCCACAATCCTCGCCCTTACTTCCGCTGCGATTTAGACAAATAATTTGTTCAGTCCGCATGAAGGCCTCCTAACTCATCAGTGCAACATCTCCGTGAACACAAATAATCAAAGAACCACAGAGGTGAGACAACGGCGAGGACTCGACAGCAAGAAACCACTGAAATGCTGGAGCAAAAGAAAACCAACAGTTAGACTCTATAAGTTATAAGTCTATGTAAAACCAAAGGGCCCCCGAGACAGGGGGGGTTTTGGTCTCAGGGCTAAAATTTGAACAATCTTGGTAGAAGTCCACTAGATGAAGCTTCATACCAAATATCAAAGACCTAGGCCTTCTGGTTTCAGAGAAGAAGATTTTTCAAGATTTTCCCCATATAAGTCTATGTAATACCAAAGGGCCCCGGAGCGGGGGCATTTTTGGCCCCAAGCTATAATTTGAACAATCTTGGTAGAAGTCCACAAGATGAAGCTTCATACCAAATATCAAAGACCTAGGCCTTGTGGTTTCAGAGAAGAAGATTTTTAAAGATTTTCCCTATATAAGTCTATGTAAAACCAAAGAGCCCCGATGCGGGGGCATTTTTGGTCTCAGGGCTATAATTGAACAATTTGGTAGAGGTCCACTAGATGAAGCTTCATACTGAATATCAAAGACCTAGGCCTTGTGGTTTCCGAGAAGAAGATTTTACAAGATTATCCCCTCTATAAGCCCATGTAAAACCAAAAGGCCCCGGGGTGGGGGCATTTTTGGCCCCAGCACTATAATTTGAACAATATTGGTAGGGGTCCACCAGATGAAGCTTCATACCAAATATCAAAGACCTGGGCCTTGCGGTTTCAGAGAAGAAGATTATTAAAGGGGGGGGGGGGTAACTGGGCCTTGTGGGGTGAAGCTTCATACCAAATATAAAAAAAATGGGCCTTACGGTTTCAGAGAAGAAAATTTTTAAAGATTTTCCCTATATAAGCCTATGTAAAACCAAGGGGCCCCGAAGCGGGAGCATTTTTGGCCCCAGGGCAATAATTTGAACAGTCCTGGTAGGGGTCCACTAGGTGAAGCTTCATACCAAATATCAAAGACCTGGGCCCTGTGGTTTCAGAAAAGAAGATTTTTAAAGAGTTTGCCTATATAAGCCATGTAAAACCAAAGGGCCCCAGAGCGGGGGCATTTTTTGGCCCAGCACTTTAATTTGAACAATCTTGGTAGGGGTCCACTAGGTGACGCTTCATACCAAATATCAAAGACCTGAGCCTAGCGGTTTCAGAGAAGTAGATTTTTAAAGATTTTCCCTATATAAGCCCATGTAAAACCCAAAGACCCGGGGCGGGGGCATTTTTGGCCCCAGCACTATAATTTGAACAATATTGGTAGGGGTCCACCAGATGAAGCTTCATACCAAATATCAAAGACCTGGGCCTTGCGGTTTCAGAGAAGAAGATTTTTCAAGATTTTCCATAAATAAGTCTATGTAAAATCAAAGGGCCCTGGAGCGGGGGCATTTTTGGCCCCAGGGCTATAATTTGAATAATCTTGGTAGGGGTCTACTAGGTGAAGCTTCATATCGAATATCAAAGACCTGGGCCTTGCAGTTTCAGAGACGAAGATTCTTAAAGATTTTCCCTGCATAAGCCCATGTAAAACCAAAAGGCCCTGTGTGTGTGTGTGTGTGGGGGGGGGGCTTATGGGGTGAAGCTTCATACCAAATATCAAAGACAAGGGCCTTATGGTTTCAGAGAAGAAAATTTTTAAAGATTTTCCCAATATAAGTCCATGTAAAACCAAAGGGCCCCAGAGTGGGGGCATTTTTTGCCCCAGCACTATAATTTGAACAATCTTGGTAGGGTCCACTAGGTAAAGCTTCATACCAAATATCAAAGACCTGAGCCTAGCAGTTTCAGAGACGAGATTTTTAAAGATTTTCCCTATATAAGCCCATGTAAAACCAAAAGGCCCCGGGTTGGGGGCATTTTTGGCCCCAGGGCCTGGGCCTTGTGGGGTGAAGCTTCATCCCCATTATCAAAGACATGGGCCTTACAGTTTCAGAGTAGAACATTTTTAAAGATTTTTCCCTAAATAAGACATATAAAACCAAAGGGCCCCAGAGCAGGGGCATTTTTTGCCCCAGCACTATAATTTGAACAATCTTGGCAGGGGTCCACTAGGTAAAGCTTCATACCAAATATCAAAGACCTGGGCCTAGCGGTTTCAGAGAAGAAGATTTTTAAAAATTTTCCCTATATAAGCCCATGTAAAACCAAAAGGCCCCGAGGCGGGGGCATTTTTGGCCCCAGCACTATAATTTGAACAATCTTGGTAGGGGTCCACTAGATGAAGCTTCATACCAAACATCAAAGACCTGGGCCTTGCGGTTTCAGAGAAGAAGATTTTCCATATATAAGTCTATGTAAAACCAAAGGGCCCCGGAGCGGGGGCATTTTTGGCCCTACGGCTATAATTTGAACAACCTTGGTAGGGGTCCACCAGGTGAAGCTTCATACAAAATATCAAAGACCTGGGCCTTGCGGTTTCAGAGAAGAAGATTTTTAAAGATTTTCCCTATAAAAGCCCATGTAAGACCAAAAGGCCCTGCTCGGGCTGGGGTGGGGGGGTCGGGGGGGACCTGGGCCTTGTGGGGTGAAGCTTCATACCAAATATCAAAGACAAGGGCATTACGGTTTCAGAGAAGAAATTTTTTAGAGATTTTCCTTATATAAGCCCATGTAAAACCAAAGGGCCCCAGAGCGGGGGCATTTTTGGCCCCAGCACTATAATTTGAACAATCTTGGTAGGGTTCCACTAGATGAAGCCTCATACCAAATATCAAAGACCTGGGCCTTGCGGTTTCAGAGAAGAAAATTTTAAAAGATTTTCCCTATGTAAGCCAATGTAAAACCAAAGGGCCCTGGAGCGGGGGCATTTTTGGCGCCAGCACTTTAATTTGAACAATCTTGGTAGGGGTCCACTAGATGAAGCTTCATACCAAATATCAAAGACCTGGGCCTTGCGGTTTCAGAGAAGAAGATTTTTAAAGATTTTCCCTATATAAGCTCATGTAAAACCAAAGGGCCACCTGGCAGGGGCATTTTTGGCCCCAGCACTATAATTTGAACTATCTTGGTAGGGGTCCACTAGATGAAGCTTCATACCAAATAACAAAGACCTGGGCCTTACGACTTCAGAGAAGAAGACTTTTAAAGATCTTCCCTATATAAGCCCATGTAAAACCAAAAGGCCCCGGGATGGGGGCATTTTTGGCACCCAGGGCCTGGGCCTTGTGAGGTGAAGCTTCATACCAAATATCAAAGACATGGGCCTTATGGTTTCAGAGAAGAAAATTTTTGGCCCCAGCACTATAATTTGAATAATCTTGGCAGGGGTCCACTAGATTAAGCCTCATACCAAATATCAAAGACCTGGGCCTTTTGGTTTCAGAGAAGAAGATTTTTCAAGATTTTCCATATATAAGTCTATGTAAAACCAAAGGGCCCCGGAGCGGGGGCATTTTTGGCCCTAAGGCTATAATTTGAACAACCATGGTTGGGGTCCACTAGGTGAAGCTTCATACCAAATATCAAAGACCTGGGACTTGCGGTTTCAGAGAAGAAGTTTTTTTAAGATTTTCCCTGTATAAGCCCATGTAAAACCAAAACGCCCCAGGCGTTGGGGGGGGGACCTGGGCCTTGTGGGGTGAAGTCATACCAAATATCAAAGACATGGGCCTTAGGGTTTCAGAGAAGAAAATTTTTAAAGATTTATTTTCCCTATATAAGCCCATGTAAAACCAAAGGGCCCCAGAGTGGGGGCATTTTTTTGCCCCAGCACTATAATTTGAACAATCTTTGTAGCGGTCCACTAGGTGAAGCTTCATACCAAATATCAAAGACCTGGCCCTAGCGGTTTTAGAGAAGAAGATTTTAAAAGATTTTCCCTATATAAGCCCATGTAAAATCAAAGGGCCCCGGGGCAGGGGGGCATTTTTGGCCCCAGGGCTATAATTTGAACAATATTGGTAGGGGTCCATTAGGTGAAGCTTCATAACAAATATCAAAGACCTGGGCCTTACGGTTTCAGAGAAGAAAATTTTAAAAGATTTTGCCTATGTAAGCCATGTAAAATCAAAGGGCCCCGGAGGGGGGCATTTTTGGCCCCAGCACTATAATTTGAACAATCTTGGTAGGGGTCCACTAGATGAAGCTTCATACCAAATATCAAAGACCTGGCCCTAGCGGTTTTAGAGAAGAAGATTTTAAAAGATTTTCCCTATGTAAGCCCATGTTAAACCAAAGGGCCCCGGTGCAGGGGCATTTTTGGCCCCTGCACTATAATTTGAACAATCTTGGTAGGGGTCCACTAGATGAAGCTTCAAACCAAATATCAAAGACCTGGGCCTTGCGGTTTCAGAGAAGAAGATTTTTTAAGATTTTCCCTATATAAGCCCATGTAAAACCAAACGGCCCTGGGGCGGGGGCATTTTTGGCCCCAGCACTATAATTTGAACAATCTTGGTAGGGGTCCACTAGATGAAGCTTCATACCAAATATCAAAGACCTGGGCCTTAGGGTTTAAAAGAAGAAGATTTTTAAAGATCTTCCCTTTATAAGACCATGTAAAACCAAAGGGCCCCGGAGCGGGAGCATTTTTGGCCCCAGCACTGTAATTTGAACAATCTTGGTAGGGGTCCACTAGTTGAAGCTTCATACCAAATATCAAAGACCTGGGCTTGCAGTTTCAGAGAAAAAGATTTTCCCTATATTAGCCCATGTAAAACCAAAGGGCCCCGGGGCGGGGGCATTTTTGGCCCCAGCACTATAATTTGAACAATCTTGGTAGGGGTCCACTAGATGTAGCTTCAGACCAAATATCGAAGACCTGGGCCTTACGGTTTCAGAGAAGAAGATTTTTAAAGATTTTCCCTATATAAGCCCATGTAAAACGAAAGGGCCCTGGAGCGGGGGCATTTTTGGCCCCAGCACTATAATTTGAACAATCTTGGTAGGGGTCTACTACATGAAGCTTCAGACCAAATATCAAAGACCTGGGCCTTACGGTTTGAGAGAAGAAGATTTTTAAAGATTTTTCCTATATAAGCCCATTTAAAACCAAATGGCCCCAGAGCGGGGGCATTTTTGGCCCCAGCACTATAATTTGAACAATCTTGGTAGGGGTCCACTAGATGAAGCTTCATACCAAATATCAAAGACCTGGGCCTTGCGGTTTCAGAGAAGAAAATTTTAAAAGATTTTCCCTATGTAAGCCCATGTTAAACCAAAGGGCCCTGGAGCGGGGGCATTTTTGGCCCCAGCATTTTAATTTGAACAATCTTGGTAGGGGTCCACTAGATGAAGCTTCATACCAAATATCAAAGACCTGGGCCTTGCGGTTTCAGAGAAGAAGATTTTTTAAGATTTTCCCTATATAAGCCCATGTAAAACCAAAGGGCCCCGGAGCGGGGGCATTTTTGGCCCCAGCACTATAATTTGAACAATCTTGGTAGGGGTCCACTAGTTGAAGCTTCATACCAAATATCAAAGACCTGGGCCTTGCGGTTTCAGAGAAGAAGATTTTTAAAGATTTTCCCTATATTAGCCCATGTAAAACCAAAGGGCCCCGGAGCGGGGGCATTTTTGGCCCCAGCACTATAATTTGAACAATCTTGGTAGGGGTCCACTAGATGAAGCTTCAGACCAAATATCAAAGACCTGGGCCTTACGGTTTCAGAGAAGAAGATTTTTAAAGATTTTCTCTATATAAGCCCATGTAAAACCAAAGGGCCCCGGAGCAGGGGCATTTTTGGCCCCAGCACTATAATTTGAACAATCTTGGTAGGGGTCCACTAGATGAAGCTTCATACCAAATATCAAAGACCTGGGCCTTGTGGTTTCAGAGAACAAGATTTTTTAAGTTTTTGGTGAAAAAAATCTATTTTTGGCCCCAAAAACCTATATGTGCAACGGACCTGAACCATTTGAACAACTTTAAAAGGGGACCACCTAAGGGTCATTCCTGTGAAGTTTGGTCAAAATCCGATCAGTGGTTTAGGAGGAGATGTCGTTTAAAGAAATTGTTTACGGACGCACGGACGCACGGAGGCACGACGGACGACGGACGAAAAGTGATCCCATAAGCTCACCTCGTCACTACGTGACGGTGAGCTAAAAATCAGCATTTTCAGCAATCAAAGGGACGTTACTCTACGATAAATAGGCCGACTTGGTCAGTTTTTGAACTCATCCGAGATTTTATCCCCAGCCACCTTACATATAAGTTTCAGAAAGATCCGATCAAAACTGAAGGTGCTACGGTGATGACAAGGTTGAAAATCGGCATTTTCAGCAATCAAAGGGGCGTAACTCTATGATAAATAGGCGGACTTGGCCGGTTTTCGAACTCATCCGAGGTTTTATCCCCAGCCACATTACATATAAGTTTCAAAAAGATCTGATCAAAACTGAAGGGTCTACAGTGATGACAAGGTCGAAAATTGGTATTTTCAGCAATCAAAAGGACGTAACTCTATGATAATTGGGCCGACTTGGCCGGTTTTCGAACTCATCCGAGTTTTTATCCCCAGTCACCTTACATATAAGTTTCAGAAAGATCCGATCAAAACTGAAGGCGCTACGGTGATGACAAGCATTTTCCAATAGTAAGTCTATGGGACCTTGTGGTTACCATAGGAACCAAAGTTTTAGAGCGATTTCGAAAAAAAGTTTATGTCATCAATGCCCCACCAGAGGCATGCTACAGATGAGAAATGATTGAGATCAGCCTGCAGGATACAGAGATATAGCTGCTCAAAAGTGTGGACGGACGACGGACGGACGACGGACGACGGAGGACCCACTATACTATAAGCTCCCCTTGGAGCCTTCGGCCCAGGTGAGCTAAAAACGTATCTATTGATTTTTTTGACTAGCGAAAATATATTTTCGGTGAAAAATATTTATTTTTTTTTTTATCGGGTACTTCACACACATGCTAAATTGGCAATTGTTGCTAATTACTGCCAAGCATGCCGGTTGTGGGATTACTACTTAAAACCCTTAGGTACTTTTTCTGATCATAGTCTACGTTGTGCGAAAGATCCAATGCTTCTTCGTGCAGCAAGAGAAGTCTAGGATGCGCACGCTGATGTGATTCTTTGCTGGGCACACGTAAATTGTAGGGAGTGCTGTTCAAATATTATTTTCTGGGATAAATTGCATGTAATTACACACAGAAAAATAATAATCACGAAAACACGCCTTTATATAATAAAACTGGGTTTTACAGAGGTAAACCTTGTTTCTGATTTCTACTCTGTATCTAGATTGTGGGTACTCGTTACACAATCTATATTTTGTGCAATAGAAAATTTCACAATTTTTTCCTCTTGAAATGTTCTCTTTTTCGGCAATAAAATTTACTGTGTAGTTGAACAGGCATGTTTTGTAATGTGTTGTCAGGGTTGCAAAACAAAATATATTTTAATGCTAACCAGTATTCAACAAAAGCTGATTTAACAAGTTTCGATTAATATGCATCAATTAATACATGTATAGAATTTAAGAGTTGACACGCGCTGTGTGTATATTCAAATTAATTGCTTTATGACCCGGAAGCCTTAATTGTTGACATGATATCGACAAACTTATGTTAGGTAATCTTTAGACAAACGTTCTCTGTAGTTAATGGACACGGTCAGTTAACCCTTTCCCTTACCCCCTAAGCTTCTGTTAATTAGAATTTAGCCCACCCCGCCCCCCCCCCACCCCCAAAAGAAAAAAAAAAGAAAAAAAAAGAAAAAGAAAGAAAAAGGGTTGAGCACAATTCAAGTCTTTCTATTATTACAAGCCGGCCTCAGTGGCTCAGTCGGATGCGCGTCTGACTGGTGATCAGGAGGACGCGGGTTCGACTCCCGCCGGGGTCGGCAACATTCTTTCGTGGAGATTGATCATGAAATCTTTTCTACGGTCATTCTCTCCTTTCCGCTGATTCAAGAAAGGCAGTTGTCAGTTTCTGGCGAAAGAATGTGCACTGTACTGGTTAACCGCTTACGTATAAGCCTGCCCAGGAAAGTGTTGATAGGTAAACTGACCGGCTCAAAAATGACCTAAATAGTGTTGACTGGGCCGTTAAACTCCAATACAAACAAACAAACAAAATCTATTATTACAAAATATATCCATATAACGCACAATGAACACACAGATCAGATTGTGCAGATGCCAGGTTGGTCTGGGGTTTGTCATATAATCTTATTCGCTAGTTATCAAGTTTCCTATTTTCTTCTCCAAGATATATCTCTTACAGCAGTCCTAACGAGTACTCACAATGGATGTTTTGGAGCAAGAATTAACACACTCGCGCGTCAACGTGCATTTTTTTCATATCTCCAAAATAGCTACTTTTCTAATGAAAATCCGTGATAATTTTCTTATTTATACTGCAAACATAGGTTATGGGTGTTAGAACCGCCTCAATGAGCGCACAATAGTTTATACCCCGTAAACCCAAGTTTTCTCCTATACAAAGTGGGGTTTATGGGGTGTTCATTTCACGGACTTGTTAACCTAATGTATGTATTTACTTTTTTTAAGTAAATACCAAAAATATTTCACTCATGCAAAAAAAAAAATAAATAAATTAAAATAAAATAAAGAAACTTTCCTAACGAGTGCGTTGAAAATGTCATAGTTTTCACGAGTGTGCAGCATGGGTGATTTTTTTTATTATTTTCAATACACGAGATGAAATATTTTCTGTTTTGTTTTTTTTTTGTATTTTTTTGTATTTTTTTGTTTTTTTTTTTTTGTTTCAACAAAACGGAAACCTTTTCATTTTATACACAACTATGCCGGTATACTGTAGTTAAACTGCGGAACCCGGGAAGGGACATGTTTTTTTTTTAATATGTTGTGCGAACAAGATATTAAGTTGTGCGAACAAGATAATATCTTGTGCGCATAAGATAATATCTTGTCCGAACAAGATAATATCTTGTCTGCACAAGATATTATCTTGTGCGCACAACTTATAAAATAAAAAATAAAAACATGTCCCTTCCCGGGTTCCGTATGTGGCAAACAGTGCAGGCCCAGATCAGTCAGTTTTAAAAAATTCAACCATTTTCCAAATAGGTTTAGAAGAAAACACAACCTGCCAACCCTAAATTTTGAAATGGACTCCTGCTGTAGGAGGAAGATTTCACTTGGTACAAAAAGGGTTAAGTGATGTTAGGCCAGTATGGGTTCAACGGATTAAAAACCGATTAGTTGTCAAATAAAATGATTAAAAATGAAACCGTTTGCTTACAGTGTTCCCCTTTATTGCTTAACGAGGCCAACAGAGCTTTTGCTTGTATTGGAATTTAGCGGTCCAGTCAACACTATTTTAGGTCATTTTTAAGCCGGTCAGTTTACCTATCCACTCTTTTCCTGGACAGGCTTATACGTAAGCGGTTAACCAGTACAGTGCACATTCTTTCGCTCTCTGACGTGCGGCTTTCAATAGCCGTTTCCCATCACGTAAAGCAAGTCCTTGAAGAACCCCTCAAAAACACGCTCTGTATTAACAGGGGCATACATTATTTTGCTCTTTCTGGTCCAAGACATAGATTGTGGGTACTCGTTAGAGCAATCTTAATGATGGGTTTCAAACAAACCAGTGACAGGCACGTGGAAATCAGCAGTGCAAAGCTACTGTACTTAGTAGCGTTTGTCAATCAGTCTCAAAACTATCAAAACTTTAACATTGAGGCAACTGCGTTCTACTTAACACACATAGAGCATCAAGGCCAAGATGTTCAAAGCAGCGTAAGTTAACCCTTTTTGTACCAAATGGAATCTTCCACCTTATATACAGCAGGACTCCATTTCAAAATTTAGGGGTGTCAGGTTGTGTTTTCATCAAAATCTATTTGGAAAATGACTGAACTTTAAGCAAACAGTGCAGGCCCTGATCAGACGCCCCGTTCTGTGGCATCTGATATGGGCCTGCACTGTTTGCCAAGGTACCCCTTTAGGGGTATCTGGTATACTAAATGGGTTAATGAACTCGCTACTGGTCAAAACGTTAACTATTCAATAGGTACCTAATACTCTTGTATTTCTGCTGGAAAATGTGAGGATGGCTTTTTGCAAAATTGATGCAAACCCTATTCGCATTTTTTGCTGTACAAAATGATCAATAATTTAACGACTCGTTAACTAACGACTACGCAAAAAATAAATAAATAAAAATAAATAAATAAATAATGAATAAATAAATAAAATAAAGTGCCATTAGGTTATTTTATAAATGCGGCATAAAACAAACACTTTCCCTTAAACTACTATAATATTTGAAAAGCAATTTAATCCGTATTATATATGGACCAATAAATCATGATATTTAGTTAAAGCAAATATGCCATTGTAATACCCTTAAGCAATTGTCTGAGACAAGGATTAACGGTCACAACCGATAGTCACCGAAAACTGCCGACAATAGCCGAATTGCTTTAAAACAGGTGTCAAGTTGCGTAATTCTGGAGGCTACCTGGAAAAACTGCCAGTACAGGTTAGTTCCCTTGATTTCATATGGCCGAACTTTTCCCGTATGATGAGTTCACACACACACCTTTATTTCACAGAAAATCTTATAAGACATCCCTAAATTATCCCCAGCATTCCTTCATAACTGGCTCTATGATTAACCCTCAGTGGCTCAAACAACCTCTGTCTCGAACAAATTTTCATGGTCCTTAATTGGACTGAGCCACTGAAGTTAGACTGAATACATAGTGAGGCAAGACATCCTCTCTTCCAAGAAAGACAGCAATTATTAGCATGCTGTGTGAGCTTTTCCGCATATTTCAGGTTTGTTCTAACCGTTATCCTGCTGGACACGGCAACGCCTACCTGTGCAAACATTACAAATCCAGATCAGATGGCTTTCAGAAGCCATCTGATCAGGATCTTTACTGTTTGTCATGCAGTTTGTAATTTGAACAAATTTGAACAAATACATTATAATTGTTGTTTGAACAAATACATTTTATCAAGTAATTTGATTGGTAGAGAGTCAGAAACTTGGCAAGGCTAAGTTATTTTATTCTGACAGCAGGATAATGGTTAAACAGACAACAGTAAAATCTGTAATTGTAGCCACCTCTATAAAGCACCAACCTGTCTGAAACAAGCATGTATTCAGTTCCCAGCAAAGGCAAATGCATTAACCCATTTCATACTGAATGCAATCTTTCCCCTTATATACAGCAGGAGTCAATTTCAAAATTTAGAGGTGCCAGATTCAATTATTTTTAGAAATTCAGTTAGAAACTCCACACAGGGAACACCCTGATCAGACATCTGATCTGGGCCTACACTGTTTGCTAATGACCTGGTATAAAATGGGTTGAAACTCATCTACTTTAAGCGAGCACCTGTCTTACACAAGCATGTTTTGATTATCCAAAGGTGCTTACTTAATACAGGTTGGACTGTATAAAACTTAAGCTTGTCCCCTGAAAAAAGCTTTGGTGTTTGCCTATTAGCATATGGGCTTTGAATTAATGTGAATATGGTAAATTTACCCTTTGGCTATTTCAGCAGATAAAAATAGATTAATGTCTTTGTTTTTTTTTATCTGTTGTTGTTTTCTTTCAACTTTTCTTTTAAACACAACTTGGGGTTTCATTTAAATTTTCTTCATGAAAGACGATTTCACTGAAATGTCTAGCCAGGTTTATGAAATATATGTGCTCATAAGATAAATAATTATTTGCCTTATTGCAAAAGGGTTCTGATTTCAAAGGAAATAAGAGGAATCTGCAATAATAATAGAAATGTTAGGGAAATATATTCAACCCTTCATGCTCTAAGCATGAACAGCACATGACATTTTCAAAGCATTCTGTTTTCTTATTCTTTACCAAAAACAAGGCTTGACATTACATGTGGATCAGCTGCCTAATGTCAAGCCTTATTCTGGGCTGATTAGTAACATGAAATGTCAAGCCTTATTTTTGCTGAAAAATAATGAATAAACTTAGATTGTTGTATTCTCTAGAATTTTCTGCAGTGCTTGGAGGGTTAAGGGTGCTTGTGATGCCCTTTCAGTAGATAAAGTTACATTTATATGCCCCATGACAAGTTAACCATTATCATGAATTAATCAATTTAGCTGCACTATCAACCAATCAAATTACTTGATATAGTGTATTTCTTCAATTCACAAACTGCATGACAAACTGTGTAGATCCTGATCAGATGGCTTCTTCAGAAGCCATCTGATCAGGATCTACACTGTTTGAAAAGGTTAGGGTTTGTCATGTTCAGCGTGATAAGGGTTAAATGTGTCTTGAGATATTTGTCTAGTTATGACTCAGCTCAGCCTTGCCATCAGCAGTCTGATCAGAATCTTTGCTGTGCACTATGTGGGTGACTTTTAATGACTCTCTCAAGATTATTTCACTTATATAGAGCTGTTCAAAAATCAGAGGTTGGTGATCTAATAAAGTAACAGTAATTCATTATTGTTCAGATCAGCAGAGAAGTATTCTGGCCCGCTCACAAATATTAAAATGCCATTTTTAAAATTTAGAAGCAGGTCAAATTTCGTGCCAAGGTGAGTTGAACATGAAAACAGTTTTATAATCTCGGGGCCAGAACTTGTTGCAGAACTTCGCATCCCACATGTGACGTAAACAAGGCACAAACCCACCACAAATAGAGACCTAAAGTTAAAGAGACAAGGCTTATAAAAACTAGGCCACGCAGGCACTTTATACAACAATTTGCAAAATATGAAACCACTTACACATCTGCACTAGCTAGCAACTTCTGTGGGTCACCACTCCTGTTTATTTCAGATTTTACAAAGGTTGCCACCTCCTCTGGAAAAGGATGCCTACAAACAAAATACAAAGAACACTTGCAGTGGAGGCCCCCGCCAATTGGGGCTTGGTGAAATAGATTGGGATGCATGATGCTTCCATGCAGAGCTGAAACTGACCGCACATTAGTACTGGTAAACTGCTTAGTAGGTCTAAGCCACCCCAGGCAAAGTGGTGCTAGTCGGACATTCCATGCATATAAACCTTACTGGTTTCATTGGACGCCAGGGCTTTGGATGTCATTTCATCTCAATGTTGGGTAAAAGTCCCACAGAAACGAAAGCAACATCTTCAAAATAACCTACATAGTATTGATGGGGATGTTAAACCTCAATTCAAACAAACAAACATTCACAGTGGGTTCATCTGGCAAAGATATATGAGATATAAGATACACATCAGAAACGAGCCCTTTTCATTATCTAACTTTTATCATATGACGTCGCGTCTGAGAGTGTAATAACGCCATGTAATATTTTCGATAATCCACTAGTGGATTCAATATGCAAATTAGCTAGATACGTCCCATAACGTTACATGTACGACGTCCTTAACGACGTCGCGTTTACTTATGGCGGAATATTAACATTTTTGTAAACAATCGTGAATAAAATGGGTTTTAAATGTCATATGATAAATAGAATCTTGCATTCGTGCTCATGTATTATTGAATTTATTAAACTCGTTGAGGAAAAGGGATAAAATGCTCGGCAAGCCTTGCATTTTATCCCTTTTCCTCAACTCGTTTAATAAATTCAATAATACATGAACACTCATGTAAGATCCTCTATATATTCTTCAAATGCACTTGAAATGCAAATGTGCAGCTAAATACTTGGGTTAGGTGCATGTCTTTTTTCCACGGAGCTACCTCAAGGTCTCGTCTTCATGTCTGAAATCAGCAAAGGCTCTGGCCAGACATCATGTAAGTGCAGGCTTGCCTGATTTGTTTTGTTTGTTTGATTTGAGGTTTAACGTCCCCGTCAACACTGTAAAGGTCATTTTGGAGACGTTGCTTCCAATTTTGTGGGACTTTTACCATCTCAAGCCCTGTCGCCCAATGAAACCAGTAGGGTTTATTAGCATGGACGGTCCGCCTCGCACCGCGGTTCCTGGACAGGCTTAGATCCTCTAAGCGGTTTACCAGTACTAGTGCGCGGGCCGGATTCAGCTCTGCGTGGAAGCATCTTGCAGCCCATATATTTCTTCAAGCCCCTATGGGTGGGGGCTTGCAGGCTTGCCTGAGCCCCTGCTAGTCACCTACGTGATAATCATAGCTTCAGATGGGGGAAGGGGTTACTGAGGATAATTCAGAGATAATTTTTCTTATTTATCCATGTAAGCATATGTTGTGGGTACTTGTTAGAATTGTCTCACTGAGGCAATTATAACATATGTTGTGGGTACTTGTTAGAATTGCCTCATTGAGGCAATTCTAACAAGTACCCACAACATATGTTTCTAACAATAAATAAAGAAAATTATCCCATCATTATCCCTTAATTATCTTCATTAATCCCCCTTATCTGTAGCTATGCATAATGACACTTTTCTAATGAGCTGGCTCATTTATTGTACACCTACATACCAAGGCTAGCTACAACCTTAACCTTAGCTGCATAAATATTTTACTTGGTTTTACAACACTTTCAAAAGTATTTCATGTATACATTTATGTACTGTAAAACACTTATATTTTCAGGTCATTTTATTTTGGCGCTATTGGCGGTCAAGAAAAAAACAGCACAAAAATAAAAAAAACGCCAATAAAGATCAAACAGCGTATAACAAAATGGCTAAAATTTACAACCCAGTAGCGAAAGCGTGAATGCAAGGAAGAAAACAACTATTTATAACTTGTTTTACTGAGTAATTAAATTACATTAGAACTGATTTGTATTCACTCAAACAACAAGAACAGTGCAGTGTGAAAAACAGTTTAAAATCGCAGTGTATGACTTGCAAATCACCGTGCAGGATTAGAATGCATAAGACACAAGGCCTAGGGGCTACGTCAGAAATCACATTTATTTCTGAAATTGAAAATCTGCCAAAATAAAAATCCGCCAAAAGGTCCACTCATAAAACTGCCAAAATTTGATACTTCCAAATTTAAGTGTTTTACAGTATAGAGTGAAAGGTACTTTCAGCACCAGAACATGGCTTCAGAGGCAATTCTTCCATGTACCCACAATTTGGATTTATGGCTTAATGGAGAAATAAGAAAAATTATCCCAAAATTATCCCCCGTACTCCTCCATATCTAGAGCTATATTGGACACTGTGTTAGTCAAAATGCAACGGTAGGCATTTTCTTGCAAAACAGATTTTAGCTTGGGACAGAAATTCAGTTCTAACTCTGGTGCTCTTACTCAAAATTGAATACTCTCGCATATTTGATAAATGCACTGGTTGAATACGACCTTAAAAGCACCGTCATTAAGGTTGACGTCACACCACGTTACATGACGTCTCTGAACATCACTGTAATATCATCACAATATGGCGGGCGTTGGCAACTGAAGGGACTGCAGTATTAAAAATCCATGCTCAGTAATGGAAGGTATGCAAGAAAAAGAATCTTACATGTCCCTCGGGATCACTGTCGGGCATCACTGGGCAAGATGGTTATTACGGTTACTCACCCCTCGATTCCTATTAAATCATCAAAACAGCCCTGAGATAACAGCTGATCTAACATCTTCAACATTGGTATTGATACTCTGCAAGATAGGAGAACAAATTGAAACATGTACACGGGTGTGTCTGTAAAATCATTCTTTGCTGAATTCAACATTATCTATTTCAACATTCATCATCATCATCAACGGATTTTTGATTAACATGCAGGTACAGGGGCAACATCCACATAAGTGGGCCCCCTTCCAGGTAAATGGCTTGCTACATGCATGGCAGATCTTACACCAGATCTCCAGGCTTGTCTCTCATGAGGACCAATAGCAGAGAGCTTCCATTCTCTGCAATCGGAAGCTCTCTGCTATCGATCATTATGATTGCCAAGATACCCCTTTAGGGGTTTCCCGCATACAATGGGTTAAATTAGATTTCAGTCATTTGCACATTTTTATTTAAATTCAACATTGATTAAACTACGGTCATTCTCTCTCTTTCACTGATTCAAGATCTCAAATTCTATCAAAACAATGTGCACTGTACTGGTTTACTGCTTCAATACGTACAAGCCTGCCTAGGAAAAGTACAGTTAGGTTACCGTATTCGGGCGTGTATTACCCACAGTTTTTTTCCCCTCAAATTACAGGCCCAAGTTCAGGGTGCGGGTAATCCGCCCGAATTATTTTTGGACCATTTTATTTTTACTTTTGTCAGCTGAAAATGCGATGCATCTCATGTTATGCTCTATCCTTTTACGATTCCCGACATAAATAACGTTTGATTGTCCACTCAATTTTACTTACACGTGAGTAATATAACAATCTCTATTACTAGCAAGCTCGATTTTGTGAGTATTATTCCTAAAACTCTGATTTTAAACAAAATAAACAAGCAAGTTCAATGTGAACATCAAAGTTTTCCGGCATCCAAACTGCCGCCCACAAATCACCGCTAGTTTTTTTCTGCACACGATCGGTAAATGACGTCATCGTACCCCAGCAACCCCACACGTGTCTATTGTTTTATCTTAATGGGGCGTATCTCTCTCATAAAAAATTGTTTGGAAACGGTAAAAAAATTCTCGCTAGCAAAACAGCGCTTTCCGTAAGCTCCGTGTCAATAACCAACAACAGAATACAGATGTGTTAACACAAATTAAAGAGTTCAACTTTTATTGCCAAGCGTCTGCTATTTGGCGCCAAAACATAACCATTCACGAGATAGCAGAATAGTCTTAGCAACTCGTCTTAGGAGCAATTAAATAATTTTCACACTGATTGCGGATTAAATTTTATGATTGGGGAATAAACGCAAATTAGAGACATAACTTGACCATATTTTCACACCTTATCGACACGCACCGCAGGGTGGCAATTATATTACAGGGATTAACAATAGTGTCATAATTGAACCGTTATATATCAATAAACAGTGTAAATCCAAATCAGACATCTGCGGCGCTTTCTGATGTGTCTGATCTGGGACTGCACTGTTTGCCGATGTGCCAAAAAGAAACGTCCGCGGCATTTTTCTGAGGTGTCTGATCTGGGACTGCACTGTTTGCTGATGTCACAAAAAAGGGCCGCGGGCATATGTGGGTTAATAAATAAATAACAATGGTGAACAGGTAAAGTTTTTTAACATTTTAATGCAAAATACATGCTTTCTGGTGATACTCGCACGCACGTGTATTTTCCCGCCTTTTGAAGACGATCGTGCGTTCCGTTGTGTGCTACAAAAACCGGCCAAATTCTTACTTTTTCTCACTTACGCATCCACCAAAATTTCAGCAAATGTTCCATGCGGTTAATACAACAGAATAACAGTTTTCCCCCAGATTTTGGCCAAAAAAGGGGGTGCGGGTAGTACGCAAATGCGGGTAATACACACCCGAATACGGTAATTGACTAGCTGGAAGCAACCTGTACAACATTAAATAGCCTATAAAACTCCAAAATGAAACCAAAATCATCATTGTATCAAAAGTTGTTTTATGATGCAATAATGTACATTCAACCCTCTTTATACCGACATTCGTTACAATGGCAAAACTTGTTATAACGGTAATTTGAATGGAATGACTACTTAGCTAAAGGCTTAGCCTCAGTTCCGAGCGGCATGGGCTTCCCTCGGGTTGGAAATATACAAATTGAGTCCATAGTCATGAAAGGGTCCTGTAATCTAATACTCCAAGTAACAAATGTTTCTTGGGAGTAAAAAAGGGGAAAAGGCCTTCTTTATAACTGCAAATTCTTTATAACAGCACAATACAAGTGGCCGTGTGTACAGCTCTTGTGTGCGGAGCCCAATGCTCCATGCCAGTGAGACATGGCCATTGACAAAGCCAAACCTCCAACATCTTCAGCAGAATGACAGGGCAATAATCAGACAGATCTGCAATGTCAACCCACAGGACGCTGTCACCATCAGGTCCAGTGAGTTACTTGAGCGTCTTGGCATTGAGGACCTGGACCTTATCCTGAAAGAGAGAAGGCTTCACTGGTATGGACATGTGGAATGCTCCAACAGTGCAGTCAAGACAGCCTGTGACATACAGGTAGGTGGAAAGCGGGGGCCTGGAAGGTCCAAGATGACCTGGAAGCAGCTGACAGAAAGAGATTGCAGAGAATGGAAGCTCTCTGCTATCAATCCTCGTGATAGACAAGCCTGGAGATATGGTGTAAGATCTGCCATGCATGCAGCAAGCCAGCTACCTGGAAGGGGGTCCATTTATGTGGACATTGCCCCTGAACCTGCACGTTAATCAAAAATCTGTTGATGATGATGATGAATAATAGGGAAACAATACTGTCATTATAACGAGGGTCCTCTGTATTATAATGAGTAATAAGCATATATATTTATTTCTTCATAGATACATATTGCAGTGACAGTTCAATAACTTGAACACAGACGACTCATTTACCATGGTTATTTCAAACTCACTCTTGAGTCCCTAGAGAACCTATCCCATAGCTCCAAATATCCATATATTTTGGATATTTTATGGAGGTTTTTCTAGATTTTATCTTTAACCCTTTTTGTACCAAATGAAATCTTCCTCCTTATATATACCAGGAGTCAATTCTGAAATTAAGGGGTGTCAGGTTTTTTTTTCCCTTCAAAATTGATTTGGAAAATGGCTTAACTTTTTGCAAACAGTGTAAGCCCTGATCAGACGCCGCGTTCTGCGGCGTCTGATCTGGGCCTTCACTGTTTGCCATGGTACCCATTTTGGTGTTTCTGGTACTAAATGGGTTAAAATGCATGCCATGTATTGACATTAGAATTGCCTCAACAAAACAGAAAATTACCCCCCCCCCCCTCGTCTGCAGAGGTATACCTGTCTATTTTCTGATAATCCTTGAAGATCTGTGTTAGGACCTGGGTAAACCTTGTTAGTTCATCTATATCACTACCAATGTCTCTCAGATACCAGAATAAGGAGGAACTAGAATGTTTAACCTGAAAGAAGGACAAAAATGAAATTATGGTAACACACCCAGGTGACATAATGTATTACTCCATTTAAGGAGGAATAAATTTTTCATTTAAGAAATATATCAGCTCTAGCTGTGATTTGTTGAGTGATAAATCGCAGTTTTGAGGTCAGTGGTAAAGAAGATCAAATCAATGGCACTTAGCGAGAGTGATTTCTCGACTTATAACTGTCGACAAACTGTGATTTATTACTCTGACAACAATTCACATACTAGAGCTGATCTATTTCAATTCCAACACACGAAAAATCGGTAATAGTGTTGTTGTTTCCTTCAAATTCTCCCAACCCTTCGCCATTGTTAGAAGAAATCCCGCCAAAGTTCACATGCCTTTATGTCTTTTTGTAATGTTTTTGATGTGGTCATCTGTTCAAGAGGGCCCAGACAACACTATCAAGGTCTTATTGTGCCAGTCAGTTTACCTTCCCACACTTGGGTCTTGCCACTAACTGTCAAACTGTCCTTTTCTGATGTAGAGTAAGAGTTCAAACAAATGGACAAACAAATGAACATATGAAGAAATGCACAAAGTTGTAAACAGATGGACGGACGGATCAACACCAAATGAGCCCCGCCAAGCGAATTTGTGTCTTTGAGCATTCCGTCATGACAAACTTTAACTGCGCATGCTCAGCCATTCAGAGGGGCCAGGGACATGGCTTTCTGTCTGAAGGTTCCACTTGATTCACTGCTTGTATGAGCGAGCTGCGAAGGTTCTGGTGAGACTGCGCGGATGCGCAGACTCGCCTGAACCTTCGCTGCTCGCATAGGCGATAAGTACCAAAATCGCTTTACGGGGCCCAAAAGTCCTGTCATGAGAGAACCTGTCTTGGGGTTTGCACTAAGGGTCAAGTTGTTCAAAGCATCAACAGCTTAAAAAGCCCATTTGTGGTCAAATTGTTAACTGTTCTAGTCAGTGCAATATTTGATACTCTGGTATTTTTGCTGAAAAAATGTGAGCAGCTTTTGCATTTGCAAAAGCTGTTCACATTTTTTTCTGCAAAAATATTAGTATATCTGCCATACTCAATGATCAAAGTTTTAATGGTACTTCAACTAATGACATTGTTAGTTTTGAACAAGTGGCCCCTGGTAAGACACAAGTCAGGCTACATTGAACTTTAGAATAAAGAAAAAAATAGAGGTATTGTATGCAGTATCCAAGCATAGAACAGAAAGGTGTTTATCAGACTGCATGGATGTGCAGGCTGATCTACACCTTAGCTGTTTCCAAATGGAAAGGTTTATTCATGATGTGACTCAAATGGTATACTAAATCTCGCTTATTCCAGCAACTAACATGTTTGGTCCTTACAGTAAAAAAATGATACTTGTTGACTTCTGATATACAGTCGAAGTTCGATCGGACCATGAAAAATTGTTGGAAATAGGGACAGTTTGAAATACTGAGGTTTAATCATAGTTTCAGGTCATGAAGCGTAATGGGGATCACTTTAATATCTTTACAATCTTCTATAAAATAAAGATATGTTGTCTGTCCTCAATAGAATCACCTCTTTGGGGCAATTCTAATGAGTACACACAACATACCTTTAACAGATCAAAGAAATAAATGGGCTGCATGATGCTTCCACGCAGAGCTGAAAATGACCCGCACACGAGTACTGGTAAACCGCTTAGAGAATCTAAGCCTGCCCAGGTAAAGCGGTGCGAGTCGGACCATCCATGCTTATAAACCCTACTGCTTTCATTGGGCGGCAAGGCTTGAGATGTCATTTCATCTCAATGTTGGGTAGAAGTCCCACAAAATTGAACGCAATGTCTCCAAAATGACCTTTACAGTGTTGACGGGGATGTTAAACCTCAAATCAAACAAACAAACAGATCAAATCAGTAAAATCTTTCTAAAAAATCCAAACATATGGATATCAGGTGTTATTGGTTGAATTCTCTGGGGATTCAATAACAAGTGTGAAATAGCCATGGTAAACAAGCTATCCATGTTTGAGTTTTTGAGGCTTCACTTTATATACATTTTGACATATATGTACATACCACAGATTCAGTAAGCCCTCCAACACTAACAGTAAGACCTAGCAGAACACTGTAGGTGTAGAAAGGGAACTTTAACAATTTGGTGAACCTGGGGAATGTGTCAGCTGGAGATGCACAGTTGAGATCTTCTAGAACATACCTGTAAAATGCATTAATGTGGGCTCTATTGTGTTATAAAGAGTCAATACATATACAACACAGTAACGCCCACTTTTTAACAAAAGCATACTAAAGCATACTTAGCATAAGCCGGCCTCAGTAGCTCAGTTGGATGCAAATCTGACTAGCAATTAGGAGGATGTGGGTTCGATACCTGTCAGGGTCGGCAACATTCTTTCGTGGAGATTAATCATGAAATCTTTTCTACAGCCATTCTCTCCCCTCCGCTGATTCAAGAAGGGCACTTGTCAGTTTCTGGCAAAAGAATGTGCAATGTACTGGTTAACCGCTTAGACATAAGCCTGACCAGGAAAAGTGTGGATAGATAAATTGACCAGCTTAAAACTAACCTAAATAGTGTTGACTGGGTCGTTAAACTCCAACATACTTAGCATAGCCCCAGATAAAAGGGGGTATCCAAATATTATTTTTTCTTATTTCTGCACAAAAACATTTGTTGTGGGTACTCTTTAGAAGCACCTCGGTGAGGTGATTCTAATGAGTACTTCCATGTTTTATCATATGTTTTTGTGCAGAATTAAGAAAAATATCAGTACTTTTCGGATGAAAAAAAAAAAAATCTTTATCTGGAGCTATGATACATATTAATGCAAAAAAAAGGTCCTCTTTCGAACAGCTGGATTTTTGTTTTAACCCATTATACAGAAAACTCCAAACCAGGACAATGGTAAACAGTGCAGGCAGTATAAAATGGGGAAATAAAACAGGTCAAAAATTAACATTAACCCTTAGCCGGCTGAATAATTAATTTAGCCAAGTTCATTTCTGACTAACATCCAAGCAAATTACTTGATATAATGTATTCAATTGAATTCACAAACTTGATGACAAACAGTGTAGATCCTGATCAGATGGCTTCTTCAGAAGCCATCTGATCTGGATCTACACTGTTTTCAAGGGCAGAGGTTGTCGTGTTCAGTGGGATAAGGGTTAATTAGATGGATCTAGTATTATACAAGCTTGAAAGTCTTCAGATAAATCTTAACCCTTAAGACTGAAAATGTTACACCTGAAAATCTGCATCTTAAAATGTTGTCTGCTTAAGTCGTCTGCTGAATCTTCTTGCAAAATTCTTAAAAATATTTCTGCATACAGGCAAACAGTGTGGACCCAGAACAGACTGCTCCTTCAGGAGCAGTCTGATCTGGGTTCACACTGTTTGTAAAAAACTAATTTTAAAGTACCTGGCAGACGACAAAGCAGAGGACAATTGTCGTGATTGGCATGTTATGGGTTAAGTCTGCACAACATCAAGTTAACAAGTCTGTGTAATGAATGTTCTTGTAAATCCTGCTTTATAGAGACAGCAGGGTTCACAAGGGTATACATTATTTTCTTTCTTTATTTAAGAAATAGATCAGCACTAGCAGTGATTTGTTGAGTAATAAATCACAGTTTGGAGGTCAGTTGTAAAGAAGATTAAATAACGAGCATGTAGCAGGAGCGATTTGTCTACTTACAACTCACTGACAAACTCTGATTTACTGACTCAACAAATCACACTCTACAGCTGACCTATTTAGATTCTAACACATCAAAATTGACAATAGTTTTGTCATTTCCTTCAAGTTCACCCAACCTTTCCCAAAGGTTAGAAGAAATCCTACTAAAATTAATGGCTCTATCACACAGATAAATGTTTTTGATGTGAGAAAATAACATTTCACCATCTACCATCAGAGAGTATTCAGGTGAAATCATAAAAACGCGACTCTTTGTGTCATTCACTTCTTCCAAATGATTTGTTTCACAATAAATCATAGTTCTTTTCCATTGCCAATATAGGCAATTTGTGTTAGAATTTTGCTCAAAATACAGACTGAGCAACTCATTAAAACTACCTCAATGAGACGGTTCGCACACGCACAATTATGTTTATAGCAGAAATAATACAAATATTGAATTTCAATGGAAAAATGCCATTTTAAAGCCATTTATGAAATTTATCTCACATGATCCAACCATATAATGAGCAGACAGACTGCAGGCTATAGAAAAATGTCCTTTTAACAGCTGAGCATGAGTGTATTCTCACAAGAACTGGGGCAGTTTATACATACAGTAGAACTTCGATGGCTCGAACACCGATGGCTCGTTCACCATGGATGTGTCGAACCCATTCTTGAGCCCCTAGTGAAATCCGCTACATAAGAAATAGTGGGGGATAATTAAAGAGATTTTAGTCTTTTATCTTGCAAATGTATGCTGTGTGTACTCATTAGAATCGCCTCAATGAGGCGATTCTAATGAGTACACACAGCATACATTTTCATTATAGAACACCGAAAAGATGTCTAAAAGTATCTCGTTATGCCTCCTGGCAGTGACCTCAGTGGCTTGAACTACCCCTGTCTTGAACAGATTTTCGAGGTCCAAAAGGTGTTCAAGCCATTGAAGTTCAACTGTACATGTATACTAATTAGATCTTGACCAGAAACATAGCCAGCAACATAACCCAAGTTGAGTTGATGTATGTTCAACTGATACTGCAAATATGGATTTAGGCTGCAATTAACTTTCACCTCAACACAATACCCCATGGAGTACTCAAAGTCAATGGTTTTAAACAGAGATTTGCAATCAATGTATATCCTTGCAAATAAATGCTTTCTCTCTATAGAGCTGAACGGGTATTCATAACAACCAAGTTTCAAGTGATACACACATATTGCAATAATCAAATCCTAACATTCAGTGACTACTGTCATTGAAACTCATATGAGTCATGGTTAAATTTGGGCACACCATCATTTCCTGTTTTCTCAAGCTAACATCACCTTAACAAGTCTATGTAATGAACACCCTCATAAACCCCACTTTATAACAGAGCAAAGTGGCATTTACAAGGGTATATATTATTTTCCTGATATCTGCTCAAAAACATAAATTGTGGGTACTTGATAGAACTGCCTCACTGAGGGAGTTCTAACAAACACCCACATTAAATGTTTGTCACATAAATATATTCAAACCTTATCCTGCTGATTAAATTAATTTTGCCACATCCATTTGATTTTTCAACAAATCAAATGACATTGTATTATATATTCCTAATTCACAAACTGAAAGACAAACAGTGTAAATACTGATCAGATGGCTTCTTCAGAAGCCATTTGATCTGGATCTACACTCTTTGCAAAAAGGCCCCCGCCCATAGGGGCTTGAAGAAATATATGGGCTGCATGATGCTTCCACGCAGAGCTGACTCCGGCCCGCACACTAGTACTGGTTAACTGCTTAGAGCATCTAAGCCTGTCCAGGAACCGCAGTGTGAGGCGGACCATCCATGCTAATAAACCTTATTGGTTTCATTGGTCGACAGGGCTTGAGATGTCATTTCATCTCAATGTCGGGTAAAAGTCCCAGAAAATTGGAAGCAACATCTCCAAAATGACCTTTACAGTGTTGACCGGGACATTAAACCTCAAATCAAACAAACAAACAAACACTCTTTGCAAAAGTAGGGTTTGCGGTGCTCAGCAGGACAAGGGTAAATATTAAAAATTTTCACTTTTGACATTGAAATTGCCATTTCAAGAGCCATTAAACACTTCAGTACTCTGTATGGATATTTTCTTTTTATTATTTGATTTGAGGTTTAACATCCCTGTCAACACTATTTAGGCAATTTGAGATGTCGCTTCCAATTCTGTGGGGCTTTTACCTGACACTGAGATGAAATGACATCTCAAGCCCTGCCGCCCAATGAAACCAATGGGGTTTATATGCAAGGACAGTCTGGCCTACACCACTTTGCCAGTACTTTCAGCTCTGCGTGGGAGCACCATGCAACCCAATCTATTTTTCCAAGCCCTGATGGGAGGGGGCCTCTCTGTATGGTTATGTTTCAAATGATTCCTTACTGTGGAAATATTTTCTGTAGCTCCTCACTGTGTGGTATATTTGGCACAGGTGGACTGAAATTCAGAAAATAAAAAAAAAACAGGATTAGAAGCTGAAGATATATACACTACAATCTCTTTATAACACTACTGCTGGAGTTCAAAGCAGAAATCTTGTTAGTTAAACAATTGTACTATATCCAAACAAAAATGTATAGATTATATAGAACAACAATTCCACTGAAGGCTATGTTCCACCTGTGAGAACAAAGTCATCAAACCATGAAACCTAGGTCAAGGTCAAACATGGATGCCTGCATAAGAATTGTCACTTTGTACCAAGTATTATCAAAGAAGCTCTTACAGTTCTCAAGAAATGGACTCTTACATTAGGGTGAAAGTTAGGGTGGTAGCAATAATTCACAAAGTCAGTAAACCATGAGATGTAGGTCAAGTTGAGATATAGATGCTTGCATTGAAGTTGCCATTCATAGATGCAAGATTCACATTGCTTTCTATACAGGCAACTCTGTTTTTCGAGCAGTACTTGTGCATAAATGATCTCCATGCCACACCAGTTTTATTGCTTTTTTACGCACAATGTGGAGATGTACCTGCAAAATTAAAAAAAAACAAGAGGCTCAATGAGCCTAAACTGCTCACCTGAGGAACTTAAGTTTTAACAATTCACAGACTTGACTACTAAATCTGCTAATAGAATCCAGCCCATTGACCCTTACAGGATATAAGTCATCATTATTGCATTGCATTCCAAGTTTGAGACTTCTAGCTTCTATAGTTCCTGAGAAATCTTTGACGAAAATTTAACATTGGTCAAAATGGAGAGAAAGAAGAATGAAAGAACAGATGAACAAATAAGCTGAGAAAGCCCAATGTCTCTTACACACAATAAGTCATCATTATTCTATTGAATACCAAATTTGATGCTTCTAGCTTTTATAGTTCCTGAGAAATCTTTGATTAAAAATTTAACATTGGTCTATTATCTCTATATGGAGAGAAAGAAGAATGAAGGAACAAATGAACCAGACTAGCTCCAAAACCTAATGCAGCCTTTCCCCTTGCCCAATGGTGCTACACATAAAATTTAAACAAGATTGGTCGACTGCCTTCTGAGATATGCTTCATTGAAAGTGTGGACGACGGATGGACGGACGACAGACGACGGACTCCGGAGCCTTGGTATACTATCAGCTCACTGGAGCCTTTGGCTCAGGTGAGCTAAAAATTCAAGTCGCTATTTCTGTCACAACATTTTCCCTACGTTAAGTCTATGGGCAAATTTTTTTGTCTCTCAAGGTCATGTAACTCCGAGGTCAATATTCCGATTCGGCCCAAAATCGAACTTAACCGAGATTTTATGCCTGTCCTCGTTACCTGCAAGTTTGAAGCTGATATGAATAAAAATAAAGTTGCTATCGTGGTCACAACGTCTTTTTTTATGCTCAAGGGCAGGTAACTCCAAGGCAAATATTCCGATTCGGCCCAAAATCGAACTTAACCGAGATTTTATGTCTGTCCTCGTTACCTGCAAGTTTGAAGCTGATCTGAAAAAAATTCAAGTCGCTATCGTAGTCGCAACATTTTCCCTAATTAAGTCTATGGGCAAATTTTTTGTCGCTCAAGGTCAAGTAACTCCGAGGTCAATATTCCGATTCGGCCCAAAATTGAACTTAACCGAGATTTTATGCCTGTCCTCGTTACCTGCAAGTTTGAAGCTGATATGAATAAAAATAAAGTTGCTATCGTGGTCACAACGTATTTTTTTATGCTCAAGGGCAGGTAACTCCAAGGCAAATATTCCGATTCGGCCCAAAATCGAACTTAACCGAGATTTTATGTCTGTCCTCGTTACCTGCAAGTTTGAAGCTGATCTGAAAAAAATTCAAGTCGCTATCGTAGTCACAACATTTTCCCTATGTAAAGTCTATGGGCAAATTTTTTGTCGCTCAAGGTCATGTAACTCCGAGGTCAATATTCCGATTCGAACTTAACTGAAATTTTATGCCTGTCCACGTTACCTGCAAGTTTGAAGCTGATCTGAATAAAAATAAAGTTGCTATTGTGGTCACAACATATTTTTTTATGCTCAAGGGCAGGTAACTCCAAGGCAAATAATCCGATTCGGCCCAAAATCTAACTTAGCCGAGATTTTATGTCTGTCCTCATTACCTGCAAGTTTGAAGCTGATCTGAAAAAAAATCAAGTCGCTATCGTAGTCACAACATTTTCCCTATGTTAAGTCTATGGGCAAATTTTTTGTCGCTCAAGGTCACGTAACTCCGAGGTCAATATTCCGATTCGGCCCAAAATCGACTTAACCGGGATTTTATGCCTGTCCTCGTTACCTGCAAGTTTGAAGCTGATCTGAATAACAAGAGGACCATGATGGCCCTGGATCGCTCACCTAACAAGTGGGCCCAAAAGGGCCCTGGGGCGGGGGCATTTGTGGCCCCAGGACTATAATTTGAACAATCTTGGTAGAGGTCCACTAGCTGAAGCTTCATACCAAATGTCAAAGACCTAGGCCTTGTGGTTTCAGAAAAGAAGATTTTTCAAGATTTTCCCTATATAAGTCTATGAAAAACCAAAGGGCCCAGGAGCGGGGGCATTTTTGGCCCCAGGGCTATAATTTGAACAATCTTGATAGAGGTCCACAAGATGAAGCTTCATACCAAATATCAAAGACCTGGGCCTTGCAGTTTCAGAGAAGAAGATTTTTAAAGATTTTCCCTATATAAGCCTATGTAAAACCAAAGAGCCCCGGGGCGGGGGCATTTTTGGCCCCAGCACTATAATTTGAACAATCTTGGTAGGGGTCCACTAGATGAAGCTTCATACCAAATAGCAAAGACCTGGGCCTTGCAGTTTCAGAGAAAAAGATTTTTTAAAGATTTTCCCAAAATAAGCCAGGGCCCTGGGGCGGGGGCATTTTTTGCCCCAGCACTATAATTTGAACAATCTTGGTAGGGGTCCACTAGATGAAGCTTCATACCAAATATCCTGGGCCTTGTGGTTTCAGAGAAGAAGATTTTTAAAGGTTTTCCCTATATAAGCCTATGTAATACCAAAGGGCCCCGGGGTGGGGGAATTTTTGGCCCCAGCACTATAATTTGAACAATCTTGGTAGGGGTCCATAAGATGAAGATTCATACCAAATATCAAAGACCTGGGCCTTGCAGTTTCAGAGAAGAAGATTTTTAAAGATTTTCCCTATATAAGTCTATGAAAAACCAAAGGGCCCAGGAGCGGGGGCATTTTTGGCCCCAGGGCTATAATTTGAACAATCTTGATAGAGGTCCACAAGATGAAGCTTCATACCAAATATCAAAGACCTGGGCCTTGCAGTTTCAGAGAAGAAGATTTATAAAGATTTTCCCTATATAAGCCTATGTAAAACCAAAGAGCCCCGGGGCGGGGGCATTTTTGGCCCCAGCACTATAATTTGAACAATCTTGGTAGGGGTCCACTAGATGAAGCTTCATACCAAATAGCAAAGACCTGGGCCTTGCAGTTTCAGAGAAAAAGATTTTTTAAAGATTTTCCCAAAATAAGCCAGGGCCCTGGGGCGGGGGCATTTTTTGCCCCAGCACTATAATTTGAACAATCTTGGTAGCGGTCCACTAGATGAAGCTTCATACCAAATATCGTCTGCTGAGTGCAATAACGGTGTAACTGACATTTTGGCCAAAATAGTTTTTTTGCATAAATGGGTGCCTTAGGACTTGACACACTTGGTAAATAAGTTCTACAGCTGGATTCTGCCTCAATCATGATTTATTTCAGCATTTTGGATTTTTTTTGTCAGTTACACCGTTTTTTCGCTGACTTTTAGAAAAAAAGTTGGCGCAAAAACAGTGTAAGTGCACGTACCCCATTTTTGCGCTAAGTTTTTTAATACCTCAAAAATATTGAATCCTGCTGCTTGATATTTCAGAATAAGCATGTAAGTACCATGCAGAATGTATAAAATGTGACCTATTACCTACCAAGTGCCTTTAATTTACTGCTTTACCATGTAAAAGGCAAAGAAATAAGGTTTGTGCATTTACATCGTTTTAGCGCTGGATGCACTTACACCGTTTTTGCACCAAAAAAATTGAAAAAACACTTGGCGCAGAAATGGTGTATCAACCCTTAAATGCTAAATATTTCTTTTCAAATGTCATTTATTCAACAATAAACACCAAACACAAATGAAAGAAGTTGCCATGAAGTTAAGAAACCAGCTTATAGTATGGTTTTCTATGCCATTCTTTACTAAAATAGTTTTTTGTCTCTCCTGAAAAGTTGCCATTTTGCACTTACATCGTTATTGCACTCAGCAGACGATATCCTGGGCCTTGCGGTTTCAGAGAAGAAGATTTTTAAAGGTTTTCCCTATATAAGCCTATGTAATACCAAAGGGCCCCGGGGTGGGGGAATTTTTGGCCCCAGCACTATAATTTGAACAATCTTGGTAGGGGTCCATAAGATGAAGATTCATACCAAATATCAAAGACCTGGGCCTTGCAGTTTCAGAGAAGAAGATTTTTAAAGATTTTCCCTATATAAGCCCATGTAAAACCAAAGGGCCCCGGGGCGGGGGTATTTTTGGCCCCAGCACTATAATTTGAACAATCTTGGTAGGGGTCCACTAGATGCAGCTTCATACCAAATATCAAAGACCTGGGCCTTGCGGTTTCAGAGAAGAAGATTTTTAAAGATTTTCCCTATATAAGCCTATGTAAAACCAAAGGGCCCCCGGGGCGGGGGCATCTTTGGCCCCAGCACTATAATTTGAACAATCTTGGTAGGGATCCACTAGATGAAGCTTCATACCAAATATCAATGACCTGGGCCTTGCAGTTTCAGAGAAGAAGATTTTTTAAGTTTCAACGAAAAAAATCTATTTTTGGCTCCTGTGACCTATATGTGCAATGGACCAGAACCATTTGAACAACTATGAAAGGGGTCCACCTAAGGATCATTCCTGTGAAGTTTGGTCAAAATCCGATCAGTGGTTTAGGAGGAGATGTCGTTTGAAGAAATTGTTTACGCATGGACGACAAACAAAAAGTGATCCTAATATAAAACACAAGAGGGCCATGATGACCCTATATCGCTCACCTGTGTACCAGATAATCATTAGTGATATTTAGAAAAAAAGAACTGTACAGAAAGGCAAGACATGTTTGTTTACCTGATAGATATAAATGTCTTCATAGATCCAGGGTGGTCAATATACTTGTACATCAGTTGAACCAGTTGAACTCTTCAGGATGAAATCTTGAAGGGCAAGATGTAGAGTATACACAAGACTTCTTGAATCCATGCAGTTAGTCTTTGTTCATGATGTAGTCATAATTTGACAAAGAAATCAATATCTGTAGCTATGATTTCCTTTCGACACAGTGGTTTTCAACAGTATTGCATGGGATGACAAAATTTACATAAGAAACACTGATGATCTCAAATAGCTGCATCCATGTCAAAAAAGAGAGGCCAAAGTCTGCTAAGTTCTATCCAGACTGTATCTTTGACTTTTACTCAGTCACACTGATGTATAAGGCCCATATTATAGATTAAGTTACCTTTATATCATAAACATCTTGGTTGCTACATCTATCTTAAACCCACAAAGAATTAATTCTGTTACAGTGGGCATTATTATAATAAGGCATAAACTAAGACACACAAACATATGTAGAATCTATGTTGTGATATGTGCCAAAAAGGCATCTTTAGGTGTACAAAATAAAGAACAGCTAAAAATAATGTGAGTCATTTCTATGCATAGAAAGCAGATGCATCACCTTATTCTCTTGATCACCAATAAATAAATTCCTGACCTTGCAAGTATGTAGAAAATTGTTACTTAAATCTTTTTGAAGAAAATCTGTTTTAAGCCTTTTCAAGTAACAACAAATTTACATGTAAAATTATTTTCAATGTTGCAAATAAGAAAATAATAAAATATTGACAAAATTCAAAATACTGCGATAAACCTTTCTCTAAGAACAACAGATTTACATGTCAAAACAGTGTTGCAAATAAGAATACAATATAGTATGTTATTTGGCAGAATTCAGAATATTGTGAACAAACGGCCCCAGGCCAAGTATCCCCCCATCTCTGAAATGTCAGTATGTGGTGAATATGTCTATAACATATGTCATAAGCCATGTTTAGGGAATTTAAAACCATTTCAACAGACTATTTCTTTTAAATTTTCCTAAAGTTGTAAGGAATAAATTTACAGAGAAAAAAGTGATCTCCAAAACTGTAAGACAAAGGATCAAAACCCCAGGAAAATTCAGTAATCAATTGAGGACAACCGCAATAGAATATGATCATCTTCAGGTCATGGAAACAAAAAATGGCAAGTTTCATCCAAATCTGGTGAAAACTGTAGGAGGAGTTGAGACAAGAACTTCTGTTGATAACATGGTTTAGACTGACAAAGTGCAAGGCTGGTAAAAATCAATCAGGCACAACCTCCTTAAAATATGATCATTTTCAGGTGATAAGAACAATAATTGAGAAGTTTCATCAAAATCTCTTGAACACTGGGAGGAGTTGCGGAGACAAAAACTTCTGTTGATAAAATTGCTAAAACTGACAAAGGGCAATAACTCTGGTAAAAATCAGTCTAGCATGACCTCGGTAAAATATGATCATCTTCAGGACATGGGAACAATAACTGGAAAGTTTCATCAAAATCCCTTGAAAATGTAGGAGGAGTGGCAGACAGACCGACTGATGGATGGACGGTGGACGGATGGACGAAAACCGTTACTATAGTCCCCCTCGACTAACGTCTGGGGAAAAATGGACAGAATGTACATTGTAAGTCAATTCTTCCCCTGACAAAGTGTCTGGTCAGATGTTTAATATGAAGGTAGCAAATGTTTAGAGATAAGTAAAGAATTAATATTTTTTAATTACTCTGCAATACATCTAAGAACTAAGATAATAACACTCTTGCAACATAATGCATTTTTTGAATCTTCAAAATAGCTGCTTATTTTATGAAAATCCATGATATTTTCCTTATTTATACTGCAAACACAGGTGGCGGGTGCTAGTTAGAACCGCCTCATTGAGGCAGTTCTAATGAGTACCCACAACCTATGTATTGGAGCAGAAATAAGAAAAATAATGTATACCCCTATAAACCCCAGATTTCTCAATATAAAGTGGGGTTTAAGAGGGTGTTTATTTCACGGGCTTGTTCACGTGATGTGAATCCAGTTGAAGAGTATAATTAATATTAACCAAAGGTACATCAACAGCATCCATGTAATATAACATCATAAAAATATACATACATACAAGTCAATCTTTGAAACCTCCACTGTATCAACAGACTATCAGATGCTTTATAATCTTCAAAATTTTTATGCCAACAGAAAATGCAGTTTCATCCTGTGCACATAAATTCTAAGAAAAAAGGTTGAAATCATACTCAAAGATATTTTTTAATCTACTATAAAACTGGAAAACCAAATAAAATATTAAATATTATTAAGGTCCTTTAAGATTAAACTTTTATTTTTCCATGTTGTTTTTTCGAGATGTCCTATTTCTCACTTCTGACTGGAAAAAGAGGACCGATTCCATTAGAATAATGCATCCATATATGTAATGCTTTCAGTCATGATAGAAAAAAATAGCATTTTTGAATGAAAATTTATATATTTTTCTTATTTCAGCTTCAAACATAGATCATTTAGAGAAACACCTCACTGTCTATGTTTCGAGTAAGAAAATGGTAAAAATATGTATAGAAAATAAAGAATAGACCTGTAAACTCCACTCTTCTCTATATAAGGAGTTTTACAGGGGTGCTCATTTCCTGATATCTGTAAGTGGTGGCCACCCAAATCTTGCCAAACCACCAGCAATATCTGCCTTTAAAAAGGTAAATACAGCATTTTATGTGGTGGGTGAGTGCACTGAAAAGTAGTATAAAAATACCTGACACGATTTCCAAGTTGTTATGCAAAAAGTGTGGTACTTATGATCTGACCAATAGATTCCTCTGTTCCAATTTCACCAAAAAAGCAACCTTAATTTGAGAGACTGGTTTTATATATTTAAAATTATGCAGGTGAAAAGTCTTCAACTATGTGGATTTCATGTGCAAAAAGACTATTTTGTGATCTGACCAGTATGTTTCACATGTTCCAACTGCACCATCAACATATGAAAAATCAACATTAGAAAATACCAAATCAAGCGTTGTCATACGATCTGTGGTACATTCTTTTATAAGCATTTTGCATGAAAACTTATCACTTAATTTCTTAACGATGCTATGTTTCAGCAAAACATTAATATTGAAATCTCCAATTATCATCAATGGCTTTGATGGGGTCAAATATGGAATAAGTTCTTTGTTCAGACAAGAAAGAAGATTACTGTCAGACATTTGAGGTGACTTATACAAAAATACGATCTGACTTTCAATCGAGACATGCCTGGCAGTTATCATAATAAATTCTAATGTGTCTGAACTATACTTTCTCTTCTGTATAATAATGATATCATCTTTGACATAAACTGCTAATCCATGAGGAGGTCTTTTGCAAGTACTGTATCCAATTTGGTCATTTCTTGTCAAACAATACCCTTCTATTACATAATCACTATCATTATCAGGCTGATGTAGTCGTGTTTCTGCTAATCCAAATATGTGCGTTGACAACAGATTTTTGTCATGTCTAACATCATCAAAATGAAGATTCAAGGATCTACAATTATTGAAAGCAACCTTGAAATGCGAAACTGGATCTATCAATTCTAAAGATGTATCACACAGCTGAAGCATTGCTGTTTCATGCAATCGCTGCATTTCTGTCCTAACCTGATCATCAACTTGTAATGCTTTCTCATTGAAGTTAAGGATCTGAAGCTTCTCAATTGACCTTACCCTGCTGAGTGCTACATAGTGTAAATGTGGAACTTTGCGGGTTTTACGTTGTGATAAGTCAATAACAACTCTTTCAAGGGTACTACCTTGTGCTCTATGTACTGAACGCCCTGCAGAAGGTTGCAAAGGGAATTGAACTCTCTGAAAGGTCTTTCTGTTGTAAGTAAATGACCTGTTGACATCAAAAATTGGTGTCCAACTTTCATCAATATTGCTATGATACAGTCCCCTGTTTTTGTATTTGATTCTTGTTTCCATTCCTACTTTTTTGTCATCAAACTGGACCCAAATTATGCTTGGACGTCGTGTGGTTTGTAGTTTATACTCAATAAACTTAACTACACATGATGCTCCATTTGCTAGTCCATCTTCTGTTTTTATGTTTATTGTTAAATCATAAATCATGTCAACAACAACTGTTAACGAGCAATGTAAATTTGCTGTTTGGTTTGAATCTGTTACATTCTTTAGATTCTTGAGTGCACAGTCTATCTTTTCTTTAGATAACTTAGGTGAGACATATGTATCCATGCATGGTATTTCAACCTTTTCTGTTGCCATATTTCTTATAATTTCATCATTAAAAACATGCATGAAATAGTTTTCTGCAAAGAGGTGAGGCGCATTTTTCTGATACTCAGTATCTTTTTTAGTTACTTCACATTGCTTAAACCTATTCTTGTCTTCAGCAGTCAAGGCATTGATCCTTAATCTATTTAACAATTCTGCAAATTCAAGGTCATCTTTTTGTCTCATAATTTCTGTTAGTTCAAACATGGTAAATAAGTCTTTCCAGAGATTTTGTGATAAAGCAGCTGCATCATGTTTCATGTCATTAAATATCCAATCACCACTCACTGGTTTCAACTGATAAAGATCACCAACAGCAATAATGCTAACACCACCAAAAGGCGTTCTTGTTCCTTTCAATGCTTGAAGTCTCTGATCAATAAAATTCAACATAGAATTACTAACCATTGAAATTTCATCAATAATCACAACTGACAAATCACGGTATTTTGATCTAAAGGTATTCAGACTGTCACAGGTTAATGTTTGATCCGATTGCTTATACTTTTGTTTAAATGCAGATGAGATGGTAGAACCATTAATATTAAATGCTGCTTTTCCTGTAAATGCACAAAGAAGAACCCTTGTGTGATCCGCATCTTCTCCTTCTTTCAGATTTAATATTCTAAACAAAGTCTGATACAATGCTCGAATAACTAGACCTTTTCCAACACCAGCTCCACCAGAAAGAAATGCATATAAGGGGGCATCTTTTGTTTTAATCCAGTGAATCACATGATAGTAAAACTGTTTTTGTTTACTATTTAAACACTGCAGGAGCTTTCTGTAATCAATATCTGAAAGAATATTTTCATTCACATCAATTTGAGGTGCAGAAACGTAACATCCAATTTCAGTCCCTATATCATAGTCTCTATGCTCAATTCTATCAGGATTAAAATATATAAACTCTTCAGACTGAATTGGTTCAATTTCAGCATCATCACCTTCAACTTGTTGTGTACTTGGAGCAATATCATCGAATGCATCATGTTCAATTTCAGCTAAATCTCTTGCTAATTCCAACTCTTCAGCATAATGTTCGTAAGTGGAACATTTATGATCTATCACATGCTTCATTGACTCATAGTGTTCTTTATATGTTCTAAAAGTTCCAAGTAAGTCAGTCTCTTCATTTCTCCATGGGTGAAAAAGTAGAAGTTTCTCTCTATAATAGTTCTCTTCATCTGTTTTGTGATTGAATCTCACATACCTTATTATTTTAGAATTACGACATCGTTTGATTTTTATGCCATTCTTTAAAGTTAAAATAGTTTCACCATCACCAAAGCATTCTTCATCTGACACTTCTGCATCTTTCTCATAATCTTGCTCCTCCTCATCTCTACTATCATTATGTTCATCTGGGTAAATGACTTCTAACTCAGACACATAATCGGCTAAGCAATACTTTTCCAATGGTTTGGGACGCTTCGAGTATCTTTTAATTTTATTGTCTGACATTATATCTGTTGAGTCTGCCGGCAATTCATCAAGTACTGACTTTGGTTTCAGTAACTGTACTCTCTGGGTTGGAAGTGACGTATTTATGAAGACAACACTCCTTGAACTTTTAGTCAATGGCATTTGCAGTACCAAATAAACTGCCTCTTGTGCACTTACTTCAACACTGTTTGAAAACACATTTCCAATATGTCTAACTTGTCTTTTGAGATCCATATTGCCATTCCTTGCTTCTTTTGCAGCTGCATGCAACAAATTACTCATCCCTCTTTGAGATTTACTAATATATGAAACTATATACATAGCACAAGCATATGGATCTAACACAAATTGTATATCAATGTCTGCCTTCCAAGCTTTTAACACACTATCATTGTACAAATTTACACGGATTTCACTTGGTTTTCTTTTCAAAAACACTTTTGAAGAGTTTAAAGAACTTCTGATACATTTAATATATTCTTCCTCACTCATTCGGACAACACTTGTCAGAAACTCCTCATAAGACATATCATATCCATCTTTCTTACTGTTCATTGTTTTCTGTAAGTTTTGGTACAATTTATAATACTTGTCTTTTTCAGTTTCGAGAGGCTGTAAGACCATAGTTTTGGAAAGAGGTGGCAAAGGATAACCAAATCGACAGATTTTATCTTCTCGTTTTCTACATGTTCTAGAATGTTTGTGAATTTGAAGTTCTATTAAATGACGAAGATGTGAATTATCTATAGAACATTTCAAATACTGATCCACATAAGCAGCCAACTCTACATCCGAATCCACATTGAATTTTGGTGCATTCTGTACCCATACAATCATATGAATGTTTGGCGATCCACGTTGCTGAAATTCCACTCTAAAAAAGTAATCAACAACTTTTCCAAGAGGTTCATGCTCACTCTTTAGAACTGTGTTGATGAATTCTTTAACTCTATGCTCGAAATATCTAGAACAAGTGACTTGGATCCGATTGAATAAGTTTTATCTTTTGTTCCCATGCCAAGTTTTCAATTTGATCATCGGTGTAGTTGAAATTTTTATTTAAGGTAGCTAGCATTTTCAAAAGCTCAATCCATCTTGTATCAGCCGAGGACAATGACATAAACCAAGTTGGCAAACCCAACTGACGAATTATAGCATAAACATCTTTTTTTCTAGATTCCAAATATGCTGGAGAATTTCTTAGCTGTTTAAACAAATAGTACCCTTCATCATTTTTTACAACACTCTGAGTTTCTTGCTTGTACAGCAGTAATATTATTTGTTCCTGTTTGACACCTTCTAACAGCAAGGTTTGCTTTATCGTTCAATTGCTTCATTTGTATTTTTTTCAGTTTAAAAAATATATTAGGTACACTGTTAGCAGCCCGTCTATCTTGACTTCTCAATTCCCACTTTGCAATATCACTATAATGTACAGGCACTTTTCTATCATCATTATCTATTCGCCTCTGCCCACAAAATATGGTGGGAAAACATAGATATTCTGAATCTTTATCTTGAAATATACTGAGTGGCCTTTGACCTTCTCCAGGAGCAAATGTGAAAGTAGAATTTCTGTTTTCAAGATCTGCATCATCCAATAGAGTGTCAATATTTCCCACATTTTCCTGTGCGATTTCTTCTGCATCTGAATCATACAGTTCTTCCACATGAGTTGTGTTATGATTTGAAATATCATCATTTTTTTCTAACTGATTGTTTGAACAATTGCCAAACATTTCACTAACAACACCATCAAAATCAACAATATCATACTTTGAACATTCTTTTGTACACAACTCAAATAAATTATGTATAACCTCAGCTTGGTCCTTATCACATGGAATATACTGAAGACTTTCATCCAAAACACCATCAGAATCATCATTTTTTGTTTCAGAGCAGGCTTTTTTTTGTGATTCAAAAAATTACTCATCCCTCTTTGAGATTTACTAATATATGAAACTATATACATAGCACAAGCATATGGATCTAACACAAATTGTATATCAATGTCTGCCTTCCAAGCTTTTAACACACTATCATTGTACAAATTTACACGGATTTCATTTGTTTTTCTTTTCAAAAACACTTTTGAAGAGTTTAAAGAACTTCTGATACATTTAATATATTCTTCCTCACTCATTCGGACAACACTTGTCAGAAACTCCTCATAAGACATATCATATCCATCTTTCTTACTGTTCATTGTTTTCTGTAAGTTTTGGTACAATTTATAATACTTGTCTTTTTCAGTTTCGAGAGGCTGTAAGACCATAGTTTTGGAAAGAGGTGGCAAAGGATAACCAAATCGACAGATTTTATCTTCTCGTTTTCTACATGTTCTAGAATGTTTGTGAATTTGAAGTTCTATTAAATGACGAAGATGTGAATTATCTATAGAACATTTCAAATACTGATCCACATAAGCAGCCAACTCTACATCCGAATCCACATTGAATTTTGGTGCATTCTGTACCCATACAATCATATGAATGTGTGGCGATCCACGTTGCTGAAATTCCACTCTAAAAAAGTAATCAACAACTTTTCCAAGAGGTTCATGCTCACTCTTTAGAACTGTGTTGATGAATTCTTTAACTCTATGCTCGAAATATCTAGAACAAGTGACTGGATCCGATTGAATAAGTTTTATCTTTTGTTCCCATGCCAAGTTTTCAATTTGATCATCGGTGTAGTTGAAATTTTTATTTAAGGTAGCTAGCATTTTCAAAAGCTCAATCCATCTTGTATCAGCCGAGGACAATGACATAAACCAAGTTGGCAAACCCAACTGACGAATCATAGCATAAACATCTTTTTTTCTAGATTCCAAATATGCTGGAGAATTTCTTAGCTGTTTAAACAAATAGTACCCTTCATCATTTTTTACAACACTCTGAGTTTCTTGCTTGTACAGCAGTAATATTATTTGTTCCTGTTTGACACCTTCTAACAGCAAGGTTTGCTTTATCGTTCAATTGCTTCATTTGTATTTTTTTCAGTTTAAAAAATATATTAGGTACACTGTTAGCAGCCCGTCTATCTTGACTTCTCAATTCCCACTTTGCAATATCACTATAATGTACAGGCACTTTTCTATCATCATTATCTATTCGCCTCTGCCCACAAAATATGGTGGGAAAACATAGATATTCTGAATCTTTATCTTGAAATATACTGAGTGGCCTTTGACCTTCTCCAGGAGCAAATGTGAAAGTAGAATTTCTGTTTTCAAGATCTGCATCATCCAATAGAGTGTCAATATTTCCCACATTTTCCTGTGCGATTTCTTCTGCATCTGAATCATACAGTTCTTCCACATGAGTTGTGTTATGATTTGAAATATCATCATTTTTTTCTAACTGATTGTTTGAACAATTGCCAAACATTTCACTAACAACACCATCAAAATCAACAATATCATACTTTGAACATTCTTTTGTACACAACTCAAAAAAATTATGTATAACCTCAGCTTGGTCCTTATCACATGGAATATACTGAAGACTTTCATCCAAAACACCATCAGAATCATCATTTTTTGTTTCAGAGCAGGCTTTTTTTTGTGATTCAAAAAATGCATGCAGTGTTTCATTACTTTCTTCTGTAATTCTCTTTAACCACTGATGGTCTATATCAACATTTGCGTTTTTGTACACTTCACTTCCACTCATTAGCCAGTGCAAAGCACAAAGAACATGATATGGTCAAACATTTTCTGAGAACACATACGACTTAAATGACATCTTCTTCTTTAATTTCACTGCAACTGTAACATTTTCGTCAAAAGGTCTAGGTAAAGCATTTACAACTGGTTGAATGTCAACAGGTACATTAACAACATTTCCTTTAACTGATAACTGGCGACCTCTAGGTAATTCTCGCATTTGCATGAAAGGTATACGTAAAGCAATAAGGCGTTCTTCAAGTGGAAACAGCTCCAATTCTTTTGGTTTTGGTGGCCACTTCATTCCATTTGAAACAGACAATTTTGGAACTTTACCGCACTTAATATTGTCTTTGCATGTAAAGCATATCCATTCTTCTTCATTGACTGATTTCACCCCTGTTAAGTATTTTTCCTTGTCTTTAGAAACAAATGTTTTAGCTTTTGATACAGTCTCTTCAAACCATGTCTGTTGACAACAACTACATATATAGACAGGTCCAACTGATATATTCTTGTGAAACTTTTCAATACAAACATCAATATCACTACCAAATTTTCTGCGCTTTCTGGTTATATTTTCAGCTTGTGAAAAGGATGGATCTTTCCGCTTGGTAGCTTTTCTTTTACAGTCCATAATGCTTTCAGCTTTCTTGTTTCTTTTATTTAATCTCCATTGTTGTTTTGCAAACCTTTCTTGTTCTAATATGAATGGATCTAACCTTGCTTTCCTCTTTGACCGATTTTGTATTTCAATTTCTTTTTGTTTGAATTCATGGCATTCTCGAGATTCTTTTTTCTTTTCACTTTCCCATTTTTTGTATTCATCTATTAATCTGGCTCTTCTCTTACATGCTTTTGTCATAGCTTTGTCTTTTCTCTGACATTCTTCAGATTGTCTAGCACTCTGCATAGATTTGAGTGTATATTCTCTATCTTTTTTTCGATATTCTTCAGATTGTCTAGCACTCTGCATAGATTTGAGTGTATATTCTCTATCTTTTTTTCGATATTCTTCGGATTGTCTAGCACTCTGCTTAGATTTGAGTGTATGTTCTCTATCTTTTTTTTTGATATTCTTCGGATTGTCTAGCACTCTGCTTACATTTGAGTGTATATTCTCTATCTTTTTTTCGATATTCTTCAGATTGTCTAGCACTCTGCATAGATTTGAGTGTATATTCTCTATCTTTTTTTCGATATTCTTCAGATTGTCTAGCACTCTGCTTAGATCTGAGTGTATGTTCTCTATCTTTTTGTTGATATTCTTCGGATTGTCTAGCACTCTGCATAGATTTGAGTGTATAGTCTCTATCTTTTTTCGATATTCTTCGGATTGTCTAGCACTCTGCTTAGATTTGAGTGTATATTCTCTATCTTTTTTTATATATTCTTCAGATTGTCTAGCGCTCTGCTTTGATTTAAGAGTATACGTTTTGTCTTTTACCTTGAAATTAGAGTCTTGCCTTCTTTTCTGCATATAAACTCTCATATATTCTTTTCTTTCTGTGACGTTTTTCTTATTTATAATTTCTTTGTTCCTAATATTTTGATTTTTAGTTCTCTTTGTTCGATTTCCTGTCTTCTCTTCAAGTTTATGTTTTTGATCCTTAAAGTATTTTCCAATAAGTGTTTCACGATTTCCATTGCTTGAATTAGCAAAAACGTCTTCTCTTGCATGTGCAATCCTTGTATGGCTTTCAGAGACCTTTCTCTTGTATGTTACAGATTTCCAAGCATAGTCACATGAAGTGTCAGTATGACATTCAGCATGATTTTGAACATCAAATTCAGAGTTATGCTCAAGATTAGATAAGACAAAGTCTACAGGAAGAATTTCAAACTGTGCAGAAATTGAAATCATCATACTTTCAAACAACACATATAAAAATGCAACTAGATCATCTAAAGAATTGAAAGCAGCTAGTAATGATTTTCCATCTGGAACAGATAACCCATTGAAACCATGTGAATGCGAATCAAATATAAAGTATTTGCAATCTCTCTTGAACACAGAGGTACAAACTGTACCTATCATTAATAAAACACTTGAAGAACATTGTAAAGTAGTATACAATGCCTGGTGAAGAGTAGGTAAACTGGTACTGACAAACTGTTCTGTGCAAAGACCTGTTACAACTGCAGATGTTTTCACAACAACTTCTTTGTTTAAAATTGAAACTAATCTTGGAAGTTCATCAAAGCAAAGTAACTTACTTTTGAATTTACCTTTTGCCTTTAATTCATCTATGATCTTATTATACAGACGATCTCCAGCTAAAAGAATATTGTCTAGATCTGTACTACAAGAAATGTCTGAGTATGCTGCATATATTAATGAACAAAGTGCATTTGCAGTGCACTGACATCCTCTGGACTCACTGCTAAATATTTCAGAACCTTGATGAAAAGATCCCAGTTCAAATTTGACAGAGTTAAATGGACCATTAGAAGGCTTCCATAGCATTGTATCAGTTTGTTCTGTTAAAGGAAATGCAGTGTGCATAATTTCTTCATCAATTTGTGTAGAGCTTGACAATACAGTGTTTGTAATCTCTATTGGTGAATGGATTTTGGTATTTTGTACTAGCTGTTTTCTGCTATCATTGTAATCTGTACTTTGCAAAACTTCGGAATTTCGTACTGGTTGTTTTATGTTAATATCGTTTTCATCTGTATTTTGCAAAACTGAGGCAAAAGGTTTTTCCATATCTTTGTCAATTGTACTTTTCATATCTATATCAATTGTACTTTTCATATTTTTGTCTTTTGTACTATTCATAACTAAAGCATCAGATGATACACTGAGGCAGGTCATACCCACATCTGAAGTATCTAGAGACCCTGCGTCAGATGACACTTTGGGGCAGGTCATACCCCCATCTGACAAACTATCTGACCCTGGCACAGATGTCCCCATCGCTACAAGCGATTGGGGCTTAGATCCTCCATGATCTGTGAGGGGGGTCAGGCCCACATCTGCGAAAATTAACCCTGGGCTGCTACCATTAGCCCTCATCACTGTCTTTGCCAATGACTTCTTCCAGGTCTTTTTACGTGGCATGACTCAACCTGAAACATACAGAAGTAGGTGTCCTCTTTAAATGGAAATTTAAGGGGGATTGGTATATTTGAAACTTAATCTAAATCATGGTTATACTAGATGAGGTTTTGTAAAACAGAATGTTTTGTTTTTTTCACTGGCTTTGGGTAATTTGACAAGATAATCAGTAAAACAATATGATAGCCCTACAGACTTCACTACCGCTGGTGTGTGGGAATGTCTGACGGCGTAAAAACGTATCCCTGCCCTACATCATAGTGTAGATTATATTTTCTTGTTCTTTGGAATCATTGGTTCCATTGTGGAATTTTGAAAATATCTGAGGGTCACTGATGAGGCCTTATTGGCCGAAACTAGCTAGTCTGGCCCAGAAAACATGTACACTCCATATTTTTCACTTCTGTGGTGTATTCCTTGCTTCCAAAGGGTAACCCTTTTATAGAACATAGTTAACTTCACTACAGCTGGTGTGTGGGAATGTGTGGCGACGGTAAAATGTATCCCTGCCCTACATCATAGTGTAGATTATATTTTCTTGTCCTTTGGGATCATTGATTCCATTGTGGAATTTTGAAAATATCTGAGGGTCACTGATGAGGCCTAATTGGCCGAAACTAGCTAGTCTGGCCCAGAAAACATGTACACTCCATATTTTTCACTTCTGTGGTGTATTCCTTGCTTCCAAAGGATAACCCTTTTATAGAACATATTTAACTTCACTACAGCTGGTGTGTGGGAATGTTTGGCGGCGGTAAAACGTCTCCCTGCCCTACATCATAGTGTAGATTATATTTTCTTGTCCTTTGGGATCATTGATTCCATTGTGGAATTTTGAAAATTTCTGAGGGTCACTGATGAGGCCTAATTGGCCGAAACTAGCTAGTCTGGCCCAGAAAACATGTACACTCCATATTTTTCACTTCTGTGGTGTATTCCTTGCTTCCAAAGGATAACCCTATTATAGAACATATTTCACATGATTGTGTAAAGTTTCAATCAAGTGCTTTTAATAGGAGACATAAATCCAGCTGAAAAGCTGACTAATAAAAAGTGTAATCCACAGTGGAAGATGAGGGGAGGGTTGGAGCCCTGTAAAACCAGTTTAAACACCCAGGCATTATTACTAGCCATCCCAGGGTGTCCCAGCAGTCATTCTTTTGCGAATGCACAGTTCGTTCATGTTTGGTCTGTTTTGGTGTGTGTCCCCATGTCACTTTCTTAAGGTGACTTGAGATGGCTGCATTCTTAGATTGTTGCATCCTGAGTGACCTTTTCTTAACCAGTTTGTACTTTCATTGCAGTTTCATTTGTTTTATGTTTGCTGTTGTTCAATTATTGTATGTTTTAATATTTCAACACTTATGTGTGTCCAAATTATTTAATTTAGTAAAGGTTAAAGAGTTACTACCTATTTTGGAAAGAACTGTTTTTATTGTTTGTTTTGATGGCCCATTCAAATCAATTTAAGTTATTTCTTATCCAGTCAGTTTACCTTACCACACTTCAAGGGTGCCTTATACATCAGGGGTACTGGTATAGTGCATATTCTTTGAACAGAAACTTATAACTGCTCTTCTTGAATCAGGGGAAGGGAGGCAATGAACAATATTCACAAATGAATGTTGCCAACTGTTGCAGATATCTACACTGCGAACTCCTGATCACCAGTCATACAGGCATCCCACTAAGCTACCAAGGGCAGCCGGTTAAAGAGCTGCTAATTGGGCTTGTTGCCTGTAATTTATTTGCTTGCTTAGAAGTGTCTGTTCATCTTTCCCTTGAATGTTTGGGATAGGCTTTGTGGCCCTGTAAAATAGATTTAAGCCCCCCAGTGGAGTTTGTTTCACTGACCTTCCAAAGCGGTTCTTCTCTCGCAGTTTATTTTTGTTAAGGTTTGTCTTTGACTGTTTGTATCCCTTATATTGTTTTGTTTTAGATAGCCAATTGGCCATTTTGTGGGAAAGTAACTGTCCTTTTGGCTTTCCGCTATTGATGTTTCCATTAGGGTCAGATGTTTCATGGATGTGTTTCTTTCCCTTTGGTGTCTCTGATGGGTTAATTGTATCAATTCCTGATCATTGCCTTCACTTCTATTTTTGGGACTGCTTCAATCAGTACCTGAAGTATCTTTACACCTGATTAAAATACTTTTCTAGGGGTTCTCCAGACAGGCATTAATTTGTAAAACAAAGGAACAGAGTTGATAAAAAAGGTTCAGTTATTATTCTTCGATACTTCACTACCTTTCAAGTAAACCGCTTAGAGGTTCTAAGCCTGTCTAGGAACCGTGGTGTGAGGCGGACCATCCATGCTAATAAACCCTATTGGTTTCATTGGGCGACAGGGCTTGAGATGTCATTTCATCTCAATGTCGGGTGAAAGTCCCACAAAATTGGAAGCGACGTCTCCAAAATGACCTTTACAGTGTTGACGGGGACGGTAAACCTCAAATCAAACAAGAATTCCGCCGAAGGCTATGTCGCGCCTGTGGGGGCGCAAAGTCACCCAACCATGATATGTAGGTTAAGGTCAAACATAGATGCTTGCACAAAAGTTTCCATTCTTAAATGCAAGCATGTACCAAGTATCATTAATGTAGATCCTATAGTTCTTGAGAAATAAACTTGACCATTAGGGTGAACTCTAGGGTGGTCGCAATATTTTACAAAGTCAGTGAACCATGAAATATAAGTCAATGTCAAATATGCATGCTTGCATTTAAGTTACCATACCTTGATACAAGTTTGTACCAAGTATCATTAATGAAGCTCTTATAGTTCTTGAGAAATAAACTTGAACCTCAGGGTAAACGCTAGGGTGGTTGCAATATTTTACAAAGTCAGTGAACCATGAAATGTAGGTCAAGGTCAAATATGGATGCTTGCATGTAAGTTGTCATCCCCAGATACAAGTTTGTACCAAGTATCATTAATGAAGCTCTTATAGTTCTTGAGAAATAAACTTGAACCTCAGGGTGAACGCTAGGGTGGTCGCAATATTTTACAAAGTCAGTGAACCATGAAATGTAGGTCAAGGTCAAATATGGATGCTTGCATGTAAGTTGTCATCCCCAGATACAAGTTTGTACCAAGTATCATTAATGAAGCTCTTATAGTTCTTGAGAAATAAACTTGAACCTCAGGGTGAACACTAGGGTGGTCGCAAATGTTGACGCCTTGACAAACGGACAGACGGACGGAAAACCGGGCGCCTATATCGCGCCATGCTAATAGCAGGCGTGACAACAAACAAAACTACCTTTCAATGTCCTCCAACTTTTTTTTTTATTGAAGTAAAAGTGACATTGACCTGTCTCAAACACAATAGCATTACACATTACTGACAACTTGAATCAATTTATCAACATGCAATATTTAGACTTTTCATGTTAATAATAATGCAACCACTGTCTCCATTCTTTTGGCACTGATTGAGCAAACTATTCTTCCATCAAACAAAAGGTGTGATCCACTCTGATTCTGCCAAATCATATAGCCATTATTTTTTTTTCTTCATTAAATAAATGATCATTTACCTTGGAATACAGTGATGCGTTATTCAAGGACAGTCTTTTACTCTGTTTACACAGTACACTAGTCTCTTTTCACAAACAACAAACACTGTCTACTTATGTAGCTATCAAACATATAGCTATCACTCTGTCAATTTTATCAAAAACACAATATTAATGTTCTTTTCTCACAAATCTTGTTGATACTACAAGAAAAGGAAAACTTTATTAGTCAATGTTGTAGAAACAAACAATTTTTTGAACATTCTAAAAAAACTGTTCAAATAAATTAAGAACAAGATGTGTTTGTGAAACACGAACATGTCCCCGGGCATGGTCATTTTTTTTCAAAGTTGGTCACAGTTCAAAGTCAAGGTCACAGGTCAAGATTTTTGGTTTTAGTGGGAAGCCCTTGGCACAAGGAACTTGCATGCCAAATATGAAGGCTCTATCTTAAATGGTTTGAAAGTTATGAACAATAATATTTTTTTTTAAAGTAGGTCAAGGTCACAGGTCAAAAAGTTTTGCATGAATGTAAGCTCTTGTCACAAAGAAACTACATGCCAAATATGAAAGCTCTATCCTAAACGGTTCGAAAGTTATGACCAAAATGTTAATTTTTCTTTTAAGTAGGTCAAAGGTCAAGGTCACAGGTCAAAAGTTTTGCATGAATGTAAAGCTCTTGTTACAAGGAACCTACATGCCAAATATGAAGGCTGTATCTCAAACGGTTCAAAAGTTATGACCATTGTTAACTTTGTCTTTTATGTAGGTCAAAGGTCAAGGTCACAGGTCAAAAATTTTTGTGTGAATGTAAAGCTCTTGTCACAAGGAACCTGCATGCAAAATATTATGCTGTATCTCAAATGGTTCAAAAGTTATGACCAACATGTTATTTTTTTATTTTAAGTAGGTCAATGGTCAAGGTCACAGGTAATTTTTTTTTCATGAATGTAAAGCTTTTGTCACAAGGAACATACATGCCAAATATGAAGGCTGTATCCCAAGCAGTTCAAAAGTTAAGACCAATGTTATTTTTTTCTTTTAAGTAGGTCAAAGGTCAAGGTCACAGGTCAATTTTTTTGCATGAATGTGAAGCTCTTGTCACAAGGAATGTTCATGCCAAATATGAATACTCTATCTTCAATGGTTCAAAAGTTATGACCAATGTTAAAGTTGTCCACGTACAAACCAACAAACAAACAGATAGGGCAAAAAACAATAATGTCTCCGCAATCACTACTGGGGACATAAAAATAAAGTTTAAAAAAATTCTAATTTATAGCTAAATACCATTACAAATATCACAGTGATTTTAACCTCAAATCTATAAAGGTATTTAATATGAAATTTATAAATAATTTTCATTATATTTATATATTAAGTAGATTAGGTTTGTGTATGGCCTACACATTTCTTGAAATTTTCATTCATTGAACAGTGAAAAAGATGACAAAGTATTATAATATGTCTCCCCACCGGGAGCATAAAAACATGATCAGCAAGGCGGTTTTAATCCAGGAAGAGACCCTCTATGCACAGATGAAGGTATTACAACAGGCAAAATGGAGTGTTAATTTTGTGTATCTTTGAAACCAACAAGATCTATCATGAAAAGTCATTAATAACTCACACATTGTTCTGTCACAGGATGGTATGAGTTATATAAAGGCAATGAATTTATGTTCTTTTTTACTGTTTTGTCCTTGACCTGGGTACATGGCATCTAACAGCTGCACTCTGCAGATTCTGCATAAATGGTGAACATCTTATACAAGTTTCATGAAAATTGTAAATCTTCAGATGGTATAGGAAATTTGAAAGTTTTACAAAATGTCTACAGATGGACCAAACAACCTTCATCTTTCTTACCTGGTACGTCTGCAATCACCCCTTTTGAGGATATTTATTGTTAGTGTTCATTTCAGATGAAAACATTTGTGTATTTGTTTTGGAGTTTTATGGCCCAGCCAACACTAGGTCATTTTTGAGCCAGTCAGTTTAACCACACTTCCCAGACAGGCTTATACATAAAAGGTAAACCAGTGCAGTGCACATTCTTTAGCCAGAAACTGACAGCTGCCCTTCTTGAATAAGCAAAAGGAAGAGAAAGACTGGAAAAGATTTCCTGATAAATTTCCACTATAGATCTTAAAAAAGATTTCATGATCAATCTTTGCAAATGGATGTTGCAAACACCTTCAGGTATCGAACCTGTGACCTCCTGATAACCAGTCTGGAGAGCATCCAACAGAGACACCACGGCCGGCTCAAATGAACTAGTTTTATAAGATAAACTATCATTAATATTATAAAGCCACAATAAACAATATCCTGGGTACGACTATAAACGACAATAATATTGCTCTTCACCAAGCTGTAAACTAGATCTTCATCGATTTGAAATGATGCATGGAATCTGAAAAGAAAAAATTCATCAAAGTGTCAATATTATCAAAACAACTGTTATCATTACCTTCAATTTCGTTTTTTATTACTACACAAGTATAGTAGTCGCAGATAAGATTGACTAGGCTGAGCTATCATTTGTACCTGCTTTAGGAATATCCCATTAACAAAAAGGTAAATCAAGTCACCCGATTGTGTGAATTCATCTGTAACATAAGCATAGCTGTGGCGTATAAGACCATTTCGTCCGCTTGTAGAAAGCGTGCAAAAGGCACTCCACCGAATCTTCTGGTGGACTCAGCGAATTTGACATATATTGACAACACGTGAATAGCTCCGCCTAGTCAATCTTACCTGTGACTACTATAGACTGATCCAATGTTTTGACATGTGACCTTGTTTACTTGTCACTGCGCATGCGCAAAACTATTTTTCCATTTGATAGAGATCTTTCGTGGTTGGCAAAAAGCCGCTGGTTCCATATAAACAAGCACCAAATTTTGGCCCCCACCCATCGGGGCTTAAAGAGCTTAATCTGACCCACACACGAGTACTGGTAAACTGCTTAGTGGATCTAAGCCTGACAAGGCAAAGCGGTGTGAGTGTCGGACCGTCCATGCTTATAAACCCTATTGGTTTCATTGGGCAAAGGGGCATGAGATGTCATTTCATCTCAATGTCGGGGAAAAAGTCCCACAAAATTGGAAGCAACGTCTCCAAAATGACCTTTACAGTGTTGACACGGACGTAAAACCTCAAATCAAAGAAACAAACACACCAAATATCAAAGAGCTTGACCTTGTGGCTTCAGAGGAGAAGATTATTTAAGATTTTTCTTGTATAAGTCAATGTAAAACTAAAGGGGCCCCAGGGCGGTGGGATTTTTTGCCCCAGGGCTATAGTTTGAACAGTCTTGATTTAGGTCCACTAGATGAAGCTTCACACCAAATATCAAAGACCTGAGCCTAGTGGTTTCAGAGAAGAAGATTTTTTAAAGATTTTTCCTACATAAGTTAATGTAAAACCAAAGGGCCCAGCATGGGGGGGGGGGGGCATTTTTGGCACAAGGGCTATAATTTGAACAATCATGGCAGAGGTCCACTAGATGAAGCTACACACCAAATATAAAAGAGCTGGGCCTTGTGGTTTCTGAGGAGAAGATTTTTTAAGACTGTTCCTAAAAAGTCAATGTAAAACTAAACTGGCCCCGGGGCAGGGGGACTTTTGGCCCCAGGGCTATAATGTAAATAGTCTTGACAGAGGTCCACTAGATGAAGCTTCACACCAAATATCAAAGACCTAGGCCTTGGGGTTTCAGAGAAGAACATTTTTTTAAGATTTTTCCTATATAAGTTGATGTAAAACCAAAGGGCCTCGCATCGGAGGCATTTTTGGCGCAAGTGCTATAATTTGAACAATCTTGGTAGAAGTTCACTAGATGAAGCTACACACCAAATATCAAGGACCTGAGCCTTCTGGTTTCAGACAAGAAGATTTTTAAAGGTTTTCCCTATATAAGTCTGTGTAAAACTAAAAGGGCCCCGGGGCAGGGGGCATTTTTGGCCCCATGGCTATAATTTGAAAAATCATGGTAGAGGTCCAGTAGATGAAGCTACACACCAAATATCAAAGACCTGGGCCTGGTGGTTTCAGAGGAGAAGATATTTTAAGGGGGTGGGGGGGGGGGACCTGGGCCTTGTGGGGTGAAGCTTCATACCAAATATCAAAGACATGGGCCTTACGGTTTGAGAGAAGAAAATTTTTTAATATTTTCCCTATATAAGCCCATGTAAAACCAAAGGGCCCGAGAGCGGGGGCATATTTGACCCCAGCAATATAATTTGAACAATCTAGGTAGGGGTCCACTAGATGAAGCTTCATATCAAATATCAAAGACCTAGGCCTTGCGGTTTCAGAGAAGAAGATTTTTAAAGATTTTCCCTATATAAGCCCATGTAAAACTAAAGGGCCCCGGGGCAGGGGCATATTGGCCCCAGCACTATAATTTGAACAATCTTGGTAGGGGTCCCCTAGATGAAGCTTCATACCAAATATCAAAGACCTGGGCATTACGGTTTCAGAGAAGAAGATTTTTAAAGCTCTTCCCTATATAAGCCCATGTAAAACCAAAGGGCCCCGGAGCGGGGGCATTTTTGGTCCCAGCACTATAATTTGATCCATCTTGGTAGGGGTCCACTAGATGAAGCTTCATACCAAATATCAAAGACCTAGGCCTTGCGGTTTCAGAGAAGAAGATTTTTAAAGATTTTCCCTATATAAGCCCATGTAAAACCAAAGGGCCCAGGAGCGGGGGCATTTTTGGCCCCAGCACTACAATTTGAACAATCTTGGTAGGGATCCCCTAGCTGAAGCTTCATACCAAATAACAAAGACCTGGGCCTTACGGTTTCAGAGAAGAAGATTTTTAAAGCTCTTCCCTATATAAGCCCAAGTAAAACCAAAGGGCCCCGGAGCAGGGGCATTTTTGGCCCCAGCACTATAATTTGAACAATCTTGGTAGGGGTCCACTAGATGAAGCTTCATACCAAATATCAAAGACCTAGGCCTTGCGGTTTCAGAGAAGAAGATTTTTAAAGATTTTCCCTATATAAGCCCATGTAAAACCAAAGGACCCCGGAGCGGGGGCAATTTTGGCCCCAGCACTATAATTTGAACAATCTTGGTAGGGATCCCCTAGATGAAGCTTCATACCAAATAACAAAGACCTGGGCCTTACGGTTTCAGAGAAGAAGATTTTTAAAGCTCTTCCCTATATAAGCCCATGTAAAACCAAAGGGCCCCGGAGCAGGGGCATTTTTGGCCCCAGCACTATAATTTGAACAATCTTGGAAGGGGTCCACTAGATGAAGCTTCATACCAAATATCAAAGACCTGGGCCTTGCGGTTTCAGAGAAGAAGATTTTTAAAGATTTTCCCTATATAAGCCCATGTAAAACCAAAGGGCCCCGGAGCGGGGGCATTTTTGGCCCCAGCACTACAATTTGAACAATCTTGGTAGGGATCCCCTAGATGAAGCTTCATACCAAATAACAAAGACCTGGGCCTTACGGTTTCAGAGAAGAAGATTTTTAAAGCTCTTCCCAATATAAGCCCAAGTAAAACCAAAGGGCCCCAGAGCAGGGGCATTTTTGGCCCCAGCACTATAATTTGAACAATCTTGGTAGGGGTCCACTAGATGAAGCTTCATACCAAATATCAAAGACCTGGGCCTTGCGGTTTCAGAGAAGAAGATTTTTAAAGATTTTCCCTATATAAGCCCATGTAAAACCAAAGGGCCCCGGAGCGGGGGCATTTTTGGCCCCAGCACTACAATTTGAACAATCTTGGTAGGGGTCCACTAGATGAAGCTTCATACCAAATATCAAAGACCTGGGCCTTATGGTTTCAGAGAAGAAGATTTTTAAAGATTTTCCCTATATAAGCCCATGTAAAACCAAAGGGCCCCGGAGCGGGGGCATTTTTGGTCCCAGCACTATAATTTGAACAATCTTGGTAGGGGTCCACTAGATGAAGCTTCATACCAAATATCAAAGACCTGGGCCTTGTGGTTTCAGACAAGAAGATTTTTTAAGTTTTTGGTGAAAAAAATCTATTTTTGGCTCCTATGACCTAGATGTGCAACGGACCGGAACCATTTGAACAACTTTGAAAGGGGACCACCTAAGGATCATTCCTGTGAAGTTTGGTCAAAATCCAATCAGTGGTTTAGGAGGAGATGTCGTTTAAAGAAATTGTTTACGGACGGACGCACGCACGGACGACGGACGACGGACGAAAAGTGATCCCAAAAGCTCACCTCGTCACTACGTGACGGTGAGCTAAAAATAAAGTTGCTATCGTGGTCACAACGTATTTTTTCATGCTCAAGGGCAGGTAACTCCAAGGCAAATAATCCGATTCGGCCCAAAATCGAACTTAACCGTGATTTTATGTCTGTCCTCGTTACCTGCAAGTTTGAAGCTGATCTGAAAACAAGAGGGCCATGATGGCCCTGGATCGCTCACCTGATCCATAGTGTAACAAGTGGGCCCCAGGGAGGGCCATTATTGGCGGAAGGGCTTTAATGTGCATAATGTTGAGGGAGGTCTTAAAGGTGAAGCTTCATACCAAACAAAAACAAAGGCTATAATTTGAACAATCTTGGCAAAGGTCCACTAGATGACGCTACACACCAAATATCAAAGACCTGGGCCTTGCTGTTTCAGAAAAGAAGATTTTTATAAAGATTTTCCCTACATAAGCCTATGCACCAGGCTATATAAGTCTCTGTAAAACCAAAGGGCCCTGGGTGGGGGGCATTTGTGGCCCCAGGGCTATAATTTTGACAAACTTGGTAGAGGTCCACTAGATGAAGCTCCATACCAAATATCAAAGACCTGGGCCTTGCAGTTTCAGAGAAGAAGATTTTTAAAAATTTCCCTTTATAAGTCTATGTAAAACCAATCGGTCTCTGGGCGGCGACATTTTTGGCCCAAGGGCTATAATTTCAACAATCTTGGTAGAGGTCCACTAGATGACGCTTCATACCAAATATCAAAGACCTGGGCCTTCTGGTTTCAGACGAGAAGATTTTTAAAGGTTTTCCCTATAAAAGCCTATGTAAAACCAGTGGGCCCTGGCGCGGGGGCATTTTTTGGCCCAAGGGCTATAATTTGAACAATCTTGGTAACGGTCCACTTGACGAAGCTACTTACCAAATATCAAAGACCTGGGCCTTCTGGTTTCAGACAAGAAGATTTTTAAAGGTTTTCCCAATATAAGCCTATGTAAAACCAGTGGGCCCCGGGGCGGGGCCGGTTTTGGCCCCAGGGCTATAATTTGAACAATCTTGGTAGAGGTCCACTAGATGAAGCTTCATACCAAATATCAAAGACCTTGGTCTTCTGGTTTCAGACAAGAAGATTTTTAAAGGTTTTCCATATAAGCCTATGTAAAACCAGTGGGCCCCGGGGTGGGGCTGTTTTTGGCACCAGGGCTATAATTTGAACAATCTTGGTAGCGATCCACTAGACAAAGCTACATACCAAATATCAAAGACCTGGGCCTTCTGGTTTCAGACAAGAAGATTTTTAAAGGTTTTCCCTATATAAGCCTATGTAAAACCAGTGGGCCCCGGGGCAGGCCGTTTTTGGCTCCAGGGCTAATAATCCATCCACTGGTTAAGCAGGAGAAGCTCTGGTGGCCATTTTGTTCGCCCTAGCTGAACAGTATGAGCAATTTTGGTAGAGGGACACCAAACGAACATTCCTGTGAAATAATTTCAAAATTCATCCACTGGTTAAGGAGAAGAAATCGTTTAAAAGTTTTTCTATTTTTGCTCTGGCAGCCATTTTGTTCACCCAAGGGGAACGGTATGAGCATTTTTTGATGAGATTCACCAAAGGAACATTCCTGTGAAATAATTTCAAAATCCATCCACTGGTTAAGGAGAAGAAGTCGTTTAAAGGTTTTTCTATTTTTAGCTCTGGTGGCCATTTTGTTCACCCGAGCGGAATGGTTTGAGCAATTCTGGTAGAGGGTCACACAAGGAACACTCCTTTGAAATAATTTCAAAATCCATCCACTGGTTAAGGAGAAAAAGCCGTTTAAACGTTATTCTATTTTTAGCTCTGGTGGCCATCTTGTTCACCCGAGCGGAACGGTTTGAGCAATTTTGGTAGAGGGTCACCCAAGGAACCTTCCTGTGAAGTAATTTCAAAATCCATCCACTAGTTAAGGAGTAGAAGTCGTTTAAAGGTTTTTCTATTTTGTAGCTCTGGCGGCCATCTTGTTCACTGGAGGGAAATGGTTAGAGCAATTTTGGCAGAGGGTCACCCAAGGAACATTCCTGTGAAGTAATTTCGAAATCCATCCACTGGTTAAGGAGAAGAAGTCCTTTAAAGGTTTTTCTATTTTTAGCTCTGGCGGCCATTTTGTTCACCCGAGCGGAACAGTTTGAGCAATTTTGGTAGAGGGTCACCCAAGGAACATTCCTGTGAAGTAATTTCGAAATCCATCCACTGATTAAGGAGAAGAAGTCCTTTAAAGGTTTTTCTATTTTTAGCTCTGGCGGCCATTTTGTTCACCCGAGCGGAACGGTTTGAGCAATTTTAGTAGAGGGGCTCCCAAGGAACATTCCTGTTCAATAATTTCAAAATCCATCCACTGGTTAAGGAGAAGAAGTCATTTAAAGGTTTTTCTATTTTTAGCTCTGGCGGCCATTTGGTTCACCCGAGCGGAACGATTTGAGCAATTCTGGTAGAGGGTCACACAAGGAACACTCCTTTGAAACAATTTCAAAATCCATCCACTGGTTAAGGAGAAAAAGCCGTTTCAACGTTATTCTATTTTTAGCTCTGGCGGCCATCTTGTTCACCCGAGCGGAACGGTTTGAGCAATTTTGGTAGAGGGTCACCCAAGGAACCTTCCTGTGAAGTAATTTCAAAATCCATCCACTAGTTAAGGAGTAGAAGTCGTTTAAAGGTTTTTCTATTTTTAGCTCTGGCGGCCATCTTGTTCACTGGAGCGAAATGGTTAGAGCAATTTTGGCACAGGGTCACCCAAGGAACATTCCTGTGAAGTAATTTCGAAATCCATCCACTGGTTAAGGAGAAGAAGTCCTTTAAAAGTTTTTCTATTTTTAGCTCTGGCGGCCATTTTGTTCACATGAGCGGAACAGTTTGAGCAATTTTGGTAGAGGGTCACCCAAGGAACATTCCTGTGAAGTAATTTCAAAATCCATCCACTGATTAAGGAGAAGAAGTCCTTTAAAGGTTTTTCTATTTTTAGCTCTGGCGGCCATTTTGTTCACCCGAGCGGAACGGTTTGAGCAATTTTAGTAGAGGGGCTCCCAAGGAACATTCCTGTTCAATAATTTCAAAATCCATCCACTGGTTAAGGAGAAGAAGTCGTTTAAAGGTTTTTCTATTTTTAGCTCTGGCGGCCATTTTGTTCACCCGAGCGGAACGGTTTGAGCAATTTTAGTAGAGGGGCACCCAAGGAACATTCCTGTGCAATGATTTCAAAATCCATCCACTGGTTAAGGAGAAGAAGTCCTTTAAAGGTTTTTCTATTTTTAGCTCTGGCGGCCATTTTGTTCACCCGAGCGGAACTGTTTGAGCAATTTTGGTAGAAGGTCATCCAAGGAACATTCCTGTGAAATAAATTCAAAATCCATCCACTGGTTAAGCAGGAGAAGTCGTTTAAAGGTTTTTCTATTTTTAGCTCTGGCGGCCATCTTGTTCACCCGAGCAGAATAGTTTGAGCAATTTTGGTAGAGGATCACCCAAGGAGCATTCCTGTGAAATTAGATCAAAATCTGTCCAGCAGTTTTGGAGAAGAAGTTGTTTAAAGCAAAAGTTGACGACGGACGCACGGACGCACGGACGCACGGACGACGGACGACGGACAAAGACCGATCCCAAAAGCTCACCTTGAGCACTTCGTGCTCAGGTGAGCTAAAAATTCAAGTCGCTATCGTAGTCACAACATTTTCCCTATGTTAAGTCTATGGGCAAATTTTTTGTCGCTCAAGGTCACATAACTCCGAGGTCAATATTCCGATTCTGCCCAAAATCGAACTTAACCGAGATTTTATGCCTGTCCTTATTATCTGCAAGAATGAAGTCGATCAGAAAAAAATTGACGGAGCTAGAGTGATGACAAGCTTTTTCCTATGTTAAGTCTATGGGAGCTATATGTTGCCATGGTAACCCGAGTTCCACTCACATCTGCATGAAAACCTTATGCAGTCTTTCCACTTGCCCAATAATGTTACACATGAAATTTGATCAAAGTCGGCCAAGTAGTCTTCAAGATATACATTTTTGAAATTCACATTAACCCTTATGCAAAAATGCACAAGGGCAGGTAACTCCTAAGTGTATGATCCGATTCTGCCAATTATCGAACTTGACCGAGATTTTATGGCTGTGCTGGTTATCTGTAAGAATGAAGCCAATCCGAACAAAATTGAAGCAGCTACAGTGATGACAACATTTTCCCCATGTTAAGTCGATAGGCAATTTTTCGGGCGCTCAACGGGACGTAACTCTTGAGTGAATTAACTTGAGCGAGATTTTATGCCTGTACTGGTTATCTGCAAGAATGAAGTCGATCAGAAAAAAATTGACGGAGCTAGAGTGATGACAAGCTTTTTCCTATGTGAAGTCTATGGGAGCTAGATGTTGCCATGGCAACCAGAGTTCCACTCAGATCTGCCTGAAAACCTAATGAAGCCTTTCCACTTGCCCAATAATGCGACACATGAAATTTGATCAAAGTTGGCCAAGTAGTCTTTAAGATATACAATTTTGAAATTCCCATTAACCCTAATGCAAAAACACACAAGGGCAGGTAACTCCTAAGTGAATGATCCGATTCTGCCAGTCATCGAACTTGACCGAGATTTCATGGCTGTGCTGGTTATCTGCAAGAATAAAGCCAATCTGAAAATAATTGAAGCAGCTACGGTGATGACAACATTCTCCCCATGTTAAGTCAATAGGCAATTTTTTCAACGCTCAAGGGCACGTAACTCCTGAGTGAATAATCCGATTCAGCCCAAAATCGAACTTGATTGAGATTTCATGCCTGTCCTCGTTATCTGCAAGAATGAAGACAATCAGAAAAAAATTGACGGAGCTAGAGTGATGACAAACTTTTTCCTATGTTAAGTCTATGGGAGCTATTTGTTGCCATGGCAACCAGAGTTCCAATCCGATCTGCCCGAAAACAGTATGCAGCCTTTCCCCCTACCTGATAAGGCTTCACATGAAATTTGATCAAGATTGGCCCACTGGTTCCGGAGATATACTTCTTTGAAAGTGTGGACGACGGACGACGACGGACAACGGACGACGGACGCCGGCTCGTGGTATACTAATACCTCACATGAGCCTTTGGCTCAGGTGAGCTAAAAATCTAAGGGAGAGACAATTTATGTATCATTAGCTAGCAGCTATACAGGTTTTCCCAAGATGGGACTCAAGTAATCTTACCTATGATAAAGTAGATGGTTGATCACAATACATGCATGAGCTCTGGTCCTGTCAATCTTTTCACAACACTGTTGTACTAGCGACTTAATTATATGCTCTATCCTGGGAAAATAAATGCTATTGTATTTAACCTAATTTGGACAATAAAGTCATAAAAATAATCCCAAGCAGTGTAGACCCAGATCAGATAGCACTTCAGGGAGCAGTCTGATCAAAGTCTACTTTGCGAGCCACTGAGCAAAAGTCTTTGCGGCCAAAATACATAAAAATAATCAATGATACTTAAGTCGATTTTTTATCTTTTTTTGCCTTGTTTTTCGGCAACAACTAAATGGCTAACCAGTACAATGCATATTTTTGGCAAATAACAGACAAATGCCCTTCTGTCCTTCTTGAGTCAGTGAAAGGGCATGACTATAGAAAATATTGCAACCAGTCAGGTGCACATAGGATTGAGTCACTGTGCTGAATGTAATATTGACTACAGTAAGACAATATACTAAAGTCCATATACAGATATTCCCAATTTTGTCTGTTATTGCATTGTATCGTACACAAACATGTCATTAGATTAGAACATGGTAAGAATACCTACAGCTCAGAAGACTGAAAGTATTTAAAAGGCAAAGAAGGAAAATTCGCAGAAGGAATAAGATTCATGCAAAGGCAAAAAAGACGGGAAGTGGTAAACTCCGGACAAAATTTGAAAACTTGAGACGTGAAATCAAGACTGATATAAAAAATCAGCATGATTTGTATGTGAATAACTTGGTAGGTGATGTAAAGGCAAATCCCAGAGACTTCTACAGATATATTAATAGCCAGAAGAAAGACAGGCAAGGTATCCCGCCCCTTAATAAAAGAGGAGGGGACGGGGTTGCTGAATCAGACTCTGAAAGGGCAGAGGAACTAGTTGGTCAATTCAATGATGCATTTAATAAAACTGAGTTCACGGAGGTCCCATTAACTGGAAGATCGGCCCCATTCATGAATAATATTGTTGTGACAGCTGCAGGAGTGATCAAATTACTTCAAGGCTTAAATCCCAGTAAGGCCTTAGGACCTGATGAGCTTCATCCCAGAGTCCTGAAGGAACTAGCAAATGAGTTGGGTCCAGTTTTCGCACACTTGTTTCAACAGTCTCTTGATACGGGTGAAATCCCCAAAGAATGGCTCTTAGCAAACATTTGTCCACTCTTCAAAAAAGGAGATAGGGCTCTTGCCCGCAATTATCGCCCTGTGTCTCTGACTTGTGTTCTGTGTAAATTGCTGGAACATATAGTCTGCTCAAACATCATGGCCCACTTGGACGAGCATAAACTTTTGTCAGACAGACAACATGCATTTAGGAAAAGGCACAGTTGTGAAACTCAGCTAAGCACAGTTATTAATGACTGGGCAAAAATCTTGGATAAAGGGGGACAGGTGGACACATTTATTCTGGACTTCGAGAAGGCTTTTGATACCCCTCCTCATGAACTACTTAAATCTAAGTTATTTGGTTATGGAATTGGGGGAAAGACCCTAAAATGGATAGATTCCTTTCTTTGCTACAGAAAACAGCGGGTTGTTGTTAATGGTGAATCTTCGGAGTGGGCTCCAGTTTTGTCTGGAGTCCCGCAAGGGACCGTTCTTGGTCCACTTTTGTTCTCCCTGTACATCAATGATATTTCCACTGACATTGACTCAGAAATAAGACTGTTCGCAGATGACTGTGTTTGTTACCGGGAAATTAGAGATACAGATGACTCATTGAAACTTCAGGCTGACATAGATAGATTAGGATGTTGGGCACGTAAATGGGGCATGAGATTTCAGCCAGTTAAATGCAATATTATGCAGATAACTAGGAAGAGATCTAATAAAGTTGAGGCTTCTTACACCTTAGAGGGAACGGTCCTCGAGAATGTGGACTCCATTAAATACCTTGGAGTGACAATCTCACACAACTTGAGATGGAATACTCATATTAGCAACATGTGTACTAAGGCAAATAGAACGCTTGGTTTCCTGAGGCGAAATCTGCATCAGTGCCCTCAGGATGTAAAAGAGGCAGCATATAAAGGTCTTGTTCGCCCAATCTTGGAATATGGTAGTTGTATCTGGGACCCCAGTGGAGTGGTCCTTAACGATGAAATTGAGAAAGTTCAGAATAGAGCTGCTAGATTTGTAACAGGAAATTACTGCTTTGAAACTGGGAGCATGACTGGAATACTTGGAAAATTAAAATGGGAGTCTCTCAAGAAAAGGAGAAAAGACAGTAGGCTAATCCTTTTATACAAAGGTCTAAAGGGTGCTGCCAGCATTCCAACAGATGACCTTGTTCCCCCAGCTAGATACTGTAGAAATCACCATTCGTTGGCGTTTCAGACCCTTAGCGCAAGAACTGACATTTATAAAGAGTCGTTCTTCCCCAGAACCATTAGAGATTGGAATGCCCTTCCCGATTCGATTATTTCGACAGCTGAAGGTGCTGATGATTGTGTAGCTAAATTTACCTCTTTGGTTAGAGCTAGGGACTAACTTCCCACATCACAGGTCCTGGTGTATGAATGTCATTTGACGTGTCACCAGTAACAATTCTGATTCTGATTCTGATGGCACCACAAAGTCCTTGGTCCCAAACATAAAAGATTTTTCATAAGGGGGTCCTCAAACCACTGTTGAAAAAGAGTTTGTCAGCCCTATTTATTTTACCACTTTGCTAGCATGGGCCCAGCTATTCAAGGCACCACTGGCCTAAAAAGTTACTGTTCTAGCAAGCACAATATCTGATACAATATCTAATACAAAGGTATTTTTTTCAGCAAAAATATTTGCATATTTACCATATAAATGAACAAAGTTATAATCATGTGTTAGCGAACAACAACACTAAAATGTCGTTAAGGTCCATTTTTTTTTTTTTAAATAACTGCAGAAACTAGTTAAGGGAATATACACTCATATGTCAAATTCTGTGCTATAATTCATATGGGAGGCAACCTTTAATGCTTCTCTTGCTGAATATTCAGTTAAGCCACACTCATTTATGACTTTGAAACAATCAGATTACTTGATGTAATTTATTCCTACAAATTCATAAATTGAATGTCAAACAGTGTAGATACTGATCAGATGGCTTCTTCAGAAGCCATCTGATCTGGCTCTACACTGTTTACAAAGATAGGGGTTGTCGTGAACAGCATGATAAGGGTTAAGACTCCTGTGAACTTTCCTACACTTACAACCCTTTGAAAAGGGGTATGATCCTTTAAGAGGACCCCTACTGATCAAGAAAGGCAAAACATTTTAGCTAGAGTTGTCTCCCCTGAATGGTGTGTTCATGCTCCTTAAGAAGTTCCAACTTTTAGAATAATTACACATATGAAGTGTGATATACTTACAGTCGAGGTTGTAGTAAGTCTGTGGAATGCTTCACAATTAGTGATGTGATGTAGTGTAACCCAGTCATACTGGCTTCTCTCACCCTACAAAGTAAACATGACTTTATTCAGAGAGAACATGAGAGAAACTGGGGTTAAATGAATAAATGTCTGTCTGTCTGTCTGCTGTCTGTCTGTGATCCATCTGCCCAGCAGCCACCCATCCATCTATCATCTTTGAATTCTTCTTATACTCAAGGGCAGTTTTGGCGGAACTTCCTGGGTGAGAACCAGTTTAAAGCAATGCGGAAACACTTACTGCTTGTGAGAACTGAGGTGATTCTAACAAGTAACCATAACGTATATTTCTAACAAGAAATAAGGAACAATTATCACTTAATTATGCTTCTGCCAATACAGCCTCCTTTTCTGGAGCTAGGGGATAGTGAAAAAGGAAGCAAAACAGAAGAATGAGTGCAGAAATAGAACAAAACACCCCTTCTACACTTACCATATTTACTGTACGTATTTGGACACAGTACGTTTTCAGACACCATGTAAAATCAGTAAAACTAGCTAATTTAATGTACCCTATATTTCCAGAAGCACCCCAAAATATTCGCATTCTTTATTTTCTTAAGTTTTTGGGCACATTTCTGCGTTCTGCCTTAACCATTTTTCTTTTTACAAGGTATCCATATTTTTACGATTTACTGTCTTTGTTTTTGACAGCGATCATGGGCTGAACCATTTTCACTGCTGGTGAGACACCTTGTACATTGAAAAAGTCAAACCTGTTTTTTCCTGTCATTTTCTCCCATATCTGAGACACATTACAGTCCATATTTCATATACATGTTTAAAGAAATAATTTATTAGTGAAACAAGAGCTGTCACTATAGGTGACCAATGCCCCCCGTGGGAGCCAATTTCTAAGTTTTTGCAAAATTTCATGGGGAGATAATTCAGCCAAAAATGACAACAGAGTTATGGCCCTTGGTCAGATTGTAGCCCTTGTGATGTCGAACAAGTGTGTGAAGTTTCATGGGGCTAGCTCAAATACTTTTGAAGTTATGATCAAGGTTAAAGTTTTTGTGACGGACAGACAGACAAACAAACAGACAGACAGGGCAAATACTATATGCCCCCCGAATCAAAGATTCTCGTGGGGGCATAAAAATGTCAAATTGAAGTGTAACAATGAAAATGTCGCATTACTATTCAAATGGATTATTCCACTATTATACTCCGTGAATACTACCAAAATGCATTATTGATAAGCTAAAAAAACAATGTGACAAGGTGTGAAAATTAGCTCAATCAATGCAGGACAGATGCTAGTTTGTTTACCTAAGTCTGTATGCGTTCATTGATTTATGGATAACTATAGAACCACTAACTGAATATAGAACCGGAGTTTCACAAGGCGCATTCTCAATCCACAACTGTTTCATGTTAGGCCTTTGAAATAAAAGATTTTTTGTTGCCGTTTTTTTTTTTACCGGTTCAAAAAAATATTTTAATTTAAGAAATAAGCTCCATTCAAACCAATGACATAAAACACATGTGTATTACGTCCTTGAATGAATTAATGTGTATTGTGTTAACGGAAACCTTATGACACCATTTTCCGATCGCATGACTACAATATTGGTTGCCAATTGTGAACAAAGCAAATTATGTAATCATGAAATAAGAAGTATTTAGATTCTTACAACTCGGTTCAGCCATATAAGATTTTCAATGTCTCTAGTTCAGCCACGTTATGGTTCAAGATTAAAAAAATCTTTTTTTTTTTTATTTTTTATTTTTCATTTTCACTAGTTCAAAACAATTTTTTATTTAAGAAATAAGCGCCATAAAAATCAATGACATAAAACATGTGTATGATGCCTTTGTATGAATTAATATGTATTGTGTAAACTGAGACCATGATTTTTTATGATGTCATTTTCCGATTGCATGACTACAATATCGGTGGCCATTTGTAAACAAAGCAATTTATTTGAGGATATGGGTAGAGGACTTATGTAATCGTGAAATAAAAGGTTTTTAGAATCGGAAAAACTTGGTTTGGCCGTTTAAGATTTTCAATGGCTCTAGATTGGACACGTTATGGTAAGTGATTAAAACAAGAGGACCAAGCTGGTCCTGTATCACTCACCTGAGCTAACAGATTCAAAGTTTCAGGAAGTGCCAACCTTTACTGAAGGATTTATTGGAGGACAAGTTGATGACATGGTAAGCATTTTCTGCAATCAAGTAGAATGTAACCTATGATAAATCAGCTGACCTCACCGGTTTTCAACCTCATTCAAGCTTTTATTCCTGACTTGCTTATATGTAACTTTCAGGAAGATCCGATATAAACTGAAGGGGCTATGGTGATGACAAGGCCAAAAATAAGCAATTAACTGCTGCAATCAAAGGGATGTTACTCTATGATAAATAGGCAAACCTCAAGAGTTTTCAAACTCCTCCAAGCTTTCTGCATGACTTCCTTGTTTGTAAGTTTCATGAAGATCCGTTCAAAACTGAAGGGGCAGCAGTGATGACAAGGTCGAAAATAGGCATTTTTAGCAATCAAAGGCACGTCACTCTATGATAAATGTGCCGACTTGGCCGGTATTCGAACTCGTCCGTGGTTTTATTCCCAGCCACCTTACATGTAAGTTTCAGAAAGATACAATCAAAACTGAAGGGGCTATGGTGATTACAAGGTCATAATTTGGCATTTTCAGCAATCAAAGGGATGTTACTCTATGGTAAATGGGCCAACTTAGCCGGTTTTCGAACTCATCCAAGGTTTAATCCCCAGCAACCTTAAACATACGTTTCAGAAAGATCCCATCAAAACTTAAGGGGCTACGGTGATGACAAGGTCAAAAAATGACATTTTCAGCAATCAAAGAGACATAACTCTATGAAAAATGGGCCGACTAGGCTGGTTTTTTAACTCATCCAAGATTTTATCCCCAGCCACCTTACATATAAATTTCAGAAAGATCCAATCAAAACTGAAGGGGCTACCCTGATAACAAGGTCAAAAATCTACATTTTCAGCAATCAAAAGGGGTGTAACTCTATGATCAATGGGCCGACTTGGCCGGTTTTCGAACTCATCCAAGATTTTATCCCCAGCCACCTTACATATAAGTTTCAGAAAAATTTGATCAAAACTGAAGGGGCTACGGTGATGACAAGGTCAAAAATCAACATTTTCAGCAATCAAAGGGATGTTACTCTATTATAAATGGGCCGACTTGGCCGGTTTTCGAACTCATCCGAGGTTTTATCCCAGGCCACCTTACATATAAGTTTCAGGAAGATTCTATCACAATGAAGGGGCTACGGTGATGACAAGGTAAAAAAACGACATTTTCAGCAATCAAAGGGTAGTAACTCTATGATAAATGGGCCGACTTGGCCGGTTTTCGAACTCATCCGAAGTTTTTCCCAGCCACCTTACATATAAGTTTCAGAAAGATTCGATCAAAACTGAAGGGGCTACTGTGATGACAAGGTCAAAAATCGGCATTTTCAGCAATCAAAGCGATGTAGCTCTGGGACGTAGTTCAACGATAAATGGGCCGACTTGGCCGGTTTTCGAACTCATCCGAGTTTTTATCCTCAACCACCTTACATATAAGTTTCAGAACGATCCGATCAAAACTGAAGGCGCTACGCTGATGACAAGCATTTTCCCATAGTAAGTCTATGGGACCTTGTGGTTGCCATAACAACCAATGTTTTAGATCGATTTCGAAAAAAAGTTAACGTCATCAATGCCCCACCAGTGGCATGCTACAGATGAGAAATGATTGAGATCAGCCTGCAGGCTGCAGAGATATAGCTGCTCAAAAGTGTGGACGGATGACGGCTGACCCACTATACTATAAGCTCCCCTGGAGCCTTCAGCCCAGGTGAGCTAAAAAATGTCTGAACCTTCGATCATTTTTGACGTTTAAAAATTGCTTCGGTGAGTGATTCAGGTTAAATTTCTAAAGTATTCGGATATGGTGGGAATTTTATAAAAGTAATTTCTTAAGTATTCAGAGCTGAAAAAATTACATGTAATTATATTAAGGTTTCCGGTACCTGCCACAATGACAGCAAGGATACATGACTGCAGTATTTTTTTCCATTTCACTTCACTCCCTTCTCAAGCATTTTCACTTACAGTACAGTATTAATCCTTTGTATTTGGACACCTTACAAGTGCAAGTTTCTAACCAATGCTGTGTTTTAATCTACCAGGATGACTGGCACACAGTGTGGACCCTGATGAGATGCCACATTCTGTGGCATTTCATCGAGATCTATATTGTTTGCTCAGGCCTATCTTTTCAAAAACATGGCAGCTTGCTCTTTCAAGTGCTGCCATCAGTATACTGGCTACTGTCAGGTAGGTGAACAAGACACAAGCACCAGTTATTTAGCAAAATTGAAACAAAAGTAAACTCCCTCATAGAAATGTAAGGTGGGTATCTAGTGACAACTAAATGATTATTTTTTCAAATTTCCATAAAAACCTATCTTGTGGGTATTCATTTGAACCGGGTCATTGAATAAATAACCACCATATAGGTTTGTGTGGGGAAATAAGGAAAGTTATTCTTTAATTCTCATCCAGTACACACCTTTGTGGGGCTAGGCTCTCTTCCTAGTTTCCTTATCAAGACTTTATTCCTTGGTCTTAAAGAACTTTCACTTTAGATTTTATTTGCCTTCACTCTAGCTGCTGCTGTGCAATGAAAAGGCCAAGAAAACTTCTCATACATCAACAAAGTGCAATTGTTCTTATTTTGTATTTGATCCTCTTGACCATTTGGTATATTTTTACAGATAAAGATAAAGAAGCTTTATTTAACGTCGCATATCCTAAACAAATAACATAAGCTCTGTAGAGCTTTTATTGCGACAAAGTAGCCTTTAACAAATACATACCTGCTTTCATTTATCTTCCTAGGACTACCCCTGATAATGCGAGCGTTAGCTAAGGGAGCCGCTAGTATCCTTTTTCATGCCTTTGATATGGCGCGGCCGGGGATCGAACCCGCAACCTCCCATTCCTCAAGCAGACACTCTACCGCTGAGCTATCGGGGCCGGTAGCTATCAGAGACTAAAAAACTTACATTTGGCTTTACCCTTGTCCTGCTGAAACACGATATCCCTACCATTGCAAACAGTGTAGATCCAAATCAGATCGCTTCTGAAGAAGCCATCTGATCAGGATCTACACTGTAATTCAGTTTGTGAACTGAACAAATACCATTATATGACTGAAAGTCAGAATTGGTGAGGCAAAATGAATTTATTCAGCAGGACATGGGTTAAAACATACTAGGTAACCTTGCTGTACAGTTATTTATTAACCCTTGATCTGCTGAGCCTGGATGTGCCTTATTTTTGAAACAATGTAGATCCAGATGTGCCTTATTTTTGAAACAATGTAGATCCAGATCAGATGGCTTCTGAAGAAGCCATCTGATCAGGATCTACATTGTTTGTCAATCAGATTGTGAATTTGTTGCAATAATTTGCATCAAGTAACCTGGTTGGTTGATAATCAGAAGTGGGTGTGGCAGATTAAAATATTCAGCAGTACAAAGTTAAATCTACAGGGTGAATGGGAATATGATACTTACCATGACCCAACATCACCCCTGCTGTCTACAGTATAATCTTTCATTGCTGAAAGTAGGGCCTTATACAACTGCCCTATATTGGCTTCACACAGACATTTTGTAGGATCACCAGATTTTTCTACCCCAACAGTGGTACACACACTGAAAATATAACACTCTAACAATGCAGCCTGTCCTAGAGTCAAAGACATAAGTTTGTGGATGTTTACATTTATTTCAAGGCATGAAGTTTATTGAGATATTATTTATCACCTGACATACATGCAGATTTTATTCCTACATGTATTTAAGTATGTGTATGCTGATGGAAATATACACAAGATCTGCATTTTGATGGATTATAGGTATGCCTGACTAGAAATGTATAAACTAATCATATTCATTGAAGACGCATTATAACATAGATGCTTGAAACATGGATACTGTTATAACGCTGTTGGCCTGTGGCTCCCTTGTTTTTGGTATTTTTCCCCCAGTTTTGAAATTTGGCCAAATATTTTACTTTTTTTTTCTGTGGAACTTAGCAGTCAAAACATTGTCAGCCAAGATAATATACTTGTTGATTTACTCAAGTTGTAAACACTGTTAAACCATGAACCATCGCCTCAAGCCATATCGATAAGCAGACAGTGTGACAAGAGGCCTTTTGGGGGAACGTAGTCATTGAAAAAGCATGAAAATTAATCTATAGGTGAACCCCACCCTTAAAAATTTAAGCATTTTAAAAATTTCTGTACTTCACGATCTTATGTTTTGTTTACCGATGTACAGCTGAAGCTATCCATACCACAAGACTATTGCATTTAGTTCACTTGATTGGGGGTGCTTGATTGGTCATGAAAGAGCAACAAACATTGAACTGAGTCGGAATGTTTAATTTTATATGTGTTCTTCGAGCTTCCAAGGGTTTCCCAGGTTCAAATCACATTTTATTTTGGGATTTGGGAAAACTCCTGATGCATACCTAGTTAGAGCTTTCAAAGCATCTCTCCGTGCCTCTGCCCATGTCTCTTCTTTCTTGGTAATTTCAGAAGCACTGATAAGCCCCGACATCACAGCTCTGAGTTTCCCGGTCAACATAAACTTTGGTAAGGCCCCAACAGCAAGAGAAAACCCCATCCTGGTAGAGATAAAAACACCATTACCATAGTCGACAGAAACAGATTAACGTGGGTATTTTTTGATAACTGAATGATTATTTTTATCAGTTCTCCACAAAAACCTATGATGTGGGTATTCATTAGAACCACCCTGGCTGGTGGTTCTAATGAATACCTACAATACAGGTGAACCATTGTCCTGCTGAATATTTAAATATGCCACACCTACTACTGATTATCAACCTATGAGATTACTGGATGCAAATTATTGTGACAAATTCATAAACTGAATGACAAACAATGAAGATCCAGATCAGATGGCTTCTTCAGAAGCCATCTGATCTGGATCTTCATTGTTAAAAGATAAGACATATCCGGGCTCAGAAGCACAAGGGTTAATATGGAGAAAAAAAGGAAAATTCCTCTGAATTATCATCAAATACCAGCCTTATCTGTTGCTATGTGTGACACATTGCTTTAAGGAGAATGGATGCACCTAAAAGGCAACCCCTTCAAAAACATTTTTACCTCCATTAATAACAATAGTCTACTCTTAACCCTTTTTGTACGGAATGAAATCTTCCACCTTATATACATTAGGAAAACATGTCCGTGTGAAACAATGGTGTCCAACATGGTGTCAGAAATAACAAATTTTAGGTAAAAATGATAACATCTTTTTATTTCTGTTTTCAACATAGATTGCGGGTGCTCGTTAGAACTGCCTCAATGAGGTGGTTCTAATGAGTACCCAAAATCTATGTTTATGAGCAAAAATAAGACAGATAATGTATACCACCATAAACCCCAGTTTTCTCTATATAAAGTGGGTTTAGAGGGGTATTCCTTTCACGGACTTGTTATTGTGATGTAATAGGAGTCCATTTTGAAACTCAGGGGTTTCTGGCGAAGTTATTTTTAGAAATTCATTAAAGGGAATGACTGAACTTTTTGCAAACAGTGCAGGCCCTGATCAGACACTGCATTCTGCAGGAGAATGAATGAACTTTTTGCAAACAGTGCAGACCCTGATCGGATGCTGCATTCTGCTGGTCTGACCTTGACACACACTGTCTGCAAGTGTCCATTTAGGGGTTTATTAAATACAGTGAAATTCCTATATTAAAACCACCTTTGGGATTATTCAAAAGTGGTCTCTAAGACCACTTTTGAACAGTCCTAAAGGTGGTCTCTGACCAGAGGACACTGTATGCAGAAAAGACAAAGTAAGAATAACTGCAACCTACTAAATAAGCTTTTTAAAGCAGAATTTGTCTGAATTTTAGTGATCTTAATAGCAGAATTTCACTGTATTATGGGTTATAACCATATAAAATGGTTTAAAAGAGCAAATTCTGTTCTTTAAGGATAGCCTCCATTTTAAGAGGGTTTTGTTCAGCAAAGCAAATGGGAAGTCTCTCTTGTAAAATTTGGCAGAAAATATACATCTTTGCTGTTTCATCCAATAATTCCCTTTAGTATCATAAGGAACTACAGGGAAGAACTGCTTTCAGATATGCCACTTTTAGTTTGGTTCAGAGTTTAACAGCCCAGTTAACACTATTTAGGTCATGTCCAACCGGTCAGTTTACCTAACCACATTTTTCCTTAGCTGGTGTAAACATAAGTGCACAGTGGACATTGGTTGTAAACTAGACCCAATAGCTGTAATGTCTCAGAATTATAAATCTTCTTAATGTATCTATCCACTGCAGAAATTGCTCACAAGCTTTCGCCAAAAACTGACTATTGCCTTCCTTGAATCAGTGGAAGAGAGAGTATTACCATAGAAAAAGTATTTCATGAATAATCTCGACCAAAGCATGTTGCCAACTCAGCGTGGATCAACCCTGAAAGCTCCTGATCATGAGTCAGAGGCGCATCAGACTGAGCCAAGGGAGCTCGCTGTGATATTCCAAAATAAGAATCGTGGCTTTTGGTCAAGATTATTAAATTTTGTTCCTCTGTATGTAGATGTATAATACAGAAACTACATTTTAATAAGTAATTTTCGACACTGAAAATGATCATAAATGAAAAGGGAAACAATCAGGAACTGATGCAATCACAATGCAAACCAAATCCCCCCCCCCCCCCCCCCCCACACACACACAGATGCAAACTTTGAATGAATTAACTTCCCCTCTTACTCGAGTTTTAAGGGGAATGGGAACACCTTCAGGGAAGGCAACTCATACAAAAAGTATTTTTTGTGTTCCATGTCAGTAGGGAAGCCCCCGCCCATAGGGGCTTGAAGAAATATATGGGCTGCATGATGCTTCCATGCAGAGCTGAATGCGGCCCGCACACTAGTACTGGTAAACCGCTTAGAGGATCTAAGCCTGTCCAGGAACCGCGGTGCGAGGCGGACCATCCATGCTAATAAACCCTATTGGTTTCATTGGGCGACAGGGCTTGAGATGTCATTTCATCTCAATGTCGGGTAAAAGTCCCACAAAATTGGAAGCAACGTCTCCAAAATGACCTTTATGGTGTTGACGGGGGCGTTAAACCTCAAATCAAACAAACAAATGTCAGTAGGGGTCAACTCTTAATGGAAAGAATTTGCTCCTGAGGAGCAAATTCTTTCCTTTACGAGTAGACCCCTTTTTCAGTGGAACAGGGCTTATAGAAAAGCGAACAGAAAGTCCCAAAAGTTATCTCCCTTTGAAAATGGCAGAAAAATCTGCCAGGTGTTCCCATTCCCCTTAAATCAGAAATTACAATGATACTTTGATAGCTTGAACAACCATGACTCATTTACTAAGGCTGTTTAGAATCATTCTTGAATCCCTAGGAAAGAAATCATACCTGCAGATACTTATGTATGTGGGTATTGTTCTTAATTTATAATGGAAATATAGGCAATTCTAATGAGTACTCATGACATACCTTGTTTTTAAAGAAAACTGAATAGATATCCCTGTTATGCCGCCTGACCTTGTGCTATAATCAACCTTCAGTAGCTCAAACTACCCGTCTTGGTCCCCAAAGTGTTCTAGCCACTTTAGTTTGACAGTATGCACAAACAGATACGAGTATAAATTCATTCTTCAATGAGAAGAAGCTAACCCATATATGACACTGGAATCTTCCACCTAATAAGTTTGGAGTGGTCCACTTTCAATTATAGGGATGTCAGGTTTGTTTTGTTTGAGCTAAGTTTTACACAAATGCTGCATTCTGCAGTGTCTGATCTGGGTATACACTGTTTTCCAATGTCCCAAAAATGGGCTGCGAGGCATATTTGGGTTAAACAAATTCACCAACTTTCAATTCGAAGTCAGACTAAAAGAGAAGTTCTGTCTCTTTTCATTTTTGTCTTATTCTCCAAGCGGGGTGGCAGACAGTATGCAATACATTCACTCTCTACATACACTCTACATATACAATGAATTTTGAAATTCACAACAGTGGTCAATGTTTTGCTAAATCTGCCTGTTAAAGTACCGAAGACGACATATGCATATGGCAAAGGGGAACAACGAAGAAGACAGCATACCTTGTGACTTCCAGTGAACTTCTGAGCTCCCGAAGATACTTCTCTATAATTTGATCTGAAAGCAAAAATGTAAAACATGACTGCATGTGGTATAATTGGAATTTACTGGATGTTTTTAATACATATGGGTCCAGTTGTTAAAAGCATTGTTAGCTTAACAAGCTTGTTAGTGGTCAAATTGTTAAGTGTTCTAGTATGTAAAATATATGATGCTGGTATTTTTGCTGAAAAAAAATTTAGCAGTTTTGAATTTGCAAAAGCTGCTCATATTTTGTTAACAAAAATACTTGTATATTTGCCATATTTAACGGTCAATATTATAACAATATGTTAACTAATGACATTGAAAGTTTTGAACAAATAATAAAAAATCTAAATCATGCCATTCAACAAGTTATTTCTATGTACATATCTTTCCACATAGAGTAAACCTTAAAACTACAATGTGTAGGACTATAAGAATCTTATATGGGTGTGAGGGGTGGATTGAAAAATCCGCCCGAGGGACACTGTCCGGCATCACGAGGCTTGCCGAGTGATGCCGGACAGTGATCCCGAGGGACGGATTTTTCTATCCACCCCTCACACCCATATTGGATTCTTTTTCTTGCATAACTTCCATTTCTATTGCGAATGTTTAATGCAGCTGTCACTTCGGTTACCGACGTCCGCCATTTTGTGATGACACAACAGGAATGTTTAGTGACGTCACGCATGACGACGCCGCGCATGAGGTTGCAATCAACCAGTGCATTTATCAAACACGCGATTATGATCGATTTGGGGTCGGAACACCAGGGTCAGAACATAAATTTCTATCCCAGGGTAAAATCACGGATTTCCTTGTCTGGTGTGCAAGAAAAAATGATCCCGCCCACAAAAAAACCTGTCTTCGGGATAAACCGGCTTGCTCAGCTACACAGCCTAGCAACTGTCTTGAACTTTTACATTTAGAAACAAGACATGTTGTACTATCTAAGCAGCCAACATAAAGGTGCTGATCAGGCGGCACATTCACACCTTTGTTGTTTGTGAAGGACAAAAATAGGTTTTCTCATAACCCATTGTATACTAGTGGACTCTTCCATTGCTATATCATCACAAAAACACGCCAAAATAAGTTTGAGCCCCTTGAACCCGATTTTTGTATAGTAAAACTTGGGTTTCTGGGGGTATATCTTATTTTTCTTATTTCTGCTCTAAAATATAGATTGTGGGTACTCATTAGAACCGCCTCATCGTAGAACCGCCTCGATGAGGCGGTTCTAACATCGAGGCGGTTCTAACGAGTGCCCACAATCTATATTTTGAGCAGATATAAGGAAAATATCACAATTTTTTATCATAAAATTTTCATTTTTTCATCGATAAAGGTGGCAATGTATTTGTATAGGCGTGTTTGCGTAATGTGTTGGACAAGTCCATTTGTCATATAATGGTTGTCAGGCCTATTTTGTTGTTGTTGTTTTTTTTTCTACTTTTGACAGAAAATTGTTAGCAAACAGTGCAGGCCCAAATCTGACGCCATATTCTGTGGCGTCTGATCTGGGCCTGAACTGTTTGCCAAGGTACCCCTTTAGGGGTTTCCCACATGCAATGGGATAATGTATCAAACATTCTGCAATTATATCTGTTTCCACTTGTCTCAAAGAGATGATCTAAAAACATTCTTTTTGAGTTTAACAGCCCTGTCAACTCTTTTTAGGTCATATCCAGCAGGTCAGTTTATCTATCAACCACATTTTTCTCTGACAGGCTAATACACAAGTGGTTAACAAGTACAGTGCACATTTTGACTGACAACCTTATGTCAACTAACTGTAACAGACTAAACAGTTGCTTTATGAAGACTTGGCAGTTTTAAAATAAAGGCATATTGCCAAAATTCTATTTTTGCTTTTTCTAAATATAAAATTCAAATGTGAAAATACATATGATCTGCATCAATTGTAAGTAGCTTCACAATCTCATTAATGGCCATATTGTTATGTGTTCTAGTAAGTACAATATCTAATACAGTGATGGTTAAGGCTGACACGATTAATCGTATAATCGATCAATCGATCGATAAATTCCCCAAAAATGATTATCATTTCTGATTTGCTTTTAATCGATTACTTGATAGGTACAATTAACTACCCCCTATCCAAAGTTATGCCTAAAATAGCTGGATGAGTGGCAAACAGTGCAGACCCTGCGGTGTCACATCTGGGTCTACACTGTTTGCTCAGGCCTGTCTGTTCAAATATACATATGGTGTGCAACATATGGTAATAGTCATGCTCAGACAGAAAGCCAGACAGGTAAAATTATGACAAAAACCTAAGGGATTACTAATCGATTATCGATCGCAACGACGGGACTGATAATCGATAATCTTTTCAGCTCCGATTAGCCAGCCCTAGTGATGGTACAGTATCTAACACACAGTGGTATTCTTGCTGAAAAAATAAGAATAGCATTTGCATTTGTATGGTTTTGCAAATGTACCCCAGTAAAAGCAACTCACCTTTTTTTTTTCAAAAATATTAGAAATATTTGTCACATTAAATGATCACAGTTTTGATATGTTAACTAAACTGTTAGTTTCGAACATCTGGGGCCAGTTGTTCAAAACTAATGTTATTATTAGCTAATGTTTGTTAAAACTTTGATCCTCTAATATGGCAATTATGCTGATATTTTTGCTAAAAAAATGTGAGCAGCTTTTGCATATGCAGCTTGCAAAAGCTGCTCAAATTTCTTTCACCAAAATACCACTGTATTACATGTTGTGCTTACAAGAACAATCAACAATTTGACCTCTAACGAGCTTGTTAAGCTAATGATGCTTTGAACAACTGGCCCCTGGGCCCAGTTCTTCAAAGGACTGTTAGCTTATCAAGCTCTTTAATGGTCAAATTATTAACTGTTCTCAAATACTGTCGTTTTAAAGAGGGCTCTCTGTACTTTATTGCCTACCTTGTTTCTGTGGTATTGCTTGACCAGACTTTTCCCTGTAATACTCCGAGAAGAAAGCAGGCATGGCACCCACAGCTGCTACCTGAAAATACAGTCTAACTTCAAGGACTCAGATTATACCAGAACTGCCTCATCAAGTTAATTCTAATGAGCACAAGTAACATACATTTGCAAGAGAAAATAAATCTCCCCAACTCATTCCTATCAGGGATAATGATAAAAAATCTCTAGGGACCCAAGAATAAGTTTGACTCAGCCATGGTAATCTAGCTGTCCTTGTTTGATCCATTTAAGTTTTATATCAACATCTTCAGCTTTTGCTCTATGGAAGCAACAGGATACAGTAAAATTCCGGCATTGAGACCACCTAAATTAAGACTAATTCTGCTATAAAAAGCTTATTTAGTAGGTTGCAGTTATTCTTTCTTCTTGTTTTCTGTATACAGTGTCCTCTGGTCAGAGACCACCTTTGGGACTGTTCAAAAGTGGTCTTAAAGACCACTTTTGAACAGTCCCAAAGGTGGTCTTAATATAAGAATTTTACTGTACTTCATGTGATCAGTGAACATTCTGATCAGACTGTCACATTTACTTGTAGCCAAGTTGTGGTACAGAAGGCAAAGTGTTTTTTCTAAGGGTTCTCAGGCTTAATCCAACTTTGATCAGCTCATGTAATAAATGATATATTCTTGAAAAGACAATAACATCTAAATTACAGAGGGACTGAAAGACCAAGAAAGCTACAGCTTGATTCAAGACGTAATTGCCCCATGAAATAGTATGGTTCATTTACTCAGCTGTGTCTATTCACCTTAAAGTAATAAGGTCCGATATGCATGCATTTCAGTTACACTAGTGCCAAAGGTGGGGAATGTGCATGTGTGTGTGTATGGGGGCGGGGGGGGGGAACAAATTGGTAGAAAAGTTTAGACATACAATGGGGTTACCCTGTCAGTAGTCTCAGCCAGTAATCCAACTGTTTCTTGCTAGTTATTTTAAACATTGATTGCATGGTTTTAGAGATATGCCTGGTGTACAAGTTTTTAAGACAATAAAGGGGCATAAGGCAAATTTATTAAAGCGAGAGTTGTTGCTCCTTACTATGTATGTGTGTATAGTCATTGTCAAACTACAGCAAATTTTATTGAATTATCTATAACTGTTTTGAAATTATGATGAAAAAAGATGAAAAATGTTGAAATTTTTCAAAGGGCCATAACTCTAACAATATTGTAGCTAGAGTTACATAACTTGACAGGAAACTGTGTATTGTTAATGTGACCTTATGTTTAAAGTTTGAAGTTGATGTGTTTGACAGTCTGTAAGTCATTTAAGAAAAGAAAAATGGGGATGGACAGAAAAAGGGCATAAGTCAAAATTTATTAAAGCTAGAGTTGTTGCCCTCTGCTACTCATATGTGCATTGTCACTGTCAATAAGTACAGCCAGATTCATTGGAATATTTGTAACGATTTTGAAATTATGACAAATAAAAGATGAAAAATGCTGAAATTTGGAATTTTTCAAAGGGGCCATAACTCTGACAATATTGTATCTATAAGGGTTTTGAAATTATGATGAAAAAAAGATGAAAAATACTGAAATTTGGAATTTTTCAAAAGGCCATAACTCTGACAATATTGTAGCTAGAGTTACATAACTTGCCATGAAACTGTGTATTGTTGTTGTGACCTTACGTTTAAAGTTTGAAGTTTATGCTTTGATGGTTTGTAAATTATTAAGAAAAGACATGAAAAATGTGGATGGACAGATAGACAGGGTGATTATTACAGGGCATCTGCAAAAGTTTTATGAAGCCCTAATAAAGCAAACAGTTTTGTCAATAATCTTATTGCTTCTCTATGCACAATACTACTAAAGTAACCTCCTTCTTCGGAGTTAACATTATTATTTTACTATCCAAATTTTCAATTATATTCTCAGTCAAACCAATCGCTTATTCTGTATATACTCTCTCTCTCTCTCTCTCTCTCTCTCTCTCTCTCTCTCTCTCTCTCTCTCTCTCTCTCTCAGAAAATCGCTATACATCTATAAATTGACATTTTATTTGTTTACATATGCTGCTAGCCAGCTACAATGGCTGTCAGATAAGTGTCTGACTGGCAGTCAGGAAGCCGCAGGTAGATTCCAACTGGAACTGGCAACATTCTTTTGTGGAGATTGATCATGAAATAATTTCTACTGTCATTCTCTCTCTCTCTTCCCCTGATTCAAGGAGGGCAGTTGTCAGTCTGGAAAAGATTGTGCACTGAACTGGTTTACTGCTTAAATATATATAAGCCTGACCTGGAAAAAGTGTGGTTAGGTAAACTGATCCCTCAACATAAAAAAATAGTATTGACTGGGCCATAAAATTCAAAACATAACAAAAACCTATTCTCCTTCTGTAATACTATGATGTTAAAGTTAATATCTTTTACCTGAATTTCTGGCTCTATATGACTGAGGCTGTCATCCAGTATTTCCTGCCAAAGATCTTGCAAAAGAAAAATATCCATTCTTAAGTAATTAACAAGGGCAAGTATAAGGGGATCCACAAGTTAAGGTGACTGGACAGACCTTCATAGGAGGCAACTCTTTCAAAAATATTTGTCAGCTTTATCATTAGGGATCTACTAAAAAAGAACAGACCCCTTTGTCTCTAGGGATCTACTCTTAAAGGAAAGAATTTGCTCTTCAGGAGCAAATTCTTTCCTTTCAGAGCAGGCCCCTTTCTTTATAGGCAAGTGAGCAGGAATACTGAAAGTTGTCTCCCTTATATAATTTAGCAGCAAATATGGTGGGTGTACCAATTCCCTTTAATTTTAGACCTGTACTGCTATTGGCCTTGATACTGACCTCAGATACAGTAAGATAGTACACATGTACCAACTTATTTCAAATGTATAAAGATTTCAATACCAGGGTCAGACTCCAGCATTCTCGAATTAGGGTTTCAGAAACAGAAGAGAATGAAAAAGAGAATATCCCTAAAGAAAATCACAGGGTCTAAAGGACTGTCATGCAGTGATTGCTCTGATCAGTCTGTGCAACAACACAGGATGATCTGAGTCTTTGCTATGTAACAGGTTGCACATGTACATCAGCATTATGCAACTCAAGTGTATTCATATTTTCAGGCACTACACAGACTCTTCTACTACAGTGCTAAGGCAAATCCATTTTCAGTTTGCTAATTATATGCTTTTATTAATGTTAAAGCCAGTGGATAGCAAAACCTAAAGGTAGATGTGAACAACAAGCAAGGACTCAGATCAACCTCAGTTTTTACCAGTCTGACCTGAGCCTTCCCTTATCACTCATTGAATAACCCAGAGCTCATGTAATCAGTGACGCCTATAAGCAGGACAGGTTGTTCAAAACAAGCTTATTATGATCAAATGTTTACTGTTCCAACAAGTATAATATCTTGCACTTTAGTGATTTTGCTGGAAAAATATGAGTAGGTTTTGCATGAAGCTACTCACATTTTTTCAGGAAAAATATTTGCATACATAATCAAAGTTTTAACAAATTGTTAATTAATGACATTGTTAGTCCTCAACAACCTGCTAGTGGTTGTCCTCCCCTTGCTCATTAATGAAGTTAGACAAAACTCCTCTGATGTCTGACACCTCGTCATCATATATTTTTCTGCTAATTACATATTATTTAAAATGATATCAGACTGGCAATTTCAAGTGAAATAAACTCACAAGAAAAGAAATTATTCCTATTTTTACTTCCATTTTTTGCAGTTGAATTAACTCTGGTTGTTCAATAGAGGGAATTTAGACTTACTCATGCGGCTGCTGAATGAAGGAGAGAGGTGGCTGCTGAGCAGAAGTTAAAATATATAGCAAAATGCTTTGGAAGGAATTACTGTGGCTGCTCAATTGAGGAGACCATTACAGGTTTTACCATAAATGGTCATTTTTCTATATAAACTTTACATTTCTGTTTGGATCCAACACGATTGTCCAACTAATAATGTTTCTGCTTTGGACCCCAATAACAGTGCTATAAAAATGTTATTGCATATTTACAAGTATTTTGTAGCAGTCAATTGTTCATTACTTTGGTAAGAAATTGAACTTACCTATAATACTGTCATTATGGTATGGAAGTTTGGACAAAGACACTTTCTCTATCAGGCAACTCACTAAAATATGACACAACAAAAAGAAATTATAGCTGTCAGACATAATATATGATTACCATATTTATCCTAAATATTTGGATACTGCAATTCCTTATTCTAATGCACTTACGTATGTAACGCGACGTCTGATTGGATAACGTCAAAAATTTGCGACAGTATATTCTGCGATATACTGTCGGAAACCCAACGTCATCGCGTAACGTTGCTTTTCATTGGCTGGCATTTGGTTTTACGCAGCTCACTGCGCTTGCCGCCTTGTGCAAAATAGTACAATTGTTAGCTTAACAACCAAAAAAGTTCATTAGAATGGGGATAACTGTATTGAAAATTGTCATTTGGGGAGGTAAATCGTCGGTTTTACGGTCGCAAATTACGTTTTACGGCTCCGCTAGCGCGTCGCCGTAAAACGAAATTTCCGACCGTAAAACCTCCAATTTACCTCCCCAAATGACAATTTTCAGTACAGTTATCCCCTAACTATACCTGTTCTAAAACTTAACAAGTACAATTTACTTCCCGATGTTGAGTCTAGGAATAGCTGGATGAGTAACAAACAGTGTAGACCTTTCTTTCTTTCTTTCTACTGATACTGCGTCGGTCACATTTGACCATTACCGCAGGTGTATATTACATACATCCAGGTTTTGCAGGATGAAAGCCTACACAGTAATCATGTAATCACGGTAGGGATCTTTAACCTGCACATGGGATGGTTCTCCCTGCACAGGGGGCCTCCAGTAAACATCCCGATCCGAAGGACGGTGCACTTTATGACACCAACATTTTATCGCCGCTGTCGGGGATCGAACCCGGGACCTCTAGCACCAGAGGCAAGTGCACTAACCACTGAGCTATCACGCTAGATTCTGTAGCATCTCATCTGGGTTTACACTGTTTGTGCAGGCCTATATGACCAAATACATACAGTAAATATGGTAGAAGTCCGGCACAATATAAATCACAGAATATGACCCCCACCCACCTGAACTATAATTAGGTATGACTCCTAGCCTTTAAAGCACTATGCACAACCACAGCAGATGACTTTTTCAATTCTGTGTTGTTGATTATTGTGGTTGTTTTTGTATTTTACTTTTTACTCTTCAGAAAAAAAAAATCAACCTGAATCAAACAATTGACATGCATATGATATTTACATACAATGACACTCTAATGGGATTGGAAGAGAAGTAACATGCTTATTGGATTCCTTTCCCTTAAAATTTCGAATGAATCCTCCGATATTTAAAGTAAATGATTCACACAAAATTGTTAAGCCTGATTTTGTTTAAAAAGGAACAGCTTGAAATTACTTCTGACTCATCTGCCAGATGATTCACATGAAATGTCAAGCCCAATTTCCTCTGCGAAAAAAAAATGTCAGCTACATGTTTTCCAAATTTACTACAGTCAACCCTCTTTATACCAACATGTGATATAAAGAAAAATCTTGTTATAACAACAATTTCAATGGAATGAATCCTGAACTTAGGATGAGACAATTAATGGAGACGTTCAAGAACATTATATTATCATTAAATACTCCAAGAAACTAATGTTGTGGATATTTGTTAGAATCGCCTCACCGAGGCGATTCTGACAAATATCCACAACATTTGTTTCTTGGAATAATCAAGGGGAAAAGTCATTTATTACCCACTGTACTACTCCTTACTGGGATTCTTTATAGCGGCAAATTCGCAATAGCGGCAAATTGTTAGTGAACAAATACTGTCGTTATAGTGAGGGTGCTCTGTAAAAGTATTAAATGGTGATATAAACTTATCAATTGGAGAAAAAAATCCCAAATTCTGAACAAGGAGACTCTAGAATCATAAATATATTAAAAGATTTTAAAAAGTTGCTGTAGAATAGCTAACAGTGCAGACCTGTATATTTGTTTGTTTGATTTGAGGTTTAACGTCCCCATCAACACTGTAAAGGTCATTTTGGAAACTTTGCTTCCAATTTTGTGGGACTTTTACCCGACACTGAGATGAAATGAGATCTCAAGCCCTGTCGCCCAATGAAACCAATAGGGTTTATAAGCATGGACGGTCCGACTCATGTGCAGCACTTTGCCTGAGCAGGCTTAGATCCTCTAAGCGGTTAACCAGTACTTGTGTGCAGGTCGGATTCAGCTCTGCATGGAAGCATCATGCAGCCCATATATTTCTTCAAGCCCCAATGGGCGGGGCCCGTCAGACCTGTATAACACACTCCTTAAGGTAAGTTACTGTAAACAATGAAACAAGAATTCTGTCAAAGGCAGTGGTAGTTCTTGAGAAATGGATTTGAAAATTTTGGTGAAGGCTAGGGTTGATGTAAATGCACTGACAGATGGATGAATAAATGGATGAATGGATGGATGAATGAATAGATAGACTGCATGTTGTGTCTTGCAAAAATAAACAGGCAGAACTTTTTACAATTCACTTACCAGCTTTCCTCATTAGTTCTCCCCCTTTGCCTTTAAACAATTGGGCTTCATGTAGCTACAAGAAAACAAGGATATTTAATCTTTAACTCTTTGCATGCTGGGTAATTTTGCATGCTTAATTGTCATCTGTGTTTTTTTTTAAATTATTATTATTTTTTTATTTTTTCGAAAAATTCCTTTAGAAATAAAGACTCTGGATCCAGATCAGGCACAATGTTTTGCAAGGCCAGGGGCCAGCTGTTCAAAACTAACGATATCGTTAACTAAACTAATGATGTCATTAGTTAATGTATTGCTAAAACTTTGATCATTTAATATGGCAAATATGCTAATATTTTTGCAGAAAAAAATGTTTGCAGGTTTTGCAAATGCAAAAGCTGCTATCAGTTTTTCAGCAAAAATAACACTATATTATATATTTTACTTGCTAGAATAGTTAACAATTTGACCACAAATGTGCTTGTTATGCTAATGATGCTTTGAACAACTGGCTCCAATCTGGGTCCAAACCATTTGCAAAGGTTATCAGTAGGTGACAAAAGTTACCACTAGTGGGGAAATAGTCTAAGTATCTGATAACACGTTGACATTTTAACCCTTTTTCCAGAGGAGCTCAGTACAGGAAGTCACAAAAGTTGTCTCTCTTGTAAAAATTGGTCACATTTATTCCACTTGTATCCATTTCCATTAAAAGCAGATTCTCAGGTTTCATCAACTTTTATAAAAAACTTTGTCTTCAATAGCGGTTGGTATTGAGGCATATCTGAACTTACCTTCCTTGTGATATCCTTTAGTCCCTGTATAACCTCTTGACTAATTATGTCTTGTAAACATCTGGAAAAGAATGGTATAAAGCTGATTACTCCACCAGTATGGTAATTGTGTAAAAAATATTTAAGTTGGAGGGGGGGGGGGGGGGGGTCGATACACCTTACATTATTCACCACTTCAACAAGGGAGACAACTCTTAGGACTTTCTGTTAAGGAAGCAATTCTTATAAACTTAGACCCTTTATAAAATGGGTCTACTTTTAAGGCGGTAGCCGAACAAAATCCCCCCCGGACATTATCCCCCCCCCCCCACACACACACACAAATCCCCCCTTTTTGTAAAGGCGGACAAAACCCCCCCTCGGACAAGATCCCCCCGGACAAAATCCCCCTCGCTGTATGTCAGGTTGGACAAAATCCACCCCGGAAAAAATCAACCTTGCTCTAAATTGTTCTAGTTAATTATCCTTCCACTACCCACAATCTATGTTTTTGACCAGCAATATGAAAAATATTGGAATCTGTTATTGGAATATGTCAGTTTTCAATATATTTGAACAGGTGTTTTTCGTGATGGTAGAGGTTGAGAGGTCCATAAAACCCCAAAGCACACATGTACAATTACAAAAAGTTAATACAAGTATGCCCTTTTTACTTTGATCTTACAAGCAACATCTCCAAAATGACCTATACAGTGTTGACGGGCAATAATTTCTCCATGAGCACCAATATAGCTTTGATAGTACTGCACCAAATCTGATATGGAATCTGCAGTTTTCAAAACGACAGACTGAATTTCAAAAACCAGTAATTGTGCATGTGGAGGTGTGCGGGATACTGTCCACCTTTATAAACAGCAGGGGGGATAATGTCCGGGGGGGATTTTGTCCAGGGGGATTTTGTCCACCTGAACAAATGTTGGGGGGGGGGGGGGATTTTGTCCTCCGCCTTTACAAAAAGGGGGGATTTTGTCTGGGGGGGGGATTATGTCATGGGGGGATTTTGTCCTGGAATCATTAAGGCAAGGGGCATTTTTTTTCCTTTAGGAGCAGGCCATTTAAATAAGGGAGACAAAATATTTTAAAAGAGTTGCCTCTCCTGAAGGTGTTTTAAAAGAGTTGCCTCTCCCATTAAGCTAATGAAAAGTATTTATAATTAGGCATAAAAATAGACAATATTCGCTTTTTTTTGTTTTTCTTTGTTAATCTTACAGTCCGACTCATTCTAGCATTTGTTTATCTTACAGTGACTCATTCTGGGATATCTTAATGCAAACACTATATAATTGTTTTTACATTTTAATTTTAACCCTTATCTTGCTGTTCACGACAACCCCTATCTTTGGAAACAGTGTAGATCCAGATCAGATGGCTTCTGAAGAAGCCATCTGATCAGGATCTACACTGTTTGACATTCAAGTTATGGATTTGTAAGAATAAATTACATGATGTAATCTGATTGGTTCAGAGTCAGAAATGGGTGTGGCTAAATTGAATATTCATCAAGAGAAGGGTTAACCCTCAACATACTGAATTTTTCAATATTCTTATCTTCTAGATTTTCAGCCATTTCTGTTGCATGATTTCAATTTTAGCATGTAAGCAGAACGGAAGTATAGATCCAGAGTAGCTGGCTTCTAAGAAACCAGCTGGTCTCATACTGGATCTTTACTGTTTTCAAAAAAGGATATATGCAGGTTCTGCATGTGAGGATTAACAAAAATTATATTTTTTTTCTCTACTCTTTTAGAGAATACACCACATTAACAAGTCCATGCAATGAATAACACTGTGATAGGGATATGGGGTTTACAAGGTTATATATTATTTTCTTTATTATTGCTCAGAAACATAGATTGGGAGTAGTCCTAAGAACCACATCTTTGAGGCAGTTTGACCAAGTACCCCTGATATATATTTGCAGCAAAAATAAAAATATTATCAAATTTTCTTCAGCATAATGGCAGTTCTGGAGATGTGCTACCCAAGTGATAAGATGTGTACATATGCTGCAGAAAGGATAAATAACCATCCTCTGATCCAATCAATAAACAACAGCCTACCTGTTTTGTCTGACAGCCAGTATCGGCCCCTGCCCATCAGGTCTTGAAGAAATAGATGGGCTACATTATGCTTCCAAGCAAAGCTGAAACCGACCGCACAATAACTGCTAAAAGGATCTAAGACTGCCCAGGCAAAGCTGTGCATGTTGGACTGCCCATGCTCATAACCCTATTGGTTTCAATGGGTGACAGGGCTTGAGATGTCATTTCATTTCAGTGTCGGGTAAAAGTCCCACAAAACTGGAAGCAATGTCTCCAAAATGACCTATACAGTGTTGATGTGGACGTTAAACCTCAAATCAAACAAACTCACAGCCAGTATATCAGGAGCATGTGCCTACCTGTTTTGTCTCACAGCCATTATACTCAAAGGATGTGCTTATGTGTTTTGTCTAACAGGAAGAAATACTCAAAACATGTGCCCACCTGTTTTGTCTAACAGCCAGTATACTCAAAACATGTGCCTACCTGTCTTATCTCAGAGCCAGTATACACAAAGTATCTGCTTTCCTGTTTTGTCTAATAGCCAGTAATACTCAAAGTATGTGTCTACCTGTTTTGTGTTAAGCCATAATCCTCAAAGCATGTGTCTACTTGTTCTGTCCCAAAGTCAGTATACTCAAAGTATGTGCCTTTCTCTTTTGTCAAACAGCCAGTATACTCAAAGCATGGTCTCACAGTCAGTATATTCAAAGCATGTGCATGTTTTGTCTCACAGCTAATATACTCAATGCATACACCTACCTGGTTTGTCTCACAGCTAGTATACACAAAGCTTGTGCCTACGTGTATTGTTTCACAGCCAGTATACTCAAAGCATGGGACTACCTGTTTTGTCTCACAGATGATAGGAAAAGCAAGTGCACATTTTATCTCATAGTCAATATACTTAAAGCATATCCCTCCCTGTTTTGTCCCACAGTCAGTATACTTAAAGCATGTACCCACCTGTTTTGTCTCACAACCAGTCTACTTAAAGCATGAGCCTGCCTGTTTTGTCTCACAGCCATTATACTCAAAGCATGTAACCACTTATTCTGTTTCACAGCCAGTATACTAAGAGCATGTGCCTACCTGTTCTGTTTCACAGCCAGTATACTAAGAGCATGTGCCTACCTGTTCTGTTTCACAGCCAGTATACTAAGAGCATGTGCCTTCCTGTTCTGTTTCACAGCCAGTATACTAAGAGCATGTGCTTACCTGTTCTGTTTCACAGCCAGTATACTAAGAGCATGTGTAATCTCAGCAGCAGCTAATATGGCACCATGCCGTAAATGTAGATCTGAACACGTAGCCTTGGGTATCAGACTGGGTAGAACTGAAAAAATAACTCACTCATAGCAAATTCTTGAGATGAATGCATATCTTGACACCTTTCTTTAATATCTTACCACGTGAAAACATTCATGACCGCCTGCTCAATTTTCTGTGTTGGGCCCAACACAACACCCAAGGGGTAAAAATTAATTTTGCTCAAACGTAATCATGTTGCATATCAAATCAAAGGTAATCAAGAGAAGATTGTGGTGGTGCAAAAATTTTGTCTCAGGGGCATGTCTGGAGGTCACCAGAGGTCAAAAAGTATGATTTGGGGTACTTTTTTCACGGTCACACAACTTCTAGGCTATTTCAGCTAGAAACATGCAACTGTCACAGTTAATAGTCTTATGGATGAGGACTGGAGGAACGTATTTGATATTATGATGTGACCCCCATGTGGCTTGGCATATCAAATCAAAGACAATGAAGATTGCAATACAGTAGTGCAAAGATTTTGTCCTGGTGGCATGTCTAGGGGTCACAAGAGGTCAAAAAGTAGGATTTTGGGTCCCTTTTTTCCATTATCACACAACTCCACCATGGCTTTTTGATCTAGAATCTTGAAACTATCACAGGTATTAGCCCTATGGAAGAGGACTGGAGGAACATATTCTGAATGTTGTAGTGACTCCCCACTATGGTAGGGGCCTGACCCCTGCCCAAAGGGTCAAAAATTTACTTTGTAGAAACATTGTCATGTTGAATACCAAATCGAAAGGTCATAAAGAGTAGAATAAAGTGGTGCAAAATTTTGCCCAGGAGGCATGTCTTGGGATCAACAGAGGTCAAAAAGAAGTATTTAGGGTCCTTTTATTGTGACATGATTTTCACAGTATGGGGATACATTACAATAACTCTATCATGAGATATAGTGCATTTTTCACATCTCCAAAATGGCTGCTTTTCTGGAGAAAATCCGTGATATTTTTCTTATAAATGCTCAAAACATAGGTTGTGGGTGCTTGTTAGAACCGCCTCATTGAGGCGGTTCTAACGAGTACCAACAACCTATGTCTTGGAGCAAGAATAAGAAAAATAATGTATACCCCCTTAAACCCCAGTTTTCTCTATATAAAGTGGGGTATAGGGGGGTCTTCATTTCACGGACTTGTTCACGTGATGTGCTGATTCCATTCAGTACAAAATGGGTTTAAGCAAAAAGCCAATACATTATCCAAATGTATGTTTATCTTAATCTTTTATTTCTCTTGTTCTATAGGGATGAATAAAACTGTCATATTTTCTGTTTGTTTGTGGTGAGGTTTTACATCCCCCTCAACACTATTTAGGTAATTTTGGAGACATTGCTTCCGATTTTGTGGAAATGCCTAAGTGGTTAACCAGCAATCAAGTTCAGCATTGCACGAATGCACCATGCAGCCTAATCTATTTCTCCAAGACCCTATGGGCGAGAGGCTACATATTTTCTGTAAGGTTTTTACACAATGTATGATATCTTGTTTGCCTTCCTGTTAACTGAATCGATCCAGAAGAGACTTTACTGCTGAAGGAAAGAATTCTTTTTCAAAAGCAGAACTTATTGATATAGGAGACCAAAATACGTTTGAAATGGTTTCTTCCCAAAGTTTGTACCCATTCCCTTTATCAAATGAATTACATTTCATAAACTTCTCTCATTAAGAAAACACACCTTTACAAATACAGTGTAACCCTTATCGCCGAAAAATGAAAAATTTTGGAGGAAAAATTGTGATATTTTTCTTATTTCTGCTCAAAATATAGATTGTTGGTACTCGTTAGAATCGCCTCAATAGATTGTTGGTACTCGTTCGAACCGCCTCATTGAGGCGGTTCTAACGAGTACCCACAATCTATATATTGGAGCAGAAATAAGAAAAATAAGGTTTACCCCTGTAAACCCCAGTTTTACTTTACAAAAGTGGGGTTCAAGGGGTTCAGAATTAAATAGGCGTGTTTTCGTGATGCCTTACCTGTCTTTGACATATATTCTGGGGCTTTCTCAGTTAGGTTATGCAATGCCCTGGCAGCCAACTCGCGGATTCCACTACAAACAAACAAAAATGTTTACTAAGTCTGACAGAAAAACAGTCGCTCTCCTGGTTTTGTTTGTTTGAGTTGAGGTTTAATATCCCCCGTCAACACTGTATAGGTCATTTTGGAGATGTTTGCTCTCCTGAGCACAGTTGTTCACAAATAGTGATGTCTTTAGTAACATATTGTGAAAACGCTGGTAACTGAATAAAGCATAAACACTCATATTTTTGAGGAAAAAATTGTAGCTTACTAACATTTTTCAGCAAAAATAACACTTTATTAGATAATGAACCTGATAGAACAGTTAACATTTTGAGCTAATGCGCTCATCAATCTAACAATGCATTGAACAAATGGGCCCTGATAGTTTTACAAACCATTTTGTAAAGTGGACCAAGCTTATGGAAGTGCAGAAATAACCATAGGTTTGCTCGGTCATGCTCAGAAATTATCAGCAATGTCCAGATTTATAGGCAACTGCTCTTGGAAAGTGAGGCCGATGTGCAGAGGTTTACTTGGGTGTACTCTGACATTGTTGTCATTGTCCAGAGGCTTTTGTCATAACAAGTTTCCCTATTTTAGTATACATTTTAACCCTTATCTTGCTGTTCACTACAACCCCTATCTTTGCAAACAGTGTAGATCCAGATCAGATTGCTTCTGAAGAAGCCATCTGATCAGGATCTGCACTGTTTGGCATTCAGTTTTTGAATTTGTAGCAATAAATTAAATCAAGAAATTTGATTGGTTGATAGACATAAATGGGTGTGGCTTAAATGAATATTCGGCAAGATAAGGGTTAATTGTCCTGCAACACACAACACTCCTACCATTGCAAACAATGTAGATCCAGTTCAGATATCAGATGGCTTCTTTCAGATGGCTACTGAAGAAGCTATCGGATCATGATCTACATTGTTTGTCATTCAGTTTGTGAATTGGAATTAATATTTCATATCAAGTTATTTGATTGGTTGATAGTCAGAAATGGGTGCGGCAAAAATCAATTTATTCAGAAACACAAGGGTTAGGATGACTTTAGCAGAGATGTGGGGTAGGACAACTGATGTACAGAGATGTTTCTGATAAAGTGGCTTATATGTTTACTTGTAAGTCTGCAATGTAAAAATCATATACATCAGACTACATACCTAACCCAGTGACTGATCTTAACTTCTGCCAGGTGGTCTATCAGTGGTAGGGTGTACTCCTCATACTTGGCTACAAACACACTGTAATAGATGTAAACCACACTAGAATATAATGTTATTAATCAAGTAATTTCATATTGGCCCAGTTACAGGTTCGAGGTCTGCTGTATTGGCCCGAGGCCGAAGGCCGAGGCCAATACAGCAGACCGAGGACCTGTAACTTGGCCAATACGAAATTACTTGATTAATGACAATTTTATTAACTGACACCATTTCAAACACGATTTCTGATTTTTGACCTGTGTTAATACGAAACAATACAGGATAGTCAATTAATAATAGATGTTATTAACACTGAAAGCACCAAGTGCAACTGAAGCAGATATTGTTTTATCGTTTTTTCCTTTCATATGACGCTATGCAGACAATTCATATGACTTATCAAGCCTTCTGCAGGCAATTCATATGACTTATCAAGCCTTCTGCAGACAATTCATAGGACATAACAAGCCTTCTGCGGACAATTCATATGGCTTATCAAGCTTTCTGCAGACAATTCATGTGACTTATCAAGCCCACTGTGGACAATTCATATGACTTATCAAGCCTCTGCAGACAATTCATATGACTTAACAAGCCTTCTGCAGACAATTCATATGGCTTACCAAGCTTTCTGCAGACAATTCATGTGACTTTATCAAGCATTCTGTAGACAATTCATACGACATATCAAGCCTCTGCAGACAATTCATATGACATATCAAGCTTTCTGCAGACAAATCAAAATGACTGATCAACTCTTATGCAGACAATTAATATGAATCACGAAGCCTTCTGCAGACAATTCATATGACTTGTCAAGATTTCTGTGGACGATTCATATGACTTATCAAGCCTTCTGAAAACAATTCATATGATTCTGCAGACCATTCATATGGCTTATGAAGCCTTTTGCCAACAAATCATATGATTTATCAAGTTCATATGGCTTATCTAGCCTTAAGCAGATAATTCATGTGACTTATCAAACCTTCTGCAACAATTCATATGATTAATAAAGCACTCTCTAGACAATTCATATGTATGGCATGCCAATAATAATTTAAACCACAGTTTGAACATGAAACCCAAATTAGAAGTTCTCAATCTAGTGTTTGAAAACTTCAGACCATGGTTTTAAAGAAAAACTGCACTATAATTCTTTAAACCAATCTCAACTTCAAACTGGGGTTTAAGCATTTTTTGTGCATCAGGCACTGAAAAGGCCGTTTGAACACAACAGAAGTTAAAACCCTAGTTTGAAAGTTGAAACTATGGCTTAAAGAATTACCGTAAAAATTCGGCTATAAGACGAGGATTTTTCCCTCCAAAATGAGCCAAAAAAATTGACCCCGTCTTATAGCCGAGGTCATGGACTGCAGGCTTTTTTCCGGCAATGTCCGGCGAAGACCAGACATACGGAAAAAGCCGATTGGTGATTTTTAAATTGATATAAATCGCCGCCCACAAACCACCGCTACGATTTTTCTGCACGCGATCGGTAAATGACGTCATCCGACGCATTATCCCCACACGTGTTTAATGTCATTGCATGTGTCTCTTTCATTAAAAAAAAATGTTTGGTACCGGTAAAAAATATTTTCCCGATAGCTAAGCGGATGTGAATAGAGGTGGATAAAAAATCAGTGCTTTGCACAGCTCCCGAATTATCCCCAGAAACTCCGTGTCAATAACCAACAACAGCGTTCGACTTCTGCTATTTGGCGCCAAAACATAACCATTCATGAGATCGTAGAATAGTTTGATTTTATAATGCAAACATTTACCGTTAGATGTAGCTAATAGTCTGAGGAGCAATTAAATCATTTTCACATTGATTGTGGATTAAATTTTATGACTGGAGGATAAACGCAAATTAGAGACATAACTTGACCATATTTTCACACCTTATCGACACGCACCGCAGGGTGGCAATTATACGACAGGGATTAACAATAGTGTCATACTTGAACCGTAATAAATACACAGATGGTTTGTTTTGACAGTGATTTACTTACTGATCTAGTAGTACCGTATTTAAGAACTCAAAAAGACTGGCAGTTGTAGACGATTTTTTTTATTTTTTGCACTCGTCCCAACCGAGCGTCATAAGGTCAAAGTGCACCTGCCCGGCGTGATTTCGGTCTTGTCCGGGACGGCCGGGAAATGGATTTGTCAGCCCCTGTCGTCTATTAAATAGAAGTCTCTGTAGCCTAAGCCAGCAAAGCATGTACCGGGCCGACAGCGATACGACGTTTGCCGCTATTTTGTGCTAGCTTGGGCGTTGGTCTGAAACTGAATAGCTAGGCGTTGTGTTCCCGATAAAAAAAAACAAAAAAAAAAAAACGTTCAGTTACTTCTGACGAAAAAACGGCCGATTTCTCACATCTAAATGGCATCTGGCGGTAGCAGATAGGCCCCGACAGATATGGCAAAAATTTGACCCGTCTTATAAAAGAGTATAAGCAAAATCCCACCTTAGAAAAAGTGAAAAGGGGGTCCCGTCTTATAGCCGAATCGCCTTATAGCCGAATTTTTACGGTACTGTGCAGTTTTTCTTCAAAACTGTGGTTTCAAGTTTTCAAACCCCAGTTTTCAAACCGAACGATAAACCAGGGTTTCAAGTTCAAACTGGTTTGAAGATTAACTGTAGACTTGGCTTGCAATAGTAAACAAGTATGAAACATTTATTGTGCGAATGACATTTTAACCCTAGTTTTAACCCTTATCTTGCTGTTCACGACAACCCCCATCTTTGCAAACAGTGTAGATCCAGATCAGATGGCTTCTGAAGAAGCCATCTGATCAGGATCTACACTGTTTGGCATTCAATTTATAAATTTGTAGCAATAAATTACATCAAGTAATTTGATTGGTTGATAGACATAAATGGGTGTGGCTTAAATGAATATTCAGCAAGATAAGGGTTAAACTTCGAACCAGGGTTTGAAGATTTATTGAACATTTAATTAACTGGGGTTTGAAGTTTTTAAACAAAGGATTAACGCAAAGGTTTTAGTTAATAAGTTAAAACCCCAGTTTGAAAATTGAAACCATGGTTTAAAGAGTTACTGTGCAATTTTTCTATGAAACCATAGTTTGAAGTTTCAAACCCTATAGTCGTTCAAAACGCAGTGAGACGTGACTCCACTTTTAATTTTGGACTCGTCCATATTTTAGGTAAATCGCCTTTAATTGGTATTTTCACACTTGGCGATAGCTACCGTCCTATTCTTAATCTTATGTAACATAGAAGTATAGTCGAGAGGGTCTACTAACGCGTTTGCCAACAGGAAGGTCTAGGGTTCAAGTCTTGGGGGAGGTTTTTATTTATGTATTATTACTTTTTTTACTTTTCCTAAACATTTTTCGTAAATGTGATCACGGGTTTACCACGTAAATCATAAAAGTGGGTCACACAAGATACATGTATTGGTTTGTTTGTTTGATTGGCGGTTTATCTTCCCCGTCCATTTTGGAGACGTTGCTACCAATTCTGTGGGGTTCTACCCGACATTGAGATAACATCACAAAAACACGTCTTTATAATTTTGACATCACCAAACCCGACTTTCATGTGGTAAATGTGTGTGAATTCGGGTTTATTGTCGCTTTCAAGAATTTTTCAGTCATATCACGACGGTGTCTGGTTGCGACAGGGAGCTCAATGCTCACTTTTATAGAGCTGCCTCACTGAAGTATCATGTCTCAGACACATAACATGATACCACACCCAGTCACATTATCCTGACACTGGGTCGACCAGTCCTAGCTTTACCCCGTAAATCTGAGTGCCAAGCGAGGAGCAACTAGTACCATTTTTTTTAACGACTTTGGTATGTCGCGGCCCAGGATCGAACCCGTGACCTCCCGTTCCCCGGAGCGAACACTCATGTGGTAAAACCTGGGTTTATAGGGGTAAACAATACTTTCTTTATACCTGCTCCAATAAATAGATTGTGGATACTCGTTAGAACTGCTTCGTCGAGGCGGTCTAACGAGTGCCCACAATCTATGTTTGGAACAAAAATAAGAAATAAATATTGTAAATTTTCATCAGAATTTTGCGTTATTTTGGTAGTAAATATTTACAATATTTTTGCATAGGCATGCTTTTGTAATGAAATGACATCTCAAACCCTGCCATCCTAATGAAACCAAAAGGGGTTATATGAATGAACGGGCCAACTCACAACACTTTGCCTGCCGGGCAGCATTAGATTTACTAAGCGATTTACCATTATTCATGTGCGATCAATTTTAGCTCTGTTAAAAAGCATCGTACAGCCCGATCTGTTTCTGAAAACCCCGATGGACGTGGTCCATCACACTAGATGTATATTCATCTTATTGGAAAATGAAACGAGCGCAAGGGAATCGTTGTGGCTCGGATTCTAGTAAAATTACCAAAAATGTTTCTGAGATGGATAACATCATGATATACTGTCAGTGAAGGCGAAGCTGCATGTTTGAATGCTTTGTTGAAATGTATCTGAACATTATAAAATGTAATAAAATATAATTGTTTAAAATAAAAAAGGGAACCAAAAGATAAAATATGAAAAGTACACATAAAGGACCTAACTATTAACATTAGAAATTAAGCAAATAAAGATGAAAATTATATAGAAAATAATAAAGAAAAAATGTATGCCAATGGGACTCGAACCCTACTCGGCTACAAGGTTCTAGTTTGACTCGCAGTGCTAAGCATTACACGAAACCACTGAGCCAAGACGTTTACATGATGGTAATGTCAAAACATTTATCTATCTATCTAAAACCAAGTGTAAATGTTGTCCGAAACCTGCTTCCCCTAAAAAATGGAAAAGTCTTGTCACGCTTAATCTTTGAACTCTCAAAGGTCGTTGATGAACTATAGTCTTTGCATTCAGTGGTTGCTAATCTGGGTCTGCACTATTTGCTAATGTTCCTTTAAAGGGACATTAGGCATATATGGATCAAACATCTAAACATGATCATAATGCTGTCACATTCTCTTAAAATACATACCTGAGGTCAAGATAACAGTGGGTGAGGTTCCTAACAGCAAAATAATCAGCTGTTGTCAGAATGTCTATTCCATGAGGAAATGTTCCCTTAAAAAGACGAATAAATATTTATGTAACGAAAAACATACAAAACAAAAATGTAGTTACAATAACAGTTTTATTTGGCAGAAAGTATGTACACTTAACCCATTTTCTACCGGAAACTTTAAAATTGACAATTGGCAAACAGTGCAGGCCCAGATCAGACACTGCAGAATGCGGAGTCTGATCAAGGTCAACACTGTTTGCAAAAAGTTCAACAGTTTTCCAAACAAATTTTAACTAGAGCTATCACTAAAGGTGATGAATACCCCCACAAAAACTGCCTTGATAGTACAACAGTGGCATTTTGCAATTTTTTCACTTGAAAGGGGCCATAACTATGTCGAAAATTGACGAATTGTAGTGGAAATCGAACTTGACCTGTATTTTATGATGTTACATCAGTGTACCAAAAATTATAAAAATCGGTGAAGCGCTTTTTGAGTTATCGTCTGGAAACCAAGTCAACAGACCGACCGACAGACCGACCGACAAGCTCACTCCTATATACCCCCCCAAATTTCATTTGTGGGGGTATAAAAATAACACAATCTGTTATCCCAAAATTTTGGAAAGGACTCCTGCTATATATTAGGAGAGAGGTTCTGTTTTGTACAAAATGGATTAAAATGCAAACATATCAGCTAATAACAAAATCAATGAATGACTCAACACCACTAAAATTCATATCAACTTCTAGATGAAAAAGAATTGTTCTTGTTAAAAAAAAAAAAACCTTCTAAAAAGATTCCAGCATGCGTGTATGTCTACAACATATAATTTTATGCCGAACTGCTAAAAATATACTAAAACGTTTTTTCTTCTTCCTTTTTATTATTTATAAGACCACTCATACAATATTTCATCTTTTTTTCAGCTTTATAGCCCTTTCAAAATTATTTCACTTTAATATATCAAGCTGATTGATAATCAGGAGTGTACAAAAACCAGAGTACCTGAAGAAATCCACCTTAACTTCCGTTGTAGTAATCAGCGGCTCATATGAGCAAGGCTTGAGCTCGAAGTAGTGAAAGACCAAATATTCAAGAGCCAGCACTCATAACAACTAGGCTATGGAGGTCTGTTTTTCAATTTTATGAGTTATTCATAATATACAGTGGCTCTTTGTCCAAGTGTAAAGGCTTTTGCCAGCCTGTGTTATTCATAATACACCTGCTGGTAAAATCCTTAACACTTGGACAAAGATAAGCTGGCTATCCAAAATAGTAGTTGGCTTCTCACCTGGACCTAAGTGACATATCATCAGGAGTGAGAGGCCTGGGCCCAGTTGTTCAAAGCATCGTTAGCTTAACGAGCTCGTTAGTGATCATATTGTTAAGTGTTCTAGCAAGTTTAACGTTTAAAATTTTGGTATTTTTGCTGAAAAAACGTGAGCAGCTTTTGCGAATGCAAAAGCTGCTCACATTTTTTCAGCAAAAATTTCAACATATTTGCCATATTTAATGATCAAAGATTTAACGATATGTTAACTAACGACGTCGTTAGTTTTGAACAACTGGCCTCAGGTAGTTAAGAATATCAGTAAGGAGATACAGGGACAGACAGCATACATGCTTTTAACGACAGGAAACAGGTGAGAAAGATGACATCAAAGACAGTGGATAAATCCAAGAAGAAAACATAACTGAATAAATGACAACAACTTCAAGAACAGCAGACAGTTATCCAGACACAGCTACCACCTAACTTGAGCCTAGGCTTCTTACATAATGCACCTTTTAACCCTTCAACTGCCAATCACGACTAGTAGGCAGCATTTTCAAGGTGTACTTTTCCTATTTTTCAGTGAAAATAAGGCTTGACATTTCATGTGAATCGTCTGCTCAGCAGACGATTCACATGTAATGTCAAGTCTTATTTTCACCAAAATATCTTCTAAAATATCAAACTGTCGTCTGCTCTAGGATTTTATAAAGCAGTTGAACAAAATATCTCTAAAATATCAGATTGCCGTCTGCTCTAGGATTTTATAAAGCAGTTGAACAAAATATCTCTAAAATATCAGATTGCCGTCTGCTCTAGGATTTTATAAAGCAGTTGAACAAAATATCTCTAAAATATCAGATTGTCATCTGCTCTAGGATTTTATAAAGCAGTTGAACAAAATATCTCTAAAATATCAGATTGTCGTCTGCTCTCGGATTTTATAAAGCAGTTGAACAAAATATCTCTAAAATATCAGATTGTCGTCTGCTCTTGGATTTTATAAAGCAGTTGAACAAAATATCTCTAAAATATCAGATTGTCGTCCTCTCTAGGATTTTATAAAGCAGTTGAACAAAATATCTCTAAAATATCAGATTGTCGTCTGCTCTAGGATTTTATAAAGCAGTTGAACAAAATATCTCTAAAATATCAGATTGTCGTCTGCTCTCGGATTTTATAAAGCAGTTGAACAAAATATCTCTAAAATATCAGATTGTCATCTGCTCTAGGATTTTATAAAGCAGTTGAACAAAATATCTCTAAAATATCAGATTGTCGTCTGCTCTCGGATTTTATAAAGCAGTTGAACAAAATATCTCTAAAATATCAGATTGTCGTCTGCTCTTGGATTTTATAAAGCAGTTGAACAAAATATCTCTAAAATATCAGATTGTCGTCCTCTCTAGGATTTTATAAAGCAGTTGAACAAAATATCTCTAAAATATCAGATTGTCGTCTGCTCTAGGATTTTATAAAGCAGTTGAACAAAATATCTCTAAAATATCAGATTGTCGTCTGCTCTCGGATTTTATAAAGCAGTTGAACAAAATATCTCTAAAATATCAGCTTGTCGTCTGCTCTAGGATTTTATAAAGCAGTTGAAAAGTTAAGAGGTTAACCCTTATTTCGCTGAACATGCTGAACAAGACATTCACATTAAAAGTGTAGATCCAGATCAGATGGCTTCTGATCAGGAAATACACTGTTTGTCATACAGTTTGTGAATTTAATGACTACATTAGCTCAGGAAATTTGATTGGTTGATAGTCAGAAATGGGTGTGGCTAAAGTAATTTATACAGTAGGATAAGGGTTAAAGCATAATTATTTACAAGTCTTTCTTACCACTCTTCCAACATTTTCCTGAAAGGCCGCTGCAGCAGCTCTCCTCACATTCACTTCCTTGTCAAATACAAACACTATGATCAGGGCACTGTAAATACATAAAAACACTATGATTAAGGCACTGTAAATACAAGAAACATAAACAAAAAAGAAGGCAAAGAAATAAACACATAATTTTATATCATTTTATGCCATGCACTGGCACATAAACATTTTGAAATCACTTTTATTCCAAATCATTACCTACTTCTTTACACTGCTGAGTCTGCATCCATATTGTTAAGTAAATGTTTAAGTCTCATTCAAAAATATGTCACTTACACATGTATCCACACTGACCTTTTTCTTAGCATAGGCAAAATAGAGATAATACATAGTATAATGGACACCTTTGTGTCACTTGTAAAGTTGGACAAAAGACAGAGGCTCTTTTCCAACACAGATGGTGACAATTTACTAAGTTAAAATCTTTAGTGCATATACAGTAAAATTCCTATATTAAGACCATTTTTGAACAGTCCCACAGGTGGTCTCTTACTAGAGGACACTCAATGCAGAAAAAAAAACAAAGAAAGAATAACTAAAACTTTGTAATGTGTTTTTAAGTCAAGAATTAGCCTTAATTTTTAGTGTTCTTAATAGGGTGATTTTACTTTACTATGCAAAATCTTCTATGTACATATTTTTTTTTTCGGAACTACAAAGCACTACATGTACTCTGATGAAGGATTTTAAAGAAAGGTGATGATACACCTACATGCAACTTCTAAAATTAGGTAAAGACCATACAAAGGTCAGTTGTATCTGAAGGTCATTTAAGATACAAGAATTCTACCAAAGGCTATGTTCTGCTTCTGGAGGCCAGATCTGACTAACAGTTTTTGAGAAATGAACTTGAACATTAGGGCTGATGCTGGGGTTGACACCCAGATAAACAGATGTAACCATGCATGAAAAAAAACAGACTGAAAACAGCATCCCTATATTGCTCCACATCACATCAACAGGTCTGTGTAATGAACACCCCTCTAAACCCTACATTATTCAGAGAAAACTGGGGTTTACAGAGATATACATTTTTTTTTTAATTTACTCCAAGGCAGGATGTGGGTACTCCCTACAACTACCTCAATGAGGCAGGCTTCAATGAGGCTGTTCTAACAAGCACCAAGAACCTATGTTTGGAGTTAAAATCAGAGACATATTGGAAGTTTAGGTAAGAAAATAAACTGTTTTGGAGATATGACAGAGTGCACTATGTCACTTAATGATGCAAAAGACAGGCACAACAAAAAACATATCAACTTTGAAGACTTTGTAACTAATGAGCAATGGAAGGTTGACATGCCTACACATATGCTGACAACAAACTGTAGATTAACAGAAAACTATTGTCTGTCATACTTGATTAAGATGACTCAGCAAATACTTTTCTAGTATCCCAGATAAACTCAAACTACTTGTATGGTATTAAAGATACATTTACTTCTATATTAAATAGTATACAAACCTGGCTATATCATTAACGTAAGTTGTAATTTCCTTAGGATCATAGGCTCTGGCAAAGGCCCAGCAGACATAACAGGCAGCATCCCTGACATGAGCTCCCACTGAGAAATTTCCTCTTTGTTCATCATACATCAGGGCCTTTAACACTACAGGAACAACTACAAACAAAACAGACATCAAGTTAACATATGGCCAGGTTAAACACAAACAAGAAAGCGGTCTGAGGGACAGCCAAATCCCCCGCCACACTTTGTATCAAGGCTCAACCTTGTGACCTTCACCTGTGACCTTGCCATTGAGCTGGCATGGGTTCTGCACATCAGCTCACTGTTGGGGTATATTTCACAAAAGTTGAATGAAAATCCTTCCAGGGGTAATGGAGATATGGAATGGACACAAAATTCCAAGTATCAAACTCCTGACCTTCACCTGTGAAGAGTTGTCTTCCTTGTTCATGACACATTGTCTCAATGCCATGCATGCACATGTAAAGTTTCAAAAATATACAGTTTAGGAGTTATGGCCTGGAAACAGTTTATTATAAGGAACTTAGTCAAGGGCAGATAATTCAAAAACCAAAAAAGGAAGAGTTGTCTTCCTTGTTCATGACACATCGTCTCAATGCCATGCATGCACCTGTAAATTTTCATAAATATCTATACAGTTTAGGAGTTATGGCCTGGACACAGTTTATTATAAGGAACTAAGTCAAGGGCAGATAATTCAAAAACCAAAAAAGCAAGAGTTGTCTTCCTTGTTCATGACACATCGTCTCAATGCCATGCATGCACCTGTAAAATTTCATAAACATATTCCATATGGGGTAGGAGTTATGGCCTGGACACAGTTTATTATAAGGAACTAAGTCAAGGGCAGATAATTCAAAAACAAAAAAGCAAGAGTTGTCTTCCTTGTTCATGACACATCGTCTCAATGCCATGCATGCACCTGTAAAGTTTCATAAATATATTCCATATGGTTTAGGAGTTATGGCCTGGACACGAAGTGGGAAGGATGTCATATGGACGGACGGACAGGGGTACCACATAATGCCCTTCTGCTATTCTTCGATTAGGCTGGGGGAGGGCAAAAAAATGCCAACAGTTGTTGGGATTTTGGTATTTATGAGCAGGACAAATCTCATACTGAACAGAACAAATTTCATACTCAGTTCAGCTGGAAAAGATGTTTTATAAACTTAGCACAAAACTTGTACTATGGTGATCAATAACTTTGAATTGCTTTTTTAGTGATTCTCCATCTCACGCAATTTAACATTCTTGATTTATTAATAAGTACTTTTAGCTTTTGAATTCTGCCCTTGTAAGCATTGTGAGTTGGAAAATTTTGGTAAAACTGTGTGATTTTCATGAGTGATTGAACAATATTTCAAAAAAAAATTGATCAACAATTCAAACAGGATTACTATACAGTCCTGTACATCAAATAGCTTTTGTCTAAACTTAACTTACTTTAAATGAAATTATACGAAACTAGAGCTGTCAGTGAAACTGACTAGGGCCCCGGCAGCGCTATCAGAGGAGTAGGAAAATTTGTGGACGGACAGACAGACAGACAGACAGACGGATGGACAGAGTGATTACTATAGGGCACCCACACTTTCAGTGTGGGGCCCTAATAAAATATTAAGGCAACATTATAATTGAATTTAACACACAAATCTGAAAAAAGAGTATTTACTGCACATTAATATGGAGCTGTGTTTCAATAGAGATGAACACTGAACATTCCTTTTTTCTGAATATGAAAACCTACTTAGATAAAAAAAAAATAAAATGTGAAACTCTAATGGCTGCAACACTGATGGCTCGTTAACCATGGTTAATCCAACTCATTCTTAAAGGCATTTATTCTGTAACAGTAAAACACACCGTGTGTCCATAATTGTTTTATTGCCCCCCTGTGATATACTGACTATAGCAGATCAAAGGCGGCCCTTAATAGGGTGATTAGTAGCTCTTGTTGAATCCCCTGACTGAGACACTTAAGGGGAAAATCAATAATGTACACCAGTCAACAGTAAGTAATTTATTGATTTTCCCCAAGGCGGCCCCTTACCTGTTGAAGACAGAGGACTTCTCGCCAGTGAGCACTGAGGGCTACATAATATTATGTAATGAAATGATAGTCCTCAATAATCAAGAATAAATGCCTTTAAGTCCAAAGGATTTTTTTCATAGTTCCAGATAATAGTACAGTCGAACCTCGATGTCTCGAACACAGATGGCTCGTTTACCATGGATGTGTCGAACCCATTCTTGATCCCCTAGCGAAATCCTCTACATCAGAAATAGTGGGGGATAATTAAGGAGATTTTAGTCTTTTATCTTGCAAATGTATGCTGTGTGTACTCATTAGAATCACCTCGATGAGGCGATTCTAATGAGTACACACAGCATACATATTCATTATAGAACACTGAAAAGATGTCTAAAAGTATCTCGTTATGCCTCCTGACAGTTACCTCAGTGGCTCGAACTACCCCTGTCTCGAACAGATTTTCGAGGTCCTAAAGGTGTTCAAGCCATTGAAGTTCGACTGTATATATAGGAAAATTTAGGGATTTCATCTTGGAAAGGTATTCTGTATTTATGTTGTGTGTACTCATTCGAATTGCGTCAATGAGCAGATTGTAATTTTTAAAGAACGAAACAAGGTAGTAGTGACAATTTCTTTCAGATTTTTTTTCTTTCTTCAGTGCACCCAACATACCATCTGAGAGCCTCTGAGGCAGAAGTAAGCCCCTCCTCCCCAGTTCAGCCAAGGCTAGACACCCTCCGTGCCAGGCACTGTCAGTCTCCTGTAAAGTGAACAGGTCCATCAGAGAGCCCACTACTTCATCAGCCAGCTCTTTAGGAAGACGTCCAGTGATTCTGCCAATTCTAGAGAAAGCATAAATAGCACTGTTTTAACCCATTTTGTACTTAAGCCTTATACAAAGAGAGGTTCATTTTGAAATTTAGAGGTATCAAATTGTGTTTCTTTTTTGGAAATTTACTCATAACAAAAATGACTGAACAGTGAATGTGTGTACAATGACCAGCACTTTATTGTTCACTGCTTGGATAGTATATTTTCGTTTTTATATTTATAATCTTAACGATCTTGGTAGTCTGTGTTGCTGAACAAGCAGGATTGTCTTACCTTGTCACAAACTCTGAAGGAAGGGGCCACCTGTTCAAAGCATCATTAGCCTAATAAGCTTGTTATTGGTCAAAATGTTAACTGTTCTGGTATATTCAATGTCCAATACAGTAGTATTTTTGCTGAAAAAAAATGTGAGCAGCTTTTGCATTTGCAAAAGCTGCTCACATTTTTTCAGCAAAAATATCTATATATTTGACATACTAAATGATCCACGATTTGACAATATGTTAACTAACTACATCATTGGTTCTGAACAAATGGTCCGAGATCTATGTAGTCTGATAAGCTCCTTTGGGTTCATTGCTTGGAGATTATAATACCTTTAGTTTCTATATGTAAAATCTGAAGGCTCTTGGAAGCCTTTGTTGCTGAGCAGGCAGGTCCATGTCTTACCTGGTCATAAACCCTGACACCGGGTCAAAGAGGATATATAACTTTTTTCATACTCAACTCAAATGTTTGTTTGTTTGATTTGATGTTTAAAGTCCCCATCAACACTGTGCAGGTCATTTTGGAGACGTTGCTTCCAATTTTGTGGGACTTTTACCCGACATTGAGATGAAATGACATCTCAAGCCCTGCCGCCCAATGAAACCAAAAGGGTTTATAAGCATGGATGGTCCAACTCGCACCGCTTTGCCTGTGTGTGCGGTCGGTTTCAGCTCTGCGTGGAAGCATCATGCAGTCAACCCAAATGAGTATGAAATTTATAATTCCCATATGTATTAAAATAAAAACAAATCTCGCAAATTTTCCAGCTTAAATCAGCAGAAAGTATTGTTTGTCCTGCTCATAAATTTTAAAATGCCAACAATCATAAATTTTAAAATGCCAACAATTGTTGGCATTTTAAAATTTATGAGCAGGACAAATTTCAAGTGAGTTGAGCATGAAAAAAAGTTTTATAACATTTTGGGCCAGGTTTTCTCATAATGGAGTTGATATTATACTTACCCTTTAGCGGCAGACCATCTGACCACTGTGTCCTTGTCTTTAAGAGCAATTGACAGTTGTTCTGGAATAAATAATACAACATTAGAGCTTGACTACAAGAGGCTGCATTCATTCAGAACCCAGTAACACATGTACATCAACTGAATTGAATTTTTCTTACTGTATAAAGCAGGAGTCAATTTCAAAATCTTATAGCGTCAGGTTGAGTTATATTTATGCAAATTAATTAAGGTAATGGCTGAGTTTCCATTTTTTTTCTTTTTGCAAACAGTGAAGGCCCTGATCAGATGCCATACAATGCAGCATCTGAGCTAGGCCGGCACTGTTTTCCACTGTCTTATTTTGGGTATCCAATATAAAACTGGTTAAACCCCCATTAGTTTCAGTGATATATAGCATTTCAGCTGTTTAATATGCTGCTGGATGGTCAATCTACCATTGGCCACTTGAATAAGACCCAAATGATAGCCCAAAAAAACTAAGCCGAGTCTGAACACTAAGGGTTAGACATATACAAATTAAATAGAGGATCTTACATGAGTGTTCATGTATTATTGAATTTATTAAACGAGTTGAGGAAAAGGGATAAAATGCGAGGCTTTGCCGAGCATTTTATCCCTTTTCCTCAACTCGTTTAATAAATAAATAATAAATTCAATATTACATGAGCACGAATGCAAAATTCTGTTTATCATATGACATTTATAACGCATTTTATTCCAGATTGTTTACAAAAATATCAATATTCCGCCATCAGTAAATGCCACGTCTTTAAGGACTTCGTACATGTAACGTTACGGGACGTATCTAGCTAATTTGCATATTTAATCCACTAGTGGATTATCGAAAATATTATATAGCGTTATTACACTCTCGGACGTGACATCATATGATAAAGACTATTTTGTCTGGCTCACCTATGACATTTTCAATTTCTTCTGGGATATCATATTCTTCCTCTACTTCCATACTGATCCCGCCTTCAATTGATGACCCCTGTGACCTCTGGGCTATGGCTTCCTTACTCAGCTGTAGATTATCTGCAAGGGACCTGCTACCTCTCTGGTACCTGGCAAAAACAATGTAGAATATTTGTACATAAGGTGAATAGATACAGCTTCAAAACGGAGTAAGTCCTGCAAAAATATTATTGTTTCTCTATCAACAGGGGTTTACTGTTAATTTGTAAAGTTATTCTGTAGCTTAGAGTACCGTAGATGTGTAGTAGTTTTTGAGATCTGAGGCCAGTTGTTCAAAACTAACAACATCGTTAGTTAATGTATCGTTAAAACTTTGATCATCTAATATGGCAAATATGCTAATATTTTTGCTGAAAAAAATGTGAGTAGTTTACTCACATTTTTTCAGCAAAAAATAACAAAATTTTAGATATTGTACTTGTTAGAATAGTTAACAATATGACCACTAATGAGCTCATTAAGCTAACGAGGCTTTGAACAACTGGACCCTGAATATCATACCTTACCTCTTTATAACACTGTTCATTATAGCATGGTTTTGGATTTAACACCGTATAAAGATGAATCCCAAAATCCCAAACATGTACAGATTATAAGATGGATACCATAGATCCTAGTAACATCACGAAAATATAATTTTGACCCCCCTTGAACCCCACTTTTATATAGTAAAACTGGGGTTTCCGGGGGTATACCTTATTTTTCTTATTTCTGCTCTAAAATATAGATTGTGGGTACTCGTTAGAACCCCCTCGATGAGGCGGTTCTAACGAGTGCCCACAATCTATATTTTGAGCAAAATTAAGAAAAATATCACAATTTTTCATCATAAAATTTTCATTTTTTCGGCGATAAAGGTGGCAATGCATTTGTATAGGCGTGTTTGCGTAATGATTAGTAATGAGGATAATGCAGGGATAAATTTCACAGCAACAGATGAGGTAGTTATTTGGTGGTAACTTAAGGATAATTTCTCTTATTTCTCCATATAAACCTGTGTTGTGGGTATTCATTTGAAGCGCCTTGGTAAGGCGCTTCAAATGAATACCCACAACATAGGCTTTTCTGGAGAACTGACAAAAATTGTCCTTTAATTATCACAAAATACCCATCTTATCTGTATCTATGGATATATGTTCTTATTTCTTCATACAACTGTGTGTTGTGAGTTCTTTTTTGAGAATTGGCTCATCAAATCATCAATTACCAACAACTTAGTTTTCTAACAAGACATAATGAAAATTATCCCTGACCTCCCTTTGTTACTCCTTATCTGGAGCTGTGCTATGTATAGAAATAGACAATACTTTCTTGACACCAGGGTGATTTTACCCTGTGATAGAAATTTATGTTCTGACCCTGGTGTTCCGACCCAAAATCGAATATAATCACGTGTTTGATAAATGCACTAGTTGATTATGACCTCGTATGCGCCGTTGTTAAGGTTGACGTCACAGCAACGTCACTAAACATTCCTGCAGTGTCAACACAATATGGCGGACGTTGGTAACCAAAGTTACTGTGCACAGCATTAAAAATTCGCTTCAAGAAATGGAAGGTATGCAAGAAAAAAAATCCAATATGGGTGTGAGGGGTGGATAGAAAAATCCGTCCCTCGGGATCACTGTCCGGCATCACTCGGCAAGCCTCGTGATGCCAGACAAGTGTCCCTCGGGACGGATTTTTCCATCCACCCCTCACACCCATATAAGATTCTTATATTCTCACACATGGGACAAGAATATCCCTTTGTATGACAGTGTGTGATTTCTTGCACTGCTGTCCCACCCTAGGGTGTATTAGCTGAATCAATCTGACAATCATTGCTTTATACAGGAAACCATGTACATTGCAGTACATTACAATAACACACCCGTTTGATATGGTGAATTTTTCAAACCTCAAAAAAGATATTTTTTTCTGATGAAATTTTGTGATATTTTTCTCATTTATACTCCAAACATAGATTTTGGGTGCTAACGAATACCCAAAACCTATGTCTTGGAGCAGAAATAAGGAAAATAATATTAACCCCCGTAAACCCCAGTTTTCTCTATATTAAGTGGGGTTTAGGGGGGTCTTTATTTCACGGACTTGTTCACCTGATGAGAACTAGTGTCCCCCAAAACTGTCTTCTGTTGAATGTTTTGTTACCCATGCAAACAGGAAGGCACCTTTTCTATTTCTCCCTTGTTGTACATTTTTGACAGGCACAATGTCATGTCTTTGATAAACTTTTAATGGAATCAAACTGTTGTCAAGTGTCAAGAAGAAATTCATGAAACGTGCATATAATGCTGTAGAAATGAACAAATGGTTTGCATTTTAAATTTATCACTACAAGTTTTGAAAATGAATTTAAACAGCTCACTGGAAAAAAACGTTTAAACAACTGTCATTAGAAATGCTGCACCTTTTTTTCCTCTGTTACATTTTTGTGAAGGGACCATTTTGCATATTGTTTTTCTGTATTCTGGCAGCTTTAGGAACATTTTATGATTCACAACACATTTTTTAAAGTTTGTGGGTGAGAAAAATAATCAATGATTGGGTTGAGACCTCGACAAGGAAATCTCAGGCTCATTTTCAGTATATTTAAGTCTCGTGCTTGGCATAGCCTTGCCTGAGACTTAAACTGACAAGTTGTTTGAGATTTCCTTGTCTCCGTCTCAACCCCATCATAGATTCTATTAATAACATCACAGACTGGTCTAAGCTTTGTTAGCTCACAAAAGTGCAGCTGAAGACAGGTTGTAATGAGAAGAAACAATTTCAGACTTATCAGAGGTGCCCTATGACCCACAACATTAACAGAATGAAGTGACATGAAATGATAGGTGCAACAATGTAGATAAAGATGTGTAAAATTTACATAGCTCCAGATAAGGAGGAAAAACACAGACTGCTCCTCTAGAAGCAATCTGATCAGGGTCCACTATGTAGACCTGTATGACAAAACAAGAAATTCAGTGAAACCGAAGGATGCTCCCCGAAGATGCGCAGTAGTAGGAGGGTTATGTTAGTGAAAGAGTAAAATATGGTGGTCCTATACACTTTGAAGTGTGGTATGATATCTGGGGGTTTTGATATGACTGAAATACTGTTGAAAGGGGTGTAAATGTAAAAGCATCCATCCACTCTATGTTTTGAAATTAATCAATCAACTAAGTGCCAGATGTGAAAAAACCTAAATACAGTAGCTGCCTGCTGTAACTCTTAAACCAAAAGTCTAAGAATTCCCTAGTTAGTGATTTTCAACAAAGGAGAAATGTAAGGCCCCTTCCCTGCAAGGGCCTGTAAATCTTAAAGCATAAGGCTGAGAAAATAAATTTTGAGTTCCCTAGTAAGTGATTTTCAATGTAGAATGTCACAAAGAATACACATGTGAAGTATGAAAGCTCTATTACCCATGGTTGTGAAATAACAGATATTTTTTGTGAAAAAGGGGAGATAATTCAGTGAAAATAAGCAACATAGTTATGGCCCTTTGTCAGAATGTAGGTTTTGTGATGATATGGGTGTGAAGTTTCATAAGAGTACGACAAATACTTTTAAAATTTTGAATGAGGTTAAGTTGTTTGGTTAAGGCGAGACAAACACACAGACAAAAGCAATATAGTTATAATCTTTTGTCAGAATGTAGGTCTTGTGATGGTTAGTATGTGTGTGATGTTTCATGAGAAGGGGGCAAATACTTTTGAAGTTATGACCGAGGTTAAGTTTTTTGGTTAAGGTGTGACAAACACACAGACAAAGCATTATAGTTCTGGCCCTTTGTCAGAATGTAGGTCTAATGATTGTTAGTATGTGTGTGAAGTTTCGTGAAAGTATGGATAATACTTTTGAAGTTTTGCCTGAGGTTAAATGTTTTGGTTTAGATTTGACAAACGGGCTGACAAGGTGATTACTATAGGACACCCAAACTACTCTGTGGGGCCCCAATTAAGAAGGGAAGTAACTCTACAAATACTGTCGGCAGGGTTATGGTTCTTGCATTCTGCGATTTCTCTCATGGCCCCCTATCAGTGTATCAAGTTTCACTAAATTACCTTTAAAACTTTTAGAGATATACTCCGGACAAGCTTAATATAGCAAAAACTAAAAAGGGAAATAACTATTTAATGACTTGTGACAGAGTTATGGTTCTTGCACTCTGCACTACCTCTGATGGCCATTTATCAATGTATCAAGTTTCACTTAATTCCCTTCTATACTTTCAGAGATATGCTCCGGACAAATTTTCATTGAAATAGTTAAGAGGGAAGTAACTCCACAAATACTGGTGACAGGGTTATCGTTCTTGCTTTTTGCTATTTCTTCATGGCCCTCTATCAGTATATCAAGTTTCACTTAATTACCTTTAATACTTTTAGAGTTATAGAGTGTTACGGATGCACGGACAGACGGACGGACGGACATGTTTACGAGAGGACATTTTGTTGGGTACTTCAATGTTAATTTTCCCTGTCATAGTACCCAACAAACGCCAAAATACCCAACAGGCTACTGGCTACTTTAAGTCCGTTAACAACGTAATAAACGGCAAGTACCCAAGATAGGCCTACCCAACTAGTGTCCTCTGATTTGCTCAGACAGACGGACGGACGGATGGACGAACAGTCAGATGGACAGACAAAGCGACGAATATATGCTCTCCCTTCGGAGTCATAAAAAAGTTTAGAAAAGTTTGCAAGATGCTGCAGCAAACAACATAAACAGACATTTACAGATGCAGTTTTTCTTGGGTCCTATTAATTGTTAAACTTACCTCCAAGCAGCAATTCTGAACTTTAGAAATGTCAAACCGAGTCTCTGCATCAGCTTAACTCCCATTTTCTTCAACAAGGTATTATTACAGTCAGCAAGGTTCAGGGATTCAAGCTTCTCTAAGACCCTGGGTGTGTATTGTAGAAGGTCTTCTCGTTTACCATGTTTGAACATCTGAGCCAGAGTGGTTAGTAAGCCAGTCAATGTCATGGAGCCCATCATAGTGGTGTCTGTAATATGAATAGGTTATTTGACCCATTTAGTACCAGAAACCCCAAAATGGGTACCCTGGCAAACAATGCAGGCCCAGATCAGATGCCACAGAACGTGGCATCTGATCAGGCCCTCCAGTGTTTGCTAAAAGTTCAGCCATTTTCCAAATAAATTTTGATAAAAACACAACCTGACACCCCTTAATTTTGAAATGAACTCCTGCTATATATAAGAAGGAAGATTCCATTTGGTACAAACAGGGTTAAACAGGATTACATTGATGTGATTTATAACGAACAGCGTTTTCTGTGTATTAATAACAAAATTATTTGACATAAATTCACAGACTAGCTGTTCAAACCCTTGATTAAGCTGTTTAATGTACATTACAACTTTGCAACTAACAGCTTAGCAATGCAACCGCTGTCGTCGGTTTGTTAAAGAGCAAATATGTCAAAAGACAATGACACACGGAACAAGAATTTGCGTCACAAGTGACATGCTTGTCAAAGTATATGGAAACTGTAATCCATATTTAGAAAATTGAATACCAGTAAAATTTCTGCTTTACACAGAAAGTAAAAAAAAACCTATACCATTGCAATCCAGCCTTCTTCAGATTTGTGTTGCATATTCAAAAATGTTATTAACATTATGTCAGATATCTAAAAGTATCTGCAAACCAACTGAGAAGGACTAGCTATGCAACGGGGAGATCTCCTATTGCTAAACTGCTGTTTGCATGGCTGTAACCATTCAAGCAGAAGGCATTTACCACAAGCAGACAGCATTTTTAAGTATTCGTTTTTCTTATTTTTCAGAGCAATTTTGGCTTGACATTACATGTCAATCATCTGCTAGTGAGACAATTCACATGAAAAGTCCATTTTTTTTTCTCAAAAACATAAAAAATATATTGATGTCTGCTCTAGAATTTTCCATAACACTTGAAAGTTTTAGTGGAACTTAATACATATATCTGTTTCAAGCTTTAGCACATTTATATTAAAAAAAAAAAATATCCAACAATCAAACACAATTTATCAGGGTTTTAACTTCATTTTTCTTTAATTATTCTAAAAGCTCATATGATTTTATTTTAACAATTTTGTACTGACTGGAATCTGAAAATAAATTGTGTCTAAATATAGCTGGCTGAGTGGCAAACAGTGTGGACCACAATGAGATGGCATGTTCTGTGGCATCTAATCTGCATCAACACTGTTTGATCAGGCTGAAGGTTAATTCACTAAGTTTAGGGAGGTTAGTCATTGCAAATTGGTAGTTTTATGGTCCTAAAATCACATCATCATTAAACACACTTTGCAACCTCCCAAAATGACCATTCTGAAGACATTTATCTTCTTATACAAGCACCCAAAACCTAAAAATAGAGTTATCAGACTGAGTTTGTACACCAACACGAGGAAAGTACATGTACACTATTACTTCTTTTGCATATTACTCTATTCCACTTACAGTCTGCTTTGTCCAAACATTTCATAATCCAGTCTATGAAGTCTGGTAATTTCTGTTTCTTTACATCGGGCCGTGTCATAAATCTTGCCATCATGTAGGCCGCAGCATCTCTTGACTTGTCTGACACTGTCAGGTAAATCTAAAACATCAATTCAGATACCTACAGGTAAATATCATGTGCTGAATCCACAGATCCAGACAGGAAGACTTAAGGAAGATAATAAAGGAGAATGGGAACACCTTGCAGATTTTTCCACCATTTTTCAAAGGAAGAAAACTTTCAGGACTTCGTGTTTGCTTTTTCATAAACTCTGTCCCACTGAAAAAGGGGTCTACTCTAAAAGGAAAGAATTTGCTCCTTAGGAGCAAAATTTGCTCCTAAGGAGCAAATTCTTTCCTTTAAGGATGTGGGAGACAAAAACATTTTTGCAGGAGTTGGCTACCCTGAAAGTGTTCCCATTCCCCTTAAGGGATAATATTCCTTATTTTTTATCAGATTTATATGTTATGGGTACCTGTTAGAATCACCTCATTGAGGTCATTCTAACAATTACCCATGACATAATTATCTTTTTATGTAGAAATATGAAATATAATTACCCATTAATTATCCATGTTATGCCTCGTTATTTGAGGCTGTGTGTATCATTTAATACATGTAGCATCATACATGAGTGTTCATGTATTACTGAATTTATTAAACTTGTTGAGGAAATGGGATAAAAAGCGAGGCTTTCCTCGCATTTTATGCCTTTTCCTCAAGGAGTTTAATATACTACTCAAAGTTTGATAGGGATCACTTTTTATATACCAAATTTTGCACTGAAAAGTTATAATTTCATGACAGAGTTTGTACTCTGTGTATTGATAAATATCGTAAGCAGAAACTCATATGCAATTCAGCACTCACGAAAGTGCACACTTCTTACACTTCACAAATGACGTCAGTCACCCCAAAAATCTTGCGTAACACTGCATTCCAACAGAAAAATCAAACATGTCAGTGTTCCTTTTCTAGGGGTAAAAAGGACTTCATTTGATTTGTGAAAGTCTAAACCGCCTAGGGGACAGTTAAGAAACCGTCTGAGCCCCGAAGAAATAAACCGTGGCATCGGAATGTTGGAATCTTGTGTCTCTCAACGTCGTGTTGCTGGGATTCTGAATGTGTCTCAGAGCGTGGTTTCCCGAATGTGCAGTTGGCATCTTACCCACGGAAATCCTTCACACAGACACAGCGGGAGTCGAGAAAGGGCTACAACTCAACATCAGGGTCGTTTTTTGTTCATTCAGTCTCGACGTCTACGGTTCCTGAACGCTACGCGCTTGGATAACGAGTTTACGAACCGAACTGGAGTACGAATTTCTACACAAATTGTCAGAAACAGGCTCCACGGGTTCGGACTTAATGCCAGAAGGTCTGCTATACGTGTTCCGTTGATGATACAGCACGCTCAAGACCGGTTGGACTTTTCCAGAACTCACGTCAGGTGGAAGATTCGTGACTGGACGCCAGAACTGTTTACTTATGAGTCCAGATTCTGTCTAGCATTCACTGATAAACGTCAATTAGTGTGGCGAATGTCTAAAGAGCGATTCGATGACTTGAATGTGGCAAAGCATGATCGCTATGGAAAGGAATCGATCATGGTTTGGGCTGGGATAAGCATGAATGGTAAAACTGACTTGTACGTCGTTGAAAACGGAACGTCAACGTCAGTGAGGTACTGTAATGAGATTCTTGATCAGTTTGTGAGACCATATGCCGGTGCTATCGGCCCGGACTTTATTCTGATGGACGATCATGCCCGTCCCCACCGTCTCCACTACACTGAAGCCTATCTGGAACGTGAGACAATCGTTTGTATGGACTGGCCTGTTCGATCACCGAACTTAAATCCGATTGAGCATGAGTGGGACATGCTACAGCGTGCTGTTTCAGCCCGACCTGTGCTGCCGAAGACTTTACAGGAGCTCAAAGATGCATTTGTTGCTGAATAGAGGCCGATTCGACAAAACCGGATACAAACTCTGATTACGAGCATGTGTTGGCGATGTCGTGCTGTAATTGATACCCGTGGACGCCATACATGTGATTAGGCACGTTTGTCTTAACAAATTTGGAAATTTGTGAAAAATCAAGTGTCCAAATCCTTTCGTGTAACGGCAAATTTTATGGGTGCCAAGACGGTTGTTGCTGTCACGCTTGAATGCAGTGCTAATTGACAAACTTAATCACTAGTCTTTGTGAAGGATATGTTTTCTATCATTATGTATCAAGTTTGAATTCAGCTGAGTAAGTTATCCAAAAATTATTTTGCATTAAAAAAGTGATCCCTATCAAACTTTGAGTAGTATAAATCCAATAATACTTGAGTATGAATGCAAGATTCTATTTATCATAAGATATTTAAAACTCATTTTATTCACAATTGTTTTACAAAAATGTCAATATTCCATCATAAGTAAACGCGATGTCAATAAGGACGTCCAAAATGTAACATTATGGAGTGTACCTAACAAATTTGCATGTTTAATCCTTTAGTGGATTATTGAATTTATTACATGGCGTTATCACATTCTCACATGCAACGTCATGTGATAAAGTGAAGTCATATTGTAACACTATTGTTGGTTTTATAGTTTTACACCCCTTTCAAGACTATTTCACTTATATTGAGACAATCATTAATTAGGGTGGGCGAAAACCGGAGTATCCGGAGAAAAACCACCTGACCTTCTGGTGCTTATTTTGAGGAAAGGTAAGGTTTGACATTAAATGTGAAAAGTCTGCAATAATTCACAAATAATTTCAAGCCTTATTTTTCTCTGAAAAAATAATAAAATAATGTAAGAAATAAAATTACCATCTGCACAAAAAATTTCCAAGGTGCTCTAAGAAATATACTCCAAACAAAAATAAATGTATGGAATATTTGTGCCCGAAATACCTACCTTCCCAACATCCAATATCCTATCCATGACTGGCTTCTTTCCATCCCCATTATCCTGTCTCACATTACTGTCTAGTCTGGAGAGGTCAAAGGGTATCATACAGGCCATAGATAACCATAGCAACAAAATGTAGCGAGTCTCCCATGTCTGAAAAAAAAAAAACACCATAACTAATTCGGATATCATATACATGTGCATGTAGTGTCAGAAAAAAAGAAGTAACAAATTTTGGGATATTTATTTCTTATTTCTCAATCTAAACATATGAGACACAAAAATTGTCTCCCCTCCAAAAATGACAGAAAATAATGCCAGGTGTATCCACTCTCCTTAACCCTTGTCCTGCTGAATATTTAAATATGCCACACCCACTCCTGATTATCAACCAATCAGAATACTTGATGGCAAATATTACAACAAATTAATAAACTGAGTGGCAAACAATGAAGAGCCAGATCAGAAGCCATCTGATCTGGATCTTCATTGTTTGAAAGATATCCGGGCTCAGCAGGACAAGGGTTAAATACGTGTATCTTCATTTCCCAGGTTGCTCTATAATCTAGTAGAAACAACACAGATCTAACCAGAATATGAAAAGATAATTATTATGCAGCGAGAAATCAAGGTCATGCTTAACCCATAAAATGCCAATCACGACAATTGTCGTCTGCCCTATCGCTTGCTGGTTACTAAGTCAATGTTGCAAACAGTGTAGACCCATATACCGGTTAATCTATCCATGAAAGGCAGCAAAATGGTTATTGATGAAGATAAAATGCTAATTGGTTATTAAGAGGTTTTCTGTCGGTTGTTTTTTTTTCAACAAAATCACATATTTGGTCTTCTTTTCAAGTCAATTTTTGCATCTGTTTTTCATTCCAGAAGTTTTGACTAACAGAAGTTGCAAAGGTACTGGACTAATTTGTGTATCGAATCAACATTAGCAAGCATTACCATTCAGAGCGTGCAAAAGTTAGTGCAGTAAATTGTTATATAACAACTTCTTTGATGGAAAACTCTTTTGTCTCGACTTTCTATTCTAAGACAACCCCGGCAGAGCTCAACCACTAGTAAATGTTTGAAAATGGTGGATATGTCAGGTAGCAGTGGCATGAAGATTTCTTATTTAGTTATGTATACCCCTGTAAACCCTAGTTTTCTCTACATAAAGATGGGTTTAGAAGTGTGTTCAATGTCCATTACACAAACCTGTTATTGTGATGGAAAATCAGAACCTTATGTGTTGGTCGAAGTGTTGGTTGAAGCAAGTGCAGCAAGAAACAAGAGGCCCATGGGCCACAATGCTGTCCAGAACTCAGGCGGACACTGCCCACTGGCAGCCATGTATGGTTTCAGGTTTTATTGATTATAAAGTCTCCCAAACAAACCCCATTTCAAAATGAGCACCCATGTGGACTCTGTATCTGAAATATTAGGCCTTTTATGAGGAGGAAGGATGAGACATGGACCCAACAGAGCCCTGAATGGTATCACTGAATCCATCTTATCATAAGGCACATGAATATATATGGTTTAGGGGTTGGGATGTGTACTGTTCCTGAGATATAAGGCCTTTTAAGCTGTGAAGGGGTTGGAGCATAGCCCTGGCAGACCCCAGGAAAGCCAAGATTGTTGTCGCTGAATGTGTCTTATAATAAGGACCAAGAAAATATATTGTTTAGGGGTGGGGATATGAACAGTTTCCAAGATATGAGGCCCTCTTATGAAATGATGAGGAGAGGAATGGCCCCTGTGGACCACCAAGTTTGTGTGACTGAATGTGTCTAATCATAAGAAACAAGAATATATATGACTATGAGGTGGGGATCTTAATGGTGTCTGAGATATATGGCCTTTTATGAAGTAGAGGCGTGGGCCATGGCATCAGCATGTTGCCCTAGCACATAGACGCATTGATGTGAGTGAATGAGTCTTATTATAGGGAACACAAATATACATATTTTAGGGGTGGGGATCTGAACAGTTTCTGAGATATATTGCATTTTATGAAGTGGAAGGGTGGGGCATAGCCCCAGCACACCCCCAGGGACCCCTAGGTTGGTATCACTGAATGTGTCTCATAAGGAACAAGAATATATATGGTTTAGGGGTGGGGGTTCTGAATGGTTTCTGAGATATTGAGCCTTTTACGAAGTGGAGGGGGTTGGGCATGGCCCGGGCACATCCCAGAGGACCCCCAGGTTGGTTTCAATGAATGCGTCTTATCATATGAAACAAGAATATATATGAATTTGGGATGGGGATCTGAATGGTTTCCGAGACGTATCACCTTTTATGAAGTGGAGTTGTGGGGCACAGCCCCCGTGCGACCCTTAGATTGGTATCACTGAATGCGTCTTATCATAAGTAACAAGAATTTATATGCTTTAGGGGTGGGGATCTGAACGGCTTTTACTAAGTGCAGGGGGTGGGGCATAGCCCTGGCACATCCTAGGGGACCCCCAGATTGGTGTCACTGATTGCGTCTTTTCATAAGAAACAAGAATATACATGGTTTTGGGGTGGGGATCTAAAGGGTTTCCGAGATATATCACCTTTTATGAAGTGGAAGGTTGGGGCATAGCCCTGGTGCGGCCTGGGAGATCCTTAGGTTGATATCACTGAATGCATCTTAACATAAGGAACAAGAATTTATATGGTTTAGGGGTGGGGATCTGAACGGTTTCTGAGATATTGGGCCTTTTATGAAGTGGAGTTGTGGGGCACAGCCCCCGTGCGACCCTTAGATTGGTATCACTGAATGCGTCTTATCATAAGTAACAAGAATTTATATGCTTTAGGGGTGGGGATCTGAACGGCTTTTACTAAGTGCAGGGAGTGGGGCATAGCCCTGGCACATCCTAGGGGAACCCCAGATTGGTGTCACTGGTTGCGTCTTTTCATAAGAAACAAGAATATACATGGTTTTGGGGTGGGGATCTAAAGGGTTTCCAAGATATATCACCTGATATGAAGTGGAAGGTTGGGGCATAGCCCTGGTGCGGCCTGGGAGATCCTTAGGTTGATATCACTGAATGCATCTTAACATAAGGAACAAGAATTCATATGGTTTAGGGGTGGGGATCTGAACGGTTTCTGAGATATTGGGCCTTTTATGAAGTGGAGGGGTCGGGCATAGCCCCCGTGCGGCAAGGGAGACCCTAAGGTTGGTATCACTCAATGCGTCTTATCATAAGGAACAAGAATTTAAATGGTTTAGGGGTGGGGATCTGAACGGTTTCTGAGATATTTTACGAAGTGGAGGGGGGCGGGCGGGGCATAAGCCCCGCCACATCCTAGGGGACCCTCAGATTGGTGTCACTGAATGTGTCTTATCATAAGAAACAAGAATATATATAGTTTAGGGGTGGGGATCTGAATGGTTTCTGAGATATATGGCATTTATGAAGTGGAAGGGTGGGGCATGGCCCCAGCGCACCCCAGAAAGACCCCAATGTTGGTATCACTGAATGTGTCTTATAATAAGGAAAAAGAATATATATGGTTTAGGGGTGGGGATCTCAATGGTTTCTGAGATAAATGGCATTTTATGAAGTGGAGGGGGTGGGGCATGTCCCCGGCACATCCGGGGGGGACCCCAAGGTTGGTGTCACTTAATGCATCTTAGCATAAGGAACAAGAATATATATAGTTTAGGGGTGGGGATCTGAATGGTTTCTGAGATAAATGGCATTTTATGAAATAGAGGGGGCAGGGCATGTCCCCGGCACATCCCGGGGGACCCCCAGGTTGGTGTCACTTAATGCATCTTATCATAAGGAACAAGAATATATATGGTTTAGGGGTGGGGATCTGTAAGGTTTCTGAGATATAAGGCATTTTATGAAGTGGAGGGGGCAGGGTATGGCCCAGGCACAACCTAGGGGACCCCCAGGTTGACATAAAAGCATATGGCTGAGAGAAGTTTACTCAAGGAACATGTTTATGTAAGTTTTGTAAAAATATCTGCAATGACTTGGCAGTAAATGCCATTTTTCAGTTTTCCCCATTATAAGTCAATGGAAACTCTAAGTTGCCATAGCAGCAAAACTAAAAGGCCAAATTTCATAAAAAACACAAAACCTGTAAAGGCAAATATGGTGAATATTTTCATAAAGTCTCAGCCTCCTAGAGCATATGGTTTCTGAGGAGATGATTTTTTAAGTATTTTTGTCTATTTTTTGCATTTTGGTTTCCATGGCAACCAATAACAAGAGCACCGCATGCGGGTGCCAACGCTCGTCTGCAGTTTCTTTTAGAAAACCAAAGTTCTAAGTCAAACAAGAGCAATCAAATTGCAAGATGGAGTTATAAAACTTGTAGGGAATGTAGCTCTTGTGATGGTGAGTATGTGTATGAAGTTTCATGAAGGTAGGCCAAATACTTTTGGAAATATGGTCAAGGTTAAGGTTTTCGGTTAAATTTTCGAAAAATAGGTCAAAGTTCAAAGGTCAAGGTCACAGATCAAAAAATGTGGTATCACTGAAAAGGTCTTGTCCCAAGGAACATTCATGTGAAGTTTGAAGGCTCTGTTGTGAATAGTATTAAAATGAGAGCAAAAAAATGTGTTTCAGAAAAAAATTGGAAAAGGGGAGATAATTCAGCCAAAATCAACAATGTTGTTATGGTCCTTGGTCAAAATGAAGCTCTTGTGATGATGAGTGTGTGTATGAAGTTTCATGAGGCTAGGTCTAATAGTTTTTAATTTATAGCCAAGGTTAAGTTTTTTTGGAGCGACGACGCCAGACGACGACAACGAAGACGCCGGAGTGATGACAATAGCTCGAAAGTTTTTTTTCAAAAAACAGACGAGCTAAAAATGAGCAGAAACCTTAAAATCATACAGCAGATAGTAGATTGCCTATGGAACATTTCTATGAAAGTTTTCTCAAAATATCTGCAGAGGCTTGGCAGTAAATGCCATTTTTCAATTTTCCCCATTATAAGTCTATGGAAACTACAAGTTGCCATAGCAACCAAACTAATCAGCCGATTTTGATAAAAAACACAAACTTTCAATCCCCCAGCCCAAGGATGCTACAGATAAAATTTGGGCCCAATCGGCCCAGTGGCTTCAGAGGAGATGTCGTTTGAAAGTGTTGACGCCAGACGCCAGACGACGACGACGACGACGGACGACGACGGACGACGACGACGGACAACTGCCTATCCTATAAGCTCCCCCGGAGCCTTCGGCTCTGGTGAGCTAAAAACAGCAGGTTCAAAACGAAGTATTTACCTTTATCACAACAAAAAGGCAATATCACTGCTACGACATAGATTATTACACTTTACACAGATATTTGTTTCTTGCACACCAGACAAGGAAATCCCTGATTTTACCGTGGGATAGAAATTTATGTTCTGACCCTGGTGTTCTGACCCCAAATCGAATATAATCGCGTGTTTGATAAATGCAGTGGTTGATTACAACCTCAAGCGCGGCGTGGTCATGCGTGACGTCACTAAACATTCCTGTTGTGTCATCACAAAATGGCGGACGTCAGTAACCGAAGTGACAGCAGCATTAAAAATTTGCAATAGAAATGGAAGGTATGCAAGAAAAAGAATCCTATATGGGTGTGAGGGGTGGATTGAAAAATCCTTCCCTCGGGATCACTGTCCGGCATCACTCGGCAAGCCTCGTGATGCCGGACAGTGACCCTCGGGACGGATTTTTCCATCCACCCCTCACATCCATATAAGATTCTTATAGTATTTCATAGTACAGTTTCCTGCTACAATGCCACTGTCTTTTATTCTCTTACCCCGTGATTTTCAGGATCTTGTTTAGTGAGCAATGCTAGAACAGGCTCCACATCTACCACTTCATGTGGGAACAAACGCACCACAATCTTTGCACCTCGCATCTGCAAAATAATGAAATTATGCATCAAGTTTATGTTAAGGGGAATGGATACACTTTGCAGATTTTTCTGCCGTTTTTCAATGGGAGACAACTTTCAGGACTTCCTGTCTGCATTTCTATAAACTCTTGTCCCATGGAAAAAGAGATCTACTCTTAAAGGAAAGAATTTGCTCCTCAGGAGGCAATGGAGGCAATTTCCTTTCTCAGATCTGCAGAGATAGTTATTTGTGCTGCTCATCAATTTAGAAATGCCAACAAATGTTGGCATTTTCAAATTTTTGAGCAGGGCAGATTTCATGCTCACATGAGTTGAGCATGAAAAAAAAATTATAGCCTCGTGGCCAGGCAAACACCTTCATACTTTCAATTAATAAAAGTAGTGTTTGAAAGACTATATATTATTTTTTCATGGTTTTAGTAATTGTTTTAATGTTTAAAATACAGTCAAACTTAATTGGCTTGAACTCGGTTGGCTCGAACACCCGGGATAACTCGAACTCACGCACCGGTCCCGGCGTATTGCCTACATTTTTAATGTAAAATTACACCCTTGGCTCGAACACCGATGGGTCGAACTCTCGAACTCCTCATAAGGTCCCTATAACAATTTTTAGTGAAAAAGACACACCAATGTCTTGAATACTAACTTCCATTTTACAGATCTTCCAGACGCTTATTTGATTATTATTGTCATAAGCTGTCGGCGATTATGACAGCCACACGCTTGAACGCATTTACCTGGCGAAACTTAATTGCCGAACTGTTGTTTTGGCGAAAGTGTGAAATATGCTAGCAGGTACGAATTAAAACATCGAAGGAGACATATGGTCACCAATTTGTTTTAACAAGCTTGTTTGTAATGACACTTTGAGTTGAGAACGTTAATAAACTGCAAAGACGCTGTGCAAAACAAACATCAATAACAGACTTTTTCAGAAAGTGAAAATAGACTTTTTCTAAGAAGTGAATTGAAAGTAGAAAATGAAAACAGAAATTGCAAACATCAATAAGCCTAACGGACTTTTTCAGAAAGTTTTCTAAGAAGTAAATTGAAACAGAAATTGACTCTTGTTTTTAATGACAGATTCAATCTGTCGTTTCTAGCTATCCTGCGTGTTGTAAAGTAGTTCCGGCTTTCTTCCGACTTTCTTCCGGCTTTGACCGCCAAAGAAATATGAGTCCGCACAAAAATGTAGTCCGGTTAGGCTCAGTTATCAAAATTGTACATCCTATAATCGCAATACAAACTTTTGAAGCAGACGACTTGACGATTTTATCTTACCTTTCAGAGAATAGATTCAGCATTTCATATGAATCAACTGCATCATGCGAGACTGTAAACCTAGATAAATGCAGCACCTGCTCAGACGTCTGCTCAGGTTTTACACTGTTTTCTAACAGTGCTGTCAATATATAATCCTTAAAGACCAGCCGGTCAGCTGCAGACCAGAATATTAATGGATTTTCCGACATTCGAGGTCAAGTCTAGGTCAGTTACAACTAGGTGTATATCAGACTTTGCGAGAAAGGCTGTCCCTTTCAACCCTGGAATATGGTACAGATACCTATGCAAACAGTGTAGGTCCTGTGATATAATTCTAGGTGCCATATTTAGCAGAATGGACGAGCCCAACTTCAGTGATGGAAGAGTACACTCCAGAAACTCAAGGCAGTGAATAAATCAAAACACTGACAACACTCATGCCGATTGTCTCTAAATGCAGGCTGGTCATGAACGAGGACTTTGACTGATCCGTTTAAACTTAACGGATGTTAGTAACTGATGCAAAAAAGTAGAACAAGATCAGCACCATGTTCTGTGGCGTTTGATCTTAGTCTACATTGTTTGCCAGATCGAACATTTTATTCAAGTGCAGATTTTACAGATAACACTTACATGTACCCAAGACTTACAAACGACCCGGCTATGTTTGGGTTGATTGTTTGGCATTCGACCCGAAGTTACTAATAAAAAAGCGATTCAGAGCTAACGTCTACGTGACTATCACTGATATCTCAGAATAACCCTTTTCTTGCAGAAAATAGCCGCAGTGAGATCAGGGTATTCCATAAGACTGAAGAGGGTCATCCTGGAATCATAGGGTGAGCTTGGCAAACAGTGTAGACCAAGTTCGGACGCTGCAGAATGCGCTTCTTATCAAAATCTTCACTATTTGTTTGAAATTTCAGAGTTAAATTAAACAGTTTAATCTCAGCCCAGGACGTTTACCCCAACCTACATCCCACCAACACTTTCGGTGCTTTGATTCTGAAACCAAACGATTGCATGATTACAACACGCTTAGGCACCATGAAAAGGTTAAATCAATCAACCGTGACATATGGTTACCAATCCGGCCACGATTCTGTGTTTTGTTTTGTTTGTTTTGAGGTTTAACGTCCCCGTCAACACTGAATAGGTCATTTTGGAGTCGTTGCTTCCAATTTTGTGGGACTTTTACCCGACACTGAGATGAAATGACATCTCAAGCCCTGCCGCCCAATGAAACCAATGGGGTTTATTTGCATGGGCGGTCCGACTCGCACCTCTTTGCCTGGGCAGGCTTAGATCCTCAAAGCAGATTACCAGCACTCGTGTGCGGGTCGTTTCAACTCTGCGTGGAAGCATCATGCAGCCCATCTATTTCTTTAAGCCCCAATGGGCGGGGGCCAATGATCCTGTGTACCACCTTCACACAAGCACTGATAGAAACTACATGTTCAGGATCAAACTTTTGATGTGTGATGTAAGGTCGTGCCTAGAAAAGAAAAAATTTTATTTTGTTCTCAAAAAGCATCAAGTGAGAACGTATTGCAACATGTTTCATTAAACCCTGGACAGTTAGAGTGAGTGAGTAAGTGTTTGAGTTTTACGTCCCACCAACAGCTAAGGTCATGCGGAGACGATACCTCGGTTTAAAGACACATCCTAAAGTCTGGAGAAGACCGGTATCGATCCTGCGATCCCTGGTTTACAAGGCGAGTAGCATAACCACTACACCACGGAGGCTTCTAATGGAGAGTTAGAAGCTGGTCGGAAAGCGGATGGCGTTGACTCTGATTTTGGGTGCCACATGCGTGTGATCTATTTGTCTGTTGAAGCGACATCTTACTATCAACAGAAGACGCTAGTTGACGTCAACGAAGCGGAAGACCGACGTCAGTACGTCGAGATCGATTCATCCGACAGAGGCATAGGTGAAGCAGATTTCCGCCGGCATCTGCTACACTGTACCTGTAGATAAACAAAGGGTTTCAACTACCGACTAATAAGCACTGACACTGTTCGTCGCCCTTATGCGTTTCACTTTTGAGAGCTAGACGTCCCTGGCGTGACCAAAATTAAGACGTCGACACAGTACGGAACACTTACGCTGGTGCAGGAAATACGTACATGTATATTGCCGTCTTAGCGACTCGCATGATATGCGTTTCAGTGACACATCGCACTTCAGCGTGAATCACGCCGATGGTCGTTTCGGGATGTTTCGACTTATAGGTGTAAGGTATGCCGAGGCGACGCGTGCGTAATAGAGCATGACATATCGGATGGAATAAGCGAAATGGTATGTCAAGCTATTGCATGTAGCTAGCAACATTAAGAACATTCAAGATCATGGCTGAGACGTTAACTGAACAGCGAGACGTTACATCAATCAAACGGTCGGCCTCACGTGGTTCCATTTATTTGTTTACGCTCAGAATCAGGGATATCTAATCCAGCAGGATTACACGCGGGGTTATAGTGCTGTTCTTACTCAAAAATGTCTTCAAGCCAATGGAATTCATGTACTGGACTGACCAGCCTTTCTCCTCCGATCTCTTTGTGAAAAATAGAGTATATTTTGGGGGGAGGTATCCACAACCGACCAGACAAAAATGTTATTAATTGACAGTAGTATTGTTAAAACTTGAATTTTAATGTTTTATTTTGAAAACGTAAATAGTTTCTTTCCAAAATTTGAAACATCGAATGGCATTTCATGATACCACCGGTGTAAAGACATCTGCAAACATATCATACAATGTAATTTGCAGAACTACTTTTCTAAATTTTGAGATCGTTTTAGAAAGGTTGTCTGTAAGTTTTCACAGTGTTTTGATTTTCTCATAGAATCTGTCATTTCAGTGCCTTTGGCGCTTTGATTAATATTTGTGGTGCTGAATGGACTGTATTTTTTTCTCTATAAGAAACGGACTTTAATCGTACATGCACTGCAGTTTATTGTGTTGTGTGATAAAAAAAGTAGAAGTAAAACAAAGATCAGGAATTGATACAATTAACTTACTCCATCCATAAAAGACACCAAAGGGAAAGAAATACAAACATTAAGCGACCAGACCATAATGGAAACCTAAACAAAGGAAGGCCATATGGACAGTTACTTTCCCACAAAATGGCCATATGGCCATCCAAAATTAAAAGACACAAGTGATACGCACAGTAAGTAACAAACAACAACATAAATAAATCGCCACAGAAGAGCCGCCTTGGAACGGTCAGTGGAAGATTTCCACTGGGGGGCTTAAATCGATTTTACGTGGCCACAATCCTCGCCCTTACTTCCGTCGCGATTTAGACAAATAATTTGTTCAGTCCGCATGAAGGCCTCCTAACTCATCAGTGCAACATCTCCGTGAACACAGAAATCAAAGAACCACAGAGGTGAGACAACGGTGAGGACTCGACAGCAAGAAACCACTGAAATGCTGGAGCAAAAGAAAACCAACAGTTAGACTAAGTTTAAAACATGTGGGTCCCGGGCCCGGCCGTTTATGGCCCCAAGGCTTTATTTTGAGTAATCTTGGTAGCCCCCCCCCCCCCCATCACCTTAAGGTTTTGCGGCAGGGTTATCGCTTAATGAAACTTCTGACATGTATCTATCATCATTCCAAATATGTAGCAAATCCATCACATGGTACAAGAAATATGAGCTCCCAAAAAATATAATATAAACTAGAGCGCGATGACAAAGTTTTTCTAAAAATAGCTATAGTGACCTTGACCTTGAAAGTCGAAATGGCTCGAGATATTGTCATAAGGAACATTTGTGTGAAGTTATATTGAAATCGGTGAAGAAATGTAAGCGCTAGAGGGATGACAAAGTTTTTCTAAAAATAGCCACAGTGACCTTGACCTTGAAAGTGGAACTTGCTAGAGATATTGTCATCAGGAACATTTGTGTGAAGTTATATTGAAATTAGTCAAGAAATGTAAGCGCTAGAGGGATGACAAAGTTTTTCTAAAAATAGCCACAGTGACCTTGACCTTGAAAGTCAAAATAGCTCGAGATATTGTCATAAGGAACATTTGTGTGAAGTTATAATGAAATTGGTGAAGAAATGTAGGCGCTAGAGCGATGACAAAGTTTTTCTAACAATAGCCACAGTGACCTTGACCTTGAGGTGATGACCTTGAAAGTCGAACTCGCTCAAGATATTGTCATAAGGAACATTTGTGTGAAGTTATATTGAAATCAGTGAAGAAATGTAGGTGCTAGAGCAATGACAAAGTTTTTCTAAAAATAGCCACTGTAACCTTGACCTTGAGGCCATGACCTTAAAAGTCGAACTTGCACGAGATATTTTTATAAGGAACATTTGTGTGAAGTTATATTGAAATTGGTAAGACAAATACCTTAACCAAAGTCTTAAACATTAAAAATTTTCTAATTCTGTGACCTTGACCTTGAGGTCATGGGTATGGGTGGGGGTATTGCTGAATAAACCATTGGACCTATATGTATCATCATAGTAAATATAAACCAAATCCATCGTATGGTTATGAAAATATGAGCTCAAGTTCTACCTGGTACAAATACCTTAACCTGGGTGTTAAACATTAAAAATTTCAAAGTCCACGACCTTGACCTTGAGGTCATGGGTATGGGTGGGGGTATTGCTGAATAAAACTTTGGACCTATATCTATCATCATACTAAATATAAATCAAATCCATTGTATGGTTTTGAAAATATGATCTCAAGTTCTACATGGTACAAATACCTTAACCTGGGCTTAAACATTAGAAATTTCTAAGTTCGTGATCTTGACCTTGAGGTTATGGGTATGGGTGGGGGTATTGCTGAATAAAACTTTGGACCTATATCTATCATCATACTACATATAAACCAAATCTATTGTATGGTTTGGAAAATATGAGCTCAAGTTCTACCTTGTACAAAAACCTTAACCTGAGTCTAACAGGATTACGTACGTACGTACGTACACACTTTCGTACAGAAGGACGTACATTCGGACACCCGTACGCACGTACACCCGTACGCACGTACCCACGGACGCACGTACGGAAAACCGAAAAACACTGGATGATGCCGGGGGCATAAAAAACATTTATTGTTTTTTAATTCCTTGTAGAACAGATAGATACTGTCATGTATTGCATATGCAGGAGATAGATAGATAGATAGATAGATAGATAGATAGATAGATAGATAGATAGATACATAGATAGATAGATAGATAGATAGATAGATAGATAGATAGATAGGTAGATAGATAGATAGATAGATAGATAGATAGATAGATAGATAGATAGATAGATAGATAGATAGATAGATAGATAGATAGATAGATAGATAGATAGATAGATAGATAGATAGATAGATAGATAGATAGATAGATAGATAGATAGATAGATAGATAGATAGATAGATAGATAGATAGATAGATAGATAGATAGATAGATAGATAGATAGATAGATAGATAGATAGATAGATAGATAGATAGATAGATAGATAGATAGATAGATAGATAGATAGATAGATAGATAGATAGATAGATAGATAGATAGATAGATAGATAGATAGATAGATAGATAGATAGATAGATAGATAGATAGATAGATAGATAGATAGGATAGATAGATAGATAGATAGATAGATAGATAGATAGATAGATAGATAGATAGATAGATAGATAGATCTGTAACTATTGCATGTGCATATCATCATGTTGTAAATAAAGCAACAACTTTCAATTCTGAAGCTAAGGGAGTAACCTTTGTTTAGCTTGTAAACAGGGTCAAGGGTCACCAAATCTATTCTTTCGGGAGTGTTCCAATGTTGTGCATGAATTTCTGCTATGTAGTCATGACAATTAGATAGGTTCCCAAGATACTGTGCATGGCTTAAATTAGATATATACTGTCTGGTGTTGACCTTGAAAATAAGGCCAAGGTCATCAAAATGTAATCAAATGATATATCCATGCCAGTTTTGTTAGAATCTGAACAAACATTCCCCAAGATACTGATACAATATCCTGTACACACAAGCTAAAGCTGGCTACAATCTAACTTCTTCATTCCAGTGTTGACCTTGAAAACAAGGTCAAGATCTCCGTTATCTAATCAACTGGAAGGCAAGTTCCAATGGTATACATGTATCCATTTGGTTTAATAGAAACCAACAATCTATTGACCTTATTTGCATTATTAAATTACGCATAATCACGCTCTCCTTTCCTAGCGAGATTTCGAGCTTGGGGGGCCACGTGATCATCTAATATGGTCGCCAACGTTACTGTCTAGTTAAACACGTTAAAGTCGTTGTAATTATTTACGTTTTTCTTGAAGTTTTGCCGACCAAATAAGATAAATAGTGAAGTGATAATTCCGAATATTGTTTTATTCATATTTGCTTGATGTTATTTAAATAAAATATTGATTTTCGAACGATTAGACAGTGGCTGAAAGGCACTTATTTCGCAACAACAACAACGAGTGTACGGGGGTATACAAAAAGCGCTAAAGGAGTTACACATCTTATTTTATTTGTGCCACATTTTGTGGTAATCCTACTGTAGAATGGGGCAGGGGGTGAGTGTAAATATATAGTCGATGAGTTGGAGATAAATTTCAAATCTATCCAAACAAATAAAAGTAGATATAAAATGACCTGTTATTAAGGGTCACAAGATGGTCTGATCCATGAGGGTTGGATCCACTACAATGTGAATCTTATTCCCCAATGATTTTCTTCTGATTAAATGACAACAGCCTCCAATTAATCTCAGGGGTTCTCAATGTCTCCAATCCTGCCCATGTTTTCATCTGTAGTTATCCCCACGTTTTTAAAAAAAAGTGGGGATATTGTTATCGCCTGTCTGTCCGTCTGTCCGTCTGTCTGTCTGGCTATCTCCTCCTAAACCGTTAGCCGGAATTCAACCAAATTTGGTATGCGAGTTGCTTACATGAATGGCTTGCGCAAGAGCACATTTTTTTTTGTCCCCGCCCCCAGGGGCCCTGGGGAGGGGTCAAAAGGTCAAATATCAATAAAATTCAATTACAAAGTCAATTTTGAAGATTTTGATGCCAAACTTTGCACATGTACTTAGTTATGAAAAAAGTAAAACATATTGAACGGGATTTGGGCTGTGACCCCTAGGTCACGCCCTGGGGGTCGGACTTGGGGGGGTCGGGGGTCAAAATTAAAGTTTTTCAGAACATAGTCATGTTGCATATCTATGCGAAGGGGATAATGGGTAGAATAAACTACAAGTAAAATTTTGACCCTGGGGTCAGATTGGGGCCCTGGGAGAGGGGTCAAAGGGTCAAAATTTAAGTTTTTTGGAACATAGTCATGTGGCATATGAAATTGAAGGGCATGATTAGTAGAATATAATACAGGTAATATTTTGACCATGGAGTCAAATTAGGGCCCAGGGTGAGGGGTTTTCGGTACTTGGCCCCTCTGTAGAAAGCGTGGGGATTTGCGATGGCGCGCCATCGACAGTATTCTAGTTTTTTTTTAAGTAACAGTAATGGTCAAATGTGACCGACGCAGTATCAGTAGAAAGGAAGGAAAGAAAGAACAGTATATGTACACAAATAAGAAAAGCACCAGATACACCCACACAGACAATATATACAGCTGTAGTTGTCAAGTTATAAATACATAGCTTTAACCCATTTAGTACCGGAAACCTTGGCAAACAGTGCAGGCCCAGATCAGACGCCGCAGAACATGGCTTTTGATCAGGGCCTACACTGTTTGCAAAAAAAAAAATCAGACTTTTTCCAAATTAATTTTGAAGGAAACACAAGCAGACACCCCTAAATTTTGAAATGACTTTTGAAAGTCATGCCTTTTTATTATACCATTCAGGCTTTTCTGGAAACCTATGGAATTAGCGAACTGCTCCCTTTGAGAGTACATGGCTACAACCTGGAGCACCAAAGAAGTCATTCTGGCCCATAATTTCCTGTGATAGACCGATAGAAACGTAGAAAAAGATCATAAGTGAATGCACGATCATCTCCATGGCACTCACACTTACGGAAAGCATTGTTTACACAACTACATTTTAACTAACTCGTTGTTGTTGCGAAATAAGTGCCAAACAGCTCACCAGTTTCAGAAACGGTCTTTTCGTTAGAAAATCAATATTTCATTTAAATAACAGCAAGCAAACAGGAATAAAACAATATTCGGAATAATCACTTCACTATTTATCTTATTTGGCCGGCAAAACTTCAAGAAAAACGTAAATAATTACAATGAATTTATCTTGTTAAACTAGGAAGTAACGTTGGCGACCATATTAGATGATCACGTGGTCCCCCCAAGCTCGAAATCTCGCAAGGAAACGAGAGCGTGATTTTGCGTGATTTAATAATGCAAATTTCGTGAATTAAAGTGACAATATGCACACAAGAAACTACCAGGCAAATGCAAGTTATTCAAGAGACACAGCTCCAGATAAGGCGCTTTTTCATCCTAAAAGTATTGATATTTTTCTTATTTCTGCATCAAAACATACGTTGTGGGTATTCATTAGAAGCACCTCGGAAAGTTGATTTTGTGCAGAAACAAGAAAAATAATATTTGGATACTCCCTCTTATCTGGGGCTATGAGAGATATACACACAAGAAACTGTCAGGGAAATGGTTTGATGAAAATCCATCCACCCGTTCTGAGGGCACACAAGCAGCTGTCACATGAATGCTAACAGGATCCATACCAAACCTCCAATAAGACCCGTACTATGGTCGAAGACACACTTCAGCTGGCCCGCCAGGTCAGCCTGGTCGGAACATTCTCTTGTTGCCCAATGAATACCCAGAGGCTATAGGAGGCTCAAACCAACAGCGAAGACTCTGATCAGACTGTGCGGATGCGCAGACAGATCTGAGTCTTAGCTGGTCGCACAAGTCTTATTGTAGATTTTTTCAAGTGCTGGCTATTATAGCTTCTCTCATCTCTGGTTGGAAGTGTATACAATATGAAACTGGTTCACGGACACAGGATGTTTAAGCAACATCATATCGACAGTGATGCAACCCAATGATGTTACATCACAACTGATATGACGTTACCAACAGGGTGTATGCCTGCTGAAATAGCAGTGAGTGACAGGAAAAGGAGCCAATGAGACAAGCCCTCTCACCTTTGTCAAGATGTAGAGATACTTGAAGGCAAGATCTTGCAAAGCTGGAGCAGCCTTAGGATTTTTTCCAATAGTCAACAGCTGGTTCATTAAATCCTCTGAAATAATACAAACAAAAAATAGTATTTCATTAATAAGCCTTTTTGCCCACTAAGTATCTGAAATAGACTCTTCCGCCTTCTAATTGGGAAAGAAACATGGTCAAAAATAGGGATTTCAATTATACACTGCTACCTCATTATAACACTGTTCATTATAACACGGTTATAGATGTAACACAGTTATGGATATAACATGGTTTCAAGATGGATCCCAAAAATGTATAGATTATATAGAAAAATGACCATTCATGGTCATTTTTCTATTTAATCTATACATTTTCATTTGGATATAACATGGTTGTATAACTAACACGGTTTAGGTTTCCGACCCCAATAAAAGTGTTATAAAGAGGTTGTGGTATAATACAAAAACAGTTTTGTTGCAAACAGTGTAAATCGTGATGAGATGTCTCATTATGAGCCATCTCATCTAGATTTACACTGTTTTCATATACATGTACTGCAATGATCCTAAGTACTGGGACAGTTAAGCCTAAGCAAACAGCACAGACCCAGATCAGACTGCTCCTCAGGGCCATTCTGTCTGCACCTTTTGGACTCCTTGCAGGATCGTGAAACAAATTTGTTAAAGATTTAGAAGAATTACATCACGTCCTCAAGGTGTCCTCAAGGTGTCTGAATTTTTTAGGATTTTTACGGAAAGTACCAGTACTTTTATCAGCAGTACTTTTATCAGTGTACAGGATTTAGGGGAACAGACATAGCTAGCATATTTCTGCTAAGTTTTGCAAGGGAGACAATTTTCAGGACTTTCTGTTTGCTGGGGTGTCTAAAAGACAAAATTAATTCCTCTAGAGAAAATTCTTTTCATTTCTTTAAGAGAAGACCCATGATACGAGGACTGTTCAAATATGAATGCAACTAAGCACATAAAAATGATTCCGTGATAGATTTCAATGAAAAATTTATTTTGTCCCCACAAAGTATTCCCCTTTAACAGATATACAAACTTTCAGTCTTCTGGGGGGGGGGGTGAGGGAGTTCAACAACCTTTTCCTGCTTCAGATAGTCTTGCACAATGAACGCCTTGTGGGATGACACATTGTCATGTAGCAATCTGATATTGGCCAAACCAGTTGCGGGTCTTCGTTCTTTGAAATATTTCTTCAATTTTCGAAGAACTTTATTCTTGTAAAACTTCACATTTACAGATTTGCCTTTAGGCACAGCAACCTGAATAGCAGGGCCCTGATTTGAAAAGAATATGGCATACATTACCTTCTTGACGCTCATGGTCCGCTTCGCAATGCATGGTCTTTTGCAATACTTTGTTGCCCATATTTTGTTCTGAATCTTTCGTTTTGGCTCAAAAAAGTGAACCCATGTCTCGTCACCTGTGACGACATCAGCGAAAGACCGTGCATTGTAATTTGGAAACTTTTTAAGCAACTTCTTGGCGCACTGAACGCGTGTCTTTTTCTGCTCATCTGTCAACAGATGGGGAATCCATCTAGCACAGATCTTTCTCATTTTCAAATCCCGTTTCAGAATTGTATGAGCTGCTCCTAATGAGATGCCAACCATACTAGCTATTTGCCTAGTGGTGAATCATGCATCGGTAGCAACTATTTCTTTCACTCTAGCAACCATCTTGGTAGATGTTGCTCTTTTCGGCCGACGATCATGTGGTGCATCTTCTGTTGAGCCTAGCCCACAGCTGAGTTTCTTACACCAACGAAAAACTGTCGGAAAAGACATTTCATTATGCCCAGAAACCGAACATATTTCATCAAAAATGTCTTTGCACCGTATACCAAGAATACAACAATTCTTAATATAGGACCGTATTTCAACGGCGTACTCCGACCTTCTTCCAACCATGTTTTGTATTAATATACAAGAGTAGACAGTGTTTATCGAACGATATACATGACTAAAGTGCACGGATTTTAACAGGTTTGGTATCAATGTATTGGTAAAATGTTTTTCTACGCTGTGATATTTATTTCCAGGTGATTTTCGCATTAGTGCATGAGAAAACGTTCTACTTGCATTCATATTTGAACAGTCCTCGTATTGATAAGCAAGACAAAAATATCTCAATAGAGTTGCCTCCCCTGCAGGTTTATTCAATCCTTTTAATAAGTCCATGCAGTGTGAACACTCGTCTAATGTGAAACTGATAAAAGCTTACTGACAATATTTTTTTTCTTAATTCTCATTTCTCGCAAAAGCAATCATTTTCAGTACACATTCATATGAGCACACCCTAAATCAAGGTTTGGAGCATATATCAAAAAAGAAATGTAATGTCCATTCATGGTACTGGTAATTTATTTTGAGTACGCATTCAAATGAGCACCCAAAATCAAAAGTTGGTATGGATATCCAAACAAAAATGAATAGATTATACTGAAAAGTGGCCATTAATGGCCATTTTTCTACATAATTTTTACATTTTTGGATCCATCTTTATCCAAAACCTTGTTGTAATGATCAGTGTTATAAAGAGGCCAAGGAAAATATTGCATTTATGATTTACAGTAAAAATTTCCGCTATTAAGACCACCTAAAATTAAGACTAATTCTGCTTTAAAAAGCTTATTAAGTTGTTTGCAGTTATTCTTTCTTTGTGTTTTCTGCATGCGTGTCCTCTGGTCAGAGACCACCTTTGGGACTGTTCAAAAGTGGTTTTCAAGACCACTTTTGAACAGTCCCAAAGGTGGTCTTAACATGGGAATTTTACTGTAGTTTCATATAAGTGGATGCACTTGACATATTCTCTACCACTCTGTACACAGATGACAAATTTTGTGATTTTCCATTTGCTTTCCTGTAGTTTTGTTTGGTTTGGGATATTACGGCTGGGCACCAAGAGCTCTCAGAAATACAGGATTGACGACAACTTTTTGCCATTGTACGTGTAAAATTCACTATCAGCGATTCAATGTATGCATGTTTTTATCTTGTGACATGCTATCAAAATTACAGAAGTGGTAAATTCAGTAGCTAATTCAGTAGACATGTCCTTTATTGACAGCCAATGGGAAAGACGATATTGGAAAGTGGTCATTCTGGTGTTAAAAATGATTGTACCTTTTAAACTTGCCACATTAATCCTCCTGTTATTACAGATTACACTTGATTAATTTACTGATTGATGCAATGTGAATCATCAACGGATTAACATTAGTTGGTAAACCATCATATGATTGAGGAATGACCAATGTCAATAACATTGTCATGTATTTTTGCAACTTCACAATCGTATTTTATCCCTCTGTCAAAGAGTGTTTCGATGTTTATTGGTGACAAAAATATCTGTTAAACTTCAAAATAAAATTATTTTAACATTTAAAAGAAGTCAGACTTAGTTAGGATGCCTTCTGTACATATTAGTTTATTATAAAAATAATGAGTGTTTATGTACGTCCAAATTTGAAATCACAAATATGGCTGTACAGAATGCTGTTTTACTGATCTGAGTGGGTTAATTGTATTGATTCCTGATCATTGCCTCCACTTCTATTTTACATAATTATCTGCTGTTATCCTAATATTACATGATTTTTATTGTTTCAATGTCTGTTCCCAACTTCACACTTTAGAAAAGCCGACATTCCTGTGCTGATGTTGCATTGTTTGGCTATAAGTGTTAGAATAAATATTAAGCAACTGCATGTTTTTGGGAGAGTGGGGTTTACTGGTTTCCAAATATTTCTCCAAAATACTAGATTGTGGGTGCTCCAAAGAAACACATCAGTGAAATGGTTCTATCTACTACCTACAACCTACATCTTTGGGACAAAGTTATTAAATGTATTTATCAGAGAAAGAGACAGTTTGGGAGCCAAAAGTATATAGTTATTCACATGGATGTGTAGCCTGATAATAAGAAATTTTTTCTATGTTCTATGTGCAATCAAAATCAGGACTCCAACTTTTTATATTTACCTGTGGATCCAACTTTTCACAAGGAAGGATTCCTGGAATCCTAGTTTCAAAATCCTAATGAGAGCTCTGGGAACCCACAACATATGTTTTCATGCAATAATAATCATAAAATGTAAATACTTTTCTGGAGCTATGCAACTGCCCTTTTTGAAACAGTGGAAGGGCGAGAAAGACCTTATAACCCATTGTATGCTAATGGACTCCTCGATTGCAATATGTTGGACAAGTCCATTTGTCATATAAGGGGTGTCAGGCCTAATTTTTCATTTTTATTCTAACTTTGATGGAAAATTCTGTTAGCAAATAGTGCAGCCACTGATCAGACGCAGGGTTCCGGGGCGTCTGATCTGGGTCTGCACTATTTGCCAAGGTACCCCTTTAGGGGTTTCCCACATACAAAGGGTTAAACTACATGTATTTCTTTAAGAATGATATTGTTCCTGAAGGGAATCAAACCAGCAACCCCCTGATAACCAGTGAGACATGCATTCAAATGAATCCGAATCAACGAGGTCAGCTCCTCTAAAGTAAGTACAGCTAAAATAAACATTCCGAGCCCATCTGTTCAAAGCATTGTTAGTTTAATGATCTCGATCCCACTGTTCAAATCATAGTTCGCTGAATGAACCCAGCAGGCACATGACGTAATTGTGACGTCACATCAACGTAGGTGCAAAATCTTGACGTTTATGCAATGTCATATCAACGTCGGTGCAACGTCAGGACATGACATTGCACCGAAGTTGATCTGGCTTTGCCCTGGCAACCTGTGCCTGCTGGGAACTTGTTTGTGGTTGAAATGTTAACTGTTCCAGTAAGTAAACAAGAAAAATGCCTAATGGCATTATGGACGGGTTTTTTTTTCAGTACGGTTAGGATGGTGGTGGCATGGGTGGGGTAGGGTAGGGTGTGCTGGTGTGGGGTAGGGTGAGTTGGGGTGGGATGGGTTAGGAGTCGGGTGGGATGGGGGGGGGGGTTATGTGTTTTACGAAGAAAAAAAAAATAAAGTTTTTTTCTATTTTTAGCTCTATTTTTAGCTCTTGTGGCCACTGATTTTAGCAATTTTGAAAAAGGGTCACCTAATGAACATTTCTGTAAAATAATTTTGAAATAGGGCCATTATCCCAGGAGGAGATGTCGTTTAAAGAAATTGTTGACCGACGACGGACATCAACTCACCTTGAGCACTTCGTGCTCAGGTGAGCTAAAAAAAGAACGAAAAAAAAAAAAAACAAAAAAAAAAAAAGAAAACTCCATGCCTGTGCATGCATGTATGTATTATTACTAGCAACTATCAGGGGAGGAAGATAATAATTGTTCATATGTGTTTATGGAGAAGAAAAGAAAAATAAAGAAAAAAAAAGAATGAAAAAAGAAAGAAAAAAAAAGAACGAAAAAAAAAAAAAAAGTCTCCACGGGGGTTTGAACTCACGCCCCTAAGATTCATAGTCAACAATAGGATTCGTAGTCCAGCACTCTATCCACTACACTGGCATTTGAAAAAAGGTTAACCAAAAGGTAAACCTGAAAAACACAAGTTTGAAAAATGACAATTTCCGCCAAAATTTTAGTCTTTTGCGCCATTTATGGATAATACATGAAAGCGGTACCTCCACTTATGCATCAGTCCTGATATTAAAACGATCTGCTACAGAATAGATGAAAAATATCACTTTGAAAAAAGGTTAACCAAAAGGTAAACCTGGGACGACGCCCGCCCGCCCGACGCCCGCCCGGACATCGCTATTTTAAAGGACGGATTTTTTTAAAAACCCGTCCAAATATCAAATACATGTTCAGTGCCATTTTTGCTGAAATAAATATCAATGTTTTGCCTTACTAAATGCTCAAAGATGTTATCTAATGCTACATTTGAAAATTACCAATTTTCCCCCTGCCCCTCCTTCAAAATCTCCAACAAAACAATAAGACCTGTCGCCGGACAGGCTAGCTCACCCGAAGTCGTGCATTGACTCAGTTGCGCAAAGGCAAATTTTCAGACCCATAACAGAAACAAAGTCACAAAGAAAGAATCCAGTGCTATATCAATATAGTCTTATTAAAATCTATCAATAAATGTAGCCACTAGAGCAAAGACAAAGTTTTTTCTAAAAATAGCCACAGTGACCTTGACCTTAATCTGAGGACCCTGAAAGTCAAACTCCCTCGAGATATTATCATACCCAACATTTGTATGAAGTTATAGAGTGATGACTAAGCACACGAGTACTGGTTAACCGTTTAGAGGATCTAAGCTTGCCCAGGCAAAGCAGTGCAAGTCAGACCGTCCATGCTTATAAACCCTATTCGTGTCATTGGGCATTAGGGCTTGAGAAGTCATTTGATCTCAGTGTCGGGTAAAAGTCCCACAAAATTGGAAGCACCATCTCCAAAATAACCTATACAGTGTTGATGGGGACGTTAAACCTCAAACCAAACAAACAAACAAAACGAAGTTTAAGTAAAAATAGCCACACTGTCCTTAACCTTGAGGTCATGACCTTGAAAGTCGAACTAGCTCCAGATATTATCATAAGCAACATTTGTGTATAGTTATGGCAAAATCCATCAACAAATGTATAATATGCAACACTTGTGTGAATTTATATAAAAATCTGTCATTAAATGCAGGCCCTGGAGCAATGACAAAGTTTTTCTAAAAATAGTCATGGTGACCTTGACCTTGAGGTCATGACCTTGAAAGTCAAACTTGCTGGAGATATTATCATAAGCAACATTTGTGTGAAGTTATATTAAAATCTATCAATAAATGTAGGCGCTAGAGCGATGACAAAGTTTTTCTTAAGACAGCCACAGTGACCTTGACCTTGAGGTCATGACCTTAAAAGTCAAACTCACTCAAAAAATTTAAAGCAGTATCTATCACCATTCCAAGTCTCAAGTAAATTCATCTAAAGGCAACCAAGTTATGATCTTAAATCTTCAGTGCAAAAGCATAAAAGTCCTTAGTCTGTGACTTTGACCCAAAGGTCACGGTCATGTATGACGATGCTGCTGATAAAAACTATTGACTAGTACCTATTACCAGCCGAAATATGAACTAAATCTATCAAAAGGTAAATAAGTAATGAGCTCCTAAAATTTTTAACACAAAAACTTTAACATAAGACTTCTAAAGTAGAAGTAAAACAAAGATCAGGAATCGATACAATTAACTTACTCCACCCATCAAAGACACCAAAGGGAAAGAAATACAAACATTAAGCGACCAGGCCATAATGGAAACCTAAACAAAGGAAGGCCATAAGGACAGTTACTTTCCCACAAAATGGCCATATGACCATCCAAAATTAAAGGACACAAGTGATACACACAGTAAGTAACAAATAGCAACATAAATAAATCGCCACAGAAGAACCGCCTTGGAACGGTCAGTGGAAAGATTTCCACTGGGGGGCTTAAATCGATTTTACGTGGCCACAATCCTCGCCCTTACTTCCGCCGCGATTTAGACAAATAATTTGTTCAGTCCGCATGAAGGCCTCCTAACTCATCAGTGCAACATCTCCATGAACACAAAAAATCAAAGAACCACAGAGGTGAGACAACGGTGAGGACTCGACAGCAAGAAACCACTGAAATGCTGGAGCAAAAGAAAACCAACAGTTAGACTCCGATGGGCCCGACCAGAGACAGAGCATCAGGCACCAACCAACATTACCAAGAATTAGATCTCTCTAATTCTCAATAAGCCTTTACGTTGGAGCCGTCATAGAATTTTAGGCCTGACCCACAGGCGTGCAATTAAAGAGGGAAGCAAATAAAAATCAAAAATGAGTTCCTTTAAGAGCAACCATGATTGGGTTAACTACCATGCATGCAGTCTGTCGTATAACATCCATGTTGTACCCAATCTTTTTATATCGAAGAATGATTTTACAAAATTGGGTGCTGAAGTCATTGCGATTATATATTTTTCTGAATTTATATACTAAGTCACCATAAAATTCGGGTTCCGATAGACCTTGTTGCAGAAGAGATTTAAGTCCAATACTGAATTTTGAAATTAAATCAGAATGGCGTCTATAAAATTTTGAAAATGCTTTGCGTAGTTTATGGTACCGATAACCCTGATTAAGGAGTTTAGCTGTTAATAATTTATTACAAGTTAAGTCAGTTACATGACTACACACTCTAGCAAATCGAATTAATTGCGAAATATAAACGCCATAGGATGGCGCACAAGGAACATCACCATCCAAAAAAGGAAAATTTACAATCTCAAAATCAAAGTCATCGCGTTTATCATAAATTTTGCACGAAACAAACCCATCTACAATAGATAGATGTAAATCCAAAAACGGGGCCTCGGTATCAGAAGAATTTGCTTTATTTAATTGAAGTTCTGGGGGGTAAATCTGACTGATCAAACCATCGAAATAGGTACATGTATTATCAATATTTAATAAATCATCTAAATATCTAGAAGTGGAGCTAAAAGCTTCAATAATTCCAGATTGGTTATCAATGGAAAGCGACAACATGAAGTCTCTTTCATAACAATACAAGAAGAAATCAGCCACAAGAGGTGCGCAATTCGTACCCATCCGAATACCCACAATTTGTCTAAATAACTTAGTACCGAATCTAATATAAATATTGTCAAGTAGAAAGGTGAGGGCATCACACACTTTCTGACATGACCAAAGTGTATAATTCTTATGCTCTTTAGAAGTGAAAAATGCATTTCTGACATTACATGCAAGATAGAGAGAATCTTCTCTGTGAAAAGCCCATTCAATTAAATCATTAAGCTTTTCTTTTATAAGATTATGAGGAAGTGTAGTGTAAAGAGTGGAAAAATCGTAAGTAGACAGACTTGAAGCATGAAAATGTCTGGATTTCAATTTATTTAAAACCTCATTTGAATTTTTTATAGACCAAAACAGATTTCTTCCTGATCTTTCAAAGACTTTATCACAATATTTAATCACATGCGTTTTAATAGCAGTAAGACAGGAAGTTAATAATTTAGAAAGTTCAGTGGTAGTGCAAGAGCTAGAATTTGCAATAAACCATGCTTTGTAAGGTCTTTTATGAAGTTTTGGTAACCAGTATAGCGTAGGAAGCTTGTCTTGGCCTTCGGTAATACACACAGCAAACTTCTAAGTCAGTGACCTTGACCCCAAGGTTATGGTCATGAGTGCTGATGCTGCTGCTAAAAATTTGAGACAAGTATCTATAACCAAATCCATCTGTGACCTTGACCTTAAGGTCATGGTCATGGGTGCTGATACTGCAGATAAAAACTTTAGCTCAGTATCTATCACAATACCAAATATGAACTTAATCCAAGTTCACATAAAGAAGTTATGAGCAACTAAAAAACTTCAACGCAAAAACTTTAACATTTGTGGACGCCGACGCCGGGAGTAGTAGAATAGCTTATCGTAACTTCGTTCTGGTAAGCTAAAAAGTACTGACAGCACTGGCTGCCCCCGCCCATCGGGGCTTGAAGAAATATATGGGCTGCATGATGCTTCCACGCAGAGCTGAATCCGACCCGCACACGAGTACTGGTAAACTACTTAGAGGATCTAAGCCTGGCCAGGCAAAGCGGTGCGCACGAGTTGGACCGTCCATGCTTATAAACCTTATTGGTTTCATTGGGCGACGGGGCTTGAGATGTCATTTCATCTCAATGTCGGGTAAAAGTCCCACAAAATTGGAAGCAACGTCTCCAAAATGACCTTTACAGTGTTGACGGGGACATTAAACTTCAAATCAAATAAAAACTGACAGCACTGTTGGGTCAATTGTCTCTGAGTGTAGGATATGAAAATGGTCCTGAATGGGGACTTAGATCTCAAATTCCTGTACTCTGTAAGCAAACAGTGTATACCCTGATCAGATGTTGCTTTCTGCTGCATCTGATTTTGGCTTAGACTTAGACAAGTCTGGATTTGTAGTTAAAACGCTCACGTAACAATGATAAAAATAGAGGGCTATAAATAGCTGCTACCTGGATTTCATACAAATCCGTGAGAGTCACATGGACATCAACAATGTAAAGCTACTATGCTTAGTAAATTTGGGTTCACTGATAAACTATCAACCCTAAAAAAGAAAAATCTAATACATACCTAAATGAGGATCAATGAGATGTGGCTGTTCTTGATACAGATCTATTATATCTGGAAAAACAAAACAATATATGTTTGTGAAACACAAAAATGTCCCCAGACATGGACATTTTTTTTTTTTCAAAGTTGGTCACAGTTCATGGTCAAGATTTTTAGTTTGACTGGGAAGCTCTTGTCACAAGCAACCTACATGCCAAATATGAAGGCTCTATCTTAAACGGTTCAAAAGCTATGAACAATTTTATTTTTTCTTTTAAGTAGGTCAAAGGTCAAGGTCACAGTCAAAATATTTTGCATGAATGTAAAGCTCTTATCACAGGAAACCTACATGCCAAATATGAATGCTCGATCCCAAACGGTTCAAAAGTTATGACCAAAATGTTATTTTTTTCTTTTAAGCAGGTCAAACGTCAAGGTCACAGGTCAAAAATTTTTGAATGAATGTAAAGCTCTTGTCACAAGGAACCTACATGCCAATATGAAGGCTCTATCTCAAAAGGTTCAAAAGTTATGACTAATGTTAACTTTTTCTTTTAAGTAGGTCAAAGGTCAAGGTCACAGATCAAATTTTTTTGCTTGAATGTGAAGCTCTTGCCACAAGGAACCTACATGCAAAATATGAAGGCTCTATCTCAAATGGTTCAAAAGTTATGACCAAAATGTTATTTTTTTAATTTTAAGTAGGTCAAAGGTCAAGGTCACAGGTCCAAAATGTTTGCATGAATGTAAAGCTTTTGTCACAAGGAATATACATGCCAAATATAAAGGCTGTATCTCGAACAGTTCAAAAGTTATGACCAATGTTGTTTTTTTTCTTTTAAGTAGGTCAAAGGTCAAGCAACAGGTCAAATTTTTTACATGAAGGTAAAGCTCTTGTCACAAGGAACCTACACGCCAAATATGAATGCTTTACATGTATCTCAAACGAATCAAAAGTTATGACCAATGTTAAAGTTGTCCATGTACAAACCAACAAACAGACAGGGCAAAAACAACATGTCCCAACTGTCGCTACCAGGGACATAAAAAATAAATAAATAAATAAACTTGTGTCTTTCAAAGTTCTAGACAAGATGCAGTTGATGTTAAAGATACAGTTGAACTTCAATGGCACGAATACCATACCTTTGGGACCCTGAAAGTTTGTTTGAGGTAGCTAGGCCAAGGAGAGTTGATTTTAGAGCCAAGTCAGGAGGCATAATATGGAGACTTTTTGTTTTCTTCTAAATAAAAGCATATTGTATGAACTCATTAGAATTGCCTCATTGAGTACACACAAAATACTTTTTCAAGATAAAATGAGAAAAATATTCTAAATATATTATGTTTGTTTGATTTGAGGTTTAACGTCCCCATCAACACTTTATAGGTCATTTTGGAAACGTTGCTTTCAATTTTTTGGGACTTTTACCTGACATTGAGATGAAATGACACCACAAGCCCTGTCGCCCAATGAAACAAATAAGGTCTATAAGCATGGACGGACAGACTTGTACCACTTTGCCTGGGCAGACTGAGCTCCTCTAAGCGGTTTACCAGTACTCTTGTGCGGTTGGTTTCAGATCTGCATGGAAGCATCATGCAGCCCATCTATGTCTTCAAGCCCCAATGGGCGGGGGCCATCTAAATATATTAATATTTGCAGTTATGGAAAATGTTTCTTAGGGACTCAGGAATGAGTTTGAAAGAGCCATGATAAACGAGCCATCGGTGTTTGAGCCATCGAAATTTCACTGTAATCAAGGCAATAGGCATAATTCAGCTTAGTTCCCAAAACATATGTTTATTTGGAGAATTAATAACAACAAGGCATCGCAGGCGATACAAATCCCCTCGCACAAGACTACTTCATGTGTGGACAACACTGAACTGGCAAAAGTCCAACTTACTTGAGATATTATCATTTGCAACATTTGTGTACAGTTTTACTAAAATCCATCAATAAATGTAGGCTCTAGAGTGTTGACAATGTTTGTCTAAAAATAGCCACAGTGACCCTGACCTTGACCTCAGTATCCTGAAAGTCAAACTCGCTCGAGATATTATCATACCCCACATTTGTGTGGGGTTATATTAAAATCTATCAATAAATGAAGGCACTAGAGTGGTGAAAATGTTTTTTTCTAGAAATAGCATTAGTGACCATGACCTTGAGCCGAGGACCCTGATAGCTCCAACATTCTGCTTTCACCAGGTAATGACCTCCTTTAACTTTCTGAATTTAGCGAACCACATAACGGAAGTACTGGCCAAATGTGACCAGCTCATGCTTTTAACCATGTGCTCTTTAGTGATTGTGTTTGCATCTTCATGTTTTGTAAATAAAAGCATCTAACTATATTTCCACTTTCATTTTTGTAGTGTGCAAGGGAGTATATTGTCACATACCCTTCTAAATCCCTTCCTCCTCCCTAACACCACCTCAAGAATATGGGAAGTTTTGTCCACCCTGTCGAAATAGCATGGGATGTTTTGTCCACCCTGTCAAAATCGTGTGGGATGTTTTGTCCACCCTGAAAAAATGATGTGGGACGTTTTGTCCACCCTGAAAAAATGATGTGGGATGTTTTGTCCACCTGGTCAAAAATGACATGGGATGTTTTGTCCATGGGACGTTTTGTCCTACATTCTTTAGAAAGAGTAAATGTTGCCCAACATTTTGGTACAAACATCACTGAAAATAACCTAAAAATAACAAAGTTATGCCTGTTTAAATAATGACTATTCTAGAAATTTTTAGCAATAAATTGTTGTCTATTTAACAGTCCCCAGGGTGGTTGACTGCTAATTCCTGTTTACTGTCAGAAAAAAAGTGCCGTTGCTTCTTCCATTCAAATCAAAACCAGGTTTTGTAAACAAACATGTAAATGTCAAAACTCATATCCCTAGGTTACCCTCCCTTGGTCCTCTACCTGTATGACAGCCAGAATATCCCCAATTGTATCTTATCTCAACACTGCTTTCTTTAATAACCCATCATTAGGATGTTATGCAGCCCAAAAATGTGTCTTTTAATTTATGTAAGTAAGTAACTAAATTAACTCACTTTAAGAAGTCATAAAAGTATTTATGTTTTGATAACAAGTGAAAGTGACACCAATTAAACAATTTAAGTGTGAAAGTGTGCCTAATCAGTGGTATCATGTCAGTGTTTGTATGTATTAGAGAATGGGAGCTTGGGTCTAAGCATGTACCAAGCTAATCTTGTTTTTATCTGTTTTTATCATGGATCACCTTGCTTTCAAAACTTACCACCAATTGTCACCAATTATGATTTTGTTTGATTTGAGGTTTAACGTCCCCGTCAACACTGTAAAGGTCATTTTGGAGACGTTGCTTCCAATTTTGTGGGACTTTTACCCGACAATGAGATGAAATGACATCTCAGGCCCTGTCGCCCAATGAAACCAATAGGGTTTATTAGCATGGACGGTCCGCCTCGCACCGCGGTTCCTGGACAGGCTTAGATCCTCTAAGCGGTTTACCAGTACTAGTGTGCGGGCCGGATTCAGCTCTGCGTGGAAGCATCATGCAGCCCATATATTTCTTCAAGCCCCTATGAGCGGGGGCCCATCACCAATTATGAATGTGACATATCTCTTCACTTAGCATAATAAAACAGGCAGTGTAATTTAGCGTTGAAGACAAAGGGTAAGGGAGGGATCTTTTATTTCAAGTTGATAGATGTTGTCCCCTTTTAGCATGGTTGAGCATGTGCTTTTTTTTTTTTTTACATGGCTGTGCTTATTTAAAGTGCCATTTTACATATTTATTTTTTTTACACATTGAAAGTGCCCTATTTCCTGACCAGCACCATTCTTTTTTTGGGAGCTGGGGGAAACGGGACGTTTACTGGAGGTCCCCTTTGCAGGGAGAACCATCCCCTGTGCAGGTTAAAGATGCCTAATGTAATTACATGATTACTGTGTAGGCTTTCACTCTGCAAATCTGGAGTGTATGCAAGTTACATCCGCCGAAAATGCCTGTGAGGGCATAGGCATTATTCAAAGAAAGAAAGAAACATTAGTCAGTATAGATAGAAAAATCTGAAAGAAGGCCCATTTAATGGCAATAATCTTGCAAATGATGCCAATGGGGCATGTTCAGACACCTAAATTTTGATAAGAACCTGTGACCTCTAGCATCATATGTACTGACCACTAAGTATCCTGATCACCTCAAACAAACTGAAGATTATGCTAGGATGGGGTTGCAGAGACACTGAGTCATATTACTCATAAATTCCAAGTAAGGCCTCCAATGTCCACTTCATGGGGTACTGGAAGCCTAGACAAGCCATAAGTTCTGGTGATGACAGTCACACAATGCTTAAATCATAAAATTTCTAAATGAATCATGAGAATGGTGCCAAATAGGGCACAGGGCTCTTGTCTGTCATTCTTTCACATGTCATGGCTCTTTCATGGAGATTGATCAAATCTGTTCTAGTCACTAGCTCCCTTTCACTGATTCTCGAAGGGCAGTTGTCAGTTTCTGGCAAAAGAAAATGCACTGTACTGGTTAACAGCTTACGTATAAGCCTGCCCAGGAAGAGTGTGACTGGCTCGATATGATCTAGATAGTGTTGACATGACCGTTAACGAACATGGAGTTCCTAGTAACAAAACAAATTTCCATAATTGAAAGTGTCACTGACACAAAAATCTCTCGTATGATGTTTCATAAGCGACTTGGTCATTGTAGATATCTGGCAGATTGCTGACAAGCCCCTTGATTTCGTCTATTTCTTTGAAATATTCATGAATATTCGCAAATTCGCAAATCGCACCAGCCATGTTTATGGTATGACTCAGTTTACGGTCGCTTCCATTTGTTTCTCGAACGCCAGTCATAAAGCTGGCGCACTAAAATGGTATCACTAAATACCGGCTTCTACTTGGCTCTTTCATATCACAGGTCCTGATTTGTTTGATTTGAGGTTTAACGTCCCGTCAACACTGTAAAGGTCATTTTGGAGACGTTGCTTCCAATTTTGTGGGACTTTTACCCGACATTGAGATGAAATGACATCTCAAGCCCTGCCGCCCAATGAAACCCTCGCACCGCGGTTCCTGGACAGGCTTAGATCCTCTAAGCGGTTTACCGGTACTAGTGTGCGGGCCGGATTCAGCTCTGCGTGGAAGTATCATGCAGCCCATATATTTCTTCAAGCCCCTATTGGCGGGGGCCGACACAGGTCCTGAATAAGATAAGATAAGATAAGATATTTTATTGTCTCCTGTCCAATACAAGTTAAGACATGACAAATTATGCACGTACAAGCAAGTTCACTAACAAGATACAAGATACAAGAAACTTTATTTAGAGTCGACTTTCAAAAGTACAACAGTATAACATTAGCCGTGGGCTATTTTGTCGACAAACATGCAAAATGAACTGTATGTTACGAGATGGAATAGGAAACCTCTCTGGTGCTTATGCACATCTAAATTATTTTAGTAGATATATGGTAGGGCGGTGCGAGTGAAATATTTTAGGTGAAATATGGTACGCAAACTGTGCGGCTCCATGAACAAGTCATGCACATATCATACGATGTATGCATGAGTGGTTTATAGAGAGCTGTTTTTACAACACAGGGGGCCGCTAAAAGGCCGAGTCCTATAGAATTTGCCTAAAAATCGCCAACCGCCAAATTGTGCCATATATGATTTTTATTCCCGTCACGTGCTGTGTGGGTGTTCGTTTTGACAGGAGTCATGTCATTGATTATAGGGTCGTTTCATCAATTTTTCCTATGGGAAATATACTATTTGAACGCAAATCCATTATCTACTCGATTTTGCTATCTGGCTTTGTTTGTGGCCGGTATCTCCACTTCGCCACGAGCAGAGCAAGGTAATACGAGTAGGCATGATTTTCCGGTAGTATTCATAGATATATAAACCCTGAAAAAAACGGACACTTTAGCAGCAGGTCAAGTTGTAAGAGTGAACACAACATTGTGACGGGGAAATAGAAAGTATATTGAAAGGTATGTTAAATCTATGTTTAGTATTATTTTTGTATGAACATGCTTGTAGGTTTTGGAGGGGTTTACTTCTAGTATACCCCAACTTTCTGAAGCCTATTCTGAATTCACTGTTGTGGCCTGTAGTGATTAGGCTACTAGCTTTGCCAGCTAGACGTCGCAGGATTGATCCCAGGCTTCTCCAGTAGTAGAATGAGTCTTTCTAAGTGAGGTCCTGTCTCATGCTGACCCTAGATGTTGGTGAGACGTAAAGTTGGGACACCCGCTCATTCTGGATTCATTTAGGCTTTTAGACCCCTTTTGTAGAATGTAATTAATAAACGCCGGGTCACTTGTTTGATCCATGACTTTTGACTAGCTGTGGTTAGAAAACCGTGGTTCCGTCCCAATATGATATTAGGTGTAGGGGGGACGTAAACTTAAGACGGGTTTAACCATATCTTCATCATCAGGGCAAACTCTTACAAGAGCCTGTTGGGTTATCCGTGATGATGAACCGTAATGAATTTTATTTTACAAGCATGTTCACGTTGATTAGAAATAATTTTGTTCAAGAAGAATTACGAGTTCATTTTGTAATGATGCCGTTTTTGTCTGATAACTCAGTTTGTGCATGTATGTACATATAAAGAACGTGATGATGATAAGTGGGAGTGTTTGGTCGCCACACGTCATAACGGCCTGAGCGGCGGGGATGACGTCAGCTGCGTCATCGGCGTCGCGAGGACGGTTGTGACGGGGTGCCTACCAAATACAGAGTGAATTTACGGCAAACAGTGTTGGCCCTTATGAGACACTAACAAATGTTGTGGATTATAGATGAAAATCTTCTGTTGTAGTTTCTATCTGTTGTTAATGTATTGAATTTGTGAATAGCTATATTTGTGAGCCGTGTCGCGGAGAAGGATATGAACTAGAGATTGTTATGTTTCCTGTAATTGGCAGCTGGCCAGGTAGCGCAAAGGCGTGGTCTGTTCAATTGCCTCTTACTTGTGATAATGTAGTGAGCACAAATTTGATGAGTATCATGCTCAGTAGTAGTGAGCATTAATTGATTTCTGTAGTGCTCAGTAAGGAAACATGAACTTTGAGTATTATTGTGTCAAGCGCTGGGTGCTGATAATTTGATGCACAGTCAAGTTGAGTTCTGCTGTACGGTTATTTGTCGCATGCACTAATCAGCCTGTATGTCTGGTCGGCGCATGCGCAATAACGGTGTATGCATGAACATATTCTTACTTCTCCGGGAGGGGGATCATGATATAGCATGTATGTTTTGTGACTCGTTTCTAGTCCCGTTATCGTAATTTGCAGGCACAACAATGTGTGACCTGCTGCTCCCTGCTTCATAGCAGCAGGTACTGGTACGACGCTAGGCGTTAGGGTCCAGCAAGGGCGGACAGACCGCCGTAATCAGCGCCTACCAGGGTAGAAGCAGAATCTAGATCATTGTTCGTTGTAAACAAATGTGAGACCATGGAAGAGGTCAATTAACCTGCAGGTCATTTAGACGATCACTAAACCTCTGATCAGCAAACGTGATCGCTAAATCTAAGATTATCAACTATGTTGATAGACTAGTTCTACTAGTTCGCGAGAGGAAGTGTCACGCGAGTGGGGGATTCACCCTAAGTTATAAACTGGCCAGTCGCGTCTTGTGTTGTTTCTTTTTTTGTTTTTGTTGTTGTTTTGTTGTTTGCTTCTGTAGGTATTCACGTCACCCGTTCCGAGCACAGAACAGTGTTTTGCCTTCGGAGCGGACGTCGTGAGTTGGCTACAGAAGCAACAAATTGTGATGTTTTATGTTAGTAAGTGTTGTATGTAGATACTGTAAATAATTCATGTCATTCATCTAACATCTTTCTTGTGCCTTACCCCACAGCTGCCCGTACACCTGTCAGAGATCACGCTCGGTTGTCTTGTCAGCATGGGGTTTTGCGGGACGCCGTAAACCCACATGTAACACTGTACAAGTATACAGGTTATAACAAATATCACATTAGTTAGAAAATATATCACAGATTAATATTTTACATATCTGAAAATAAAATGCATGTTGAGATTAAGATATGTTAAGCAGATTGGGATTTGTGTAAAATAGATTTAAGGAAAATTAAATAAAACTAGGAAAAACAAGCAGTGCATTCACTCGCTACTGGAGGTGCACACATCGAATCAGCTAGCTATGGTAGGTGGCCCCTCCAGCAGCGGAAAATGATAAGCTTGACATTAATTCACCCTAAGGCCTGAAAGGAAAACAGCAGAAGCTGTAAGCGTAAAATATTGCACATTTGTTGATATCACATGAAATGTATGAACTGACAGTGACTAACTAGTGTATGAGGTACCCAAAACAGCTTCCATGACTTCGAAGAGAAGGCAGACAAACTGTTTTGTATTGGTGTTAATGGCTCGGGTGAAAAGTACTTATTAGTCTCCCTAATCACAGGCGCGGAGACCCTTCCCCCGAAAAAAGTACAAGGAATCACCCAGACCATGTTGGTTTGGCTGGTTCCCAGCATTACGAAAACTAGACAAGGATAAGTGCAGACAGAAGGGAGATCAATTGTATAAAATAGCACTAATTGAAAGACAAGGTATCAGAACATAACTAAAACTAACTAAAACTGAAAATAAAGGAGGGGTTTAACAAACTGAACTAAAATAAAACACAAACAGGTAACAGAAAAGCAAATAAAATAAACACAAAAATAAGCAGTTAATTAAACTTGCACATTGAACATTTGCACGAGGAGCCACTCCAGGTGCGGATCAACCTTCGAAACTCACTAAAGTCTTCGACCTTCCGCAGTTCGTTTGGAAGGCTGTTCCACACCATAGCAGCCTCGTAACGAAAATTAGATTTACCGAATTTAGTTGTGCGCACCCTGGGTACTTCTACTAAGTTCTCGTATCTGAAACAATAGGAAGAGTTCTTGTAAGATACAAGGTCTTGTAGGTATACAGGTGTTAATTTATGTAAAATTTTGAAAGTTTCAGAGGCAATTGATCTAATTCTATTTACATGTAGGGTGGGCATGTTGACTTTATCTAAAAGAACCTCATAAGAGCTATTAAAATCATTGAAAACCAGACGGAGTGCTCTATATTGCAGTTTTTTCCAGTTTATCTGAACTTGTTTTCGAGCAGAAATGCCATACAAGAGGGCAGTCATTGAAATTTGATCTAATGAATGATTTATAAATTAAAATTTTTGTTTCAAAGGACAGATACCTACTAAGACGTAATAAAACATTGATCTGTCTAGCTGACTTTTTACATATATCAGAAATATGTTTGTCAAAATTTAACATGTAGTCGACAGTGACTCCTAAGAGTTTCACCGAGTCCTCACATTTTATGTGTCCTCACAAATGTTTTACCCCCACTATGGTAGAGCATATAATGCACTAGTCATTTGTAACCACTGCCCCCACCTACGGGGATAGGCGGGGGATAGCGGGGCTAATGTGCGGTGTAGTTACCCTCTGTGTTCCCCCGCAGTGCCGGGTTAATGCGGGGGTTTTGATATTATGCAAATATACCCCCAGTGAAATGAACTATTATAAACAGCGGGGCTTTTACCTTCTGGAGGTCCCCCGCGGTGCAGGGCTTCTAGCAGGGCTGTGAAAAGTGAAAGTCACTGTCCCCGCTATCCCCGTAGGTGTGTGTGGGTGGGGGGGGCAGTGGTTACAAATGACTGGTGCATAAGTAGCTTATATGCAGCTCATAAGTTGCTCACACACAGATACAAGATGCAGAATGAATTGCAAGTCGTGTAGACCTTAGTGAGACTGCTCCTTAAGGAGCACCTGAAAGCAGTCTGACCAAGATATACACAGGAGTTAGAGACCCTGACATCCTTATGTGACACAGTTAGAAACCCTACATAATAAAATAAACACTATAAAATGTGACCAACATACAAGGTCACTTAGTCCGGACTACACTAATATGTTATTTCTAAGTTCAAAAGCATCAAACACACATTTCATGAACAACCGTGTAAAGTCAGTATCGAAAGTAGCAAAAAGTTTTAAAAAAGTGTTTTCTTGCCGTAAGGATTCACCCATTACTTTCATTAACTTCGTCCTAGTGTATGAATGTCATTTGATGTGTCACCAGTAACAATTCATTTCTGATTTTTCTTCTTCAAGAGGTTATTATAGCACATTGAGCTCAGAACAGCGATAAAATGCTTTACAGATAAACAACAACACCAAGAGTGCATGACCTTGTAAAACTGTTGAGTGGTCGTGAGAATCGAACAAAGTGCAGGTTTATAAAAGAATAACAGCAGTCTGTACATAGTTAGTCCTAGCTGGCCAGCCCCAATTGTTGGGCCAGTCACGACAGTATCTTTCGGGTCACCCTATTTGGTGACAAGAAGTGACAAGAGGTTACAAGAGCAATTTTATGGTGACAAAAAACTTTCTAATTAAACTATATAATTGCTTAAAATGATTAATTAAATGTTATTCTAGATTTAGAAATTAATTTTGGTCAAGTTTAAAGACGTTTGGAGGAAAAAGCACACTCAAAAGTTTAACCGCATTTACCAACAAGACATTTCTCTTATAAGCAGAAAAGTAAATTTAACCAGGATTAATGGGATTACGAAAACAGGCCTATTAAAATATATTGGGTACGAGTCGGACCGTCCATGCTTATAAACCCTATTGGTTTCATTGGGCGACAGGCTTTGAGTTGTCATTTCATCTCAATGACGGGTAAAAGCCCCACAAAATTGGAAGCAACTTCTCCAAAATGACCTATACAGTGTTGACGGGGACGTTAAACCTCAAATCAAACAAAACATGTGTGAGGGCATAAAAACACGAACAAGATGTGTTTGTGAAACACTTATGCCCACGGACAGCGCAGTTATTTCTTCAAGCCCTAATGGGTGCGGGCGGCCCAGTTTTACTATATAAAAAGTGGAGTTCAATGGGGTCAAATTATACAAGCGTGTTATCATGATGATTCTTCATAGTTTTGCTCCAAAACATAAATTGTGAGGCTCGTTAGAGCCTTATTTGGGTTGTTCTAACTAGAACTTACAATATAAGTTTGGAGCAGAATTAAGAATGTATTACAAATTTTCCCCGGAATATCAGTTTTGGAAAATAAAAGAAAACACTATGGTACGTGGACATATTATCCAAATTTGGGGAGTTGGTGGGGGGGGGGGGGGGTGCGGTCACAGTCTATACTTGGGAAATAAATAAGAGAAATTCCATTTTCAGGACCATATGAAGGATCATCTCAATACGGGGGTGGGGGACGGGGTCATTTTGGAGAGACGTTGCTTTCAATTTTGTGGGACTTTTACCCGACATTGCGATGAAATGACATCTCAGTTCCTACCTAAACAAACCAATAGAGTTGATATGAAGGTATATTCGCACCACTCTGCTGAGCAAGCTTAGACCTAAGCGGTTTACAATGGCCAGTACAATGAGTGGGATTAACAAGTACAAGAATATGTTTCAGTTGAGGTTTAAGTCCCGTCAACACTATTTAGGTCATTTTGGAGACATTGCTTGTGGGATTTCATTAAGGCGGTTCTAACGTGCATCCACAATCCATATTGCGTTTTTATAAGGAAAATATCATTTTTTATTACAATGAGACAGTTTAACGAATACTCCCAATCTATGTCTTTGAACATAAATAAGGAAAAAAAACTGAACTGAAATGGTTAGTCATTTACTACTTTTCGTCGTTTTGGAGCGGTCACTGTGTTGTCCCTGCAAACTCTTTTTCTGGTTTGTCCCGATTTTCTTGCTACAGGCGTGGTTGACGGAATGACAAGTTTGCAGTCAGTTGATGTAAGTATATTCGCGACTGTTTTTTTTTTTTTTTTTTTTTTTTCGTTCCAAATGACAGAAATTTTCGTAATAGCGTATCCTTATCATTTTCATTCTTTTGTTTTCAACTAATCATCGGTATTCTCAAAGACATTGCTTCGGCCGAAAGTTCAAAATTTCAAATTCCACAGACAGCACCTCGCGTCAAAGCCTCCTGAAATGAAATTTCTTTTTGAAGCATTTTTACCAATTGTGGAATTTTTGCCGGTTTCCCTCAACGAGACAGTTTTAACAAGTACTCCCAATCTATGTCTTTGAGTATAAATAAGAAAAAACTGAACTGAATCCTGATCCCGAGCAATTGGGATAGAAGTCTTCCTTCCTTCCTTAATCGTACGTGCGCCACACATTAAAAATATTGATGTCACTCTGTTTTGAGTTATCTCGGTTGATTAATCACAAGCTTGTGTTATTAGCATTAAGTCGACATATTATTTTGCATCCGCTTGCTAGTCATAAATTCATAGCTTTCACTCGAGAATAAATAAATAAACTATATTTTTTTAATATGTTTAAAATTAAATCTTATTCTAATAATTATATTCTGTCTATTTAACTCTCTCTCTCTCTCTCTCTCTCTCTCTCTCTCTCTCTCTCTCTCTCTCTCTGCATGTGTTCCCAGAGAAGGCTCAGATCAGCCTGCGCCTGCAATCGCTGATCTCTGCTGGGGGGAGTGTGCGGGGTGCGGTAGTGGGGGTGCATTATAAATTTCAGAGAAATAGTGTAGATTATCACATACATGTATTTTGACTTCTGTCGCGGTTCTTCTGTCGCGGTTTATTTTTGTTATGGTTTGTCTTTAGGTGTTTGTGTCGCTTATATTATTTTATTTTGGATAGCCTATTGACCATTTTGTGGGAAAGTAACTGACCTTTTGGCTTTCCGCTATTGATGTTTCCATTCGGGTCTGTTGTTTCAAGTTTGTGTCTCTTTCCCTTTGGTGTCTCTGATGGGAGCTGTGGGTTGATTGTATCGATTCCTGATCATTGCCTCCACTTCTATTTTTTATTCCCGACAAGACAATCTGATGAGGCACTGAAGCGTCATCGATCAATCATGTGTGTCCTTGGACGACTTAGATAAGCCTGCGTATATACGCAGTGTGATATATTTTCTCTGCTGAGGGTATGGTTTTATGTGACGGAGAAATATAGTGGGTTATCCCATGCATGAAAAATTTTCTTATCACCAATGAGTTTATTCCCGACAAAAAAAAATCTGAAGAGGCACTGAAGCGTCATCGAGCATGTGTGCCTAGAAAAGACTTCTGTCGCGGTTTGTTTTTGTTATGGTTTGTCTTTGGGTGTTTGTGTCGCTTATATTATTAGCTCACCTGAGCCTTTAGGCTCATAGGTGAGCTTATAGTATAGCCATGGTCCGTCGTCCGTCCGTCGTCCGTCCGTCCGTCCACCATTTTCAAAGATCTTCTTCTCCTATACTGCAGGGCCAATCAAAGCCAAATTTCATATGGAGCCTCAGTGGGATGGGGGAACGAAAGTTTGTTCGCGGGGTCTGGATCACATGACCAAGATGGCCGCCATGCCCATATATGGTAAAAAGCCTTCAAAAATCTTCTTCTCCAGAACTATAAGGCCAGTGGCCTTGAAACTTGGCATGTAGCATATGGTACTCGGGCCCATCATGGTTTGTACAAATGGTGACCCTGGGTTGACCTTGACCTATTTTACAGCAATGTCAAATTTGTCGACTTAGGCTTTTGCATGGGGCAAAGTGAAAATAATGGATTTATATGGCCATTTATATGGCCATATGGCCATTTTGTGGGAAAGTAACTGTCCTTATGGCCTTCCTTTGTTTAGGTTTCCATTATGGTCTGGTCGCTTAATGTTTGTATTTCTTTCCCTTTGGTGTCTTTCATGGGTGGAGTAAGTTAATTGTATCAATTCCTGATCTTTGTTTTACTTCTACTTTATAGGAAACCATTGAAGACAGTGTCACCAAAATTTGTAGATCAGGTAAAGTAACTGAATACATGAATGTATATGGATCAGAAAGGTCACGGTCATTCATTGGCCTTGTTCGCGGGTCTGGATCACATGACCAAGATGGCCGCCATGCCCATATATGGTAAAAAGCCTTCAAAAATCTTCTTCTCCAGAACCATAAGGCCAGTGGCTTTGAAACTTGGCATGTAGCATATGGTACTCGGGCCCATTATGGTTTGTACAAATGGTGACCCTGGGTTGACCTTGACCTATTTTACAGCAATGTCAAATTTTCCGACTTAGGCTTTTGCATGGGGCAAAGTGAAAATAATGGATTTATAGGAAACCATTGAAGACGGTATCAACAAAATTTGTAGATCAGGTAAAGTAATTGAATACATGAAGATCTATGGGTCAGAAAGGTCAAGGTCATTCATTGGCCTTAGACCAAGGTCATTCAGGATCCATATTTCAAACATTTTTTTCTCCAAAACTGCTGAGCCAATTTAAGTAAAATTTAATATGGAGCCTTTGTGAGTTGAACAAATGAAAAAATGCCAATACGGTCTAGATCACATGACCAAAATGGCCGTCACGCCCATATATGGTAAAAAGCCTTAAAAATTCTTCTCCTCCAGAACCGTAAGGCCAATGACCTTGAAACTTGGCATGTAGCATATGGTACTCAGGCCCATCATAGTTTGTACAAATGGTGACCCTGAGTTGACCTTGACCTATTTTACAGCAATGTCAAATTTGCCGACTTAGGCTTTTGCATGGGAAAAAGTGAAAATAATGAAGTGTGAAATGGCATCTCAATAGGGTTTTTGTGCATGGGTGGTCCGACTTGCATCACTTTTCCTGGACAGGCTTAGAACCTCTATGCTGTTTACCAGTACTCATTTGCAGTCGGTTTCAGCTCTGCGTGGAAGTATCATGCAGCCCAATCTATTTCTTCAAGCCCGATGGGCGGGGGCCGGGGGTCATGAGACAATGTGTTGCCCCCAAGAATCAGGTAGGTACCTCAATGATAAAAAAAAGGGGGGAGACATCTGTGTTTTTGTAGAAAAACAAATTCTAGTTTTGTTCTGTTACTGCTCTTGAGATATGAAAATAAATTGGAACAAGTTTTCTTTTTGTTTCATTTGCTTCTGTATACAGTATACCATTTATGTCCAATGGACAGTTCCTCATATTTTCCCTTTCTGTGAGCCAGGCACCGAGGTTATAAAACTTTTTTCACGCTCAACTCACTTCAGCATGAAATTTACCCTGCTCATAAATTTTAAAATGCCATCTCAATATTTGTTGGCATTTTAAAACTTATATGACATTTTCTGCTGATCTAAGTAGGAAAATTGTCACCAGACAGGTGAGCGGTTCAGGACCACTGGTCCTCTGGTTTTATTTTGGATAACCTATTTGCCATTCTGTGGGAAAGTAACTTTCCTTTCGGCTTTCCGCTATTGATGTTTCCATTAGGGTCTGTTGTTTCATGTTTGTGTCTCTTTCCCTTTGGTGTCTCTGATGGGAGCTGTGGGTTAATTGTATCGATTCCTGATCATTGCCTCCACCTCTATTTTGGATGAGCCTGCGCATATGCGCAGTCTGATATGTTTTCTCCACTGAGGGTATAGTTTTATGTGACGGAGAAATATAGTAGATCATTTTATACATGTAAAATTTTCTTGTAACCAGCTTGATTTTTTTCCCAACAAGAAAATCTGAAGATGCACTGAAGCGTCGGCAAATGCATGTGTGCCTTGCGATCAACCTGCGCGTATGCGCAGTCTGATATATGAATCTCTGCTGAGGGTTATAATTTTATGAGACGGAGGCTTATAGTAGATAATCTCATACATAATTTTCTTGACACCAGCTTCACTTTATTCCCGACAAGAAAATCTGGAGAGGCACTGAAGCGTCATCGAGCATGTGCGCCCAGAGAAGACTTGGATCAGCCTGCGCATATGCCAGTCACAATGTTGTGGATATTCGTACTGACGGGAGTTATACCATTGATCTGTAGGGAAGTTTCATCATTTTTTCCTAAAGGAAATGCAATTGTAACGGAGATCAATGATCTGCTGAAATTTGCTGTATAGCTATGATTGTGGATAGTATCTTTACTTCTCACAATTTTGGCGAGCTAGCACGGGTATGTATGATTTTCCTGTAGGATTCATAGATATAGATACCCTGAAAAAATGGACCTTATATCAGCAGCAGGTCGGTGGTGTAAGATTACACACATAATTGTGACGGGTAAACAAGACGCTTTGAAGGTATGTTAAAACTATGTTTAGTATTATTCTTTGCATGAACATGCTCGAAGGTTTTGGAGGGGTTTTCTTCCTAGTATACCCCAACTTTCTTAAGCCTCTTCTGGATTCACTTTAGAAGCCTCTGTGGTGTAGTGATTACCAACTGGGGATCGCAGGATCGATCCTAGCCTTCTCCGGAATGCGAATGAGCCTTTAAATCGAGGTTCTGTCTCCGTATGACTCTAGATGTTGGTGAGACGTAAAACTCGTACACTCGCTCATTCTAGATTCATTTAGGCTTTTATAGACCCCTTTTGGAAAATATATTTATAAACGTCGGGTCACTTGTTCGATCCATAGCTTTTGACTATTGGTTGTTAGAAAACCGTGGTACCGTCTCTATATGACATTAGGTGTTGAGGGGAATTTTTAAGTATATTAAGACGGGTTTAACCAGGGCGAACTTTTGGACAAGAGCCTGTCGGGTTATCCGTGATGAATTAGTATTGCAAGCATGTTCATGTTAGGTTTTGTTTGAATTGAGGTTTAACGTCCCCGTCAACACTGTAAATGTCATTTTGGAGACGTTGCTCCCAATTTTGTGGGACTTTTACCCGACATCGAGATGCAATGACATTTCAAGCCCTGCCGCCCAATGAAACCAATAAGGTTTATAAACATGGATGGGCCGACTCGCACTGCGTTGCCTGGGCAGGCATATATCCTCTAAGTTCATGTTGTGTAGAAACAACATTACGAGTTCATTTCTTAAATGATGCCGTTTCTGTTTAAGAAATCTGTTTGTACATGTATGTACATGTAAAGAACGTGATGATGATAAGTAAGGGTATTTGGTCGCCACACGTTATGACGGCCTGAGCGGCGTGGATGACGTCAGCAGCGTCATCGACGTCGCGAAGGCGTTCTGACGCTGTGTCTTCCAAAGCGCTAATCGAACTTATGTTCCTAGAGTTACTTCCCTTGTCATCGCGACCTGTGAGGATCACCAACACCGGCAAGATGTCTCACCAGTGTTTCCGCGTTCTCTCACGTAGTTTCAGTTCGTCAGCAGTCAGAAGTTCAACTCTTAAACATGTCACAATCATAGGAAGTGGTTTAATGGGATCAGGAATCGCACAAGTAAATATTTTTTAAGTTATCACAGATTAGCTGGCCCATTCTGGGGTCAAAATATGTAACGATAACGGTTGATCCAGTTTTTGACCTCAGCTCGAGTTAAGATCTTATCTATGACTGCCATACATGTGATATTTTCGGTCGGGTATAAAAGCCAAGGCCGCGCCGGGCCGGGCCGGGCCAAGCCGCTGAGCCAAAAATTGCCGATCCGAAGATTTTATTTTTCGGAATTCTAACCGAAGAAGAAATGTTAGTGGTAAATTTTAATATGATAATGTTAATTGTATCAAATCTGATACTCAGCATAATTTTTGTTCTTTTTCTTGCCCTAATGTTTGTTTTATTGCAATTTTGCAAATTTTTAGGGGTATAAAAGCCAAGGCGGTTTTTATCGTACATTTTGATCAAATTTGAATGAAATAGACATGAATGTGTGAAAAAAATGTACATGACAACCCCAAAAAAGTATTTTCTAAACCTTTTATTGTAATAATTCCAGTCAATTCCTAAAAAGTCAGGGAAAAAAATATTTTTTCAAGGTCAGGGAATTGTCAGGGATTTTGAAATTGGTCAGGGAATTTTGAAATTTTAGCAAAAGTCAGGGAATTTTGAAAAAATATGTCCATGAATGATAAAAAAAAAAACATAAAAAATAAAGGCTAAGGCAGTTTCTTCATGTTTGACTTTTACCTTGATAATAGTAATTATAATTTTTATTAGTATCTGTAATAACCGTATTTTTGGTGGTTTAATGTAGGCCACGTCGTAATGAACCGCAACGGATGGCAATGTAAGATAAATGATAAGGGCATTCAATATACTATTTGAATGGTAGGAACTAAAGATATGAAACTCATCATATTTCTTAATCATGCTTTAGACATATAAATTATGTTTTGATACTCACCTATTGTATTATTATTGCTTATTAATATGCTTCAGTCAGTAAGTGATTAATGCATTAATTGACTCATCTAATTGTTTTAGATAAGTGAGATCTTGTCATTTAAGTTTCTTAAAGCATTCGAATCTTTAATTTAATTGAACTGCGATCATCTTGACACTAATAAGAGTATCTCATCTCTACTTGTTATAAAATGGGCAGGAAAAACTTAGGCAGCATTCATATAGACATTGACTTTCACTTCTTCCTTTTCGGTCCTTTTCGGTTGTTTCCTGTAATAAGGTAATTCTAAAAAATAGAAACAAAAATAAAATCAGAAATTCGACCATTTAAGGTGATTCTGGTGGGTATATTTAATTTTATCACGAACACATAATAAGTATGCAAATATCATAAGGTCAAAAAGAAGTAATTTAACCGATGAATTTGAATGAAATTCGGAATTGACAATACTTTTTCGCCGCCTTGGCTTTTATACCCCTGGATTTCGGAAAACAGTTATTAAAAGATAAATAAGCAACGTAGATACGAGAAACTACTTGTAGTTACAACATATCTAATTTATAATAATTTAATCCCACATTCACCAAAATATACATCTAACTTGTATCTAGAGACTAAAAATAAAATTGTCGGTAGGCTCCGCGGCCCGGCCCGGCGCGGCCTTGGCTTTTATACCCGACCGATATTTTCTTGGGCCCAAATAGGGAGATTCTGAAGATTGGGGTCTCAAATAGATGATTTTTCCATGGTCTTACTTTTTCGGTGAAAATTTACCTATGAAGTTGAGTGTGGTAGCTCAGTGGTTAGTGCACTTGCCATTGATGCTAGAGGCCCCAGGTTCGATTCCTGGCAGTGGTAATAAAATTGCAATGTTCGAACATGCTCCATTGGAATCATTTGCTGGGATGAATGCCACAAGTACACCGTCCTTTAGATTGGGATGTTAACTGGAGGCCCCCTGTGCAAGGAGAACCATCCCCTGAGCTGGTTGAAGATCCCTACCATAATTACATGATTACTGTGTAGGGCTTCATCCTGCAAATCCCAGAGTGTATGTAATGTACACCTGCAAGTAATGGTCAAATTAGGCCAGTACATTTAGCCGGAAATGACCCTTGACCCACAACTAATTCCTTGAGAAATGTTATCAGCAGTTTTAGTATCAGGAAGGTGTCCTGATTTATAGAAAAAAAGTCCTAAAAAAATCCGAGGGGAAAGGGTGTTTTTGAGGGGTGATAAAAATACGAAAAATGAAGAAAAATCACAAAAAAGCAGGCGTATGTTAAACAATTAATACTTGACATCATTAAAGCATCCAAAATGAATATTTCTATCTGGGGAAAAATACTAAAAATTCTGAAGATAAAAGTGTTCTTTTAATTTTTTATTTTTTTTTTTTTTTTGTGTGTGAAATTTCGAAAAACAAGTATTAGCTTTTATAAAAAGCTTGAGTCTATGCTAAGCACACATTAATTTGTGTAGAACTGAAATGTGCCAGTTACCACAAAGTGTAAAAAAAAGTCACAGATATCAAATGAGGAGTTCCAAATCTTATCACCAATGTCACATGTAAAACAACATTTCCGATTTTTTTTTTTTGGTAGTGGCTAGCCGTCCGGTACCGGTTGACCAGCCTACGAGTCTGTCCGTCCGGTACCGGACGACCAGCCAGCGAGTCTGCTCGTCCGGTACCGGACGGCTAGCCAACCCACGTAGGAATGGCTAGTCGTCCGGTAGTAAATTTTAGCCTCTCATTTCATAAAGGGTATAAATGCTGAATATCACTTGTATCATTTTCTGGAGTACTGGATGCTAAATAGTTCCTACTTTGAGACTATGTAAATGCCATTGAGATCATTTTAAAAATAAGGCAAATAAACACAGCCGTATCGGTAATGCATGATTGTAGTAACAATTATGTCTGTGATAATAAAAGCTGTAGTCTTGTTTACTTATTTCTAATATTATTACTATCAATAATATATTTATAAGTAACTACCAATCGGTAATGTAAGTTAATGTTTTTTATAAGTTTATATATTTTACTTTTCATGTAAATGCGGCTTGAAAGTACTTAAACGTTTGATCTAAGCGTCGCGAAAAACAACTAATAGCAATTGAGCAGTACCGTAAAAATCCTAAGAAATAAGGATCTTGATGATTTGCAGTTATTCTCCTAATGTTTTTAACAAATTTGTTTCACGAGCCTGCAAAGTTTCCAAAAGGTGCAGATTGAATGGCAAACAGTGTAGACCCTGCTTAAGAAGCAGTCTGATCTAAGACTGCATTATTTGCCAGAGCCTATCTGTTCTAATACATAGGATCATTAGGGTAATTGCTATACTCATGGAGTGTCGGATCGTTGCCTTTATGTGTGCCCTGCTAACAAGATAATTACCCCTAATTGATATTTCTTTGTACCATGTTGGACTGATAGGTTATTAAATAAATATGCTTCCCAAATTTAATGTTAATCTATCACGATTAATATAAGCTCAACATCGGACAAACATTTGCAGATTTTAATAATAATAATAATAATATTAATAATAATAATAATAACTGTCGCAGTGCCTGGCCAGGCTTTGAGTACAACAGTCTATTGCATCAGGGTCAATTACAATTATGTCCCTTTAATACTGAAATTTAGTGAAAAAGTGGCGACAAACATGTGATAAGAATACAGTTAGAGTAAATTAGAAATATTTTTATTACACCATAAAGTGGATGATATTACTTGGAGCGCATACCCTATATAAAATGATACTACCGGACGGCTAGCCATTCCTACGTGGGTTGGCTAGCCGTCCGGTACCGGACGAGCAGACACGTAGGCTGGTCGTCCGGTACCGGACGGCTAGCCACTGCCTTTTTTTTTTCACTATCAATTATAACTAATTGTACTACATGCCTACATTTACGGTTTCTTCATTTCGCATTCTAGTTTAAACTTTCATTTTAAATTCTAGGTTAACGTCATGAAAAAACAATCTGCCAAGATTGCCGTCTAGAAATGAAAACATTAAGAATTGGATGTGGGAAGAATTAGATAAGGGCTAATATATGTTAATTTTGCAAGTGTGAGAGCAATCGTGCATATATCCATGTGATAAACTTTAGGCAGCTTTCAGGTAATTGCTGGGTTTCAATATGCAAGTGGGCGTTCCAGTATGACCAGAGTTTGGGTGTCCTGGAGGTAACCAGATGGAAAATGAAAAGTAGAACCAGTCAACAGAATACCAGTTATGACCTTTCAGTAAATACTTCCAGAGCAAAAGATATCATTAAGATTGTCTACACCAGTGGGCGTAGACAATAAAAGAAAGTCACTTAAAACAAGAAAACATTAATATCACTGACATATATCTTAAAAGTAAATCCATATCAGTACTTAACTTCATGAAATCATTAAAAAAATGATAGTTTCTGTGCAAAAGATATTTTTTGTAGGGGGAAGGGGAAAATAGGAAAATCAAAAGCAAACACATCACGAAAACATGCCTATATAATTTTGACCCCCTCTGACCCACTTTTATCTATATACTCGAAAAACTTGGGGTTTAGAGGTTATATACTTTTTTCCTGCTCAAAAACATAGCTTCTGAGATTGTTGATACTCAATAGGACTGCCTCATCTATGTTTTGAGTAGAAACAATTGTGTTTGAGGTTTACATCCCGTCAACAGCAAATGTCATATGCAGTGGTTTCAAAAACATTTCAGCATCTAGATTTCAAGGAAAGATAGGAATGTGATTTTCAATGTTATCTGAATAAAGCCCTTACAAATTTATCAAGCGTAGCAGGGAAATAATGTCTAAGTAAACGGGAAAATCCCCACTACCCCTCTTACTCTATTGATGAAACCCCTGCATATGGAGACCGGACCTCGATTTAAAGACTCATCTGAGAGTCTGGAGAAGCCCTTGGATCGAACCCACGACTCCTGGTTTATGAGGCTAGTAGCTTATCCACTACACCATGGAGGCTTCTTTAAGCAGAAATAAGAAAAATAATGTACATGTACACCCCCCAAAACTCCCCACTGCCCCACTCACCCAGGTGTAAATGGGTAGCGGTGGTGTAAAAGTCAACTGCCTCTCCCTCGTGCACGTGAAAACATCCGGAATGAGTGTTCGAGAGCGATTAATTAAGCTTGAGGCATTCATCACAATCGAACTAAATTAAATTAGTATAAACTAAAACTCCAGTAGGATGGGGTTTCTATCAACTACCCACAATCTATGCTTTTGAGCAGACAATACGAAACATGCCTAAACAAAACCATTGTTAATTGTTCAGCCCAAAATGGAATTTTAAGATAAAAAAATGATGTTTTTCTTATTTCTGCTCAAAACATAGATTGCGGAGCTCGACAGAACCACCTGAACTTGTCGGTTCTATCGAGTACCCACAATCTATGTTTTTGAGCTGATATAAGAAATTTAATATTTATACCTGTACACAAAGGCAGTAATTATGCCAAATGACACGGGCAAGAGTTTAAAACAGGCGTTTGTAAATAACACCATGAAACCTATTTAATCTTATAGATTTGAAGATATCACTGGAGCTCAGGAGCAAATATCTTGTCTTTATTAATGGTCATGTGCAGGTAATTACATGCACTCTGGTGAACAAATGTCACATGTCATACCCCCAAAGCGGAAATGTTCAATATCCAAACTCATTAAAAAGTATTGATAACTGACAGTTTACTTAAAAAAAAGTCGTATTATGTAAAGCCTAAGGTTTCTGTTGATTTATGTCACACCGGGTGTCACACACACACCAAGGTCGATATACATCATGGTACATTTCACCCTCTTTGGAGATAGCTATCTTTGGAAATAGTTATATATCTGATAATCTCATCACCAGAACTTCTGTAAAGGTGATCCAAAGGTTATTTCTTTTTGTTTTCTGTTTTCAGCAGATATGCCATATTTGTTGTCATAAAGGAAGGTTTTTCATGATAGCTATGGCATGAAAATTCTAATTTAGTGCAATTTTACCAACATTATATTTTATGTTCCCCATTTTGCCAAAGCATATTCCAGTGGGCACACACTGCATATGTAATGTCGTATCCGTGTCTATGCACTGTCGTATCAAGGTCTATGCACCGTTATGGCATTGTATGGATGTTGATATGATGTTGAACAAACGTCATAGCATTGTTGCGTCATTTCTTAAACGTCATATGTCCAGTGGGATGTATCAAAACAGTAGATTGTAGGGGCTATCAGGGAGGGGATGGGAATATCAGAGATCTAGTGTCCCACCTTTTCCTAATAGGATTTCTCATGTTCTGAGAAAACAGGCTTAAAAGTTAAAGAACAAGAAATGAAAATTATGTAATAAAAAGTTCTGATATTGCTCGTATTTCTGCATAAAACTTAGCTTGTTCAAACCGCCTCAGCGAGGTTGATCTAAGTAGTACCCACAAACTGTTTTGAGTAGAAATAAGACCAATATATGCATACATGTATACCATTTTTAACGCTAGTTTTACAATAAATAATTGGGGTTGAAGGGGGCAAGATTATATAGGCTTGTTCAGTGTTGTCGTGATGACATAGATTGTGGGTGCTCATTAAATTGACCAGATTGGTCTTTCACACACACACGTAGAGACTGTAATGATTGTTCAATTGAACTCTCATCCCAGCAAGCAAGGAATCTCAATTTTTTGTGGTCTTAATAGCGGAATTTTACTGTAGTTCTAGAGCTCTGGGGCCAGTTGTTCAAAGCATCGTTAGCTTAACGAGCTCGTTAGTGGTCATATTGTTAAGTGTTCTAGCAAGTTTAATATTTAAAATTTTGGTATTTTTGCTGAAAAAATGGGAGCAGCAAAAGCTGCTCACATTTTTTCAGCAAAAATATTAGCATCTTTGCCTTATTAAATGATCAAAGATTTAACAATACGTTAAATAACTACGTCGTTAGTATGTCGTTGGTTTTGAACAACTGGCCCCTGATTGTCACTTTCAGGTTGCTGCAGCTAGTGGACATAAGGTTGTGATGGTTGATCAGACAGATGATATCCTGTCCAAAGCCAAAGCTAACATTAATAAAAGTTTACAGAGAGTTGCCAAGAAAAAGTTTGCAGAAAACCCTAAAGTACGATACAGCTTGTTGATAATGGATCAAAAATACATTAAGAGAGAAAAGAAAATCTGTTTTATTTTTTAGCTCACCTGTCATATAGAGACAAGGTGAGCTTTTGTGATCACATTTTGTCTGTCGTCTGTCAACAGTGTGTGCATCCATGTGTGCATCCATCTGTAAACAGTTTCTTCAAATGACATCTCCTAAACCAGTGATCGGATTTTGATCAAACTTAGTTTGTCCTCTTAAAAGTTGTTCAAATGGTTCCGGTCCATTGCACATCTCGGTCACAGAAGCTAAAATAGATTTTTTAACTGGAAACTTAAAAAATCTTCTTCTCTGGAACCGTAAGGCCCAGATCTTTGATATTTGTTTTGAAGTTTCATCTGGTGGGCCCCTCTCAAGATTGTTCAAATTATAGCCTTGTAAATGTTTTACAAAGGCTTATATAGGGAAATCCTTAAAAAACTTTCTTGCCTGAAACCAGAAGGCCTCACCTCGCAAAAAAATTGGGGGATGGCCCAACTGGTCGTTGAAAAAAAATCTGAAGGTATCTAAGGTAAAAAATGTGCCAAAATTGATGCTGGCAAAACATGCTGGAAACAGTGAAAGTTGTCAGTGCAAAACCCTTTAATTGTCGCCTTGACACCTTTGTGAAAATTAAGATTTGGTCAAAACTACATGTGAAATCACACTGTTTGCCAACTTTGAGATGGCCCCTTGTTTCCATGGCAACAATGATTTAGCTGAGAAAGGTTGCATTTAGAAGGCTACTGCCCAGGGAACATTCATGCAGAGTTTGGTGTAAAACAGACTATCCATTATGAAATAATAGCTACCGGTATTTGAAGTTGCTGTCCTGCTCAACATTGTGAGAATCAGCAAAATCCACAAAGTCCCCATGTGGGAATGGGTTAAAATAGAGCTTTCATATTTGGAATGTAAGTTCCTTGTGACAAGGGCTTCTCACCCATACATAAGTTTTGACCTGTGACCTTGACCTTGATCTTTGACCTACTTTGTCATTACTTTTGAAGCATTTGAGAAAGAGCCTTCATATTTGGCATGTAGATTCCTTGTGACAAGGGCTTCCCACTCATACAAAAATATTTTGACATGTGACCTTGATCTGTGGCCTACTTTATCATAACTTTTGAACCATCTGAGGTACAGCCTTCATATTTTGCATGTATGTTCATTGTGACAAGGGCTTCCCACCTATGACAGGGGCTTCCCACCCATACAAAAAATTTGACCTGTGTCCTACTTTATCAGAACTTTTGAATCATTTGAGATAGAGCCTTCATATTTGACATAAATTTTCCTTGTGACAAGGGCTTCCCACCATGCATAAATTTGACCTATGACCTTGACCTTTGACCTACTTTGGCATAACTTTTGAACCATTTGAGATAGAACCTTCATATTTGGCATATATCTTTCTTGTAACAAGGGCTTCCCACCGACGCAGAAGTCTAGCTTCAGATGCCCCCCTCCACCTCCACTTGTCACCACAAAGCATTGTAAGTTAGACTGAGTCGGTTAATCTCAGTATGATGCACTAGGACCTGACCCTCAATGTCCACACAAGTTGCCCAGATAGTCACATCTGTATTTTCAATGGGAACTTTTGAAAGTCTTCATCCTCAAAAACGAGGCAATTTCTAAGGACTGTTCCATGCATGGGTGACCCTCCGACAAAATTGCTCAAAATCCTTTTTCGCTCCACTGAACATGGTAGTCACCAGAACTAAAAATATACAACCCTTAAAATGACTTCTGCTCCTAAATATTTGAAATATGGTCACAGAAATGTTTCTTTGGTCACTGTAAACCAAAATTGTTCAAACCATTCACTCCACCTTATATTACCTACTATTTTATTTGTACAATAAGAATCAGGTGAGGGATCCAGGGCCATTATGGCTTTCTTGTTTTTTTTTCTAAACATCCCTTACGATTTTCTGGTCCACAGGTGAGCGATACAGGGCCATCTAGGTCCTCTTGTTTATTTCAGCAAAAATATTAGCATTGCCATATTAAATGATCAAAGTTTTAATGAATTGTTAACTAACGGCATTAGTTTTGAACAACTGCACCCTGGTCTCAAAAGTGTTCAAGTAATTCACCATGTTTGCATTATTTGCTGGCTCCCAGCTTGCACATTGTCAATATTGGAAAAACAGGTAACCAGACCCCCCTGACCTTTCAAGGTCAGGGGGGTCTGATTACTTGTTTTTCCAACACTGATAACCTTCAGACTAGGAACCAGCAGATAATGCAAATAAGTTGAATTGAAGTTTGTCTGTAATTATATACAAAGTATCAAAGTGAACATAATTATGAGGCTTTCTCTTAAAAAATAAATTTAAGAGCTTACAAGAATCAATGTTAGTACAAGTAATACCATGTTAACCCTTATCTTGCTGTTCACGACAACCCCTATCTTTGCAAACAGTGTAGATCAAGATCAGATGGCTTCTGAAGAAGCCATCTGATCAGGATCTACACTGTTTGGCATTCAGTATATGAATGTGTGGCAATAAATTACATCAAGTAATTTGATTGGTTGATAGACAGAAATGGATGTGGCTTAAATGAATATTCAGCAAGATAATGGTTAAACAATTACCATGGCATTTTAAGGTGAGTGTGTATATGTATGTGTGTGTTGGGGGGAGGGGGGGATGCAAATACACTTTCATGGGAGGCAACTCTAGCTCCTTTTTAATTGATTAGAATCTTCCTCACTATTTATAGCAGGTGTTCATTTCAAAATTGTGGGATGTCAGGTTGAGTTAGTTTCAGAAAATTTATTTAGGACATGGCTGAGCTGTTGGCAGACAGTGCATGTCCAGATCAGATGCCGCACAACACGGCGTCTGATCTGGACATGCACTGTTTGTTAGTGTTCCTGTTTTGTGGTTTCCTAGGAAGCTCTAACATGTCTAACTAAAGTTGCTTCTAAAGTACAAAATCTTTCCCAGAATAGCCTCCTTTGGAACTGTAAAATGTTCAGTTTTCAAAAGAGCAAACTAGAAAGTGGAAAAGTTGTTTTACCGTAATGATCCTGAGTATTAGGGTACAGATCCCGATCTGACTGCTCCTTCAGGAACAGTCTGATCTGAGTCTGCACTGTTTATCATTCCATCTGTACATTTTTAACTCCTTGCTTGATAGTGAAAAGAATGTGTTAAAGTTTTAGGAGAATTACAGCAGGTCCTCAAGGTGTCTGTATTTTTCAGATTTTAACGGAAACTGTAGTGGTTCCCGGCTTGTAAATATGGCAGAAAGCATGCCAGGTGTATCCATTAACCCATTTAGTACTGGAAACTCCTAAAGGGGTACTTGGCAAACAGTGCAGGCCCAGATCAGATGCCGCTGAATGCGGTGTCTGATCAGGGCCTCCACTGTTTGCTAAAAACTCAGCCATTTTTATGCCCTCGCCTATTCGAAGAATAGCGGAAGGGCATTAAGTTTTACCCCTGTCCTTTCGTCCGTGCGTCCGTTCGTCCGTCCCGACATCGTGTCTGGGCCATAACTCCTAAACCGTATGGAATATATTCATGAAACTTCACAGGTGCATTCATCACACTGAGACGATATGTCATGAATAAGGAAGACAACTCTTGCTTGTTTAGTTTTTGAATTATCTGCCCTTGACTTACATCCATATATAGCCAAATGGTATGTCGTGTCCGGGCCATAACTCCTAAACCGTACGGAATATATTCATGAAACTTCACAGGTGCATTCATCACACTTAGCCGATGTGTCATGAACAAGGAAGACAACTCTTGCATTTTTGGTTTTTGAATTATCTGCCCTTGACTTAGTACCATATAGTAAACCGTGTCAGGGCCATAACTCCTAAACCGTACGAAATATACTCATGAATCTTCACAGGTGCATTCATCACACTGAGACGATGTGTCATGAACAAGGAAGACCACTCTTGCATTTTTGGTTTTTGAATTATCTGCCCTTGACTTAGTACCATATAGTAAACCGTGACCGGGCCATAACTCCTAAACCGTATGGAATATAATCTTGAAACTTCACAGGTGCATCCATCATACTTCGACGATGTGTAATGAACAAGGTAGACAACTCCTGCTTGTTTAGTTTTTGAATTATCTGCCCTTGACTTACATCCATATATAGTCAAATGGTATGTCGTGTCCAGGCCATAACTCCTAAACCGTATGGATTATGGAATATATTCATGAAACTTCACAGATGCATTCATCACACTTAGACGATGTGTCATGAACAAGGAAGACAACTCTTGCAATTTATTTTTTTTAATTATCTGCCCTTGACTTAGTACCATATAGTAAACCGTGTCCGGGCCATAACTCCTAAACCGTATGGAATATATTCATGAAACTTCACAGGTGCATTCATTACACTGAGACGATGTGTCATGAACAAGGAAGACAACTCTTGCATTTTTGGTTTTTGGATTATCTGCCCTTGATGCATATATTTTATTATTGATTTGAAGTACATTTGTAATATTTTTTATGAATGGCATTTGGCGGGGGCGTCTGTGTCCTGTGGACACTTTTTCTAGTCCTAATTAATTTTGAAGAAAACACAACCTGACACCCCTAAATTTTGAAATGAATTCCTGCTATATATAAGCAGGAAGTTTCCATGTGGTACTAAAAGGGTTAACCCTTGATCTGCCAATCATGATATTTACAGACATCTTCAAAAAAAATCATTTTTCAGAGAAAATAAAGCTAGATATGACATGTTAAAATCTTCTGCTTGGCAAAAGTTTCACATGAAATGCCACTGCTGATTTTCTCAGAAAAAAATAAAAAAATCAAATGCTGTCTGCTCTTAAAGTTTCTGCGGAGCTTTAAGGTTTAATAATTTTTATGCTTGATATGTTCTGTATTACGATTGGCCAGTGTTCTGTACCACAAGTACTGATTGTAGGATGGTGAAAAGTTCATAGAAGAAACCATGAGTCATCTGTCCCTACAGACTGACCCAGCTTCCGCGGTCCAGAACTCTGATCTGGTAATTGAGGCTATTGTAGAGAATCTTGAGATAAAGAGGAAGCTCTTTACTGTTTTAGACGGGGCTGCACCCAAGTAAGTGAGACATTTTCATCATGTGCCCTGTAACAACATACAAGACAAGTACAGTGAAATTCCGCTATTACGACCACCTAAGATTAAGAATAATTCTGCTTTAAAAAGCTTATTTAGTACAGTGTAGTCATTCTTTCTTTGTGTTTTCTGAATACAATGTCCTTTGGTCAGAGACCACCTTTGGGACTGTTCAAAAGTGGTCTTAAAGACCACTTTTGAACAGTCCAAAGGATGGTCTTAATATAGGAAATTTACTGTATTTGGTGACAGCTGAAGGATAATTTCCTTATCACTCCAGATAAACCTTTGTTGTGGGTATTCATTAGAGCCACCTCACTGAGGCAGTTCCAATGAATACCCATGTGTAGGTTTCTATTCAGAATCAACATTATTCACTGAAACACGCCTATATAATTTTGACCCCCTTAAATGCCACTTTTATATAGAAAAACTGGGGTTTACTGGGGTATACATTATTTTTCATATTTCTGCTCAAAATCAAAGATTGTGGGTACTTGTTGGCACTGCCTCGAGGCAGTTCTAATAAGTTTCCTCAATGTATGTTTTGAGCAGAAATATGAAACTTACCAGAAATTTTTATCTGAAAATTTTCATTTTTGGTGGTAAAATTATCAATATATTTGAATAGGTGTGTTTTCATAATGAAATAACCACCTATCTGTTTCTATAGATCACCACCATTACGAAATCAGGCTTATACAAATACATTGTAAACTTTACCGCCCAAAAAAAAAAAAAAACACTAAAATTTTAAGGTGACAACTTGTGATATTTTTCTTATTTCTGTTCAAAATATAGATATTTTAAAGCAGAAATAAGAAAAATAAGGTTTATTACTAAATAAAAGTGGGGTTCAAGGGGGTCAAAATTACATAGGCGTGTGTTCATGATGGCAATGAGAAAACCTGTCTGCATTTCTGACCAGGTGAGACACAGACCAACCTTCTCAGCTACACTGAGTAGCAAGAACCTTGAAATTTTCTATCCAGTGGAGGTGCTGATCAGACTGCACAGGTGGCAAAAGCTTATTTTGTCTTGACAAGGGTCAAAATTTGTGTTGCACCTGCTTTAGCATCAAGATTTCTAATATAGGCATGCAAATTTCCATCTGTTAGTCCTTCTGTCTGTCCTTCAATATTTTACTTTTGTCTTGTGAGCACAAGTTCTCTTAATAGTTTTGTACCAATTGTTCTGAAACTTTGCACATGGTTTCTTCATAGTATGAGGATGTGCATGTGGTTAGAATATAATTGTTGGATCAGGTTTTTTTTCTCACCATTCTGAACTTAGTCAGGGACTTGGTCATATATTGAATTATTTTTTGAGCACATTCAAACTTCAGTAGCTTGAATACCTTTGTTACAATAAAAAATTATTGGAGGTAGGAGTAGTTTGACCTACCGATGCTTAATCAATAGTAGGAGGTATAATGGGCATGATAAGGATATTTTTTCAATCTTCAGTAAAACAAAGGAATGTTGTGTTTAATCATTAGAATTGTCTCATTGAGGATATTTTATCTTGTATACACAACATACTTTTTCAAGATAAAAGCAGAAAAATCTCCTTAACCCATTGCATGGGGGAAACCCCTAAAGGGGTACCTTGGCAAACCATGCAGGCCCAGATCAGACACCGCAAAACGTGGCATCTGATCAGGGTCTGCACTATTTGCTAACAGAATTGTCCGTCAAAAATAGAATAAAAATGAAAAAATAGGCCTGACACCCCTTATATGACAAATGGACTTGTCCAACATATAGCAATGGAAGAGTAAACTAGTACACAATGGGTAAAATTATCCTAAATACATGTATATGGGTATCTGGAGCTAAGGTAAGAATTAAGAAATGAAATTTATTTTTCTGCTATTCATGGAAGTATGAACGCAGTGGGTTGCGTGCAAAGAGGGGTTCATGTAAACTTTGCTAGCGACCTGCTGTCTTCATAATTCCATGAAAAGCTATTTTTTTATTTTTTATATTTACATTATTTGTCTCTCATCACTGGGCCAAAAAATGCTTATAGGACCAACTTTAAAGCTGAAAAACATTTACGTGGAGCGCTGTGGTGCAGTGGTAAAGTATCGGCCTCGGGATCGAGAGGTACCGGGTTCGAATCCCACGAGCGGCAAGTGTTGTTTCCTTGAGCAAGAGACTTTATCCACATTGCTTAGTACTGGTTCTACCCAGGAAAAGAGGGCCACATGGAAGATTAGTACTAGTTTACTAAATGTGTTACCCTCTATAAATAAGGTCGATTATTATTATTATTATTATTACACGCTGTTTGTCTACAAAGAGCGGAATAGGGTTGACGTCACCAACGCCCATAGAGAACCATGCTTTAGAATGACGTCACCGAAAATCATGCGATTCGATACATTCATGGAAGTATGAACTATATTGTTTTCTATAGGTTTACATTAGACTTTACCCTGGAAATATAAATATTTCTCTATGAATTCAAGGGCATACTAATTGAGCCATCCGTGTTCGTGTTATTGAAGTTTTAATGTATTGAGTATTTGAATTTTTCAGTTTGGTTTATCAAGATTTTAGTGGATAAGATGAAACTGGGCCCAGTTGTTCAAAGTATTTTTAAATTAATAAGCTCAATAGTGGTCTAATTAACAAGCTCAATGCCTAGTGGTTAAGAGCGCTGACTCTTGATCATTAGGTCTCTCACCGCTGTGGTTCGAGCCTCGCTCGGGTCACATGTGAGACGCCAAGTTCTGCAACGGAAGGTCAGGTGGTTTTTCTCCGGATACTCCGGTTTTCGCCCACCTCTGATTAACGATCGGCTCGATATGAGTGAAATAATCTTGAAAGGGCCGTAAAACCAAAACCAAAAAAAAACAAAAAAAAAAACTCAATAGTGGTCTCATTAATAAGACCAATAGTGGTAAATACTTGGGCAAGACACATAATGCCATGGCCCCTCTCCACCACTGCACCCAGGTGTAAATGGGTAGCAGTGGTGTAAAAGTCACTGCCTCTCTCTTGCGTAGTGATAACATCTAGAATGCATGTTCAAGAGGGATTCAAATAAGCTTGAAGCTTTCATTGCAATCATTCTAAAATAAATTGGTATAAAGTAACTGACAGGACAATGATCTGACAGATCTGCAATGTTAAGCCACAGGACACTGTCACTATCAGGTCATGTGAGCTACATGCATGGCTTGGCATTGAGGACCTGGACCTCATCCTGAAAGAGAGAAGGCTGGTATGGACATGTGGAATGCTCCAACAGTGCAGTCAAGACTGCCTGTGACAACAGGTAGATGGAAGGTGTGGGCCTGGGATGCCCAAGATGACCTGAAAGCAGCTGACAGAGAGATTGCAGAGAGTGGAAGCTCTCTGCTATCGACCCTCATGATAGACAAACCTGGAGATCTGGTGTGAGATCTGCCATGCATGCAGCAAGCCAGCTACCTGGAAGGGGCCCATTTATGTTGATGTTGCCCCTGTACCTGCACCTTAATCAAAACTCCGATGATGATAATGATGATGATGATGATGATAGCAAGTACAATATCCAATGCTGTGGAATTTTTTGCTGAAAAAATGTAAGTAGCTTTTGCATTTGCATTTGCAAAAGGTACTCAATTTTTTTCAGAAAAAAATAACTAGCATATTTACCAAATCCATCAATCAAACTTTTAACATATGTTAACTAACAACATTGTTAGAGCTGGCCTTGGTAGCTCAGTCGGGTGCATGTCTGACTGGTGATCAGGACACAGGTTTGATACCTGCCAAGGTCGGCAGTATTCTTTCGTGAAGATTGATCATGAAATCTTTTCTATGGTCGTTCTCTCCCTTCCGCTGATTCAAGAAGGGCAGTTGTAAGTTTCTGGCAAAAGAATGTGCACTGTACTGGTTAACAGCTTACGTATAAGCCTGCCAAAGAAAAGTGTGGATAGGTAAACTGACCGGCTCAAAAATGACCCTAAATAGGGTTGCCTGGGCCGTTAAACTCCAATACAAACAAAACAAACAACATTGTTAGTTTTGAACAACTGGTCCCTGATCTTCAATAACAAAGAAACAAAACTAAGACCTTGTTTCAATGGCACTTGGTGAATATTTAAGTACATGTAGTGGTTATTGACATGTAATAAAATTCTATTTTCAGGCATGCTATATTTGCTAGTAACACATCTTCCATACCAATTAAAGAAATTGCAGTGGCAACAAAGCGAGCCGACAAGTTTGGTGGTCTCCACTTCTTTAATCCTGTACCCTTGATGAAACTCCTGGAGGTAAATAAGGTGTAACTATACCAAATTTAATATCTTAAGTTAACAGGCCTCCATAGCCTTGTGGGTATGGATGCTGACTCTGAATTGTTGGGTTTCTCACCATTGTGAGTCTGAGCCTCTTTCGGGTCACATGTGACACACAAGGTTCTCGAATGGAAGGCATGTTTTCCCTGGGTGCTAACAATCCCCTGGAGATAAGGGAACTATTCTTGGAAGCTCTTTGAACCAAAAAAATACCCTTGGTTGTGTCCATGCACATCATGAAAGACTGGGTGTAAAAATAACACTTAACCCCACTTTATATTAAGAAATGTGGGATTTACCAGGTTATAACAGGTTCATCCTTATGTTTGCTCAAAAGCATAGAATATGGGTACTTGTTAGAACTGCCTGGTCAAGGTTCTAACGAGTTTCAAGCACTTGTCGCAGTAATAAGGAAAATATTTAAATTGTCATCAAAAAGAAAAAAAAGTAATTTTCAAGTACATTGTACATGGAAGAAATATTCACTCACAGGGGCATGTTTTTGATTATATCCAAACATTGACTGGGCTGTTTAACTCCAAGAAAACCAACACACTATATATTGCTGGAGTCCATTTTAAAGTTTAGGGGTGTAAGTTATGTCATTTAAAGATTATTAAGAAAATTAATAAAATGACTGAAGATATTGTGAACAATGAAGGCCTTGATCAGACACCAAGTTAAGCAACATCTGATCTGGGTCTGCACTGTTTGCAAAAGTCCCATTTGGAGTTTTCCCTCTCTGCAATTGTTTAAAAAATACTGGGTGTAATATCAAAGTGTAACGGTGTTGATCAGAAACATTTCAAATACACATTCTAAGTGCTGTTGCCAGTTTTGTATCTCTATTTGGTATTTTTTTAGGTTATAAGAATTCCAGAAACCAGTGACGAGACATTTAATGCTTTGTTAGCCTTTGGAAAGGCTGTGGGAAAAACAACAGTAAATTGTAAGGTATGTGATTTGGTTTTTAGATATAAAATCAGAAAGTTTTCTGGCAGCATTAATTTAAGAAATAGGTGGGCTGAAGCAGTGGTTCATTGAGTAATAAGACTGTTTCCGATAGCAGTTGTATCGTAGATCAAAACAGCAGTGTGTAGCACCAATGATTGATTTTATGAGTAATAAAAAGGCAATGTGGACAAAAAGTATTTGCATTGGAAGTGTTGAAATAAGATGACCAAAAGAGTCGGATAAAAGAAGAATGTCGATCTCTAACCTTTCATTCTTTAACTCTTGGTCTGTATCAACCTGTTTGCTGAGAAATTTTTACTGCAAACAAAAGCACCCTGGTAAGACTGTTCACAATGCTTAATGGAAGTGGATAGTCATGGCCCAGTTTCTGCCGTTTTCACAGACCTAACAACATTGTGTCACCTAAACGCAAAACTATCGTAACTCCAATTTTTTACAAAGTCACTTTTTTTTACATAATCAAGTGTAAATCTGTTTTGAAAACATGTAAAAGTATCACCTTCCTATCTTTACTATTTTTAGTAAAACAATGGCATTTGTCCTTACTGTCGTAACTGTGAGTTGCAACAGTTTTGCACTTATCTCACTTTGTTACTTAATGCAAAACTCACTGTCGTAAGCAGATATATTGATTTTGTGATGTCATTGCTACATCAAAATGCACTTTTCTGTTATTGGTGTCAAATGACGATGGGTCATTCAGTGAATGAGCTGCATGATTTATATTTTATGATCAGCAGTGGCTAATGACAGCTGGCTGTCAACAGCAAAATTTTGCTTAAGGCGTAAATTATCAACATATTTTGAGCAATTTTATATTTGCAGCGGTAGAATATTTGACAATTTGGGTGGTTAGGTCTTTTGAATATCTTCTCACATTTTTTTCACCATTTTGCTTCAGAGGAGGTTATAAGTATTTAAAGAGAAATATGGCATTTTACAATCAGTCAATATGTACAGGATCTGCATGCTAATATTATCAAAAGAGTCCAAGATGTTTGAAAAATTTTGCTATTTTCACAAATTAATTAAGGATAGACATAGCTCAGTAAAGTGTGTTTTTAGAAATCTGGTATTTTACAAATGTCTTTGGTAAGATTTTGTAATTGTGTATCTGCATGGAAAAAATCATCAAAATATTTTAAGTTGTTTGAAAATAAAAACAATTTTCAAATACTGATTACAGACTGACATGCCTTGTTCCGAATCCAGCAGTTGACAATTATATCAATAAGGTCTTGTTAGGATGTATACGCCAAAATTAGCAAATATTCTAAGCAGTTGGGAATTTATTGCAATTTTGACAGATTACGTCTACCCGGCCATGTTGGTTGTTAGGGCACAGTGAGCTATCTGATCTGTATCTACACTGCTTGTAAAGGTTGAGGTTGTGAACAGCAGGATAAGGGTTAACCCTTGAGGTTGAGGTTGAGAACAGCAGAATAGGGGTTGACCCTTGAGAATCTCAAGGGTTAACTCTTATCCTGCTGTTCACAACCTCAACCTCAAGAATCTCAAGGTTAACCATTATCCTGCTGTTCACAACCACAACCTCAAGAATCTCAAGGTTAACCATTATCCTGCTGTTCACAACCACAACCTCAAGAATCTCAAGGGTTAACCCTTATCCTGCTGTTCACATTCTCGTCTTTGAGAATCTCAAGGGTTAACCCTTATCCTGCTGTTCACAACCTCAACCTCAAGAATCTCAAGGATTAACCCTTATCCTGCTGTTCACAACCTCAACCTCAAGAATCTCAAGGGTTAACCCTTATCCTGCTGTTCACAACCTCAACCTCAAGAATCTCAAGGTTTACCATTATCCTGCTGTTCACAACCTCAACCTCAAGAGTCTCAAGGGTTAACCCTTATCCTGCTGTTCACCACCACAACCTCAAGAATCTCAAGGGTTAACCCTTATCCTGCTGTTCACAACCACAACCTCAAGAATCTCAAGGGTTTACCCTTATCCTGCTGTTCACAACCTCAACCTCAAGAATCTAAAGGGTTAACCCTTATCCTGCTGTTCACAACCTCAACCTCAAGGGTTAACCATTATCCTGCTGTTCACAACCACAACCTCAAGAATCTCAAGGGTTAACCCTTATCCTGCTGTTGACAACCACAACCTCAAGAATCTCAAGGTTTACCATTATCCTGCTGTTCACAACCTCAACCTCAAGAGTCTCGAGGGTTAACCCTTATCCTGCTGTTCACAACCTCAACCTCAAGAATCTCAAGGGATAACCCTTATCCTGCTGTTGACAACCACAACCTCAAGAATCTCAAGGGTTAACCCTTATCCTGCTGTTCACAACCACAACCTCAAGAATCTCAAGGGTTAACCCTTATCCTGCTGTTCACAACCTCAACCTCAAGTTGAGATGCGAAGAAAACATGCATCTGAAAATGCCATTTGTTTTTGTCTTCTGCAGCTTCTTCTTACAAACACTTCAACTGTATTTTTGTATACAAGCAAACAGTCTGATCTGGGTCGACACTGTTTGCAACATCGAAATTTAAAGTAACAAGGTAACAAAGCAGATGACAATTGTTGTGATTGGCATCTGATGGGTAAACAGCACAACAGAAATTAGAGTCCTACATCGGTCACCATATTTTTTAACCCTTGGCCCATTGAATGAATTAATTTTCCCATGTTTTTGGGTGTCAGGTTGTGTTTTCATCAAAATTTATCTCGAAATTGACTATACTTTTAGCAAACTGTGGAGGCCCTGATCAGACGCCGCATTCTGCGGCATCTGATCTAGGACTGCACTGTTTGCCACTTACCCCTTTTGGGGTTTCCAGTACCAAATGGGTTAACCGATCAAATTACTTCATATAATGTTTTCATTCAAATTTGCAAACTGAATTGACAAACATCATAGATCCAGATCAGATGGTTTCTATAGAAAGCTATGTGATCAGGATCTACACTGTTTACAAAGGTAGGGGTTATTAAGCTCAGCAGGACAAGGGTTAAATTTTGTGTTGTCATCTTTGCATGAGGGTTGGCGCATTGTTAAACTCGAAAACATCATCATCGTCATCTTTGCATTACATGCTGTTAAACTGTTAACTTTGATTTCTTTTAGGACACACCAGGCTTTATAGTAAATCGTCTGTTGGTACCATACATGTTGGAGGCTATACGAATGGTAGAAAGAGGGGAGGCATCTCCACGAGATGTGGACACAGCAATGAAACTAGGGGCAGGCCATCCTATGGGACCATTTGAGCTTACAGACTATGTAGGTCTTGATACCTGTAAATTTATTATTGACGGTAGGTAACAGTCAACAACTCGTATAAATGTTCTAAAATTTGAACTAGGCAATAGATATCCTATACAGAGGATCTTAAATGAGTGTTCATGTATTATTGAAGTTATTAAACGAGTTGAGGAAAAGGGATAAAATGCGAGGCTGTGCCGAGCATTTTATCCCTTTTCCTCAACGAGCTTAATAAATTCAATAATACATGAGCACGAATGCAAGATTCTATTTATCATATGACATTCAAAACGCATTTTATTCATGATTGTTTACAAAAAATGTCAATTATCCGCCGTTAGGAAACGCGACGTTGTTAAGGACGTTGTACATATAACGTTACGGGACGTATCTAGCTAATTTGCATATTTAATCCACTAGTGGATTATCAAAAATATTACTTGGCGTTATTACACTCTCAGACGCGACGTCATATGATAAATCTGAATCTTGGTCTTAATTTGGGCTATACATATAGTAAGGGACAAAATTTAAGGATTAAATGCTTTTGGAGCAAATCTTAACCTTTAAGCTGCCTTGAAAAACTGGGCCTGCTGAGCCTGGACATGTCTTATCTTTGAAACAATGTAGATCCAGATCAGATGGCTTCTGAAGAAGCCATCTGATCAGGATCTTTATTGTTTGTCATTCAGCTCATGAATTTGTTGCAATAATTTGCATCAAGTAATCTGATTGGTTGATAATCAGTAGTTGGTGGGGCATATATAAATATTCAGCAGGTCAGGGGTTAAAATGTCATATGTTTTTGTCATCTGCATATTCTTGGAAACTTTGAAAGCACATTTATGGTCATTTCTCTATATGAGCCCCGCCAAGCGAATTTGTATCTTCGAGCATTCCATCATGACAGATTTTAACTGCGCATGCCCAGCCATTCAGAGGGACCAGGGATATGGCTTTCTGTCTGAAGGTTCCTCTTGATCCACTGCTTGTATAAGCGAGCAGCGAAGGTTCTGGCGAGACTGTGCGGATGCGCAGGCTCGCCTGAACCTTCGCTGCTCGCATAGGCGATAAGTACCAAAATTGCTTGACGGGGCCCATATCATTTATAAATTTGGGATTCATCTTGAAACAGTGTTATATCCAATACTGTGTTATAATGAACGTGTTATAACGAGGTTGTGGTGCACTTCCTTTGCTTTGTTATATCTTTTGCTAGGTATTGGTTTTCTCACTAGATTCTGCCATGTCCTTTCTTTTGTTAACCCTTATCTTGCTGAATATTCATTTCAGCCACACCCATCTCTGACTTTGAACCAATCAGATTACTTGATGTAATTTATTCCTGCAAATTCATAGACAGAATGTCAAACAGTGTAGATCCTCATCAGATGGCTTCTTCAGAAGCCATCTGATCTGGATTTACACTGTTTGCAAAGATAGGGGTTGTCGTGAACAGCAAGGTAAGGGTTATGATTTCAGTTATGTTTTCATATAAGGGGTGTTCAATAAATAATGAAAACTGCCCTGCAGTTTCTTTATTTCAAGAAAGTTAAAAGATCTGACATCATTTGTGTCTCAGTTTTTTTGTTTGAATATTTTGATGCAATTTCAACACTGAGAGGTCCATTAGTGACTAATTATCCAGAAAATGTGAAGAGCAACTGGTGTGTGAGTTAATATTTCTTTCCTAATACATATGTTATCATGAAATAAATGCAACAAAGGTATTAAATTTAGGAAAAAAATCAGAATTTAGAGACTTAACATATAGGAGTATGAAATATGGCAACTGATTGCTTGACAAAACTGTTGAATATATCTGTAATCACTGTCCATTAAACTTAAATATGGTGTACTCCAAAAAACTCACTAGCGCATATAAGTTAGATTTGTTTGTGAGGTTTAACATCCCCGTCAACACTGTAAAGGTCATTTTGGAGATGTTGCTCCAATTTTGTGGGACTTTTACCCAACATTGAGATGAAATGACATCTCAAGCCCTGTCGCCCAATGAAACCAATAGGGTTTATAAACATGGATGGTCCGACACTCACACCGCTTTGCCTGGGCAGACTTAGATCCTCTAAGCGGTTTACCAGTACTCGTGTGGGGGTCGGATTCAGCTCTGCGTGGAAACATCCTGCAGCCCATATATTTCTTCAAGCTCTCCATGTACTCACAAAAACCCACTAGAGCATATAAGCTAGAAGTTTTAGATGTGTTTTCAGTATGTATTTATCATCCCTCATATGACTTAGTTTCAGATGTTTTCAGATTCAAATTCCTTTAAAGGTTGTTTTCTTAGGCTGATGACATAGCAGCCAATTCATATGAAATATGAATTCTTATTGTTGAGCTGTCTACTACCTGTACATGAAATGTCAATTCTTTTTTTTTTTTTTCAGAAACAGGTTTTGAAAAATATCATCAGCTTGAGGTGTGATTGAAGCTTTTAGGGTCAACGGTTATTCATATGTTGTGGGTACTTGTTAGAATCGCCTCAGTGAGGCGATTCCAACAAGTACCCACAATATATGTTTTTATGGATAAATAAAATTAACCTATATCATAGTATCATCATATGGCCAATATTGATGTCTACAAACATGGTAAACTGGAAAATGGTCATAGCTATAGATAAAGAGCAGTACTATTAAAGGATAATAAAGAAAAGTTGTGTTGTTTTCAGGTTGACATGATAAGTACCCAGACAATCCTTTATTTGGCCAGATAAAGAGCTGTAATATTAAAGGATAATATAGAAAAGTTGTGTTGTTTATTTTCAGATTGGCATGATAAGTACCCAGACAATCCTTTATTTGACCAGATAAAGAGCCGTAATATTAAAGGATAATATACAGTAGAACTTCGATGGCTCGAACACCGATGGCTCGTATACCATGGCTTAGTCGAACCCATTTTTGAGTCCCTAGGAAATTACTCTACATAAGAAATAGTGGGAGATAATTTAGGCGATTTTCGTCTTTTATCTTGCAAATGTATGCTGTGTGTACTCATTAGAATCGCCTCATTGAGGCGATTCTAATGAGTACACACAGCATACATTTTCATTTTAGAGCACCGAAAAGATGTCCAAAAGTATCTCGTTATGCCTCCTGGCAGTAACCCTCAGTGGCTCGAACTACCCCTGTCTCGAATAGATTTTCATGGTCCCAAAGGTGTTCGAGCCATTGAAGTTCGGCTGTAGATAAGTTGTGTTGTTTATTTTCAGGCTGGCATGAGAAGTACCCAGACAATCCTTTATTTGAACCAAGTCCATTGCTTAACAAATATGTTGCTGAGGGGAAACTGGGCAACAAAACAGGAGAGGGATTCTATAAGCCAAAGAAATAACTTTGACTGGAATATGGGACAGTGCCATTTCAGTGTTAGCAAGACTATGAAAACACTACAAAGAACCAATGCAATAACTACTGGAATAAAAGACAGTGCCATTACATTTAGCAATACCATGAAAACATTTCTTACATAAAGCATGGAACCGCTAACACAGTGAACAATACTGGGTCCAACTGCAAAAAGCCATCTGTTATTTTATAGCTCCAGAAAAGGGGGATTGCCGAAGATAAATCTTGGATAATTTTTCCTATTTCTCCATCAGAGCATATGTTATGGGTTATTGGCAGAATCACCTCATTGTGGAGGCTCTTATTGCTAAAATTGCCTCAATGCGGAGGTTCTAACAAGTACCCACAATATTAAGTCAAACTTCATTGGATTGAACACCTTTTGGACCATCAAAATTGGTTTGAGACAGTGGCAGTTTTAGCCACTTAGGGTTAATCATAGGACCAGGTCAGGAGGCATAATGGGGATTATTGAGGTTGACCGTTTTCACATTCTTTGGATTCAAAGTATGTTGTGTGCACTCATTAGAATCACCTCATTGAGGTGATTCTAATGAGTACACACAACATACATTTTCAAGATTTAAGAAGAAATGTCTCCCTAAATTATCCCAAGTACAGTAAAATTCCTATATTAAGACCACCTTTGGGACTGTTCAAAAGTGGTCTTTAAGACCACTTTTGAACTGTCCCAAAGGTGGTTCATGACCAGAGGACACTGTGGGCGGATATCACAAAGGAAAACTACATAAAACCTTCAAAATAAGCTTTTTAAAGCAGAATTAATCTTAATTTTAGGTGGTCTCAATAGCGGAATTTTACTGTATATATATTAATATATTGAGTTGTGGGGAAATTTTGTAGGGACTCAAGGATGAGCCACCGGTGTTCGAGTCCTTTGAAGTACCACTAAAACTGTTTCAAGAAATAAGAAAAATTTTCTTTATCTTGTTACTGCTCCTTATCTTGGGCTAATAGCCATGTCAAGCAAACCTGTGTCTTCGCACATGTGCACACAGTGAATACACAAATCAGCCTGTGCATCCACTGTCAGAACATAACTTTCCACCAGAAGCTACGACTCAGTGGTTACTTTGTGTTCACCCATATCGTGTCTAATGACGACTGATCAGACTGCATTGATGTGCATGTTCGATGGAGAATTTTGCTAAACATGCATTTAAAGACATATTTTCACTTAACCAAGCTCAGGTAGGTAATAAAACACAAAAGATAAAACATTTGTTAAAATTCTGTGATTAAAAATGTATATTTTTGCAATTATTGATTATTTTACATTAAATTGCATTAGCTTCTGTTTTTCTTATACCCCACCCCACCCCATTTAAGGGGAATGGGAACACCTGGCAGATTTTTTTGCCATTTTTCAATGGGAGACAAATTTCGGGACTTCCTGTATGCTTTTCAGGAGCAAGTTCTCTTCTTTAAAAGTTGACGCCTACTGACATGGGAGACAAAAATACTTTTGCAGGAGTTGCCTCCCCTGAAGGTGTTCCAATTCCTCTATCTATCTTCTTATACTGAGTCGGTCATATTTGGCCATTACCTCAGTTGGGTGCGTAGCTAAATTTAGAATTTAGCTGAAAAAAAAAAAAAAAAGAGAAGTCACTGGATGAGTCCTTAAAACTATTTACAATCTGAATAACAGAGGTATACTAAAACGCATACCTCTGAGTCTCAATCTTACACTGTATGGGCTTTGAACTCCTCTGCAGTCTTAGCATTCACCACAGAAGAGGGAAGACTATTCCACTGGGGAATAGTCCTAGGGAAGAAGGAATTTTTCAGGGCATCACTGTAGGACTGGTACCTGTGATACTGTGAGTTGTTTACTTTTGATGCCCTTGTTCGAGTTGAAACTGTCACAGGGGTCAAGTATTTATCTTTATTAACGGCCACTGTACCTGAATGTATCTTATAGAAGAAGGTTAAAGAGGACTGCTCACGACGGGCCTCTAGGGACGGCCATTCTAGCTCGTTAAGCATGTCACCGACGCTGCTTCTATTGCGCCATCGTCGGCAGGTCCATCGAGCAGCTGTCCTCTGCACCTTCTCCACCTGCTGAATCTGAGTTTTAACATACGGATGCCAAATGGGTGATGCATATTCTAGCTGAGGGCGAACCAATGTTTTATATGCAACATCCTTTGTCTGCCTAGGTGCAAAAGCCAAGTTTCGTCTAAGAAATCCTAAAGTCCTAGTTGCTTTTGATGTAATTTCTGAAACGTGTTGACCCCAATCAAGATCATCAGTGATGGTGATACCAAGATATTTGGCGGATTGAACCTGCTCCAAGATTTGCTGGTGTAGTTTATAGTCAAACTTAATTTGTTTGTCAGGAGGGTGTCGCGACACCCTCATTGAATGACATTTGGCCACATTGAACTTCATCTGCCAATCGGTCTCCCACTGTGCTAGTTGATTCAGGTCATCTTGTAGAATAAGACAGTCAGAAGAAGAATATATATTCCTATAAAGGACACAATCATCAGCAAACAAACGGACAGATGACCTGATGTTATCAGGGAGATCATTAATGAATACCAAGAAAAGGACTGGTCCAAGGACCGAACCTTGGGGGACACCAGATAAAACAGGGACTGGATCAGACGCTTGGCCATCAAGTACAACTTGTTGTGAGCGCCCTGAGAGCCATGAGCTAATCCACCTGTGTGTGGATCCTCTTATCCCATAGTAATCCAATTTATACAATAGCCTCCTGTGAGGTACCTTGTCAAAGGCCTTAGCGAAGTCCATGACAATCAGGTCAGTCTGTTTGTGGCCACGGTTTGTGGCCCCATCCAGATTGCTCACAATGTCATGGTAAAACTGAACTAATTGAGTTTCGCAAGACCTTTGACTTCGGAAACCATGTTGACAGTCAGCAAGAATGCTCTCTAAGGCTAGGTGCTTGTTGATGTTACTAACTATTATATGCTCCAGGGTTTTGCAACAGATGCATGTTAGCGACACTGGTCTATAATTTGCTGCATCGTATTTTTCTCCTTTTTTATAGACCGGGGTAACATTAGCTTGTCGCCAGTCATCTGGTACAGTGCCCTGGGCGAGTGATTCATTGAAGATAAAGGCCAGCACAGGTGAAATTTCAGCACCACATTCTTTAAGCACCCTGGCATTCAGGTCATCCGGCCCAGATGCCTTATGTATTTTGAGCTTACCTAACAGTTTGGCGACCCCGTTTGGGTCAACTGTTATGTCCCCCATTGAGGGGAACTGACTATTACCTTTAGTTGGTAGCTCACCATCAGTTTCACGCGTAAATGCAGATTGAAACTGTTTGTTACATATGTTGGCCTTATCGCGCGAATCTGTTTTGAGAATACCTTTATCTCTTAACGAAGTGATCCCAAAGGCTTCCTTTTTCAGGGACTTTACAAATGACCAAAACTTTTTTACTTTACCATTCTTCTGGGGACTGTCGGGATCTGTATTATCATCCTCAAAGGTAAAGATGCTGGAAACATGCTTCCAATATGCATCTCTTATTACCTTTTGTACATGTGCTCTGAACCTTCGCGTAAATGCAGATTGAAACTGTTTGTTACATATGTTGGCCTTATCGCGCGAATCTGTTTTGAGAATACCGTTATCTCTTAACGAAGTGATCCCAAAGGCTTCCTTTTTCAGGGACTTTACAAATGACCAAAACTTTTTTACTTTACCATTCTTCTGGGGACTGTCGGGATCTGTATTATCATCCTCAAAGGTAAAGATGCTGGAAACATGCTTCCAATATGCATCTCTTATTACCTTTTGTACATGTGCTCTGAACCTTTTGTAATGGCTCTTAACGTCAGGGCTACTAGACTTACGAGCACGAAAGTACTCTTACCCATATTCAGTTTGTGTGTTTTGGTTTTACGTCCCACCAACAGCTACGGGACCTCAGTTTAAAGACTCATCCAGAAGTCTGGAGAAGCCCAGGATCGATCCTGCAATATCTGGCTAATAAGGCGAGTAGCATAACCACTACCCCACAGAGGCTTCTAAACCATATTTAGTAACATGCTGTATATGTTTACCAATTCTTACCTAGAAAACCTTCAGACTATGTGGGCCTTGATATGTCAAAAATAGAATAAAAACGAAACTAGAAAGGTATCCAAAGGACACAGATGCCCCCTACTGGTAGTGCAATAAAGAAAACTTAAAAGCAAATTGCTAATACCATCATAGACAGGGGCAACACAATATGCGCTTTCCACCACTCTTGGGGCAAAAAAAATACACCCTGACACAGATTACAAATAGGCTAGTCTAACATATTGAAATGGATGGAAGAGTTCTCCAGTATACAAAATTACACAGCTGCAGATAAACTTTGATAAATTGGAAAAGCAATGCCAGAGCAAGCAGTGAGGTGAAACACAAACTTAAAGCAGCAATCTTTTGGCTCTTTTAATACAGATTCTCAATTCAATTGAGCATTACTAACCAAATCTGATCACAGGTTTGATGTCCATTTTGAAGAGCCACAGCAGAGGCCATTATTGTGGTATTCAGAATTGGCCTCCTGCCCCTTATTGTCCAGTATCCTTTATGCACTGCCACTTAAAAAGTATACTCCGAAATTTTGAATGTCCATCTGTCAGCGCCTGTTTTGTCCGCTCCATAACTGATACTATTTGAAACTTCACAGATATGTAGAGCATCAGGAGACAATATGCAGAGCATATGAACTGTAACTCTGATTTTCCTTTTGGAGTAATTGCCCTTTGAACATATCCATTTCTACCATAGTTTCATGACCACTCCATAACTTTGATACTATTTGAGATATTTTCATGACACTTCATAGATATGTAGAGCACCATGAGATGACATGCAGAACATATGAGCCGTAACTCTGACTTTGGAGTTATTGCCCTTTGAACACTGATCAGCCATTTCTATCAGAGTTCCGTGTCTGCACCATAACTCTACCATTTGAGATATTTTCACAAAACTTCAAAGATATGTAGGGCGTTATGAGACGTCTTGCAGAACATATGCACAGTAACTTTGATTTTCCTACCTACCTAGTTATTGGTCCTTGAACATTGAACACAGCCATTTCTTTCATTTTGAAGCATTACATCTCCTGAACCTATTAGACGGATTCTGACTAAACGGTACATCACTAGGATAGAGGAAAACACAAATTAGGTTTTGATGAACTTGACATTATTTTCAAGGGCACAGGCCCCAAAAAACTCAATTTTGGGCCAAAAATGGCGTGTCTGCACCCTATCTGATGAACAAATCTATGAAATTTGGTCAAACTTGGTACAATATAGCATTGCAACTGACCAAACATTTGATTAGATTTTGGTGACCTTTACCTTATTTCTAAGGACGTAGGCCCCGAAATCTATCAATTTTGGCTTGTCTGCACCCTATCTCTTGAATGAATAGGTGAAATTTGACCAAACTTTGTACAAAATATCATCACAGCCAGCCAAAGATTTAGTTTGCTTTTGGTGATTTTGACCTTATTTTCAAGGTCACAGGCCTAAACAAACTGTTGATTTTGGGCCAGAAATGGCTTATCTGCACCCTTTCACATAAAAGAATCATTCAAATTTTTCACATAAAAGAATCCTTCAAATTGTCAAACTTGGTGCAAAATTATGGCTTTTTGAACTTAGAAAGTAATGGTTTTTGCAATTCATTTGTATCTATTCTGTAAACAGGGAACTATTTTGAGATATTTTTTGTAAACTTTTCACAAAGCTCAAGCACCACAAAAGGTTCTGCAGAAAATGAGAACTGGAAATCTGTTTTACTTCCTTTTGGAATTGTGGCCCTTTGAACAATGAAAATAGTCATCTCAATCGTATTCATGTCAATTTCTTTAGGGAAGACTAATGCACCTTCACTATGAATTCCTTTTTATGCCCCGCAATTAAAAAAATGGTCGGGTATTATTTTATACCCTCATAAGTTTTGAGTATCCATCATGTCCGCTCCATAACTCTTGATACCGTTTGAGATATTTTCACGAAACTTCACAGATACATTGTATGTAGAGCACTATGAGACGATGTGCAGAACATATGAACCATAACTCCGATTTTCCTACTTTTGGAGTGTTGCCCTTTGAACATTGAACATAGCCATTTCTGTCATAGTTTAGTGTCCACTCCATAACTTTGATACCGTTTGTGAAATTTCCATGAAACTTTACAGATATGTAGAGCACCATGAGGCGACCCTAACTCTTGATTTTCCTACTTTTGGAGTTATTGCCCTTTGGACTTGCTATCAGTTTTATGTCGGCTCCATAACTCTGATATCATTTGAGATATTTTCACGAAACTTCACAGGTATGTAGAGCATTACGAGACGACATGCAGAGCATAGGAACTGTAACTCTGATTTTCCTACTTTTGGAGTTGTTGCCCTTTGAACATAGCCATTTCTATCATAGTTTCGTGTCCGTTCCGTAACTTTGATACAGTTGGAGATATTTCCATGAAACTTCACAGATATTTAGAGCACCATGAGACGATGTGCAGAACATATGAACCAGAACTTTGATTTCCCACTTTTGGAGTTTTTGCCCCTTAAGCATAGCCATTTCTATCATGTAGTCTGAAGCACTATATCTCCTGAACCTAATGATTGATTCTGACCAAACTTGCATGGTTACATCGCTAGGATGGGGGAAAACCATTAGATTTTGATGACCTTGACCTTATTTTCAAAGGCACAGGCCCCATTAAACTCTCAATTTTGGGCAAAAAATGGCTTGTCTGCACCAAATCTCATGAACACATCAATACAATGTGGTCTAACTTGGTACAATATGTCATTGCAAATGACAAAAGATTTAATTAGATTTTGAAGACCTTGACTTTATTTAAAGGGCACAGGCCCCAAAAGACTGAAAATGAGAATTTTAATTCTGGTTTACTTTTGGAACCATGGCTCTTTGAACATTGAAAATAGTCCTCTCAGTCATGTATTCCTGCCAGTTTTATTAAGGGTAATGCATCCTTACTTTGAATTCCTTTTTGACTGTGATATGGCACTTGCTTGATGTAATTGTAGTGGCGGGGCATCATGCAGTGCTTGCATCTTTTATTGAGTGTTATGGCACTTGCTTGATGTAAGTGTAGTGGCACGGCATCATGCAGTGCTTGCAGCGCTTTTGTTAAGACATTTGATGGTACCACAGTTTTCTCAAAGAACTATTGTAGCTAGAAATTTAAAATTTTGTACAGGAATGGACAAAGTGTTTTTACCATCAGCTAAACTGATGCAAAACTGCTGTGGCCTGTTGTCCGTCCATCCGGCGTTAACCATCACGAAAACATGCCTATATAATTTTGACCCCCTTGAACCCCACTTTTATATAGTAAAACTGGGGTTTGTAGGGGTAAACCTTATTTTTCTTATTCCTACCCTAAGATAAAGATTGTGGGTACTCGTCAGAACCGCCTCATCGAGGCGGTACCTACAATCTATATTTTGAGCTGAAATAATAAAAATATCGCAATTTTTCATCTTAAAATTTTCATTTTTTCGGCGATAAAGGTTACAATGTTTTGGTATAGGCGTGTTTTCGTAATGCTTTTCATATTTTCTACACTCCTCCACAACCATTGGTTACATAGAGCTTATACTTGGTGGGATCCATTTTGGCTACATGGAGATTCGGATTTGCTAAAATCCTTCTGTTCCAATATCCAAGATGGACATGATGGAAGCCATCTTGAAAGGGACAGATTTTTCAAGTTGAATTGAGTTGAAACTTGATGGGAGACGTCCAGGTGACATGGAGATTCAAAATTGCTCAAATTTTTCCATGCCAATATCCCATCTTGAAATTCTTTAAAGACATCTCCTGAACCAAAATAGAAACCTTCGTGGTTATGCTACTTGCCTTGAAAACCAGGGGTCGCAGGATAGATCCCAGGCTTCTCCAGACTTTAGGACAAGTCTTTAAATCGAGGTCCAGGCTCCATATGGGCCCCGTCAAGCGATTTTGGTACTTATCGCCTATGCGAGCAGCGAAGGTTCAGGCGAGCCTGCGCAGATGCGCAGGCTCGCCAGAACCTTCGCTACTCGCTCATACAAGCAGTGAATCAAGAGGAACCTTCAGACAGAAAGCCATATCCCTGGCCCCTCTGAATTGCTGGGCATGCGCAGTTAAAATTTGTCATGACGGAATGCTCGAAGACACAAATTCGCTTGGCGGGGCTCCGTATGACCTTAGCTGTTGGTGAGATGTAAAAGTCAGTCACAGTCTCCCAAACCAAAAGTCAGATTGAGCTGAAACTTGATGGGAAGCATCAGAGTGACATAGAGGATCTTACATGACTGCTCATGTATTATTGAATTTATTAAACGAGTTGAGGAAAAGGGATAAAATGCGAGGCTTTTCCGAGCATTTTATCCCTTTTCCTCAACGAGTTTAATAAATTCAATAATACATGAGCACGAATGCAAGATTCTATTTATCATATGACATTTAAAACGCATTTTATTCACGATTGTTTACATATATGTCAATATTCCGTCATTAGTAAACATGACGTCGTTAAGGAGGTCGTACATGTAACGTTACGGGATGTATCTACCTAATTTGCATATTTAATCCACTAGTGGATTATCGAAAATATTACATGGCTTTATTACATTCTCAGACCCGACGTCATATGATAAATGGAATTTCAGAATTGCTAAAATCTTTGTTAGAATATCCAAGATTGTCGCCATGGCAGCCAATTTGAAATTCTTTAAAATACATCCCATAGAAATGAAAGAGCTGAAACTTGATGGGTGGGAGCCATTGGGGTGACATGGAGATTCAGAATTGCTAAAATTGTTTTGTTCTGATATCTACTATTTACACAATGGAAGCCATCTTGAAATTCTTTGAACAATATCTCCTCCCAAACTGAAACTCAGATTCAACATAAACTTGACGGGCGGCATCAAGGTGACATTGAGATTCAGAATTGTTAAATCATTCAATTGGCAGCCATCTCGAAACAGCATCTCCTCCTGAACTAAAGGTCAGAATGAACTGAAACGTGATGGGAGGCATTGGTGGGATGAGATGACAGAATTGCTTTCGATATCCAAGATCGGCATCATGGTGGGCATCTTGAATGTCTTCTCCAGAAAGTCTGATAGAGCTGAAACTTGATGTGAGGCATCAGGGTGACATTAAGATTCAGAATTGCTAAAATCGTTTGTTCTGATATCCTAGCTGGCCGCCATCATGAAATTCTTAAACGACATCTGATGAATTGACAGTCAAATTGAGCTGAAACTTGATATGAGGCATAGAGGCAACATGCAGATTCAGAATTGTTAAAATCATTGTTCCGATATCCAAGACAGCTGCCACGCGTCTACTCTTAAACCGAAGGTTGGATTGAGCCGAGACTTAATGGGAGGCATTTGGACATGGAAGATTTGTTTAAATCATTGCCTGCTGAAATCCAAGATGGCCACCATGGCAGCGATCTTGAAATTCTTCAAACATCTTCTCCTGGACCGAAGTCCAACTTAATGGAAGGCATCAGACAACACGGGGATTCAGCCTAAAATTGTCCTGATATCGAAGATGGCCGCTATAGCAGCCATCTTAACATTTTTCCAACATCTCCCCAACTGGAAGTTTGGTTGAGCTGAAACTTGATGGGAGGCATGAGGGCAGTATGGAGGTTCAGAATTGCTAAAATTATTCCTTGCTGATATCCGAGATTGCTGCCATCTTCTAATCCTTTAAAATGCATCTTCTTCATGGTGGACATCTTAAATTTCTTTGAACAACATCTTGGATTGAACTAGCTTGATGGGAGGCAATAGGGCAATATTAATATTCAGAATTGCTCATTTGATTCAGACATCCAAAAGGCTGTCATGGTGGCTGTCTTGATATTCTTTAAACAACATCTCGCCAAACTGAAAGTTGGCTTGCACTGAAACTTTATGGAAAACATCAGGGCAACATGGAAATCTTCAAACAATAAATAAGTCAGACTGAGCCAGCATTGGGGCAACATGGAGACTCAGAACTGCTAAAATTGTTCCATTCAGGTATCAAAGATGGCATTTATCTTGAAAATCTTCAAACCACTTTTGCTCTCCAATGGGAAGTCGGATGAGTTGAAACTTTGAAAGAGGCATTAGGGTGACTTGGAGATTCAAATTTACTGAAACGGTTGCATTCTAATATCAAGAATGCACCAATATCATCTGAATTCAAAGTCGAGATGAGTTGTTCGCAAACTTGATCAGAGGCATCACATCTGCTCCCCAGTGGGAAGTCGGATGAGTTGAAACTTGGAAAGAGGCATTGGGGTGACATGGGGATTCAAATTTACTAAAATTGCTGCATTCTCATATCAAAGGTACGCCAATATCATCTGAATTCAAAGTTGAGTTGGGCTGTTCGGAAACTTGATCAGCGGCATCAAGGCACTCTGATCTGATAACCAAGATGGCCACCAAGGCACAGTGTAATATATCATAATTTGCCTCATTCAGGTGAGCAATGTCTGGCCAACTTGGGCCTCTTGTTTTAATAGCTACAGATAAGGTGGCATAACAAGGGTAATTTTTGATATAGATGTTTTTTTTATTCCATTAAACCATATGTGGGTACTTCCTAGAATCACCCCCAACAAGTTCATCCAAGTACCCATGTTTTTAACAAGAAATACCCTAATGATCCTAAGTATCGGGGCAGATAGGCTAAGCAAACAGTGAAGTCCCAGATCAGACTGCTCCTGAAGGAGCAGTCTGATCAGGGTCTACACTGTTTGTCCGTCTGCAACTTCTGGAGTCCTGCTGGATCATGAAAAATATCTGTCTAAATATTAGGAGAATTATAGCAAGTCCTTAAGGTGTTTGAATTTTTATTATTTTCATGGTAAAGAAAATTCTCCATTGATTATCCTCATTACTCCTTATTTCTTTCAAGTCACCGAAACATTGTACTCGGGAAATATACTACCGTACTCAAAGTTTGATAGGGATCACTTTTTTAATGCAAAATAATTTTTGGATGAATTAATCAGCTGAATCCAAATTTGATACATAATGATAGAAAACGTATCCTCCACAAAACCTAGTGATTAATTTTGTCAACTGGTACTGCATTCAAGCGTGACAACAGCAAACATCTTGGCACCCCCAAAATTTGCTGTAACACGAAGGGATTTGGACAACTGATTTATCACAAATTTCCAAATTTGTTTAGACAAACGTGCTTAATAACGTGTATGGCGCAAAAGGGCATCAATTACAGTACGACATCGCTTGCGCATGCTCGTAATCCGAGTCTGTATCCGGTTTTGTGAAATCAGCTTTCATTCAGCAACCAATGCATCTTTGAGCTCCTGTAAAGTCCTCGGATGCACAGGTCGGGCTGAAACAGCACTCTGTAGCATGTCCCGCGCATGCTCAATCGGATTTAAGTGCGGTGACCGAGCAGGCCAGTCCATACGAACGATTGTCTCACGTTCCAGGTAGGAATCAGTGACGTTGGCAGGGTTGGGACGGGCATTATCATCCATCAGAATAAAGGCTGGGCCGATAGCATCTGCATATGGTCTCACAAACTCATCAAGAATCTCATTACAGTACCTCACTGCCATTAACGTTCCGTTTTCAACGACGTACAAGTCAGGTTACAAGTTCAAGCTTATCCCAGCCCAAACCATGACTGACCCCTTTCCGTAGCGATCATGCTCTGCCACATTCAAGTCATCGAATCACTGTTTAGACATTCGCCACACTAATTGATGTTTATAAGTGAAGTCTAGACAGAATCTGGACCCCTCAGTAAACAGTACTGGCGTCAAGTCACGAATCGTCCACCTGACGTGAGTTCTGACAAAGTCTAACCGGTCTAGCACGTGCGGTCTCGTCAACGGGACACGTACAGCAGGCCTCATGGCATTAAGTCCGAACTCGTGGAGTCCGTTTCTGACAGTTTGTGTAGAAATTCGTACTCCAGTTCCGTTCATAAGCTCGTTATGCAAACGCGTAGCGTTCAGGAACCATTGACGTCGAGACTGAATAAACAAGAAACGGCCCTGACGTTGAGTTGTAGCCCTTTCTCGACCCCGCCCCGGCTGTGTGAAGGATTTCCGTGGGTAAGATGCCGACTCCACATTCGTGAAACCACGCTCTGAGACACATTCAGAATCCCAGCAACACGACGTTGAGAGACGCAACAGTCCAACATAACGATTCATTTCTTCGGGGCTCAGACGGTTTCTTAATTGCCCCCTTAGGCATTTTAGTGTTTCACAAATCAAATGAAGTCCTTTTTACGCTTGGTAAAGGAACACTGACAAGTTTGATTGGTCTGTTGGAAAGCAGTGCTACGCAAGATTTTGGGGGTGCATGAATTCATTTGCGAATTGTGAGAAGTGTACACTTTTATGAGTACTGAACTGCACACGAGTTTCTGCTTAAGATATTTATCAATATACCGAGTACAAATTCTGTCAAGAACTTATAAATTTTCTGTGCAAAATTTGGTACATAAAAAGTGATCCCTATCAAACTTTGAGTAGTATATTTTGGCAGCAATGAGCTGTTGTCTAGGAATTGATGAATCAACCCACTGGGCACACGTCGCAAGGGCTACGTCAAAACAATGTCGTTGCAATTTCGTGACATTATTGCGCCGACGTATATGTGAGGTTCACCGACGTCAGGACGTTGTACCGACGTTGATGTGACATCACAATTACGTCATGTGCCTGCTGGGAAGTTGATGGCTAATATACAGTGAAACTTCAGTGACTTAAATACTGATGGCATGTATACCGAAAATGATTTGCTCCCATTTTGGAGTCCCTAAGGAGATTATTCCATCATTCCAGTGTCAATAATAATTAGGATAATTTAAGGAGATAAAAACGTATGATGTGTGTACTCAATATATTTGCCTAGATGAGATTATTTTAATGAGTACTCACAATGTAGTTATAAACTGTAATGATCCTAAGAATTGGGACAGATAGGCCTAAGCAAACTGCAAACCCAGATCAGACTGAGCAGTCAGATCAGGGTCTACACTGTTTGCCATTCTGTCTGCTTCTTTTGGACTCCTTGCCGGATCATGAACAAATTTGTTAAAATTTTAAGAGAATTACAGCAAGCCCTCAAAATGTTTTAGGTTTTTAATGGTACATGTAAAGAAGGATTTTTATCGAAAACATCCCCACTATGGCCCCTGACCTGACACTATGACTTGCGCTCAGTGGCTCAAACTGCCTGGGCCAGTTGTTCAAAACTAAGAACTTCGTTAGTCAACATATCGATAGAACTGATCAATATGCTAATATTTTTGCTGAAAAAATGTGAGCAACTTTTGCATTTGCAAAAGCTGCTCTCATTTTTTTTGTAAAATGACACTATATTAGATATTGTACTTGCTAAAACAATTAACAATATGACCACTAACGAGCTTGTTAAGCTAATGATGCTTTGAACCGTCCCGAGATCTTCAATATATTTTCATTATCCTAAAGGTATTTGATCCACGTGTTTGACCATATATCTTAATTTATACTCTTCTCTTTCTGTCCATTTTTAAATGCTGGAAAACAGTACATTTTTCCACAGTAGTCATAGTGTTATGGAAGGTAAACTAATTTTCTAATTAGCTTTTGCTAGCAGCTGCCCAATCCATGTACAAAATCAGGAAATGCTTCTCAATGTTTTGGGAAGAGTACAGGACACAATGTCCTCAGGAGAATAATAATTAACAAAAGAATATCTGGTTCTATATTCATTTATTCATTCATTCCAACACTGTTAATTTGATTTTCGAGTTTAATGACCCATTCAATACAATCGGTCATAGTGAGTCTGTCACTTTACCTAACCACACTTACACAGCCAGACTTAAACATAAGCATTTTACCAGTACAGTGTACAGTGTTCAGTCAGAAATTGACAACTGCCATTCTTGAAGCAGCAGAAAGGCGAGAATGACCATAGGAAACATTTCAAGATCAATCTCCCTGAAACATTACAAAAACAGGCCTATACAAATACACTGTAAACTTTATCGCCAAAAAAACGAACATTTTAAGATCAGAAATTGGTATATTTTTCTTATTTCTGCTCAAAATATAGATTTTGGGTACTCATTAGAACCGCCTCGATTAGCCGAAATAAGAAAAATAAGGTTTACCCCTGTAAACCCCAGTTTTACTATATAAAAGTGGGGTTCAAGGAGGTCAAAATTATATAGGCAGGTTTTCCTGATGGAATGTTGCTGACCCACCAGAGACTAAACTTGCAGTCTCCAGGTCACCAGTTGGCTGTGCATCTAACTGAGCCACTGAGGGAAGCTTCAGTACTGCTGGATAGTTTGCAGCATTCTACTATCATTATGTGATTAAACATACCATATATATGATATGACCATGATCTTTATGGAACTTGTCAGAATTCCCTCACCAAATAAATGTATGAGGCTAGTACAACAAGAGCTGACAATGTATCATCTTCTTATGGACATTATATGAGCGCCGCCAAGCGAATTTGTGTCTTCGAGCATTCCGTCATGACAGATTTTAACTGGGCATGCCCAGCCATTCAGAGGGGCCTGGGATATGGCTTTCTGTCTGAAGGTTCCTCTTGATTCACTGCTTGTATGAGCGAGCAGCGAAGGTTCTGGCGAGACTGCGCGGATGCGCAGGCTCGCCTGAACCTTCACTGCTCGCATAGGCGATAAGTACCAAAATTGCTTAACGGGGCCCATATAGAGTGGCTATTTCATATGAAATTTATGAAACAAGTGTTGATCTGGTTTCGTAAAATTCCTATGAACCAGAGTTCAGTATATAACGTAACAATTTTAAATTACAGTGAAATTCCGCTATTAAGACCACCTAAAATTAAGACTAATTCTGCTTAAAAAAGCTTATTAAGAAGGATGCAGTTACTCTGTCTTCGTGTTTTCTGCACACAATATCCTCTTGTCAGGGACCGCCTTTGGGACTGTTCAAAAGTGGTCTTTAAGACCACTTTTGAACAGCCCAAAAGGTGGTCTTAATATAGAATTTTACTGTATATTATATAACCAAAGAAGTTCATTAGAAAACAAAAGGTTGTCACGGACGGCATCACGATGCTAGGCGCCAGTAACCATGTGTTAATAAATGTGGTCCTATTATTTTCATGACAAGATATTATCCTCTAAATAACAGCAATGTTAAATGATAAAATAATTATCCAATACCCATCCTATATCTCTGTGAATGCAATAGCAGGCAAATTAGTAGTGCATACATGCTATACTAGCCTGAGATGGATTTTATTTCCCATTAACAGTTTGTTCATAATTATGGAAACATGACCTAAATTTGAGCTGACTGTCAGGCTGCAAAAGCCTGAGCTCAAACTCATAAGTTCATGACTCCTGCATGTGGCAATCAAAACTGAGAACTGAACCACAAGTATTGCCATTGGACTCAGCAACTCTTAGTTATTCTGTATTTCTGCACCAAACACAACAGCAAATGGCATTTTCAGATAGGTTAATATCAAGAAAATCGGGCTTGATATTTATGTGAATCAGCTGCATTGCAGCTGGTTCACATAAAATGTCAAGCCTGATTTTCTCTGAAAATGAAGAAGTTCAGAATATCATCTGCTATATTTGCATGAAAATTTAAGGGTTAACTATATTTCTTGTTTCTTTTCTCTCTTTTCCCAATTGCTCTGAAGACTTGTTTCTTCACTTCTCTTCTCTTGTCCATTCTTTTTGCATTCACCTTCTCCATGACTTTCTGATGTTTAGCCGCTCTGTCTCTCATTGCTGAGTGCTCCATTCTGGACTTGTGTTCCTTCAGGGTCTTCAACATCTTCAGCACCTTGACCACCTGTAACACAAGTCAAAATATGCATTTCAGAAGAGTCACATAGTAAATCTCTAGTCCTATTTCAAGAATCTGTTTTATCATATTAACCCATAAAATGCTGATCACAATAATTGTCGTCTGCTTTGTCATCTGTAGGTTACTTTAAAAATCATTGTTGCAAACAGTGTAGACCCAGATCAGACTGCTCCACTAGGAGCAGTCTGATCTGGGTCCATACTGTTTGCCTGTATGCAAAATTATGTATGGAATGTTTGTCAGAAGCTCAGCAGACGACACAAACAGACAACATTTCAAGATGCAGTGTTTCTTGGCATCTTAAGGGTTAAATATTATGTTTATGTCGGACCATATGACTTGCTGCCAAATATCCTGAGCAAAGATGATAATGGAAAGAAAACAAGAATTCTAACAAAAGCTGTATCTTGCAAATGAAGGCCACATTTGACATGAACATTACATGGAACAATAGGGTTGCCATGAATATTGATGGCTCAATGAACCAACAAACTGACAAGCAACCAAAATACCTGATCCCTATACAGCACATTAAAAGAGCAGGCACAACAAAAATACAGTCAACCCTCTTTATACCGACATTCGACACAACGACAAAACTTGTTATAATGACAATTTCAATGGAACGAATCCTTCAAGGTGAGACAAATATTGCATTTAATACTCCAAGAAACAAAATGCTTGTGGACATCTGTTAGATCACCTCTGGGAGGCAATTCTAACAAATGCCCACACCTTTTGTTAACAATATTTGTTTCTTGGAGTAACTAAGGGAAGTGTAATTTATTTACTTTTATACTAGACCTCTTATAACAAGGCAAGAAAAAATATCTTTGAACTAGAAATGCGTCCATAGGACATGGATGCCCCTGCCTGAAAATATGTCTATGTTCGTATTAATCCATAAAAAGTTATTGACTGTGTTTAAATTTTGAGGTATGGACCTGGGTTTTGCATGTGACACATCGTCTCATGATGGTTAACATTTCTGCAAAGGAATTTGAAAATCCATCCAGAAATAAGAAAGTTACTGACTGCATTTGAGTTTCGGATGCACGCACATACGCACGCACGATGGAAGGATGAACGAACGGACAGTCAGGGGCAACACTATATGCCCTTTATTGCGGGGGCATAAAAAGTGGGGTTGGGGTTTTAGTGTGTGTGTGTGCGTGGGGGTCTTCCTTATTTCCCTTATCTTTGCTCATAGATTGCAGGTACATGTTACAGCTGCCTCATTGAGGGAGTCCTATATTGTGTATTTGGACTAGAAATAACAAAAATATGACACGTTTTCACCTGCAAAATGTTAGTTCTGGAAATAAGATAGATGCCATTTTAGTGCATGAGTGAGTTATTGTAATGACCATTTTATTCAGAGCAGTTACTTGACCTGTGACACAGGAAATGTGTCTTCAGACAAATATTTGTGCTCAGCAAAGACTGCGATCAGTCTACATACCTAATCACTCAATACATCATTCCCTGTCTATATGAAGAAGCTTTAGCTCAACATGCATTCATATAGCACAGAGACAGAGACTCGCCGGACTGTAAGGATGTACAGTGTTATCTGGCCACAAGGTTTTAAAACTTTTTTGTCATGCTCAACTTACTTAAGCATGAAATCTGTCCTGCTTATAAATTTTAAAATGCCAACATTTGTTATAAGCAGGACAAATAACATTCTCTGCTCATCTCAGTATGAAAATGGCTAAATTTTTGTATTTTGTATTAATAAAAATGAACACAACAAATATCATGCTAAAGTGAGATGAGCATGAAAAAGGTTTCATAACCTCAGACCCCAAGTCTTTGCTGTGTACATATGACCAAAGACATATTTTCTCTTCACACGGCTTAATTCTGAAAGTTTCTGGCCTCTTGTAATATAACCCACCTTAGCTTCATGTGGCTCTCTGATTACTGTAACTCTCTTCACAGAATCTTTCTTTTCCTGCAGCATCTTGGGTGTGTCCTTGAATGGCAGCACTTTCTGAAGGGCACGAGGTATTGATAGTGGATTGTAGGCCTTTCCTCTCCGCTCAATTGCCTGTAACATATGCATCCTAAATACTATGATTTTCCTTTTGTAAAATTCAAAATATAAGGAGAACAAAATCATATGTTTTAATAATTATTTTTCCTTCAAAGACAAACTAAAATAAAAAAAAAAATAAAGGCTTAAACTGCATACCCTTTTTAAAGTCCAAAGCTGAACACCTTTTATCATACACTCGGTAAACATAGGTATTTTAGATGTACAAAACGGACATTTTTTTCTTGTCAAAATATGATGATTAATCAAGAATAAAACTTGAGATACATGTATAACATCATATAAACTTTTCAAATTCGGTTCAAGCTTTCAGTGTTTTTATTGAATTCTCTTTGACGTAACAGTACATGTCATACCCTATACTCTGAGTCTTTCTGTTTTGGAGCACTTAATCCTTTCTCTCGCCTCAGCTGCCCCACTGTTTTCATGCCTATCCACTGTAGCTTCTGCTCTGGGGGTAACAGTAGACTGGTTACTGGGTTGTAGAACTGTGGAACGTCTACAGGGTACCAGGTTCTTAGGAATATTATGTCTACCGAAAAAAGTCGAGAAATATGAGTGAGTAATACCCTGAACAAGTTTTTGAGGTACTGGTAAATGGCTTAGACGATCTAAACCTGCCCAGGCAAAGCGGTGTGAGTCGGAACATCCATGCTTATAAACCCTATTGGTTTCATTAGGCGACAGGGTTTGAGATGTAATTTCATCTCAATGTCGGGTAAAAGTCCCACAAAATTGGAAGCAACATCTCCAAAATGACCTCTAGTGTTGATGGGGACGTTTTAACCATAAATCAAACAAAACAAAACATGCTTTAAGACACTTTTTGCTTCTTGCAGCTCAAGTTTGTTAAGCTTATGATGCTTTGAACAACTGGGAGCTGGGCCCAGTTGAACACAACTAATTATGTTAGTTAACGTTTCCTTCAACCTTTGATCAATTAATGTGGCAAATACACAAGCATTTTTGCTGAAAAAAAGTGAGTAGCTTTTGCAAATGCAAAAGCTACTCACATTTTTTCAGCAATAATACCACTCTATTAGATATTGAACTTGCTATAAGTTAATATTTTGTTCACTAATGACCTTATTACAATGCTCTGAACAACTGGGACTTTGTGATTATCAAAAAGGTGCTAGAAAACCTTCAAACTGTTACTGAGTCTAATCAAGTTCTACACTACATTGTTGGCTCAAGGCAACTGAGCCAGATCAAGTAAAATTTGTCAGGTTACTGAGGTAGCATAAGTACACAGTAAAGACAATTGCAATAGAACATCCACTTACCACTCATCAATATTTTGTCTTCAAAAGTGGCCCTAAATGCTCCATCAGGTGACTTCAAAGCCTTCTTGATCTGGCCCCTTAATCCACTCACAGTACGAATGTTGGCCCCTTCAAACTTTGCCACCTCCAAAGAAGAGTTGAACATCCCCTGGGAAAAAATGATAGTCCCAAGTCACATAAAATTTCTTTTTCCAAAACGAAGATACAAAATAATGCAATACTTCATTAAATTATTCCTTTTCTTCATTACTTAACCAATTTTGTACCAAATGGAATCTTCTCCTTCTATATACTCGTAGCTGGAATCCATTTCAAAATTAGCGGTGACAGGTTGTTTTGTTTGTTTGTTTGATTTGAGGTTTAACTTCCCCGTCAACACTGTATAGGTAATTTTGGAGTGCTGAGTGCGACCGTACAGGAGTACTGATAAACCGCTTAGAGGATCTAAACCTGCCGAGGCAAAGCGGTGTCAGCCAGACTGCCCATGCTTATAAACCCTATTGGATTCATTGGGCAACAGGGCTTGAGATGTCATTTCATCTCAATGTCAGGTAAAAGTCCCATAAAATTGAAAGCAACATCTCCAAAATGACCTAAACAGTGTTGATGGGGACGTTAAAGCTTAAATCAAACAAACAAACAAAACTACTATAAAATCAATCAACATGCTTAGTATGAACAAAACCCACATTTGAATCAAGACAATATGTCCAATATGAGATCTTAAGATTTAAATGTAAATTTTGTGCATGTTGATACCAATGATGAGGAACAATGAGGATAATTTTGGAATAACTTGATTGTTTTTGGTTTAATGACCTGTCAACTCTTGTGGGTCATTTTGTGTGATCTCCCAGAGAAAGGGAGAAAAGAGATAGAAGAGATGGTAGAGGAGATGAAAGTGAGTAACAAAGGAGAAAGAGGAAAATGAATGGAAGAAATAATAGCACTCCCCCTCTACCTTTATCTGCTGCAAGGACAGCAGGCCTTGCCCAACTGTAAGCCAATATCAACTGGACGCCCCAGTAACACAAGATACACGCCACCGTTGCCTCACCCAACCACCCCTTGGAATAACTTATTTCCCCATATAAATGTAATTTCACTGTGAGTACTTTGCCTCACTGAGGCAATCATAACATGTATTCACAACAAGTTTCCAACAAGAAATGGGGAACAATATTCCTTAATTATCCTTGTTAATTATTATTTACAGCTATGATGCAACATCTCCTCCTGAACTTTCATAGTTCCAAATAGGCAAATGAAAATTTAGACTATTTTTGTTCCTAATTTATCAAATAACATCTACACTTACTTAAAATATGCACTTTTAGGGGAATCAAAAAAATATATGTATTCATGTCTGTAAAGCTCTAGTCCTCATAATACTGAATTTCTGACCTAGTTGTTCATTCATCATGCTACATACCTGTACAAAAGCCGTTTTACTGAAGATTTTGGAAGGAGTACCAACAAGCTTCAATTTCTTCACAATCTTCATAGACTTGTCCAGTTCCAACACCACACCTGTGGCTGCTATCCTGAAGTCAGGCTGCAAACATACACATCTATAACATGTATAACATTATTATAACATACCTAAGTTATATATATAAAGGATTTTAAATGACATGTACATGTTTTATATAATGTACTGTAAAACTTCTATGGCTTGAACACCAATTGCTCATTTAGCCTAGCCGATTTGAATTCATACCTAAGTTCCAGAAACTCCCGATACCCATATATTAAGGATAATTTAGGGCAGTTTTCATTATTTTTTGTTTGTTTATTTTGTTATTTTAGGTTGAACATCCCCGTCAACACTGTAAAGGTCATTTTGGAGACGTTGCATCCAATTTTGTGGGACTTTTACCAGACACTGAGATGAAATGACATCTCAAGCCCTGCCGCCCAATGAAACCAACAGGGTTTATAAGCATGGACGGTCCTACACTGGCACCACTTTGCCTGGGCAGGCTTAGATCCTCTAAGCGCTTTACCAGTACTCCTGTGCTGGTTGGTTTCAGCTCTACGTGGAAGCATCATGCAGCCAATCTATTTCTTCAAGCCCCGATGGGCGGGGGCCGTTTCATTATTGTATCTTGAAAGGTATGCTGTGTGAACTTATTAGAATTGCCTCAATTAGGCATTTATGAGTATACACAACATACCTTTTTTTAAAAAAAAAATAAATAAAATGTTTATCCCAAATATGTTTCCTGAATAAAGTAAATAAACTCCAGAAGCTCCATGACTGTTGTCCATGTGACTATCACTGACCAAAATCCAGGTAAAGGTTACGTATAGCTGCCCTATTCTTGTCACTGTGATGCTAGAGGGTTGTGTAAAAAGGGTTATCTGGTATTATGTGCCAGGACTGCCAAACAGTGCAGACCCAGATTAGATGACACAGAATGTGGTTTCTGATCAGGGTCTGCACTGTTAGCTTAAGGGGAATGGGAACACCTGGTAGATTTTTTTTATTTTCCACCATTTTTCAAAGGGAGACAACTTTCTGGACTTCCTATTCACTTTTCTATAAACCCTGTCCAACTGAAAAAGTGGTCTTCTCTTAAAGGAAAGAATTTGCTCCTTAGGAGTAAATTCTTTCCTTTAAGAGGTTACCCCATTTGATATGGGAGACAAAAATACTTTTACAGGAGTTGCCTCCCCTGAAGGTGTTCCCATTCCCCTTAAAAGTATAGGAATTTTAATGTTAAATGAAACAGTCTAAGACCCCATACAAGACCATTTTCCCAGCTTACACTTAGAGACAACTGACCTACAAGTGCTCTCAGTGCTTTGATTATATGTGTTAACCCTTTTTGTACCGAATGGCATCTTCCTTATGAGTCCATTTCAAAATTTAGGGATGTCCGGTTGTGTTTTCTTCAAAATTAATCAGGAAAATGGCTGAACTTTTTGAAACAGTGTAGGCCCTAATCAGATGCCGCATTCTGCGTTGTCTGATCTGGGCCTGCAATGTTTGCCAAATAACCGTTTTGGGATTTCTGGTACAAAATGGGTTAATGTCAATAGAATTCTGATGAATCACTGTAGAACCTGTTCAGAAGGGGCTGCAATGTTTGCCATTCCTTCTATATGTTTTAACAGTGAATTTTATCTTTGTTCTAACACAGGAGAGTGAGACAAAATGTGTCTCAGCCATGATTACTGTGTCCCAGGCCTGGATCGATCCTGCAATCCCTGGTTCATCAGGCGAGTAGCATAACCATAACACCACAGAGGCTTCTACCAAACTCGTGGGAATAAATTGGTTTTACCCTGGAATCTTCTGCTTTTGCACAATCTGCAGTGTCTGATCTGGGCCTAGACTGTTTGTCAGTTTCCCATTTTGGGGTTTACAAAATGTGTTACAACATACCTGAGTACCAGCCACGCTTTCAACAGCCAGAAGACCAGTTCCCTGTGGTGTAATAGGCCCTGAAAAAGCAGATATTTATATCAATATATCCATCCAGGTGTTAATTCTTTGGGGTTTGGAGTTTCACAGCCCAGTAAGCACTATTTAGGTCATGTCAAGTTGGTCAAAGTACAGTAAAAATCCTCTATTAAGACCACCTTTGGGACTGTTCAAAAGTGGTCTTAAAGACCACTTTTGAACAGTCCCAAAGGCGGTCCCTGAGCAGAGGTCACTGTGGCCAGATAACACAAATAAATATGAAGTGCACCTTTCAAAATAAGCTTTTAAAACAGAATTTGTCTTTATTTTAGGTGGTCCTAATAGCAGAATTTCACTGTAGCTAACAAGAAGCCTCCGTGGTGTAGTGGTTATGCTACTCGCCTTACAAACCAGGGATCGCAGGATCTATCCCGGGCTTCTCCAGACTTTCGGATGAGTCTTTTAACCGAGGTCCCATCTCCGTATGACCTTAGCTGTTGGTGGCATGTAAAACTCAAACACTCACTCACTGTACCTAACCACACTTTTCCTGGGCAATCTTATACTTTAGGCAATTAACCACTACCATGCACATTCTTTCACCAGAAACTAACAACCACCCTCCTTGAATCAGCTGAAGGCAGAGAATGGCTCTAGAAAATATGAACTCGAGATTAATATTCAGAGTGTTTCCCACCAGGACAGGATCAAACCCATAACCCACTGATCCCAAGTCAGACATGCATAAGGCAATGAAGGTGGGCTGACCTGGTTCTTCATTGTTCTGATATGTTTGAAGGTATGTTACATCACATTATGGCTAAAATAGAACACAAGGTCAATGGCTCTAACACAGAAGGCTCCTTTGTTTGTTTGATTTAAGGTTTAACGTCCCCATCAACACCTTAAAGGTAATTTTGGAGATGGTGCTCTCAATTTTGTGGGACTTTTACACGACACTGAGATGAAATGACACCAATAGGGTTTATTCGCATGAATGGTCCGACTCGCACCACTTTGCCTGGGCAGACTTAGATCTTCTAAGTGGTTTACCAGTACTCGTGCGTGATTGGTTTCAGCTCTGCATGGAAGCATCATGCAGCCCATCTATTTCTTCAAACCCCAATGGGCGGGGCCGAGAAGGCTCCTTTACCATGGCTAATTCAACTCACTCTTGATGCTCTAGAGAATTCTTCCCATAATTCCAGGGGCCAGTTATTCAAAGTATAATTAGCTTAACAAGTTCGTTTGTGGTCAACTTATTAACTGTTCTAGTTAACTTTTGTTATTTTTGCTGACAAAATGTGAGCCTTAAAACAGACTTGACAAAAAGTATACCCTTGTTAACCCATTTTGTACCGGAAACCCCAAAACCGGTAGTTGGCCAACAATGCTGGCCCAGATCAGATGCCGCAGACAGCGGCGTCAGATCAGGGCCTACACTGTTTGCAAAACGTTCAGCCAGTTTTCAAATAGATTTTGAAGAAAACACAACCTGACACCCCTATTTGAAATGGGCTCCTGCTATATATAAGGAAGAAGATTCCATTTGGTACAAAACGTGTTAACTCCACTTTATTTTGGGGTTTACAAAGGAATTCAATACATGGTCTTATTATCATTGCAACTGTCCCATTAAATAGGCACTTACCCCAGAATGAGGCATGACAATGTAGGTGTTCTGGTGTATATTTCAACAGCCTGTTTCTCATATTGTGGTCTTGTATAGAATAAAGAGGTATAGACTGGAAGCGCCTCCATCCCAGAGAGAAGATCAGTGGGTTACGGGTCTTTAGTATCTTCTTATGCCATCTATGCTTTTTAAGCCTTGTCTGTCGTGAGATTAAAAACATTTAAAATTGTATGTGTAATGCTACAACAGAAGGCCACGCCTATATAATTCTGACCCCCTTGAACCCCACTTTTATATAGTAAAACTGGGGTTTACAGGGCTAAACCTTATTTTTTTCTTATTTCTGCTCTGAAATATACATGTAGATTGTTTGTTTGTTTGTTTGATTTGATGTTTAACGTCCCCATCAATACTGTATAGGTCATTTTGGAGACGCTGCTTCCAATTTTGTGGGACTTTTACCCTGCAATGAGATGAAATGACATCTCAAGCCCTATCGTTCAATGAAACCAACAGGGTTTATAAGCATGGACGGTCTAACTCGCACCGCTTTATCTGGGCAGGCTTAGATTCTCTGAGTGGTTTACCAGTACTCATGTGCGGTAGGTTTCAGCTCTGCGTGGAAGCATCATGCAGCCCAACTCCAAAGGGTGGTGGCTGGAAATACAGACTGTAGGTACTCATTAGAACTGCCTCAATAAGGCAGTTCTTATGAGTACCCACAATCTATAGTTTGAGCAGAAATAAGAAAAATATCACAATTTTTCGTCATGAAGTTTCTCTTTTTCGACAATAAAATTTACAATGTATTTGTATAGACATGTTTTCGTAATGCAATTCAGAAAAGCAAACCAGCTATTTGATGATATATCTCCAATGATTGTCAAAAGTTGTTGGTCTTGTCTATAATGTTTCCACGAATTAAACACATTTCTATCACTTTTCAACTGAAATGAAAAACATTAAGCAATGCTTTCCTATATGAGAATTTGAATTTTGCATTGTATTTTGAGTTATGCAATGCATCTTTTAGTTTCTTTATATCCATTTAAAACTTCTGTCATTGAAAGGCCTTGATTCTTTTTGTTTGGTTTTATGGCCCCTTAACCCTTTTAGTACCAAATGGAATCTTCTTCTTTATAGGAGTCCATTTCAAAATTTAGAGGTGTCAGCTTGTGTTCTCTTAAAAAATATTTCGGAAATGGCTTAACTCTTTGCAAAAAGTGTAAGCATTGATCAGATGCCACATTCTGTGGTGTCTGATCTGGGCCTGCACTGTTTGCCAGTACCCCTTTAGGGGTTTCTGGTACTGAACGGGTTAAAAGATTATTTCACTTATTTACAGCCAATCATTAGTCAGATGTGGGCAAAAAACAGAGTACCCAGGGAAACACCACCTACTATCTTCACATGCAGAATTTGGCTTCTCCCATGTGACTTTAGTGATGCTAGAACTTACAGCAGTGAGAGACTCAATGATTAACAGTCAGCGGTCTTACCCACTAGAGCACAGAGGCCTGTTTGAAACTCTTGATAGAATTTTTACAAAACATATCATTAAACAATGCATTTTACATGAGAACATACCTGTTTTGTTGGTTTTAAGAAATTTCACAGCCCAGCTAACACTATTCAAGTCATGCCAAGCTGGTCAGTTAGTCTAACCACACTTTTCCTGGGCAGGTGTCATCCTTCTAAGCAGATAACCAGTACAATACACATTCTTTTTGCTTGAATAGACAACTGCCCTTCTAAAATCAGCAGGACAAAACAAAAAGTATAATTTTAAAGTATCAAAAAAAAATGGCCGTTATATTGTCATTTTTCAAAATAATCTACACTTTTTTATCCATCTTTAACCCTTGTCCTGCTGAACCCGGATATGCCTTTTCTTTGAAACAATGTAGATCCAGATCAGATGGCTTCTGAAGAAGCCATCTGATCAGGATCTACATTGTTTGTCATTCAGGTTGTGAATTTGTTGTAATAATTTGCATCAAGTAATCTGATTGGTTGATAATAGGTAGTGGGTGTGGCATATATGAATATTCAGCAGGACAAGGGTTAAGCCATGTTGTACCCAAAACCATATTAAGATGAACAGTGTTATAAATAAAAGTTGTGGTGTACAATAATTGCCCTAAAATCCTGTTTTAATTACAGTCAAACCTCTGTTAGCAGCCACTCAGGGTAATGATCCATTTTGGCTGATCAAGGGAGGTACAGCCATAAATGGGAGGTGACCGGTGATCGGAGGTGACCGTTTGTAGAGGTTTTACTGTACATGCCTTCACTGACACAATTTCATATGCAATAGAATGAAATGACATCCAGAAACTGCTTGGTGAAGCAATACAAGAATCTTTAATAAGTATGGGTTCAATATAGGCATCCCAACCCTACAGATGCCTGGAAAAATCAGAAACAAGGTTTCGAGCAGCAAGGACATATTCCTGAGGTTTGGAATCAATACATATAAAGGATTCCCCATCTTGGCCACCTCATCTTTTTTTTAAAATTAGTTAATCTGTGTCCTGCTGAATAAATTAGTTTTCAAAATTAGTTTTGTTTGTTTGTTTGATTTGAGGTTTAACTCCCCGTCAACACTGTAAAGGTCATTTTGGAGACGTTGCTTCCAATTTTGTGGGACTTTTACCCGACATTGAGATGAAATGACATCTCAAGCCCTGTCGCCCAATGAAACCAATAGGGTTTATTAGCATGGACGGACCGCCTCGCACCGCGGTTCCTGGACAGGCTTAGATCCTCTAAGCGGTTTACCAGTACTAGTGTGCTGGCTGGATTCAGCTCTGCATGGAAGCATCGTGCAGCCCATATATTTCTTCAAGCCCCTATGGGCGGGGGCGGTTTCAAAATTAGTACTGAGTCTTCAGTGTTTCAAATGTATTACATGCATTTTTTATTTCAATAGCCAACTTAGTATTTAACATATTTAACGTCACTACAGCTGATGTCTGGGAGTGTGTGGCGGCCGTAAAAACTCTCCCTGCCCTACATCATAGTGTAGTTTGTATTTTCTTGTCCTTTGGGATCATTGATTCCGTTGTGGAAATTTGAAAATATCTGAGGGTCACTGATGAGGCCTAATTGGCCGAAACTAGCTAGTCTGGCCCAGAAAACATGCACACTTCATATTTTCCAGTTCTGTGGTGTATTCCTTGCTTCCAAAGGATAGCCCTTTTATAGAACATATTTAGTCTCTTAACCCATTTTTACCAAATGGAAATCTTTCGTCTTATATATAGGAGTCCATTACAAAATTTAGGGGTGTCAGGTTGTGTTTCTTCCTAAAAACTATTTGGAAACTGGCTGAAACTTTCGCAAACAATGTTGGCCCTGATCAGACGCCGCGTTCTGCGGCGTCTGATCTGGGCCTACACTGTTTGCCAACTACCCATTTTGGGGTTTACGGTACAAAATGGGTTGATAAAAGTGTAGGGTCGGATAAGGAGGATAAGATAAGAATTTCTATATCCGGTGAAAATGTCCAATATGTTTACGGTATGATATGCAAGAAAATTTATTCTTACCTGTACATAGCCTATGTTCTCCTCCACATTTAACAGCCCTCCTAGTATAACAGGGTAGGTGGGGTCAAAGTTGGTGACAAACTCACAAGGCACTCCAGCTATCTCTACCCTCACATACATGCCTGGTCGGTATCCCTCATACTGCACCCTCATCTCATCTTCCAGACCCTCAAACTCGGCTCGGTTCATCTAAAATATAGTTTAATTAACCTATTTTGTACCGAAACCCAAAACAGGTAGTTGGCAAACAGTGCAGGCCCAGATCAGACGCCGCAAAAACGCGTTTTTGCAGCGTCTGATCAGGGCCTACACTGTTTGCAAAATTTTCAGCCAATTTCCAAATAGTTTTTGAAGAAAACACAACCTGACACCCCTAAATTTTGAAATTGACTCCCAGTATTTATTAGGTGGAAGATTCCATTTGATACAAAAAGAGTTAATGGGAACGGATACATATGGGTCCGGTTGTTCAAAATTAATGATGTTATTTGTTAACACATTGTTAAAACTTGAATCATTCAAAATGGCAAATACAATACTATGTATGCTGGAAAAATACCACTCTGAAAGTTATTGAATCTACTAAAATACCAAATGTTTTGACATCTAACAAGTTCGCTAAGCTAACAATGCTTTAAAAATCTGGGTCCTTGTAGATTTTCCACCAATTTCAATGAAAGAAAAGTTTTGTGACTTTCTGATCAACCACCAGGCCTCTGGTTTCCACAATCTCAAAGATGTTTGACAAAATTACTCTTAACCCATTCAGTACCAGAAACCCCTGAAGGGTTACCTTAGCAAACAGTGCAGGCCCAGATCAGACGCCGCAGAACACGGCGTCTGATCAGGGCCTGCACCATATGCTAACAGAATTTTCCCTCAAAAATAGAATAAAAACAAAAAAATAGGCCTGACACACCTTACATGACAAATGGACTTGTCCAACATATAGCAATGAAAGAGTCCACCTGTATACAATGGGTAAAACTACCAATCACAACTTAAGCAGTAGAAATTTTCAGATATACATGTATTTTTTTCTTACATATCATAAACTCTTTATAACTCTATTTTTGGAATCCAAAGAACTGTCTGTGTTAGCTAACAAAACTGTATTACATCGAAACATAATGTATGTGAAAGGATGAACGTACAAAGACTGAATTATGGTCATTTTATATAATACAATCATTTCTGAGATTCATCTTCCAACCATATTATCGGCCCCCGCCCATCGGGGCTTGGAGAAATAGATGGGCTGTATGATGCTTCCATGCAGAGCTGAAACCGACACACATTGTTATATTGAGGTTGTGATGTATTTCAGAAAAAATAAAAAGTCATGGCATTTTGTGTAAAAATTGCAAATGTCATTCTTTCAGCCACTGAAAATATAACCCTTATCCAACTGAACTTGACAACTGCTATCTTTGCAAGCAGTGAAGATCCAGATCAGATGGCTTGCTATCTGAACAGGAACTACAAAGTTTGTCATTCAGTTCATGAGTTTGGTATACTATGCCAAGCACTTTGATTGGTGGATAGTCAGAAAATTAACTAGAATTTGTTTTTCTACAAAAACACAGATGTCTCCCCCGTTTTTGACTGCTAAGTATAACCTTGACATTGGAGGTATTGAGCTGGGTCTTGTGTGCAACACATCATCTAATGAAGATGAACATTTCTGCATAGTAACTTTAAAAATGTTCATAGAAAAATAAAAAAGTTATTGGCCGTAAACAAAAAAAGCACTTTTTTACCTTTGACCTCTAAGTATGGCCTTGACCTTTGCGGTACAACACATCGTCTCATGATGGTTAACATTTCTGCCAAGTAATTTCATAATCCATCAAAGAATAAGGAAGTTATTGACTGTCCTTTTTTTTACCTTTGACCTCTAGGTATGACCTTGACATTGGAGATATGGACCTTGGTCTTGCACATGACTCATGGTCCAACTTTCAAGCCTCTAGCTCCAACAGTTTTTGAGATATCTTGCTGACAAGATTTTATTAAAAAAAATTCAAAGGGCAATAACTCTTGAAAGGGGCATAATCTGGATGAGAAAAAAATACGTGTCAACTTATTTTCCATTAGGAATGCATATATGAAATTTCAAAACCATAGCATCACCACCAATATATTCACCAACTTTCAAGCCTCTAGCTCCAATAGTTTTTGAGATATCTTGCTGACAAGATTTTATTAAAAAAAATTCAAAGGGCAATAACTCTTGAAAGGGGCATAATCCTGACGAGAAAAAAAATACGTGTCAGCTTATTTTCCATCAGAAATGCATATATGAAATTTCAAAATTATAGCATACACCGTTCTAAAGTTATGCTATGCATCACTTTTAGCATACATTACAATGGGCACAAATTACCAAAATGACAAAGGGCCATAACTCACAAAGTATTTTTCCGGAATTTTGTCATAAGTTAATCAGTTCATCTACTCATCACCAACAATCTATTCACCAACTTTCAAGGCTCTAGCTCCAATAGTTTTTGAGATATCTTGCTGACAAGATTTTATTAAAAAAATTTCAAAGGGCAATAACTCTTGAAAGGGGCATATTCCGGACGATAAAAAAAATACGCGTCAGCTAATTTTGCATGAGGAATCCATATATGAAATTTCAAAACCCTAGCATACATGGTTCTAAAGTTATGCTATGCATCACTTTTAGCATACATTACAATGGGCACAAATTACAAAAATGACAAAGGGCCATAATTCACAAAGCATTTTTCGGAATTTTGTCAAAAGTTAATCAGTTCATCTACTCATCACCATCAATATAATCACCAACTTTCAAGGCTCTAGCTCCAATAGTTTTTGAGATATCTTGCTGACAAGATTTTATTAAAAAAAAAAAAAATTCAAAGGGCAATAACTCTTGAAGGGGGCATAATCCGGACGAGAAAAAAAATATGCGTCAGCTAATTTTCCATGAGGAATCCATATATGAAATTTCAAAACCCTAGCATACACGTTTCTTTAGTTATGCTATGCATCAAAAGCGAAATGGACGGACGAACGAACCAGAACCAATATGCCCCTCAAACTTTTTCAAAGTTGGGGGCATGATAAGAAAGTTATTGACAGAAAACAAAAAAGGCCCTTTTTTTACCTTTAACCTCTATGTATGACCTTGACCTTTCAGGTATTAAACTGGGTCATGCGTGCAACACATCATCTCATGGTGGTTAACATTTCTGCCTAGCAATTTCAAAATCCATCTAAAAATAAGAAAGTTATTGACCAAACACGAAAAAAGGCCCCTTTTTTACCTTTGACCTCTATGTATGACCTTGACATTTTAGGTACCAAACTGAATCATGCATGCAACACATGGTCCCATGATAGTTAACATGTTTGCCAAGTAACTTCAAATTCTATTTAAAAATAGGCAAGTTATTGACAAAACCCGAAAAAAGGCCCCTTTTTTTACCTTTGACCTCTAAGTATGACCTTGACCTTTGAGGTACCAACCTGGGTCATGCGCGCAACACATCGCCTTATATTGGTTCACATTTCTGCCATGTGATTTCAAAATCCATCTCAAAATAAGAAAGTTATTGACCAAATACGAAAAAAAGGCCCACTTTTTGACCTTTGACCTCTAAGTATGACCTTGACCTTTGAGGTACCGACCTGCCTCATGTGCACCACACATCGTCTCATGATTGTTAATAATTATGCCAAGTAATTTTAAAATCCATCTCAAAATTAGAAAGTTATTGACCAAATACGAAAACAAGAGGGCCATGATGGCCCTGGATCGCTCACCTGATCCATAGAGTAACAAGTGGGCCCCGGGGAGGGCCATTATTGACCCCAAGGTTATAATGTGCATAATGTTGAGGGAGGTCTAAAAAGGTGAAGCTTCGTACCAAATATCAACAAAGGCTATAACTGTCCACTAGATGAAGCTCCATACCAAATATAAAAGACATGGGCCTTGCAGTTTCAGAGAAGAAGATTTTTAGAGATTTCCCTATATATGTCTATGTAAAACAAAAGGGTCTCGGGGTATGGGGCATTTTGGCCCCAGGGCTAAAATTTGAACAATCTTGATAGAGGTCCACCAGATGAAATTTCACACCATATATCAAAGACCTAGGCCTTGTGGTTTCACAGAAGAAAATTTTTAAAGATATTCCCTATAGAGTCTATGTAAAACCAAAGGGCCCCGGGGTGGGGGCATTTTTGGCCCCAGCACTATAATTTGAACAATCTTGGTAGGGGTCCACTAGATGAAGCTTCATATCAAATATCAAAGACCTGGGCCTTGCAGTTTCAGAGAAGAAGATTTTTACAGATTTTCCCTCTATAAGCCCATGTTAAACCAAAGTGCCCCGGGGCGGGGGCATTTTTGGCCCCAGCACTATAATTTGAACAATCTTGGTAGGGGTCCACTAGATGAAGCTTCATATCAAATATCAAAGACCTGGGCCTTGTGGTTTCAGAGAAGAAGATTTTTACAGATTTTCCCTATATAAGCCCATGTAAAACCAAAGGGACCGGGGCGGGGGCATTTTTGGCCCGAGCACTATAACTTGAACAATCTTGGCAGGGGTCCACTAGATGAAGCTTCATACCTGATATCAAAGACCTGGGCCTTGCGGTTTCAGAGAAGAAGATTTTTTAAGTTTTCGGTGAAAAAAATCTATTTTTGGTTCCTGTGACCTATAAGTGCAACAGACCGGAACCATTTGAACAACTTTGAAAGGGGACCACCTAAGGATTATTCCTGTGGAGTTTGTTCAAAATCCTATCAGTGGTTTAGGTGGAAGTGTCGTTTGAAGAAATTGTTTACGCACGGATGACAGACAAAAAGTGATCCTAATATAAATCACAAGAGGGCCATGATGGCCCTGGATCGCTCACCTGATCCATAGAGTAACAAGTGGGCCCAGGAAAGGGCCATTATTGACCCCAGGGTTATAATGTGCATAATGTTGAGGGAGGTCTAAAAAGGTGAAGCTTCATATCAAATATCAACAAAGGCTATAAATTGAACAATCTTGGCAAAGGTCCAGTAATATCTAAGACCTGGTCCTTGCAGTTTCAGAGAAGAAGATTTTTTTAAAGATATTCCCTGCATAAGCCTATGTAAAACCAAATTGCCCCGGGGCTAGGTCCACTAGATGAAGCTTCACACCAAATAGACCTGGGCCTTGCTGTATCAGAGAAGAAGATTTTCAAAGATTATCTCTATATATTATAAGCTTATGTAAAACCATAGGGCCCGGGTAGAGGTCCACTAGATGAAGCTACATACCAAATATCAAAAGCATGGGCCTTGCAGTTTCAGAGAAGCAGATTTTCAAAGACTATCTCTATCTAAGTCTTATGTAAAACCAATGGGTCTCGGGCAGGGGCATTTTTGGCCCAAGGGCTATAATGTGAACAATCTTGATAGAGGTCCACTAAATGACATTTCACACCAAATATCAAAGACCTAGGCATTGTGGTTTCACAGAGAAGATGTTTAAAGATTTTGACTATATAAGCCTATGTAACACCAAAGGGCCCAAAGGCAGGGGCATTTTGGCCCTATGACTATAATTTGAACAATCTTGGTAGAGGTCCACTAGATGAAGCTTCATACCAAATATCAAAGACCTAGGCCTTATGGTTTCAGAGAAGAAGATTTTTCAAGATTTTCCCTATATAAGTCTATGTAAAACCAAAGGGCCCCGGAGCGGGGGCATTTTTGGCCCCAGGACTATAATCTGAACAATCTTGTTAGAGATCCACAAGGTGAAGCTTCATACCAAATATCAAAGACCTGGGCCTTGCGGTTTCAGAGAAGAAGATTTTCCCTATATAAGCCCATGTAAAACCAAAGGGCCCCGGGGCGGGGGCATTTTTGGCCCCAGCACTATAATTTGAAGGGTCCACTAAATGAAGCTTCATACCAAATAACAAAGACCTGGGCCTTGCGGTTTCAGAGAAAAAGATTTTTCCAATATAAGCCCATGTAAAACTAAAGGGCCCCGGGGCAGGGGCATTTTTTGCCCCAGCACTATAATTTGAACAATCTTGGTAGGGGTCCACAAGATGAAGCCTCATACCAAATATCAAAGACCTGGGCCTTGCGGTTTCAGAGATGAAGATTTTTAAAGATTTTCCCTATATAAGCCCATGTAAAACCAAAAGGCCCAGGGCTCGGGGGGTGGGGGGGGGGGGGGAAGGACCTGGGCCTTGTGGGGTGAAGCTTCATACCAAATATAAAAGACATGGGCCTTATGGTTTCAGAGAAGAAAATTTTTAAAGATTTTCCCTATATAAGCCCATGTTAAACCAAAGGGCCCCAGAGCGGGGGCATATTTGACTCCAGCACTATAATTTGAACAATCTTGGTAGGGGTTCACTAGATGAAGCTTCATACCAAATATCAAAGACCTAGGCCTTGCGGTTTCAGAGAAGAAGATTTTTAAAGATTTTCCCTATATAAGCCCATGTAAAACCAAAGGGCCCCGGGGCGGGGTCATTTTTGGCCCCAGCACTATAATTTGAACAATCTTGGTAGGGGTCCACTAGATGAAGATTCATACCAAATATCAAAGACCTGGGCCTTGCGGTTTCAGAGAAGAAGATTTTTAAAGATTTTCCCTATATAAGCCCATGTAAAACCAAAGGGCCCCGGAGCGGGGGCATATTTGACCCCAGCACTATAATTTGAACAATCTTGGTAAGGGTCCACTAGATGAAGCTTCATACCAAAATATCAAAGACCTAGGCCTTGCGGTTTCAGAGAAAAAAGATTTTTAAAGATTTTCCCGATATAAGCCCATGTAAAACCAAAGGGCCCCGGGGCGGGGGCATTTTTGGCCCCAGCCCTTTAATTTGAACAAACTTGGTAGGGGTCCCCTAGATGAAGCTTCATACCAAAAATCAAAGACCTGGGCCTTACGGTTTCAGAGAAGAAGATTTTTAAAGCTCTCCCCGATATAAGCCCATGTAAAAACCAAAGGGCCCTGGAGTGGAGGCATTTTTTGCCCCAGCACTATAATTTGAACAATCTTGGTAGGGGTCCACTAGATGAAGCTTCATACCAAATATCAAAGACCTGGGCCTTGCAGTTTCAGAGAAGAAGATTTTTAAAGATTTTCCCTATCTAAGCCCATGTAAAACCAAAGGGCCCCAGAGCGGGGGCATTTTTGGACCCAGCACTATAATTTGAACAATCTTGGTAGGGGTCCACTAGATGAAACTTCATACCAAATATCAAAGACCTGGGCCTTACGGTTTCAGAGAAGAAGATTTTTAAAGATTTTCCCTATATAAGCCCATGTAAAACCAAAGGGCCCCGGAGCGGGGGCATTTTTGACCCGAGCACTATAATTTGAACAATCTTGGTAGAGGTCCACTAGATGAAGCTTCATACCAAATATCAATGACCTGGGCCTTGTGGTTTCAGAGAAGAAGATTTTTTAAGTTTTTGGTGAAAAAAATCTATTTTTGGCTCTTATGACCTAGATGTGCAACGGACCGGAACCATTTGAACAACTTTAAAAGGGGACCACCTAAGGATCATTCCTGTGAAGTTTGGTCAAAATCCAATCAGTGGTTTAGGAGGAGATGTTGTTTAAAGAATTGTTTACGGACGTACGGACGCACGCACGGACGCACGCACGGACGGACGGACGACGGACGACGGACGAAAAGTGATCCCAAAAGCTCACCTCGTCACTACGTGACGGTGAGCTAAAAAGGCCCCTTTTTTGACCTTGGACCTCTAAGTATGACCTTGACCTTTGAGGTACCGACCTGCCTCTTGTGCACCACACATCGTCTTATGGTTGTTAATAATTATGCCAAGTAATTTTAAAATCCATCTCAAAATAAGAAAGTTATTGACCAAATACGAAAAAAAGGCCCCTTTTTTGACCTTTGACCTCTAAGTATGACCTTGACCTTTGAGGTACCGACCTGCCTCATGCGCACCACACATTGTCTTATGGTTGTTAATAATTATGCCAAGTAATTTTAAAATCCATCTCAAAATAAGAAAGTTATTGATCAAATACGAAAAAAAGGCCCCTTTTTTGACCTTTGACCTCTAAGTATGACCTTGACCTTTGAGGTACCGACCTGCCTCATGCGCACCACACATCGTCTTATGGTTGTTAATATTTCTGCCAAGTAATTTTAAAATCCATAAAAAAATAAGAAAGTTATTGACCGGACACGATTTGCCCATACATATATACATACCAACAAACTTCCAAGGGAGATAATTCAAAAAGTATAAATGCGAGAGTTATGGTTCTTGCGCACTGCACGTCGTCTAATGCTGATTAATATCTATACGAAGTTTCGTGATGATAGCTCTAACGGTTTTCAAGTTACAGAGCGGACACGAAAGTGTGACAGACGGACAGACAGACGCCCGGGGGAAAAACAATATGTCTCTCCGAAAAAATTTTTTTCGGGGGAGACATAATTAATTCAGCAGGATAAGGGTTAAATACAGCATAGCTATGTTATCATATTCCACCAATAATTTTGCTCAAAGCGCTTTATCTTTACCTTAGCTTGCTCTTCTAACTCCGCCTTCCATGTATCATAGAACTCATCCCCTTTCTGGTCATACAGGGTGTCAAATGCCTCCTTCAGTTTACGCTTCTTTTCAAGGCGACGTTCATTGGCAGACATCTCAGACTTCTTCTTTTTCTTCTCTGCAGCTATAAAAATAACCAGTCACCCTTATAAACACCACTTTATACAGTCAAAGTTCGGTGGCTAGAACCTCTTTGGGACCATGAAAATGTGTTAGAGACAATGGTAGTTCGAGCCACGGAAGTGTGGGTTAGTATAGTGCCATACCAGGAGGCATAATGGAAATAATTGTGAAATAGGACAATCTTTTCGGTGTTCTATTTTAATAATGTATGTTGTGTGTACTCATTAGAATCGCCTCACCAAGGCGATTCGAATGAATACACACAGCATATTTGCAAAATAAAAGAAGAAAATCTCTCTCCATTATCCCTGTATCGGATTTCGGGAATTCCCTGCTGACTCAAAAATGGGTTTGACTCATCTATGGTAACTGAGCCATTGGGGTTCGAGCCATTGAAATTCTACTGTATACAGAAAAGGGGATTTACAGGGGTAAACATAGTTTTCCTTATGTTTGCTTAAAAGCACAGAGCATGTGGGTACTCATTAGAACCGCTTCAATGAGGCAGTTCTAATGTGCACCCATCATCTATGTTTGCAGCAGGAAAGTGAAATTATCACAAACTTCCATCAGAAAATGTCAGTTTCGGAGCCAAGAAAGAATACACTATGTCACATGGGTGTTATCCTTATGCATAAGAATATAACTTCACAATGGAATCTCAATATGTCAAACTCTGGCCCAGAGTTTTTTTTTTTTTGGGGGGGGGGGGATTGGTTTTATGGCCCTTTCAAGATTATTTCACTCATATCGAGCTGATCGTTAATCAGAGGTGGGCAAAAACCGGAGTACCCAGAGAAAAACCACCTGACCTTCCGTTGTAGAACTTGGTGTCTCACATGTGACCCGAGCCAGGCTTGAACCACAGCGTTGAGAGACCTAATGATTAAGAGTCAGCGCTCTTAACCACTAGGCCACGGAGGCCAGTTGGCCCAGAGGTCATAAAACTTCTTTCATGCTCAACTCAATTGAGCATGAAATATGGAATGCTAATAAGTATTGAAATACAAATAAATCTGACTATTTTCGTGCTCAAAACAGCAGAAAATATTGTTTGTCCTGCTTATAAGTTTTAAAATGCCAACAATTGTTGGCATTTTAAAATTTATAAGCAGGACAAATTTCATGTTCAACTGAGCTGAGCACGAAAAATATTTCATAACCTCGAGGCCCGATTGTTCAAAATGCTCAATAGCTGAATGTGACTGAATTCCAATTATACCAAATGCACATATTTCAATCCCTGATATAGCCCCCCTTCCATTGGGCCTTGAAGAAATAGATAGGCTGCATGATGCTTCCACACAGAGCCGAAACCAACTGCACATGAGTACTGGTAAACAGCTTAGAGGATATAAGCCTGCCCAGGCAAAGCGGAGCGAGTCGGACCGTGCATGCTTAAAAACCCTCCTGGTTTCATTGGGCAACAGGGCTTGAGATGTTATTTCATCTCAATGTTGGGTAAAAGTCCCACAAAATTAGAAGCAATGTCTCCGAAATAACATATGCAGTGTTGACAGGACGTTAAACCTCAAATCAAACAAACAAACAAATCAATCCATGATAATTTTACAAAAATAACCATCCCCTCAACTTTGAATTATTCAGGTGCTACTGTAATCAAATGGAACAGTCAACAGTTGTAGATAATACTCTAACTGCTCCTTAAAACTCATTTATCAAGGGCAAAGTCTTACCTTTAAGAGTGGACCCCTTTTCGGACCGATTCCGTTTGCAGAAAAACATTTAGGAAGTTACAGAGTTGGTCCCCTTTGCAAAAACTGGTGGGAAAATGCTAGTTATATTAATTTCCCATCATTTTTTAAACAAACTTACTATCTTCTGTTTTGTCATCCCCTGTAGCATCACCATCTGATTTGTCATCATCATCTTCATCATCATCAACCTTCCCAGAATGCACCTCACCGGTCTCCAAGTCTTCAAAGTCACCATACAATTCATCTGTGAACAAAAATATACATCTTTTATAACAGGCATATTCTACCACAGAAGCAACATAACTTATCGCTGATTGACATGGTATACAGTGCCTCAAGCCCTCAACCCTCACCATGCTGAACCCAGATATATCCTTTTCTGAAAACAGCTGATCAGGATCTATACTGTTTTCCATCCTGTTTCTGCTTCATTGTTAAAATTGAAATCATGCAACACATTTAGATGAACCCTTATCGTGCTGAATAATTAATTTGTCCAAACCCATTGCAGATTGTCAACCAATCAAATTAAGCCACATCCATTGCTGATTATAAACCAATCAAATAACTTGATATTTCCTTTTTTTTGTTCTTTCTACTTATACTGTTATACTGTGATCGGTCACAGTTGACCATTACTCGCAGTAGAACATTACATACACTCCAGGTTGCAGGGTTGAAAGCCTACACAATAATCATGTAACTATGGCAGGGGTCTTTAAACTGCAAAGGAGATGACTCTTCCTGCAAAGGGGGCCTCCAGTTAGCGTCCCGATCAATCTGTATAACAAACAGTGTAGATCCAGATCAGCCATCAGATCTGGATCTGCCCTGTTTGCAAAGGTGGGGGTTGTCGTCTTTATTATTGCAAATGGGTTTGGAATACTTCTATAACCTCAGTACTGGCAAAAAGGGTGTTGAGTAAGTTCTCTCCCTTTGACAAAATGGTGACAAATACAGAGAAATACAGGGAAATTTCCATGACTCAAACACTGATGGCTCGTTTATCATGACTATGAAGCCCTAATTAATCAACAGTGGTTCGAACTACCCCTGTCTCAAACAAATTTTCAAAATGCTTGAGTCACTGAAGTCAGACTGTTTGCCAAATCTCCTTAAACGTACCATCCTGCTGAAGCCTGGTCTCTGCATCTTCATCCTGATCCCATTTTCCAGTGACAAAACAATCAGCTATCAATTCTCTCACCTGGAACAAACATACATATACAAACATAACAATTCAGACCAAAATACGTTGGACAGCTGAATTGCAGTCTAGTATCCAGCTCAACAGCATTTCAGTCAAGTAGAGATTTTATGGGGGTGGGGAGAGGGTGTAGGGAGGGGGCAGTCACAGAGGCACTCAGCAGCCAACCTTCTTTGAAAGCACTAACAGCAGATAAGTTGCTTTATACCTGAAATACCTCATGGCTCAAGAGCATTTTTTTTTTTTCCTTCTCAATTTTAACATTTCTAATAATTGCATTTATCATCTTTTTAACTTTGAGTAGGTCTTTTTCACTGAAAAACAAAGCGAAAACTTTCACCATCACCAATTTCATTTTTATACATGTTTGAATTCCTGATCATTGCCTTCACTTCTATTTTGGAGATTGTAAATTTCAAGAAACTTAAACAGAAAATCCAAAAGGACAGTATGTGTTTCACTTTTGCTTGTTCCAGACATAAAATTAGGACCAACAATTAGGTAAAAAGCTCTAGCTGATGACCTTTAATAGCTCTATGACAGGAACACCTACAATGACCAGAATGCATTAGTGCATGCATGCACAAGCAAATACACAGGTGTATGAACATGTAAACAAACAATTATCCAATTTCTGCATCATGTACTTGATTCCAATGACAAGATAAGTGGATATCATTTCAGTGTATAACTGCACATGTGCTAATGTTATCAGGCAACGCATTGTCTAGCTATCCCCAGCTGTTACTGATTTAAGGGATGACTGTATTCCTGATTGTCTTTTGGGGAGGTAAATTAGTAGTGGTTTTATGGTTGGAAATATAGTTTTACGGTGACATGCCAGCGGAGCCATAAAACGAAATTTACAATAGTTTGTTTGTTTGTTTGTATTGGTGTCTAATGGCCAAGTCAACACTATTTTATGTCATTTTCAAGCCGGTGAGTTCACTGATCCATACTTTTCCTGGGCAGGCTTATACTTAAGCAGTTAACCAGTACAGTGCACATTCTTTCGCCAGAAACTGACAACTGCCCTTCTTGAATATGTGGAAGGGAGAGAATGACCGTAGAAAAGCATCATATAGTTGTCTCCCTTTAAACTGTGTAAGGTATGGATAGAACAGAGAATGGCCTAAAGCTATTCAGTCATAGTACTTTCATCAAATACCAGCCAATGAAAAGCGATGTTACATGATGTCAGGTTTCAGACAGTATATTGCAGGCTATACCGGCACTAATTTTTGCTGGTATCCAATCAGATATCAGGTTACACACACAAATGCATTAGAATACAATACACACCACTTTTCCTGGGCAGGCTTAGATGTTCTATGATGTTTACCAGTAGTCTGGTTCCGTTGGTTTCAGCTCTGCCCAGAAGCATCATGCAGCCTAATCTATTTGTCCAAGCCCCAATGGGCGTGGACACTTATTACTGAGGTTTAATCATTGTGCAAGTCAACAGGTATAATGGGCATGACCAAATGATATTTTTGATCTTCATTTAAACAAAGGAATATCGTGTGTGCACATTTGAATCCCTGAGGTGATTCTTATGTATACATACAACACACTATTTAAAAAAGATCACTAAATTATCCTTAGTAATATGGATGTCTGGAGCTATGGGTATGAATTAGTCATGGTAAACAAGCTATCCCTTGTTCCAGTTACCGAAGGTTCACTTTATTTGTAACATGTAAAATGCAAAGCAGATCAAAACTGTTGCATGATAAATAGAAATAATTTATGTTAATATTTTTAAGAGTCAACCAGAAAAACACTGAATGGCCCGGATATGCCTGGCATTTCCTGTTGTTTTTTTTTTGGTTGTTTTTTTGTGTGTTTTATTTATTTATTTTTTTGGCACTGATAAGCATGGTATATGCCTTATTGGAAGCATATACCGTATTAATATGTTATATGTTTTTGCTACTCCTATGTGTTCTTCTGCGTACCTCTTCTAGTTCCCAGTCATGTTTAGAGCTAACTTCATACTTGGAACAGTCTGTCTTGTTGATTGTTGCTCGGTCAGCCTTGTTCCTCTCACTCTTTTTCTTAAGCACTCTGAATAATCCACCTAACTCATCTTCATTATCTTTATCCTCTTCTTCCAGAGTCCCGTCTATAAGATCATCAACATGCAGACAGCACATTTAAAGGGAACATATGTATTCTGACAGGCAGGCCTTAGGAAACAGTGTAGACCCAGATGAGACACTGCAGAATATGATGTCTCATCAGGGTTTACACTGTTTGTCACTCATCCTCCTATTCTGAGTAAATGTACTTGTTCAAATTCAGAACAAGTACAGGGGGGGGGGGGGGTAAATATATTATGCCTGGCATATTTTCTGCTGTTTCATACAAGGGAGACCATTCTCAAGACTTCCTGTTTGCTTTCTTACAAATCTTTTCTTTGGTCATTCTCTCCCTTCTGCTGATTTAAGAAAAGCAGTTGTGAGTTTCTGGCAAAAGACTGTCCACTGTACTGGTAAGCATAACAGGTCATTTGCAAACAGTGCAGGTCCGGATCAGATGCAATACACTGCAGTATGTTTGAAGAAAAAATTTCCAAAAGGACTCCTGCTATATACTGTGAGGAAGATTCTATTCAGTACAAAAATAGTTACGAGTGAATTCAATTTTTGATTGGGCGTGTTGTTCTGGAAAACAGAGCTACATAAGTACTTTACCTTGAAAAAGGCAGCAAATATTTCATGTTTATCCATTCATCTTAACTACATGTACCTTAAAAAGTTTTCAAGGAAAAATTTGGGAGTAATTAAGATGCCTTTCTTCATTTATATCAAAAATGGTAACTTCCCAAAATATTTTCCGTTTACATCTTGTCTTCAAAACTACTTTTTAACATGCAAATATCATACCTAATGTTGATTTGTTTGATTTGAGGTTTAACGTCCCCGTCAACACTGTAAAGGTCATTTTAGAGACGTTGCTTCCAATTTTGTGGGACTTTTACCCGACATTGAGATGAAATGACATCTCAAGCCCTGTCGCCCAATGAAACCAATAGGGTTTATTAGCATGGACGGTCCGCCTCGCACCGCGGTTCCTGGACAGGCTTAGATCCTCTAAGCTGTTTACCAGTACTAGTGTGCGGGCTGGATTAAGCTCTGCGTGGAAGCATCGTGCAGCCCATATATTTCTTCAGGCCCCTATGGGCGGGGGCCGTTACCTAATGTTGAATGGCCAGACTTGATTTTCTTTGTTTCTAAGAACCCTGAATAATCTGCCCGACTCATCTTCTTTTCATTCTATCTCCTGCCATACTGGCTTGTACTAAATTATGAGTAAGAAATTACACTAGCTGTATGGGAATTTTGATGAATATCATTCTAATCTCCAGACTTATTTACCACAATGACCCTAAATATTGCGACAGACAGGCCTAAGCAAACAGTGTAGACCCAGATCAGACTGCTCCTGAGAACTCTGATCAGGGTCTACACCATTTGCCATTCCATCTGCACCTTTTGGTTTAAACAATATTTATAGAATTTCAATACCATACAACAGAACATGTATACAAGCTAAATGTTAATAGGATTTGACAAAAAGCTTTATGGCTTATATTGGTCATCTACTGATGACCACATATCTCCACCTTTTGAACTCCTGGGCCCAGTTGACAGTTGTTCAAAACTAACGATGCCGTTAGTTAACGTAACGTTAAAATTTTAATCATTAAATATGGCAAATATGCTGAAATTTTTGCTGCAAAATGTGAGTATCTTTTGCAGATGCAAAAGCTGCTCACATTTTTTCAGCAAAAATACCAAAATTTTGAATATTAAACTTGCTACAGCAGTTAACAATATGACCACTAACGAGCTCGTTAAGGTAACGATGCTTTGAACAACTGGGTCCTGGATGGATCAGGAAACACAACTGTTAAAATTTTAGGGGAATTACACAAAGTCCTCAAGATGTCCAAATTTTTTGGATTTTTTTCGGTAAGCCTTAAAGTGCCGAACAAAACTGCATATAGAATGGTACAGATACATACGCAAATAGTGCAGATCCAGATGAGATGGCTGATTATTAGCAATTTCATCTGGATACTGTTTATCATCCTGTTCATCTTTATACTAAACCTCCTTTTTACAAGAACAGATAGGTCTAAATTCAGAGATGGAATGGTCCATCCCAGAACTTTGGGGTGAAACGGTAAAGATAAGAAACATTACCCTGTCCATAAATTAATTTTCTATAATTGACTCTTTCTGCCTGTCTTCTTCTGAAGGCCTCTGCTGCCTGTTCTGTCAGATTGGACTTCCATTTTAAATCACCTGAAATGCATTATACATATTATGATGGAAATCATAAACCAGATGTTATTCTATCGTATGGATATAGTATTAGCCTTAGCAATTTGAGGAAAGGCCTACTCTACATCAAATCTCTGCATGCTTTAATTTGCATTATCAGTGATTTTTTTACCCCTGCGTCCTGCGTCCAGGACGCACAAATAGGACTGAGGACGCACAATCATAAAATATGTGCGTCCCTCGGACGCAAAAAAAATTCATGGGCGAAAAATCCAACTTTCGTTTTGGCGGCTGTAAATATCGGCGGAAATGATAAAATACCGCACTTTTACCGAACTGCCCAACGAGTCACTGAAAAATCGATACAGGTACAATTTAATGATCCAACCACAAGACGAGGATCCCTTCCATCCAGAACGAGCCCGAACTTTCACACAAGCAAGTTCAATGCGAACATCATAGTTTTGCGCCATCCAAATCCCCGCCCACAAACCACCAACACCGTTTTCTGCACGTGATCGGTAAATGACGTCATGTGATGGCAGAAACCTCACACGTGTTTAATGCCATTGTTTTATTTTAATGGGGTGTATATCTTTCATAAAAAAAAAATGTTTGTACCCGGTAAAAATATTTTCTCGATGGCGAAACGGTTGTGAATAGAGGTGGATAGAAAACAGCGTTTTGCACAGCTCCCGAATTATTCCCAGAAGCTCGAACAACAGCGTTCGACTTTTCCCGTCTAGCGTCTGCTATTTGGCGCCAAAACATAACATTCAAGAGATAGTAGAAAAGTCCGTTTTTATTATGCATACATAGGGGAATAAACACAAATTAGAGAGATAATTGACCATATTTTCACACCTTGTTCAAGTTGGCTTATCGATGAAATGAAAGACACGCACCGCAGGGCAATCATGTTTTCTTAGCAATTATATGAAAGGGATTAACAATAGTGTCATAATTGAACCGTTATAAATACACAGACAATTTGTCTCTGAATTGTCGACAAAGCCGGACACTGCAGCAATTATTGAGATTGACTTACTCTAGTTTTACCGTATTTAAGAACTCAAAAGGCTGACAGTTGTAGACGATTTTTTTGCACTTGCTCGACCGGGCGTCGTAAGGTCAAAGTGCACCTGCCCGGCGCGATTTCGGACTTGTGCCGGGCAGCCGGGCAATAGATTTGTCAGCACCTGTTTAGATAGCTGGTGTACCAATCATGAGGAAACGTTCGGGATTTTACCTCAATTGTGCATGAAGTAAATTTCATACAAGTTGCGTTGCGGTGCGCATTTATCGAAAACGAAAGTAGAAATCATCCCTCCGAAAAGGACTCGGAAAATAGACACAAAAAAAACGTACACTTTAGCTGGATTACTTTGGGCTAGTAAACAACACAAGTTGATGATTGATTCTGTCCATATACTAGACATTCATTCATCACCACATTTTTAACTATACTGAACCAATCTGTTTTTTGATTCCCATTTTTTCCCTCCAAATATTGGGACTCATACTTTCAGATTTGGGACGCACAGTTTTTTGGTTGAACGAGTCCCAGGACTCATAGTTGAAAATTTGTAAAAAAATCACTGCATTATTCCTACTTGAAATTTGAAATGTTACTTAACTCTTTTTGTACCAAATGGAATCTTCCTCCTTACATATAGCAGGAGTTCATTTCAAAATTTAGGGGTGTCAGGTTGTGTTATCATCAAATTTTATTTGGAAAATGACTGAACTTTTAGCAAACAGTGGAGGCCCTGATCAGACGCCGCGTTCTGCGGCGTCCGATCTGGGCCTGCGCGGTTTGGCAGGGCACCCGTTTTGGGGTTTCCAGTACTAAATGTGTTAATTTAATGAGTGGAAGCACATGGTTAAAACTCCAGTATCTCACTGTCGATCAGTTCGGTTGGTTTTTCTGTAAAACCTTCATTTTTCTACCAGCTCATTCAGCTTGTCATTCAATTATCCTATAGAAATACAATGTATCCTGCAGTAATCCACTGTGTCAGATTCTTTTAAATATAAGAACTATATGTAATTCATCTATGACAGCAAAAGCACAAGCATTAGAGGAGATACTGATGATTAATTAATTGACAATTATCCAGGCCCCCATTAACAAAGTTCTGTAGTTTTCCTAAAACATTTCAAGTTTGCAATTCTCTGAATGAGTAAAGTTTACCTTTTTACAATGAACAATTTTTTTTTTTAAATGTAAACTTGTTACATGTACTTTTGTTTTTGGTTTTACAGCCCTTTCAAGATTATTTCACGCATATGGTGCCGATCATTAATCAGAGGTGGGTGAAAACCGGAGTACCCAGAGAAAACCACCTGACCTTCCATTGCAGAACATGTCTGACATGTGACCCAAGCCAGGCTCGAACTACAGGTTCTTTGGTTCAATTGAATGAAATTAAGTTCCTCTTTTTCCCTTAAACTTTGATAATATGCAGCATTCATTTAGTGCTTGTTTGATATTGTCCTTTTTATTATAATTGTTTGTTTGTTTGTTTAAACAGAGTTTTAACATCCCGGTCAACTATATTTGACCTTGCTTCCAATTTTGTGGGACTTTTACTCAGCACTGAGATGAAATCAAGTCTCAAGCTGTACTGCCCAAAGAAACCAACAGTGTTTATATGCAGGGACAATCCGAGACACCCCACTTTGCCTGGGCAGGCTTAGACCTTCTAAGTGGTTTACCATTACTCATGTGCTGTCAGTTTCAGCATGTGGAAGCACCATCCAGCCCAATCTATTTCTCCGGTGGGCGGGTGCCTATTCTATTATTATTGCATTCTTAGTGGAAAAAAATCAGAATATTTTTAAAATAAAGCTTTATATTCATAACATTAAACTAAAAATGATATAAAGGAAAAAAGAGAATGACCGGCCCCGATAGCTCAGTTGGTAGAGTGTCCGCTCCGGGGAACGGGAGGTCTGGGGTTCGACCCCGGGCCGCGACATACCAAAGTCGTTAAAAATGGTACTAGCTGCTCCTCGTTTGGCACTCAGATTTACGGGGTAGAGCTAGGACTGGTCGATCCAGTGTCAGGATAATGTGACTGGGTGTGGTATCATGTAATGTGTCTGGGACATGATACTTCAGTGAGGCAGCACTATAAATGTGAGCATTGAGCTCCCTGTCGCAACCAGACACCGTCGTGATATGACTGAAAAATTGTTGAAAGCGACGTTAAACCCGAATTCACACACACACACACACACAGGAAAAGAGAAATGCTAAAACCTGCAACATTATCCTCTTCACTGTCTGTCTCCTCCTCGTCCTTATCATCATCATAATCTTCCTCCTTCTCATCATCATTATAATCTATCTCCTCTTCATCACTTACATCCTTGCCCAATGATTTCTCACCATCACTATCACCACTATCCGAACTTTCATAAACATCACTAAATGAGTTATCCTTATTAACACTATCATTAGACATTTTATTACCTAAAACTTTCTGACTAAAACTTTTAGTTCTAACTTTTGCTTCCACTTTTTCTAAATCATTTTTATTTTGTGTATCTGAGCTGCCTTGTTTGCTAGACAACTGACTAGACTGTTTCAATTTAGACATACTTCTTTTCACCATAGAATCAGCTTTAACATGTTTATGTTTTGCTCTGTTTCCACTTACAGATTCATCTGCTGAGTCTGATTCACCATCAGATGATGAGTTACTATCACTAACTTCACTGGAGCCAGTTTTATTTCCTCCACTAGTCAATGACACTCTGCTAGAGTCACATTCCATCTTTCCTATCACAGTATCATCGTCATCACTATTACTAATTTCCATTTCACTATCACTATCATTCTCACTGCCAGTTAAATCACAGGTTTCATTTCCTGCCTTTGGTTTTCTAGTCATAATTTTTTCTTTTACCTTCTTTGTTTCTATCTTTTCTTTCTTTACTTTAGTGACACATTTTTCTTTCAGTTTCTTGACACTCTCTTCAAACTTTTTACCAAAGTCTTCACCATCACTTTCATCTGAATGGTCGTTCTCCTCCACGTTTTCATCCACACTATCATCAGTGTCATTATCCTCGCTATCCTCACCCTCCTCTTCCTTATTATCGTCATAAGTTCTCTCATTTTGCTGGGGTTTCACTGACTGTCCTGGTTTTCCTGATGATTTTGACAATAGCTGGAGAGTCTCTGACTCTAGATCGTCATCCGAGTCAGCAAATATGACATCATCATCATCTACTGACTGCAAGAAAATGACAAAGCCTGAGAACAAAATATTCTAAATATGGAGACAGCTTAGCCCTCAGCATGCTGAATATTTCACTCCTCCCCCATTTTCAGCCATTAGTATTGCATGATTTCAATTTTTACCATGGATTCAGAATCAGAATGGAAAACAGAATAGATCCTGATCAGCTGGCTTCAGAGAAGCCAGCTGATCTGGATCTATACTGTATTGAAAAAGGCTATATCCGGGTTCAACACGGTGAGAATTAATAAATGTGTGTATTCCAAAGTGTGTACAAGCATCGTTCAGCAACATGCAAGGCCTAACCACAAGAGTAGTCTTTACCAAGATGTATACATATTACATGGCCTAAATTGCAAATGAAGACAAACAGCATGATAACTGGCCCAAATGAGAGGTCAATCATTTGCACCTGAATGACTGGTCCATGTATAAATAAGCCACAACATGTGAAAATGTGTCTTTGGATGTGCATGATCCCAAAGAGTTAAATCAGTCTGTATATCCATTTGGTCAGAATACAGCCTTACATGCCTACATTAAGAAGCTTTGGGACAACAGAAATCCACATAGAGCACAGTGAAAAATGACTGATCAGAAGTGCAGGCTGATCTGAGTCTTTGCTGGGCACATGTCCAAAGAAAAATTTACACCTTGGGCCAGTTTTCAAAACTAATGATGCCATTAGTTAATGGATCATTAAAACTTTGATGATTTAATTTGGCAAATATGCTAATAATTTTTGCTAAAAAATAATAATAAATGGGCAACTGGAGTTGCTAAAACAGCTAACACTTTCACCACTAATGAGCTTGTTAAGCTAACAATGCTTTGAACAACTGGACCCCGATATTTCTTTCTACAGTTATTGTGACTGGTCATATCTGACCATTACTCGCAGGTGTACATTACATACGAGGGTAGGCTGAAAAATTCTGAGCCTGACAAAGAAGCAGGCATCGAACAGTCATGAAATTTTGTATTCATTAAATCCAAACCTTTATTACTTGATTTGACTCAAGTAAGTTCAAGTTTACCTGCAATAACGTAGAAATTCTAGACTTTGAAAATTGATACTAGCACGTTTTTGAGAAAATGGACAAAAACTCGCATTGTGGTGTCATCAAGTACCTCCATAAAAAGGGGTTAGCTCCTAAGGACATTCATGCCGATATGGTTGCTACATTAGGGGATGTTGCTTCTTCGTATGCAACCGTGAAAAGTGGGCAGCAAATTTTAAGATGGGCAAGGACAGCCTTGAAGATGCTGACCGGTGTGGACGACCCACAACGGCAACAACTGAGGAAACCATCAGCCAAGTGCACAGGGCCGTGATAGATGACAGGCGTTTAACTGTGAATCAGTTAGCTAACACTGTTGGCATCTCCCGTGAACGAGTAGAGAACATTCTACACAGTGAATTAGGAATGTCGAAGGTTTCCGCCAGATGGGTGCACCAGCTTTTGACGCCTGACCAAAAGTTGACCAGACTGAACCTGTCACAAGCCAACTTGGCTATTTTTGAAGCAGACCAAGATGGTTTTCTTGACCGTTTTGTCACTCAGAATGAGTGTTGGGTTCATCACTTTGAGCAAGAGACCAAAAGACAATCCATGCAATGGAAGCACCCTGGCTCACCCCCTCCAAAGAAGGCAAAGGTCGTGATGGCATCAGTGTTCTGGGATGCCAAGGGTATAATTTTCATAGATAACCTTCAAAAGGGCAGAACAATTAATGGGGAGTATTATGCAGATCTGCTAAAACAATTGCGAAAAGCAATTAAGGCTAAACGACCCGGAAAATTGGCAAAAGGGGTCTTGTTCCATCAGGACAATGTGCCTGCTCATAAATCGGTTGTCGCAATGGCTGCTGTGCATGACTGTGGCTTCATACTTGTCGATCACCCTCCGTATTCACCTTTCTAGCTCCATCAGATTATTTCCTGTTTCCAAACATGAACTAGAAATGGTGTTTGTAAAACACAATGCCCCCAACCTTTGCTTGTCCTTAGATGGCAAAATATTCAACAAATATTGTTAAAGACTCAAAAACATACAACAAGAATTCCCCCGAAGGCTATGTCGCGCCTGTGAGGGCGCAAAGTCACCAAACCATGAAATCTAGGTCAAGGTCAAACATGGATGCCTGCATAAAAATTTCACTCCTAGTTGCAAGCATGTACCAAGTATCATCAATGAAACTCTTAAAAACAGACTCTAACATCAGGGTGAAAGTTAGGGTTGTCACACTATTTTACAAAGTCAGTGAACCATAAAATGTAGGTCAAGGTCAGAAATGGATACTTGCATTGAAGTTTCAATTCCTAAATGCAAGCTTGTACCAAATACAATTAATGAAGCTCTAATAGATCTTGAGAAATGGACTCTTACATTAGATAGAAAGTCAGGGTGGTCGCAATAATTCACAAAGTCAGTGAACCATGAAATATGGGTAAAAGTCAAATATGGATGCTTGCGTTGCAGTTGCAATTCCTAGATGCACGTTTGTACCAATTATAATTTAAAAAGCTTTAATAGTTTTCGAGAAATGGTGAAAGTCAGGGTGGTCGCAATAATTCACGAAGTCAGTGAACCATGAAATATAGGTCAATGTCAGATATGGATGCTTGCGTTGAAGTTGCAATGCCTGGATGCAAGTTTGTACCAAGAATGATTAATGAAGCTCTAATAGTTCTCAAGATATGGACTTGCTGACAAGATTTTATTAAAAAAAACAAGGCATCGCATGCGATACAAATCCCCTCGCACAAGACAACTTCGTGTGTGGAAAACACTGAAATGGCAAAAGTCCAACTTGCTTGAGATATTATCATATGCAACATTTGTGTAAAGTTTGTTTAAAAATCCATCCATAAATGTAGGTTCTAGAGTGATGACAATATTTCTCTAAAAATAGTCATAGGGACCTTGACTTGAGGCCATGGCCGCGAAGTAGATCTTGCTCAAGATATTATCATAAGCATCTTTTGTGTGAAGTTAGATTAAAATCATAAATGTAGGCGGTAGAGCAGTGACAAAGTTTTTCTAAAAATAGCCATAGTGACCTTGACCTTGAGGTCATGACCTTGAAAGTCAAAGCAACTCGAGATATTACCATAAGAAACATTTGTGTGAAGTTCTATTAACATCCATCAATAAATGTAGTCACTAGAGCGATGACAAAGATTTTCTAAAAATAGCCACAGTGACCTTGACCTTGAAAGTCGAAATAGTTCGAGATATTGTCATAAGGAACATTTGAGTGAAGTTATACTGAAATCGGTGAAGAAATGTAAGCACTAGAGCCCTGTCAAAGTTTTTCTAAAAATAGCCACAGTGACCTTGACCTTGAAAGTCGAAATCGCTCGAGATATTGTCTTAAGGAACATTTGTGTGAAGTTATATTGAAATTGGTGAAGAAATGTAAGCGCTAGAGCATTGACAAAGTTTTTTCTAAAAATAGCCACAGTGATCTTGACCTTGAAAGTGGAACTCGCTACAGATATTGTCATAAGGAACATTTGTGTGAATCGATTTTGAAATTTGTGAAAAAATGTAAGCGCTAGAGCAATGAAAAAGTTTTTCTAAAAATAGCCACAGTGACCTTGACCTTGAAAGTCGAACTCTTTCGAGGTATTGTCATAAGGATCATTTGTGTGAAGTTATATTAAAATCGGTGAAGAAATGTAGGCGCTGGAGCGATGACAAAGTTTTTCTAAAAATAGCCATTGTGACCTTGACCTTGAAAGTTGAAATGGCTTGAGATATTGTCATAAGGAACATTTGTGGGAAGTTATATTGAAATCGGTGAAAAAATGTAAGCGCTAGAGCATTGACAAAGTTTTTCTAAAAATAGCCACAGTGACCTTGACCTTGAAAGTGGAACTCACTAGAGATATTGTCATAAGGAACATTTGTGTGAAGTTATATTGAAATCGGTGAAGAAATGTAGGCGCTAGAGCGATGACAATTTTTTTCTAAAAATAGCTACAGTGACCTTGACCTTGAGGTCATGTCCCTGAAAGTAGAACACACTCGAGATATTGTCATAAGGATCATTTGTGTGAAGTTATATTGAAATCAGTGAAGAAATGTAGGCGCTAGAGCAATGACAAAGTTTTTCTAAAAATAGCCACAGTGACCTTGACCTTGAGGTCATGACCTTGAAAGTCAACCTCGCTCAAGATATTGTCATAAGGCACATTTGTGTGAAGTTATATTGAAATCAGTGAAGAAATGTAGGCGCTAGAGTGATGACAAAGTTTTTCTTAAAATAGCCACAGTGACCTTGACCTTAAGGTCTTGACCTTGAAAGTCGAACTCGCTCAGATATTGTCATAAGAAACATTTGTGTGAAGTTATATTGAAATTGGTGAAGAAATGTAGGCGCTAGAGCGATGACAAAGTTTTTCTAAAAATAGCCACAGTGACCTTGACCTTGAGATCATGACTTTGAAGTCGAACTCGCTCGAGATTTTTTTATAAGGAACATTTGTGTGAAGTTATATTGAAATTGGTGAAGAAATGTAGGCGCTAGAGCGATGACAAAGTTTTTCTAAAAATAGCCACAGTGACCTTGACCTTGGGGTCATGACCTTGAAAGTCATACTCGCTCGAGATTTTTTTTATAAGAAACATGAAGTTATATTGAAATTGGTGAAGAAATGTAGGCGCTAGAACGATGACAAAGTTTTTCACAAATTACCAAAATGACAAAGGGCCATAACTCATAAAGTATTTTTCGGAATTTTGTCATAAGTTAATCAGTTCATCTACTCATCACCACCAATCTATTCACCAACTTTCAAGGCTCTAGCTCCAATAGTTTTTGAGATACCTTGCTGACAAGATTTTATTTAAAAAATTTCAAAGGGCAATAACTCTTAAAAGGGGCATAATCCGGACAAGAAAAAAAATACACATCAGCTAATTTTCCATGAGGAATCCATATACGAAATTTCAAAACATTAGAATACACGGTTCTAAAGTTATGCTATGCATCACTTTTAGCATACATTACAATGGGCACAAATTACCAAAATGACAAAGGGCCATAACTCACAAAGTATTTTTCGGAATTTTGTCAAAAGTTAATCAGTTCATCTACTCATCACCACCAATCTATTCACCAACTTTAAAGGCTCTAGCTCCAATAGTTTTTGAGATATCTTGCTGACAAGATTTTATTAAAAAAATTTCAAAGGGCAATAACTCTTAAAAGGGGCATAATCCGGATGAGAAAAAAAATACGCGTCAGCTAATTTTCCATGAGGAATCCATATATGAAATTTCAAAACCCTAGCATACACAGTTTTAAAGATATGCTATGCATCACTTTAAGCATACATTACAATGGGCACAAATTACCAAAATGACAAAGGGCCATAACTCACTAAGTATTTTTCGGAATTTCGTCAAAAGTTAATCAGTTCATCTACTCATCACCACCAATATATTCAACAACTTTCAAGGCTCTAGCTCCAATAGTTTTTGAGATATCTTGCTGACAAAATTTTATTAAAAATATTTCAAAGGGCAATAACTCTTAAAAGGGGCATAATCCGGACAAGAAAAAAAATACATGTCAGCTAATTTTCCATGAGGAATCCATATATGAAATTTCAAAACCCTAGCATACACGGTTCTAAAGTTATGCTATGCATCACTTTTAGCATACATTACAATGGGCACAAATTACCAAAATGACAAAGGGCCATAACTCACAAAGTATTTTTCGGAATTTTGTCAAAAGTTAATCAGTTCATCTACTCATCACCACCAATATAATCACCAACTTTCAAGGCTCTAGCTCCAATAGTTTTTGAGATATCTTGCTGACAAGATTTTATTAAAATAATTTCAAAGGGCAATAACTCTTGAAGGGGGCATAATCCGGACGAGAAAAAAAATACGCATCAGCTAATTTTCCATGAGGAATCCATATATGAAATTTCAAAACCCTAGCATACACGGTTCTTTAGTTATGCTATGCATGAAAAGCGTAACGGACGGACGAACGGATGAACGGATGAACAGACGAACGGACGAACGAACCAGAAGCAATATGCCCCTCCAACTTTTTCAAAGTTGGGGGCATAAAAAGCACTTGGCTGGGCAGCATTATCGGTCAGACGAGGAGGTGATAGCTGCTGTGGAGGAGTTTTTCAGGGACCAAGATGAGACTGGGATTCAAGGACTCCAGCATTGCTGGAGGAAGTGTGTGGACAGGAAAGGAGACTATGTTGAAAAATAAGGCACTTTCAACATGGACAAACCATTGGATCTTGGTCAGGCTCATCTACTCATCACCACCTTTTCAGCCTATCCTCGTACACTCCAGATAAGGTTTAAATGATAAGATTTCCATGTTCTGTGTCCAGCTTTCTAATTTACAAACTAACACACCTGTTTAGGCTTCTTCTTTATTGGTGCATTCAAGTCTTTCTGAATCCCTTCATCAGACTCCTGGAATATACAAGAAACTAGTGCATCGATCTACAAATATGTTAAAAAACGCAGATGTCACACCTCACATAAAGACTTTTTTAAATTGAGAATACCATTGGCCTTGTGAAATTGGCTAATAGTCTGAAATTCTGATATCTAATGGACAAGTATAAAATTGACCTCTTCTTCCTGTATAACTGTAGCCTATGAAATTAGGCAGTCTGTAACTGGTGGACTATGTTATCTGGGTGATGATGACCTGTTACTTGTATTTTGCTACTGAAGCCTTAGATATAAAATTTTATACAAAGTACAAACTTCAACGGCTAGAATACCTTTGGGGTCATGAAAAGAAATTGTGTTCAAGACTGGGGTATATCATATGTGTTTTGTGAATACAATCACCATATCAAGGTGATTCTTATGAGTGCAGACAATATGACTTTTCAGAATAAAATATGAAAAATTGCTCAAATTATCCCAAAGTTTTTTACCTCGATTTCTCAGGGACTCAAAACTGAGTTTGAAAGAACCATTGTAAACAAGTCATCAGTGTTCAGTATGTTCTAGAGAGGGTTATCCTTTGGAAGCAAGCCATTGAAGTTGTCATGTATCAGCTTCTTACAGCAACAGGAAGCTGAAAACCTCTTAAAAATCTAAACCTTGGTATTTTTTTGAGACTCAAACATATAGCGGTGAAAGAACTATTGTTTAAGAGTCAGTACTCTTAACTTCTTAGCCTTGGGAAATTATATATAGGTTGTGACGTATTAGTGATGGTGATATGTGTCAAGCAAAGTGCTTCTGTACTCAAAATCATGTTTTAAAGAGATTTAAAATTAACTTGACTTGATAGATTTTGTAAGGTAACCGGGCGCTAAAAGCACATAGGGGCTACCCCCATCTCGCTAAATGGGATTAGTTTATGAACTGCTCTTCCCAGGGCCTCCAATGTGCTGGCACTTGTCAATTCGACAGGTGTCAGCTGACCAATGGGAATATACGGAACTCTTAATCGGAGGAAGGCACAAATCGCACCCAAGGTACAGCGTTTGTCCTAAGAAACACAGTTCTATAGCGATTTTAGAATTTTGAGTGCAGGAATCAGACCAAAGACGGGCTCTAGTATGTGATGACGTGTTGCCAATTTCGACTGCCAAATGTGTCAGAGCACAGCCCTGTTTTCGAATGTCTGGCCGAGGAAAAAAGCTAACATACATTATCAGTTCTGGCTTCCATTATTCTCTGCCTCCACCCCTGACATGGCAAAGAAAACGCCTTCGGTCACGATGCTTGTTAAAGGGTGATAACGCATGAAATTTTTGAATTTTGAACAGGCATCTAAAGTGAGCCAGGATGGGTGACTAATAGACCAGCCAATTCCGGCTATTGCAAAAAGTCCTAGTACCCGTGCTCTCATCACGGAGACCTGCCTATGCAAGTGGGGTTCAAAATTGGACAGGTGTGTCTTCGTGATGTGTTTGAAGGTATGTGTTTGTTTGGGAAAGGCATTGATGAGGCTAATCAGCCGTTTTGCAATCCCGCTAATTTTTATTTTTGAATGGTCTTCCAAAAGGCATTTTTAAGGGACTTCCTATTTCCAAATACCTAGCAAATGGTGGATATTGCCGTTGCCCCGCCTATAAAGATATTTAGCGTGTGACCTGTCCCCGATTGTATGCTCTGTTCTGGCAGTATTTATGCCTTCGCTTTGCCTACTTCAGGGGACTTCATTCTGTTGGTACCTAGGGGGAGCCCAGTACGGGCTTTCTCCCAGGTGCCCTCAGGATGTTGTCCTGACGGGCTCCGTCGAGCCTCCTCTCGTTCCTGAAATAGAAAAGTCGGATTAGTGCTTTGGGACCCCATGTGTGCGCTCGGGTCAGTGTAGTTGTGTCCAGTTTCTTGTCCCCCAGGGTCCCACCTGTACCTGTAATACAAACAAAAGTCATTAGTGCACATTGTGCTTGTGCTAATATGACCCCGCCATCCGTCACATATTTTGGCTTCCCATTCTGTACACAGGGCGGGCCGGGCTTGTGAGGGGGGTCCCCCCACAAAGGCACGGTCCGGCTCTTAGGGTAACTTGTTCAAAACCAAGTTAACGGGTGGCGCGGTTATTGTGAAGAATTACCTTCCCATGGGGGCTGCCTGTCCTGCCGCGGCATGTTACCTCATCGGAACACTCATAAGTGCAAAGCACATGAGCCGCAACCACAGTGTCCCGAATCGGCTTGTCGCCGCAGGTTCAAGCATGTCCGTGGGAGTTTTCGGGCTATGGGATTTTCTTATGATGCACCCTTGCCCGTGGTCTGTTATGATATTGAAGGTATGGGAGGGTCATTGGTTTGTCCTTTGACGGGGGTAGCCTCGGCGGGGCACCAATAAGTGCAAAGCAAATGAGCCGCAACCACAGTGTCTCGCTTTGACGCCCCCGTCTCAGGTCCAAGTGCAGATTGACAGTAGGTGATGGTTGCCTAAGCGCGGTGTGTGGGTAACAAAAGCTGTTTTTCTTATATTACTTCCCAGTAATTTGTGTCTTTAAGGAATTTCTTAACCACCTCGGCTATGGCCGAGCAGTGTTTTTCGGGGGGAGCGAGGAGATCTTGTAGGTGTACCGATTCATATCCTAATTTGAACATCTCAGATTTTATCTCTTCTCGTGCATGGGCGTTTGTTACACATTCAAACAAGATGTGTTGTGTTGTTTCTATTTCATAGTTATCGCATTTTCTGCATAGACCCGTTGTGCTTCCTAGTTGAATGAGGTTGGCATTTAGGCCGTTATGGTTAAATCTCAAACGGGAAATTACCACGTCTAGTTTTCTGTTGTTGCTAAATTGGTGGGCAGATTTACCTACTGTGGGCTGGAGGAGTTGGTAATGCCTCCCGGTGTTGGTTGGGTTTCTATCCCATAGAGCTTGCCATTTTCTCGTTATGGCGGTGTCTATGATTGTATAGATCTCCCGTTTGAAGGGAGAGTATAATCTTTAATACCTATATCTAGTGCTAATCTGGCTGTTTCGTCGGCCGCCTCATTACCGGGGATGCCGACGTGGGATGGGATCCAGTCGATTTCAATGTCTTGCCCTTCTCTTTTTGCCTTATCTAGTTTAGACAGGATTGAGTCAATTTGGTCAGGTCGTGTTTTGGATTTTCCTGACTGTAGGGCCTGGATAGCGCTAAGGCTGTCCGTGAGTACTGTGGCTTTGGGTGTCTTAACTGTGATGGCCCAGGAGATGGCCCAGTGAATGGCAATCAGTTCAGTTGTGAATACTGAGAGGTGTTGGTTTGTTTTAATCGGTACGTGAAGATTTCTCTCTGGGACAACGAATGCGGCGCCGGTTTTTCCTGTTGTGGGGTCCTTACTGCCATCTGTGTAGATTAGAGTTTTCCCAGCATGGCTGGTGCGAACATAAGAGAGGCTTTTATTTTTCATGTATTCATTTGTATTTTCTTCTTTCCTCCCCAGGACCTGATGGAGGTAACAGGAGGGTGTGTTGTGTTTGAGATCCCATTTGGATCTGTACTTGGGTGCCTGGATCTTATCGGGTATGTTGTGCTCTTTCAGGAGGGCACGGACTTTCTTACAATATGGGTTGTAGTTCTTGGCTCTCCTACATGAATAGCAACCATGATCTGTTAATAGATCATTCACTGGGAGGGATTTGCCAAGTGGGGAGGATCTAGCCCAGTATTTTAGTATGAGTTCTTCCCTTCGTAGATGTAGTGGTTTAAGTCCACATTCTACCTCTAGTGCGTTGATTGGGGTAGATCGGTATGCTCTTGTTGCTATCCTGAGGGCGTGGTTTTGAATGATATTCAGAGTTTTAAGGATATTCTCTGACGCGGAGTTGTAAGCCTGGGCTCCATAGTCTAGCTTACTAAGAATAAGGGCTTTGTATAGGATCAGGAGTGTCTTTTTATCAGCTCCAAAGGTGGTACCTGACACTACTCGTAGTAGGTTCAGGTCTTTTTCACATCTTTCTTTGAGATCTTTAATGTGATCTCTCCAAGTCAGATGTTTGTCGAGGATCATGCCCAGAAATTTGATGTTCTGGGCCCATTCTATTTCCCTACCAAAGAGGTATAGTTTGTTTTGAGTGGTCTTCAGATTTCGTCGTTTGCTGAATATGATTGCTTTAGTCTTTAGGTTTGATACTTTGAATCCCCATCTTAGTGCCCAGGTTTCGATTTCTCTTAGAACTGATTGTAGGTCTTTGACCGCCAGTTCTAGAGTAGAGCGTTTCCCCCACACCGCGCTATCATCGGCAAACTGTGACAGGCCTATATTAATATGTGGTTTCAGGGCCTCGTGAAGGGTGTTAACAATTACGTTAAAGAGTATGGGACTTAGTACTGAGCCTTGGGGGCAGCCGTTTTCCAGGATTAGTTCCTCTGAGGTATTGTCCCCAACTCGGGTTTGAATTTTTCTATCCTTGAGAAAGCTATGGATCCACTTTAGCATGTTTCCGCTTATTCCGTATTCCTTTAGTTTGGTTATGGTGCCGGTTGACCACATGAGGTCAAAGGCCTTTTCAAGATCGAGGGCTACCGCTACTAGGATTTTGTGTTCCATGAAAGCCATGTTTATTTCTGATTCCAGTCGGACAAGTTGATCAGTTGTGGATCTGTTAGGCCTGAAGCCTGATTGGTTGTCTGAGATGATATTATTAGCTTCTAGATAGTTGGAGAGGCGTTTGGCGATCATGGTTTCCATAGTTTTACATGTGCATGAGGTGAGGGAGATGGGTCGATATGATTGTGGATCCAGCTTATCCTTGAGTGGTTTTTTTTATTGGGATTGTTGTGGCTAGTTTCCATTGTGTGGGGACTTCTCCTCTACGCCAGGAAGTGTTTATGAGGTCTAAGAGTTTTTGTTTGCTATCTGGTGGGAGCTGTTTCAGCATTTCATAATGAATTTTGTCCGCTCCTGGAGCTGTGCTGCGTTTACTCTGCAGAGCCTCATTAAGTTCAAATAAGGTGAAGTCGCAGTTCAGGTTACTGCTTCTTCGGTCATCGTTGAAGAGGTCAGGGAGAGATTGGTTGAAGGTTCTCTCCTCGGTCTCTTTTATTGTTTGGAAGGCAGGATCTTGGTTGGAGGTTTTCGACATATTATGGTAGTGGTTGGCAAGGGCGTCTGCTTTCTCTCTATCATTAGTTATGGTCTGGCCGTTAATTTTGAGACAGTTTATCTTTTCAGTAGGTTTACCCCTAAATTTATTAAAAGTAGACCACATTTTCTTACTAGTGGTCTTATGGTTAAGTTTGTTGACTATTTCTTGCCACCCTTGTTTTTGTGCTATTTTTAGGGTGGTTCTAGCGTGTGCCTTAGTTTTATTGTAGTTATTCTTAAGCTCAGAAGTTCTATTTTTCAAGTATTTCTTCCTCGCTTGCTCGCGTTGATTTATGGCTTTCCTACAATCTTGATTCCACCAGGGTGGGAGTAGTTTTTTATGTTTAACTGAGGTCGTTGGAATTGTACTGTCACAGATCTCTTTTAGGGTGGACGTAAACTGGTTGGCAATTTCGTCTATGTTTTGGTTGTCACTAATTTCTAATTTTTGTGAGCAGAGATTTTTAAAGAGATCCCAGTCGGCCTTGTTTAGGTTCCATTTTTGGGAAACGGCTGCTCCCGTGGTGTTGTATTTGGCATTATATTTGGACAAAATGGGGAGATGGTCACTACCACAGGAATTGTCAAGGGTATACCATTCTGAGCGGGCTGAGAGGTTTGGGGTGGCTATGGTGATGTCAGGTGAAGATTCAGTTTCTGCCATGGTTGGTGCCCCATCATTGAGGATGGTAGCCCCATATTCAAGTAATAACTCTGATAGTGCCTTCCCCCTTGGGTTCTGCTTTGGGCTCCATAGCGTGTCATGGGCGTTAAAGTCACCTACAAGTATGTAGCTTTGGTGCGGGATATGGTCGAAAAGTTTTCTAAGTCTCTCTAGTTCTTTTGTTGCGTTTTTATTGCTGGGTGGGTCGTAACAGTTTATCAAGGCTACTTTACAGTTTTTCAGATGGATGGTGACAGCGCACGATTCAAAAGTGGGGTCATTGATATTTAGGTCTAGCTTTTCGAATGGGATGTTATCTTTCATATAAATGGCTACGCCACCTCCTCCTTTTTCCTGTCTGTTGGAGATGGCGGCAAGTTTGAATGTCGGTATCGTAGGGGTTCTTTTATTATCTTTGAACCAGGTTTCTTGTAGGCATATAGCATGGGGGGATATTGTTTTTTCATCTAGAAAGGCTCTAAGTTGATGTAAATTGACAGCGCTACGGGAGTTCCACTGCAGAACGTCAAGTCGGGAGGCTGGTGGAGGGGGTGGTTTTGCAGTGGAGTCCGCCATTATATATCCTTATGGGGTCGGGTGGGTGGGGGTCGGAATGTCTATGGGCTTCGGGTCAGGTTTGTTGGGTGGTAACTGGTCAACTCGTACCTAAGTCAACTCGTACCTGAGTCAACTCGTACCTGTTTTTGGTCAACTCGTACCCGTTCTTTGGTCAACTCGTACCCCCTAGTCAACTCGTACCTATTTTGGTCAACTCGTACCCCAGGGGTAGGTGGGGTACTCTATTTTTTTGCCGAACAATAGTTGAAATGGGTCATAACTTGCCCCGAGACATGTCTTGAGTTCACCGGAGGCCAGAAAGAAGTGCTTTGGGTCCTTTTATTGTAACATGGTTTTCACAGCGCGGGGATATGCGATGGCGCGCCATCAACCTGCTCTAGTTATTATTATTTTTATTATTGTTATTATTATTATTTTATTATTATTATTCACTGTTAACCCATTCAGTACCAGAAACCCACAAAGGGATGCCTTGTCAAACACTGCGGGCCCAGATCAGACCCTGCAGAACGCGGCGTCGTATGATCAGGGCCTACGCTGTTTGAAAAAGTTAAGCCACTTCCCAAATAAATTTTGAAGAAAACACAACCTGACACCCCTAAATTTCGAAATATATAAGATGGAAGATTCCATTTGGGATGTCAAACACTGCATGCCCAGATCAGACGCCGCCGGCGTCGTCTGATCAGGGCGGACGCTGTTTGAAAAAGTTTACCCACTTCCCAAATAAATTTTGAAGAAAACACAACCTTACACCCCTAAATTTCGAAATATATAAGATGGAAGATTCCATTTGGGTTAATTTAATTAACACTTTAGTTAATCGTGTACCGGTTAATGTGGGTGTTAAAAAACGATTATCGGTACTAGTTTAATCTAATCGTCCTTCATTAAAGACTGTTTTTAATTGCTTTAATTTTGCCGGCGAGCGGCTGTTTTTGTTCTGACAAAACTTAAAACTAAATCCCAGTTTTACTATTTATATATAAAAGTGGGTTTTAAGAGGGACAAATTCATATAGGCTTGCATTCGTGATGATTGTTTTTATTTAAGAGTTTGTTAATTAAACGGTATAACAAATGATTATAATTTAAGCAATAAAATTTTATAAATAACTGAATTTATTTTTATTGTGCTACCTGTGCATCCCGCTGTGTTTATACTCACCGACATGTGACCGGTTTTGTCCGTGCAATGGGCACACCCCTAAACCTCACGTTATATAGAGAAACTCGGGTTTACAGGGGTATACATTATCTTTCTTTATTTATGCTCCAATACATAGGTTGGGGTACTCCAGCCTATGTTTGAAGTATAAATAAGAAAAAATACGGATTTTCGTAAGAAAAATTGCTATTGGAGATGTGAAAAAACGCACTAAATTGCACGGGTGTGTTATCGTAAAGTAACATTAATAAGGAACTAGAATTTGTTTTTCTACAAAAACACAGATGTCTCCCCCGTTTTTTTACCTCTAAGTATAACCTTGACATTGGAGGTATTGAGCCGGGTCTTGTGTGCAACACATCATCTAATGAAGATAAACATTTCTGCAAAGTAACTTTAAAAATGTTCATAGAAAAATAAAAAAGTTATTGGCCATACACAAAAAGGCCCTTTTTTACCTCTGACCTCTAAGTATGGCCTTGACCTTTGAGGTACAACACATCGTGTTATTATGGTTAACATTTCTGCCAAGTAATTTCAAAATCCATCTAAAAATAAGAAAGTTATTGACAGAACACAAAAAAAGGCCCCTTTTTTGACCTTTAACCTCTATGTATGACCTTGACCTTTCAGGTACCAAACTGGGTCATGCGTGCAACACATCATCTCATGGTGTTTAACATTTCTGCCAAGCAATTTCAAAATCCATCTAAAAATAAGAAAGTTATTGACCAAACCCGAAAAAAGGCCCCTTTTTTTACCTTTAACCTCTATGTAAGACCTTGACACTTGAGGTATCAAACTGAATCATGCATGCAACACATCGTCTCATGATAGTTAACATTTTTACCAAGCAACTTCAAATTCTATCTAAAAATAAGCAAGTTATTGACAAAACCCGAAAAAAGGCCCCTTTTTTTAACCTTTGACCTCTAAGTATGACCTTGACCTTTGAGGTACCAACCTGGGTCATGCACGCAACACATCGTCTTATATTGGTTAACATTTCTGCCAAGTGATTTCACAATCCATCTCAAAATAAGAAAGTTATTGACAAAACACGAAAAAAAGGCCCCTTTTTTTACCTTTGACCTCTAAGTATGACCTTGACCTTCGAGGTACTGACCTGCCTGATGCACACCACACATCGTCTCATGGTTGTTAATATTTCTGCCAAGTAATTTCAAAATCCATCTCAAAATAAGAAAGTTATTGACAAAACACGAAAAAAAGGCCCCTTTTTTGACCTTTGACCTCTAAGTATGACCTTGACCTTCGAGGTACTGACCTGCCTGATGCACACCACACATCGTCTCATAGACGTTAATATTTCTGTCAAGTAATTTTTAAATCCATCTCAAAATAAGAAAGTTATTGACCAAATACGAAAAAAAGGCCCCTTTTTTGACCTTTGACCTCTAAGTATGACCTTGACCTTTGAGGTACCGACCTGATTCATGCGCACCACACATTGTCTTATGATTGTTAATATTTCTGCCAAATAATTTTAAAATCCATTTGAAAATAAGAAAGTTATTGACCGGACACAATTTGCCCATACATATATACATACCAACAAACTTCCAAGGGAGATAATTCAAAAAGTATAAATGCGAGAGTTATAGTTCTTGCGCACTGCACGTCGTCTAATGCTGATTTATATTTATACTAAGTTTCGTGACGATAGCTCAAACGGTTTTCAAGTTATAGAGCGGACACGAAAGTGTGACAGACAGACAGACGGACAGACGGACAGACAGACAGACGGACAGACAGACAGACGCCCGGGGGAAAAACAATATGTCTCTCCGAAAAAAATTTTTTCGGGGGAGACATAATATGCTATATTTATGTTAGCCAACATTTATGTTTTGAGCATATATGAGAACAAATTATAATTGTATAACTACATTTTTTTGCAACTGAGCATGAAATGTAAGTTCTACAATTATATTTTTCTCGTTATTTTCATTTACATATTTACATATGAAGTTCGTCTTACGTTGAGCATGGTGTTATGTACCAATCACACCCCTCTGGAGCATAGATTGTTGGCACTCGTTAGAGATGCCCCACAGGGATAGTTCTAACGAGCACCCATAAATTATGTCTGGTTAAAGGGATATGGGGGTCATACACATGAAAGGCGCCATTTTGGCGCACGTGCGTAATGGCGTCATGCACACACTATGTATCGTCGTCATCGTCGGGTAAAGGGTCAGGTGACTGCATAGACCATAAAGTTGACCTGTATATATGTGTACTTAAGCCAAACTTACCCCAAAACAAATTTTATTTTTACTAAGGTACGAGTTGACTTAGGTACGAGTTGACTAAGGTACGAGTTGACCAAATTCGGGTACGAGTTGACTAAGGTACGAGTTGACTTAGGTACGAGTTGACCAGAAACCTGTTGGGTTGGGTGTTGAGGTATCCATGGGAGTTGGGTTGTCTGCTCTTAGTGCTGCTATACGCCTGTTGGTGGCATTTGTATGGCAGTGCGTTTTTTGTCTAGCCGGGGTGTCTGTTATGTTTGTACTCAGGTGTGGGTTTATGTGGGTGTGGGTTCTGACGATATTTCCCACTGCTTTCGCTTTGTCTTTTGGGGCTAGGGTCAATTTATCCAATTTCATCACCTCAACGAGGATGGTGATGAGTTGTTCTGTTGTAACATACGTTTGGTTATGGCTGGGTGTATGGCTAGGGTTAGGATTAGGGTTAGGTATGGGATAATTTGGTACTGATGGGCTGGCTATGGGCCGTGTCTGCATCTGGGTTATAGTGGGAGGTGTTTGGGTGGGGTTATGAGTGGGGGCATCGTCTAATGGGTGTGCAACATGAACGACGGACTCCTGTATACGCCTAATGTTCCATTCCTCCCTGGTTATTCTGTTAAGGGTATCTACCTTCCTTTTATATGTGAGGAAGGTAGGGCACTGGGGGTGAGCTGCACCGTGTGGCCCCCCGCAGTTTGGGCATTTCCTGTATCTATAGTTGACTTGGCATTGGTGATGGGAGTGCCACATGCTACAGTGAGGGCAGACTTTTATTTTGTTTGGGCACTTCCCCGCGGAATGACCATGAGACTGGCAGGAGTTGCACCGTATGTACGGTACCCTGCACGGTTGGATTAAGTAGGTCCTATCAGCTGTTTTAATAATGCTGGGTGCGACCTTTTCTTGAAAGGTCACTTTCACTACCCTGGTTGGTTTTTTGTTTCTTGTGAGCACACGTTTTGTTTTTATTATGTTGTGCCCACTTAGTTTGACCTTCAGCTCTTGTAGGTCAGTGGCTATGGGGACATTTTCGATGACGCCTGTGCTTTTGAGAATGCCAGTGCCGGTATTGGAGTTTATTGGAGGGTCGGGTCTTTGGGTCTTTGGACCCCTTTTTCTGCCAACTGGGGGGCTGCTTGACAGCTGAGCTTTTGGCTCGAAGGACAGCCTGTGGTTGGCTGTGTAATGTTTTGCTTTATGGCTGGCCTGGCTTGTTATTTTGAAGGTGATCCCGGGGTTACCTTCTGGTCCAAGGGTGTATTTGATATTGTCGTATTTAAGAAAGGCTGTGAAGTCCCTGATAGTTTCTTTCCTTTCTGACTTTGAGATGGGTCCCCCGACCTTTGTAATGGTGACGTAGGTGAGGGATGGGGATAGTGGTGGGGATCGGGGTGGGCTTGGGGAGGGTGTAGTGTTTGGGCTTCCATTGGATCCATGGCAGCTCATGTTGTTGACTGCCATATTGACTACATTCTGCAAGGAGCGATCAAAGGAATCGTCCCCTTCATTGGGGTTGATGGGGGAGATGCCTACGTTGGCTCGTTTGGGCTGGTCGTCTGGGGAGAGGGGGGATCTGTCGACCTGTTTCCTCTTTTTAAGAGTTAAAGGGGTAGCCGGGTTTTGAATTGAATTGGACTGTAGGCTGACTGTGGGGCTGGTTTTAGGGGTATAAAATTTGGGGGATTTGGCGGTGGTGTGGGTTATGCTAATCCCCCCCATTATGATAGGCCCAGCCGCCGTGACCCCGGTGGGTCTAGTGGCGGTTGCTTTTCTTCTTTGGGGCTTAGGAGTGCTGGAGCTGGTAGTTGGGCTTCCTGGACTGGCTGGGCTTGGGGTCTCTTGAGAGGGTGACTGCGCCATAGTCCCTATGGTCTGAGGGCTCTTGCCTTGTGGGTGGGACTGGTAGGATTCTGTCATGACAGGGGAGGTTAGACCGGAAGCGACCTCGGCATAGGTCCGCGGGCTTCTATCCTGGGAGGGGGAGGGGGAAAGTGACCCAGATGTTTCGGATCCCGACACGATTGAAGTCCCGGGACTTGAGATGCTGGTATTGGGAGTTTCCACCATGATGGTCAGGTCCCCTTCTCCCCGACCGTATGAGCTGTCCCTAGAGTTTGGGGAGCATGGAGATACAGGTAATGGGGTGTTGATCATGGTATTGATCATGTTCTCCAAGGTTTGGGATGAGTTGCTAATGTTCATACTCATGTTTACCTTTAATAAAATAACTTTCAAAAATGTGATATAGGAGTATAAAAACAAACAGTGTATGATAGTTGGTAAGAATAAGGGCACTAACCTCTATGTTATCTGTAATAAACAAATATAATTATCCAATATCCCAGTATTACAATGACACAATAGCACAATAGCACAAACACAAATGTTATCTGTAATAAACAAATATAATTATCCAATATTGCAGTGACACAATAGCACAAACACAATTAAGACACAATTAAAACACAATTAAAATCCTCTGTAATCCGCCTGGAAAATCTGCAAGAGAAAGATATTCACTCGTCAGTAGCTGAAAAAAATTAACCCTTGTTCTGCTGAATATTTATATATGTCACACCCACTACTGATTATCAACCAATCAGGTTACTTGATGCAAATTATTGCAACAAATTCAAAATCTGAATGGCAAACAATGCAGATCCTGATCAGAAGCCATCTGATCTGGATCTACATTGTTGGAAAGATAAGACAAATCCGGGCTCAGCAGGACAAGGTTTAAAAGTTTTTTATGTCTGTACAAAATCTGACCACTGATGTCTAGCAAACTTTAGTGTTGAACCAAAAGAAAAATATTCAACACCATCCCTGTAGCTGGATTTTTTTACACATGGACTCCCATCATAACATTTTATCATACAACATCACATCTGAGAATGTAATTACTCCATGTATTAAATTCAGTAATCAACTAGTGGATTAAATATGTAATCCACTAGTAGATTAAATATGCAAATTAGTTAGTCCTGTAATGTTACACATTTATAATGGCAAAATATTTACTTTTTTTTTGGTACAAAAATCATGAATTAAATGCATTTTAAATGTCATATGATAAAGAGAATCTTGCATTCTTGCTCATGTACTATTGAATTTATTAAACTTGATGAGAAAAAAGGGATAAAATGCCCGGCAAAGCCTTGCAGTTTATCCCTTTCCTCAACTCGTTTAATAAATTCAATAATGCATGAACAATCATGTAAGATCCTCTGTGTTCATTGTAAGATTTCAAATGTAACAAAGCTTAAAGATTGTTTCCCAACAATATATTTACACAATATGAGCTGCTTCAAGCTCTTACATGTCTTTAGACATGTGCACCTAGTGAAGACTAAAATCAGCCAGCACATCTGCACAATCCTATCTGAGTCTTCACAGTACAATAAATGGATGCCCTAGAAGCCTCCATGGTGTAGTGGTTACTCTACTCGCCTTGTAAACCAGGGGTCGCAGAATCGATCCCGGGCTTCTCCAGAATCCCAGGCTTCTCCAGCTCTTCTTTCTTACGAATGTTTTCATTGCTCTTGAAGGAACTCATTTTTGATTTTTATTTCAGATGAGTCTTTAAACCGAGGTCCGGTCTACGTATTACCTTAGCTGCTGGTGGGACGTAAAACACACACACACACACACACACACACACACACACACACACACACACACACACACACACACACACACACACACACACACACACACACACACACACACACACACACATATATGGATGCCCATTTAAGCAAAGCTTCTTCATGTGGACAGGGAATGCTGTATTTGGACTGACAGGCATTCTTACAGATAAGGTGGCTACCGTAATGCTCCTAAGTATTGGGAAAGGAAGGCCTAAGCGAACAGTGCAGACCCAGATCAGACTGCTGATCAGGGTCTTCATGTTTGTCAGTGTGTCTGAAAATTTTGGACTCCTTGCTGAATCATGAAACAAATTTGTTGAAATTTTAGGAGAATTACAGCAAGTACTCAAGGTGTCCGAATTTTTTGGGTTTTTTCAATATTTGTTGATTAATGAATTACACCTTTTGTCCATTCTCCATAAATACCTATGATGTGGTTTATATGGAGAAATAAGATAAATAATTCTTCAATTATTACCAAATATACCCACCTTATCTGTTGCTATGTGACAGGAAATGCAGACTGATTTGAGTTTTCACAAAGTCTACAGATCAGTTTCTTGCTCCTCTTATAACACCCATTGTTTAGTTAGCAAGAATTTTGCATCATACCCCAGCTTAAGTGGATTGGGAACACCTGGCAGATTTTCCAGTTTTTCAAAGGATGACAACTTTCAGGACTTCCTGTTCACTTTTCTATAAGCTCTGTCCCACTGAAAAAGGGGTCTCCTCTTAAAGGAAAGAATTTGCTCCTCAGGAGCAAATTCTTTCCTTTAAGAGTTGACCCCTATTGACATGGAAGACAAAAATATTTTTGCAAGAGTTGCCTGCCCTGAAGGTGTATCCATTCCCCTTATAAAAACTGTTCATTGTTTTGTTTGTTTTTGTGTTTAATGGCCCGGTCAACACTATTAAAGTCAAGCTAAGCCAGCCAGTTAAGTGGACTATACCTTTCTGGACAAGCTTAATCCTTCTATTCAATAAACCAGCACAATGTACATTCTTTTGCCAGTAGCTGACAACTGCAGTTCTAGAATCAGCTGAGGAGAGAGAATGTCCATTGTTTGATTTGAGTTTAACGTGCCCATCAACACTGTGTAGGTCATTTTGGAGACATTGCTTCCAATTTTAGGGACTTTTACCCGACATTGAGATGAAATGACATCTCAAGCCCTGTTGCCCACTGAAACCAAGAGGGTTTATAAGCAGGGACAGTTCAACTCGCATCATTTTGCCTGGGCAGGCTTAAATCCTCTAAGTGGTTTACCAGTACTCATGTACAGTCGGTTTCAGCTCTGCATGGAAGCATCATACAGCCCATCTATTTCTTCAATCCCCAATGAGTGGGAGCCGGAGAGAATGTCCATAGAAAATAATTCATGAACAATGTCTATGAAAGAATGTTGCCGAACCTGACAGGGATAGTATCTGTGACCTTCTGATCACCAGCAGCATGTGCAAATGACTCAGCCATCAGAATTGGCAAAGTGTTCAAAAATAGGTTTCATTTGTTTGTTTGTTTTGAAGTTTAACGGCCCAGTCAACACTATTTAGGTCATTTTTGAGACGTCAGTAGTATAATCAGGCCTCATGCTTTTCCATGCCTGAAAGGCCAGATTTTGCAGCTTCAACCCTTATCCTGCTGAACAAAACACAACTATTATCTTTGCAAAAAGTGTAGATCCAGATCAGATCTGATAAGGATCTACACTGTTTGTAATGCAGTTTGTGAAAGTATCAAGTAATTTGGTTGACTTGCAGTCAGAAATGGGTCTGGGTAAATAAATTTACTCAGCAGGATAAGGGTTAAATAGTTTTTAGCTCAGCTGTTTTCGAAGAAAACGACGAGGTATTGTCATAGCTCTGGCGGCGGCGGTGTGCAAAAACTTGGACATTTTCGTCTGCGTCGTGCAAAAACTTGACGTTTTGTTATATCTCTGTCAGTACTGAACATATTTACTTAAAACTCAGACTAGTTGTTCATTATAACCAGAGATTCAACTTCGGTGAAGTTGATGTCGCACCTGCTCCCCACCTGCCCCACACAAAAAAAATAAAAGTTTATTTAAGGCAGAAGAAATGAATATAGGGCTTTGAGAAGAATCCATAGCCTATATACGTGAGGTAAAAAACTGACTAAGTTCACAATGAGGAAAAAGTGATAAAAATTGATCCGAAGATAAAGTCCAAACCACATGCACATCTTCATACCATAGCAAAAACACACACAAAGTTTCAAAATGATCAATATAAAACTGTAAGAGGAGTTGCGATGACAAGAGGTACCTATTGTATTTCAACTGAAGCTTAAAATTGGCTAAGTTCACAATGTGCAAAAAGTGAGAAAAAAAATATTCTGAGAATTATGTCGAAACCACATGCACAACCTCACACCATGGCAAAAGCACATGCAAAGTTTCAAAATGATCGGTATAAAACTTCAAGAGGAGTTGCGATGACAAGAGGTACCTATCAGATATCAATTGAAGGTTAAAAAATCAGATATCAATTGAAGGTTAAAAATGACTAGTTCAAGATGTGGAAAAAGTGACAAAAATGATCCGACGATAAAGTCCAAACCACATGCCCATCCTCATACCATGGCAAAAGCACACGCAAAGTTTCAAAATGATCGGTATAAAACTGCAAGAGGAGTTGCGATGACAAGAGGTACCTATCATATATCAATTGAAGGTTAAAAATGACTAAGTTCACAATGTGGAAAAAGTGACAACAATTTATCCGAAGATAAAGTCCAAACCACATGCGCATCCTCATACCATGGCAAAAACACACACAAAGTTTTAAAATAATCGGTATGAAACTGTAGGAGGAGTTGCGATGACAAGAGGTACCTATCATATATCAAATGAAGCTTAACCAGAGGACCAGTGGTCCTGTAAACGCTCACCTGACACCTGGTCCTGGTGTACATTTTAATGTTTTTATATATGTATATAGCCTCAAAGCAGGGGTACACAACTTGTGGGGACAAAATTTTGATGTCTAACAATGTGATAAAACTTTCCACCTATGCCTACCTTTCTGACAGTTCGAAGGCCATGCTTTCATTATGGTTTATTCCATTTGTCATATTTTTTTTAACTTTTCATATTAGTCTTCAATGGTTTCCTAAATATTCATTATTTTCACTTTTTCCCATGCAAAAGCCCAAGTCTGCAAATTTGACATAGCCATAAAATAGGTCAAGGCCATCCCAGGGTCACCATTTTTAGAAACTATGATGGGCTCAAGTACCAGAAGCTACAAGCCAACTTTCAAGGTCATTGGCTTCATGGTTCTGGAGAAGAAGATTTTTGAAGGCTTTTTACCATATATGGGCATGGCTGCCATCTTGGTCATGTGACCCAGACCCCGCGAACAAACTTTCGTTCCCCCATCCTACTGAAGCTCCACATGACATTTGGCTTTGATTGGCCTCCCTGTTTTGGAGGAGAAGATCTTTGAAAATGGTGGACGGACGGACGGACAATGGATGGACAGACGACAGACCATGGCTATACTATAAGCTCACCTATGAGCCTAAAGGCTCAGGTGAGCTAAAATCAATTATTTTCACTTTTTCCCAAGCAAAAGCCTAAGTCCGCAAATTTGACATTGCCGTAAAATAGGTAAAGGTCAACCCAGGGTCACCATTTGAACAAATTATGATAGGCCCGTGTACCAGATGCTTCCTGCCAAGTTTCAAGGTCATTTGCCTTACGGTTCTTGAGAAGAAGAATTTCGAAGTGTTTTTACCATATATGGGCATGGCCACCATCTTGGTCATAATACCTGGACCATATGAGCAAATTTTCATTTGTCAGTGCTCCAGCTAGACCGTTTTTCCGGGGCGCCGCGCCCTGCCCTCAAAATGCGGCGCCCTGCCCCTTTTCCTAACGCCCTGCCCTAAAATCAACCGTATCTTTTATTTCATTTTTCTAGTTTCGGAGCGTGGCTTTTTCACGTGTTATCAATCTACTTAAATTATTGGGGGAATCCCCACCGTGGCACACACCAGATTTATCGGATTTTGCAGCTAAGAGCTGTGTCTATCAAAAATACTTCTTCCGGCATATACGACCAGCACAGAATCAACTCGCATCGGCGCAGTCTAATCTGAGCCATTGCTGTTGGCGCCGATCTGCGACAGACTGATCTGAGCATCGGCTGTTCGCACCAATCCAAAAAATGCGCTTCATACGACTCATACCGCATGTGCGCAGTCTAATCTTCGGTTGTTCGCACAGAAAATAAGGGAATGCACAGCCATCTGAGCGCCGGCTGTTCGCATCAATTTAAAATAGCGCATCCAGCATGACCAGCGTAGACACTGACGGCACCCGCACTAACTGATCTTATTCTCGGCAGTTTGCGCCGCAAATGCATAAGCGCAGTCTGATCTGTGCGTCGAAGGGAATGCACACCGATCTAAGCGCCGGCTGTTCGCATCAATTTAAAATAGCGCATCCAGCATGACCAGCGTAGACACTGACTGCACCCGCACCATCTGATCTTATTCTCGGCAGTTTGCGCCGCAAATGCACAAGCGTCGGCTGTTCGTACGGTTCGGGCCTCATCGGCGGTGGTGCAGGCTGATCCGAGCGTTGGCCATTAGAACCAATCTAAGATACACGACCAACACTCAGTCGCATCTGCGCAGCCTGATGATTCGCGCTTCATCTGCGGTTGTGCAGTCTGATCTGGGCGTCGACTAAAATGGCGCTTCCAGCATATACGGCCAGCAGAGATTTCAACCGCACAGTCTGGTGTGAGTTTTTGCTGTTCCCAGACGCAAGATTCTAAATGCACTGCAGGGATTTGTTCTCAAATACCTAAAGAACATTTTCACTTGGCGGGGCTCGTTTTACCGTAGTGGGCATGCAGAAATTGTTGGCTCACGCTTTTCAAGTGGGTCAGATCAGCATGAAATGCATAAGGCACGGCAGTTAACGGGACTGTGTAAATGTGCCGGTTTCTTTAATCTCTTTGTGTTCAGCTTGTATCACATGTGCCACTGTTACATAGAGAAATTATTCATTTGTTTGCTCGAAGTATATTTAAGCAAGGTCAAAAATTTCAACATTTATCTATCAGATTTAAGTCTGCTAACACGTATACTTTCTGTCTGTGACACAAATTTGCAGATCGTGTGCAGCGTTCTCTTACTAAGATTGGTAATGCGAATAAGAGGAAACTCACTGATTTCTTTACGTAAGTTTCCTTTGCAGAATCATTTTTTATGACCGTTGCAAAATTATTTCGCTTATTTCGAGCTGGTCGTAAATCAGAATATGATGTTAAAGCAACATCGTATTAACGTTGATGCAACGCCATGCATCGAGTTTGAGACAACGTTGCCTTCACGTGTGCTCAATGGCCAGCGGACACACAGCATGTTTATAACGTCGTATCAACGTCATGACGTTGCATCCACGATGATACGACGTTGCTTAGGCGTCATGTGCTGCCTGATGAGACCCATGGAGGGGTCGAAACAGTCTCATTTTTGGCAATAATTTCCACTCAAAACACTCCAGAGGCCACCTTTAAGGACTAAATTTTCTTGGGGGAGGACCCCCAAACCCCCCCCCCCAGGTGGGAGGGGGACACCCCCTCCCACACCCTCCCCCGTCTCGTCGCTTCGCGACTCGGAGTGCCCTTTCAGGGCACGTACGCCCTGCCCTTCTCAGATTCTAGCTGGAGCACTGTTTGTTCATCATATAAAGGATCCATATCAAATTTCACTTGAATTGGGCCAGCGGTTTCTGAGAAAAAAACTGTTTGAAATATGGAACCTGGTTAATCTTGGTCCCAGGTCACTGAATGATGACTTTTCTTACCCATGAATCTTCATGTATTCATTTACTTTACCTGATCTACCAATTTGGTGACATTGTCTTCAATGTTTTTTTTCCTAAAAATCCATTATTTTCACTTTTTCCCATGCAAAAGCCTAAGTTGACAAATTTGACACTGCCATAAAATAGGTCAAGGTCAACCCAGGGTCAGCATTTGTAAAAACTATGATGAGCCCGAGTACCATATGATATATGCCAAGTTTCAAAGCCATTGGCCTTACGGTTCTGGAGAAGAAAAATTTTGAAGGCTTTTTACCATATATGGGCGTGGCGGCCATCTTGGTCATGTGATCTAGACCGTACTGGCAACTTTTCATTTGTTCAACTCACAAAAGCTCCATATTGAATTTCACTTAAATTGGCTCAGTAGTTTCTGAGAAAAAATGTTTTTTTTTGAAATATGAAATCAGAGTGACCTTGGTCTAAGGTCAATGAATGACCTTGACCTTTCTTACACATAGATCTTCATGTATTCAGTTACTTTACCTAATCTACAAATTTTGGTGACACTGTCTTCAATGGTTTCCCTAAATATCCATTATTTTCACTTTTTCCTATGCAAAAGCCTAAGTCAGCAAAGACATTACTGTAAAATAGGTCAAGATCAACCCAGGGTCACCATTTGAACAAATTATGATAGGCCCGAGTACCATATGCTACATGCCAAGTTTCAAGGCCATTGGCCTTACGGTTCTTGAGAAGAAGAATTTCGAAGTTTCTTTACCATATATGGGCGTGGTGGCCATCTTGGTCATGTGATCTAGACCATGTTGGCAGCTTTTCATTTGTTCAGCTCCCAAAGGCTCCATATTGAATTTCACTTCAATTGGCTCAGTAGTTTCTGAGAAAAAATGTTTGAAATATGGAACCTGCGTGACCTTGGTCTAAGGTCAATTAATGACCTTGACCTTTCTTACACATAGATCTTCATGTATTCAGCTACTTTACCTTATCTACTAATTTTGGTGACACTGTCTTCAATGGTTTCCTAAAAATCCATTATTTTCACTTTTTCCCATGCAAAAGCCTAAGTCGGCAAATTTGACATTGCTGTAAAATAGGTCAAGGTCAACTCGGGGTCACCATTTGTACAAACTATGATGGGCCTGAGTACCATATGCTACATGCCAAGTTTCAAGGCCATTGGCCTTACGGTTCTGGAGAAGAAGAATTTTTAAGGCTTTTTACCATATATATAGGCGTGACGGCCATCTTGGTCATGTGATCTAGACCGTATTGGCATTTTTTCATTTGTTCAACTCACAAAGGCTCCATATTAAATTTCACTTAAATTGGCTCAGCAGTTTTGGAGAAAAAAATGTTTGAAATATGGATCCTGAATGACCTTGGTCTAAGGCCAATGATTGACCTTGACCTTTCTGGCCCATAGATCTTCATGTATTCAGTTACTTTACCTGATCTACAAATTTTGGTGACACTGTCTTCAATGGTTTTCCTATAAATCCATTATTTTCACTTTGCCCCATGCAAAAGCCTACTTCGGCAAATTTGACATTGCTGTAAAATAGATCAAGGTCAACCCGGGGTCACCATTTGTACAAACCATGATGGGCCCGAGTACCATATGCTTCATGCCAAGTTTCAAGGCCACTGGCCTTATGGTTCTGGAGAAGAAGATTTTTGAAGGCTTTTTACCATATATGGGCATGGCGGCCATCTTGGTCATGTGATCCAGACCCCGCGAACAAACTTTCGTTCCCCCATCCCACTGAGGCTCCATATGAAATTTGGCTTTGATTGGCCCTGCAGTATAGGAGAAGAAGATCTTTGAAAATGGTGGACGGACGGACGACGGACCATGGCTATACTATAAGCTCACCTATGAGCCTAAAGGCTCAGGTGAGCTAAAAATGGCTAAGTTCATAATGTGCAAAAAGTGAAAAAAAATATTCTGAGAATTATGTCGAAACCACATGCACATCCTCATACCATGGCGAAAGCAAATGCAAAGTTTCAAAATGATCGGTATAAAACTGCAAGAGGAGTTGGGATGACAAGAGGTACCTATCATATATCAATTGAAGGTTAAAAATGACTAAGTTCACAATGTGGAAAAAGTGACAAAAAATGATCCGACAATCAAGTCCAAATCACAAGCGCATCCTCATACCATGGCAAAAACACACGCAAAGTTTTAAAATAATCGGTATGAAACTGTAGGAGAAGTTGTGAAGACAAGACACCCAGTGTAAAATGTTGACGGAAAGACGGACGGACAACCTGACGGACGGAAACTTGCATGCCTATGTCTTCCTGCTAAAGCAGGTGCCACAAAAAGGGGCTGCAGTCGAGCATTGGCACCTGCATGTGGTGATCTTGTTTAAACATACTATAGACACACAAATCAAAATCTAAAAGCTTGAAATCAAGAAAAAATTCAAGCTCTAAAAGCCTGAAATCCTTCAAATGCCTGAAAACTTGTAACACTACGGATAAAATATTAGTTTTTCAGTTGCTTTTCTAAAATGTACTTGTAGTATATGTCAAGGTTATCTCTTGGAGGGTACATGGAAGTGTGTACGTGCTTGGTGTAATCATGTGAGATAGGAGTGCAACTGACGTATGTAAGTATGGGTGAAAGTATAAATAGCAATGTCTATCTTTGGGTATGTTTGGAAGAGCGTGAGTGATGACGACGTGGTTGTTATGGAGACAAGGAAGGGAAGATGAGAGCTAGAGAGAGCATAAGGAGTTTGTGGTCGGGCGTACTAGAGTATAGACGTGAAAAAGAACCTGGGAAGTATAGAGTAAATAAAAAATGGATAAGAACTGGTTTTAATATATTTGACTTGCTGACCACCCCTGGCCATAGTGTCACAAACTATGAGGCCTGTATAATACATACCACATCACTGTTGTCATCATCACTGTCATCACTATCACTTTCATCATCAAATACTGCCTCTCTTCTAAATCTGCCATCTGCCGTCCTTACCAACTTTGTTTTCCTTTCTTTGCTGCAATGTAAATGCAATAGGTTGTGGAATAGCCAAAAAAGTATTGTTATATGCAACAAGGAAAAATCTGGAAATGGTCATTTTGCTCTGAAATGGAGACTGCTCTTAAAGGGTCAATTTGCCCTCGTGGAGCAATTTTCTTTTTTCCTTTGCGAGCAGCCTCTATGATTTTGGAAGGAAAATGTTTTATATTTAGGCAATTTCTTTTCAATGCATTTTTTGTCATTATCTATAATTATGTATATATGTAATGAGCGCTATACCAATGGCAACCAAGCAACGTCTGTTTAAGGGGAATAGGAACACTTAGCACATTTTTCCACCATTTTTCAAAGGGAGATAACTTTCGGGACTTGCTGTTCGCTTTTCTATAGGTTTAGTCCCACTGAAAAAGAAGTCAACTCTTAAAAGAAAGAATTTGCTCCTCAGGAGCAAATACTTTCCTTTAAGAATCAACCCCTATTGACATGGGAGACAAAAATCTTTGCAAGAGTTGCCTCCCCTGAAGGTGTACCCATTCCCCTAAAAGAGGTTAAAAACAATAAGCATATGCAACTATATGAAATGCATGTTAAGGTAATCCTTCAAGAGTCTCTTAGTATAAAATGAAGCATGACAGCTACAAAGGCCTACAAATGGACAGACAAGTCAGAGTGTAGTTGGAAATCAAGTTTGAAATCAGTGTCTGTATGATCAGCCTTGAAAATTTTGCCATAAAAATATTAACTACTCAACTATTGTAGAATGTTTCTTCAACAAGATTAAGCAGAAAACAAAATACATGACAATTATAAAATTTCAATGCGTGTTTGAGTTTTATGCCCCATCAACATCTGAGGTCATATTGAGATGGGACCTTGGTTACAAGACTCATCCGAAAGTATGAGAAACCCTGAATCAAACCCACAACCCCCGGTTTATGAGACGAGTAGCTTAACTACTACACCACGGATGCTTCTAAAAATTTCAATGTAAATGTTTTGTTTGTTTGAGTTTCATCTCCCACCAACAACTCAGGTCATATGGACAACTCAGGTCATATGGAGACAGGAACTTGATTTAACCCATTTATTACCAGAAACCCCAAAAGGGGTACCCTGGCAAACAGTACAGACCCAGATCAGATGCAGCAGAACGCGGCATCTGATCAGGGCCTACACTGTTTGCAAAATTTTCAGCCAATTTCCAAATAGTTTTTGAAGAAAACACAACCTGACACCCTTAAATTTTGAAATGGACTCCTGCTATATATATGAGGAGTGTGTGTGTGTGTGAATTCGGGTTTAACGTCGCTTTCAACAATTTTTCATTCATATCACGACGGTGTCTGGTTGCGACAGGGAGCTCAATGCTCACGTTTATAGTGCTGCCTCACTGAAGTATCATGTCCCAGACACATTACATGATACCACACCCAGTCACATTATCCTGACACTGGATCGACCAGTCCTAGCTCTACCCCGTAAATCTGAGTGCCAAACGAGGAGCAGCTAGTACCATTTTTAACGACTTTGGTATGTCGCAGCCCGGGATCGAACCCGAGACCTCCCGTTCCCCGGAGCGGACACTCTACCAACTGAACTATCGGGGCCGGTCAGGAGTGTGTGTGTGTGTGTGAATTCGGGTTTAACGTCGCTTTCAACAATTTTTCAGTCATATCACGACGGTGTCTGGTTGTGACAGGGAGCTCAATGCTCACGTTTATAGTGCTGCCTCACTGAAGTATCATGTCCCAGACACATTACATGATACCACACCCAGTCCCATTATCCTGACACTGGGTCGACCAGTCCTAGCTCTACCCCGTAAATCTGAGTGCCAAGCGAGGAGCAACTAGTACCATTGTTTACGACTTTGGTATGTCTCGATCGGGATCGAACCTGTGACCTTCCGTTCCCCGGAGAGGACACACTACCAACTGAGCTATCGGGGCCAGTATATATATATGAGGAAGATTCCATTTGGTACAAAATGGGTTAAAGACTCATCAAAATGTCTAGAGAAGTCAGGAATCAAGCCCAGGACCCCTAGTTTATGAGACGAGTAACCTAACTACTATACCACAGAAGCAGCAGGCTTGTAACAATTTTAAAGTTTGTTTCATTTTTATCTCCCACCTACAACTAAGGTTGTATGGAGACCAGACCTCCATCAAAAGTCTCATCAGAATGTCTACAGAAGCCCAGAATCGAGCCTACAACCCCTTGTTTACAAAGGGAGAAACTAAACCACTACAGAAATGTTATGGTAGAATCCTTCTAGAACTTTCTGTTATGGACACTGTGGAATACCATAAAAGATCCTTTGCCATGCAGCTAACCATTTTATCCCCAGAGACAGGATGGTGGGCATACCTAAGGGATAAAACATTCTGACCATGAGATACATATGCTGTGGATACTTGTAAGCATCGCCACAACAAAGTGATTCTAACAAGTATCCACAAAGTATGTTTTTATGGAGAAATAGAGAATACCAGGTTTGCGTCTTTTGATACCAAGTTTATCAGGCAAGGTTTCGATAACACTTGTAGAATCGCGAGGCTTGCCAAGCGATTCTACAAGCATTCTCAAAGCCGAGCCTGATAAACTTCATATCAAATGACACGAATCTGGTGTTCTATTTATCAGTTAATCCCTAAGTACACTCTTACATTTTTGTCGTTTTTTCCAGCAGTCCAGTTCATAGAAGTGCAATGTCACAGTGACCTGATAAAGCTCACTTGTCCTGAGATAGCACATGTTTATCAGGTCAGAGTGTTACAATGCAATTAATATAGGGGGTAACTGATAAGTAAGAATAAATATTCCATAGTTATTATCTCCTTATTTGGCGTTATAATTTAGGGTAATTATAGAGACAAAGTGCTTACTCATAGTATATACACTGTGAACCTTGTTGTACAGATCCTGTCTGTGGCTCTTCAGAGCTTGCTAGGCTGGAGAACACGGTTAGCTGACTGCTGGTCATTTTCTCATCCAGTGGTTTAGATAATGACATCAGGCTTGATACAAACTCATTGGCTGGCTTAGAATCCTAAAATCAAAATGCATATATAACAGCTTATAACCTATTAAAGTCTTTTATACTTTATCTTTAACCATTACAACATCAAGCAAAATTGCTGAGAAGACATTGTACCTTTTTCGCGAAAGAAATATCAGCATTTTCATAGGTCATATTTAACTAAACTTGCACTTCCATGTAGAGTTTAAACTGACCAAACTTCTGAGTAACTACAGTATAATTTAAGGAGAATGTATCCTTCAAAAGAAGCAACTCTTTCAAAACTATTTTTGTCTCCCTTATCGATATGGACCTCCCTTATCAACAGAGGTCTACTCATCAAGGAAAGAATTTGCTCTTGAAGAGCAAATTCTTTCCTTTAAGTCTAAACCCATCTTCTGAGGTATTTTGTTCAAAGAAAATTGAACAAGCAGTCACAAATCTTGTTGCCCTTGTAAAAAATAAATATATTCCAAGAGATGGTTTTTATTTAAACTGCATGCTTACTGTTAAATCCTCTACTTGCAATGTTGTATATTTATGTCAAACTTAGATTCAGATAAAATACTGTTTAACCTATTTTGTACCATAAACCCCAAAACACGTAACTGGCAAACAGTGTAAGCCCTGATCAGATGCTGCAGAATGTAGTGTCTGGTGTCTGATCAAGGCCTACACTGCTTGCAAAAAGTTCAGCCATTTTCTAAATAAAGCTTGAAGAAAACACAACCTGACACCCCTAAGTTTTTGACTCCTGCTATATATAAGCAGAAGATTCCATTTGGTACAAAAAGGGTTAAATGAAATGGCAGGAAATACATCAGGTATATCCACTTCCCTGTCCATTTCAATAAAACAATGGGGCAAACATGTCTCAGTGGCCTGCTGGGTAAGAGTGCCGTCTCTTGATCTTTAGGTCTCTCACTGCTGTGAGTTCGAGACTTGGGTCACATGTGAGACACTAAATTCTACAATGGGAGGTCAAGTGATATTTCCCTGGAAACTCTGGTTTTTGCCCAACTCTAACGATCAGCTCAAAATCAGTGAAATAATCTTGAAACTACCATGAAACTAAATGCACACCTCCACTCCCAAAAAATAATCCAATGGTGTTATTTGAGTGGTGGGCTGGAAACAGTAACAAATGTGACTTCACCTCCTGTAAATGTCTGTGTGAGTGGCTTCCTCCAAGATCTATGTACACAGCATCTTTATCATAGACAATCCCACCAACCCCTGACATTGGAGCATAAACCATCCTCTCTTTCTGGCTCAGAGATCGTTTCTTCACATTCTCTGGAGTGGGACATGGGTCAGCAAGATGTTGCATATCTCTGACACTGAAGTCCCCACAGCCTGGGATATGTACCGTGATATTATTCTTCATATGGGTGCCATGCACATAGCCATAGAGAGAGATATTGCGATCACACTTCTCAAACTGTCTTATCTGCTCAGGATCTGTGATGTCTTCCATTCTGAAACATTAGGAAATGTAAAATCCACTTTCAAAATCTGTGATTAAGCGATTTCAAAACTGTAACTTGTATGATAAGAATTTTATTTTGTATTTAGCTCGATACATTTTATTTGAGCTATTCAAAACTAATGACATCTTTAGTTAGCATATTACTAGAATTTTGATCAATAATTGTGGCAAATGCACCGATATTTTTGCTGAAAAAATGTGCAAAAGCTATGTACATTTTTTTCAGCAAAAATACCAGCATATTTGATATTGCACTTGCTGAACAGTTAACATTTTGGTTTAGCTAAGGATGCGTTGAAACAACTTGCCCCTGTGTTCAGAAGAATAGTAAATGACATACGCAATGCACCTCCATGTGTAAACTGATAGGTCCTATGCAAAGCCATGTTTCCCACATTATCCTGAGTGCATCAAAAAGCAAATACCATTTTAGAACTTTACCATAATGATCCTAAATATTGGGACAGATTGGCCTAAGTAAACAGTGAAGATCCAGATCAGATTGCTCCTGATCAGGATCTACACATTGCTATTGTCTACACTTTCTGGACTCCTTGCTGGATTGTGCAACAAATTTGTTAAAATAAGAATTACAGCAAGTCCTCAAGGTGTCCGAATATGGTAAATCTTATTACATACGTATGTGCACTGAAACTTCAGCAACTTTAACAAGGACAGCTGATTTGAACTAAGATTGGAGTCTCTAGAAAACTCTTTCCAAAGCAAAGGTGACTAATAGTCAGCGTACTTGTCATTATTTTATCATATTTTATCATATGATGTCGCATCTGAGAATGTTGTAACACCATGTAATAAATTTGGTAATCGACTGGTGGAATAAATATGCAAATTAGCTTAGATACCCCCTGTGACATTAAATGTATGACATCCTTAATGACCTCGCATTTACTAATGTCGGAATATTGTCATTTTTGCAAACAAATCATGAATAAAATGAATTTTAAATGTCACATGATAAACAGAATGTTGCATTCATGCTCACGTATTATTGAATTTATTAAACTCGTTGAGGAAAAGGGATAAAATTCTTGGCAAAGCCTTGCATTTTATCCCTTTTCTTCAACTTGTTTAATAAATTCAATAATACATAAACATTCATGTAAGATCCTCTATGTATGCTGTGTGGATTTATCATAATTTTTTGGGGGGGGTTTGGGTTTTATGGCCCTTTCAAGATTATTTCACTCATATCGAGCTGATCGTTAATCAGAGGTGGGCGAAAACTGGAGTACCCGGAGAAAAACCACCTGACCTTCCGTTGCAGAACTTGGCGTCTCACACGTGGCCCGAGCGAGGCACGAACCTACGGCGGTGAGAGACCTAATGACTACGAGTCAGCGCTCTTATCCATTAGGCCACGGAGGCCCGGGATTTATCAGTGAGCGCAGTGGTGCAGTGGTAAAGTATCGGCCTCGGGATCGAGAGGTACCGGGTTTGAACCCCATGAGCGGCAAGTGTTGTTTCCTTGAGCAAGAGACTTTATCCACATTGCTTAGTACTGGTTCTACCCAGGAAAAGAGGGCCACATGGAAGATTAGCACTAGTTTACTAAATGTGTTACCCTCTATAAATAAGGTCGAATATTATTATTATTATTACTATAATCACTTCTCTGTAACATAACATACCTCTATTTTCATGATACAAAAATTAAAAGGTATCCGTCATTCATCCCAACTATGCCTTCATACCTAGCATTCTGATGCTGCCTTAATAACTAGAAACACTCTTTTCATGGTGCCAAAGATGTTCAAGCTAAACTATTTAGACTGTGAATAGACATCCACTACATTTCAACATTCCTTTGCTTGTGATGCTTTATGATGACAAATACAGGAGCAACTGGGTGATCTGGTTGATGATTTTTAAAAACCACCTGGGTCCAGTTGTTCAAAGCATCCTTAGCTTAATGAGCTCGATAGTGGTCATACACTGTTCTAGCAAGTACAATATCTAAAATTTTGGTATTTTTGCAGAAAAAATGTGAGCAGCTTTTGCATTTGCAAAAGCTGCTCACATTTTTTTCAGTAAAAATACTAGCATATTTGCCATATTTAATGTTCTAAGTTGTTTTAACGATTCGTTAACTAACGACGGCATTAGTTTTGAACAACTGGCCCCAGATTTTTTTAAAGACAATTCGAAGTCCTGACTTTTTACAGTAGTATTGATTGTAACAATATGGCCAATTATTGCAATTTGGATTATTAAAAAAAAATCAGTTTTTTTTTAATCCACCTGTTCCAACAAAGATAAGGCCTAATTGGCCCAAACTAGCCCAAAACAAAGTTTGCCAATCAACATTATGATGAACTTGTTTTCTTTAAGACAAAATATCATTTTCACAAATTCAAAATTTGAAATTGTTATAGTCAACCTGTAATAGCAATTCTCTTTTCAGTGTGCACCTGGCTTTAATGGCCATATCGAGCCCTTCTCTCCAAGCTCCGACCCATACAATGATTTCTAATGTAAATGAGTCTCAAATTATGCCTGAAATTGACTGTATTTTGTGGACATTCCAGTTTTTTCTCACTTCGGTGAAAAATAAGCTCACTTTTTCTGTGTTTTGTGAGACCAAAATTGCTTTCTCAGGCAAATCAAACAGGTGTATAGTGCCTCCACCCATTGGGGCTTAGAGAAATAGATTGGGTTGCATGGTGCTTTCCCCAGAGCTGAAACAGACCGAACTTGAGTACTAGTAACCTGCTTTGGTCTAAGCTGGCCCAGAAAAAGTGCACTCAAGTGGTTTCTTTGGGCGGTGGACCTGGAGATGTCATTTCATCTCAGTGGAACATGTCCAAAATGGCCTTAATAGTGTTGATGGGGATGTAAAACCTCAACACAAACAAACAGTTGTATTATTTTTGTATGGATTCCAGTATGAACTGATCTATTTAAAATCAAATTAAGTGTGACTAACAGCCAACAAAATATTTGAAAAATCCAATAACAGGTAATTCACAGAAGATAAGCCTAGTTGTCGGTGATTGTAATTGTGTATTAAATGGATAATAAATGACTGTTTGCCAATTAGCAGAGGGGAGAAAGGTATATTTAACTAGAGCTCTCAGAGGATCTGGGTTATCTCATGGCCTCTTTCTTAACACAGGCTGGCCTGTATCATCAAGATTACAATATCTGAGACTGTGTATACCTGTCAGCAAGGATATAAGGGTGGGTTGTTCTCCAGGTAAGAGGCCTAAACTTCATCACAGAGATGAATCTGCAGAGGTTGTGGATTTCAGTCTTCTGGTACTCTCCGTTCACCATACCTGACAGGTAGAACAGCTTGGCACCCTACACAAACGAAATCAATAACATACAACAGCAGTTCCAGTTGTTAAAAACTAATGGTGTTGTTAGTATTGTTTGTTTGTATTGGAGTTTAACGGCCCAGTCAACACTATTTAGGTCATTTTTGAGCCGGTCAGTTTACCTATCCACACTTTCCTGGGCAGGCTTATACGTAAGCGGTTAACCAGTACAGTGCACATTCTTTCGCCAGAAACTGACAACTGCCCTTCTTGAATCAGCGGAAGGGAGAGAATGACCGTAGAAAAAGTTTCATGAACAATCTCCACGAAAGAATGTTGCCGACCCCGGCGGGAGTCGAACCCGCGTCCTCCTGATCACCAGTCAGACGCCCATCCGACTGAGCCAACGAGGCCGGCAGGTGTTGTTAGTAAACCTATTGTTAAAATTTTGATCATTAAATATGGCAAACATAATATTTCTGCAGAAAAAAATGAACAGTTTTTTTTTCAGCAAAACTCCTACTGCATTCTGCATTAGACATTGTACTAGATAGAACGCTTAATAATTTGACCATTAATCCATTAAGTACCAGAAACCCCAAAACGGGTACCCTGGCAAACAGTGCAGGCCCAGATCAGACGCCGTTCTGCGGCGTCTGATCAGGGCCTCCACTGTTTGCAAAAAGTTCAGCCATTTTCCAAATTAATTTTTAAGAAAACACAACCTGACAGCCCTAAATTTTGAAATGGACTCCTGCTATATATAAGGAGGAAGATTCCATTTTGTATAAAAAGGGTTAACAGGCTTGTTAAGCTAATGATGCTTTGAACAACTGGGCCCAGGACAACAATGCTAGTTGATGTACTTTATTAAGGTATTTTTTCAGACAACAAAGGCCCTGATTAACCCTGAACTTCACAATCAGGACCCTCATTATCAAAAATTCATAAATGTAATGAAGACTCTGACAGGATAACATTAAATATGTGCTATATCATATTCTGTGATATACTGTTAAAAGCCTTAGTCATCATGAATGTCATTTTTCACTGTTTTGTATTTGGTTTTATACAGCTGAATGTGCTTGCAGTATTGAGCACATGGTTAATTTTTTTAAACAAGAGGCCCATGGGCCACTATGCTCACCAGAGCTCAGGTGGGCACTGCGCAATGACAGCCATGTATTTTAACATGATATCATTTTAATCTACCAATTATAAAGTCTCCCAAATGAACTCCTATATCCAAATGAGCATCCATCTGGACTCAGTATCTAAAACATTAGGCCTTTTATTAAGTAGAGGGTGTAGGGCATTGACCCAATAGAGCCCTGGTTGGTATCACTAAATTCATCTTATCATAAGGAATAAGAATATATACGGTGTAGCAGTGGGGATCTGTATACCAGAGTTATAAGGCCTCTTAAGCTGTGGAGATCCCAGGAAAGCCCAAGTTTTTTTGTCCCTATAAGGACCAAGAATATATAAATGGTTTATGGGTGGAAATCTGAATGGTTTCTGATATATGAGGCCCTTCTATGACGTGGAGAGGAGAGGAATGGCCCCTGCAACCCCCAAGTGGGTGTCCTATTGATAAGGAACAAGAACATATATGATTATGGGGTGGGGATTTGAATGGTTTCTGAAATATTTGGCCTTTTAAAGTGGAGGGGTGGGGCACATTGCCCTAGCACAAAGTGATCCCCAGGTTGGTGTGACTGAATGAGTCTTATCATAAGGAACAAGAATATTATAGTTTATGGGTGGGGATCTGAATTATTTCTGAAATATATGGCTTTTAATAAAGTAAAGCAGTGGGGCATGACCCAGGCAGTCTGGATGACTCCCAAGCTAGTGTTATTTGATTGTGTTTTATCACAAAGAAGATAATAGTATATGGTTTAGGGGTGGGGCTCTGAACAGTTTCTGAGATATATAGCCTTTTGTGAAGTGGTGGGGTGGGGCAAGACCCTGGCTTGACCCGGGAGACCTCCAAGTTGACGTCAATGAATGTGTCTTATCATAAGGAACAACAATATATATGGTTAGAGGTGGGGATCTGTAAGGTTTCCAAGATATTGGGTCTTTAATGAAATGAAGGGGTGGGGCACGACTCCGGCACATCCTGCAGGACCCCCAGATTAGTGTCAATGAATGCGTCATTTCATAAGAAACAAGAATATATAAGGTTTCGGGGCGGGGATCTGAATGGTTTCTGAAATAGATGGCCTTTTGTGAAATGGAGGGGTGGGGCAAGGCCCTGGCGCAGCCAGGAAGACCCCAAATTGGTGTCAATGAATGAGTCTCTTCATAAGGAACAAGAACATATAGGGTTTAGGGGGAGGGATCTGTATTTTTTTACAAGATATTGGGCCTTTTATGAAATGGTGGGGGTGGGGCATGACCCCAGCACAACCCGGGGGACCCCCAGGTTGGTGTCATTGAATGCGTCTTATCATAAGGAACAAGAATATATATGGTTTTGGGGTGGGGATCTAAATGGTTTCTGAGATATATGGCCTTTTGTGAAGAAGAAGGGGTGGGGAAAGGCCCAGGCACACCCCGGGAGACCCCCAAGTTTTTGTCAGTGAATGTATATTTTAATAAGTAACAAGAATCTATAGGGTTTAGGGGTGGGGATCTGTAAGGTTTCCAAGATATTGGGGCTTTTATGAAATGGAGGATGTGGGGCATGACCCCGGCACAACCCGGGGGACCCCCAGGTTGGTGTCACTGAATGTGTCTTATCATAAGGAATAAGAATATATATGGTTTAAGGGTGGGGATCTAAATGGTTTCTGAGATATATGGCCTTTTGTGAAGGAGAAGGGGTGGGGCAAGGCCCTGGCTCACCCCGGGAGACCCCCAAGTTGGTGTCAGTGAATGTATATTTTCATAAGGAACAAGAATATATATGGTTTAGGGGTGGGGATTTGTAAGGTTTCCAAGATTTTGGGCCTTTTATGGAATGGAGAGGGTGGGGCATGACCCCGGCGCGTACCGGGGGACCCCCAGGTTGGTGTCACTTAATGCATCTTATCATAAGGAACAAGAATATATATGGTTTTGGGGTGGGGATCTGGATGGTTTCTGAGTTATATGGCCTTTTATGAAGTGGAGGGGGTGGGGCATGGCCCCAGCTTAACCTGGGGGACCCCCATGTTGGCATTAAAGCATATGGCTGAGAGACAGTTACTCAAGGAACATTTCTGTAAAAGTTTTGTCAAAATATCTGCAATAACTTGGCAGCCAATGCCATTTTTCAATTTTCCCCATTATAAGTCTATGGAAAATCTATGTTGCCATAGCAACAAAACTAAAGAGCCAAATTTTATAAAAAAACACAAAACCTGTAAAGGCAAATAATTATGGTGAATATTTCCAAAAACTCTCAGCCTAATAGAGCATTCGGTTTCTGAGGAGATGATTTTTTAAGTAGTTTTTTTCTATTTTTTTTTTGCATTTTGGTTTCCATGGAAACCAACAGAAATGAGCAGTAGGCCTAAAATCATATGGCAGATAGTAGATTGCCTAAGGAACATTTCTATGAAAGTTTTGTCAAAATATCTGCAGAGGCTTGGCAGTAAATGGCATTTTTCAATTTTACCCATTATAAGTCTATGGAAAGTCTAAGTTGCCATAGCAACAAAACTAATGAGCCGATTTTCATAAAAAACACAAACTTTCAATCCCCCAGCCCAAGAATGTTACAGATAAAATTTGGGCCCAATCGGCCCAGTGGCTTCAGAGGAGATGTCGTTTGAAAGTGTTGACGCAGACGCAGACGACACAGGACAACTGCCTATCCTATAAGCTCCCCCGGAGCCTTCAGCTCTGGTGAGCTAAAAACAAAACGAGTTAACAAGTACCGGTAAATTAGAATGAGGATAATTTTATTGAAAATCATCATTTTAGGAGGTAAATTGTCACTTTTACAATCATAAATTACGTTTTACAGCTCTGTTAATGCGTTGGCATAAAACGAAATTTCTAACTGTGAAACTGCCTATTTACCTCCCCAAATACTATTTTGATTCTGACATTACAACCATCCCCTAAATTAGTCCTGTACAACAAGACCCTACTGACGTTCAGTCACTCCGTAGGGTCTTGTGTCCTTCCATACAAAAACTGGAAATTCTGAAAATCACACCAATATTTAATATTGGTGGCATGTTCAATAAAAAGGATATGATCATATGATGAATAACATGAAAATCTTACGTTTGGCAAAGCAGCTTTCTTGTTTTTAACCTGTAAGTGCATGTAAACGTAAACTTTTCACAAAACGCGACTCTGTACAGGGTCGCCGATGTAAACAATATGGCCGTTCATTTCCGTAATTTGTCCGGTGAATCCCGGTGATGATCGTAAAGGCAAAGATAAAACCCAGTACTTGATTCTCCGTACCGTGTATGAGAATAGAATAGAATTATTTCACCAATTATGGACCCTCGCGGGTACATAAAAACTACATGCAATGAGAATTTATTGTCTGTCTGCTTGGAATATTCGGAGGGGGCAATAATAAATGTGTTTGACCTTGTTGCTGCGAATCTGCAGTTTCTAGAACTGAAAATGGAGTAATTTACTGATATGAACTTAGGCACAGCCTTAATACTGTAGTGGTAGGATATGGAAGGGTAGGATAGGAGTAAGGGTAAGGTAGCAGTAGGGGCAGGGGTGGGGTAGAGGTAGGATAGGGTATTGTAGGGGTGGGGTAGGTTAGAGGTTACTGTTAGGGTAAGGTAGGGGGTAGGGTGGGTTAGGATAGGGGTAAGGGTATGGGTAGCGGAAGAGGTAGGTGCGAGGGAATGGGTATGGGAATGGATAGGGTTGGGGTAGGGGTATGGTAAGGGGTAGGGTTTATATGCATGGACAGTCCGACTCGCACTCTGCCTGGACAGGCTTAGATTTCTAAGAGGTTTACCAGCAATCATGTGCGGTCAGCATGATGCTCCCAATCTATTTTTCAAAGCCCCAATGGGCGAGGGCCGACAGTTGGGTTGGGCGGGGTAGGTGGTCTGGTAGTGGCAAGGGGTAGTGTAGTGGTAAGGGGTAGGATAGGGCAGTGTAAGGTTAAGGGTAGGAATGGGTTAGGGTTTAGGGCAGGGGTATGATAGAGGTAAGGGGTAGGGTTGGGTAAGGGGTAGGGGCTGGGATATCATATAGGAAAGGGTAGGGATATTGGGTGGCCAGGTATGGTAAGGGGTATGGGAATGTGGTAGGATAGGTGTATGGGGCAGGTAGGGGGTTGGGTAGGGGTATGGTTTGGGTAGGCAAGGGTATTGTGATGGAAGGGGTAGGGGCTGGGGTATGGGATGGGGGTAGGTTAGGGGTGGGGTAGGATAAGTGTAGGGGTATGGGGCGTGGTAGGGTATGGGTAGTCGAAGGGGTAGGGGTAAGAGGTAGGGGCTGGGGTATGGGATGTGGGTAGGTTAGGGGTGGGGTAGGGTAAGTGTAAGGGTAGGGGGCGTGGTAGGGTATGGGTAGTCAAAGGGGTAGGGGTAAGAGGTAGGGGCTGGGGTATGGGATGTGGGTAGGTTAGGGGTGGGGTAGGGTAAGTGTAGGGGTAGGGGTCGTGGTAGGTATGGGCAGCGGAAAGGGTAGGGGTAAGAGGTAGGGGCTGTGGTATGGGATGGGATGGGGGTAGGGTAGGGGTATGGGGCATGGTAGGGGAAGTGATAGGGTATTGGTCAGAGGTAGTGGCTATGGTATGGATATTGGTATGGTAGCGGTTGGGTAGGTAGGGGTAAGGGGTATGGTTGGGGTATGGTAGCGGAAGGGGTAGGTGCGAGGGAAAGGGGATGGGTATGGGGTAGGGTATGGGAATGGATATGGTTGGGGTAGGATATGATAGGGGAAGGGGTTAGGGGTATTTTTTTGGGGGGGGGGTTGGGTTTTACGGCCCTTTCAATATTATTTCACTCATATCAAGCCTATCGTTAATCATAGGTGGGCGAAAACCGGAGTACCCGGAGAAAAACCACCTGACCTCCCATTGCAGAACTTGGCGTCTCACACGTGACCCAAGCGAGGCTCGAACCCACGGCGGTGAGAGACCTAATGACTACGAGTCAGCGCTCTTATCCATTAGGCCACTGAGGCCCGTAGGGGTAGGCGTATGGGCTGGGGTATGGTAATTTGTTTGATTTGAGGTTTAACGTCCCCGTCAACACTGTAAAGGTCATTTTGGAGACGTTGCTTCCAATTTTGTGGGACTTTTACCCGACATTGAGATGAAATGACATCTCAAGCCCTGTCACCCAATGAAACCAATAGGGTTTATTAGCATGGACGGTCCGCCTCGCACCGCGGTTCCTGGACAGGCTTAGATCCTCCAAGCGGTTTACCAGTACTAGTGTGCGGGCCGGATTCAGCTCTGCGTGGAAGCATCATGCAGCCCATATATTTCTTCAAGCCCCTATGGGCGGGGGCTAAAGGGGTATGGTAAGGGGTAGGGGCTGGGGTATGGGTAGGGGTGAGGTAGGTGTAGGGTTAGTGGGATGGTGTATAGTAGGGGAAAGGGGTGGGAGTATTGTAGGGGAAGGGGGTAGGGTAAGGCTATGATAGGGGTGGGTAGAGGCTAGGGGGTGGTATGAGGAGGGTGTGTATAGGGTATAATTGGATAGGCTGTCCCCTTGCTTGATTCTTTCCTTGAAGAAATTGCCTTTCCTTTTACAACTACGCAGACAAAGCAAAACCATGTGATATAGTCGAAACCACTACAGCTTCTAATTTCAAATGAGTGACAGAATGCTTAAAACCTCTGTTTCTCTTTAAAAAAAATCCCTGGCAACATGCAACCCAAACAACAGCTATGTTTGATGTTGTTCTATTCAGATCAGTTTTTCTGCGAACAGTGACATCACTGGTTTCGGCAGGAATCGAAACATCCCGAAGTGAAATCCAATATGGTGGACGGATAAAAAACAGTACCTAACGTTTCGTGGATGTTTTTAGGATAATATTGAATATTTTTGGGCTTATTTTGAACAGAGAACGACACAGAACAAAACAGTTCTGTGACTTATATCGGATGACATTATAAAACCAGTGATTTTCCCGTTTCTTAACGGAATTTCCAGTTTTTCGCGGTTGGGACTCATGACCTTACAGGAAAACAGCGTAGCGTAATGTATGGAAGGTCATGAGTTCAGGACTACCCCTAAATATACATCATTAATTGCTGAATGGTTGTTTTTTGTTTTTACAGGTCTGAAAGATGACGCTTCAGATCAGCTGATAGAAGAAGTCTGATTAGTCCACTTGTTAGTCATATAAGAAGTCCTATGCTTCCTGGCAAATGATCAAGCAATTGCATAGAAGACAAATTGCAAAGCACTATTTTACAGAATTTTCAGTCTTAACTATTAACGCATAATACAGTCAAACTTCAATGGCTCAATGGGACAATTTGTTTGAGACAGGGTTAGTTTGAGCCACACAGGGTTAATCATAGCACCAGGATGGGAGGCATAATAGAAATATCTTTTCAATTCACGTGAAGTGTCAAGATTTATTTTCCTAAAAAAATATGGAAAAAAATACATTGTCATCTAGTTTTTCTGTGGTGTTTTAAGGGTTAAAGTTTTGGTGGTGCCTTTTATCTTTCTCTCTCTCTTTCTTATATTTCTTTTTTTCTGTGTAATTTTTAAGAGTACCTGATAAACTTCAGTCCAGAACCTGTGTTTTAATCTCTTCTTCGTTTTTCTCATTCGTTTGTTGTCCTTGAAGGAGTCAAGATGTGTTAGGACACCCATGATCTTTGGGAAACCGTGAACTTGTACAATGTTTAAAAACTCAAAAGTCTCCATCTCAAAACCAAAACTAGCATCAACTAACAACAGGACCTGCAAAAAGAGAAGAAATATTCAACTGCCTGTCACATTTGTTTAACCCATTTAGTTCCAGAAACCCCAAAACAGGTACTCTGGCAAACAGTGCATGCCCAGATCGGTCCTCCACTGTTTGCTACAAGCTCAGTCATTTTCCAAGTAATTTTTGAAGAAAACACAATCTGACACCCCTAAATTTTGAAGTGGACTCCTGCCATTTATAAGGAGGAAGATACCATTGGTACAAAAAGGGTTAACAGTCACTTACTGTGTACAGTGGATGTTGTTGTATGGTTGGTTGTTTTTTTTTTGTTTTTTTTTTCAGTTTAACAGCCCAGTCAACACTATCAAGGTCAAATCAAGCTGGTCAGTTTATCTGACCACACTTTTCCAGGACAGACCTATACATAAGTGGTTAATAAGTTCAGTGCACATTCCTTCGCCATAAACTGACAACAGTCACACTTAAATCACTGGAAGGGAGAGAATGACCATAGAAAATATTTCATGATCAACCACCAAAAATAAGATCGAACCTATAATCTCTTGATCACTAATCAGACATAGTGTCTGGAAAGTTTTGTTAGTTTGTTTGATTTGAGGTTTAACGTCCCTGTCAACACTGTAAAGGTCATTTTGGAGACGTTGCTTCCAATTTTGTGGGACTTTTACCCGACATTGAGATGAAATGACATCTCAAGCCCTGTCGCCCAATGAAACCAATAGGGTTTGTAAGCATGGACGGTCCGACTTGTGCGCACCGCTTTGCCTGGGCAGGCCTAGATCCTCTAAGCGGTTTACCAGTACTCGTATGCCGGTCGGATTCAGCTCTGCGTGGAAGCATCATGCAGCCCATATACTTCTTCAAGCCCCAATGGGCGGGGGCCGATGTGTGTCTGGGAAGTCCTGTTTCACATGATTATTGCAGAGTAGACATTCATTGCCAGACTGAACTAGGTCTGCACTGTTTCCTTTTTGCTTCAGGACTTCTTGGGAGCAAACAGTGCAGACCCAGATCAGACTGCTCCTGAAGGAGCAGTCTGATCAGGGTCTACACTGTTTGCCATTCTGTCTACACTTTATGGACTCCTTGATGGATTGTGAAACAAATTTGTTAAAAGTTTAGGAGAATTACAGGTCCAAATTTTCGGGATTTTTATGATAAGTTATGAGTCATGACAAGCAGCAATGTGCATTATAACAGATGCTCCTAGCAGAGGATCAGCTTGGTTGATAATTATGGTTAGTTGATCATCATCCACTTGAATAAACTGATGGACAACCTGAGCTGAGTCCAACCACTAGCAGTGGCAGCTTGTGTGTTTATATAGCAACAAATAAGGTCGGTGTTTTGTGATAACTGAAGGATAATGTTCTTTATTTTTCCATAAAAACCTATGTTGTAGGTATTCATTAGAACTGCCTCAACCTATGTTGTGGGTATTCACTAGAACCACCTCAACAAGGCGCTTATGGAGAACTGACAAAAAATATCCTTCAAATATCACAAAATACCCACCTTATAGGTGCTATGTGTTTACTTACCAGATCAGCTATTTTTGCAATGTCAATCATGCTGTTGATATCATTGTTACATTCTATGAGGGTCAGCCTCCTTTGTTTGCCTGAAACAGTAAAAGCCTCCAAATTAGAACAAACCGAAACAACATTTCATCTCAATGGTAAAGGTCAAACAAAATCAAAAGCAATGTCTTCAAAATAACCTAAAGGGTGTTGAGGGGGTGTAAAACCTCAACACAAACAAACAAACCGAAACAAGAGTCTTTGGCCTTTAAAGTCTTGGACAGAATGATCAGAATATACCACACTACTAAACTTAACTCTCTGCACCCTGTACATTACCTGAATAATATATTCATTCAATTCACAAACTGCATGACAAACAGTGTATATCTTGATCAGATGACTTCTTCAGAAGCCATCTGATCTGTATCTACACCATTTGCAAAGGAAGGGGTTGCCATGTTCAGTGGAATAACAGTTAATCCATATATGCCTGGGATCCCTGGCAGTCTTGACCGAATCTAATAGCAGTGGTTTCTTCGAGTGGTAGTGCTTGAGAAGTTATTTTATCTCAATGTCAGGTAGAAATCCCACAAAACAGGAAGCAAATGCCTCTAATATTATCTAAATAGTGCTGACAGGGATTAAAACCTCAACACAAACAAACAAACAAACAAAATCTGCATGGACCTTCTACAGGCTCTGTCTGGGCAATAAAAAATGCAATACTATATTTACCGTATGTATTTGGACAGACAGGCCTGAGCAAACAGTATAGACCCAGATGAGATGCCACAGAATGTGGCATCTCATCTGGGTCAACACTGTTTGCCACTCATCCCGCTATTCTAAGACACAACATCGGGTAATAAATTATACATGTTCAAATTTTAGAACAAGTGTGGTAAGAAGTTGAGGTGTCTGAATAGTTAGGTTAAATATGGCAGGAGCAGACTCCAGCCAAATTGATCTGTCTTGACCAGTCAGACAGGTCTTCTAGAAAGTTTCATCACGTAGATCAATAAATATTCAGTGATGAGCAAATATGGGTGGGGGAGGGGGGCATAAGTTGTTACAGCCAGACTTCAGTAGCTCAAATACTATCGGGCCGATGAAAGTTTTATTCAAGATATGGGGTAGTTCGAACTACTGAGGTTTATCAGACCCAGGTCATTTGACTTAATGATATGCAGGCCAACCTGTATTAAGCAAGCACCTACATGATAACCAAAATGTGCCTGTATAAGGCAGGATCTTACTAAATACATGTATTTTAATACACTGCTTTTCTTGGAAAGTGACTGCAAGCTTTCTTAAGACTGGTTGCTTACTTAATAAAGGTGGCCACAGACGCGATTCTAATGAGTACAAACAACTTTGTTTTTCATTTCATGATAAAATCCTACATATATGCATTTATCATATGACGTCACGTCTAAGAATGTAATAACGCCATGTATTATTTTCGATAATCCATTAGTGGATTAAATATGCAAATTAGCGAGATCAGTCCCGTAACGTTACATGTACGACGTCGCGTTTACCAATGGCGGAATATGGACATTTTTGTCAACAAATCATGAAAAAATGTGTTTTTTATGTCATATGATAAAAAGAATCTTGCATTCATGTCCATGTATTATTGAATTTATTAAACTCGTTGAGAAAAAAGCCTCGCATTTTATCCCTTTTCCTCAACTCGTTTAATAAGCCTTGCATTTTATCCCTTTTCCTCAACTCGTTTAATAAATTCAATAATACATGGGCACTCATGTAAGATCCTCTATATCTTGAGCTATGGCAAGAATTGAGCTCAAATTTGCAATTGTAAATGAGTGACCTGTGTTCGCGTTATCAAAGTTTCACTGTAGACTGTCCTCTGAGTAAATTTTGTTTACTCCTTTTAATCTGGTAGGTTTATCAGACCCAAACCATACAATGTCAATCACAACAATTGTCATCTGCTTTGCCGTCTGCCGGTTAACTTAAAAGTAACTTTTTGCAAACAGTTTGAACCCAAACCAGACTGGGAGCAGTCTGATTTGGGTCCACACTGATTGCCTGTATGCAAAAATATTTTTGAAAAGTTTGCAAAAAAATTCAGCAGACAACATAAGCAGAAGACATTTTAAGATGTAGTTTGTCTCGGTGTCTTAAGGGTTCAGAGACGAACCAAGAATCAATATGATTACCTGACACCACTGTCACTGGTCCCTGAATCTTTGACAATTTCTGTTTTGTAAAGTTCTTTACCACACATCTCAGGAGCGTTGTTTTTCCAACTTTCGGTGGTCCCACAATACCGACTATGACAGGAGGTGGTTCCACTGGTGTTCTGTCTACCACAGGGATATGCTGTTTCTTTGTCTTGATATCCTGGGTTCTGATATGACAAATACATTGACAAGTATATGCATAAAGGATCTTAATTGAGTAGCCATTTCATGTGAAACATAAAATTATGTCGAGTTCATAAATTTAATATGAAATTACCATGAGTGTAAGATCAGACAATTTGATCTAGGTCCACATTGTTTGCTCAGGAGTCAAAAATGACTTCTTTTTGTCTAAATATTTCACGTTAACATGGCAGTTCTGTGAAGCATTGGTTGTCTGGAGTGGTCTGGTGCATGCACTGATGCAATTAGAAAATATGTTCTATAAAAGGGTTATCCTTTGGAAGCAAGGAATACACCACAGAAGTGAAATATATGGCGTGTACATGTTTTCTGGGCCAGACTAGCTAGTTTCGGCCAATTAGGCCTCATCAGTGACCCTCAGATATTTTCAAAATTCCACAATGGAATCAATGATCCCAAGGACAAGAAAATATAATCTTCACTATGATGTAGGGCAGGGAGACGTTTTACCTCCGCCACACATTCCCACACACCAGCTGTAGTGAAGTTAAATATGTTCTATAAAAGGGTTATCTTTTGGAAGCAAGGAATACACCAGAGAAGTGTAAAATATGGAGTGTACGTTTTCTGGGCCAGACTAGCTATTTTCGGCCAATTAGGCCTCATCAGTGACCCTCAGATATTTTCAAAATTCCACAATGGAATCAATGATCCCAAGGACAAGAAAATATAATCTACACTATGATGTAGGGCAGGGTGACGTTTTACCTCCGCCACACATTCCCACACACCAGCTGTAGTGAAGTTAAATATGTTCTATAAAAGAGTTATCCTTTGGAAGCAAGGAGTACACCAGAGAAGTGAAAAATATGGAGTGTACATGTTTTCTGGGCCAGACTAGCTAGTTTCGGCCAATTAGGCCTCATCAGTGACCCTCAGATATTTTCAAAATTCCACAATGGAATCAATGATCCCAAGGACAAGAAAATATAATCTACACTATGATGTAAAGTCTGATCATGAAAAGTTAACATTGTGTATATTTCTAAAGTTTCGGTCAGAGCTTTTATTCAGGATCCCTATAACAGTGAAATATATACAAACCTGTATAACAGTTTTGGATACATCCCGAAATGTATAGATTATTGTCATTTTTTTAATTTAATCCATACATTTGTTTGGATATAACATAGTTGTTTAACCCATTGTATGCTAGTGGACTCTTCCATTGCTATGTGTTGCACAAGTCAATTGGTCATTTAAGCGGTGTCAGGCCTATTTTTATCATTTTTATTCTATTTTTGATGGAAAATTCTTTTAGCAAATAGTGCAGGCCCTGATCAGACGCCGCGTTCTGCGGCGTCTGATCTGGGCTTGCACTGTTTGCCAAGCTACCCCTTTAAGGGTTTCCCACATGCAATAGGTTAAATTCTAACAATTTCTGCGTTGGACCCCAACAACTGTATATTAGTGTTTTAACGGGGTTGACGTGTAACAAATGTAATTAGGTTGTGTTGTGTTACTAACCTTTGATGGAAAATTCTTTTAGCAAATAGTACAGGCCCTGATCAGATGCCGCGTTCTGCGGCATCTGATCTGGGCCTGCACTGTTTGCCAAGGTACCCCTTTAAGGGTTTCCCGCATGCAATGGGTTAAATGCAATGGGTTAAATTATAACAATTTCTGCTTTGGACCCCAACAACTGTTTATTAGTGTTTTAAGGGTGTTGACGTGTAACAAATGTAATTAGGTTGTGTTGTGTTACTAACCTCTGAACGATCTTGAGAGCTTTTCTGGCATGCTGGACAGAGAAAGCTTTAGGATTTCTCTGTTGTGCAGTGAGCTCCTGCTCATGTCCAACTTTTGCTTTCTTTTTCAGTGCCTTTGGACCAGCCTTTCTTGGCCGGTGGACCTTCTTCTCGTGTTTTTCATCCATTCTCCTTCTTGACCTTTATTTCTTTCATTTGACCATATGAGGCTGAGTTCTGTAAAATAAAAGGTGCTGGTTGTTTTGCAAATTAGAATACTGGATTAGAATTATTCCTTCTGACTTAAGAATCAAAAGATGTCTGGCCCTGGGACTATTATATACGCACCGGAAATAGAAACTATACACTCATTTTTAAGTTGTCACTGTCAAAATATTTTAATGAAATTTGAATTTCAATTATATAAATTATCACCAGTGAAATGTCTTATTTATCGAATAAAATGTTAAATGATATCTGCGGTTTAACGGGTAAAGTCACAGGTTCAAAGGAAGGGTCCAAATCTTGCTATTCAAGTTTCCATTGAGTCAAATGTTTTGTGTCGCGAATGTGAATGTGTCCAGGATTTTTGCCCAGTCATTAATAACTGAGCTCAACTGAGTTTCACAACTATGCCTTTTCCTAAATGCATGTTGTCTGTCTGAAAGAAGTTTATGTTCATCCAAGTGGGCCATGATGTTTGAGCAGACTATATGTTCAAGCAATTTACACAGAACACAAGTCAGAGACATGGGGCGATAATTACGGGCAAGAGCCCTATCTCCTTTTTTGAAGAGTGGGAAAATGTTCGCTAGAAGCCATTCTTTGGGGATTTCACCCGTATCAAGAGACTGTTGAAACAGGTGAGCACAAACTGGACCTAACTCTGTTGTTAGTTCCTTCAGGACTCTAGGATGTAGCTCATCAGGTCAGCTTTAGTGGGGTTTAAGCCTTTAAGTAGCTTGATCACTCCTGCCAATGACTCAACTATATTATCCATGAATGGGGCCGATCTTCTAGTCAATGGCACCTCTGTGAACTCAGTTTTATTAAACGCATCATGGAATTGACCAACTAGTTCTTCTGCCCTTTTAGAGTCTGATTCTGCAACCCTGTTCCCTCCTCTTTTATTCTGTTGAGGCGGTTCTATCGAACCCCCATAATCTTAGTTTCAAGCACAAGCTCTGAACAGATGGAGAAGTTCACAACAAGAAACTAGAATCGTGCAGTCGATGGCAAGCCATCGCATATCCCAACGCTTCCCTGCGGGCCCCGTCCCCTGGGCCATCCCCTAGGGGTGTTTGACCCCAGGGGTAAAATTTGGATTGTGATGTATTCTACTATTCATGCCGTTTGATTTAATATGCTACACGACCATGTTCTGAAAACTTTATTTTTTATCCCCAAGGTGCCCCACCCCTGGCCCCACTCCCAGGGGTAGGATCAAAATTCCGAAAGTGTTATGCACTCCCCAGACCAAAATTTTATCAGTTCCCAAAGTTTCAAGTTTCTATTTATAATGGTCTAGGAGGAGTTATCCGGTAACAGTAATGTATGGGGGTAAAGGGGTCAAAATCAGTTTTTGACCTCTGGTGACCTCAAAATTGACACAAGGGGTCAAATTTTGGTTGTAATGTTTTTTACTCACCATGCTGTTCGCTTTGATATATTACACGACCATGTTCTGGAAATTTTAATTTTTGACCCCCGCGGGCCCCACCCCCTGGGCCCACCCATAGGGGTGTGATCAAAATTCCGAAAGTGTCATGCACTCCCCAGACCAAAAATCTTTCAGTTCCCAAAGCTTCAAGTTTCTATCTATAACTGTCTAAGAGGAGTTATCCGGTAAAGGGGTTAAAATCAGTTTTTGACCTCTGGTGACCTCAAAATTGACCCCAGGGGTCAAATTTTGGTTGTAATGTTTTCTACTCATCATGCAGTTCACTTTGATATATTACACGACCATGTTCTGGAAATTTTGATTTTTGACCCCTGCGGGCCCCAACCCCTGGGCCCACCCGTAGGGGTGTGATCAAAATTCCGAAAGTGTCATGCACTCCCCAGACCAAAGATCTATCAGTTCCCAAAGTTTCAAGTTTCTATCTATAAAGGTCTAGGAGGAGTTATCCGGTAAGACGGACGTACGTACGGACGACGAAGACCATTACAATATCCCCACTTTTTCTTCGAAAAGCGTGGGGATAATGAAAAAACCCTTGATATTTTCTTAACAAACAGACCTTCACTCATCCAGAAGTGCAAGCCAGCTCCAAGAGTCAGTGACCATGACATAGTTTTTGTCGAGAGCAATATCTCAGCCCTTCGCAGTAAACCACCACAGCGACAGATCTTCTTGTGGAAATGGGCTGATTATTCCGGCATGAAAGAAAGCGTCTGCCAAGCGGTAGACACTTTTGCGGAAGAGATTTATACTTCGACAGACATCAACAAACTTTAGGTAGACTTCAAAGATATTTGTCTTCATGCCATCGAGGCCCATGTCCCCACAAAGATGTCTTTGACAAGATTCCACCAACCATGGGTAAACCGTAACATCAAAAGGCTATCCAGACGCAAGAGGAAAGCCTAATGACGTGTTCAGCAAACAGGCCTCAGCGAGGACATTCAGAAGTACAAGGATTTGCAGAAAGAGACACAGTACCACTGTAGGAAAGCCTACAACAACTATGGTATGTGGAAGACCTTGTCTCAGGAGATGGAAACAATCCAAAGAAGCTGTGTCTTCATAAAAGGAAAGATGTATGACAACAGCGGCATTTCACCTCTGAGGAAAGATGGAGTTACACACAGTGACCCCCAGCTGAAAGCTACTATCCTCAACGACCAGTTTGTCAGCTCCTTCACAGAAGAAGACACAACTAGTCTACCTTCTCTAGGACCCAGCCCTTACCCTGATGTCCCAGAATTCACCATCGACATTGAGGGTGTGAACAAATTACTTCAAGGCTTAAATCCACACAAAGCATCTGGCCCAGACACTACCCTCCAGGTTCCTTAAAGAAGCTGCAACAGAAGTGGCTCCTGCTCTTCAGCTGATATTCACAGCCTCATTACTGCAGGGTAAAGTTCCAGATGACAGCCGAAGTCACGCCCATCTTCAAGAAAGGCGACCGCAGCACACCTTCAAACTACAGGCCGATTTCTCTGACAGCCATCTGCAGCAAGGTGATGGAGCACATCCTTCACAGCCAGATAAAACATCACCTGGATTCACACAACATCCTTTCCGACCAGCAACACGGCTTCTGCAAGAAACGGTCATGTGAAAGTCAACTTATCCTGACAATCCAAGACCTGGCGTCCAGCTTAGAAGAGGGAGAACAGATTGACGCAGTCCTACTGGACTTCAGCAAAGGATTTGATAAGGTCCCTTATCAGCGCCTCTTGCTGAAGCTCCACCACTTTGGCGTAAGAGGTCCTCTACTAGCATGGATAGAGAGTTTTCTCACCGGTAGGAGCCAGAAGGTCCTTGTTGAAGGGAAGACCTCCTCATCAGTGCCAGTTGTCCCAGGAGTTCCGCAGGGCACCGTCCTAAGGCCCTCTTTTGTTCCTCCTATACATCAACGACCTCCCAACCGGAGTTTCCTCTACCACCAGGCTCTTTGCTGATGACAGTCTCCTCTACAGGAAGATAAAAAGTGAGGAAGACCAGCGCATCCTACAGGAAGACCTGCTGCACTTAGAGGAATGGGAAAGGGATTGGCAGATGTCCTTCAACCCAACCAAGTGCGAGGTCATCAGAATTTGCAAGAGGAGGAACCAGCTAGTCTGCTTCTACACCATCCATGGACATCAAGTCGCCACTGTAAAGTCAGGGAAATATCTAGGCGAACACTTACAGACAACCTCTCCCGGAATGCTCATGTCGACCAGGTCACCAATAAGGCCAACAACACTGTCGTTCCTCCAAAGGAACCTCTCCAGTTGCCCAAGGCAAACCAAAGCACAGACCTACCAAACCATGGTCCGCCCGATACTGGAATATGCGTCAACAGTCTGGGATCCGTACACCCAAACCAATGTCAACTTGTGGAAGCTGTCCAGCACCATGCTGCAAGATTCGTAACAGGGGACTACCGCACAACAAGCAGCGTATCAGAGATGATCACTGACCTCGGCTGGGAAACCCTGAAGCAAAGACGCACACCGGCAAAACAGGTCTTAATGTACAGGATTACCCACGACCTTATTGACATCCAAGCCCCACAGCTTCTCCATCCAGTCGCTCTCAATACAAGAGGTCACTCCCTGCGCTTCCTGGTATCCTATTGCAGGATCGATGCTTACCGGTGCTCGTTCTTTCCACCTCGGATACGTCTCTGGAACCAGCTGCCGAGTCCATTGTCACAGCGCCAACCTTGGAGACCTTCAAGGGAGGGCTGACCGGTCACCCATAGTCAGCAGAGGATTGTTTTTATCCGTTTTTTTAGCCGCGCCCCAGACGCACGGTCACCTCGTAAATAGTTACAGTGTGATGATGCTCCAGAGAGGGCCCTTCACTTATTGGAAGAAGAAGCAAAAATAAGAAAAATATCACGTTTCATCTCACAATTTCCATTTTTGGTCAAAAAATTGATAACGTATTTGAATAACAGTGTTTTCATAAAGAATGCCACCAACGTACGATCAGATCGTGGAGAACCATGTATATCATGAACTATATTGTTTTCTATAGGTTTACATTTGGTTTTACAAGTGGAAATGTAAAATATCATAAAAATACACCTATTCTAAAATATTGAATTTTTCACCACCCAAATATGAAAAATTTCTGATGAAACATAAACATATTTTTCTTATTTCTGCTATAAACATAGATTGTGGGTACTCGTTAGAACCACATTGACAAGGTGATTCTAACAAGCAGGATTCACAAGGCAGCTCACCCCTCAAAAAGGATGATCAGCTGCACACCGAAAATGCTCAAAAGGCCAATATCCTTAACTGCCAGTTTCGATCGGTGTTCACTCCAAAGTCCCCCCTAACGCTTAAACAGCTATGCCAGCAGAAAGTCCGAGACCTCCAAGCAGGGCTCGAGTAAATGTCGGTTCTCCGGTTCTGAACCGATTTTGGGTTTACTGAACCGATTTTAACTGAAAAAGAAGTTTAAAAATCGGTCTATAATTCAATAAAATTTTCAAAAAATCGGTTCAAAAATTTTCGCTAAAACATCGTTGTAAAAACAAGCTGACCGTTTGCCACTGATAATCCAAGCATGTTTACAAAAATAGCCTACAGCACAAGGTGTTAGACTGGTTCATTATCTAACTAGGTGAAAACCGGACAAGTCCACGTCGGGTTCTTTGATCTTATCGCAGCGAAATTTGACCTGTGTGTTAAAATTATTCAACCGTGAACAATGGCCTCAGGCGTTATCGGCATGCTAGCAGGGTGAGAAAATTACGTCAATCAATGCAGGACATACGCTAGTTTGTTTACACAAGTCATTAATTTATGGCTTACTATAGAACCGGTATTTAAATATATAATTGTTTTTTTTTTTCACAGGGCGCAATTTTCAATACACACCTGTCATGTCTGTTAAGACTTCCAGAGAAAATGCCTTTATTTTCACCCTTTCTTAACGATATTTCTATTTAAGAAATACGCTCCATTGAAACCAATAACATAAACCACGTGTGTATTATGCCCTTGAATGAATTAAAATGATACCGCATGACGTCGTTTTCCGATCATGTGCCATCAATATCGGTCGCTGTTTGTAGACAAAGCGAATTCTTTCAGGCTTGTGTGATCGTGAAATATGTATTTATATTCTTTAGAACTCGGTTTGGCCACGTAAGATTTTCAATGACTTGTTCAGCCATGTTTTGGTTTGAGAGTAAAGAAATGTTTTTCGATTTTTTAACCCGTTCAAAACGATTTTTTTTTAGAAATCCGCTCTATTAAAATCAGTGACATAAAACTGGTGTGTGTGTGTTACGTCCGTGACTGCATTAATGTGTATTGTGTAAAAGGAAACGGTATATGACGTCATTTTCCGACCACGTGGCTGCAATCGGTCGCCACTTGTAAACAAAGCAACTTGGGCAAAATAAAGATGCGTGAAATGAGAGAAATATTTTAAAGGTTTTAAAAAAGGGCATAAAATATAGTGACCATCGAGCTGATCTTTGACTGCACCACGCCAGCGGTCTTCAGGTGCTGAGTGACCCGGATATTGGGAAAATGAAAGTAGATGAAATCTGGCGTAGAAAATGAAAGTAGATGATATCTGAACTATGTGAGCAATAATTGCTGTTTATAATCGAGATACTGGTGCTTATATTCGTTGACAAGTGTAAGAGCAATACTGGTTTGTCATTCGTTACGCTAATAACACATTTTGAAATTGCAAATCACCAAGGATGTTTACGGAAATTACCGAAACCGATCGGTAATTTCCGTAATGTTTTGGCGAAATCTGGCTGGACCGATTTGGATTCTTCAGTTTCTCGAGCCCTGCCTCCAAGAATCAGGTCACCTTACCCCAGAAAATGTCCCCCCCCCCTGATGCCAGGAACAAGTATAAAAACATGACCGACATTGACATTTCAATGAATGGCATCCTGAAATTACTGCAAGGCCTAAACCCAGACAAAGCCCCAGGACCTGACTGCATCAAACCCCTATTCCTTAAGAAGCTCAGTCGTGAGGTCGCTCCCATCTTACAGGTTATATTCTCTAGGTCCCTACAGGAAGGTTCCCTGCCCTCTGATTGGTTGAAGGCAAATGTTTCGCCTATCTTCAAAAAGGGAGATAAAACATGCCCGGCCAACTACAGGCCTATATCTCCCTTACATGCATCCTATGTAAGTTACTTGAGCACATAGTGACCTCAAATTTAGTGAAGCATCTGGATCAACACAATATCCTCTATGACCTCCAGCATGGCTTCCGTGCCATGAGGTCATGCGAAACTCAACTCACTATATGCTTATTGAGGAATTGCACCAAAACCTATCTGACAGCAAACAAACAGACCTCATACTGCTGGATTTCAGCAAGGCATTTGACAAGGTGAGCCACGAGAAACTAATTTACAAGCTCCATGGCTATGGTGTCAGAGGTGGAACCTTGTCCTGGATTAAGGCTTTCCTTAATGGTAGGTCACAGACTGTGGTCCTTGAGGGGGATTGCTCTGAGGAGGTACCAGTAACATCAGGTGTCCCACAGGGATCTGTCCTCGGACCAATCCTCTTCCTGGTCTACATAAATGACCTGCCTGAAAAGGTTAAGTCTCAGGTGAGACTCTTCGCCGACGACACAGCTGCCTACCTTGCCATTACAAAGCCTGCTGAGTCCAAGCAGTTACAGGACGACCTCAAAACTCTCGAAGACTGGGAACTCGACTGGAACATGGAGTTCAACCCAGGTAAATGCCAGGTCATTCGAGTAACATGAGCTAGAGAACCCATCCCAACTCAGTACACCCTACATGGCCAAACACTTGAGGCTGTGTCCTCTGCCAGGTACTTGGGCGTGGACATTTCTAGCGACCTGTCCTGGAAGCCCCACATTCAAAGAATAACAAACAGTGCTAACAAGTCCCTTGGATTTCTGAGAAGGAACCTTAAGGCCAAAAGCCCAGATCTTAGAGAGATAGCTTACAAGGCTATTGTCCGCCCCCAGCTGGAATATGCTGCACCAGTCTGGGACCCTTACACCCAGGAAGATATTCAAAGGATTGAGATGGTCCAGAGACGGGCGGCTCGATGGGTCTTGAGGGACTATTCTCCCTATTCTAAAGTCTCAGACATGCTGGGAAAACTGGGCTGGCGCACTCTAGAGCAACGGCGTGCTGATTCACGACTGGTCCTCTTTTACAAGATAGTCCACAGTCTGGTTGCAATCCCTATCCCTACATATGTGATCCCCCTCAATCGATGCTCCCGGACAACCCATTCATTGGCTTTCAGACAACTCTATGCTCGAACTGATTATTACAAATACTCGTTCTTCCCGTTGGCAATAGTGCAGTGGAACAATCTTCCGGCCAGCATTGCAACCCTGACAAGCCTTGACAGCTTCAAACTGGCTGTCAGTCAGGAGTACCACCACAGACCTTAAATATAAACACCATTGTTTTTATCCTCACTTTTTCTTGTTTCTACTGTATAATACACTAACACTATGCACTTTTACTCTGTTCTTACTATCCGCTTGATTTTAACTCCTTTCTTTTATCGCATGTTGCGGGGAACCCGGCACGTAATACTCATTTGAGGGTGTATGCCGTATGGAGAGATAGATAGTACCAACAATCTATGTTTTTAGCAAACAGAGTTGGGTACTTGTTAAAACAGCAATGTGATGTCACAGTCAATTCCAACACCGTCCCAAATACAGCATCGGTTTCCGCATTCTTTTATCGTGGATAAGGTTTGGTATTAAAAATGATAAATGCTCAAACTTTCTGTGAAAATACCTATCCACCTTCCAAACTGATTCTCGAAACAAAAACATTGTATTTTAGGACCTAAATGCTGCTAGGGACTGAGTTTTTAGTGGCGGAGTTGAATGAGCGCTTTGGTGCAGTGGTAGCGCATTGACTTTGTGATCAAGAGGTTGCAGGTTCGAGCCTCACGCTGACCAAAGTGTTGTGCCCTTGAGCAAGACCATCATTGTTTGATTTGAGGTTTAACGTCCCCGTCAACACTGTAAAAAGGTCATTTTGGAGACGTTGCTTCCAATTTTGTGGGACTTTTACCCGACATTGAGATGAAATGACACCTCAAGCCCTGTCGCCCAATGAAACCAATAGGGTTTATTAGCATGGACGGTCCGCCTCGCACCGCGGTTCCTGGACAGGCTTAGATCCTCTAAGCGGTTTACCAGTACTAGTGTGCGGGCTGGATTCAGCTCTGCATGGAAGCATCATGCAGCCCATATATTTCTTCAAGCCCCTATGGGCGGGGGCTGAGCAAGACCATCATCCACATTGACATTGCTTTAAAAAAAAAAAAAAAGTACTGGTTACCACCCAGGAAATCCTGCTCGTAATGCTCAGATGTGAGCGAGTAGCAGTAATAGGAGAGAGAAAAAAAGAGAAATGGGGGCCGGGTTTGCTGGAGGCCGGGTTTGCTAGGGATATCCAAAAATCAACTGATGGGTGGCCAGCCAAATGACATCCATACACCATGACATCGTGATTTCATTTATTCACTTATTTACGTTCTCGGCTAACGGTATGAAATGTTTTCATTGAGAAACTGCTTATTGGTCTGTAAAATCATTTACCGTATAAATCACACACGTGTTTTTGCCACTGAAATCAAGGCAGCAGGCACAGACCGCATGCACTGATTGTCTGGTAATTATTGAAGATAAAAACCGGGATTTTTGATCGCATGCACTTATTGTTTGGTAATTGACTAAAATCCGGTATCATATTCCGGTATCTTATCACTTTTCCACCTACAACTGTCTACTACTGCTACTACTACTACGACTACTACTACTACTTATAATAAACGCAATGATAAAAATAAAACGTTTCGTCAGTCAATCTAATACAAGTGTAAGTAAGCTACACCTGTTTTTTCTTATACAGCTACTACTACTACTACTACTACTACTACTACTACTACTACTACTACTGCCGCTGATTTTAATAATGAAATAACAGCAGCTGCGGCAGTAGTAGTACTTTAGCGTTTACCGGGTCGTCCACGAAGTGAAGCAATGCTGACACCAATCCAGGTAGTACTGACCGCAATTACCGTTGCTTAACTTCGTGAATAAACTAGCCACTGCACAGGCTGTCTAAGTGGTACATATCAATAACTATTACAATCCCATCCCACCCCCTCGTGTGTGTGTGCGTGCGTGCGTGCGTGCGTGTGTGCGGTGCGTGCGTGCGTGCGCGTGTGTGTGTGTGTGTGTCGCCACAGCAACAGCTTAGCTCATACGCAGACGGGAGCGAACCCACAACCCCTGGTTTATGAGGCAAGTAGCATAACCACTACGTCGCGGAGGATTATTTTGTAGTAGTAGTAGTAGTAGTAGTAGTAGTAGTAGCGGTATCTTATTAGAGAAGGTTGGGGAATACTGTCCACGATGGGCCTTCAAGGTTGGCCGCTCTACTTCGTTTAACACGTCACCGACGCTACTTTTTTGGCCATTGTCGGCAGATCCAACCAGCAACCTTCTTCTGTCATAAAGGGAGTCATCGTTTGCTGGGGCCCCTGTGCGTGAAGACTCAGCCCATGTGTACTTTACGGATCCCTGCCTTAATTAGGCTTTATCATGATAGTGTATGTTTTTAGGACTGCCGCGTCTTTATATTGCGAGCGTCAGTATAGCCATTTGGCCGGATAGAAGTTATCCAGCTAGCAGGATGCTGTATCCGGAGGAGCCGTCTTCCACGCTGACCGAGTCACACAACAGTGATCGGACGGGCTGTCCCTCCAGTTTCCGCTGCTCGAACATCCATACCACTGCCTTATGGAATAGTCATCCCCGTCTGACCGCATAATGGCAGTTATCACGACCTCCCATCCTTCGGAGGATAAAGTGATCAAAGAGACTCGCAATTCATACTGGGTCACACCCAAGTGCTAGGCTTCTGGGCTCAGCCCAGATGGGGAAAAGGGGCAGACTTCACTTCTCACATAGGTTCATCTCATGGTCTTGTATCGCCGTCTTGCAGGGTTCACTAGCAGGATCCGGTACCCAGAGGACCCCTCTACCACACAGACATACCATTGCCTTATGCGGCCCCCGCCCACAGGGGCTTGAAGAAATATATGGGCTGCATGATGCTTCCACGCAGAGCTGAATCCGGCCCGCACACTAGTACTGGTAAATCGCTTAGAGGATCTAAGCCTGTCCAGGAACCGCGGTGCGAGGCGGACCGTCCATGCTAATAAACCCTATTGGTTTCATTGGGCGACAGGGCTTGAGATGTCATTGCATCTCAATGTCAGGTAAAAGTCCCACAAAATTGGAAGCAACGTCTACAAAATGACCTTTACAGTGTTGACGGGGACGTTAAACCTCAAATCAAACAAACAAACATCATTGCCTTATTGTAAGTTATCATCATTGGGCAAAATAAAGGTTACTAGTATCCCGGGATACTCATCCTGTGGAGGATAAAGAGGTCAGAGGGACTGGCGACGAACACTGGGAAACAACCAAGCGCTTTACTTCCGGGCTGGGCCACAGGGGGTTCGGACTTCACTTCTCACATTGGTTAACCGCATGGTCTTCGCAATCTAGCCGGATAACAGAGGTTATCCCGCGATACCAACTAGCAGGACCCGTACCAAGAGGGCCCCCAGGATCCGGTACCCAGAGGGTCCGTCTACCACAAAGACCGGGTCACACTTCAGTGCTAGGTATTGCTCTATCTGAAGTTTACGCTGCTCGAACACGCCTACCTCCCGCTTAAAGAATCGTTATCCCCGTGTGGCCACATAATGGAGGTTATCCCAGGATGTTCAGTCCGCGGAAGATAAAGGTATCAAAGGGAATTACAACTCTCACTAGGTCACATCCCAGCGCTAGGCTTCTGGACTCGGCCACCTTCGGGCCAGACTTCACTTCTCATATATGTTCACCCCATGTTCTAGTATCCCTATCTAGCTGGATAACAGAGGTTATCCACACAGATCCAATCACACACCAGTGCTAGGCCTTGCAAACCCTCTAGGTACCGAAGCTCGAACACACATTCCATTTCGATATGAACAAATTATCCCCACCTGGCCGTATAACGGAGATTATAAAGGGATCGAAGGAACTAACAACTAACACTGGTTCAAACCAAATCGCTAGGCTTCTGGGCTCGACAGCTGGGGGTCGGAATGCTGCTGCCTTGAATGAATTCGGTAATCGATGGTGTAAGCAAGAGTATGTTGAGCATAAAGCCCTTAAGGACTGGAAACTTAGCATTTTAAAACTAGTGGATAAACGCATTTCTTGCTATTGTCAAAAATATTAACTTATTACCTCCTAAGCCTCTTTATGTCATCTTAAACTAGGTATTCAAGAATTTCATAAGAAGTTTGTTTTGGGCTCTGCAGACAAGGCCGCTAACAACGTCGTCGTCGTGTAACGGCTCCACTATGTTAACACGCTTAAGCAGGAGCTTGGTGGTACTAAAGTCTATGAACTTCAGCCTTTAGCTGAAGAGAGAGAGCTATAGTAGATGAACATATTTGTCATTCAGCCACCAAGTTTGCCGTGTGTGTTACAGAAGGCCAAGACAAGCTTCCTACGCTATACTGGTTACCGAAACTTCATTAAAGACCTTACAAAGCACGGTTTATTGCAAATTCTAGCTCTTGCACTACCACTTAACTTTCTAAATTACTAACTTCCTGTCTTACTGCTATTAAAACGCATCTGATTAAATATTGTGATAAAGTCTTTGAAAGACCAGGGAGAAATCTGCTTTGGTCTATAAAAAATTCGAATGAGGTTTTAAATAAATTTAAATCCAGACGTTTTCGTGCTTCAAGTCTGTCTACTTTCGATTTTTCCACTCTTTACACTACACTTCCTCATTATCTCATAAAAGAAAAGCTTAATGATTTATTTGAATGAGTTTTTTCACAAAGAAGATTCTCTCTATCTTGCATGTAATGTCAAAAATGCATTTTATGCCCCCGCCATTCGAAGAATGGTGGAAAGGGCATAATAATAATTTAGAAAGTTCAGTGGTAGCGCAAGAGCTGACATTTGCAATAAACCGTGCTTTGTAAGGTCTTTTATGAAGTTTTGGTAACCAGTATAACGTAGGAAGCTTGTCTTGGCCTTCTGTAACACACACAGCAAACTTGGTGGCTAAATGACAAATATGTTCATCTACTATAGCCCTCTTTTCATCTAAAGGCTGAAGTTCATAGGCCTTAGTACCACCAAGCCCCTGCTTAAGCGTGTTAACATAGTGGAGCCGACTTGCATTCATAACGATTTTCAGCACTTACCCTGAATTTCCCCTCTTTAGGCCCCATACAAGGGAATGTGACACCAAATCACCCAAAGAACGATCTTGCTCTGACATCAGTCTTTATGGTAAACATAATAAATGAAAGATATAAAGAAATTTGTTATCATTTTTTAGTCACTTGCATAATTGTCCCCCCCCCCCCACTATTGGGTCCCATATCAGGGAATGTGACGCGAATCATACCTCTAAGGATTATGTCCAAGCAACTAGGAACATGTTTAACATAATACAATATAGATATTTAGAGGCTTTGATGTGTGAATTTTAATGTAAATGTAGAGGCTGTATTAATTACTTCGATCATTTACACATCCTATATTGATTTCCCCGTCGTTGGTCTCCTTTACAGGGAATGTGACGCCACTTCATCCCTATGAGTATTATGCCCAATCATTTAGATTTCTCACTGACAGAACGAATTACAGATATTTAGAGGCTGAGAGGCTGAAATTCGAACCCAAGTGTTAAACTTGCATTTATAACGATTTTCAACACTTACACTGAATTACCCCTCTTTGGGCCCCATACTAGGGAATGTGACGCGAATCATACCCTCTAAGGATTATGTCCAGGCAACTAGGAACATGTGTAACATAATACAATATAGATATTTAGAGGCTTTGATGTGAATTTTAATGTAAATGTAGAGGCTGTATTAATTACTTCGACGATTTACACCACGTATATTGAATTTCCGTCGTTGGTCCCCTTTACAGGGAATGTGACGCCACTAGATCCCTGTGAGTAGTATGCCGAGTCATTTAGCTTTATCGATGGCAGATCGAATTACTGCTATTTAGAAAAAGTAGAAGTAAAACAAAGATCAGGAATCGATACAATTAACTTACTCCACCCATCAAAGACACCAAAGGGAAAGAAACACAAACATTAAGCGACCAGACCATAATGGAAACCTAAACAAAGGAAGGCCATAAGGACAGTAACTTTCCCACAAAATGGCCATATGGCCATCCAAAATAAAAAGACACAAATGCTACACACAGTAAGTAACAAACAACAACATAAATAAATCGCCACAGAAGAACCGCCTTGGAACGGTCAGTGGAAAGATTTCCACTGGGGGGGGGGGGGGGGCTTAAATCGATTTTACGTGGCCACATTCCTCGCCCTTACTTCCGTCGCAATTTAGACAAATAATTAGAGACTAAGAGGCTGAAATTCGAACCCAAGTGTTAAACTTGCATTTATAACGATTTTCAGCAGGTACACTGAATTTCCCCTCTTTGGGCCCCATGCTAGGGAATGTGACGCTACTTCACCCAATGTACGATTTTGCTCTGACATCGGTCTATATGGTAAACATAATAAATGAAAGATATTAAGAGGCTGCGGTTTCGAAATATTTTCAAACTTGAACGGTATGTGAAATGTGTTATCATTTTTGAGTCAATTGCATAATTGTCCCCCTATTGGGCCCCATATAAGGGAATGTGACGCGAAACATACCCTCTAAGGATTAGATGCATGCCTAGCAGCAAGTTTACTGTGATATTTAGAGGCTTTGATGTGTGAATTTTAATGTAAATGTAGAGGCTGTATTAATTACGTCGACTATTTACACCACCTATATTGAATTTCCCCTCGTTGGTCCCCTTAACAGGGAATGTGACGCCACTTGATCCCTATGAGTAGTATGCCGAATCAATTAGCTTTATCGCTGATAGAACGAATTGCAAATATTTAGAGGCCGAGATGCTGAAATTCGAACCCAAGTGTTGAACCTGCATTTATAACGATTTTCAGCATTTACATTGAATTTCCCCTCTTTGGGCCCCATACTAAGGAAAGTGACGCCAATTCACCCAAAGTACGATCTTGCTCTGACATCAGTCTATATGGTTAGCATAATAAATGAAAGATATTAAGAGGCTGCGGTTCCGAAATATCTTCAAATTTGAACGGTATGTGAAATTTGTTATCATTTTTGAGTCACTTGCATAATTGTTCCCCTATGGGGCCCCATAAAAGGGAATGTGACGCAAAATATACCCTCTAATGATTATATTCAGTTAACTAGCAACAAGTTTACTATAATACAATAAAGATATTTAGAGACTTTGATGTGTGAATTTTAATGTAAATGTAGAGGCTGTATTAATTACTTCGACTATTTACACCACCTATATTGAATTTCCCCTCGTTGTTCCCCTTAACAGGGAATGTGACGCCACTTGATCCCTATGAGTAGTATGTCGAGTCATTTAGCTTTATCGCTGGCAGAACAAATTGCAGATATTTAGAGGCTGAGAGGCTGAAATTCGAACCCAAGTGTTTAACTTGCATTTATAACGATTTTCAGCCTTTACACTGAATTTTCCCTCTTTCGGCCCCATACTAGGGAATGTGACGCCAATTCACCCAAAGTACGATCTTGCTCTGACATCAGTCTATATGGTAAACATAATAAATGAAAGATATTAAGAGGCTGCGGTTCCGAAATATCTTCAAATTTGAACGGTATGTGAAATTTGTTTTCATTTTTGAGTCACGTGCACAATTGTCCCCCCTATTGGGCCCCATAGCAGGAAATGTGACGCAAATCATACCCTCTTAGGATTGTGTCCAGGCAACTAGGAACATGTTTAATATAATACAATATAGATATTTTGAGGCATTGATGTGTGAATATTAATGTAAATTTAGAGGCTGTGTAAATTACTTCGACGATTTACACCACGTATATTGAATTTCCCCTCGTTGGTCCCCTTAACAGGGAATGTGACGCCACTTGATCCCTATGAGTAGTATGCCGAGTCATTTAGCTTTAACGCTGACAGAACGAGTTACAGATATTTAGAGGCTGAGAGGCTGAAATTCGAACCCAAGTGTTAAACTTGCATTTATAAAGATTTTCAGCACTAACACTGAATTTCACCTTTTTGGGCCCCATACTAGGGAATGTGACGCCAATTCACCCAAAGTATAATCTTGCTCTGACATCGGGATATATGGTAAACATAATAAATGAAAGATATTAAGAGGCTAAGGTTCCGAAATATCTTCAAATTTGAACGGTATATGAAATGTGTAATCATTTTTGAGTCAATTGCATAATTGCCCCCCACCCCCCTCCCCCTTCCCCTATAGGACCCCATATGAGGGAATGTGACGCGAATCATACCCTCTAAGGATTATGTCCAGGCAACTAGGAACATGTTTCACATAATACAATATAGATATTTAGAGGCTTTCATGTGTGAATTTTAATGTAAATGTAGAGGCTGTATTAATTACTTCGACCATTTACACCACCTATATTGAATTTCCCATCGTTGGTCCCTTTAACAGAGAATGTGACGCCACTTGATCCATATGAGTAGTATGCCGAGTCATTTAAACTTATCGCTGACAGAACGAATTGCAGATATTTAGAGGCTGAGAGGCTTAAATTCGAACCCAAGTGTTAAACTTGCATTTATAAAGATTTTCGGCACTTACACTGAATTTCCCCTCTTTGGGCCCCATACTAGGGAATGTGACGCCAATTCACCCAAAATACGATCTTGCTCTGGCATCAGTCTATATGGTTAACATAATAAATGATAGATATTAAGAGGCTGGGGTTCCGAAATATCTTCAAATTTGAATGGTATGTGAAATTTGTTATCATTTTTGAGTCAATTGCATAAATGCACCCCTATTGGGCCCCATATCAGGGAATGTGACGCGAATCATACCCTCTAAGGATTATGTCCAGGAATCTAGGCACATGTTTAACATAATACAATATAGATATTTAGAGGCTTTGATGTGTGAATTTTAATGTAAATGTAGATCGAGGCTGTATTAATTACTTCGACTATTTACACCACCTATATTGATTTTCCCGTCGTGGTCCCCTTTTCAGGGAATGTGACGCCACTTGATTCCTATGAGAAATATGCCGAGACATTTGGCTTTGTCACTGACAGAACGAATTACAGATATTTAGAGGCTGAGAGGCTGAAATTCGAACCCAAGTGTTAAACTTGCATTTATAACGATTTTTAGCACTTACACTGAATTTCACCTCTTTGGGCCCCATATCAGGGAATGTGACGCCAATTCATCCAAAGTACGATCTTGCTCTGACATCAGTCTATATGATAAACATAATAAATGAAAGATATTAAGAGGCTAAGGTTCCGAAATATCTTCAAATTTGAACGGTATGTGAAATTTGTTTTCATTTTTGAGTCACGTGCACAATTGTCCCCCCTATTGGGCCCCATAGCAGGAAATGTGACGCAAATCATACCCTCTAAGGATTGTGTCCAGGCAACTAGGAACATGTTTAATATAATACAATATAGATATTTTGAGGCATTGATGTGTGAATATTAATGTAAATTTAGAGGCTGTGTAAATTACTTCGACGATTTACACCACGTATATTGAATTTCCCCTCGTTGGTCCCCTTAACAGGGAATGTGACGCCACTTGATCCCTATGAGTAGTATGCCGAGTCATTTAGTTTTAACGCTGACAGAACGAGTTACAGATATTTAGAGGCTGAGAGGCTGAAATTCGAACTCAAGTGTTAAACTTGCATTTATAACGATTTTCAGCACTAACACTGAATTTCACCTCTTTGGGCCCCATACTAGGGAATGTGACGCCAATTCACCCAAAGTACAATCTTGCTCTGACATCGGGTTATATGGTAAACATAATAAATGAAAGATATTAAACGGCTAAAGTTACGAAATATCTTCAAATTTGAACGGTATATGAAATGTGTAATCATTTTTGAGTCAATTGCATAATTGCACCCCCCCCCCCTTCCCTTATAGGACCCCATATCAGGGAATGTGACGCGAATCATACCCTCTAAGGATTATGTCCAGGCAACTAGGAACATGTTTCACATAATACAATATAGATATTTAGAGGCTTTGATGTGTGAATTTTAATGTAAATGTAAAGGCTGTATTAATTACTTCAACCATTTACACCACCTATATTGAATTTCCCATCGTTGGTCCCTTTAACAGAGAATGTGACGCCACTTGATCCCTATGAGTAGTATGCCGAGTCATTTAAACTTATCGCTGACAGAACGAATTGCAGATATTTAGAGGCTGAGAGGCTTAAATTCGAACCCAAGTGTTAAACTTGCATTTATAAAGATTTTCGGCACTTACACTGAATTTCCCCTCTTTGGGCCCCATACTAGGGAATGTGACGCCAATTCACCCAAAATACGATCTTGCTCTGGCATCAGTCTATATGGTTAACATAATAAATGATAGATATTAAGAGGCCGGGGTTCCGAAATATCTTCAAATTTGAATGGTATGTGAAATTTGTTATCATTTTTGAGTCAATTGCATAAATGCACCCCTATTGGGCCCCATATCAGGGAATGTGACGCGAATCATTCCCTCTAAGGATTATGTCCAGGAATCTAGGCACATGTTTAACATAATACAATATAGATATTTAGAGGCTTTGATGTGTGAATTTTAATGTAAATGTAGATCGAGGCTGTATTAATTACTTCGACTATTTACACCACCTATATTGATTTTCCCGTTGTGGTCCCCTTTTCAGGGAATGTGACGCCACTTGATTACTATGAGAAGTATGCCGAGACATTTAGCTTTGTCACTGACAGAACGAATTACAGATATTTAGAGGCTGAGAGGCTGAAATTCGAACCCAAGTGTTAAACTTGCATTTATAACGATTTTTAGCACTTACACTGAATTTCACCTCTTTGGGCCCCATATCAGGGAATGTGACGCCAATTCATCCAAAGTACGATCTTGCTCTGACATCAGTCTATATGATAAACATAATAAATGAAAGATATTAAGAGGCTAAGGTTCCGAAATATCTTCAAATTTGAACGGTATGCGAAATTTGTTATCATTTTTTAGTCATTGCATAATTGTCCCCCTATTGGGCCCCATATCAGGGAATGTGACGCAAATCATACCCTCTAAGGATTATGCCGAGGCAACTAGAAACATGTGTAATATAAAACAATATAGATATTTAGGGGCTTTGATGAGTGAATTCTAATGTAAATGTAGAGGTTGTTTTAATTACTTCGACGATTTACAACACATATATTGAATTTCCCCTCGTTGGTCCCCTTTACAGGGAATGTGGCGCCACTTGATCCCTATGAGTAGTATGTCGAGTCATTTAGCTTTATCGCTGACAGAACGAATTGCAGATATTTAGAGGCTGAGAGGCTGAAATTCGAACCGAAGTGTTAAACTTGCATTCATAACGATTTTCAGCACTTACACTGAATTTCCTCTCTTTTGACCCCGTACTAGGGAATGTGACGCATATTCGCCCAAAGTACGATCTTGCTCTGTAATCAGTCTATATGGTAAACATAACAAATGAAAGATATTAAGAGGCTACGGTTCCGAAATATCTTCCAATTTGAACGGTATGTGATTTGTGTTATCATTTTTGAGTCAATTGCATAATTGTCCCCCTTTTGGGCCCCATATCAGGGAATGTGACGCGAATCATACCCTTTTACACGGGGGTAATACCATTTTCTATACCTGTGTTGTCGACCGAGCCGGTACTGTGTAAAGCTGCTGTCGACCGAGAAATACGGTTTTCGACCGAGCAGTACGGATGTCGACAGAGGAGGGTAGTCGATAAATTCGCTCTAAATGTGTTATTTTTGTGTATGTCTGTCCACTTTTGTGGTGTCAAATCGTTTGTGAAATAGTTTGCTGTTGTTTCAAGTGTTTTGGAAGTCTGACTAATAGCCTGTTTTGACGCTGAGCGGAATTAAACGGGAAAATATATAAAATAAGTACTTCCGGGGAAATGCGTGGCTTTCATTCAGTGTCATGGAATATCGAGGACGAAATGATGCGGATACATCATTAACATACGCGATAACCTTTTATTTGTGTGTCGACATGTCTTTATATGCATCTGTGGAACTGTTTATAGTTTCACCGATACGGCTGTCGATGAAGTGAAAGTTTGCGGGGTACAGTTGTCGACGTTACTGGGTACAGATGTCGATGATTCAACGAGAGTGTAAGGGACAGATTTAATGGAAATTAACCCCAGTTAAACAATAAAATAACTGTTGCATTCTTCGTCAGGCTTTGTTTGTTTGTTTGTTTGAAATGGCTGATTGATAAACTATCGTTGCTTTGTTTTGTTTGTTTGATTTGAGGTTTAACGTCCCCGTCAACACTGTTAAGGTCATTTTGGAGACGTTTCTTTCAATTTTGTGGGCGAAAACCGAGTACCCGGAGAAAAACCACCTGACCTTCCGTTACAGAACTTGGCATCTCACATGTGACCCGAGCGAGGCTCGAACCACAGCGGTGAGAGACCTAATGATCAAGAGTCAGCGCTTGTAACCACTAGGACACGGAGGCCCGTTGTTTAGGTTTTGAGCTCAGAACTTCAAGCGCATGTGCAGAGACGAATATTTCTCAATAAATGCCATGACAAACAGTAGGGTTGATCAGCAAACATTACGAAAACATGCCTATTAAAATAAATTGAAGATTTTACCCTAAAACAAAAATGAAAATTTTCAGAAAAAAAAAATATCTGATTCTTTTTTATATTTCTGCTCAAAAATAGATTGTTTGAACGCGCGGTTCTAACAAGTACCCAGAACCTATGTATATGAGCAGAAATATGAAAATAAGGTCTATCCCTGTTTTTTTATTTGTTTGATTTGAGGTTTAACGTCCCCGTCAACACTGTAAAGGTCATTTTGGAGACGTTGCTTCCAATTGTGTGGGACTTTTACCCGACATTGAGATGAAATGACATCTCAAGCCCTGTCGCCGAATGAAACCAATAGGGTTTATTAGCATGGACGGTCCGCCTCGCACCGCGGTTCCTGGACAGGCTTAGATCCTCTAAGCGGTTTACCAGTACTATTGTGCGGGCAGGATTCAGCTCTGCGTGGAAGCATCGTGCAGCCCATATATTTCTTCAAGCCCCTATGGGCCGGGGCGGAGGTTTACCCCTGTAAACTCCAGTTTCACTATATAAAAGTGGGGTTCAAGGGTGTCAAATTTATATAGGCGTGTTTTCGTGATGAGCTCCTTTTCCGACTACCCAAAATTCCTAAGCAGAAAAGCTCTTCAGTCCACGTGACTATCACAGACATGTCCGAATAACTTTTTTTTATAGAAAACAGCCGCAGTGACTGAGGTCAGAGTGTTGTGTAAGAGGGTTATCTTGGAATCATAGGTTGGGCTTGGCAAACAGTGAAGACCCAGACCAGACGCCACAGAATGCGGCATCTGATCAAGATCTACACTATATACTTAAAAATCGGATTTCAAGGGTAAATTAAGCAGTTTAAATCACAGTCCAGGACTTTTCCGACCTACAGTCAGCGACAATCGACCCACCAGTATTCTTAGTGCTTTGATTTTGCGTTTGTTATGTGTGCGCAAGTGCATATTTAAGTAAAGGAGGTATAAATGGTTAACGCTGAGGAGAAATCGGCCGTACATGAGTAGTGGTAAACCGCTTAGTGGGTCTTAGCCTGCCCATGCAGGCAAAGTAGTGCGAGTTGGACCGTCCGTGCATATAATGACATTTTATCTCAATGTCGGGTAAAAGTCCCACAATATTGAAAGCAGCGTCTCCAAAATGACCCAAATAGTGTTGACGGGAACGTTAAACCTCCCCCAAACAAACAAACATAACCAGATAACTGTACCGACATGTTAAGATAGTTTATCAGTTGTCTGTTTGTTTGTTTGATTTGAAGTTTAACGTCCCCGTTAACACTATAAAGGTCATTTTTGAGACGTTGCTTCCAATTTTGTGGGACTTTTACCCGACATTGAGATGACATGACATCTCAAGACCTGCCGCCCAATCAAACTAATACTGTTTATAAGCATGGACGGGCCGACTCGCACCGCATTGCCTGGGTAGGCTTAGATCCTCTAAGCGGTTTACCAGTACTCGTGTGCGGGTCGGTTTCAGCGCTAGCTCTGCGTGGAAGCATCATGCAGTCAATCTATTTCTTCAAGCCCCGATGGGCGGGGGCTGATTATCAGTTGTCTATGTTGAAATTAGAACAGACTTTTGTCATTCCTAACGGGGATGGCATGTTGGTTTTCACTGGGCAATGTCTTGACATGTCCCGTGCTCAGCTGTATTTGAAACAAAAGTCACCTATCAGCGGTAATATGGTTTCTAATAAGTTGTTTGGCATTGTGGGTATACAAATGCTGACGGGTGGTCAATGTCAGTATGGTCGTCGTGATTTCCTCACCAGATGCAGTTTTGCAGCCAGTGTCGGACCCTGGATAACAACGCAGAACTGTTCAAGACCGCTGTATCCTATAACTTGTCCACGGAAGGCTTTCTAAGATTTTTTTAAAAAGCTACACGTGTATATTTAAACGAAATTTGTAATCGGCATAATATGATTTATTAGAGAAGAAGAAGAAGAAAAAAGAAGAAGAAGAAGAAGAAGCTAGTATACCTTGCCACACACCTGCGTCACTGTCACCACCAACACTTCCAATATGTCTAGGGATGGCTTTGTTGAACCGTAATTAATAAGTTTCTCATTTCGTAAATTTCACACCCAAATATACATATGGTCAATTTCGAAAAATTTTGATGTCTGAATTTTCTGACGTATAAAGAATTGGTAAGTACTCGTCACACCTGTGAAAAACTAGTGCGACTTTTTATAGGGTGTGAAGAATTGGTATCAATTCCTCACACATGTGAAGAATTCGTTGACAATGTCTGACGTGTAAAGAAATGGTAAGTATTCGTCACATCTGTGACCTGTGTTTATGGGGTGTGGAGAATTTGTACCAATTACTAGTACACGTGTCTTACATGTAAAGAACTGGTACCGATTCCTCACACATGAGGAGAATTGGTACCAATTTCTCACACAAGAGTATAATTGATACCAATACTTCACACATGTGAGTAATCGGTACCAAATCAACACAGAAGCCTCTGTGGTGTAGTGGTTACGCTATTCGCCTTGTAAACTAGGGGTCGCAGGATCGATCCCTGGCTTCTCCGGACTTTCGGATGAGTCTTTAAACCGAGGTCCCGTCTCCATATGACCTTAGTTGTTGGTGGGACGTAAAACTCAAACACTCACTCACTCACCAAATCCACACACATGTGAAGAATCTCAATTAGTTGGCTACCAACTTTCACTGGCTGTAATAGTTTCTGAAAAATTAATTCTTTTTACTTTTCCTATAGAAAAGGATAGGTTGTAAAATTTGAGCGTGTCTGTAGATAAGTTCGGGGTAATCCTAAGATCATCATTTGAACAACTTATGATGTGCTGGAGTCCTATCTGTTACGGCAAAGTTTCTTGACTGGTCCTAGAGAAGCTTTCCAATGGTTTAACCATATATGGGTGTGGTAGCCATCTTGGTCATGTGACCCAGATCCCGCGAACAAACTAGCGTTCCCCCTACCCAAAGAAGTTCAAACCATATTGGCTTTGATTGACCAATCGGTTTTAAGATATTACGAAAACACGTATGGGGCGCCGTTTTACTATTTAATCCGTATTTATAGATATCCATAAATCGAATTATGGATATCCATAATTCGATTTATGGAAATACATAAATCAGCCGAATAATGGATATCCATAAATCGAATTATGGATACCCATAATTCGATTAATGGATATCATTATTTATGATCGATTTATGGATATCCATAATTCGAATTATGGATATCCTTTATTCGATTTATGGATATCCATTATTCCTCTGATTTATGGATATCCATAATTCGAATTATGAATATCCATAATTCGATTTATGGATATCCATAATCCAGATCGATTTATGGATATCCATAATTCGAATTATGGATACCCATAAATCACCGCCAAAGCTTTTGGTTTAATGATGTCTCCCTAAAACACGTGATTTTTTATTGTAAAAAATCTTCAAAATCTTCAAGGTCTTCATCATCGCTGGAAGATGATGGCCGGTCAAAGGGACCTATCTGCCGTGCAGCCTTTTCAGCCCGTAAGGCTTCCAAAGCAACGGACGGCATACGCTGAACTCCCGCCATGTGTGTAGTTAAATATCGGAACCAGCCGAAAGATTTGGAAATGGAAGCAACGTCTCCAAAATGACCTTTACAGAGTTGACGGGGACGTTAAACCTCAAATCAAACAATAAATACTCTACTTGAGATGTATGGAGAACCAAGCAGATTCAGATATATCTCCTGGACCCCGCCCATAGGGGCTTTGAGAAATAGATTTGGCTGCATGAGCTGAGAGTACTGGTAATTCGTTTAGAAGGTCTAAGTCTGTCAAAACAAAGTCGTGCGAGTCAATGGGCGACAGGGATTAAGATGTGTGTTTGTTTGTTTGTATTTGAGTTTAACGGCACAGTCAACACTAATTTAGGTCATTTTTGAGCCGGTCAGTTTACCTATCCTCACTTTTCCTGGGCAGGCTTATACGTAAGCAGTTAACCAGTACAGTGCACATTCTTTCGCTAGAAACTGACAACTGCCCTTCTTGAATCAGCGGATGGGAGAGAATGACTGTAGAAAATATTTTATGATCAGTCTCCACGAAAGAATGTTGCCGACCCCGGCAGGTACCGAACCCGCTTCCTCCTGATCACCAGTCAGACGCGCATCCGACTGAGCTACCGAAGCCGGCTAGATTGAGATGTCATTTAATCTCAATGAAGGCTTGTTGACCAACAGAACTGGAAGCAACGTCTCCAAAATGCCTTAAATGTCATTGAAGGGGACGTTAAACCTCAAATCAAACAAAACATATCTCTCCCACACCATAGGCCATCACTAAGCCTGTCCGACATTACCTCCACCTCCATCCCGGCTTTTATTTAACACCTAAATCGGAAAACTGACGCGAATAGTCGAGTTTCTTTCTTTTTTTTCTTTTTTTGCAAGGGAGCAGTCATTATTCATTAGGTTTATTTGCAGAGGAGAATTATGGATATCCATAATTCGATTTATGTATATCTATAAATCAGCCGAATAATGGAAATCCATAATTCGAATGAGGGATATCCATAATGCGATTAATGGATATCCATATTTCGATCTAAATTAATGATATCCATAAATCGATTTATGGATATCCATAATTCGATTTATGGATATCCATAATTCGATTTATGGATATCCATAATTTGATTTATGGATATCCATAAATCAGCCGAATAATGAATATCCATAATTCGATTTATGGATATCAATTAATCGAATAATGGATATCCATTATTCGATTTATGTATATCATTAATTCACATCGATTTATGGATATCCATAATTCGAATTATGGATATCCATAAATCGAATTATGGATATCCATAAATAATAAAGGATATCCATAAATAATAATGCATATCCATAATTCGAATTATAAAAACGGAATAAATAGTAAAACGGCGCCCCAGAAAAACGCCTCTCAATATGAGTGTGTGTGTGTGTGTTGGTTAGTGTGTGTGTGTGTGTGTGTGTGTGTGTGTGTGTGTGTGTGTGTGTGTGTGTGTGTGTGTGTGTGTGTGTGTGTGTGTGTGTGTGTGTGTGTGTGAATTCGGGTTTAACGTCGCTTTAAACAATTTTTCAGTCATATCACGACGGTGTCTGGTTTGATTGCGTCAGGGAGCTCAATGCTCACTTTTCTAGTGCTGACTCACTGAAGTATCATGTCCCAGACACATTACATGATACCACACCCAGTCACATTATCCTGACACTGGGTCGAGCAGTCGTAGCTCTACCCATAAATCTGAGTGCCAAGCGAGGAGCAGCTAGTACCATTTTTAACGACTTTGGTATCTCGCGGCCAGGGATCGAACCCGTGACCTCCCGTTCCTCGGAGCGGACACTCTACCAACTGAGCTATCGGGACCGGTGCCTCTCAATATGAAATTTTTCGCATGAAAATACTGAATTTTGCTTATTTCTGCTCTAAACATAGATCGACGAGGCGGTTCTAACAAATACCCATAATCTGTTTTTGCTGAAATTAGAAAAATAATATATACGCCTGTAAACCCCAGTTTTACTATATAAAAGTGGGGTTGACGGGGGTCAATATTACATAGGCGTGTTTTCGTGATGAATGAGATATTTGCAGAATGTGAACGGACGACGACGGATGCCGGAGCATGAATATACTTACTTGCTGAGCTTGCGGCTAGGGTGAGCTAAAAACCTAATGACCAATCTCATTGGTGACGGGCCTCCGTGGCCTAGTGGTTAAGAGCGCTGACTCTTGATCATTAGGTCTCTCACCGCTGTGGTTCGAGCCTCGCTCGGGTCACATATGAGATGCCAAGTTCTGCAGTGGAAGGTCAGGTGGTTTGTCTCCGGGTACTCAGGTTTTCGCCCACAAAATTGGAAGAAACGTCTCCAAAATGACCTTTACAGTGTTGACGGGGACGTTAGACCTCAAATCAAACAAACAAAACAAAGCAACGATATTTTGGTCCCTCAGTAGCAAATTCTTTCCTTTAAGTGTAGACCCATTTTTTAGTTGGAACGGGCCTCCGTGGCCTAGTGGTTAAGAGCGCTGACTCTTGATAATTAGGTCTCTCACCGCTGTGGTTCGAGCCTTACTCGTGTCACATGTGAGACGCCAAGTTCTGCAACGGAAGGTCAGGTGGTTTTTCTCCGGGTACTCCGGTTTTCGCCCACCTCTGATTAACGATCGGCTCGATATGAGTGAAATAATCTTGAAAGGGCCGTAAAACCACAAAAAAAAACCTAAACATGAATGTTAGTCAATATTCAATTTCGTTATGGCCCTTTCAAACAAATTTGAAATGTTTAAGCATTTAAACTTCAAGCGCTGTGATCTTTCCGACATCATTCTTCAAGAGCATTTGCACAGGTTTACAACATTTTTTTGCAGTTTAATTTCAATCTGATTTGGCATTTACATGTTCAAGTGTTTACATCAGTGACCAACCATGTAGCCTGTTGTGTAAACTAAATATGGGAGAATTAAGGATGGAGTTATTCTTGGTGATTGTTTCGACTTTAAGACACCAGTTCGCACAAAACATACATTTTTCTTCATGACTCCCAGTGAAATCTGCCTTATAGTGATGATTTCAGTAATAATCATAGAATAAATCATGTATTTTAACAGCAGTAGATGAACTGTAGTTTTTATATTTCGTCGACAGGCGTATCAATCAGACGAGGATACCATCGACGGTCGTATTTCTAATAATCGACATCCGTATCCCGACATTTTTCAAAGGTCTATAAAAACTCCAAGAGTGCATGAATTATGTCGAACCCACGTTGTTGTTGAAGCGTAAATGGTAGATAAAATATATATGGTGTTTTATTGCTTTCCTACTTTTCATAAAGCATTAGATTAATGATATTCTGTGAAAACTGATTTTTTTCGAAAGAACCGGTATTTTATAGTGTTTTTCAGACTCACGACTCTCTACAAGTGAACAGACAATTAACAGCTTGCCTCTTTAAAACACCGACATCGTTTGAAAATGTTTAAACTAACGTTTTCGCCTCTCCAAATGCATCAGAATCGAAGACCCTCCTCTGTCGACATCCGTACTGCTCGGTCGAAAACCGTATTTCTCGGTCGACAGCAGCTTTACACAGTACCGGCTCGGTCGACAACACAGGTATAGAAAATGGTATTACCCCCGTGTTTTAGGATTGTGTCCAGGCAATTAGGAACATGTTTAACATAATACAATATAGATATTTAGAGGCTTTGGTGTGTGCATTTTAATGTAAACGTGCTGCATTAATTACTTCGAGGATTTACACCACCTATATTGAATTTACCCTCGTTGGTCCCCTTAACAGGGAATGTGACGCCACTTGATCCCTATGAGTAGTATGTCGATATATTTACCTTATAGCTGACAGAACGTATTGCAGATATTTAGAGGCTGATGGGCTGAAATTCGAATCCAAGTGTTGAACGTGCATTTATAACGATTTTCAGCACTTACACTGAATTTCCCCTCTTTGGGCCCCATACTAGCGAATGTGACGCCAATTCACCAAAAGAACGATCTTGCTCTGACATCATAAATGAAAGATATTAAGGGGCTGCGGTTCCGAAATATCTTCAAATTTAAATGGTATGTAACATTTGTTATCATTTTTGAGTCACTAGCATAATTGTCCCCCTATTGGGCCCCATAAAAGGGAATGTGACGCAAAATATACCCTCTAAGGATTATATGCAGGTAACTAGCAACAAGTTTATTATAAAACAATATAGATATTTAGAGGCTTTGCTGTGTGAATTTCAATGTAAATGTAGAGGCTGTATAAATTACTTCGACCATTTACACCACGTATATTGAATTTCCCCTCGTTGGTCCCAATAACAGGGAATGTGACGCCACTTGATAACTATGAGTATTATGTCGAGTCATTTAGCTTTATCGTTGACAGAACGAATTGCAGATATTTAGAGGCTGAGAGGCTGAAATTCGAACCCAAGTGTAAAATAACGATTTTCAGCACTTACACTAAATTTTCCCTATTTCGGCCCCATATTAGGGAATGTGACGCAAATTCACCCAAAGTACGATCTTGCTCTGACATCAGTATATATGGTAAACATAATAAATGAAAGATATTAAGAGGCTGCGGTTCCGAAATATCTTCAAATTTGAACGGTATGTGAAATGTGTTATCATTTTTGAGTCACTAGCATGATTGTCTCCCTATAAAAAATAGAAGTAAAACAAAGATCAGGAATCGATACAATTAACTTACTCCACCCATCAAAGACACCAAAGGGAAAGAAACACAAACATTAAGCGACCAGACCATAATGGAAACCTAAACAAAGGAAGGCGATAAGGACAGTTACTTTCCCACAAAATGGCCATATGGCCATCCAAAATATAAAGACACAAGTGATACATACAGTAACAAACAACACCATAAATAAACCGACACAGAAGAACCGCCTTGGAACGGTCAGTGGAATGATTTCCACTGGGGGGCTTAAATCGATTTTACGTGGCCACAATCCTCGTCCTTACTTCCGTCGCGATTTAGACAAATAATTTGTTCAGTCCGCATGAAGGTCTCCTAAATCATCAGTGCAACATCTCCGTGAACACAAAAATCAAAGAACCACAGAGGTGAGACAACGCCATATCAGGGAATGTGACGCGAATCACACCCTCTAAGGATTATGTCCAGCCAACTAGGAACATGTTTAACATAATACAATATAGATATTTTGAGGCTTTGATGTGTGAATATTAATGTAGATGTAGAGGCTGTATTAATTACTTCGACGATTTACACCACGTATATTGAATTTCCCCTCGTTGGTCCCCTTAACAGGGAATGTGAAACCACTTGATCCCTATAAGTAGTATGCGGAGTCATTTAGCTTTATCGCTGACAGAAAGAATTACAGATATTTAGAGGCTGAGAGGCAGAAATTCGAACCCAAGTGTTAAGCTTGCATTTATAACGATTTTCAGCACTAACACTGAATTTTCCCTCTTTGGGCCCCATACTTGGGAATGTGACGCCAATTCACCCAAAGAAAGATCTTGCTCTGACATCGGTCTATATGGTAAACATAATAAATGAAAGATATTAAGAGGCTACAGTTCCGAAATATCTTCAAATTTGAACGGTATGTGAAATGTGTTATCATTTTTGAGTCACTAGCATGATTGTCCCCCTATAGAGCCCCATATCAGGGAATGTGACGCGACTCATACCCTCTAAGGATTATGTCCAGACAACTAGGAACATGTTTAACATAATGCAATATAGATATTTAGAGGCTTTGATGTGTGAATTTAATGTAAATGTAGAGGCTGTATTAATTACTTCGACGATTTACACCACGTATATTGAATTTCCCCTCGATGGGCCCCTTAACAGGGAATGTGACGCCACTTGAAGCCTATGACTAGTATATCGAGTCATTTAGCTTTATCGCTGACAGAACGAATTATAGATATTTAGAGGCTGAGAGGCTGAAATTCGAACTCAAGTGTTAAACTTGCATTTACAACGATTTTCAGCACTAACATTGAATTTTCCCTCTTTGACTTCGACCATTTACACAGCTTATATTGAATTTCCCCTCGATGGGCCCCTTAACAGGGAATGTGACGCCACTTGATCCCTTTGACTAGTATGTCGAGTCATTAAGCTTTATCGCTGACAGAACATATTGCAGATATTTAGAGGCTGAGAGGCTGAAATTCGAACCCAAGTGTTGAACGTGCATTTATAACGATTTTCAGCACTTACAATGAATTTCTCTCTTTGCGCCCCATACTAAGGGAATGTGACGCCAATTCACCCAAAGTACGATCTTGCTCTGACATCAGTCTATATGGTAAACATAATAAATGAAAGCTATTAAGAGGCTGCGGTTCCGAAATATCTTTAAATTTGAACGGTATGTGAAATTTGTTATCATTTTTAATCACTTGCATAATTGTCCCCCCCCCCCCCCCCACTACTGGGCCCCATATCAGGGAATGTCACGCGAATCATACCCTCTAAGGATTATGTCCAGCCAACTAGGAACATGTTTAACATAATACACTATAGATATTTAGAGGCTTTGGTGTGTGAATTTTAATGTAAATGTAGAGGCTGTATTAATTACTTCGACGATTTACACCACGTATATTGAATTTCCCCTCGTTGGTCCCCTTAACAGGGAATGTGAAACCACTTGATCCCTATGAGTAGTATGTCGAGTCATTTAGCTTTATCGCTGACAGAATGAATTACAGATATTAAGAGGCTGAAAAGCTGAAATTCGAACCCAAGTGTTAAACTTGCATTTATAAAGATTTTCAGCACTAACACTGAATTTCCCCTTTTTGGGCCCCATACTAGGGAATGTGACGCCAATTCACCCAAAGTACGATCTTGCTCTGACATCGGTCTATATGGTTAACATAATAAATGAAAGATATTAAGAGGCTACGATTCAGAAATATCTTCAAATTTAACGGTATGTGAAGTTTGTTATCATTTTTGAGTCACAAGCATAATTGTCCCCCTATTGGGCCCCATACCAGGGAATGTGACGCGAATCATACCCTCTGAGGATTATGTCCAGGCAACTAGGAACATGTCTAATATAATACAATATAGATATTTAGAGGCTTTGATGTGTGAATTTTAATGTAAATGTAGAGGCTGTATTAATTACTTCAACCATTTACACCACCTATATTGATTTTTTCCTCGTTGGTCCCCTTTACAGGGAATGTGACGCCACTTGATTCCTATGAGAAGTATACCGAGTCATTTAGCTTTCTCGCTGACAGAACGAATTACAGATATTAAGAGGCTGAGAGGCTGAAGTTCGAACCAATGTGTTAAACTTGCATTTATAAAGATTTTCAGCACTTACACTGAATATCCACTCTTTGGTCCCCTTATAAGGGAATGTGACGCCAATTCACCCAAAGTACGATCTTCCTCTGACATCAGTCTATATGGTAAGCATAATAAATGAAAGAGATATTAAGAGGCTGCGGTTCCGAAATATCTTCAAATTTGAACGGTATGTGAAATTTGTTATCATTTTTGAGTCACTAGCATAATTTGTCCCCCTATTTGGCCCCATATTAGGGAATGTGACGCAAATCATACCCTCTAAGGATTATGTCCAGCCAACTAGGAACATGTTTAACATAATACAATATAGATATTAAGAGGCTTTGATGTGTGAATTTTAATGTAAATGTAGAGGCTGTATTAATTACTTCGACCATTTACACCACGTATATTGAATTTCCCCTCGTTGGTCCCCTTAACAGAGAATGTGACGCCACTTGATCCCTATGAGTAGTATGTCGAGTCATTTAGCTTTATCGCTGACTGAACGAATTGCAGATATTTAGAGGCTGAGAGGCTGACATTCGAACCCAAGTGTTAAACTTGCATTTATAACGATTTTCAGCACTAACAATGAATTTTCCCTCTTTCGGCCCCATACTAGGGAATGTGACGCCAATTCACCCAAAGTACGATCTTGCTCTGACATCAGTCTATATGGAAAACATAATAAATGAAAGATATTAAGAGGTTGCGGTTGCGAAATATCTTCAAATTTGAACGGTATGTGAAATGTGTTATCATTTTTGAGTCACGTGCACAATTGTCCCCGCTATTGGGCCCCATATCAGGGAATGTGACGCAAATCAATCTCTCTAAGGATTATGTCCATGCAACTAGGAACATGTTTAACATAATAAAATATAGATATTTTGAGGCTTTGATGTGTGAATAAAAATGTAGATGTAGAGGCTGTATTAATTACTTCGACGATTTACACCACGTATATTGAATTTCCCCTCGTTGGTCCCCCTTAACAGGGAATGTGACGCCACTTGATCCCTATGAGTAGTATGCCGAGTCATTTAGCTTTATCGCTGACAGAACGAATTATAGATATTTAGAGGCTGAAGAGGCTGAAATTCGAACTCAAGTGTTAAACTTGCATTTATAACGATTTTCAGCACTAACACTGAATTTTCCCTCTTTGGGCCCCATATAAGGAAATGTGACGCCAATTCACCCAAAGTACGATCTTGCTCTGACATCGGTCTATATGGTAAAATATAATAAAGGAAAGATATTAAGAGGCTACAGTTCCGAAATATCTTCAAGTTTAAACGGTATGTGAAATGTGTTATAATTTTGAGTCACTAGCATGATTGTCCCCCTATAGAGCTCCATATCAGGGAATGTGACGCGAATCATACCCTCTAAGGATTATGTCCAGGCAACTAGGAACATGTTTAACATAATACAATATAGATATTTTGAGGCTTTGATGTGTGAATTTTAATGTAAATGTAGAGGCTGTATTCATTACTTCGACCATTTTACACCGCCTATATTGAATTTCCCTTCGATGGGCCCCTTAACATGGAATGTGACGACACTTGATCCCTATGACTAGTATGTCGAGTCATTTAGCTTTATCGCTGACAGAACATATTGCAGATATTTAGAGGCTGAGAGGCTGAAATTCGAACCCAAGTGTTGGACGTGCATTTATAACGATTTTCAACACTTACAATGAATTTCTCTCTTTGGGGCCCCATATACGGGAATGTGACGCCAATTCACCCAAAGTACGACCTTTCTCTGACATCAGTCTATATGGTAAGCATAATAAATAAAAGATATTAAGAGGCTGCAGTTTCGAAATATCTTCAAATTTGAACGGTATGTGAAATTTGTTATCATTTTTCAGTCACTAGCATAATTGTCCCCCTATATGGCCCCATATCAGGGAATGTGACGCGAATCATACCCTCTAAGGATTATGTCCAGGCAACTAGAAACATGTTTAACATATATACATATAGGTATTTAGAGACTTTGATGTGTAATTTTTTTTTATGTAAATGTAGAGGCTGTATTAATTACGTCGACCATTTACACAGCCTATATTGAGTTTCCCCTCGATGGGCCCCTTAACAGGGAATGTGACGCCACTTGATCCCTTTGACTAGTATGTCGAGTCATTAAGCTTTATCGCTGACAGAACATATTGCAGATATTTAGAGGCTGAGAGGCTTAAATTCGAACCCAAGTGTTGAACGTGCATTTATAACGATTTTCAGCACTTACAATGAATTTCTCTCTTTGCGCCCCATACTAGGGAATGTGACGCCTATTCACCCAAAGTACGATTTTGCTCTGACATCAGTCTATATGGTTAACATAATAAATGAAAGATATTAAGAGGCTGCGGTTCCGAAATATCTTCAAATTTGAACGGTGTGTGAAATTTGTTATCATTTTTTAATCACTTGCATAATTGCCCCCCCCCCCCCCCCCCACACACTCTATTGGGCCCCATATCAGGGAATGTGACGCGAATCATACCCTCTAAGGATTATGTCCAGCCAACTAGGAACATGTTTAACATAATACAATATAGATATTTAGAGGCTTTGATGTGTGAATATTAATGTAAATGTAGAGGCTGTATTAATTACTTCGACCATTTACACCACGTATATTGAATTTCCCCTCGTTGGTCCCCTTAACAGGGAATGTGACGCCACTTGATCCCTATGAGTAGTATGTCGAGTCATTTAGCTTTATCGCTGACAGAACGAATTACAGATATTAAGAGGCTGAAAGGCTGAAATTCGAACCCAAGTGTTAAACTTGCATTTATAAAGATTTTCAGCACTAACACTGAATTTCCCCTTTTTTGGCCCCATACTAGGCAATGTGACGCCAAATTCACCCAAAGTACGATCTTGCTCTGACATCGGTCTATATGGTTAACATAATAAATGAAAGATATTAAGAGGCTACGGTTCCGAAATATCTTCAAATTTAACGGTATGTGAAGTTTGTTATCATTTTTGAGTCACTAGCATAATTGTCCCCCTATTTGGCCCCATACCAGGGAATGTGACGCGAATCATACCCTCTGAGTATTATGTCCAGGCAACTAGGAACATGTTTAATATAATACAATATAGATATTTAGAGGCTTTGATGTGTGAATTTTAATGTAAATGTAGAGGCTGTATTAATTACTTCAACCATTTACTCCACCTATATTGATTTTTTCGTCGTTGGTCCCCCTTTACAGGGAATGTGACGCCACTGGATTCCTATGAGAAGTATACCGAGTCATTTAGCTTTCTCGCTGACAGAATGAATTACAGATATTTAGAGGCTGAGAGGCTGCAATTCGAACCCAAGTGTTAAACTTGCATTTATAAAGATTTTCAGAACTTACACTGAATTTCCCCTCTTTTGGCCCCCATATAAGGGAATGTGACGCCGATTCACCCAAAGAACGATCTTGCTCTGACATCAGTCTATCTGGTAAGCATAATAAATGAAAGATATTAAGAGGCTGCGGTTCCGAAATATCTTCAAATTTGAACGGTATGTGAAATTTGTTATCATTTTTGAGTCACTAGCATAATTATCCCCGTATTGGGCCCCGTTTCAGGGAATGTGACTCGAATCATACCCTCTAAGGATTATGTCCAGCCAACTAGAAACATGTTTAACATAATACATTATAGATATTTAGAGGCTTTGATGTGTGAATATTAATGTAAATGTAGAGGTTGTATTAATTACTTCGACGATTTACACCACGTATATTGAATTTCCCCTCGTTGGTCCCCTTAACAGGGAATGTGACGCCACTTGATTCCTATGAGTAGAATGTCGAGTAATTTAGCTTTATCGCTGACAGAACGAATTACAGATATTAAGAGGCTGAAAGGCTGAAATTCGAACCCAAGTGTTAAACTTGCATTTATAAAGATATTCAGCACTAACACTGAATTTCCCCTTTTTGGGCCCCATACTAGGGAATGTGACGCCAATTCACCCAAAGTACGATCTTGCTCTGACATTGGTCTATATGGTTAACATAAGAAATGAAAGATATTAAGAGGCTACGGTTCCGAAATATCTTCAAATTTAACGGTATGTGAAGTTTGTTATCATTTTTGAGTCACTAGCATAATTGTCTCCCTATTGGGCCCCTTACCAGGGAATGTGATGCGAATCATACCCTCTGAGGATTATGTCCAGGCAACTAGGAACATGTCTAATATAATACAATATAGACATATAGAGGCTTTGATGTGTGAATTTTAATGTAAATGTAGAGGCTGTATTAATTACTTCAACCATTTACACCACCTATATTGATTTTTTCGTCGTTGGTCCCCTTTACAGGGAATGTGACGCCACTTGATTCCTATGAGAAGTATACCGAGTCATTAAGCTTTCTCGCTGACAGAACGAATTACAGATATTTAGAGGCTGAGAGGCTGAAATTCGAACCCAAGTGTTAAACTTGCATTTTAAAAGATTTTCAGCACTAACACTGAATTTCCCCTCTTTGGGCCACATATAAGGGAATGTGACGCCAATTCACCATAAGTACGATCTTGTTCTGACATCAGTCTATATGGTAAGCATAATAAATGAAAGATATTAAGAGGCTGCGGTTCCGAAATATCTTCAAATTTGAACGGTATGCGAAATTTGTTATCATTTTTGAGTCACTAGCATAATTGTCCCCCTATTGGGCCCCATATCAGGGAATGTGACTCGAATCATACCCTCTAAGGATTATGTCCAGCCAACTAGAAACATGTTTAACATAATACATTATAGATATTTAGAGGCTTTGATGTGTGAATATTAATGTAAATGTAGAGGTTGTATTAATTACTTCGACGATTTACACCACGTATATTGAATTTCCCCTCGTTGGTCCCCTTAACAGGGAATGTGACGCCACTTGATTCCTATGAGTAGAATGTCGAGTAATTTAGCTTTATCGCTGACAGAACGAATTACAGATATTAAGAGGCTGAAAGGCTGAAATTCGAACCCAAGTGTTAAACTTGCATTTATAAAGATATTCAGCACTAACACTGAATTTCCCCTTTTTGGGCCCCATACTAGGGAATGTGACGCCAATTCACCCAAAGTACGATCTTGCTCTGACATCGGTCTATATGGTTAACATAAGAAATGAAAGATATTAAGAGGCTACGGTTCCGAAATATCTTCAAATTTAACGGTATGTGAAGTTTGTTATCATTTTTGAGTCACTAGCATAATTGTCTCCCTATTGGGCCCCTTACCAGGGAATGTGATGCGAATCATACCCTCTGAGGATTATGTCCAGGCAACTAGGAACATGTCTAATATAATACAATATAGACATATAGAGGCTTTGATGTGTGAATTTTAATGTAAATGTAGAGGCTGTATTAATTACTTCAACCATTTACACCACCTATATTGATTTTTTCGTCGTTGGTCCCCTTTACAGGGAATGTGACGCCACTTGATTCCTATGAGAAGTATACCGAGTCATTAAGCTTTCTCGCTGACAGAACGAATTACAGATATTTAGAGGCTGAGAGGCTGAAATTCGAACCCAAGTGTTAAACTTGCATTTTAAAAGATTTTCAGCACTAACACTGAATTTCCCCTCTTTGGGCCACATATAAGGGAATGTGACGCCAATTCACCATAAGTACGATCTTGTTCTGACATCAGTCTATATGGTAAGCATAATAAATGAAAGATATTAAGAGGCTGCGGTTCCGAAATATCTTCAAATTTGAACGGTATGCGAAATTTGTTATCATTTTTGAGTCACTAGCATAATTGTCCCCCTATTGGGCCCCATATCAGGGAATGTGTCGCGAATTGCAGATATTTAAAGGCTGAGAGGCTGAAATTCCAACCAAAGTATTAAACTTGCATTTATAAAGATTTTCAGCACTTACACTGAATTTCCCCTCTTTGGGCCACATATAAGGGAATGTGACGCCAATTCATCCAAAGTACGATCTTGCCCTGACATCAGTCTATATGGTGAACATAATTATGAAAGATATTAAGAGGCTGCGGCTCCGAAATATCTTCAAATATGTTTTCATTTTTGAGTCACGTGCACAATTGTCCCCCTATTGGGCCCAATATCAGGGAATGTGACGCAAATCATACTCTCTAAGGATTATGTCCAGGCAACTAGGAAGATGTTTAACATAATAAAATATAGATATTTTGAGGCTTTGATGTGTGAATAAAAATGTAGATGTAGAGGCTGTATTAATTACTTCGACGATTTACACCACGTATATGGAATTTCCCCTTGTTGGTCCCCTTAACAGGGAATGTGACGCCACTTGATCCCTATGAGTAGTATGCCGAGTCATTTAGCTTTATCGCTGACAGAACGAATTACAGATATTTAGAGGCTGAGAGGCTGAAATTCGAACCCAAGTGTTAAACTTGCATTTATAACGATTTTCAGCAATAACACTGAATTTTCCCTCTTTGGGCCCCATACTAGGGAATGTGACGCCGATTCACCCAAAGTACGATCTTGCTCTGACATCGGTCTATATGGTAAACATAATAAATGAAAGATATTAAGAGGCTGCGGTTCCGAAATATCTTCAAATTTGAACGGTATGTGAAATTTGTTTTCATTTTTGAGTCACGTGTACAATTGTCCCCTTATTGGGCCCCATACCAGGGAATGTGACGCAAATCATACTCTCTAAGGATTATGTCTAGGCAACTAGGAACATGTTTAATATAATACAATATAGATATTTAGGGGCTTTGATGTGTGAATATTAATGTAGATGTAGAGGCTGTATTAATTACTTCGACGATTGACACCACGTATATTGAATTTCCCCTCGTTGGTCCCCTTAACAGGGAATGTGACGCCACTTGATCCCTATGAGAGGTATGCCGAGTTATTAAGCTTTATCGAAGACAGAAGGAATTACAGATATTTAGAGGCTGAGGGGCTGAAATTCGAACCCAAGTGTTAAACTTGCATTTATAACGATTTTCAGCACTAACACTGAATTTTCCCTCTAGGGAATGTGACGCCAATTCACCCAAAGTACGATCTTGCTCTGACATTGGTCTTTATGGTAAACATAATAAATGAAAGATATTAAGAGGCTACGGTTCCGAAATATCTTCAAATTTGAACGGTATGTGAAATTTGTTATCATTTTTGAGTCACTAGCATGATTGTCCCCCTATGGGGCCCCATATCAGGGAATGTGACGCAAATCATACCCTCTAAGGATTATGTCCAGGTAACTAGGAACATGTTTAACATAATACAATATAGATATTTGCAGGTTTTGATGTGTGAATTTTAATGTAAATGTAGAGGCTGTATTAATTACTTCGACCATTTACACCACCTATATTGAATTTCCCCTTGTTGGTCCCTTTATCAGGGACAGTGACGCCACATGATCCCTATACGTAATATGCCGATTCACTTAACTTGATCGCTGACAGAACGAATTGCAGATATTTAGAGGCTGAGAGGCTGAAATTGGAACCCACGTGTTAAATTTGCATTTATAAAGATTTTCAGCACTTACACTGAATTTCCCCTCTTTGGGCCCCATACTAGGGAATGTGACGCCAATTCACCCAAAATATGATCTTGCTCTGACATCATTCTATATGGTAAACATAATAAATGAAAGATATTAAGAGGCTGCGGTTCCGAAAAACCTACAAACTAGAACGGTATGTGAAATGTGTTTTTGAGTCAACTGCATAAATGCCCCCACCCCTATTGGGCCCCATATCAGGGAATGTGACGCGAATCATATCTCTAAGGATTATGTCCAGGCAACTAAGCACATGTTTAACATAATACAATATAGATATTTAGAGGCTTTGATGTGTGAATTTTAATGTAAATGTAGATCGAGGCTCTATTAATTACTTCGACCATTTACACCACCTATATTGATTTGCCCGTCGTTGGTCCCCTTAACAGTGAATGTGACGCCACTTGATCCCTATGAGAAGTATGCCGAGTCATTAAGCTTTCTCACTGACAGAACGAATTATAGATATTTAGAGGCTGAGAGGCTGAAATTCGAACCCAAGTGTTAAACTTGCATTTATAAAGATTTTCAGCACCTACACTGAATTTCCCCTCTACGGGCCCCATATAAGGGAATGTGACGCCAATTCACACAAAGTACGATCTTGCTCTGACATCAGTCTATATGGTAAGCATAATAAATGAAAGATATTAAGAGGCTGCGGTTCCGAAATATCTCCAAATTTGAACGGTATGCGAAATTTGTTATCATTTTTGAGTCATTGCATAATTGTCCCCCTATTGGACCCGTTATCAGGGAATGTGATGCAAATCATACCCTCTAAGGATTATGTCCAGGCAACTAGGAACATGTTTACTATAATACAATATAGATATTTAGAGGCTTTGATGTGTGAATTTTAATGTAAATGTAGAGGCTGTATTAATTACTTCGACAATTTACACCACATATACTGAATTTCCAGTCGTTGGTCCCCTTTGCAGGGAATGTAACGCCACTTGATCCCTATGAGTAGTATGCCGAGTCATTTAGCTTTATCATCGACGAAACGAATTGCAGATATTCAGAGGCTGAGAGGCTGAAATTCGAACCCAAGTGTTAAACTTGCATTCATAACGATTTTCAGAACTTGCACTGAATTTCCTCTCTTTTGGCCCCATACTAGGGAATGTTACACCAATTCACCCAAAGTACGATCTTGCTCTGTAATCAGTCAATATGGTAATAATAATAAATGAAAGATATTTAGAGGCTACGGTTCCGAAATATCTTCAAATTTGAACGGTATGTGAAATGTGTTATAATTTTTGAGTCAATTGTATAATTGTCCCCCTGTTGGGCCCCATATCAGGGAAGGTGACGCAAATCATACCCTCTAAGGATTATATTCAGGCAACTAGAAACATGTTTAACATAATACAATATAGATATTTAGAGGCTTTGATGTGTGAATTTTAATGTAAACGTAGAGGCTGTATTAATTACTTCGACCATTTACACCACCTACCTTGAATTTCCCCTCGGTGGTCCCCTTAACAGGGAATGTGACGCCACTTGATTCCTATGAGTAGAATGTCGAGTCATTTAGCTTTATCTCTGACAGAACGTATTGCAGATATTTAGAGGCTGAGAGGCTGAAATTCGAACCCAAGTGTTGAACATGCATTTATAACGATTTTCAGCACTTACACTGAATTTCCCCTCTTTGGACCCCATACTAGGGAATGTGACGCCAATTCACCCCAAATACGATCTTGCTCTGACCTCAGTCTATATGGTAAACATAATAAAAGAAAGATATTAAGAGGCTGCGGTTCCGAAATATCTTCTAATTTGAACGGTATGTGAACTGTGTTTTTCATTTTTGAGTCTCTAGCATAATTGTCCCCCTATTGGGTCCCATAAAAGGGAATGTGACGCAAATCATACCCTCTAAGGATTTTATGCAGCTAACTAGCAACAAGTTTACTATAATACAATATAGATATTTAGAGGCTTTGATGTGTGAATTTTAAGGTAAATGTAGAGGCTGTATTAATTACTTCGACCATTTACACCACCTATATTTAATTTACCCTCGTTGGTCCCCTTAAAAAGGAATGTGACGCTACGTGATCCCTATGAGTAGTATGTCGAGCTATTTAGCTTTATCGCTGACAGAACGAATTGCAGATATTTAGAGGCTGAGAGGCTGAAATTCGAACCCAAGTGTTAAACTTGCATTTATAAAGATTTTCAGCACTTACACTGAATTTTCCCTCTTTGGGTCCCATACTAGGGAATGTGACGCCATTTCACCCCAAATACGATCTAGCTCTGACCTCAGTCTATATGATAAACATAATAAAAGAAAGATATTAAGAGGCTGCGGTTCCGAAATATCTTCAAAATTGAACGGTATTTGAAATGTGTTATCATTTTTGAGTCTCTAGCATAATTGTCCCCCTATTGGGCCCCATAAAAGGGAATGTGACGCAAAATATACCCTCTAAGGATTATATGCAGCTAACTAGCAACAAGTTTACTATAATACAATATAGATATATAGAGGCTTTGATGTGTGAATTTTAATGTAAATGTAGAGGCTGTATTAGTTACTTCGACCATTTACACCACCTATATTGAATTTCCCCTCGTTGGTCCCCTTAACAGGGAATGTGACGCCTCTTGATCCCAATGAATAGTATGCAGAGTCATTTAGCTTTATCGCTGACAGAACAATTTGCAGATATTTAGAGGCTGAGAGGCTGAAATTGGAACTCACGTGTTAAATTTGCATTTATAAAGATTTTCAGCACTTACACTGAATTTCCCCTCTTTGGGCCCCATACTAGGGAATGTGACGCCAATTCACCCAAAATATGATCTTGCTCTGACATCAGTCTATATGGTAAACATAATAAATGAAGGATATTAAGAGGCTGCGGTTCCGAAATATCTTCAAATTTGAATGGTATGTGAAATGTGTTATCGTTTTTGAGTCAATTGCATAAATGCCCCCCACCCCCCACCCCTATTGGGCCCCATATCAGGGAATGTGACGCAAATCATACCTCTACGGATTATGTCCAGGCACATAAGCACATGTTTAACATAATACAATATAGATATTTAGAGGCTTTGATGTGTGAATTTTAATGTAAATGTATATCGCGGCTCTATTAATTACTTCGACCATTTACACCACCTATATTGATTTGCCCGTCGTTGGTCCCCTTTATAGGGAATGTGACGCCACTTGATTCCTATGAGAAGTCTGCCGAGTCATTTAGCTTTCTCACTGACAAAACGAATTACAGATATTTATAGGCTGTGAGGCTGAAATTCGAACCAAAGTGTTAAACTTGAATTTATACAGATTTTCAGCACTTACACTACATTTCCCCTCTACGGGCCCCATATAAGGGAATGTGACGCCAATTCACACAAAGTACGATCTTGCTCTGACATCAGTCTATATGGTAAACATAATAAATGAAAGAAATTAAGAGGCTGCGGTTCCGAAATATCTTCAAATTGGAACGGTATGCGAAATTTGTTATCATTTTTTAGTCTTTGCATAATTGTCCCCCTATTGGGCCCGTTATCAGGGAATGTGACGCAAATCATACCCTCTAAGGATTATGTCCAGGCAACTAGGAACATGTTTACTAGAATACAATATAGATATTTAGAGGCTTTGATGTGTGAATTTTAATGTAAATGTAGAGGCTGTATTAATTACTTCGACCATTTACACCGCCTATATTGAATTCCCCCTCGTTGGTCCCCTTAACAGGGAATGTGACGCCACTTAATCCCTATGAGTAGTATGTCGAGCCATTTAGCTTTATCGTTGACAGAACGAATTGCAGATATTTAGAGGCTGAGAGGCTGAAATTCGAACCCACGTGTTAAACTTGCAGTTATAACGATTTTCAGCACTTACACTGAATTTCCCCTCTTTGGGCCCCATACTAGGAAATGTGACGCCAATTCACCCAAAATACGAACTTGCTCTGACATCAGTCTATATGATAAACATAATAAATGAAAGATATTAAGAGGCTGCGGTTCCGAAATATCTTCAAATTTGAACGGTATGTGAAATGTGTTATCATTTTTGAGCCACTAGCATAATTGTTCCCCTATTGGGCCCCATAAAAGGGAATGTGACGCAAAATATACCCTCTAAGGATTATATGCAGGTAACTAGCAACAAGTTTACTATAATACAATATAGATATATAGAGGCTTTGATGTGTGAATTTTAATGTAAATGTAGAGGCTGTATTAATTACTTCGACCATTTTTACACCACCTATTTTGAATTTCCCCTCGTTGGTCCCCTTAACAGGGAATGTGACGCCTCTTGATCCCAATGAGTAGTATGCAGAGTCATTTAGCTTTATCGCTGACAGAACGAATTGCAGATATTTAGAGGCTGAGAGGCTGAAATTCGAACCCAAGTGTTAAACTTGCATTTATAACTATTTTCAGCACTTATACTGAATGTTCCCTCTTTCGGCCCCATACTAGGCAATGTGACGCCAATTCACTCAAAGTACGATCTTGCTCTGACATCAGTCTATATGGTAAACATAATAAATGAAAGTTATTAAGAGGCTGCGGTTCCGAAATATCTTCAAATTTGAACGGTATGTGAAATTTGTTTTCATTTTTGAGTCACGTGCACAATTGTCCCCACTATTGGGCCCCATATCAGGGAATGTGACGCAAATCATACCCTCTAAGGATTATGTCCAGGCAACTAGGAACATGTTCAACATAATACAATATATAAAGAACGCGAGATTGCCTTTTATTATCCTAAGGATGACCGTGACTGGCCTTATGGCCTACAAACTCGCCTAGACAATTGCGCAGACCAAACGAGTTGCAGTCTGAGCTGGGTCCACAGTGTTTGCAATAATGTTCTCTGGTCAGATACCACCTGTGGGACTGTTCAAAAGTGGTCTTAAATCTAAGAAGTGTGGTTATAGTCACTGTTTTCGAATTAAAATAAAAGTCGTCTCTCCGGAGATTCGAACTCACGCCAAAAAAAAAACAGCAAAACGACCCTTCGAGAGCCTGGTAATTTTTTGTTTGTTTTTTTTGTTGGGGGGGGGAGGGGGTTGTTTCGGATGCTTTTTTTGTAACAGGCTCGCCCTTCAGTATTTTGCATTCCCCTACATTCTGATTCTAACTAGGGCGGATATTATTCGAAAGTTGTTAGATATCTTACTAGAGGAAGCTAGGGGGAGGGTGGGCAGAGAGAGAATCTAGCGCTAGTAGTTAAGGATTGGGTGTCCCTCTAGGGACATTGAATGAATAACGTTTTAACAATGATAAGCTTCGATTTACGAATTGTGTAATACATAAAATAAATTAATGATAATTTTCTTTTTTATCTTTGAAAAACTGAGTCTGTTAGCAAAAGACTTCCATACGAATAGCAATAATTAAAAAATTAAAAAAAAACTTTGTATTTAGATCGTCGTAAATTTCCGCAAGCGAATGTACTATAGTGGTCTATTTATAGGCCACTCATAGCGTCAAATTTTCAGTATCGATTTTGTCTTAGTAGTAAAGTTTAGTCTGTTTCGTATTACACATGTTGTACATAACACGTTAGAAATTGAGTTTTTTAGACATTTTGTTTGATTTATTCATATATTTATCCCGTCAACACTTTAAAGGTCATTTTGGAGATGTTGCTTCCAATATTGGGGGACCCGATGAAATGACATCTCAAACCCTGCCCCCCAACGCGAGCGCAGGCTGGTCCCGGGTCGGCACCACCGAGTGGGGATGCCAAGGACAATTTCTATTTTTCATCCCCGCACTGTGGGGCCGAGCCGGGGGGTGGGGGGGGGGGCACACCGCGTTATTATACGAGGTGACATTGGTATGTCGCAGCCAGTTGGGATTAAATTCTTTTGTGGTTGGGAGGCTTAATTTGGCAAATGGAGAATATTGATGTTTTAGGGTTGGGAGGCTTAATTTGCCAAAAAGAAAACTTTTTTGGGTCAAAATGAGGTGGGAAGCTTAATTGGTTGAATGGGGCTTTCATGGCTGAAACAAAAAAGTCCATTCATCCTCCCTGCTGCTCAATATAGATATTTAGAGGCTTTGATGTGTGAATTTTAATGTTAATATAGAAGCTGTATTAATTATTTCGACCATTTACGCCACCTATATTGAATTACCCCTCGTTGGTCCCCTTAACAGGGAATGTGACGCCACTTGACACCTATCAGTAGTATGCCGATTCATTTAGCTTTATCGCAGACAGAAGGAATTACAGATTTTTAGAGGATAAGAGGATGAAACTTAACATGCAAGACTTTTGGAATTAATTGACTATTCACATCACTTACCTGACTTTTCACCAATGTAGGGCGCCTATGTAAGGGAATGTGACGCAATTGGACCCATTTTAAGAGTTTGCATTGACATCAGGCAACATGTTGAAAATAATGGATGACATGTATTTAGGGGCTGTATTCACACAAACATGGTAAACTTACATTTTGAACGATTTTGATTACTTACATGGAATTTCCCTTCTTTGGGTCTTATACTAAAGAATGTGACGCTACTTGACCCATTGTATGATTATGCCCTGACATCAGTCTATATGATAAACATAATAAATCAAAGACATTAAGAGGCCGTGTTTCCGACATATAATCAGTCTTGAATGGTATGTGATATTTGTTATCATTTTTGTCACCACAAAAGTACACTGATGCAGATGCCATAAGGATGCTGGAATATCTAATTGACAACATTTTCGTGGAGCTCAGTGGCCTATTATTTCAGCAAACAATTGGCATGACAATGGGTACTAATTGTGCACCGTTGCTTGCCGACTTGTTCTTGTACTCGCATGAGGCGGAGTTTGTACAAGGTCTCTTCAAAGCAGGCAAGAAACGCCTTGCACAACAATTCAATTTCACCTACAGATATATAGATGATTTATTGTCTCTGAAAATGCTAAATTCGCAGAGTACTTGCAATTCATCTATCCATATGTTGAAATTTAGGGAAGAACAGAAACTGCAACCTCCTCCTCATACTTGGATTGTTATCTCTATATTGACAACGGGAAGCTTTCTACTGGGCTGTACGATAAACAAGATGACTTCAATTTTCCCATTGTTAACTTTCCCTTCCTGAGCAGTAATACCCCGTCTACACCAGCATATGGAGTTTACGTTTCACAGTTGATCCGTAATGCTAGAGCCTATTCCAAGTATCAGGACTTTATGGAACGTGGGAAGGTGCTCACTACCAGGTTGTTATGCCAGGGGTATCAAAAACAAACTGGTATCAACACTAAAGAAGTTCTATTGGAGGCACCATGATCTTGTTGATCCGTACAATGTGGCCATTTCCAGAATTATTTCTGATATGTTTGCCAATGGAAAGCCATAGGAAGACTTCCAAAATCTCGGACATACTCTTCTCGGCATTTACACCTTTTCTTCGTTTGTTGGGCATGGTGCGCGAAGCTTGCTTACCAAGTAATGCTTACTATCCGCGGACGCCTGATTACACTCTTCTGGAGTCAATGTCTGTTGATCTGAACATTGATATTTGTCATTTTGTGTATGGACTAATGATTTTGGCTTAACGCTTTGGTACTACGACCTAAACTACTTTTGTGTTACTTGCATAATTGTCCCCTTATTGGGCCCCATATTAGGGACTGTGACGTGAATCGTACCCTCTGAAGATTATGCCTAGGCATCCAGCTGCATGTCTAACATAATATAGTACAGATATTTGGAGGCTTTGATGTGTGAATTTCAATGCAAATGTGACGCTGTATTGACCATTTACACCACTTATAATGAATATCCCCTCGCTTGTCCCTTTAACATGGAATGTGACCTCACTTGACCCCTATGAGTAGTATGCAGAGGCAATTAGTTTCATCGGTAAAAAACGAATAACAAATATTTAGAGGATGAGAGGCTGAAATATAACAAAACACCCAAGACTTGGCGAATTTATTGGCCATTTATATCCCTAACATGGCTTTTCCCCACTGTAGGGCCCCTATGTAAAGGAATGTGACGCAAATGGGCCCGTTTGAAAAGTGTGCGGAGGCACCAGGCAACATGTTAAATATAATGGATGACAGGTATCTTGAGGCTGGTGTGCTGCCGGTATTCTGCTAGACGGGAATAACTTTTTTAATATGGCAGTGGTATGGATATTGTTCGAGCAGCGGAACGTGGAGCCCAGCACTAGGGTGTGGCCCGGTCTGTACGATAGAAAGGTCGTCTTGGTACACGACCTTTCTAATGGGTCCCGAGGCATAACCTTTCTTATCCGGCCAGATTGGGATAAAAGACCATGTGTTTGACCTAAATGAGAGGTAATGTCAGACCCAAATGTGGCAGAGCCCAGAACCCTAGAGCGACTAGTGTGACCCAGTGTGAGTCACTTTGATCCCCTTTTCCTTCGCGAGGGTTTCCTGCATGCTACCTGAACAAAAAATTAATTGTATAAATCACGACTGCAGTAAGGGCGAGGATTGCGGCCGTGTCAAAACGATTTAAGCAGGGTTCGAACAGCAAATCCTGGAGGGAGAACCTGGCTCAGCACCACCGTGGTGTGACCCGGTCTGTGTGAGATAGGGGTCCTGTAGACCCTGCTTGTGGGTATTACGGGATACCCTCTGTTATCCGGCTAGATGGGGATAAAAAGCCAAGGGTTGAAACCCCTCTCACCCCTGGTCCGAGACCAGAAGCCTAGCGCTTGTGTGTGACCCAGTATGAATTATGAGGCCTTTTGATCTCTTTATTCTCCGCTGGATGGGCAACTCGGAATAACCGCCGTTATGCGCCCAAACAGGGATTTTTCTTCAGTAAGGAAGTGGTGTGGATGTTTCAACAGCAGAACCTGCAGGGAGAGCCAGGTCTAGCCCTGTGGTGAGACCCCATCTGAGTAGTAGAGGGGTCTTCTCGGTATCTGATCTTGCTAGTGCGTATCGCAATATAACCTCTGTTTTCCGGCCAAACTGGGATACAATACTAGGGCTGAACGTATGTGAGAAGTGAAGTCCACCTTCTGTGGCCGAGACCAGAAGCTAGCGCTGGAGACAGACTCGGTGCGAGTCTTTTCGATACATCTACCTTCTGCAGCCTGAACATACCTGTATAACCACCGTTATTTGGCAATAAGGCAGCGGTATGGGTGTTCAAGCAGCGAAACCTGGAGGTTTTGTTTGTTTGATTTGAGGTTTAAGGTCCTCGTCAACACTCTAAAGGTCATTTTAGAACCGTTGCTTACAATTCTGTAGGACTTTACCCGACAATGAGATAAAATGAGATCTCAAGCCCTGTCTCCCAATGAAACAAATAGGGTTTATAAGCATGGACGGTCCGACACTCACACCAATTTGCCTGGGCAAGCTTAGTATTCTATACCGCGACAGTGGTAAGGGCGCGGATTATGGCCATGTAAAATCGATTTAAGCCCCCCCCCCCCCCCCCCCCCCAAGTGGAATTCTTTCCACTGACCGTTCCAGAACGGTTCTTCTGTGGCGGTTTATTTATGTTGTTGTTTGTTACTGACTATGTATATCACTTGTGTCTTTTTATTTTGGATGGCCATTTGGCCATTTTGTGGGAAAGTAACTGTCCTTATGGCCTTCCTTTGTTTAGGTTTCCATTTTTGGTCTGGTCGCTTCATGTTTGTGTTTCTTTCCCTTTGGTGTCTTTGATGGGTGGAGTAAGCTAATTGTATCGATTCCTGATCTTTGTTTTACTTCTACTTTAGATCCTCTTAGCGGTTTACCAGTACTCGTGTGCGGATCAGACTCAGCTATGCGTGGAAGCATCATGCAGCCCATATATTTCTTCAAGCCCGGATGGGCGGAAACTTGGAGATAGGGTCAAGCCTAGCCCTAGCGTGTTATCCGGCTAGATGCGGATTCAAGACCATGGGGTGAACCAGTGTGAGAAGTGAAGTCCGATCCAACTATGGCTGACACCGGAAGCATAGTGCTAGGGCATTATGCAGTGTTAGACCTTTATATGCCCTTTTATCCTCCGCAGGATGAGAAGCCGGGGATAAACTTTATGCTGTCAGATGGGGATACCTTACAGGTTGGAATTATGTGAGAAGCGAAATCCACCCCATGTGGCCGAACCCAGAAGGCTAGCGCTGGAGATTGACTCAGTGTTTCGATACCTTATTCCTCCACAGCCTGAACATCCCGAGATAACCACCGTTATTTGGCCAGACAGGGATAACTTTAAGGCAGTGGTATGGATGTTCAAGCAGCGAAACCTTGTGATAGAGCCAGACCTAGCACTATGGTATTATCCGGCTAGATGCGGACACAAGACCATGAGTGAACCTTTGGGAGAAATGAAGTCCGACTCCAGGTGGCCGAGCCTAGAAGCCTAGCGCTGGGTTGTGACCCAGGGCGAGTTGGGCGTTCCTTTTATATCTTAATCCACTGCCAGGTGAGCATCCTGGGATAACCTCCCTTATGCGGTCAGACGGGGATAACTTTCCATAAGGCACCGATATGGGTGTCCTAGCAGTGGAAAATTTGAGGAGAGCCAGGCCTAGCAATGACCTGTGACACGGTGTGTTTGGTAGAGGGGTCCTCTAGTTACCGGACCTGAAAGTGGGTATTGTAGGATAACATCTGTTATCCGGCTAGACGGGGATACAAGACCGGGCGTGAACCTGTGTGAGATGCGTTCCGAACCCGATTTAGCCTAGAAACTAAGCGCTGGAATGTGACCCGGTGTTTACTTATTCAGATGTTTTGTCATCATAAACTTATTAACATGATATGGCTAAACATTCGAAAACATATAACAGTTAATATAATGGATGAGTCTTGGATTGAGCCTAGGCTAGGCCTATTAATGTTCTCTTCTGTGTGAGATGTGAATCCTTTTGATCTCTTTATCCTCCGAGGGCTCAGCACCCCGAGAGCGGTTAGAAGGGGATACCTTACCGTATTGTAGTAGTATGGGTGTCCAAGCGGAGGTAGAGCCAGCCTAGCAATGAGATGCGGGCCCTGCTAGTGTAAATCGCGATATAACCTCTGTTATCCGACTAGATAGGGATGCTAGACCATAGGCTGAACCTATGTGATAAGTGAAGTCCGACTTCTGTGTGGTCAATCCCAGAAGCCTAGCGGTTGGAAGTGACTCAGTGTTATTTGTGATCCATTTTGATCCCTTTATCCTCCGCGGGGTGAGCATCTCGGGATTATCCACGTTATGCGGAGAGACTGGGTAACTTTTCCGTTAGATATGTTCTATAAAAGGGTTATCCTTGGGAAGCAATGAATACACCATAGAACTGGAAAATATGAAGTGTGCATGTTTTCTGGGCCAGACTAGCTAGTTTCGGTCAATTAGGCCTCATCAGTGACCCTGGTATATGAATGTCTTTTGACGTGTCAACAGTATCAATTCTGATTCTGACAAGAAAATATAAACTACACTATGATGTAGGGCAGGGAGACTTTTTACGGCCGCCACGCATTCCCAGAAACCAGCTGTAGTTACGTTAAATATGTTCTATAAACGGGTTATCCTTTGGAAGCAATGAATACACCTTAGAACTTGAAAATAATAAGTGTGCGTGTTTTCTGGGCCAGACTAGCTAGTTTCGGTCAATTAGGCCTCATCAGTGACCCTCAATTTTTTTTTAAAAATTCCACAATGGAATCAATGATCCCAAAGGATAGGAATTTATAAACTACACTATAATGACTTATATGGGTGTTCGAGAAGTTGAACGTAACGTGGAGATAAATTCAGGCCTTGAACTGGGTATTGACCCGGTCTCTTTTGAGGTTCCTATGGGAACTGACCCTGTTCATGGGTATCGTGAGATAACCTCTGTTATCCTTCAAAACTGTGGGTATCGCGAGATAACCTGTTATTCGGCAAAACTGGGTTACAAGATCATGCGTTACTTGTATGAGAAATGAAGTTCGCACCGCCCACCCTGTGGCCAAGCCAATAAACCTGGCGCTGGGATGTCAACCAGTGTGAGTTGTGTGTTACTCTGCTCCCTTTATCCTCCACAGCAAAACCACCATTATTTTGCTAGATTGGGAGACCATTTCCATAAGGCAGTGGTATGGGTAGAGCAAGGCCTGCCACTAAGGTGATATCCGGCTAGATGCGGATACAAAACCATGGGGATGAACCTTTGTGAGACATGAAGTCCGACCCCGCCGACCGAGCCCAGAAGCCTAGCGCTGGGGTGTGACCCAGTATGACTTGTGAGTCCTTTGATCTCTTAATCCTCAGCCAGATGAGCATCCCGGGATAACCTCCCTTATGCGGCCACATGGGAATAACCTTTCATTAACGCAGTTGTAGGGATGTTCGAGCAGAGAAAACTTGAGGGAGAGCCATGCAGAACACTGAAGTGTGTCCCAGACTTTGTGGTAGAGGGGCCCTCTGGGTACCGGATCCTGATAGTTGGTATCGTTGGATAACCTCTGTTATCCGGCTTGATTACAATACAAGACCATTGGATCAACCTATGCGAGAAGCGAAGTCCGATCCCCCTGTGACCCAGCCCGGAAACATCGGGCTAGGGTGTTACATTGAATTAGTCATCAGCCCCTTTGATCCCTTTAGCCTCCGCGGGATGAGCATCCAGGGATAACCTCTATGCTGCCAGACGAGAATAACTTTCCATGAGGCAATGCTTTTCAGTGTTCGAGCAGCGGATCCTGGAGGGAAACCGGGCCTAGTACTATGCTATGACCCGTTCATTGTGGTAGAGGTGTCCTCTGGATAGGGACCCTGCTAGTAGGTATCACGGGATAACCTCTATTATTCGGCCTACCACAAGAACATGGGGTGAACCTATGCGAGAAGTGAAATCCGCCCACGCTGGACCGAGCCCAGAAGCCTAGCCTCTGAATACCTGTTATCCATTACATTTAACATGTTGCCTGATGCCTCTGCAAACTTTTCAAATGGATCCATTTGCGCCACATTCCCTTACATTGGGGCCCTGCAGTGAGGAAAAGTCATGTTAGGGATGTAAATGGCCAATAAATTCACTAAGGCCTACATGTTTTGTTAAATTTCCTGTTAAGGGGACCCAACGAGAGATAATCCAATATAGGTGGTGTAAATGGTCGAAGTAATTAATACAGCTTCTACATTTACATTAAAATTCACACATCGAAGGCTCTAAATTGCTATATATTATTATATGAAACATGTTGCTAGTTGCCTAGTCATAATATTTAGAGGGTATGATTCGCGTCACATTCCCTAATATGGGGCCCAAAATGGGGACAATTATGCAAGTAACACAAAAAGATAACAAATTTCACACACCGTTCAGGTTTGAAAATATTTCGGAACAGCTTCTTAATATCTTTCATTTATTATGTTTATAGTATAGACTGATGTCAGAGCAAAATCGTACATATGGGTGAAGTAGCGTCACATTCCCTTGTATGGTACTCAAAGAGGGGAAATTCAGTGTTGATAAAAATCGTTATAAATGCAAGTTTTACACGTGGGTTCGAATTTCAGCCACTCAGCCTCTAAATATCTGCAATTCGTTCTGTCAGCAATAAAGCTAAATAACTCGGAATACTCTTTATAGGGATTAAGTGGCGTCACATTCTCTGTTAAGGGGACCAACGAGGGGAAATTCAATATAGGTGTTGTAAATGGTCGAAGTAAATCAACACAGCTTCTACATTAACATTAAAGTTCACACATCAAAGCCTCTAAATATCTATATTGTATTATGTAAAACATGTTCCTAGTTCCCTGGACATAACTCTTAGAGGGAATGATTTGCGTCACATTTCCTGATAAGCGGCCCAATTGAGGGGGGGGGGGGCAATTGTGCAAGTGATAAAAATGATAACAAATTTCACATACCGTTCTTCAAGTTTGAAAATATTTCGGAACCACAGCCTCTTAATATCTTTCATTTATTATGTATACCATATAGACTGATGTCAGAGCAAAATCGTACATTGGGTGAAGTAGCGTCACATTCCCTAGAACGGGGTCCAAAGAGGGGAAATCCAGTGTACGTGCTGAAAATCGTTATAAATGCAAGTTTAACACGTGGTTCGAATTTCAGCCTCTTAGCCACTAAATATATGTAATTCGTTCTGTCAGCGAGAAAGCTAAATGACTCGGAATACTACTCATAGGGATCAACGAGGGGAAATTCAATATAGGTGGTGTAAATGGTCGAAGTAATTAATACAGCCTCTACATTTACATTAAAATTCACACATCAAAGCATCTAAATATCTATATTGTATCATGTTAAACATGGTCCTGGTTGCCGGGACATAATCCTTAGAGGGTATGATTCGCGTCGCATTCCCTCATATGGGGCCCAATAGGGGGACAATTATGCAAGTGTATCAAAAATGATAAAAAAATTCACATGCCGTTCAAATTTGAAAATATTTCGTAACCGGAGCCTCTTAATAATTTTCAGTTTTTATGTTTACCATATAGACAGGTGTCAGAGCAAGAGCGTTCTTTGGGTGAATTGGCGTCACATTCCCTAGTATAGGGCCCAAAGAGGGGAAATTCAGTGTAAGTGCTGAAAATCGTTATAAATGCCAGTTTTACGCGTGGGTTCGAATTTCAGCATCCCAGCCTCTAAATGCCTGTAAGCCTGTAAGCCATTATGTTTAACATGTTGCCTGCTGCCTGTGCACACTTTTCAAACGGGTCCATATGCGTCACATTCCCTTACATAGGGGCCCTGCAGTGAGGAAAAGCCATATTAGGGATGCCAATGTGGCCAATAAAATCACTAAGGCTTGCATGTTTTGTTAAATTTCCGCCTGTCAGTCTCTAAATATCTATAATTCGTTCTGTCGGCGATAAAGCTAAATGACTCGGAATACTGCTCATCAAGTTGCGTCCCATTCCCTGTTAAGTGGACCAACGAGGGGAAATTCAAATGGTCGAAGTAATTAATACAGCTTCTACATTTACATTAAAATTCACACATCAAAGCCTCTTAATATCTATATTGTATTATGTTAAACATGTTTCTAGTTGCCTGGACATAATCCTTAGAGGGTATGATTCGCGTCACATTCCCTGTAAAGGGGACCAACGAGAGGAAATTCAATATAGGTGGTGTAAATGGTCGAAGTAATTAATACAACCTCTAAATTTACATTAAAATTCACACTTCAAAGCCTCTAAATATCTATATTGTATTATGTTAAAAATGTTCCTAGTTGACTGGACATAATCCTTAGAGGGTATGATTGGCGTCACATTCCCTAATACTGGGCCCAAATGGGGGGCAATTATGCAAGTGACTCAAAAATGATAACAGATTTCACATACCGTTCTTCAAGTTTGAAAATATTTCAAAACCGCAGCCTCCTTTCATTTATAATGTTTACCATAAAGACTGATGTCAGAGCCAAATCGTACATTGGGTGAAGTAGTGTCACATTCCCTAGTATGGGGCCCAAAGAGAGGAAATTAATTGTGAGTGCTGAAAATCGTTATAAATGCCCTACAACATAGTGTAGATTATATTTTCTTGTCCTTTGAGATCATTGGTTCCTACATCATAGTGTAGATTATATTTTCTTGTCCTTTGGGATCATTGTTTCCATTGTGGAATTTCGAAAATATCTGATGGTCACTGATGAAGCCTTATTGGCTGAAACTAGCTAGTCTGGCTCAGAAAACATATACACTCCATATTTTTCAGTTCTGTTGTGTATTCCTTGCTTCCAAAGGATAACCCTTTTTATAGAACATATTTAACTTCACTACAGCTGGTGTGTGGGAATGTGTGGCGGCGGTAAAACGTGTCCCTACCCTACATCATAGTGTAGATTATATTTTCTTGTCCTTTGGGATCCTTGTTTCCATTGTGGAATGTCGAAAATATCTGAGGGTCACTGATGAGGCCTAATTGGCCGAAACTAGCTAGTCTGGCCCAGAAAACGTGTACACTCGATATTTTTCAGTTCTGTGGTGTATTCCTTGCTTCCAAAGGATAACCCTTTTATAGAACATATTTAACTTCACTACAGCTGGTGTGTGGGAATGTGTGGCGGCGGTAAAACGTCTCCCTGCCCTACATGATAGTGTAGATTATATTTTCTTGTCCTTTGGGATCATTGTTTCCATTCTGGAATTTCGAAAATATCTGAGGGTCATTGATGAGGCCAAATTGGCCGAAACTAGCTAGTCTGGCCAAGAAAACATGTACACTCCATATTTTTCAGTTCTGTGGAGTATTCCTTGCTTCCAAAGGATAACCCTTTTATAGAACATTTTTAACACTTGGTTTCGAATTTCAGCCCCTCAGCCTCTAAATATCTGTACTTCGTTCTGTCAGCGATAAACCTAAATGACTCGGCATACTACTTCTAGGGATAAAGTGACGTCACATTCCCTGTTAAGAGGAACAACGAGGGGAAATTCAATATAGGTGGTGTAAATGGTCGAAGTAATCAATACATCTTCTACATTTCCATCAAAATTCACACATCAAAGCCTCTAAATATCTATTTTGTATTATGTTAAACGTGTTGCATGTTGCCTGGGCATAATCTTTAAAGGGTATGATTCGCGTCACATTCCCTAATATGGGGCCAAATAGGGGGGCAAATATGCAAGTGCCTAAAACTGATAACATATTTCACTCACCGTTCAAGTTTGAAACTATTTCGGATTCGCGGCATCTTAATATCTTTCATTTATTATGTTTAACATATAGACTGATGTCAGGGCACACTCGTTCATTGGGTGAAGTAGCGTCACATTCCATAGCAATGGGCCCAAGAGGGGAAATTCAAAAAATGTACTTAACATACTACTCATATGGGTCGTGTGGCGTCACATTCCCTAATATGGGGCCAAATGTGTGTGGGGGGGGGGGGGCAATTATGCAAGTGGTTAGAAAATGAAAACATATTTCACATACCGTTTAAGTTTGAAAATATTTCGGAACCGCGGCCTCTTAATAACATTCATTTATTATGTTTAACATATAGACTGATGACAGGGCACAATCGTACATTTGGTGAAGTAGCATCACATTCCCTAGTGTGGGGCCTTAAGAGGGGAAATTCAAAGGAAATACTGAAAATCGTTAAAATGCAAGTTGAACAAGTGGGTTTGAATTTCAGCACCCCAACCTCTAAATACCCGTCAGCCATTATGTTAACATGTTGCCCGATGCCTCTGCACACTTTTCATACGGGTCCATTTGCGTCACATTCCCTTACATAGGGGCCCTACAGTTGGGAAAGCCATGTGGGGGTGTAAATGGCCAACAAATTTGCAAAGTCTTGCATGTTTTGTTACATTTTAGCCTTTCAGCCTCTAGATATTTGTAATTCGTTCTCTTAGCGATAAAGCTAGATGCCTCAACATACTACCCATATGGGTCGTGAGACGTCGCATTCCCTAATATTGGGCCAAATAGGTGGGGGTTGGGGCATTTATGCAAGTGACTCAAGAGAGTAACATACAAGCGTATTTCACATAGCGTTCTAGTTTGAAAATAGTTCGGTACCGCAGTCTCTTAATAGCTTTCATTTATTATGTCTAACGTATAGACTGATGTCAGGGCACAATCGTACATTGGTTGAAGTAGCGTCACATTCCCTAGTATGGGGCCCAAAGAGGGGCGATTCAATGTAAGTTCTGAAAATCTTTGACTAATGCCAGTTTAACAAGTGGGTTTGAATTTCAGCACCACAGCCTCTAAATACCCGTCATCCATTATGTTTATTTCAGCACCACAGCCTCTAAATACCCGTCATCCATTATGTTTAACATGTTGCCTGATGCCTTGGCACACTTTTCATACGGGTCCATTTGCGTCACATTCCCTTACATAGGGGCCCTACAGTGGGGAAAGTCATGTAAGGGGTGTAAATGGCCAATAAATTATTGCATCTTATGTTGAATTTTAGCCTCTCAGCCTCTCAATAGCTGTAATTCGTTCTCTTAGCGATAAAGCTAGATGCCTAAACATACTACTCATATGGGTCAAGTGGCGTCACATTCCCTAATATGGCGCCAAATAGGGGGAGAATTATGCAAGTGACTAAAAATGATAATATATTTCACATACCGTTCAAGTTTGAAACAATTTCGGAATCGCGGCCCATTAATATCTTTCATTTATTATGTTTAACGTATAGACTGATGTCAGGGCCCAATCGTACATTGGGTGAAGTAGCGTCACAATCCCTAGTATGGGGCCCAAAGAGGGAAATTCAATGTAAGTACCAAAAATCGTTAAAAATGCAAGTTTTACAAGTGGGTTTGAATTTCAGCACCTCAGCCGCTAAATACACGTCATCCATTATGTTTAACATGTTGCCTGGTGCCTCTGCACACTTTTCATACGGGTGCATTTGCGTAGGGGCCCGACAGTGGGGAAAGCCATCCTAGAGGTGTAAATGGCCAATTAATTCGCAAAGGCTTGCATGTTCTGTTGCATTTAGCCTCTCAGCCTCTAAATATCTGTAATTGGTTCTCTTAGAGATAAAGCTAAATGCCTCAACATACTACTCATATGGGTCAAGTGGCGTCACATTCCTTAATATGCCAAATTGTGAGACAATTATGCAAGTGACTCAAAAATGATAACATATTTCACATACTGTTCAAGTTTGAAACTATTTCGGAGCCGCGGACTCTTAATATCTTTCATTTATTATGTTAAACACACAGAATGATGTCAGGGCCCAATCGTACATAGGGTGAAGTAGCGTCACATTTCCCTAGTATGGGGCCCAAAGAGGGGAAATTCATTGTACGTGCTGAAAAACGTTATAAATGCAAGTTTAACACTTGGGTTCGAATTTCAGCCTCTTAACCTCTAAATATCTGTAATTCGTTCTGTCAGCGAGAAAGCTAAATGACTCTACATACTACTCATAGGGATCAAGTGGCGTCACATTCCCTCTTAAGGGGCCCATCGAGGGGAATTCAATATAGGTGGTGTAAACGGTCGAAGTAATTTATACAGCCTCTACGTTTACATTAAAATTCACACATCAAAGCCTCTAAATATCTATATTGTATTATGTTAAACATATTCCTAGTTGCCTGGACATAATCATTAGAGGGTACGTTTCGCGTCGTCTTCCCTTATATGGGGCCGAATAGGGGGGCAATTATGCTAGTGACTCGAAAATGATAACACATTTCACATACCGTTCTAGTTTGAAGATATTTCGGAACCGCAGCCTCTTAATATCTTTCATTAATTATGTTAACCATATAGACTGATGTCAGAGCAAAATCGAACATTGGGTGAAGTAGCGTCACATTCCCTAGTATTGGGCCCAAAGAGTGTACGTGTACGTGCTGAAAATCGTTATAAATGCAAGTTTAACACGTGGGTTCGAATTTCAGCCTCTCAGCCTCTAATTATCTGTAAATCGTTCTGTCAGCGATAAAGCTGAATGAAAGGGCATACTGCTCATAGGTATCAAGTGGCGTCACATTCCCTGTAAAGGGAACCAACGAGCGGAAATTCAATATAGGTGGTGTAAATGGTCGCAGTAATTAATACATCCTCTATATTTACATTAAAATTTGCACATCAAAGCCTCTAAATATCTATATTGAATTATATTAAACATGTTCCTAGTTGCCTGGACATAATCCTTAAAGGGTATGATTCGCGTCACATTCCCTGAAATGGGGCCCAATAGGGGAACAATTATGCAATTGACTAAAAATGATAACACATTTCATACACCGTTCAAATTGAAGATATTTCGGAAACGCAGCCTCTTAATAACTTTCATTTGTTATGTTTACCATATACACTGATGTCAGAGCAAGATCGCATTTTGGGTGAATTGGCGTCACATTCCCTAATAGGGGCCCAAAGAGGGAAAATTCAGTGTAAGTGCTGAAAATCGTTATAAATGCAAGTTTAACATTTGGGTTCAAATTTCAGCCTCTAAATATCTGCAATTCGTTATGTCAGCGATAAAGCTAAATGACTCGGCATACTACTCATAGGGATCAAGTGGCGTCACATTCCATGTTAAAGGGACCAACGAGGGGAAATTCAATATAGGTGGCGTAAATGGTCGAAGTAATTAATACAGCCTCTACATTTACATTATAATTCGAACATCAAAGAATCTATATATCTATATTGTATTATGTTAAACATGTTCCTAGTTGCCTGGACATAATCCTTAGAGGGTACGATTCGCGTCACATTCCCTGATATTGGGCCCAATAGGGGAACAATTATGCAATTGACTAAAAAATGATAACACATTTCATACACCGTATAAATTGAAGATATTTCGGAACCGTAGTCTCTTAATATCTTTCATTTATTATGTTTACCATATAGACTGATGTCAGAGCAAGATCGTACTTTGGGTGAATTGGCGTCACATTCCCTAGTATGGGGCCCATGGAGGGAAAATTCCGTATAAGTGCTGAAAATCGTTATAAATGCAAGTTTCACACTTGGGTTCGAAGATCAGCCTCTCAGACTCTAAATATCTGCAATTCGTTCTGTCAGCGATAAAGCTAAATGACTCGGCATACTACTCATAGGGTCAAGTGGCGTCACATTCCCTGTTAAGGGGACCGACGAGGGGAAATTCAATAAAGGTGGTGTAAATGGTCGAAGTAATTAATACAGCCTCTACATTTACATTAAAATTCACACATCAAACCCTCTAAATATCTATATTCTAATACAGTAAACTTGTTGCTAGTTGCCTGGATCTAATCCTTATAGGGTATGTTTCGCGTCACATTCCCTGATATGGGGCCCAATAGGGGGAACAATTATGCAAGTGACTCAAAAATGAAAACAAATTTCCTATACCGTTCAAATTTGAAGATATTTCGGAACCGCAGCCTCTTAATACCTTTAATTTATTATGTTTACCATATGGACTGATGTCAGAGTAAGATCGTACTTAGGGTGAATTGGCGTCACATTCCCTAGTATGGGGCCCAAAGAGGGGTAATTCAGTGTAAGTGTTGTAAATCGTTATAAATGCAAGTTCAACACTCGGGTTCGAAATTCAGTCTCTCAGCCTCTAAATAACTGCAATTCGTTCTGTTAGCGATAAAGCTAAATGACTCGGCATACTACTCATAGGGATCAAGTGGCGTCACATTCCCTGTTAAGGGGACGAGCGAGGGGAAATTCAATATAGGTGGTGAAAATGGTCGAAGTAATTAATACAGCCTCTAAATTTCATTAAAATTCCTACACCAAAGCCTCTAAATATCTATATTGTATTATAGTAAAATTGTTGCTAGTTGCCTGCATATAATCCTTAGAGGCTATGTTTTGCGTCACATTCCCTTATATGGGGCCCAATAGAGGGACAATTATGCTAGTGGCTCCAAAATGATAATACATTTCACATACCGTTCAAATTTGAAACTATTTCGGAACCGCAGCCTCTTAATATCTTTTATTTATAATGTTTACCATATAGACTGATGTCAGAGCCTGGTGTAAATGTTCGGAGTAAATAATACAGCCTCTACATTTACATTAAAATTCACACATCAAAGCCTCTAAATATCTATATTGTATTATGTTAAACATGTTCCTAGTTGCCTAGACAAAATCCTTAGAGGGTATGATTGTGAAACTATTTCGGAACCGCAGCCTCTTAATATCTTTGGGTTCGAATTTTAGCCTCTCAGCCTCTAAATATCTGTAATTCGTTCTATCAGCGATAAAGCTAAATGTCTCAGCATACTAACAATAGTGATCAAGTGGCGTCACATTCCCTGTTAAGGTGACCGACGAGGGGGAATTCAATATAGGTGGTGTAAATGGTCGAAGTAATTAATACAACCTCTACATTTACATTAAAATTCACTCATCAAAGCCTCTAAATATCTATATTGTATTATGTTAAACACGTTCCTAGTTGCCGGGACATAATTCTTAGAGGGTAGGATATGCGTCACATTCCCTGATATGGGGCCCAATAGGGGGGACAATTATGCAAGTGACTCAAAAATGAAAACAAATTCCAGATACCGTTCAAATTTGAAGATATTTCGGAACCGCAGTCTCTTAATACCCTTTTTTTATTATGTTTACCATATGGACTGATGTCAGAGTAAGATCGTACTTAGGGTGAATTGGCGTCACATTCCCTGTATGGGGCCCAAAGAGGGGAAATTCAGTGTAAGTGCTGAAAATCGTTATAAATGCAAGTTCAACACTCGGGTTCGAAATTCGGCCTCTCAGCCTCTAAATATCTGCAATTCCTTCTGTTAGCGATAAAGCTAAATGACTCGGCATACTACTCATTTGGATCAAGTGGCGTCACATTCCCCGTTCAGGGGACCAACGAGGGGAAATTCAATATAGGTGGTGTAAATGGTCGAAGTAATTAATACAGCCTCGACATTTACATTAAAATTCACACATCAAAGCCTCTAAATATCTATATTGCATTAGGTTAAACATGTTCCTAGTTGCCTAGACAAAATCCTGAGAGGGTATGATTTGCGTCACATTCCCTGATATGGGGCCCAATAGGGGGACAATTATGCAAGTGACTCCAAAATGATAACCCATTTCACATATCGTTCAATTTTGAAACTATTTCGGAACCGCAGCCTCTTAATATCTTTCATTTATTGTGTTTACCATATAGACTGATGTCAGAACAAAATCGTACATTGGGTGAAGTAGCGTCACATTCCTTAGTATGGGGCCCAAAGAGGGGAAATTCAGTGTAAGTGCTGAAAATCGTTATAAATGGAAGTTTAACACGTGGGTTCGATTTTTAGCCTCTCAGCCTCTAAATATCTGTATTTCGTTCCGTCAGCGATAAAGCTAAATGACTCTGCATACTACTCATAGGGATCAAGTGGCGTCACATTCCCTGTTAAGGGGACCAACGAGGGGAAAATCAATATAGGTGGTGTAAATGTTCGGAGTAAATATTACAGCCTCTACATTTACATTAAAATTCACAAATCAAAGCCTCTAAATATCTATATTGTATTATGTTACACATGTTCCTAGTTGCCTAGACAAAATCCTTAGAGGGTATGATTTGCGTCACATTCCCTGATATGGGGCCCAATAGGGGGACAATTATGCGAGTGACTCCAAAATGATAACCCATTTCACATATCGTTCAATTTTGAAACTATTTCGGAACCGCAGCCTCTTAATATCTTTCATTTATTATGTTTACCATATAGACTGATGTCAGAGCAAAATCGTACATTGGGTGAAGTAGCGTCACATTCCTTAGTATGGGGCCCAAAGAGGGGAAAATCAGTGTAAGTGCTGAAAATCGTTATAAACGCAAGTTTAACACGTGGATTCGATTTTCAGCCTCTCAGCCTCTAAATATCTGCATTTCGTTCTGTCAGCGATAAAGCTAAATGACTCGGCATACTATTCATAGGGATCAAGTTGCGTCACATTCCCTGTTAAGGGGACCAACGAGGGGAAAATCAATACAGGTGGTGTAAATGTTCGGAGTAAATAATACAGCCTCTACATTTACATTAAAATTCTCACATCAAAGCCTCTAAATATCTATATTGTATTAGGTTAAACATGTTCCTAGTTGCCTAGACAAAATCCTGAGAGGGTATGATTTGCGTCACATTCCCTGACATGGGGCCCAATAGGGGGACAATTATGCGAGTGACTCCAAAATGATAACCCATTTCACATATCGTTCAATTTTGAAACTATTTCGGAACCGCAGCCTCTTAATATCTTTCATTTATCATGTTTACCATATAGACTGATGTCAGAGCAAAATCTTTCATTGGGTGTAGTAGCGTCACATTCCCTAGTATGGGGCCCAAAGAGGGGAAATTCAGTGTAAGTGCTGAAAATCGTTAAAAACGCAAGTTTAATACGTGGGTTCGATTTTCAGCCTCTCAGCCTCTAAATATCTGCATTTCGTTCTGTCAGCGATAAAGCTTAATGACTCGGCATACTATTCATAGGGATCAAGTTGCGTCACATTCCCTGTTAAGTGGACCAACGAGGGGAAAATCAATATAGGTGGTGTAAATGTTCGGTGTCAATAATGCAGCCTCTACATTTACATTAAAATTCACACATCAAAGCCTCTAAATATCTATATTGTATTAGGTTAAACATGTTCCTAGTTGCCTAGACAAAATCCTGAGAGGGTATGATTTGCGTCACATTCCCTGATATGGGGCCCAATAGGGGGACAATTATGCGAGTGACTCCAAAATGATAACCCATTTCACATATCGTTCAATTTTGAAACTATTTCGGAACCGCAGCCTCTTAATATCTTTCATTTATCATGTTTACCATATAGACTGATGTCAGAGCAAAATCGTACATTGGGTGAAGTAGCGTCACATTCCTTAGTATGGGGCCTAAAGAGGGGAAATTCAGTGTAAGTGCTGAAAATCGTTATAAACGCAAGTTTAACACGTGGGTTCGATTTTCAGCCTCTCAGCCTCTAAATATCTGCATTTCGTTCTGTCAGCGATAAAGCTAAATGACTCGGCATACTATTCATAGGGATCAAGTTGCGTCACATTCCCTGTTAAGGGGACCAACGAGGGGAAAATCAATACAGGTGGTGTAAATGTTCGGAGTAAATAATACAGCCCCTACATTTACATTAAAATTCACACATCAAAGCCTCTAAATATCTATATTGCATTAGGTTAAACATGTTCCTAGTTGCCTAGACAAAATCCTGAGAGGGTATGATTTGCGTCACATTCCCTGATATGGGGCCCAATAGGGGGACAATTATGCGAGTGACTCCAAAATGATAACCCATTTCACATATCGTTCAATTTTGAAACTATTTCGGAACCGCAGCCTCTTAATATCTTTCATTTATCATGTTTACCATATAGACTGATGTCAGAGCAAAATCTTTCATTGGGTGTAGTAGCGTCACATTCCCTAGTATGGGGCCCAAAGAGGGGAAATTCAGTGTAAGTGCTGAAAATCGTTAAAAACGCAAGTTTAATACGTGGGTTCGATTTTCAGCCTCTCAGCCTCTAAATATCTGCATTTCGTTCTGTCAGCGATAAAGCTTAATGACTCGGCATACTATTCATAGGGATCAAGTTGCGTCACATTCCCTGTTAAGTGGACCAACGAGGGGAAAATCAATATAGGTGGTGTAAATGTTCGGTGTCAATAATGCAGCCTCTACATTTACATTAAAATTCACACATCAAAGCCTCTAAATATCTATATTGTATTAGGTTAAACATGTTCCTAGTTGCCTAGACAAAATCCTGAGAGGGTATGATTTGCGTCACATTCCCTGATATGGGGCCCAATAGGGGGACAATTATGCGAGTGACTCCAAAATGATAACCCATTTCACATATCGTTCAATTTTGAAACTATTTCGGAACCGCAGCCTCTTAATATCTTTCATTTATCATGTTTACCATATAGACTGATGTCAGAGCAAAATCGTACATTGGGTGAAGTAGCGTCACATTCCTTAGTATGGGGCCTAAAGAGGGGAAATTCAGTGTAAGTGCTGAAAATCGTTATAAACGCAAGTTTAACACGTGGGTTCGATTTTCAGCCTCTCAGCCTCTAAATATCTGCATTTCGTTCTGTCAGCGATAAAGCTAAATGACTCGGCATACTATTCATAGGGATCAAGTTGCGTCACATTCCCTGTTAAGGGGACCAACGAGGGGAAAATCAATACAGGTGGTGTAAATGTTCGGAGTAAATAATACAGCCCCTACATTTACATTAAAATTCACACATCAAAGCCTCTAAATATCTATATTGCATTAGGTTAAACATGTTCCTAGTTGCCTAGACAAAATCCTGAGAGGGTATGATTTGCGTCACATTCCCTGATATGGGGCCCAATAGGGGGACAATTATGCGAGTGACTCCAAAATGATAACCCATTTCACATATCGTTCAATTTTGAAACTATTTCGGAACCGCAGCCTCTTAATATCTTTCATTTATCATGTTTACCATATAGACTGATGTCAGAGCAAAATCGTACATTGGGTGAAGTAGCGTCACATTCCTTAGTATGGGGCCCAAAGAGGGGAAATCAGTGTAAGTGCTGAAAATCGTTATAAACGCAAGTTTAACACGTGGGTTCGATTTTCAGCCTCTCAGCCTCTAAATATCTGCATTTCGTTCTGTCAGCGATAAAGCTAAATGACTCGGCATACTATTCATAGGGATCAAGTTGCGTCACATTCCCTGTTAAGGGGACCAACGAGGGGAAAATCAATACAGGTGGTGTAAATGTTCGGAGTAAATAATACAGCCTCTACATTTACATTAAAATTCACACATCAAAGCCTCTAAATATCTATATTGTATTAGGTTAAACATGTTCCTTGTTGCCTAGACAAAATCCTGAAAGGGTGTGATTTGCGTCACATTCCCTGACATGGGGCCCAATAGGGGGACAATTATGCGAGTGACTCCAAAATGATAACCCATTTCACATATCGTTCAATTTTGAAACTATTTCGGAACCGCAGCCTCTTAATATCTTTCATTTATCATGTTTACCATATAGACTGATGTCAGAGCAAAATCGTACATTGGGTGTAGTAGCGTCACATTCCCTAGTATGGGGCCCAAAGAGGGGAAATTCAGTGTAAGTGCTGAAAATCGTTAAAAACGCAAGTTTAATACGTGGGTTCGATTTTCAGCCTCTCAGCCTCTAAATATCTGCATTTCGTTCTGTCAGCGATAAAGCTTAATGACTCGGCATACTATTCATAGGGATCAAGTTGCGTCACATTCCCTGTTAAGGGGACCAACGAGGGGAAAATCAATATAGGTGGTGTAAATGTTCGGTGTCAATAATGCAGCCTCTACATTTACATTAAAATTCACACATCAAAGCCTCTAAATATCTATATTGTATTAGGTTAAACATGTTCCTAGTTGCCTAGACAAAATCCTGAGAGGGTATGATTTGCGTCACATTCCCTGATATGGGGCCCAATAGGGGGACAATTATGCGAGTGACTCCAAAATGATAACCCATTTCACATATCGTTCAATTTTGAAACTATTTCGGAACCGCAGCCTCTTAATATCTTTCATTTATCATGTTTACCATATAGACTGATGTCAGAGCAAAATCTTTCATTGGGTGTAGTAGCGTCACATTCCCTAGTATGGGGCCCAAAGAGGGGAAATTCAGTGTAAGTGCTGAAAATCGTTAAAAACGCAAGTTTAATACGTGGGTTCGATTTTCAGCCTCTCAGCCTCTAAATATCTGCATTTCGTTCTGTCAGCGATAAAGCTTAATGACTCGGCATACTATTCATAGGGATCAAGTTGCGTCACATTCCCTGTTAAGTGGACCAACGAGGGGAAAATCAATATAGGTGGTGTAAATGTTCGGTGTCAATAATGCAGCCTCTACATTTACATTAAAATTCACACATCAAAGCCTCTAAATATCTATATTGTATTAGGTTAAACATGTTCCTAGTTGCCTAGACAAAATCCTGAGAGGGTATGATTTGCGTCACATTCCCTGATATGGGGCCCAATAGGGGGACAATTATGCGAGTGACTCCAAAATGATAACCCATTTCACATATCGTTCAATTTTGAAACTATTTCGGAACCGCAGCCTCTTAATATCTTTCATTTATCATGTTTACCATATAGACTGATGTCAGAGCAAAATCGTACATTGGGTGAAGTAGCGTCACATTCCTTAGTATGGGGCCCAAAGAGGGGAAATTCAGTGTAAGTGCTGAAAATCGTTATAAACGCAAGTTTAACACGTGGGTTCGATTTTCAGCCTCTCAGCCTCTGAATATCTGCATTTCGTTCTGTCAGCGATAAAGCTAAATGACTCGGCATACTATTCATAGGGATCAAGTTGCGTCACATTCCCTGTTAAGGGGACCAACGAGGGGAAAATCAATACAGGTGGTGTAAATGTTCGGAGTAAATAATACAGCCCCTACATTTACATTAAAATTCACACATCAAAGCCTATAAATATCTATATTGCATTAGGTTAAACATGTTCCTAGTTGCCTAGACAAAATCCTGAGAGGGTATGATTTGCGTCACATTCCCTGATATGGGGCCCAATAGGGGGATAATTATGCGAGTGACTCCAAAATGATAACCCATTTCACATATCGTTCAATTTTGAAACTATTTCGGAACCGCAGCCTCTTAATATCTTTCATTTATCATGTTTACCATATAGACTGATGTCAGAGCAAAATCGTACATTGGGTGAAGTAGCGTCACATTCCTTAGTATGGGGCCCAAAGAGGGGAAAATCAGTGTAAGTGCTGAAAATCGTTATAAACGCAAGTTTAACACGTGGGTTCGATTTTCAGCCTCTCAGCCTCTAAATATCTGCATTTCGTTCTGTCAGCGATAAAGCTAAATGACTCGGCATACTATTCATAGGGATCAAGTTGCGTCACATTCCCTGTTAAGGGGACCAACGAGGGGAAAATCAATACAGGTGGTGTAAATGTTCGGAGTAAATAATACAGCCCCTACATTTACATTAAAATTCACACATCAAAGCCTCTAAATATCTATATTGCATTAGGTTAAACATGTTCCTAGTTGCCTAGACAAAATCCTGAGAGGGTATGATTTGCGTCACATTCCCTGATATGGGGCCCAATAGGGGGACAATTATGCGAGTGACTCCAAAATGATAACCCATTTCACATATCGTTCAATTTTGAAACTATTTCGGAACCGCAGCCTCTTAATATCTTTCATTTATCATGTTTACCATATAGACTGATGTCAGAGCAAAATCTTTCATTGGGTGTAGTAGCGTCACATTCCCTAGTATGGGGCCCAAAGAGGGGAAATTCAGTGTAAGTGCTGAAAATCGTTAAAAACGCAAGTTTAATACGTGGGTTCGATTTTCAGCCTCTCAGCCTCTAAATATCTGCATTTCGTTCTGTCAGCGATAAAGCTTAATGACTCGGCATACTATTCATAGGGATCAAGTTGCGTCACATTCCCTGTTAAGTGGACCAACGAGGGGAAAATCAATATAGGTGGTGTAAATGTTCGGTGTCAATAATGCAGCCTCTACATTTACATTAAAATTCACACATCAAAGCCTCTAAATATCTATATTGTATTAGGTTAAACATGTTCCTAGTTGCCTAGACAAAATCCTGAGAGGGTATGATTTGCGTCACATTCCCTGATATGGGGCCCAATAGGGGGACAATTATGCGAGTGACTCCAAAATGATAACCCATTTCACATATCGTTCAATTTTGAAACTATTTCGGAACCGCAGCCTCTTAATATCTTTCATTTATCATGTTTACCATATAGACTGATGTCAGAGCAAAATCGTACATTGGGTGAAGTAGCGTCACATTCCTTAGTATGGGGCCTAAAGAGGGGAAATTCAGTGTAAGTGCTGAAAATCGTTATAAACGCAAGTTTAACACGTGGGTTCGATTTTCAGCCTCTCAGCCTCTAAATATCTGCATTTCGTTCTGTCAGCGATAAAGCTAAATGACTCGGCATACTATTCATAGGGATCAAGTTGCGTCACATTCCCTGTTAAGGGGACCAACGAGGGGAAAATCAATACAGGTGGTGTAAATGTTCGGAGTAAATAATACAGCCCCTACATTTACATTAAAATTCACACATCAAAGCCTCTAAATATCTATATTGCATTAGGTTAAACATGTTCCTAGTTGCCTAGACAAAATCCTGAGAGGGTATGATTTGCGTCACATTCCCTGATATGGGGCCCAATAGGGGGACAATTATGCGAGTGACTCCAAAATGATAACCCATTTCACATATCGTTCAATTTTGAAACTATTTCGGAACCGCAGCCTCTTAATATCTTTCATTTATCATGTTTACCATATAGACTGATGTCAGAGCAAAATCGTACATTGGGTGAAGTAGCGTCACATTCCTTAGTATGGGGCCCAAAGAGGGGAAAATCAGTGTAAGTGCTGAAAATCGTTATAAACGCAAGTTTAACACGTGGGTTCGATTTTCAGCCTCTCAGCCTCTAAATATCTGCATTTCGTTCTGTCAGCGATAAAGCTAAATGACTCGGCATACTATTCATAGGGATCAAGTTGCGTCACATTCCCTGTTAAGGGGACCAACGAGGGGAAAATCAATACAGGTGGTGTAAATGTTCGGAGTAAATAATACAGCCTCTACATTTACATTAAAATTCACACATCAAAGCCTCTAAATATCTATATTGTATTAGGTTAAACATGTTCCTTGTTGCCTAGACAAAATCCTGAAAGGGTGTGATTTGCGTCACATTCCCTGACATGGGGCCCAATAGGGGGACAATTATGCGAGTGACTCCAAAATGATAACCCATTTCACATATCGTTCAATTTTGAAACTATTTCGGAACCGCAGCCTCTTAATATCTTTCATTTATCATGTTTACCATATAGACTGATGTCAGAGCAAAATCGTACATTGGGTGTAGTAGCGTCACATTCCCTAGTATGGGGCCCAAAGAGGGGAAATTCTGTGTAAGTGCTGAAAATCGTTAAAAACGCAAGTTTAATACGTGGGTTCGATTTTCAGCCTCTCAGCCTCTAAATATCTGCATTTCGTTCTGTCAGCGATAAAGCTTAATGACTCGGCATACTATTCATAGGGATCAAGTTGCGTCACATTCCCTGTTAAGGGGACCAACGAGGGGAAAATCAATATAGGTGGTGTAAATGTTCGGTGTCAATAATGCAGCCTCTACATTTACATTAAAATTCACACATCAAAGCCTCTAAATATCTATATTGTATTAGGTTAAACATGTTCCTAGTTGCCTAGACAAAATCCTGAGAGGGTATGATTTGCGTCACATTCCCTGATATGGGGCCCAATAGGGGGACAATTATGCGAGTGACTCCAAAATGATAACCCATTTCACATATCGTTCAATTTTGAAACTATTTCGGAACCGCAGCCTCTTAATATCTTTCATTTATCATGTTTACCATATAGACTGATGTCAGAGCAAAATCTTTCATTGGGTGTAGTAGCGTCACATTCCCTAGTATGGGGCCCAAAGAGGGGAAATTCAGTGTAAGTGCTGAAAATCGTTAAAAACGCAAGTTTAATACGTGGGTTCGATTTTCAGCCTCTCAGCCTCTAAATATCTGCATTTCGTTCTGTCAGCGATAAAGCTTAATGACTCGGCATACTATTCATAGGGATCAAGTTGCGTCACATTCCCTGTTAAGTGGACCAACGAGGGGAAAATCAATATAGGTGGTGTAAATGTTCGGTGTCAATAATGCAGCCTCTACATTTACATTAAAATTCACACATCAAAGCCTCTAAATATCTATATTGTATTAGGTTAAACATGTTCCTAGTTGCCTAGACAAAATCCTGAGAGGGTATGATTTGCGTCACATTCCCTGATATGGGGCCCAATAGGGGGACAATTATGCGAGTGACTCCAAAATGATAACCCATTTCACATATCGTTCAATTTTGAAACTATTTCGGAACCGCAGCCTCTTAATATCTTTCATTTATCATGTTTACCATATAGACTGATGTCAGAGCAAAATCGTACATTGGGTGAAGTAGCGTCACATTCCTTAGTATGGGGCCCAAAGAGGGGAAATTCAGTGTAAGTGCTGAAAATCGTTATAAACGCAAGTTTAACACGTGGGTTCGATTTTCAGCCTCTCAGCCTCTGAATATCTGCATTTCGTTCTGTCAGCGATAAAGCTAAATGACTCGGCATACTATTCATAGGGATCAAGTTGCGTCACATTCCCTGTTAAGGGGACCAACGAGGGGAAAATCAATACAGGTGGTGTAAATGTTCGGAGTAAATAATACAGCCCCTACATTTACATTAAAATTCACACATCAAAGCCTATAAATATCTATATTGCATTAGGTTAAACATGTTCCTAGTTGCCTAGACAAAATCCTGAGAGGGTATGATTTGCGTCACATTCCCTGATATGGGGCCCAATAGGGGGATAATTATGCGAGTGACTCCAAAATGATAACCCATTTCACATATCGTTCAATTTTGAAACTATTTCGGAACCGCAGCCTCTTAATATCTTTCATTTATCATGTTTACCATATAGACTGATGTCAGAGCAAAATCGTACATTGGGTGAAGTAGCGTCACATTCCTTAGTATGGGGCCCAAAGAGGGGAAAATCAGTGTAAGTGCTGAAAATCGTTATAAACGCAAGTTTAACACGTGGGTTCGATTTTCAGCCTCTCAGCCTCTAAATATCTGCATTTCGTTCTGTCAGCGATAAAGCTAAATGACTCGGCATACTATTCATAGGGATCAAGTTGCGTCACATTCCCTGTTAAGGGGACCAACGAGGGGAAAATCAATACAGGTGGTGTAAATGTTCGGAGTAAATAATACAGCCTCTACATTTACATTAAAATTCACACATCAAAGCCTCTAAATATCTATATTGTATTAGGTTAAACATGTTCCTAGTTGCCTAGACAAAATCCTGAGAGGGTATGATTTGCGTCACATTCCCTGACATGGGGCCCAATAGGGGGACAATTATGCGAGTGACTCCAAAATGATAACCCATTTCACATATCGTTCAATTTTGAAACTATTTCGGAACCGCAGCCTCTTAATATCTTTCATTTATCATGTTTACCATATAGACTGATGTCAGAGCAAAATCGTACATTGGGTGTAGTAGCGTCACATTCCCTAGTATGGGGCCCAAAGAGGGGAAATTCAGTGTAAGTGCTGAAAATCGTTAAAAACGCAAGTTTAATACGTGGGTTCGATTTTCAGCCTCTCAGCCTCTAAATATCTGCATTTCGTTCTGTCAGCGATAAAGCTTAATGACTCGGCATACTATTCATAGGGATCAAGTTGCGTCACATTCCCTGTTAAGGGGACCAACGAGGGGAAAATCAATATAGGTGGTGTAAATGTTCGGTGTCAATAATGCAGCCTCTACATTTACATTAAAATTCACACATCAAAGCCTCTAAATATCTATATTGTATTAGGTTAAACATGTTCCTAGTTGCCTAGACAAATTCCTGAGAGGGTATGATTTGCGTCACATTCCCTGACATGGGGCCCAATAGGGGGACAATTATGCGAGTGACTCCAAAATGATAACCCATTTCACATATCGTTCAATTTTGAAACTATTTCGGAACCGCAGCCTCTTAATATCTTTCATTTATCATGTTTACCATATAGACTGATGTCAGAGCAAAATCGTACATTGGGTGAAGTAGCGTCACATTCCCTAGTATGGGGCCCAAAGAGGGGAAATTCAGTGTAAGTGCTGAAAATCGTTAAAAACGCAAGTTTAACACGTGGGTTCGATTTTCAGTCTCTCAGCCTCTAAATATCTGCATTTCGTTCTGTCAGCGATAAAGCTTAATGACTCGGCATACTATTCATAGGGATCAAGTTGCGTCACATTCCCTGTTAAGTGGACCAACGAGGGGAAAATCAATATAGGTGGTGTAAATGTTCGGTGTCAATAATGCAGCCTCTACATTTACATTAAAATTCACACATCAAAGCCTCTAAATATCTATATTGTATTAGGTTAAACATGTTCCTAGTTGCCTAGACAAAATCCTGAGAGGGTATGATTTGCGTCACATTCCCTGATATGGGGCCCAATAGGGGGACAATTATGCGAGTGACTCCAAAATGATAACCCATTTCACATATCGTTCAATTTTGAAACTATTTCGGAACCGCAGCCTCTTAATATCTTTCATTTATCATGTTTACCATATAGACTGATGTCAGAGCAAAATCGTACATTGGGTGAAGTAGCGTCACATTCCTTAGTATGGGGCCCAAAGAGGGGAAATTCAGTGTAAGTGCTGAAAATCGTTATAAACGCAAGTTTAACACGTGGGTTCGATTTTCAGCCTCTCAGCCTCTGAATATCTGCATTTCGTTCTGTCAGCGATAAAGCTAAATGACTCGGCATACTATTCATAGGGATCAAGTTGCGTCACATTCCCTGTTAAGGGGACCAACGAGGGGAAAATCAATACAGGTGGTGTAAATGTTCGGAGTAAATAATACAGCCCCTACATTTACATTAAAATTCACACATCAAAGCCTCTAAATATCTATATTGCATTAGGTTAAACATGTTCCTAGTTGCCTAGACAAAATCCTGAGAGGGTATGATTTGCGTCACATTCCCTGATATGGGGCCCAATAGGGGGACAATTATGCGAGTGACTCCAAAATGATAACCCATTTCACATATCGTTCAATTTTGAAACTATTTCGGAACCGCAGCCTCTTAATATCTTTCATTTATCATGTTTACCATATAGACTGATGTCAGAGCAAAATCGTACATTGGGTGAAGTAGCGTCACATTCCTTAGTATGGGGCCCAAAGAGGGGAAAATCAGTGTAAGTGCTGAAAATCGTTATAAACGCAAGTTTAACACGTGGGTTCGATTTTCAGCCTCTCAGCCTCTAAATATCTGCATTTCGTTCTGTCAGCGATAAAGCTAAATGACTCGGCATACTATTCATAGGGATCAAGTTGCGTCACATTCCCTGTTAAGGGGACCAACGAGGGGAAAATCAATACAGGTGGTGTAAATGTTCGGAGTAAATAATACAGCCTCTACATTTACATTAAAATTCACACATCAAAGCCTCTAAATATCTATATTGTATTAGGTTAAACATGTTCCTAGTTGCCTAGACAAAATCCTGAGAGGGTATGATTTGCGTCACATTCCCTGACATGGGGCCCAATAGGGGGACAATTATGCGAGTGACTCCAAAATGATAACCCATTTCACATATCGTTCAATTTTGAAACTATTTCGGAACCGCAGCCTCTTAATATCTTTCATTTATCATGTTTACCATATAGACTGATGTCAGAGCAAAATCGTACATTGGGTGTAGTAGCGTCACATTCCCTAGTATGGGGCCCAAAGAGGGGAAATTCAGTGTAAGTGCTGAAAATCGTTAAAAACGCAAGTTTAATACGTGGGTTCGATTTTCAGCCTCTCAGCCTCTAAATATCTGCATTTCGTTCTGTCAGCGATAAAGCTTAATGACTCGGCATACTATTCATAGGGATCAAGTTGCGTCACATTCCCTGTTAAGGGGACCAACGAGGGGAAAATCAATATAGGTGGTGTAAATGTTCGGTGTCAATAATGCAGCCTCTACATTTACATTAAAATTCACACATCAAAGCCTCTAAATATCTATATTGTATTAGGTTAAACATGTTCCTAGTTGCCTAGACAAATTCCTGAGAGGGTATGATTTGCGTCACATTCCCTGACATGGGGCCCAATAGGGGGACAATTATGCGAGTGACTCCAAAATGATAACCCATTTCACATATCGTTCAATTTTGAAACTATTTCGGAACCGCAGCCTCTTAATATCTTTCATTTATCATGTTTACCATATAGACTGATGTCAGAGCAAAATCGTACATTGGGTGAAGTAGCGTCACATTCCCTAGTATGGGGCCCAAAGAGGGGAAATTCAGTGTAAGTGCTGAAAATCGTTAAAAACGCAAGTTTAACACGTGGGTTCGATTTTCAGTCTCTCAGCCTCTAAATATCTGCATTTCGTTCTGTCAGCGATAAAGCTTAATGACTCGGCATACTATTCATAGGGATCAAGTTGCGTCACATTCCCTGTTAAGGGGACCAACGAGGGGAAAATCAATATAGGTGGTGTAAATGTTCGGAGTAAATAATACAGCCTCTACATTTACATTAAAATTCACACATCAAAGCCTCTAAATATCTATATTGCATTAGGTTAAACATGTTTCTAGTTGCCTAGACAAAATCCTGAGAGGGTATGATTTGCGTCACATTCCCTGACATGGGGCCCAATAGGGGGACAATTATGCGAGTGACTCCAAAATGATAACCCATTTCACATATCGTTCAATTTTGAAACTATTTCGGAACCGCAGCCTCTTAATATCTTTCATTTATCATGTTTACCATATAGACTGATGTCAGAGCAAAATCGTACATTGGGTGAAGTAGCGTCACATTCCTTAGTATGGGGCCCAAAGAGGGGAAAATCAGTGTAAGTGCTGAAAATCGTTAAAAACGCAAGTTTAACACGTGGGTTCGATTTTCAGCTTCTCAGCCTCTAAATATCTGCATTTCGTTCTGTCAGCGATAAAGCTAAATGACTCGGCATACTATTCATAGGGATCAAGTTGCGTCACATTCCCTGTTAAGGGGACCAACGAGGGGAAAATCAATACAGGTGGTGTAAATGTTCGGAGTAAATAATACAGCCTCTACATTTACATTAAAATTCACACATCAAAGCCTCTAAATATCTATATTGTATTAGGTTAAACATGTTCCTAGTTGCCTAGACAAAATCCTGAGAGGGTATGATTTGCGTCACATTCCCTGACATGGGGCCCAATAGGGGGACAATTATGCGAGTGACTCCAAAATGATAACCCATTTCACATATCGTTCAATTTTGAAACTATTTCGGAACCGCAGCCTCTTAATATCTTTCATTTATCATGTTTACCATATAGACTGATGTCAGAGCAAAATCGTACATTGGGTGTAGTAGCGTCACATTCCCTAGTATGGGGCCCAAAGAGGGGAAATTCAGTGTAAGTGCTGAAAATCGTTAAAAACGCAAGTTTAATACGTGGGTTCGATTTTCAGCCTCTCAGCCTCTAAATATCTGCATTTCGTTCTGTCAGCGATAAAGCTTAATGACTCGGCATACTATTCATAGGGATCAAGTTGCGTCACATTCCCTGTTAAGGGGACCAACGAGGGGAAAATCAATATAGGTGGTGTAAATGTTCGGTGTCAATAATGCAGCCTCTACATTTACATTAAAATTCACACATCAAAGCCTCTAAATATCTATATTGTATTAGGTTAAACATGTTCCTAGTTGCCTAGACAAATTCCTGAGAGGGTATGATTTGCGTCACATTCCCTGACATGGGGCCCAATAGGGGGACAATTATGCGAGTGACTCCAAAATGATAACCCATTTCACATATCGTTCAATTTTGAAACTATTTCGGAACCGCAGCCTCTTAATATCTTTCATTTATCATGTTTACCATATAGACTGATGTCAGAGCAAAATCGTACATTGGGTGAAGTAGCGTCACATTCCCTAGTATGGGGCCCAAAGAGGGGAAATTCAGTGTAAGTGCTGAAAATCGTTAAAAACGCAAGTTTAACACGTGGGTTCGATTTTCAGTCTCTCAGCCTCTAAATATCTGCATTTCGTTCTGTCAGCGATAAAGCTTAATGACTCGGCATACTATTCATAGGGATCAAGTTGCGTCACATTCCCTGTTAAGGGGACCAACGAGGGGAAAATCAATATAGGTGGTGTAAATGTTCGGAGTAAATAATACAGCCTCTACATTTACATTAAAATTCACACATCAAAGCCTCTAAATATCTATATTGCATTAGGTTAAACATGTTCCTAGTTGCCTAGACAAAATCCTGAGAGGGTATGATTTGCGTCACATTCCCTGACATGGGGCCCAATAGGGGGACAATTATGCGAGTGACTCCAAAATGATAACCCATTTCACATATCGTTCAATTTTGAAACTATTTCGGAACCGCAGCCTCTTAATATCTTTCATTTATCATGTTTACCATATAGACTGATGTCAGAGCAAAATCGTACATTGGGTGAAGTAGCGTCACATTCCTTAGTATGGGGCCCAAAGAGGGGAAAATCAGTGTAAGTGCTGAAAATCGTTATAAACGCAAGTTTAACACGTGGGTTCGATTTTCAGCTTCTCAGCCTCTAAATATCTGCATTTCGTTCTGTCAGCGATAAAACTAAATGACTCGGCATACTATTCATAGGGATCAAGTTGCGTCACATTCCCTGTTAAGGGGACCAACGAGGGGAAAATCAATACAGGTGGTGTAAATGTTCGGAGTAAATAATACAGCCTCTACATTTACATTAAAATTCACACATCAAAGCCTCTAAATATCTATATTGTATTAGGTTAAACATGTTCCTAGTTGCCTAGACAAAATCCTGAGAGGGTATGATTTGCGTCACATTCCCTGACATGGGGCCCAATAGGGGGACAATTATGCGAGTGACTCCAAAATGATAACCCATTTCACATATCGTTCAATTTTGAAACTATTTCGGAACCGCAGCCTTTTAGTATCTTTCATTTATCATGTTTACCATATAGACTGATGTCAGAGAAAATCGTACATTGGGTGAAGTAGCGTCACATTCCCTAGTATGGGGCCCAAAGAGGGGAAATTCAGTGTAAGTGCTGAAAATCGTTAAAAACGCAAGTTTAACACGTGGGTTCGATTTTCAGCCTCTCAGCCTCTAAATATCTGCATTTCGTTCTGGCAGCGATAAAGCTTAATGACTCGGCATACTATTCATAGGGATCAAGTTGCGTCACATTCCCTGTTAAGGGGACCAACGAGGGGAAAATCAATATAGGTGGTGTAAATGTTCGGAGTAAATAATACAGCCTCTACATTTACATTAAAATTCACACATCAAAGCCTCTAAATATCTATATTGTATTAGGTTAAACATGTTCCTAGTTGCCTAGACAAAATCCTGAGAGGGTATGATTTGCGTCACATTCCCTGATATGGGGCCCACTAGGGGGACAATTATGCGAGTGACTCCAAAATGATAACCCATTTCACATATCGTTCAATTTTGAAACTATTTCGGAACCGCAGCCTCTTAATATCTTTCATTTATCATGTTTACCATATAGACTGATGTCAGAGCAAAATCGTACATTGGGTGAAGTAGCGTCACATTCCTTAGTATGGGGCCCAAAGAGGGGAAAATCAGTGTAAGTGCTGAAAATCGTTATAAACGCAAGTTTAACACGTGGGTTCGATTTTCAGCCTCTCAGCCTCTTAATATCTGCATTTCGTTCTGTCAGCGATAAAGCTAAATGACTCGGCATACTATTCATAGGGATCAAGTTGCGTCACATTCCCTGTTAAGGGGACCAACGAGGGGAAAATCAATACAGGTGGTGTAAATGTTCGGAGTAAATAATACAGCCTCTACATTTACATTAAAATTCTCACATCAAAGCCTCTAAATATCTATATTGTATTAGGTTAAACATGTTCCTAGTTGCCTAGACAAAATCCTGAGAGGGTATGATTTGCGTCACATTCCCTGACATGGGGCCCAATAGGGGGACAATTATGCGAGTGACTCCAAAATGATAACCCATTTCACATATCGTTCAATTTTGAAACTATTTCGGAACCGCAGCCTCTTAATATCTTTCATTTATCATGTTTACCATATAGACTGATGTCAGAGCAAAATCGTACATTGGGTGTAGTAGCGTCACATTCCCTAGTATGGGGCCCAAAGAGGGGAAATTCAGTGTAAGTGCTGAAAATCGTTAAAAACGCAAGTTTAATACGTGGGTTCGATTTTCAGCCTCTCAGCCTCTAAATATCTGCATTTCGTTCTGTCAGCGATAAAGCTTAATGACTCGGCATACTATTCATAGGGATCAAGTTGCGTCACATTCCCTGTTAAGGGGACCAACGAGGGGAAAATCAATATAGGTGGTGTAAATGTTCGGTGTCAATAATGCAGCCTCTACATTTACATTAAAATTCACACATCAAAGCCTCTAAATATCTATATTGTATTAGGTTAAACATGTTCCTAGTTGCCTAGACAAAATCCTGAGAGGGTATGATTTGCGTCACATTCCCTGATATGGGGCCCAATAGGGGGACAATTATGCGAGTGACTCCAAAATGATAACCCATTTCACATATCGTTCAATTTTGAAACTATTTCGGAACCGCAGCCTCTTAATATCTTTCATTTATCATGTTTACCATATAGACTGATGTCAGAGCAAAATCGTACATTGGGTGAAGTAGCGTCACATTCCTTAGTATGGGGCTCAAAAGAGGGGAAATTCAGTGTAAGTGCTGAAAATCGTTATAAACACAAGTTTAACACGTGGGTTCGATTTTCAGCCTCTCAGCCTTTATCTGCATTTCGTTCTGTCAGCGATAAAGCTAAATGACTCGGCATACTATTCATAGGGATCAAGTTGCGTCACATTCCCTGTTAAGGGGACCAACGAGGGGAAAATCAATACAGGTGGTGTAAATGTTCGGAGTAAATAATACAGCCCCTACATTTTCATTAAAATTCACACATCAAAGCCTCTAAATATCTATATTGTATTAGGTTAAACATGTTCCTAGTTGCCTAGACAAAATCCTGAGAGGGTATGATTTGCGTCACATTCCCTGACATGGGGCCCAATAGGGGGACAATTATGCGAGTGACTCCAAAATGATAACCCATTTCACATATCGTTCAATTTTGAAACTATTTCGGAACCGCAGCCTCTTAATATCTTTCATTTATCATGTTTACCATATAGACTGATGTCAGAGCAAAATCGTACATTGGGTGAAGTAGCGTCACATTCCCTAGTATGGGGCCCAAAGAGGGGAAATTCAGTGTAAGTGCTGAAAATCGTTAAAAACGCAAGTTTAACACGTGGGTTCGATTTTCAGCCTCTCAGCCTCTAAATATCTGCATTTCGTTCTGTCAGCGATAAAGCTTAATGACTCGGCATACTTTTCATAGGGATCAAGTTGCGTCACATTCCCTGTTAAGGGGACCAACGAGGGGAAAATCAATATAGGTGGTGTAAATGTTCGGAGTAAATAATACAGCCTCTACATTTACATTAAAATTCACACATCAAAGCCTCTAAATATCTATATTGCATTAGGTTAAACATGTTCCTAGTTGCCTAGACAAAATCCTGAGAGGGTATGATTTGCGTCACATTCCCTGATATGGGGCCCAATAGGGGGACAATTATGCGAGTGACTCCAAAATGATAACCCATTTCACATATCGTTCAATTTTGAAACTATTTCGGAACCGCAGCCTCTTAATATCTTTCATTTATCATGTTTACCATATAGACTGATGTCAGAGCAAAATCGTACATTGGGTGAAGTAGCGTCACATTCCTTAGTATGGGGCCCAAAGAGGGGGAAATCAGTGTAAGTGCTGAAAATCGTTATAAACGCAAGTTTAACACGTGGGTTCGATTTTCAGCCTCTCAGCCTCTAAATATCTGCATTTCGTTCTGTCAGCGATAAAGCTAAATGACTCGGCATACTATTCATAGGGATCAAGTTGCGTCACATTCCCTGTTAAGGGGACCAACGAGGGGAAAATCAATACAGGTGGTGTAAATGTTCGGAGTAAATAATACAGCCTCTACATTTACATTAAAAATCACACATCAAAGCCTCTAAATATCTATATTGTATTAGGTTAAACATGTTCCTAGTTGCCTAGACAAAATCCTGAGAGGGTATGATTTGCGTCACATTCCCTGACATGGGGCCCAATAGGGGGACAATTATGCGAGTGACTCCAAAATGATAACCCATTTCACATATCGTTCAATTTTGAAACTATTTCGGAACCGCAGCCTCTTAATATCTTTCATTTATCATGTTTACCATATAGACTGATGTCAGAGCAAAATCGTACATTGGGTGTAGTAGCGTCACATTCCCTAGTATGGGGCCCAAAGAGGGGAAATTCAGTGTAAGTGCTGAAAATCGTTAAAAACGCAAGTTTAATACGTGGGTTCGATTTTCAGCCTCTCAGCCTCTACATATCTGCATTTCGTTCTGTCAGCGATAAAGCTTAATGACTCGGCATACTATTCATAGGGATCAAGTTGCGTCACATTCCCTGTTAAGGGGACCAACGAGGGGAAAATCAATATAGGTGGTGTAAATGTTCGGTGTCAATAATGCAGCCTCTACATTTACATTAAAATTCACACATCAAAGCCTCTAAATATCTATATTGTATTAGGTTAAACATGTTCCTAGTTGCCTAGACAAAATCCTGAGAGGGTATGATTTGCGTCACATTCCCTGATATGGGGCCCAATAGGGGGACAATTATGCGAGTGACTCCAAAATGATAACCCATTTCACATATCGTTCAATTTTGAAACTATTTCGGAACCGCAGCCTCTTAATATCTTTCATTTATCATGTTTACCATATAGACTGATGTCAGAGCAAAATCGTTCATTGGTTGAAGTAGCGTCACATTCCTTAGTATGGGGCCCAAAGAGGGGAAATTCAGTGTAAGTGCTGAAAATCGTTATAAACGCAAGTTTAACACGTGGGTTCGATTTTCAGCCTCTCAGCCTCTAAATATCTGCATTTCGTTCTGTCAGCGATAAAGCTAAATGACTCGGCATACTATTCATAGGGATCAAGTTGCGTCACATTCCCTGTTAAGGGGACCAACGAGGGGAAAATCAATACAGGTGGTGTAAATGTTCGGAGTAAATAATACAGCCTCTACATTTACATTAAAATTCACACATCAAAGCCTCTAAATATCTATATTGCATTAGGTTAAACATGTTCCTAGTTGCCTAGACAAAATCCTGAGAGGGTATGATTTGCGTCACATTCCCTGACATGGGGCCCAATAGGGGGACAATTATGCGAGTGACTCCAAAATGATAACCCATTTCACATATCGTTCAATTTTGAAACTATTTCGGAACCGCAGCCTCTTAATATCTTTCATTTATCATGTTTACCATATAGACTGATGTCAGAGCAAAATCGTACATTGGGTGAAGTAGCGTCACATTCCCTAGTATGGGGCCCAAAGAGGGGAAATTCAGTGTAAGTGCTGAAAATCGTTAAAAACGCAAGTTTAACACGTGGGTTCGATTTTCAGTCTCTCAGCCTCTACATATCTGCATTTCGTTCTGTCAGCGATAAAGCTTAATGACTCGGCATACTATTCATAGGGATCAAGTTGCGTCACATTCCCTGTTAAGGGGACCAACGAGGGGAAAATCAATATAGGTGGTGTAAATGTTCGGAGTAAATAATACAGCCTCTACATTTACATTAAAATTCACACATCAAAGCCTCTAAATATCTATATTGCATTAGGTTAAACATGTTCCTAGTTGCCTAGACCAAATTCTGAGAGGGTATGATTTGCGTCACATTACCTGATATGGGGCCCAATAGGGGGACAATTATGCGAGTGACTCCAAAATGATAACCCATTTCACATATCGTTCAATTTTGAAACTATTTCGGAACCGCAGCCTCTTAATATCTTTCATTTATCATGTTTACCATATAGACTGATGTCAGAGCAAAATCGTACATTGGGTGAAGTAGCGTCACATTCCTTAGTATGGGGCCCAAAGAGGGGAAAATCAGTGTAAGTGCTGAAAATCGTTATAAACGCAAGTTTAACACGTGGGTTCGATTTTCAGCCTCTCAGCCTCTAAATATCTGCATTTCGTTCTGTCAGCGATAAAGCTAAATGACTCGGCATACTATTCATAGGGATCAAGTTGCGTCACATTCCCTGTTAAGGGGACCAACGAGGGGAAAATCAATACAGGTGGTGTAAATGTTCGGAGTAAATAATACAGCCTCTACATTTACATTAAAATTCACACATCAAAGCCTCTAAATATCTATATTGTATTAGGTTAAACATGTTCCTAGTTGCCTAGACAAAATCCTGAGATGGTATGATTTGCGTCACATTCCCTGACATGGGGCCCAATAGGGGGACAATTATGCGAGTGACTCCAAAATGATAACCCATTTCACATATCGTTCAATTTTGAAACTATTTCGGAACCGCAGCCTCTTAATATCTTTCATTTATCATGTTTACCATATAGACTGATGTCAGAGCAAAATCGTACATTGGGTGTAGTAGCGTCACATTCCCTAGTATGGGGCCCAAAGAGGGGAAATTCAGTGTAAGTGCTGAAAATCGTTAAAAACGCAAGTTTAATACGTGGGTTCGATTTTCAGCCTCTCAGCCTCTAAATATCTGCATTTCGTTCTGTCAGCGATAAAGCTTAATGACTCGGCATACTATTCATAGGGATCAAGTTGCGTCACATTCCCTGTTAAGGGGACCAACGAGGGGAAAATCAATATAGGTGGTGTAAATGTTCGGTGTCAATAATGCAGCCTCTACATTTACATTAAAATTCACACATCAAAGCCTCTAAATATCTATATTGTATTAGGTTAAACATGTTCCTAGTTGCCTAGACAAAATCCTGAGAGGGTATGATTTGCGTCACATTCCCTGATATGGGGCCCAATAGGGGGACAATTATGCGAGTGACTCCAAAATGATAACCCATTTCACATATCGTTCAATTTTGAAATTATTTCGGAACCGCAGCCTCTTAATATCTTTCATTTATCATGTTTACCATATAGACTGATGTCAGAGCAAAATCGTTCATTGGGTGAAGTAGCGTCACATTCCTTAGTATGGGGCCCAAACTGGGGAAATTCAGTGTAAGTGCTGAAAATCGTTATAAACGCAAGTTTAACACGTGGGTTCGATTTTCAGCCTCTCAGCCTCTAAATATCTGCATTTCGTTCTGTCAGCGATAAAGCTAAATGACTCGGCATACTATTCATAGGGATCAAGTTGCGTCACATTCCCTGTTAAGGGGACCAACGAGGGGAAAATCAATACAGGTGGTGTAAATGTTCGGAGTAAATAATACAGCCCCTACATTTACATTAAAATTCACACATCAAAGCCTCTAAATATCTATATTGTATTAGGTTAAACATGTTCCTAGTTGCCTAGACAAAATCCTGAGAGGGTATGATTTGCGTCACATTCCCTGACATGGGGCCCAATAGGGGGACAATTATGCGAGTGACTCCAAAATGATAACCCATTTCACATATCGTTCAATTTTGAAACTATTTCGGAACCGCAGCCTCTTAATATCTTTCATTTATCATGTTTACCATATAGACTGATGTCAGAGCAAAATCGTACATTGGGTGAAGTAGCGTCACATTCCCTAGTATGGGGCCCAAAGAGGGGAAATTCAGTGTAAGTGCTGAAAATCGTTAAAAACGCAAGTTTAACACGTGGGTTCGATTTTCAGCCTCTCAGCCTCTAAATATCTGCATTTCGTTCTGTCAGCGATAAAGCTTAATGACTCGGCATACTATTCATAGGGATCAAGTTGCGTCACATTCCCTGTTAAGGGGACCAACGAGGGGAAAATCAATATAGGTGGTGTAAATGTTCGGAGTAAATAATACAGCCTCTACATTTACATTAAAATTCACACATCAAAGCCTCTAAATATCTATATTGCATTAGGTTAAACATGTTCCTAGTTGCCTAGACAAAATCCTGAGAGGGTATGATTTGCGTCACATTCCCTGATATGGGGCCCAATAGGGGGACAATTATGCGAGTGACTCCAAAATGATAACCCATTTCACATATCGTTCAATTTTGAAACTATTTCGGAACCGCAGCCTCTTAATATCTTTCATTTATCATGTTTACCATATAGACTGATGTCAGAGCAAAATCGTACATTGGGTGAAGTAGCGTCACATTCCTTAGTATGGGGCCCAAAGAGGGGAAAATCAGTGTAAGTGCTGAAAATCGTTATAAACGCCAGTTTAACACGTGGGTTCGATTTTCAGCCTCTCAGCCTCTAAATATCTGCATTTCGTTCTGTCAGCGATAAAGCTAAATGACTCGGCATACTATTCATAGGGATCAAGTTGCGTCACATTCCCTGTTAAGGGGACCAACGAGGGGAAAATCAATACAGGTGGTGTAAATGTTCGGAGTAAATAATACAGCCTCTACATTTACATTAAAATTCACACATCAAAGCCTCTAAATATCTATATTGTATTAGGTTAAACATGTTTCTAGTTGCCTAGACAAAATCCTGAGAGGGTATGATTTGCGTCACATTCCCTGACATGGGGCCCAATAGGGGGACAATTATGCGAGTGACTCCAAAATGATAACCCATTTCACATATCGTTCAATTTTGAAACTATTTCGGAACCGCAGCCTCTTAATATCTTTCATTTATCATGTTTATGTTTAACATATACACTTATGTCAGGGTACAATCGTATATTGGGGAAGTAGCTTCACATTCCCTAGTATGGGCCCCGAAGAGGGAAATTCAATGTAGGTACTTAAAATCGTTAAAAATACAAGTTTAATAAGTGGGTTTAAATTTCAGCAACCCCGCCTCTAAAAACCAGTCCCCCATTATGTTTAGTTTAACATGTTGCCTGATGCCTCTGCATACTTTTCATACGGGTCCATTTGCGTCACATTCCCTTACATAGGGGCCCTACAGTGGGGAAAGCCATGTTAGGGGTGTAAATGGCCAATACATTCGCAAAGTCTTGCATGTTTTGTTAAGTTTCAGCCTCTCAGCCTCTAAATATCTGTAATTCGTTCTGTCAGCGGCGGTAAAGCTAAATGCCTCATCATACTACTCATAGGGCTAAAATGGCGTCACATTCCCTGTTAAGGGGCCCAACGAGGTGAAATTCATTATAAGTGGTGCAAATGGTCGAAGTAATCAATACAGTTCAACAATTACATTAAAATTCACACACCAAAACCTCCAAATATCTATATTATATAAAGTTAAACATGCAGCTGATGGGATAGGCATATTCTTCAGAGGGTATGATTCGCGTCACATTCCCCATATATGGGGCCCAGTAGGGGACAATTATACAAGTGACACAAAGATGATAACAAATATCACATACCGTTCAAGATTGATTATACTTCGGAACCCCGACCTGTTAATATCTTTCATATAATATGTTTATCATTTAGAATGATGTCAGTGCATAATCATACAATAGGTCAAGAAGCGTCACATTCTTTTGTATGGGGCCCAAAGAAGGGAAATTCCATTTAACTAATTAAAATCGTTCAAAATGCACGTTTAACATGTATATGTGAATTTCGGCACCCAAGCCTCCAAATACCTGTCATCCATTATGTTCAACATGTTGCCTGATGCCTATGCACACTCTTAAAATGGGTACGATTGCGTCACATTCCCTTACACGAGGGCCTACAGTGGGGGAAAAGTCATATAAGGGATGTAAATGGCCAATAAATTCGCAAAGTCTTGAACGTTGTGTTAAATTTCATCATCTCATCCTCTGAATATCCGAAATTCGTTCTCTAGGCGATAAAGCTAGATGCCTCGGCATACTTCTCACGTGGCTCATGTGACGTCACATTCACTGTCAATGGGACCAACGAGGGGAAATTCATTATAGGTGATATAAATGGTCGAAGGCATTAATACAGCTTTAAATTTACATTTAAATTCACACAACAAATATGTTCTAGAAATGTGTTATCCTTTGGGACAAGTAATACACCACAGAACTAAAAAATATGAAGTGTACATGTTTTCTGGACCAGACTAGCTAGTTTCGGCCATTTAGGCCTCATCTGTGACCCTCAAATATTTTCAAGATTCCACATTGGAATCAATGATGCCAAAGGACAAGAAAATATAAACTACACTATAATGTAGGGCAGGGAGACTTTTTACGGCCGCCACACATTCCCAGACACCAGCTGTAGTGTCGTTAAATAGTGCTATAAATGGATTGTGAAGCCTCTAAATATCTGTATTGTATATAGGTCATTTTGGAGGCGTTGCTTCCAATTTTGTAGGACTTTTACCCGACATCGAGATGAAATGACATCTCAAGCCCTGTCGCCCAATGAAACCAATAGGGTTTGTAATCATGGACGGGCCGATTCGCACCACTTTGCCTGGGCAGCCTTAGGTCCTCTAAGAGGTTTACCAGTACTCGTGTGCGGTCGGTTTCAGCTCTGCGTGGAAGCATCATGCAGCCAATCTATTTATTCAAGCCCCGATGGGCGGGGGCTGCGTGTAATTACAGTAGGGATCTTTAACCTGCACAGGGGATGGTTCTCTCGGGGGGGGGGGGGGGTCTCCATTTAACGTCCCAATCCAAAGGACTGCACTTGTGGCATTCATCCCTAAAAATGATGCCAATGGACCTTGTTCGGACACCGCAAGTTTATTACCGCTGCCGAAAATCGAACCGATGGCCTCTAGCAAATACACTAACCACTGAGCTACCACACTCCACAGCGGTTGTGGTCCATGAAACAGAGACGTACGTATGCGGGCAAAAAATTAACACTGGTGATACATCAAAAGACAGTGATTCGTCACTTGTATATATGGCATTCAAATGAAAGGCTGATGGCGCGTAAACAAATAATAGAAGAAAATATATGGTCTGTGGTATTTGTTACGTCTCCCTCACGCCTAATTAGGTCATTTTGGTGACGCTGCTTCCAATTTTTATAAACTTTAACCGGATATTGAGATGAAATGGCATCTCAAATCCTGCCGCCCAATGAAATCAATACGTTTTATATGAATGAACGGTCCAATTAGCACCACTCTTTCTCGACAGGCTTAGAAAATATTTGAGGGTCACTGATGAGGCCTATTTGGCCGAAATTATATATCTAGTCTGGCCCAGAAAACATGCACGCCCAGTCCTTGCTTATTTATAGAATGTATTAGATCTAGACCTTCTAAGCGGTTCACAAGTACTCGTGTGCGGTGGGTTACAGCACTACGTGGAAGCACCATGCAGACCAATTTTTTCTCCAGGCACCGAATTGGGCTGCATGATGCTTCCACGCAGAGCTGAATCCGGCCGCACACGAGTACTGGTAAACCGCTTAGAGGATCTAAGCCTGCACAAGCAAAGCGGTGCGAGTTGGATCGTCCATGCTTATAAACCCTATTGGTTTTATTGGGCGACAAGGCTTTAGATGTCATTTCATCTCATTGTCGGGTAAAAGTCCCACAAATCTGGAAGCAACGTCTCCAAAATGGTCTATAAAGTGCTGACGGGGACGTTAAAAATCAAATGAAACAAACAAATAGAAGATGGGCGAGGTCTGGCTATTTTACTTTCTGTTCCGTGATTTAGCACCGCACCTTGCATTATTTAACGTCGGTCCGTGCATAGATCTCACTCATACTCACGAAGACAAGTGCTTAATTATTTTGTTGTATATACAAAAGATTTTACATCTAAACACAAATGAAAGAGGAAAAAGTATCAATAAATGCTCGAAATACAGTCCTTTATTGTAATAACTATATTCAAAATACGGGTAATTTATAATTCAAGGGAAGTAATTAAAGATTACATGTTTATTGTATGTGGTACCGGATTTTAGTTAATTTGTCCGGTCTGTGCATGCGGTCTGTGCCTGCTGTCTTGATTTTAGCGTTTTTGCCTTGTTTTTGTCTTTTGTAAACTTCCGGCAAGGGAAATAACTTTTCAACTCAGTCGCTGTCTGCATGATGATCGTGCCACTGGTGGCAAGAGCCGTCAAAAAGCTCTATTGTACGGCTGACAGATAATAAAACTATGTTTTTGCTTTAATTAACTAAGTATAATTCTAACATTATTTTTGCTAAGAATTACGGTAGCCGGACAAAATTCCCCCCGACAAAATCCGTCCTACTCATTTTTGCATAGGTGGACAAAATCCCTCCCATGTTTTCTTGCAAGGTGGACATAATCCCTCCCACTACTTTTTACAAGGTGGACAAAATCCCTCCCATGTTTTTTGCAAGGTGGACATAATCTCTCCCACTCTTTTTTACAAGGTGGACAAAATCCCTTCTGTAAATTTTGCAACTAGGACAAAACCCCTCCCGGCTGACATCAGTTGGCTACTATTTTAGCAGTTTCCTCAAGACTCAAATTGCACCAATAATTGCTTGTGGGATCCTCTGTCTTGCATTGAACATTTCCTACAATAGCAAGTTCTTCAAGTGAAAAATCCTATAAGACAGCCACAATTCATGGGCATTTACCCTTTTTACCAGGCACACATGATAAAGTAGCTAGAATGGCCGTCCCTAGAGGCCCGTCGTGAGCAGTCCTCTTTAACCTTCTTCTATAAGATACATTCAGGTATAGTGGCCGTTAATAAAGACAAATACTTGACCCCTGTGACAGTTTCAACCCGAACAAGGGCATCAAAAGTAAACAACGCACAGTATCATAGGTACCAGTCCTACAGTGATGCCCTGAAAAATTCCTTTTTCCCTAGGACTATTCCCCAGTGGAATAGTCTTCCCTCTTCTGTGGTGAATGCTAAGACTGCAGAGGAGTTCAAAGCCCGTACAGTGTAAGATTGAGATTCAGAGGTATGCGTTTTAGTATACCTCTGTTATTCAGATTGTAAATAGTTTTAAGGACTCATCCAGTGATTTCTCTCTATTTTTTTTTTTTTTTTTTTTTTAGCTGAATCCTAAATTTACCACGCACCCAACTGAGGTAATGGCCAAATATGACCGACTCAGTATAAGAAGATAGATAGATAGATAGATAGATAGATAGATAGATAGATAGATAGATAGATAGATAGATAGATAGATAGATAGATAGATAGATAGATAGATAGATAGATAGATAGATAGATAGATAGATAGATAGATAGATAGATAGATAGATAGATAGATAGATAGATAGATAGATAGATAGATAGATAGATAGATAGATAGATAGATAGATAGAGAAGAAATATTATGCATAGGCTCAATTTTTACAATTACAATAGAAAGACCAAGTCTTTGTCAACATTTTAATCAGGCATACAAACAAACATTATTTATTGAATAATTGTTTGTGTCTAACAGCAATGATAACCATTTAACCATTTAAGTATAGAAAGAATATAAAGATAATTGAGTTAACTGTGAACAGTAATTTGGCAATTAGAAACAAGAGGCCCATGGGCCACAATGCTCACCAGAGCTCAGAGGGCCACTGCCCACTGGCAGCAATGTATTTTAATTAACCATGGAAGCCCTGCTCCCAAGGCTGCTACAGATAAAATTTCGACCCAATCAGACTAGTGGCTTCAGAGGTCTGATGTCGCTTGAAGACAACAGATGACAATTGACAATTTCCCATCTGTGGCAATAGGCCAAAAAGAACATTATTAAAGGAACATTTCTATGAAAGTTTGACAAAATATCTTGAGAGGCATGTCATTTTTCAAGTTTCCCCATTATAAGTCAATGGAAACTCTTAACTTGCCATAGCAAACAAACCAAAGAGCAAAATTTCATAAACCAGAGCTCAGGTGGGCACTGCCCAATGAAGCCCTGATGGGTCTTGTAAAAAGGAACAGAGACATATATGGTTTAGCGGTGAGGATATGTATGGTTCCTGAGACGTAAGGCCTTTTAAGCAATGGAGGGTTCCGGGCATGGCAGATCCCAGAAAAGCCAAAGATTGTTGTCACTGAATATATCTTATCATAAAGAGCAAGAATATATATGGTTAAATGGTGGGGATCTGAACGGTTTCTGAGATATGAGGCCCTTTTATGAAGTGGAAGGGAGAGAAATGGCCCCTGCTGACCCCCAAGACAGGGTTGACTGAATGTGTCTAATAACAATGAACAAGAATATATGTGATTATAGGATGGGGATTTGAATGGTTTCTGAGATATATGGCCTATTATTAAGTGGAGTCTTACTGACTGACAGATGTTTTTAAGGTAACCGGGCGCCATGGGCACATAGGGGCTACCCCCAGTTCGCCATCTGGGATTAGTTGTAGGTACTGCTCTTTTCCCTAGGCTGCCAATATGCTGACTCCTGTCTGCTTGACAGTTATCAGCTAGCCGATTGGGAGTTGGGTGACTTCTTTCGCGGAGGATGTGAGAAGTAGGTCAATCCCACCTCCCACATCCCCCGCTCAAGATGTCATGTAGGCACAGAACGCACCCAATGTTAAGCGTTTGTCCTGTAAAATGGGCAGTCCTCTGGCGGGGTTCGAATTTTGAATGCAGATGCAGACCAATGGTCGGGCTCTAGAATGTGGTGACACGTTGCCAATTCCGGCTGCAAAATGTGTCAGTACACAGCCCTTGTCTGACCGAGGAAAAAGCTTCTCATGCATTATCGGTTTTGGCTTCCATTAGACTCTACCCCCACCCCTGCCGTGGTAGAGAAAATGCCTTGGACACGGTGCTTGTTAAAGGGTGATAATGCATGTAATTTTGAATTTTGAACGGCGGCCAAAAGTGAGCCAGGAAGGGTTACTATTAGACCAGCCAATTTCGGCTATTGCAAAATGTCCTAGTACCCGTGCTCTACCACCTTGAGAACACGCCTATGCTGTGTCGCTACCCCCCAGGTCTCTACAAAGATAATCTTGGTAGTACCATGTACTACTGGCCCCTACTTTCGTCGCGTTGGGATGTCATATGTTGGTGTTTTGGTTGTTGCTTTTCTCTTAGTTTGTAGTTAATTCAGCCAATCAGTGTGCAGTTGTTGACTTCTATCGCGGAGGATGCGAAAGGAGGTCAATCCTATTTTGCTTCTTAGCTTTCCAGTTTCTGAAGTGATGCTTTCATCGACGTAGGATGTCGAGTTCTTATAAATTCGTAAGTGGGTCAATTGGGACCGGACCGCCATATTTGCATATCATTATCTCATCCTCCGTGAAGGAGGATATCATATTCGGGATATATGGATTGTAATACATTATGGATCAGTACTGATTGTATGTGGTAGTGTTGTAACCCTCTTTTGTTCAGGATCAGTGTGGTTAGAATTATAATGTTTACACATAGGCGTGTCTTTTAGTGGTGAAAAGTTATGTGGTTTGGCAAAGGCGAGTATGTGGCTAACCAGCCATTGTGCAATTTCGCTTTTATTTCATTTTGAACGGTCGGTCTGAAAGGCTTTTTTAAGGGTCTTCCTGTGTCCAAATCCCTATCAAATTTGGTCATTACCGTTGCCCCGCCTATTAAATTGTTCTGTATTTGACCTACTCCAGAGATGTATGCTCCGTTCTGACAGCATGCTGTCTTCGCTTCGCACATTTCCGGGTTTCATCAGGAGGGTGTCCCCAAGGGGGCCTCTACGAGGCAGCCTTCTGGGCACCCAGCTGATGACTTCTCGGTAGCTGTCCTACACGAGGTATGGTGGGATTCCCTGTCAAGGATCCCCATGTACCTGCAAAAGAAATTATGATTAGTATGTATTGGAGTTAGGGTTAGGGTTAGGGTTAGGGCTAGGGTTAGGGTTAGGGTTAGGGTTACATAAGCCTAAGTTTAGACTTGTCTATCACCGATGTGTTGCGTCGGCGGAGCACTCATAAGTGCAAAGCAAATGAGCCGCAACCACAGCGCCCCGCTTCGGTTCAACCGGCCACAGTCCAAGTCATGTAGGGTAGGGTCTGTAAGAGGTAGAAGCAGTGCTTATGTAACCACTGTATAAGAATGTGTGGGTTTTGTGTTCCCCCCCGCACCCATGCAACCGGGGACCCAGGGCCACCGCCCCGGGAACGGCCAGTGCGCCCAAAGTGGGGGAATCATGTCCCCAGGGGCACCAGCCCGTGGCCCCCAGGTGCACGGAGAGGCAGAAATATGAGAATGGGGCCTATATCTATGGGTTTTGTGTTCCCCCCGCACCCATGCAACCGGGGACCCCGGGCCACCGCCCCGGGAACGGAGTCTTATCATCAGGAACAAGAATATATATGGTTTAGGGGTGGGGATCTGAACGGTTTCTGAGATATATGGATTTTAATGAAGTAAAGGGGTGGGGCATGGCCCGTGGCACCCCGGGGGGACCCCCATGCTGGTGTCACTGTTTGCGTCTTATCATATAGGACAAGAATATATATGGTTTAGGGGTGGGCTCTGAACAGTTTCTCAGATATATGAGCTTTTGTGAAATCGAGGGGTGGAGTCTGGTCCGGGCACACCCTGGGTGACCCCTAGGTTGGTGTCACTGAATGTGTCTTATCATAAGGAACAAGAATATATATGGTTTTGGGATGGGGATCTGTAAGGTTTCTGGAATATTTAGCCTTTAATGAAGTGGAGGGGGTTGGGCATGGCCCCCGCACATCCCGGGGGACCCCCAAGTTGGTGTCACTGAATGCGACTTATCATAAGGAACGAGAATATATATGGTTTAGGGGTGGGGATCTGTAAGGTTACTGGGATATTGGGCCTTTTATGAAGTGGAGGGGGTGGGGCATGGCCCCGGCACATCCTGGGGGACCCCCAGGTTGGTGTCAATGAGTCCATCTTATCAAAAGGAACAAAAGTATATATGGTTTAGGGGTGGGGATCTCAATGGTTTCCGAGATAAATGGCATTTTATGAAGTGGAGGGGGTGGGGCATGTCCCCGGCACATCCCCGAGGGACCCCCATGTTGGTGTCACTTAATGCATCTTAGCATAAGGAACAAGAATATATATAGTTTAGGGGTAGGGATCTGAATGGTTTCTGGGATAAATGGCATTTTATGAAATAGAGGGGGCAGGGCATGTCCCGGGCACATCCCGGGAGACCCCCAGGTTGGTGTCACTTAATGCATCTTATCATAAGGAACAAGAATATATTTGGTTTAGGGGTTGGGATCTGTAAGGTTTCTGAGATATAAGGCATTTTATGAAGTGGAGGGGGCGGGGCATAGCCCCGGCACAACCTAGGGGACCCCCAGGTTGACATAAAAGCATATGGCTGAGAGAAGTTTACTCAAGGAACAGGTCTATGTAAGTTTTGTCAAAATATCTGCAATGACTTGGTAGTAAATGCCATTTTTTAGTTTTCCCGATTATAAGTCAATGGAAACTCTAAGTTGCCATAGCAACAAAACTAAAAGGCCAAATTTCATAAAAAACACAAAACCTGTAAAGGCAAATATGGTGAATATTTTCATAAAGTCTCAGCCTCCTAGAGCATATGGTTTCTGAGGAGATGTTTTTTTAAGTATTTTTTTTCTATTTTTTGCATTCTGGTTTCCATGGCAACCAATAAACGAGAATATATATGGTTTAGGGGTGGAGATCTGTAAGGTTACTGGGATATTGGGCCTTTTTATGAAGTGGAGGGGGTGGGGCAGGGCCCCGGTACATCTCGGGGGACCCCCAGGTTGGTGTCACTGAGTCCATCTTATCATAAGGAACAAGAATATATATGGTTTAGGGGTGAGGATCTCAATGATTTCTGAGATAAATGGCATTTTATGAAGTGGAGGGGGTGGGGCATGTCCCCGGCACATCCCTGAGGGACCCCCATGTTGGTGTCACTTAATGCATCTTAGCATAAGGAACAAGAATATATATAGTTTAGAGGTGGGGATCTGAATGGTTTCCGAGATAAATGGCATTTTATGAAATAGAGGGGGCAGGGCATGTCCCCGGCACATCCCGGGGGACCACCGGTTGGTGTCACTTAATGCATCTTATCATAAGGAACAAGAATATAAGGTTTAGGGGTTGGGATCTGTAAGGTTTCAGAGATATAAGGCATTTTATAAAGTGGAGGGGGCGGGGCATGGCCCCGGCACAACCTAGGGGACCCCAGGTTGACATAAAAGCATATGGCTGAGAGAAGTTTACTCAAGGCACATGTCTATGTAAGTTTTGTCAAAATATCTGCAATGACATGGCAGTACATGCCATTTTTTAGGTTTCCCCATTATAAGTCAATGGAAACTCTAAGTTGCCATAGCAACAAAACTTAACGGCCAAATTTCATAAAAAACACAAAACCTGTAAAGGCAAATATGGTGAATATTTTCTTAAAGTCTCAGCCTCCTAGAGCATATGGTTTCTGAGGAGATGATTTTTTAAGTATTTTTTGTCTATTTTTTGCATTTTGGTTTCCATGGCAACCAATAAAAATGAGCAGAAGGCCTAAAATCATACGGCAGATAGTAGATTGCCTATGGAACATTTCTATGACAGTTTTGTCAAAATATCTGCAGAGGCTTGGCAGTAAAAGCCATTTTTCAATTTTCCCCATTATAAGTCTATGGAAACTACAAGTTGCCATAGCAACCAAACTAATGAGCCGATTCTGATAAAAAATATAAACTTTCAATCCCCCAGCCCAAGATGCTACAGATAAAATTTGTGCCCAATCGGCCCAGTGGCTTCAGAGAAGATGTCGTTTGAAAGTGTTGACGAAGACGCAGACGCAGACGACGCAGACGACGACGGACAACTGCCTATCCTATAAGCTCCCCCGGAGCCTTCGGCTCTGGTGAGCTAAAAAAAGATTGACATTAATTGCTCTCAATAGACAATTGCTTTTTAGCACATTTAAAATACAAACATATTCAGCATGAATGGACAAGGCACTAATTAACAAGAAATGATCATAAATCAATAAATAAGAAAATAAGCACACATTAACTTTGAAATTTTTCATGTTTTGGTAATAGCACACATTTTGTCATATTTTCTTAACACATACACATATACAGGCCACTGTTTGACAAAACCAATAATTTGTCTTTGAATCCAGCCAAAACTCAGATGAATACCACCCAACCCCACTTTATATGGAGAAAAATGGGTTTACAGGTACTAAGTTATTTAGACAAATTGTGGGTATTCCGATGGGTACTAATTGCGCACCTCTTGTGGCTGATCTGTTCTTGTATTGTTATGAAAGAGACTTCAATATGTCGCTTTCCATTGATAACCAATCTGAAATTATTGAAGCTTTTAGCTCTACTTCTAGATATTTAGATGATTTATTAAATATTGATAATACCTATTTTGATGGTTTGATCAGTCAGATTTACCCCCTAGAACTTCAGTTAAATAAAGCAAATTCTTCTGATACCGAGGCCCCGTTTTTGGATTTACATCTATCTATTGTAGATGGATTTGTTTCGTGCAAAATTTATGATAAACACGATGACTTTGATTTTGAGATTGTAAATTTTCCTTTTTTGGATGGTGATGTTCCTCGTGCGCCATCCTATGGCGTTTATATTTCGCAATTAATTCGATTTGCTAGAGTGTGTAGTCATGTAACTGACTTCAACACTCGTAATAAATTATTAACGGCTAAACTCCTTAATCAGGGTTATCGGTACCATAAACTACGCAAAGCCTTTTCAAAATTTTATAGACGCCATTCTGATTTAATTTCAAAATTCAATATTGGACTTAAATCTCTTCTGCAACAAGGTCTATCGGAACCCGAATTTTATGGTGACTTAGTATATAAATTCAGAAAAATATATAACCGCAATGACTTCAGCACCCAATTTCGTAAAATCATTCTTCGATATAAAAAGATTGGGTACAACATGGATATTATACGACAGACTGCATGCATGGTAGTTAACCCAATCACGGTTGGCAACTTTGCTTCCCTCTTTAATTGCACGCCGGTTGGTCAGGCCTCAGATTCTATGACGGCTCCAACGTAAAGGCTTATTGAAAATTAGAGAGATAATGTTGGTTGGTGCCTGATGCTCTGTCTCTGGTCGGGCTCATCGGAGTCTAACTGTTGGTTTTCTTTTGCTCCAGCATTTCTGTGGTTTCTTGCTGTCGAGTCCTCACCGTTGTCTCACTTCTGTGGTTCTTTGATTTTTGTGTTCACGGAGATGTTGCACTGATGAGTTAGGAGGCCTTCATGCGGACTGAACAAATTATTTGTCTAAATCGCGACGGAAGTAAGGGCGAGGATTGTGGCCACGTAAAATCGATTTAAGCCCCCCAGTGGAAATCTTCCACTGACCGTTCCAAGGCGGCTCTTCTGTGGCGATTTATTTATGTTGTTGTTTGTTACTTACTGTGTGTATCACTTGTGTCTTTTGGTTTTGGATGGCCATATGGCCATTTTGTGGGAAAGTAACTGTCCTTATGGCCTTCCTTTGTTTAGGTTTCCATTATGGTCTGGTCGCTTAATGTTTGTATTTCTTTCCCTTTGGTGTCTTTTATGGGTGGAGTAAGTTAATTGTATCAATTCCTGATCTTTGTTTTACTTCTACTTTACAGAGTATACATTATCTTTCTTATTTCTGCTCCAAGACAGGTTGTGGGTACTCATTAGAACCGCCACAATGAGGCGGTTCTAATGGGCACCCCACAACCTGTGTTTGCAGTATAATTAATAAAATATCACAGATTTTCACCATAAAAGTAGTCCTTTTTGGAGATTATGTCACATGGTTGTGTTATCCTAATGTTCTTCTGAGTCCATTGCTTTGACCTACTGCAAACAAATACACTGTCCCATAGTGGTCAAGAACAGTTCTAAAGACTTCTCTCCAGACACAAACTGCTGGCACGGAGTCCTCAAACGCTTCTGATGCACAACGGTAGTTCTTCTGACCCTCTTTGGTGCTGGCTGACCCTTCTGGTTGTTTATATGTTCGTGGTAGTCAAACATATATTTTGTCCCAGTTGGAAAATTTTTAGAAGGGATTTTGTCCACCTTGCAAAAATCATGGGAGGGATTTTGTCCACCTTATAAACATCTGCGGGAGGGATTATGTCCACGTTGCAAAAAACATGTGAGGTATTTTGTCCACCTATACAAAAATGAGCGGAAGGGATTTTGTCCGGGGGGGGGGGGGGGGGGGGGGGGTTATCCTACACTCAAGAATTACATGTTTAATGTTATCTTGGCTTAGAAATTAATGTTGGTGAATTTCAATGACGTTTGGCAAAAGCGACATAATTTTTTTAAAGGATTTAACCGCATTTACCTACAAGGGATTTCTCTAATATATTCAGGATTACATATAATGTTATCTCATTTTATAAGCAAAAAAAAAATGGGATTAACCAGGTTTTTAATGCTATCCAATTTCATAAATAGAAGTTGAAGTAGAACATTGGGATTAACCAATGTACCAGTAATTTTCCTTCATGTTAAAAAGAAGTGAAAACAATGATCAGGAATCGTTACAAATTAACCTACAGCTCCCATCAGAGACACCAAAGAGAAAGAAGCACAAACATGAAACAACATACCCTAATGGAAACATCAACAGCGGGAAGCCAAAAGTACATGCAGTTACTTTCCCACAAAATGGCCAACTGGTTATCCAAATCAAAATAATATAAGCGATACAAACACTCAAAGACAAACCATAACAAACCGCGACAGAAGAACCGCCTTGGAACGGTCAGTGAAACGAATTCCACTGGGGGCTTAAATCGATTTTACGTGGCCACAATCCTCGCCATTACTTCCATCGCGATTTAGACAAATAATTTGTTCAGTCCGCATGAAGGCATCCTAACTCATCAACATCCCAGTGAACACAAAAATCAAACAGCCACAGCCACAGAGATGAAACAACGGCGAGGACTCGACAGCAAGAAACCACTGAAATGCTGGAGCAAAAGAAAACCAACAATTAAACTCCAATGGGCCCGACCAGAGACAGAGCATCAGGCACCAACCAACATTACAAAAATTAGATTATCTCTAATTATCAGTAAGCCTTTACCCTGGAACCGTCATAGAATCTGAGGCCTGACCTACCGGCGTGCAGTTAAAGAAGGAAGCAAAGTTGTCAACCGTGATTGGGTTAACTACGATACATGCAGTATGTCGTATAAAATTTATGTTGTATTCAACCTTTTTATTTCGAAGGATGATTTTATGGAATTGGGTAATGAAGTCATTGCAAATATATATTTTTCTGAACTTTTATACTAGGTCGCCATAAAATTCGGATTCCGATAGATCTTGTAGCAGAAGAGATTTAAGTCCAACATTGAATTTTGAAATTAAATCGGAATGACGTGTATAAAATTTTCAAAAGGCTTTGAAAAGGCGGATCTTCTGTCGCGGTTTATTTTTGTTATGGTTTCTCTTTGAGTGTTTGTATCGTATATATTATTTTGTTTTGGATAGCCAATTAGCCATTTTGCCGGAAATTAACTGTCCTTTTGGCTTTCCGCCATTGATGTTTCCATACGGGTCTGTTGTTTCATGTTTGTGTTTCTTTCCTTTTGGTGTCTCTGATGGGAGCTGTGGGTAAATTGTATCGATTCCTGATCATTGCCTTCACTTCTATTTTGCGTAGTTTATGATACCGATAAAGATCTCTGGCAAAATAAGTTAAGCAATAATTTTGGAACATCCTTTCAAAGGTCATATGAGGATCTTTTCTGTGAAATTATTTTAAAATTGGCCCACTGGTGTCCATTAAAGTTTCTTCTATTTTGTAGCTCTGGTGGGCATTCTGTGTGTGTGTGTTTTTTTTTAATCGAGCCAGTCAGCTAGGAGGAGATGTAGTTTAAAGGTTTTTCTATTTCTAGCTCTGGAGGACATTTTGTTCAGCAGAGCCAAACGATTTTATCAATTTTGGTAAAGAGTCACCCAAGGAACATTTCTTTGAAACTATTTTGAAATCGGGCCAGTTGGCTAGGAGGAGATATCGTTTAAAGGTTTTTCTATTTTTAGCTCCGGAGGCCATTTTGTTAAGCAGAGTAAAACCATTTTAGTAATTTTGGTAGAGAGTCATCCAAGGATCATTTATGTGAATGGGGCCAGTGGACTGGCTCGTAATAGAAATCGGGGGCTCGTCCGGGATCGTACTAGGAGGAGATATCGTTTTAAACATTTCTATTTTCAGCTCTTCCATTTTAGCAATTTTGGTAGAGGGTTACCCAAGGATCATTCCTGTGAAATCATTTTAAAACTGGACCAGTAGGCTAGGAGATATCGTTTAAAGGTTTTTTCTATTTTTAGCTCTATCAGTTTTGGTAGAGTGTTACCCAAGGAACATTTCTATGAAATTATTTTGAAATCAGGCCTGTGGCCTAGGAGGATATGTCGTTTAACGGTTTTTTTTTTCTATTTTTAACTCTGGCAGCCAATTTGTTCAGCAGAGCGGAACCAGATAAGCAATTTTGGTAGAGGGTCACCCAAGGAACATTTCTGTGCATTTATTTTGAAATCAGGCCAGTGGGTTAGGAGGAGATGTCATTTAAAGGTGTTTTTTTTCTATTTTTAGCTCTGGGGCCATTTTGTTCAGCAGAGCGGAACTCTTTTAGCAGTTTAATAGAGGGTTACCCAAGGAACATTTCTGTGAAATGATTTTGAAATAGGGTCAGTGGGCTAGGAAATGTCGTTCAAAGGTTTTTCTATCTAGCGGCCATTTTTTTTTTCAGCAGAGCGGAAACATTTTAACAATTTTGGTAGAAGGTCCCCCAAGGAACATTGGTGTGAAATAATTTTGAACTTGGGCCAGTGGGCTAGGAGGAGATGTCACTTAAAGATTTTTCTATTTTATCTCTGGTGGCCATTTTGTTTAAGGGAGTGGAACCATTTTAGCAATTTTGGTAGAGGGTCACCAAAAATACATCCCTATGATACTGTTTCAAAATCCTTTCACGGGTTTAGGAGATGTCATTTCAAGAAATTGTTGACGACAAACACCGCACGACGGATGCTGGACACAGCCCGATCACAATAGCTCACATTGAGCACCTTGTGCTCAGGTGAACTAAAATTTGACCTGTGACCTTGTCCTACTTTAAAGAAAACATAACATTGGTCATAACTTTTGAACCATTTTGGATAGAGCATTCATATTTGGCGTGTAGGTTCCTTGTGACGAGGGTTTCCCACCCATGCAAAGCATTTGGTCATAACTTTGAACCATTTGGGATAGAGCATTCATATTTGGCGTGTAGGTTCCTTGTGACGAGGTTTTCCCACTCATTCTAAGCATTTTGCTGTTGACCTTGATATTGACCTACTTTAAAGAAGAAAATAAAAAACATAACATTGGTCATAACTTTTGAACCGTGTGAGGTACAGCCTTCATATTTGGTATTTTGGTTTCTTTTGACAAGGGCTTCCCACTCATACAAAAATACATCATGGGTCAGGTCCTAGCACACCAGAAGATGAACAGGCTCAGTTTAACTATCAGTAACTCATGGAGACAAGGAGTTGTGTGTGTGTGGCGGGGGGGGGGGCGGGTTGAGGGGGTGACAAGAGGGTATGCAAACATGGGGGGGGGGGGGGGGTTGAGGGGAGTGACAAGAGGTTGTGTGTGAATGAGTGAACAGGATGAGTCCAACTATCAATGACCAATGACTCATGGTGACAAGGGGTTGTGGTATGGGGGTACAACAGGTTGTGTGTGAACAGGCTCAGTCTATCAATGACTCATGGCGACGAGGTGTTGTTCAAGGGAGGGGGGAGATTTGATTTTATTCTTAAAATAGCGGTATGTACTGGTGTCATATTCTTATTGCAACACAACAATGAGCTGGGAACCAGTTAACTGGTTAAGTCTTCTTTAACCATGCTTATTGGTAGGGTAAGTAGAGTGAAACTCTTCATGAAGAGTCTATAGGGGCCTAAGTTGAACAAGTTATTTGTGAGTGCATGCATGCATGAGTGCGTGTCTGCATATGTGTGTGCATGCATGCATGCCTGAATGTGTGCATGCATACATGCATTTGTGAGTTTGTGTGTGCATGCATGTGTGCATGCATGTGTGTGTGTGTGTGTGTGTAAACACAGCATATGTATGTGCATGCATGCATGTGTGCATTCTTGCATGCATACATGAGCACATGTGTGTGTGCATGCATGCACAGACACATGCATGCATGCACAGACACATGCATGCATATGTGCACGAATGCTTGAGTGTGTTCATGCATGCAGCATGTATGTGTGCATGCATGCATGAGTCTGTGAATGTATGTATGTGCAATGCATGCATGCACTTGAATGTGTGCATGCATGCATGCATGAGTCTGTGAATGCATGTATGTTCACATGCTTGCCTCAGCGTGTGCATGTATGGATGTGTGTGCATGCATGCATGACTGTGTGCATGTATGCATGCATGTGTGTGTAAACATGGGTATGTGCATGCATGCCTGTGAGAATTTGTGTGTGTGCATGCATGCATGTGTGTGTATTCAAGTATGCATGTCTGTGTGCATTTGTGGGTGCATGCATGCATTTGTGAGTTTGTGTGTACATGCATGTGTGTGTGTGTGTGTGTGTGTGTGTGTGTGTGAACACAGCATGTGTGTGCACGCATGCTTGCATGAGTGTGTGCATGCATGCATGTGTGCATTCTTGCATGCATGCATGAGCACATGTGTGTGTGTGTGTGTGCATGCATGCAGGTGAGTATATGTGCGAGTGTGTATGTGTGCATGTGTATGTTTGCATACATGCATACACATGCATGCATGCACACACACACATGCATGCATATGTGCATTAATGCTTGAGTGTGTTCATGCATGCATGCATGAGTCTGTGAATGTATTATGTGCAATGCATGCATGCACTTGAATGTGTGCATGCATGCATGAGTCTGTGAATGCATATATGTTCACATGCTTGCCCCAGTGTGTGCATTTATGGATGTGTGTGCATGCATGCATGACTGTGTGCATGTATGCATGCGTGTGCATACATGGGTATGTGCATGCATGCCTGTGAGAAATTGAGTGTGTGCATGCATGCATGTGTGTGCATTCAAGCATGCATGTCTGTGTGCATTTGTGGGTGCATGCATGCATGCATTTGTGAGTTTGTGTGCATGCATGTGTGTGTGGTGTGTGAACACAGCATATGTGTGTGCATGCATTGTTGCATGAATGTGTGCATGCATGCATGTGTGCATACATGTATGCATGAGAGCGTGCATGTATGCACATGCGCATTCTTGCATGCATGTATGAGATAGAGCCTTCATATATGGTATGTAGGTTCCTTGTGACAGACTTCCTGCCCATACAAAAAATTTGACCTGTGATCTTGACCTACGGCTACCATAACTTTTGACCCATTTTTGGCATGTTGGTTCCTTGTGACAAGGGCTTCCCACCCATACAAAAATGTTGGCCTTGACCTGTGACCTATGTTATTGCAACTTTTCAACCATTTGAGATAGAGCCTTCATATATGGCGTGCAGGTTTCTTGTGACAGAGGCTTTCCACTCTCACAAATTAAGACCTGAGACCATGAACTTGACCTGTGACCAATTTTTTTTTAACTTCTGAACCATTTGAGATAGAGCCTTCCTATTTGGCATGTAGATTCCTTGTTACAAGGGCTTCCCACCGTTACAAAAGTTTTGACCTGTGGCTTACTTTATCCTAACTTTTAAACCTTAAGAGATAGAGCATTCATGTTTGGCATTTAGGTTCCTTGTGACAAAGGTTTCCCAGTTATACAAAATTTTGACCTGTGACCGGTACCTACTTTGTCATCACTTTTGAACCTTTTGAGGTAGAGCCTTCATATTTAGCATGTACGTTTCTTGAGACAAGAGTTTCCCACTCATACAGAATACATTTACCTTTGACCTTGGCCTAAGAACTACTTTATCTTTAGAACCGTTTGAGATAGAGCCTTCATATTTTGCTTGTAGGTTCCTTGTGACAAGGGCTTTCCAATCATACAATAAATTTTTACTTTTGACCTTGACATGTGGCCAACTTAAAAAAAAAATCCACGGCCTGGGGGCTTGCTCTTTTGTCACGGATATTGCTCAGAGGTAAAATACATAGGAAAATACCTGGGGTTTGAGGGAGATAATGCAATGACCATTAATAAGAGCAGATCTCTTTTAAAATGTGACCATTAATGGGAGTACCAATTGTGTGAAACTTTGAATCTGTAAGGTCAGGTGAGCGATATAGGACCATCATGTGCCTCTTATTTTTGGCTGAATGAAGAGGATGTTGCAGCTGATTGTAAATCGGTAATTTTCTCCAGTCTTTTAATACAATGCCAAGCAGGAGTAGGAGGAAGGGTTTAGAAATCAATTACATGTGACTGAGTGGGGGGTGGGGTGGGGAAAAGAGTCTGGGAGGCTCTGCACCCTCCATTAGGTAGAACCAATTTTCAGTTTTAACACAAGTTCAGGATGGAAGTATTGCTTGCTTGCTTCTATTGGAATTTAACGGCCCAGTCTGCACTATTTAGGTCATTAGGTCATTTTGAGCCAGTCAGTTTATCTATCCACACTTTTCCTGGGCAGGAAGTAATCAAGTAAACAAAAACAATGGTCAAAGATAAGTTTACTATGTCAGGTTTGACAAATTTAAATTGACACTGGCATTAAATTAATTGGATCTGTAAGTGGCACCCGCCTCATCCACTACCAGAAAGGGGATCAACATCCCCCACCCCCACCCCAGGAGTCAAAGCTTTTTTGTGATTCAAAGATTAGAGAGAATCATTAAAATCCCAAGTCACAGAATTTGAAGTATTTTTATGTATATATGGATTTTGCTTTAAATAAATTTCTTTAAGTGTAAGAAGGATTCTGGTTATAGATTTCATATTACATGTTTCAAATTACTGCAATCTTCAGAGAAAACTTCTGAAATTCTCCTATTCTTCAGATTTCACGACCCATTGAATGTAAAGATACGCTGAAAAAAAATAACTAGTACATTCGACTAGTTTACCTAGTAATCACAGAGGGTCACCTAGTCGTCTGTAGGTTGACTGAGCATTCTTAGTCAATTTAACTAGTCTCTCTAGTAAGCGTAAATCAATAATCGTTGACAGGGCATCTGGTCAGTATGACTACCCTTTCTAGTCAGTATGACTAGGGTGGTGTCTAGACAGTTTTCCCGCCGAATGTTGATTGACAGCTTGCAGAATGTGTAGAGGAAGCGTTCCAGACGCCATCTTAACGTTTAGGAGAACATGCTCCAACATACAGTGGGTTGATTCTGATATTATTTCACCCAACATACAGTGGGTTGTTGTACTCACCTTGAGCACTTTGTTCTTATTGTTTGTAACTCTGCAGGTAAGAAATATTCTTTTATTTCTTAAGCACCTAGTGGTTATAAGCAGCGTTATAATGCTTACAAGATAAACAACAACAACAATGTCAACATACAAATATACGTCCAGAAGCTCTAAAGTCGACATTTCCGTGAATCCAAGCATAAATAATGGGGATTTTCTTTTCTGCAATATGAAAATATAACTCTGCAGGTAAGAAATATTCTTTTATTTCTTCTCTTATCTTCCTAAAGGCGCCTTTACACAGCATGTTTTTCCATATGTGTTTTGACCTGCATCAGTTTCCTAGTAAATGTGACTAGCCCTTTTATCAATGTGACTACCTGCCTTGTCATCTGTAGAGGAACTACGACTAAAGCAACTAGTAATCAGTACTAAGAATCTAGTAATCCTGACCATGCTTGCTAGTACTTTTGACAGTCACACCAGTACATTTGACTATTAAGCTAGTACATATGACTAGCTTAAACTAGTGAACTTTGACTAGATGAAGCTAGTCAAATGTACTAGGCTAAGTAAAGCTAGTCAAGTTGACTAGTTTTTTCTAGTCAAAATGCTTGACTAGGTCTTCCTAGTCACATCGACTATTTTGCATAGTGCTTTTTTGGACAATCATATTGACTAGGTTCCTTAGTCGGCATGACTATTTTTTTTTCTCAGTGATATGATTACTACTCATATCTGCAAAAGATGCATCTTTTTGGCCTGCAGGCCGGGTATCATGCAGTTTCAGGCTTCCATTTGTCCATTTCTTTCTCTCCAGTTCTGAAACATTGAATTTTGCCCAATTTCTCAGGAACTCACAGTTCACATCTACGTACAGCAATGTATAGCAAGGTGTTTTGAGGAACCGAAAATTAGCACATGGGCTTGGCCCATTGATTTGCCCGAAAAACTTGTGGAATGTAAAAAAAATCAAAATATGAGTGAAACAAATTTTCTAGATTATTTCTTCATACTGAAGTAGAAAGCTATACCAGTTTGAAAAAAAAAAATATAGATTTTTTTTTCTTACTCATATTTCGATTTTTTATTCATTCCACAAGATTTTCGGGCATACCAACGGACCAAGCGCATGTGAGTATTAAGGTGTTGAGTCTTACTTACCCTTTACCATATTTACCCATGTATTTGGGCAGGCAGGCAGGCCTGAGCAAACACTGTAGACCCAGATGAGATGCCACAGGACACCACCTCTCATGATGCCGCAGGACACAGTCTCATCAGGGTCTGCCCTGTTTGGCAGTCGTCCTGCTATTTTTTCCACGTATATTCAAATTTTAGGTCAAGTATGGTAAGGAGTTGAGGTGTTTGAATAGGGTAAAATATACTGCAAATGTCCATCTGAGCCAGAGCATGGCAAAACCTACAAGACCAAGTCAACCCTCCGAGACTCGAATCAGCCAGTAATGACAACCCAGAGGTAAATTAAGGCTCATGTGAACAGTGAAAACCCAGATCAGACTGCAGGGATGCAGTGTTGATGTAGTTGCTGGTTAACCCTAGTCTTCTTGTAGGTGTTTCTTGTGCCAGTCCCATTACAGTAACACAGACCTAAAATGACATCTTTCATACCTCTAGAACTAGCAATTTTCAGATAATTTTTTTAACCCTTTTTGTACCAAATTCCTCCTTTTGTATAGCATGAGCCCATTTCAAAAGTTAGGGGTGTCAGGTTGTGTTTTCTTCAAAATTTATTAGGAAAATGGCTAAACTTTTTGCCAACAGTATAGGCCCTGATCAGACGCCGCATTCGATCTGGGCCTGCACTGTTTGCCAGGGTACCCGTTTTGGGGTTTCTGGTACTAAATTTCGTATTTCTAGTCCAAACCTAGACAGTGGATGCTCATTAGAACCACCTCAAATGAGTCTTTTTTAGTAAAAATAATGAAATGATTTTAACCCCCTTTCTCTATATAAATTTACTGGGATTTCCTAGGTGTTCATTTCACAGACTTGTTTCATCTCTGTGGTTGTTTGATTATTTGTGATCACGGAGATCATTAGGAAAACACGCCTATACAAATGTATTGGAAGATTTTACCACCCAAAAAGGAAATTTTCCAGATAAAAAATCTGGAATTTTTCTTATTTCTGCTCAAAATATAGATTGAGGGTACTCGATAGAACCGCCTCATCAGAACCGCCTAGATGAGGCGGTTCTATCAAGTACCCACAATCTATGTTTTTGAGCAGAAATAAGAAAAATAATGTTTACCCCTGAAAACCCCAGTTTTACTATATAACAAGAATTCCGCAGAAGGCGGCGTCGCACCTGCTGGGGGCAAAAGTCATAGAAGCCTCAATCAGAATGTTGTTATTAATAAAGTAAATTTCATAGCAGTTGATAGTTGATGTAAAATGTGTCAAAGTCCCTGGACCAAAAATATAGGCCATGGTCACCTGGTCAAGGTACGTGCCAAATCAGTACAATGAAGAGAAGTACCATGCAAAGTTTAATGGCTGTAGGCCATTTATTTTAGGACATATTGAACAATGACGTAAAAGTCGCTGGAGTGCATAATATAGGTTACGGTCACCAGGTCAAGGTACCCACAGAGTAAGTAAATGTAGGATGAGCACTATGCAAGGTTTGGTGGTTGTAGGCCTTATAGTTAAGAAGATATGGAATGTCGACCTAAAATGTGTTAAAGTCAATGGAGTGCAAAAAATAGGTAAAGGTCACCAAGTCAAGGTACCTGCATAGTCAGTACATCTAGGAGAACCACTATGCAAGATTTAGTGGTTGCAGGCCTTTTATTTGAGAAGATCTGGAACATTGATGCAAATTGTGTGAAAGTCAATGGAGCGTAAAATATAGGTTAAGGTCACCAGGTCAAGGTACCTGCAGAATCAGTACATCCAGGAGCAGCATTATGCAAGCTTTGATGGTTGTAGGTCTTTTATTTGCAGAGATCTGGAACTTCGACATAAAAATTTGTCAAAGTCGCTGGAGTGTAAAATATAGGTCAAGGTCACCGGGTCAAGGTACCTGCAGAGTCAGTACATCTAGGAGAAGCACTATGCAAGATTAGATGGTTGTGGGCCTTTTATTTGAGGAGATCTGGAACTTCGATGTAAAATATGTCAAAGTCAGTGGAGCGTAAAACATAGGTCAAGGTCACCATGTCAAGGTACCTGCAGAGTCAATACATCTAGGAGAAACACAATTCAAGATTTTATTGGTGTAGGCCTTTTATTTGAGAAGATCTGGAACATTGACGTAATTTGTGTCAAACTTACTGAAGCGTAAAATATAGGTCAAGGTCACCGGGTCAAGGTGCTTGCCAAGTCAGGAGCTCAGGGTGATGTTTCATGAAAGGTTTGATGGTTGTTTTGTCTTATAGTTGATTACATGCAAAATTTGACGTAAATGTCAAACTTCGACGTAATGGTAAAAGTCAATGGAGCGCAAAATATAGATCAAATTCACCAGGTCAAGGTGCTTACAAAGTGAGAAGGTCTATGAGATGTTTCATGTAAGGTTTAATGGTAGCTGAGGTTTGTAAAATAAAATCTTTGACGTAAATGTCGAACTTTGATGTAAATGTCGAACTTCGACGTAATGGTCAAAGTCACTGGAGCGCAAAATATAGGTCAAAGTCACCAGGTCAAGATGCTTACAAAGTGAGAAGGTCTATGAGATGTTTCATGTAAGGTTTGATGGTAGCTGAGGTTTGTAAAATAAAAACTTTGACGTAAATGTCGAACTTCAACGTAAATGTTAACAGACGGACGGACGAACAGACGGACGCAAAATCGGACGCTTATGTCGCACCCTGCTACAAGCAGGTGCGACAAAAATGGGGTTAAAGGGGGTCAAAATTATATAGGCGTGTTTTCGTGATGTGTTGCACTGATGAGTTAGGAGGCCTTCATGCAGACTGAACAAATTATTTGTCTAAATCGCGACGGAAGTAAGGGCGATGATTGTGGCCACGTAAAATCGATTTAAGCCCCCCAGTGGAATTCGTTTCCGCTGACCGTTCCAAGGCGGTTCTTCTGTCGTGGTTTATTTTTGTTATTGTTTGTCTTTGGGTGTTTGTGTCGCTTATATTATTTTGGATAGCCTATTGGCCATTTTGTGGGAAAGTAACTGCCCTTTTGGCTTTCCGCTATTGATGTTTCCATTAGGTTTGTTGTTTCATGTTTGTGTTTCTTTCCCTTTGGTGTCCTGATGGGAGCTGTGGGTTGATTGTATCGATTCCTGATCATTGCCTCCACTTCTATTTTGTAAACATGATAATTTGTGCTTACCTACAGTTATTAGACACTGAAAATTGGTGTTACATTTTTTTCCAGGAATTATTCACACTAAGTCTTGAAACTTCAGTGACATATGACAAAATGTACATGTATTACCAGATAGGGTAATGTGTTGCTGGCTTTTATTCATCTCTACCCAAACTATTCAAATTGACATTTGGGATGTGAACATAGTGGTCTAGTATTGTGGGTTTCAGAATGAAGTTAATTGTTTATATTCTTCCTGTTAATTGTTCACCTTTTTTCTTTCCAGTTTCAGTCACTGAAAAACATTTTCTGTGAAATGCTCCAAAGCTCAAAAAAAAAAAAAAAAAAAAGTTGATAAAGGGCTATTATTCCCCCAAAATTTTCTGGATGATTAGCAAACTCAAACTTAGCCTCTGTGCTATGATATACAGGATTTTATATGAGTGTTCATTTATTATTGAATTTATTAAATTGAGTTGCAGAAAAGGAGTAAAATGTGAGGCTTTGCCGAGCATTTTATGCCTTTTCCTCGAGTTTAATAAATTCAATATGCATGAGCATGGAAGCACGACTCTATTTATCAAATCATATTTAAAACACATTCTGTTCACATTTTTTTTTTTTTTACAAAAATCTCAATATTCCGCCATTAGTAAACGCATCTTCGTTAAGGACGCCGTACGTGTAACCGTAACGAATCCACCAGTGGATTACTGAATTTAATACATGGCATTATTATATGCTCTGATGCGATATCATATGATAAATACCATTCTGCAAACTTCGAAATTAACCAATACATCCCTTTGAAAGTTACTGTCAGAGCAGAAGCATCTTTTTCCCTGTATTTTATCCCAGATGAAAAAGGGCCACAACTTGGCCAAAGTTTTGGGAATTACATGTATTACTAATATTGGAACTTGACATGTATTTTACAATGTTGCGTCCTTCTACAAACTTCCAATGAAATCAATGCAATCCAGCAAAAGCTTTTGAGTGGAAACAAAAATCAACAAAACAGAATCTAATTCAAAAAGAGGCATAACTTGGCCATAATTTTGCAGCTATTTAGTAATATCAATATTGACCTGCATTTTACTGTGTCTGGTGAAATAAATGTTTCCCTTCCAAAGTTGTTGAAGAGAAACCAATATCTTAACCCAACAACTAAAACTCATTCGAAAAAGGGTCATTACTCAGCCAGCCAAAATTTGGCGGAAGAATACCAATACCAAACTTGGCCCCTGCGCGTGATAACATTCGGAATTAGTGTTTGAGAGCGATTCAAATACGCATGAAGCTTTCATCGCAATCCAACTAATATAAATTAGTATAAACTAAACTTGGCTTGTATGTTACTATGACTAAACCTTCAAATCAGTGCTTCCCTTCAAAAGTTATTGAATGTAAACAAATACAGTGAAATTCCGCTATTAAGACCACCTAAAATTAAGATGAATTCTGCTTTAAAAAGCTGATTTAGAAGGGTGCAGTTAATTTTTCTTCGGATTTCCTGCACACAATGTACTCTGGTCATGGACCACCTTAAAGACCACTTTTGAACAGTCCCAAAGGTGGTCTTAATATAGGAATTTTACTGACCCCAACACAAGAACAAAATCTAAGTTGAAAAGGGGCAAAAATGAGCCAAACTTTGCAAGTTAATCCTTTTTGTACCAAATGGAATCTTCCTCCTTAATATAGCACAAGTCCATTTTAAAATATAGGGGTGTCAGGTTGTGTTTTTTCTCAAAATTGATTTTTTTTTTCAAAATTGATTAGGAAAATGGCTTAACTTTTCTCAAACAGTGTAGGTCCTGATCAGACACCGCGTTCTGCGGCGTCTGATCTGGGCCTGCACTGTTTGCCAGGGTACCCCGTTTTGGGGTTTCTGGTACTAAATGGGTTAATTACCGATATAGAACATGACATGTATTTTACAATGATACACCGGCCCCAATAGCTCATTGGTAGAGTGTCCGCTTAGGGACCGGGAGGTCACGGGTTCAATCCCAGCCGCGCCATACCAAAGGTGTGAAAAATGGTACTAGATGCCCCCTTGGCTGACGCTCACATTATCAGGGGAAGTCCTAGGAAGATAAATGAAGGCAGGTAAGTATTTGTTAAAGGATACATTGTCCCAAAAGACAGCTCAACAGAGCTTATGTTAGTTGTTTCTAATATGTGACGTTAAATAAAGCTTCTTTCTTATTATCTTTTACATAAACTTCTGCAGACATCAGTGCATCCCTTCTTAAGATATTGAGCATAAACAGAAAAGTGTGACGATGACACTGATGGCACTGCATTACGAAAAAACGCCTATACAACTACATTGTTACCTTAATTGCAAAAAAAATGAAAATTTTAGGATGAAAAATTGTGATACAGCCCAACCTGTATTAAGCAAGCACCTCTGGGATATTCAAAAAGTGCTTGCTTAAGGCAGGTGCTTGCTTAACGCAGGTGAATTTTAATGCATTTTCCTTTTTCGGGAACTGAATGCCTGCTTGCTTAAGACAGGTTGCTTGCTTAATAGAGGTGGCCACTTAGACAGGTTTGACTGTATTTTTCTTATTTCTGCTCAAAATATAGAAATAAGAAAAATAAGGTTTACCCCTGCAAACCACAGTTTTACTATATAAAAGTGGGGATCAAGGGGGTCAAAATTATATAGGCGTGTTTTCGTGAGGGACAACATACTTGATCTCGATGTAGATGCGACACAATAAACTGTCAACTCCTCCAGAATATTCTCTGGCACTTTAAGGGTGTTGACTGGGCCCAAAAGTGCCCATTACGAAAACACACCTATATAATTCTGACCCCCTCTCGAACCCTACTTTTATATAGTTAAACTGGGCTTTACAGGGGTTGACCTTATTTTTCTTATTTCTGTTCTAAAATATACATGTAGATTGTAACGTGTACCCACAATCTATGGAGGCGGTTCTAATGTGTACCCACAATCTATATTTTGAGCAGAAATAAGAAAATTATCACAATTTTTTTATCATAAAATTTGTTGTTGTTTTTTTCAGCGGTAAAATTTACAATCTATTTGAATAGGTGTGTTTTCGTACTGCAAATTAAACATGTCATCATCTGAAAATGTATACTGTCATTCTTGACACACAAAGATTCTGCAAATTTTGTTTGATTTTGGAGAACCCTGTTAAGGTCATGCTGAGTTGGTAAGTGTATCTCACAACTTTTCTTGGACAGGCTTATACATAAGCTGTTAACAAGGACAGTGCAAATCCTTTCACCAGAAAGGAGAACTGCCCTTCTTGAATCAGCATACAGGTGACAATGATCACAGACAATATTTCATTATCAGGGCAGGGGAATGTAGCCAGACCCGGCAGGTACCAAACCCACAACCTGTTCACCAGCCAGATTAGCATCCAAAGTTACCAAAAAAAAAAACAAAAAAACAAAAAAACTGTAAATTCACCAGGTTGAAATTAGCCATGAATTTGCTGAAATAGTCCAAATAGTTGAAAAAAACGTCTTACTTAAAAATTATAATACTAGTATACACTCTTGACTGAAAGAAAGAATTTGCTCCACAAGATTTTGTTTGTTTTGAAGTTTAACAGTACAGTCAACACTGTTAACCCATTGTATGCTAGTGGTCTCTTCCATTGCTAGATGTTGGACAAGTCCATTTGTTATATCATGTCATGTATTTTTATTCTATTTTGACGGAAAATTCTCTTAGCAAATACGTAGTGCCGCATTCTGCGGAAAATTCTGTTAGCAAATATTGTAGGCCCTGATCAGACGCCGCATTCTGCGGCATCTAATCTGGGCTTGCACTGTTTGCCAAGGTACCCCTATAGGGGTTTCTCACATACAATGGGTTAAGGTCATGTCAGACCTTTCAGTTATTCACTCGCAACCACTCGGCAATACAGGAGCCTATCATTTCCTTCAAGAGCAGACCCCTTTGTTGAAGGGTTTAGTGTGCAGGAACACAAACCTACGAAGTAGAAAATAATTGGCAAAACCCGTCAGGGAAAATGTAATTCATTTATCTTAACTCTTGTTCTACTGAATAAATTAATTTTGCCACACCCATTTCTGATGATAACTTGATAATACATGTTCAGTGTATTCATTTATTCACAACCTGAATGACAGTGTAGGTCCTGATCAGATGAACTAGATCTTCACTGTTTGCAAAGGTGGAGCCTATACTGGTGCAACATGACATGGGTGAACCCTTATCCTGCTGTTCACAACCCCTACCTTTGCAAACAATCTAGATCCAGATCAGATGACTTCTGAAGAAGCCATCTGATCAGGATCTACAGTCATGCAATTTCTGAATGGAATGAATGCATTATATCAAGTAATTTGATTGGCTGATAGTCAACAATGGAAGTTGCTAAATTAGTTTATTCAGCAGGAATGGATACACCTGACATATATTTTGCCATTTTTGCAAGGAAGACAACTAACTGGACTTCCTATTACCTCCGAATAAGGTGTCTCTCTCCTCTTGCTCCAATCTTAAGCGTTGTACCGCTGAACCACAATAACCCCAACATGTACCTTTGCAAACACTGTAGATCCAGATAAGATGGCTTTTGAAGATCAGTATCTGCACTGTCACTCAGTGTGCGAATTTGAATGAATATATAATGCTATCCATAGATGCAAGTCTGTACCAGGTTTCATTAATGATGCTCTTATACAGTCGAACTTCGATGGCTCGAACACCTTTGGGACCATGAAAATCTGTTCGAGACAGGACTAGGTCGAGCCACTGAGGGCTAATGCCAGGCGGCATAACGACATACTTTAGGACATTTTTTCTGTGTTTTATAATGAAAAATGTATGCTGTGTGTACTTATTAGAATCGCCTCATCGAGGCGATTCTAATGAGTACACACAGCATACATTTGAAAGATAAAAGACTTAAATATCCTAATTTTTACTCTCCCTATTTCTTACGTACAGAAATTCCCTAGGGACTCAAGAACGGGTTCGACTCAGCCATGGTAAACGAGCCATCGGTGTTCGAGCCATTGAAGTTCTACTGTAGTTCTTGAGAAATGGACTTGAACATTAAGGTGAATGCTAGGTTGGTCGCAATAGTTTCCAAAGTCAGTGAACCATGAAATGTAGGTCAAGGTCAAATATGGGTGCTTGCATTAAAGTTGATGTCCCTAGATGCAAGTCTGTACAAAGCATCCTTAATGATGCTCTTAAAGTTCTTGAGAAATGGACTTGAACATTAGGATGGTCGCAAATGTTGATGGCTTGACGGACGAATGGACGAACAGGCGGAAATTTCAACATCTACATCACGCCATGCTCAATGCAGGCGCTACAAAAATCTCTTGCCCAGCCAGCATTTGCACTCATCCCAGGCAACTGGGCTATGGATCTGTCGATAAGGGAGACAAACTAAATGCATGTTGACAGTGACAGTTGTAGAAATTTGTGTTGAAAAATATGCACCTATATTCCTAAAAGGTTGTTCAATCTCTAGCATATCACTGACAGTAAACATTTTCATGAAACTGTATGCAAGTTTCATAAAGAGTGGACCCAAACTGTGGTCTCTTAGAGTGTTCACAAGCCAAATGTTCATAGGTGACGGGTACTGGACATAGACCAATCACAGTAGATCATCATGAGCACTCTTTGCTCAGCAAAACAAAGGTAAAGAAAGATAATCAAAACACAAATGTTTCCTCTATTTTCTTTCTTTTTATGATCTATAGAATAAGTAAGTGGTAATAGCTTGTTTCATTATTTTTTTACTTTTTTTATAGATTGTAAAATTAGTCTAATTTTCTAAACAACAATGAACTCCAAATTATGTTTTTCTTCAATTCATATCATTGCTTTCATTGACTGTCCTGTTCCTGTCTCTTTTTGTTTTCCTTTGAATGTAACACACAACTATATGGTAACACGCAAACCTCGGTTACACTAAAACAATTACAGCCAATTCTGTCTCTAAATGTGCAATTGTCATTAATGGTACTTGGCATGCTTTTCTTTCCCTGAAAGTAGACAAATCAAAATGCTATTGAGACCACCTAAAATTAAGACTAAATCTGTTTTTAAAAGCTTATTGTGAAAGTTTCAGTTATTCTATTTTCAAGTTTTCTACACCCAGAGTCTCCTTATAAGAGACCACTTTTGGGACTGTTCGAAAGTGGTCTTTCAGACCACTTTTGAACAGTCCCAAAAGTTCTCAAAATAGGAGTATTACTATATACATGTATAGCAGAACAGAATGGCATGATATGCTACAACATGACTACAGACAAAGGAAAATAATAAGGATCAATTGGATATTTTTCTCTATCTCTTCAGAAACCTGTTTTTGAAGTCCTCTTCAGAAACCTAGTACACGGATCTTGTTAGTACTTGTCAGAATCGCCTCAATGAAGGGATTCTAACAGGTACGCACATGTTTCTTACAAGAAAAAGAAAAAAAATATCCCTTGACAATCCTTGTTATTCCTCCTTATAATATCTGGAGCCATGAGTGTAGGTGATTTGTCCAGGGTCACACCAGAACCACTTCAGTGCCTGCTCTATCATCCTACGAATGAAGTGAATGATCCAACAGACAAATGTTGTTTTTTCTTTGCGTGCCATAGGTGAGATAAGAACCTGGATCTCCTCCAGCATGACAATGCACAGTCTTTCGCAAGAAACTGACAACTGAGTCCGGGTATTGGAAATAATAACAGAAGAAAAGATTTCATGAACAATATCAAAGTAATTTTTGACCTGGTGAGACAAGTCTAAAACAAAAGATACAGGAACTTGTTTTTTACTCACAGCAGCAGAGTAAAACTCAGTTGAAGGAGAATCTGTCATTTCTTAAAGGCCTTGATTATCATCTAAAATATAAGTCCAATCAAGCAATCATGAGAAAGCATGTCTACCTGGTTTTTCGTCAAGTAAGAAGCAAATTGGCCTGCTCAACTACACAGACTAGCAAGAGTTGTAAAATTTCATATTTCAGAAATGAGACTGAGTCTCATTTCTTGAGTCTCATTTCTGAAATATGAAATTTTACAACTCTTGCTAAGTGAGACTGTGCAGGACAAAACCTACAATAAGACATGTACGACCAGTAAATATTCAGATCAGATGGCATATCCATCCTTTATAGCAAGTGTTTATGCTTTTCTCTCTTTGGATAGTTCAGAAATTGTAGAAGGCTCATGCGATCAGCCAAAACTCTGATCAGACTGCAGATACACAGGCAGATCCGAGTCTTTGCTATTCGCAAAAGTCATATTGTAGATTTAGTCATGCGCTGGCTCAAATTAGAGAATTGTTCTAGCCAAGCAGCAAACACGAAAATGCCTATCAGATCTGCACCTTTGATGCTTGTTAGTGGCAAAACAGGTTTTTTCATGATGTGACTCTTATTCTTACCATCTTCTACAAGGGAGACAACTTTCATTTTCAACTTGCCGGAGCTTGTTGTTCCAAACTAAGGAGGTCATTAGTGAACATTGTTTAAGCTTTGATCATTTGATACCATATATTACATGTAATACCGAAAAGGACTAGTCTCCATAAGGGGGTTTTCCTGGTACCTAAATTTCTCAATAATATTTTGGGAAAATATAGCCACACAGAGGGGACATTCATCCCTGGTAAGTTTGAATCAAACAGAACTCTAGTTTTGTGATAAGGGTTTATCAAAAGTGGGTGGGGTAATTCCATATCAGTTCTACCAAGGACAATTAATCAGCAATTGACTATATTAAAATAGCGCATTGACAAAACTTTTTGCCATGTCATGCATAGACTGTGGGTACATATTAATGTGAAATAGGGTGATTGTATATTTTATTGAACTTTGCTAAAATATAATAATTTATTTGCGCTTTGCGGATTTTCATTAATTTTTCATCTACCAACTTTGCCAAAAAGTTGAACATTTCTCTATTAAGCAACACATTCTTACCTCTTTTCTAGAAAATACTTATCAATGCTTGGCCATTGCAGAATTGTAAGGATTTTTTTATAAATAGTCTTTGACAGGAGTTATGTGCCCTTGAAAAGAGAAAATTGCAGTAAAATGCGATGAAATTATCAAAACTTTGTTTTGCCTGTTTGCTATAAGTTTACTGGTGAGAAATGCTTAGAGGAGTTAAATTCTAATGTATTTATCGTGTAAAAGTGTTTAACTATTGTAGCAGAGACTGAATTGGTATCCGTAAGGGTCAAAATTACTTTTAGAGGTTTTAAGAGTTGGATATAATTGACACACATTTGCTCATCTCATTTAGTATCACTTTCTTGTGAGGAGTCGCTGTTGGTATCCCAAACTTCAGCTGCAGCATCTGTTAGAAAATCCATGTATTTATTATGTATCTTAGGCCCTTTTGTTTCTGGCTGGTGTCGCTCAAACTCCAAATACCATAAGACTGATGCAATATGGGCACAGCAGCCCACTACTCTAGCCCCTGATTTGCATGTGCAAAACCAACCGACGATAGGTTATAACCATGTGCTGTATTCAATCCATAAATTATAGGTCTTGCTACTGGTATGCCTTGAACGTATTAGGGACTTGAGGACACCTTCTTGCTCTTTGTTTATAAGGATTTCATATTTGGCGTCATCTGTTTGGTGTTCTTTCTTGTAGGATTTGGCCTGGCGAATCTGATACCCTCCCATTGTCAGGTCTCTTAATTCTGCTTCGTTCAGTTCGGGGAAATCGGGCATTTCAGAAGCATCCATACTTTTCCAAATTGTGCACCGTTTGTCCCACTTATTGTCAGTCACCTTTTGTTGAAGTTTATTCGGTGACTTTGCTAAGGCCATCATTCGTTTGGCCATGACAACATCTGATTCCAAAGTAGTCACCAAGGGTGGCCTGAAAGCATTGCAAATGGAGCACACAATTCGCACATAATTGCCAGCGAACGGGATTTGAGAGTTGGGAAGCACATTACTTAAAGCTTTCCATTGCTTTATACGCCCATATGATGACTCAACAACCCATCTCACTTTGGTAACAATTAACAAGAGGGCCCAGACGGCCCTGGTTCGCTCACCTGATCCAATGTATAACAAGTGGGCCCCTGGCAGGGTCAATTTTGGCCCCAGGGCTATAATTTGAACAATCTTGGTAGAGGTCCACAAGATGAAGCATATCAAATATGAAAGACCTGGGCTTTGTGGTTTCAGAGAAGAAGATTTTAAAGGTTTACCCTGCATATAGAAGTCTATGTAAAACAAGATTTTCCCTACATAAGTCTATGTAAAACCAAAGGGCCCGTGCAGGGGCATTTTTGGCCCCAGGGCTATAATTTGAACAATCTTGGTAGAGGTCCACTAGCTGAAGCTTCATAACAAATATCAAAGACCTAAGCCTTGTGTTTCAGAGAAGATGATTTTTAAAGATTTTCCCTATATAAGTCTATGTAAAACCAAAGGGCCCAGGAGCGGGGACATTTTTGGCCCCAGGGCTATAATTTGAACAATCTTGATAGAGGTTCACAAGATGAAGCTTCATACCAAATATCAAAGACCTGGGCCTTGCAGTTTCAGAGAAGATTTTTAAAGATTTTCCCTAAATAAGCCTATATGTAAAACAAAAGGGCCCCGGTGCGGGGACATTTTTGGCCCCAGCACTATAATTTGAACAATCTTGGTAGGGGTCCACTAGATGAAGCTTCATACCAAATATCAAAGACCTGGGCCTTGCGGTTTCAGAGAAGAAGATTTTTCAAGATTTTCCCTATATAAGCCCATGTAAAACCAAAGGGCCCCCGTGCGGGGGCATTTTTAGCTCCAGCAATATATTTCGAACAATCTTGGCAGGGGTCCACTAGATGAAGCTTCATACCATAATATCAAAGACCTGGGCCTTGCGGTTTCAGAGAAGAAGATTTTTAAAGATTTTCTCTATATAAGCCCATGTAAAACCAAAGGGCCCCAGTGCGGGGGCATTTTTGGCCCCAGCACTATAATTTGAACAATCTTGGTAGGGGTCCACTAAATGAAGCTTCATACCAAATATCAAAGACCTTGGCCTTAGGGTTTCAGAGAAGAAGATTTTTCAAGATTTTCCCTATATAAGCCCATGTAAAACCAAAGGGCCCCCGTGCGGGGGCATTTTTAGCTCCAGCACTATAATTTGAACAATCTTGGTAGGGGTCCACTAGATGAAGCTTCATACCAAATATCAAAGACCTGGGCCTTGCGGTTTCAGAGAAGAAGATTTTCCCTATATAAGCCCATGTAAAACCAAAGGGCCCCGGTGCGGGGGCATTTTTGGCCCCAGCACTATAATTTGAACAATCTTGGTAGGGATCCACTAGATGAAGCTTCATACCAAATATCAAAGACCTGGGCCTTGCAGTTTCAGAGAAGAAGATTTTTTAAGTTTTGGGTGAAAAAAAATCTATTTTTGGCTACTGTGACCTATATGTGCAACGGACCGGAACCATTTGAACAACTTTGAAAGGGGACCACCTAAGGATCATTTCTGTGAAGTTTGGTCAAAATCCGATCAGTGGTTTAGGAGGAGATGTCGTTTGAAGAAAAAGTTTACGGACGCATGCACGGACGCACTCACGCACGGACGCACAACGGACGATGGACAAAAAGGGATCCCAAAAGCTCACCTTGTCACTACGTGACAGGTGAGCTAAAAACATTCTCAGACTGAATCTTTTTCAGCAAAAATATTCTGTCTTTTTGATAGCATGATTGTGAACTTGCTGGAACAGGCAACTTTTGATCCCTTATGAGTATCTCAGTTTTAAGGTAAACATGGTACATTTATTTACCTGAAATTCCAAACCTTCAAAGTGGAAAATTGAAAAGCATCTGGTATGTTTTTGAAGCATATGTTTTCACTTGAAATGAAGAAAAAGTTACTTTTAATAAATGGTCAATGACCACTATACCAGTGAGAAAAGTGAAACCACTACACTTTTTTGTTAGTGAGTCAAACCCATGTTCTGCTGTTTCCCTGCCTTTGCAAACAATGTGGATTCAGATAAGTACTTAATAAATACATTATACCAAAAGGGTATGGAAATCAAAGCACTGAGAGTGCTGATGGAGCGTAGCTTTGATAATTTGATTTAGCATCTGATTGGTATTTTAATTCAGGCTCATATTGATCCTATGAACATAGCGGTTTGAAGCTATTCTGGGCCAGAAGTCGTGTTAAAGCAACAAGACCTATATTGAAATTAACTCACGCTAAGGTGTAGACCTCGCAACAACCATCACGAAAACACGCCTGTACAAATACATTGTCAAATTTTTGGCAATAAAAAAAAAAAAAAAAAAAAATGGAAATTTTAAGATACAAAATTGTGATATTTTCTTATCTCTGCTCAAAATATTGATTGTGGGGAATTGATTGAACCGCCTTGACGAGGCAGTATTATCAAGTACCCACAATCAATGTTTTTGAGCAATACAGCAACCATGCAGTTCTACAGTTTACTTGGAGATTTCTGCTGAGCTATAGTTCGTGCAATAACTGCGGCTTGCGCAATTGTTTTGCGGCTTTAAAGTTATTTTATGTAATCAGTTTTTGAAAAATTACCTTGGGGAGGTTATTTATCTTGTATTAGACATTCTCCTTGGTTACGCCTTGATGATGTTTATCTTCATGTGAAAAATTATCATAATTTTCCCAGCAGTTTATAAGTTATACATCCGTAACCAGTTTTTAAAAATTGCCTCGATGAGGCTGTTTATAAAGCTATCTGGCATTAGACAATATCATTAGCTTGATCTTGTCAATTTACATCTGCATGCAAAACATTATAAAAATATACCTGTCGGTTGGAAAGTTATACAACCGTGTCAGTGGGTGAATTTTTTACCTTGCTGAGGCTAAAATAAAGAAATTGGACATTCAGGAATCGCGTTGGTTAGATCGGTACATTATCTATCGGTATGCTAACAGTTGTCAAAAATATTCCAAGTAGATTAGAAGTTACACTTCGAAATAATTTTTCAGTTTGCCTAGGCGAGGCCGTTTGTAAAGTAATTTGGCATAAGGCAATTTTGTGGGTTGATTATTGTCAATATCAACCTGTATGCCGAAAATGATCAAAGCTGGGTTTAGATGTTATACTCCGTATTCATTTTTTATATTATTTTGCCTCAGCCAGGCCATTCATAAAGTAATCTTGTATAAAACAGCCTCATGGGTTAGGTATTGTTAATATCAGTCCAAATGCCAAAAATGATCGGAATATTCAGAGAGGTTTGAACGTTATACTCTGTTAACATTTTTCTAAATATATATTGCATCGGTGGGGCCATTTATGAAGTGATCTTGCATACGACAGTTTCTTGGGTTAGTTATTGTCAATATCAATCAATTGGAATATTTGAAGAGGTTTAGATATTATACTCCGTTATTATTATATAAAAATAAATTGCCTCAACGAGGCCATTTATGGAATGATCTGGCATTAAGGCAATTTCTTTGGTTAGGTATTGTCAATACAGCACAGTGCACAGTCTTTTACCGGAAACCAACAACTGCCCTTCTTGAATCAGCGAAAGGGATTGAATCACCGTGGAACAGATTTCACGATCAATTTCCTAGAAAGAATGTTGCCGAACCCGGCAGGTATCGAACTTGCGCCTGGGCTGATTAATTTGCTTTATTTATGGTCACATGCCTAAGACGCAGACAGGTCGCTTTAAAAAGTAACATTGTCCCCCCCCCCCCACACACACACATTAACCCATACTCTGAGTATATGTCCAGCAGCCTTTTTAGGGACAAACATAGCAGACCCAGATCAGACAGTACAACAAGTGGCGACTCATCCGTGTCTAAACTGCAAATTTTACTGCTTGACGTGCACCTGTCCAAACTCATTCCATCTGTCTTATTTTGGCAATACATTATCGACCCACACTGCGTACTTAACCCATTTTAAACGAATGGAATCCTCAACACCTTATATCAGTATGGAATGAGTTCATTTTAAAATCAGGGATGTCAGGTTGTGGCTTCCACGAAATATTTGGCAAAAATAGCTAAACCTTTTTGTAAGTATGCAGTGAAGGTCATAATGAGACTCCGCGTTCTGTGGTATCTGATCTGGGTTTGTCCTGTTTGCAAGTTGCCAGGTTTGGGATTTTATGGAACAAATGGATTGTAAACTGGGTTGTATGAACTGAACTATAAAAAGATTAGACTGCTACACACATCTATTAAAAATATTCATCTATTCCATTTGAAATAGTGGTCTGTTAGTATAAGCAGTCTATAAGAAGATACCGCATGGCGTAATAATTTACTACGTTAACACGGGGTACTATGTTCTCACTGGTGATTGGGTCATATGCAGTAACACTGAAAGTAGTGTCGAAATCACTTCTCATCCCACTGGAGCTACACTGCAACAGCTACGCTCCAAAAATTAATTTATTCAAGAACAAGGGTCACCATAATGATCCTTAGTATTGGGACAGAAACAGTGAAGACCAAGACCAAGAGCAGTCTGATCAGGGTCTACACTGTTTTTCATTCCTTCTGCACCTTATGGACTTCTTGCTGGATCGTGTAACAAATTTGTCAAAATTTTAGGAGAATTATGGTAAGTCAATATGTCTAGATTTTTTAGGATCTTTATGGTAAGTTCAATGTCTTCCTATGGCAGGCATGAGTTTAATCTGTATTTGTTTGCTCTATAGGCTACGAATGACTTAGGCAAGTGATCAAAAGCTATCTTGCTTGCTTGGTTTGAAGTTTACCAGTACTCGTGTACGGGTCGGTTTCAGCTCTGCGTCGAAGCATCATTTAGCCCGTCTATTTCTTCAAGCCCCGATGGAGCTATCAAAGGCCATCTTGGCCCTCACACTGGCTGACATGTTAGGAGACAGATTTCTCAGAGTCTGAGACAGACAGAGGAGTAGCACCCTTTAGGCAAAAAATACACAATACAAATGAAGAAGAAGAAGAGGGAGGAGGATGAAGAAGAAGAAGACAAAGGAGAGGAAGAAAAATTTCAAAATAAACAACTTCAACTGTCATTATGCATATTACCCATGAATGGCCAGAGTTGTAACACCCTTCATACTGAAACCAGAGGACCAGTGGTCCTGTAAACGCTCACCTGACACCTGGTCCTGGTGTACATTTGACATAGCCATAAAATAGGTCAAGGCCATCCCAGGGTCACCATTTTTACAAACTATGATGGGCTCAAGTACCAGATGCTACAAGCCAACTTTCAAGGTCATTGGCTTTATGGTTCTGGAGAAGAAGATTTTTGAAGGCTTTTTACCATATATGGGCATGGCTGCCATCTTGGTCATGTGACCCAGACCCCGCGAACAAACTTTCGTTCCCCCATCCTACTGAAGCTCCACATGAAATTTGGCTTTGATTGGCCTCCCTGTTTTGGAGGAGAAGATCTTTGAAAATGGTGGACGGACGGACAACGGATGGACGGACGACAGACCATGGCTATACTATAAGCTCACCTATGAGCCGAAAGGCTCAGGTGAGCTAAAAATCAATTATTTTCACTTTTTCCCAAGCAAAAGCCTAAGTCCGCAAATTTGACATTGTCGTATAATAGGTAAAGGTCAACCCAGGGTCACCATTTGAACAAATTATGATAGGCCCGTGTACCAGATGCTTCCTGTCAAGTTTCAAGGTCATTTGCCTTACGGTTCTGGAGAAGAAGAATTTCGAAGTGTTTTTACCATATATGGGCATGGCCACCATCTTGGTCATGTGACCTGGACCATATGAGCAAATTTTCATTTGTTCATCATATAAAGGATCCATATCAAATTTCACTTGAATTGGGCCAGCGGTTTCTGAGAAAAAACTGTTTGAAATATGGAACCTGGTTAATCTTGGTCCCAGGTCACTGAATGATGACTTTTCTTACCCATGAATCTTCATGTATTCATTTACTTTACCTGATCTACCAATTTGGTGACATTGTCTTCAATGGTTTCCTAAAAATCCATTATTTTCACTTTTTCCCATGCAAAAGCCTAAGTTGACAAATTTGACACTGCCATAAAATAGGTCAAGGTCAACCCAGGGTCAGCATTTGTAAAAACTATGACGAGCCCGAGTACCATATGATATATGCCAAGTTTCAAAGCCATTGGCCTTACGGTTCTGGAGAAGAACATTTTTGAAGGCTTTTTACCATATATGGGCGTGGCAGCCATCTTGGTCATGTGATCTAGACCGTACTGGCAATTTTTCATTTGTTCAACTCACAAAAGCTCCATATTGAATTTCACTTAAATTGGCTCAGTAGTTTCTGAGAAAAAATGTTTTTTTTTTAAATATGAAATCGGAGTGACCTTGGTCTAAGGTCAATGAATGACCTTGACCTTTCTTACCCATAGATCTTCATGTATTCAGTTCCTTTACCTAATCTACAAATTTTGGTGACACTGTCTTCAATGGTTTCCCTAAATATCCATTATTTTCACTTTTTCCTATGCAAAAGTCTAAGTCAGCAAATTTGACATTACTGTAAAATAGGTCAAGATCAACCCAGGGTCACCATTTGAACAAATTATGATAGACCCGAGTACCATATGCTACATGCCAAGTTTCAAGGCCATTGGCCTTACGGTTCTTGAGAAGAAGAATTTCGAAGTTTCTTTACCATATATGGGCGTGGTGGCCATCTTGGTCATGTGATCTAGACCATGTTGGCAGCTTTTCATTTGTTCAACTCCCAAAGGCTCCATATTGAATTTCACTTCAATTGGCTCAGTAGTTTCTGAGAAAAAATGTTTGAAATATGGATCCTGCGTGACCTTGGTCTAAGGTCAATTAATGACCTTGACCTTTCTTACACATAGATCTTCATGTATTCAGCTACTTTACCTTATCTACTAATTTTGGTGACACTGTCTCCAAAAATCTATTATTTTCTAAAATACTCCTAAAAATCCATTATTTTCACTTTTTCCCATGCAAAAGCCTAAGTCGGCAAATTTGACATTGCTGTAAAATAGGTCAAGGTCAACTCGGGGTCACCATTTGTACAAACTATGATGGGCCTGAGTACTATATGCTACATGCCAAGTTTCAAGGCCATTGGCCTTACGGTTCTGGAGAAGAAGAATTTTTAAGGCTTTTTACCATATATATAGGCGTGACGGCCATCTTGGTCATGTGATCAGGGCTTTAGATAATTTTTTTTTCAAAAGAGTACAGTACTCGTCCTTTTTTTAAAAAAAGGAGTAACGAGAAATTTTTAAGAGTACTGAAAAATAAATCAAAAAACTTCATTTTGCAGTCTCGACACAATGTTTTTATGGACTGATTTGTGGCCAGGTGTACTGTTTGTTTTCTTATATATACACATATTCAATATCTGTGTCTATTAGAAAACAAGCAGTATGCCAGGCCACAAATCAGACAAACAATGCCATATTGAAATCTCTTCTGAGCAGTATGTTGACGGAGAAATCTAACTTTTGGGGTTCAGTTGTCTTGGTGGATAGCAGGACTTCAATGGCTGATTATTGTGGCCAAAGAGTTTCTAAAAATTTAGAATATCAGCTTCACTTTATTGTCCAAGATATGGAGTGAAACTCATATTCTTTAAAACTTTTAAAATTCCTTTTCAAAACCATATTCTCAATTTCATCATACATTGTCCATGGATATTTATTTTCTTCCACCCTTAGATCGTGGGACCAATCGTGTTTCCTTAAAGGCAATGTTATAATCGGAACCAGTTACTGAATCAAAAATCTGTCGGGATCTTTTTCACAAAAAGTGCGGCAGACTCCTGATCAGCTGAAAAGAACTCGAGGATTGCAGTGCTCCAGCTAGGATTTTAGGGCAGAGGGGCACTAGGATGGGTAGGGCACTTTTGCATGAAAAATTAGCTAGGCTGGGTAGGGCACTTTTGCATGAAAAATTTTGGTACCATGTTCTGGTTTATGAAATGCCATCTAAATCGTTATGATCAGTTGGCTTCTCACACGTTAGTGAAGCTAATGTTACTGGTGTCTCTTTTGGAATTATATAAATGTATATGTACATGCATTTCACAAGTAAGTGGTGTACTGGGTCGAAGCAATAGCAACGTTTATTATTTAAAAAACATTTGAACATTTAACTTCTAGGTATCTTTTAATATAGAATTATAATATTTAAATAAAATAATAATTTGTTTGATTCATCTGAAAGCGTGTTATTAAAGCAATACAAAAAATAACCGATGACTGAATAAGTAATCTGTTCAAGGGAGACTACTCAATAATTATCCATGTCATTTGACGTTTCAGAACTCAGGCTGAACGTGCGTCTTCACTGGTTGCCAATGATCTGCAAAGACTCTGATCAAAATGCAGAGCTAGTGTTTGCAATATCCCAGCGGCTTGACCAGTCTGTGACAGTATTAGAAGTAAACAGTGTGTATACCGAGCTGCGTCCCACAACACCTTGCAAAGACCCAGATCAACATGCGCAACTCGGGCAACCTTTTTTCTCACCTATCTCTGAGAAGCCCTTCAAAAGGCTCTTGGGGTCAGCGAAGACTGAGCAGTTTGCAATGATGCACAGGCTACTCCGAGTCTTCACTGGTTGCATGATACTCGAAGACTTAGACCAGCATGCGCAACCACTATGAAAGTCAGAACAACATGTGCAACAACTACGCAAGTCCGTTTGGATAACCCAGCTTGTAAAATCAGCGATGCTCAGACTGATGAACGTTGATACTGTTGAGCAATGACCTGCTCATCCAATCAATAAGGCTAATGAAGGCTCGTGCGCATGCGCTGATTGATCCGAGACTTCACTGCTCGCTCGTCTTACTGTAGTTCAGATTACTCCGGTTTACGCCCACCTGATTAACGATCGGATCGGCTCTATATGTGATATAATCTTGAAAGGACGGTAACCCCAACCCCAATAAAACTTGATTCCCTTGAAATAATTTATGAATGCATAATTTTCCCGTGTGAGAATTTCCCGCCTTTTATTACACGTCATTTATTTCACGTGCGTTCCAAATACCGGTACGCTCTCAAAAAATATTAAATGCGTAATGCTAATTTGTTTTTCGTACCTGATACGCAGCAGATTTGAAAAAAAGGAGTATCCTCCCAATTATTTTCGTAATTTACGCAGTACGCAGCCTTATCTAAAGCCCTGTGTGATCTAGACCGTATTGGCATTTTTTCATTAGTTCAACTCACAAAGGCTCCATATTAAATTTCACTTAAATTGGCTCAGCAGTTTTGGAGAAAAAAATGTTTGAAATATGGATCCTGAATGACCTTGGTCTAAGGCCAATGAATGACCTTGACCTTTCTGACCCATAGATCTTCATGTATTCAGTTACTTTACCTGATCTACAAATTTTGGTGACACTGTCTTCAATGGTTTTCCTATAAATCCATTATTTTCACTTTGCCCAATGCAAAAGCCTACTTCGGCAAATTTGACATTGCTGTAAAACAGGTCATGGTCAACCCGGGGTCACCATTTGTACAAATCATGATGGGCCCGAGTACCATATGCTACATGCCAAGTTTCAAGGCCACTGGCCTTATGGTTCTGGAGAAGAAGATTTTTGAAGGCTTTTTACCATATATGGGCATGGCGGCCATCTTGGTCATGTGATCCAGACCCCGCGAACAAACTTTCGTTCCCCCATCCCACTGAGGCTCAATATGAAATTTGGCTTTGACTGGCCCTGCAGTATAGGAGAAGAAGATCTTTGAAAATGGTGGACGGACGGACGGACGACGGACCATGGCTATACTATAAGCTCACCTATGAGCCTAAAGGCTCAGGTGAGCTAAAAACACAGTTGTGTACACAATATGAAGGCAAATATGCATGTGTCTGTAAAAATCACAAATATCATCACGCATGAATGGCTTTCCCTGAGAAGTCCTTCCCTTTCCTGCAAGAGTTGACCCCATGATCATGAAAACACGCCTATATCATTCTGACCCCTTTAACCCCACTATTATAGTAAAACTGGGGTTTACAGGGGTAACAGGAAACCTTATTTTTCTTATTTCTGCTCTAAAATATAGATTTTGGGTACTCGTGTAGCGTGTACGTGTACCCACAATCTATATTTTGAGAAGAAAAAAGCAAAATATTACAACTTTTCTTCTTACGAGATTATATGATGCAATATTTCAATAATTTTCTTTAGTTTGGGTACACTTTATTTTTTCCTTGATACACTTTACTATTACAATTTCAATATTAAAGCACCACCACCAATGGGGGCTTAGAGAAATAGATTGGGCTGCATAGTGCATCTGTGCAGAGTTGAAACCAACCACATATTTGAGCACTGGTAAACCATACAAGAGGGCCCAATGGCCCTATATCGCTCACCTGTGTACCAGAAAATTATTAGTGTAGGAGACCACTTGACATTGCTACATACTAAATATCTAAGCTCAGGCAAAGCGGTGTCCATGCTTATAAACCCTACTGGTTTCATTGGGCAACAGGGCTTGAGATGTAATTTCATCTCAATGTCTGGTAAAAGTCCCACAAAATTGGAAGAGACATCTCCAAAATGACCTATACAGTGTTGATGGGGATGTAAAACCACAAATCAAACAAAATCTGTGCCTTATGGTTTTGGAGAAAAATGATGCTTTTAAGTTTTTTCCAGTTTAAGTCTATAGGAGCTAAAGAGCCCTGGGGCTGGACCAATTTTGACCCAAAGGGCATGGTTGGCAGGATTTATGTAGGCGACCATTTTGTGTTGCTATATACTAAATATCTAAGGTCTGTACTTCATGGTTTCAAAGAAGATGTTTGAAGCCTTTTCCATTATAAGTTTGTTGGAGTTTAGGGGCCACAGAATTTGGACCCAAGGGGCATGATTGGCAGGATTCATGTAGGCGACCACTCGACATTGCTACATGCTAAATACCTAAGCTCTGGGACTTATGGTTTCAGAGAAGATTTTTTCCCCATTTTAAGTTGCTGTTTTTTTTTTCATTATAAGGGCCCTGTGGTTTCAGAGAAGAAGATGTTTGAAGTTTCTCCAATTTTAAGTCTATGGAAGCTAAAGAGCCCTGGGGTGGGGCCAATTTGGATCCCAGGGGCATAACTGGCAGGATTTATGTAGGTGGCCACTTGATGTTGCTACATACTAAAAATCTAAGCTCTGGGCCTTATGGTTTCATATAGGAAGATCTTTTAAGTTTTTTTCCATTATAAGTCTATTGGAGGTGATGAGCTGGGGCGAGGCCAATTTTGACCCCAGGGGCAGGGTTAGCTGGATTTATGTAGCTGGCTATTTTATGTTGCTAGCTACTAAATATCTAAGTTCTGTGCTTCACAGTTTCTGAGAAGAACATTTTTGAAGCTTTTTACCATTATGAGTCTATGGGAGCTAAGGGGCCCGGGGGCGTGGCCCATTTCGACCCAAGGGGCATGATTAGCAGGAAATATGAAGGTGACCACTTGCCGTTGCTACATGCTAAATATCTAAGCCCTGGGTGCTGTGGTTTCAGAGAAAAAGATTTTTGAAGTCTTTTTTCCATTATGAGTCTATGGGAGCTAAGGGGGTCCCAGGGTGTGGCCCATTTGGACACCAGGGGCATGATTGGCAGGATTAATGTAGGTGACCACTTGCCATTGCTACATGCTAAATATCTAAGCTCTGGGCCCTGTGGTTTCAGAGAAGAAGATTTTTTAAGCTTTTTTTCCATTATGAGTCTATAGGAGCTAAGTGGCCCCGGGGCGTGGCCCTTTTGGATTCCTGGGGCATGATTGGCAGGAATTATGTAGGTGACCACTTGCGATTGCTATGTGCGTAATATCTAAGCTCTGGGCTCTGTGGTTTCAGAGAAGAAGATTTTTTAAGCTTTTTTCCATTATGAGTCTATGGGAGCAAAGGGGCCCAGGCGCGTGGCCCATTTGGAACCCAGGGGCATGATTGGCAGGAATTATGTAGGTGACCAATTGCCCTTGCTACATGCTAAATATCTAAACTGTGGGCCCTTTGGTTTCAGAGAAGAATATTTTTGAAGTTTTTTTTCCATTTTGAGTCTATGGGAGCTAAGGGGCCCCAGGGCCTGGCCCATTTGGACCCTAGGGGCATGATTGGCAGGATTTATGTAGGTGACCGCTTGCCATTGCTACATGTTAAATACCTGAGGTCTGGGCCCTGTGGTTTCAGAGAAGAAGATTTTTGAAGCTTTTTTCCATTATGAGTCTATAGGAGCCAAAGGGCCCCGGGGGGTGGCCCATTTGGACCCCAGGGGCATGATTAGCAGGAATTATGTAGGTGACCACTTGCCGTTGCTACATGCTAAATATCTGCGATCTGGGCCTTGTGGTTTCAGAGAAGATTTTTGAAGCTTTTTTTTTCCATTATGAGTCTATGGGAGCTAAGGGGCCCCGGGGTGTGGCCAATTTGGACCCCAGGAGCATGATTGGCAGGAATTATGTAGGTTACCACTTGCCGTTGCTACATGCCAAATATCTCAGCTCGGGGCCCTGTGGTTTCAGAGAAGAGGATTTTTCAAGCTTTTTTTTTTCCATTATGAGTCTATAGGAGCTAAAGGGCCCCGGGGCGTGGCCCGTTTGGACACCAGGGGCATAATTGGCAAGAATTATGTAGGTGACCACTTGCTGTTGCTACATGCTAAATATCTAAGCTCTGGGCCTTGTGGTTTCCGAGTAGAAGATTTTTGAAGCTTTTTGTTCAATTATGAGTCTATGGGAGCGAAGGGGCCCCGGGGCGTCCCCCATTTGGAACCCAGGGGCATGATTGGCAGGAATTATGTAGGTGACCACTTGCCATTGCTACATGCTAAATATCTAAGCTCTGGACCCTGTGGTTTCAGAGAAGAAGATTTTTGAAGCTTTTTTACCATTTTGAGTCTATGGGAGCTAAGGGGCCCCGGGGTGTGGCCAATTTGGAACCCAGGGGCATGATTGGCAGGAATTATGTAGGTGACCACTTGCCGTTGCTACATGCTAAATATCTCAGCTCTGGGCCCTGTGGTTTCAGAGAAGAAGATTTTTGAAGCTTTTTTCCATTATGAGTCTATAGGAGCTAAAGGGCCCCGGGGCGTGGCCCATTTGGACCCCAGGGGCATGACTGGCAGGAAATATGTAGGTGACCACTTGCCATTGCTACACGCTAAATATCTAAGCTCTGGGCCCTGTGGTTTCTGGGAAGAAGATTTTTGAAGCTTTTTGTTCCATTATGAGTCTATGGGAGCGAAGGGGCCCCGGGGCGTGGCCAATTTGGACCCTAAGGGCATGATTGGCAGGAATTATGTAGGTGACCACTGGCGGTTGCTACATGCTAAATATCTAAGCTCTGGGCCCTGTGGTTTCAGAGAAGAAGATTTTTGAAGCTTTTTTTCCATTATGAGTCTATGGGAGCTAAGGGGCACCTGGGTGTGGCCAATTTGGACCCCAGGGGCATGATTGGCAGGAATTATGTAGGTTACCACTTGCCGTTGCTACATGCCAAATATCTCAGCTCGGGGCCCTGTGGTTTCAGAGAAGAAGATTTTTGAATGTTTTTTTTCCATTATGAGTCTATAGGAGCTAAAGGGCCCCGGGGCGTGGCCCGTTTGAACACCAGGGGCATGATTGGCAGGAATTATGTAGGTGACCACTTGCCGTTGCTACTCGCCAAATATCTCAGCTCTGGGCCCTGTGGTTTCAGAGAAGAAGATTTTTGAAGCTTTCTTCAATTATGAGTCTATAGGAGCTAAAGGGCCCCGGGGCGTGGCCCGTTTGGACCCCAGGGGCATGATTGGCAGGAATTATGTAGGTGACCACTTGCCATTGCTACATGCTAAATATCTAAGCTCTGGGCCTTGTGGTTTCCGAGTAGAAGATTTTTGAAGCTTTTTGTTCCATTATGAGTCTATGGGAGCGAAGGGGCCCCGGGGCGTGGCCAATTTGGACCCCAGGGGCATGATTGGCAGGAATTATGTAGGTGACCACTGGCCATTGCTACATGCTAAATATCTAAGCTCTGGGCCCTGTGGTTTCCAAGAAGAAGATTTTTGAAGCTTTTTGTTCCATTATGAGTCTATGGGAGCGAAGGGGCCCCGGGGCGTGGCCAATTTGGACCCTAGGGGCATGATTGGCAGGAATTATGTAGGTGACCACTGGCCATTGCTACATGCTAAATATCTAAGCTCTGGACCCTGTGGTTTTAGAGAAGAAGATTTTTTAACCTTTTTTTTCCATTATGAGACTATGGGAGCTAAGGGGCCCCGGGGTGTGGCCAATTTGGACCCCAGGGGCATGATTGGCAGGAATTATGTAGGTGACCACTTGCCGTTGCTACATGTCAAATACCATAGCTCTGGGCCCTGTGGTTTCATAGAAGAAGATTTTTGAAGCGTTTTTCCATTTTGAGTCTATAGGAGCTAAAGGGCCCCAGGGCGGTGCCGGTTTGGACCCCAGGGGCATGATTGGCAGGAATTATGTAGGTGACCACTTGCCATTGCTACATGCTAAATATCTAAGCTCTGGGCCCTGTGGTTTCCGAGAAGAAGATTTTTTAAGCTTTTTGTTCCATTATGAGTCTATAAGAGCGAAGGGGCCCCGGGGCGTGGCCAATTTGGACCCCAGGGGCATGATTGGCAGGAATTATGTAGGTGACCACTGGCCGTTAATACATGCTAAATATCTAAGCTCTGGGCCCTGTGGTTTCAGAGAAGAAGATATTTTAATTTTTTCCCATTGTAAGTCTATGGGAGCTATATGTTGCCATGGCAACCACAATTCCCATCTGATCAGCCCAAAAACCTTATGCAGCCTTTCCCCCTTCCTGATGATGCTTCTCATGAAATTTGATCAAGATTGACCATGGGGTATTAGAGATATACTTATTTGAAATTGTTTACGGACGCACGAGACGGACGCACGACGGACGACGGACAAAAAGTGATCACAAAAGCTCACCTTGTCACTACGTGACAGGTGAGCTAAAAATCAAAAATGAGTTCCTTTAAGAGCAATGAAAACATTCATAAGAAAGAAGATGGGTCAAACTACGTAGTTTCGGCTAATAAAGCCTCATCAGTGACCCTGTAATGGTCCGGCAAAGAAAGCCAGAGGAAACATACTGCAATTTTGCGAATTTCGAATAGGCAGTCGAGTCAAAGACTGATATAAATCAAAATGGGGTCCAAATAATTAAAACCTGTCTAGAATATGAGTCTAAACCAATAATTTATTTCCGATTTCTCAGAATATTCACGCTGATCTCAAAGGACCAAAAGTAAAATATAAACTGCACTATGGTTGATGTACGGGTAGACGTTTTACGGCCGCCACACGACACAACACCAGCTGCAGTGAAGGCAAATAAAAATCAAAAATGAGTTCCTTTAAGAGCAATGAAAACATTCATAAGAAAGAAGATGGGTCATACTACGTAGTTTCGGCTAATTAAGCCTCATCAGTGACCCTGTAATGGTCCGGCAAAGAAAGCCAGAGGAAACATACTGCAATTTTGCGAAGTCTGGATTCATTTGCTTCCTAAGTGCTATGCTGTTTCTCTTTCTTCTTCAAGAAATGAGGCATTTCAGTATTGATCCCACAATCATTAATTAAGTCTGTTACATCCCTAAACCCCCTATCAACAATGAGAACAACCCCTTCATTGAACCGATTTCTTATATCTCACTGTTGCTCTTCAGCATATGCTCTGTTATTTTGGCATCTGAGTTTTTATCATCAGCCAGGTAAGGTCCAAGCACTGTAAGTATGTAGCCGTCAGTTGCTACAAGCATCATCGGTTTAAGCAATGGGCGACCTTTATGGACATAATAAGAACGCCTTTGGAATGAAAAGTCACCGCTTTTCTCTATGTACACATAGGTACCATCAGCAACAGCAATAGCAACATATTTCTGTGAATAAGCAAACAGCACCCTTGCAAATTCTGTAGTGTGATTTTCAATTACTTTATTTCGTTCTATATGTGGCAGGCCAAGATATTTTGGAACGAAATTGGACATTAGACTTGCTCTGGCTGAATGGATTGCCTTACTGCAAGTAGTTTTCTTCACCCCAAACAATGTTGAAAGAACAGCCAAGGACAGACCAGTCTGTCGGTTTTTCAAGCAACATGGCAAGGGCTGTACGAGTGCTCCTTGTTGACGTAGAACGCAACGAGGAGAGCGATTCATGTACATCATTGAACTGATCCTTTGTTATGCCTGTCAGTCCTAAGTTTTACAAGCAACATGGCAAGGGCTGTATGTGTGCTCCTTGTTGATGTAGAACGCAACGAGGAGAGCGATTCATGTACATCATTGAACTGATCCTTTGTTATGCCTGTCAGTCCTAAGTTTTACAAGCAACATGGCAAGGGCTGTACGTGTGCTCCTTGTTGATGTAGAATGCAACGAGGAGAGCGATTCATGTACATCATTGAACTGATCCTTTGTGATGCCTGTCAGTCTGACATAGTCTTCACCTTTCATTTCATCAGCGTTGTCAAAATTCAGTGCATTAGATTTCCTGTTTGCCGTTTCGAAATAACATAATTGAAGATCAATCTACAGAATTTGAAAGAGTGCTGTTTGCTAATTCACAGAAAGATGTTGCTATTGCTGTTGCTGATGGTGAAGCGGTGACTTTTCATTCCAAGGGCGTTCTTATTCTGTCCATAAAGGTCGCCCATTGCTTAAACCGATGATGCTTGTAGCAAATGGCGGCTACATGCTTACAGTGCTTGGACCTTACCTGGCTGATGGTAAAAACTCAGATGCCAAGATAACAGATCATATGCTGAAGAGCAACAGTGAGGATAATAGAAATTGGTTCAATGAAGGGGTTGTTTTCATTGTTGATAGGGGGTTTAGGGATGTAACAGACTTAATGATTGTTTTTGTTTGTTTGTTTAATTTGAGGTTTAACGTCCTTGTCAACACTGTAAAGGACATTTTAAGGACGTTGCTTCCAATTTTGTGGGACTTTCACCCGACATTGAGATGAAATGACATCTCAAGCCCTGTCGCCCAATGAAACCAATAGGGTTTATTAGCATGGACGGTCCGCCTCGCACCGCGGTTCCAGGACAGGCGTAGATTCTCTAAGCGGTTTACCAGTACTAGTGTGCGGGCCGGATTCAGCTCTGCATGGAAGTATCGTGCAGCCCATATATTTCTTCAAGCCCCTCTGGGCGGGGGCGGAATTAATGATTGTGGGATCAATACTGAAATGCCTCATTTCTTGAAGAAAAAAGAGAAACAGCATAGCACTGAGGAAGCTTGTTACCAAAGTGAGATGGGTTGTTGAGTCAGCATATGGGCGTATAAAGCAATGGAAAGCTTTAAGTAATATGCTTCCCAACTCTCAAATCCCGTTTGCTGGCGATTATGTGCGAATTGTTTGCTCCCTTTGCAACGCTTTCAGGCCACCCTTGGTGACTAGTTTGGAATCAGATGGTGTCATGGCCAAACGATGTGGCCTAAGCAACGTCACCCAATAAACTTCAACAAAATCATGTGACTGACAATTAGTGGGACAAACGGCGCACTTTTTGGAAAAGTATGGATGCATCTGAAATGCCAGATTTCTCCGAACTGAACGAAGCAGAATTAAGAGACCTGACAATGACAATGGGAGGTTATCAGATCCTACACGAAAGAACACCAAACAGATGACGCCAAATATGAAATCCTTATAAACAAAGAGCAAGAAGGTGTCCTCAAGTCCCTATTACGTTCAAGGCATACCAGTAGTAAGACCTATAATTTATGGATTGAATACAGCACAAGCTTATCACCTATCGTCGGTTGGTTTTGCACATGCAAATCAGGGGCTAGAGTAGTGGGCTGCTGTGCCCATATTGCATCAGTCTTATGGTATTTGGAGTTTGAGCGACACCAGCCACCAACAAAAGGGCCTGAGATACATAATAAATACATGGATTTTCTTACAGATACTGCAGCTGAAGTTTGGAATACCAACAGCGACTCCTCAGAAGAAAGTGATACGGAATGAGATGAGCAAATGTGTGTCAATTATATCCAGTTCTTAAAAGCCCTAAAAGTAATTTTGACCCTAACTGATACCAATTTAGTCTCTGCTACAATAGTTAAATACTTTTACACGATAAATACATTAGAATTTAACTCCTGTAAGCATATCTCGCCAGTAAACTAATAGCAAAAAGGCAAAACAAAGTTTTGAAAATTTCATCGCATTTTACTGCAATTTTCTCTTTTCAAGGGCACATAACTCATGTCACAGACCATTTATAAAAAATCCTTACAATTCTGCAATGGCCAAGCATTGATAAGTATTTTCTAGAAAAGAGGTAAGAATGTGTTGCTTAATAGAGAAATGTTCAACTTTTTGGCAAAGTTGGTAGATGAAAAATTAATGAAAATCCGCAAAGTGCAAATAAATTATTATATTTTAGCAAAGTTCAATAAAATATACAATCACCCTATTTCACATTAATATGTACCCACAGTCTATGCATTGCATGGCAAAAAGTTTTGTCAGTGTGCTATTTTAATATAGTCAATTGCTGATTAATTGTCCTTGGTAGAACTGATATGGAATTACCCCACCCACTTTTGATAAACCCTTATCACAAAACTAGAGTTCTATTTGATTCAAACTTACCTGGGATGAATGTCCCCTCTGTGTGGCTATATTTTCCCAAAATATTATTGAAAAATTCAGGTACCAGGAAAACCCTCTTATGGAGACTTGTCCTTTACTAATATTTTAGCTGAAAAAATGCAAAAGCTACACGACACATTTTTGTCAGCAAAGTACCAATGTATTGTACATGTACTTGGTAGAACAGTTTACATTCTGACCACTAACAAAAGCTGATTATGCTTTGAACATTGCTTGCCGATAAACTTTGAAGGAAAGAATTTGCTTCTCATGGGCAAAGAATCTGCACTTCAGATCCTCAGGAGAAAATTCCTTCAAGACCTAATTCGCTCACCTGAGTTATGATGTAATGACATGGGAGATCATAAACTTGATGATCAATCAGTGCAAACTATGGAAACTGCCTTTTATTTTTATAATTGGAACATTTTGCACTTTCCGATCTATTATAAAGCAGGGAGTTCCTGTCCAAATGCCATTGTAAAATCAAAGCACAGGCTGGATATATACTATTTAAAGAATTTTCTATTTTTAGCTTAGGGTTCCATTTTGTTCAGTCAATCAGAACCACTTTAGCAATTTGGGCCAGTGACCAAAGAGGAAATGACTACATTTGTTTCTTCTATTTTTAGGTCTGGCAGCCATTTTATTTGGTCACGTGGGTTTTCTTCAGTGATTTTGGTGAAGGGTTGTAAGAGAAACATTTCTGTGAAATTATTATCAAATTAGACATTTGGCTTAGGTGAGAATGGTTTTAAAGGTTTTTCAACTTTTAGTTCTAGCAGCCATTTTGTTCAGCAGAGCGGATCCACTTTAGCAATTTTGATAGAGGGTCACCAGAGGAACATTTCTATGAAATAATTTTGAAATGGGGCCATCGGCCTAGATGTCCTTTAAAGGGTTTTTCTATTTTTAGTTCTGGCGGTTGTTTCCTTCAACAGAACATTCCCAGTTTAGCAATTTTAGTGGAGGGTCACCCAAGGAAAATCTCTGAGAAATTATTATGAAATTTGACCATAAGCCAAGGGGGAGATGGGTCATAAGATTATTCCAGTTTTAGATCTGGGGGCCATTTTTTTTCAGCTATTTTGGTGCAGGACCATAACAGGAACATTTGTGTGACATTATTCTGAAATCGGCATAGTGCTGACAGACTGACAGCAAACACATAACTATAACAATAGCTCATCTTGAGCACAAGGTGCTCATGTGAGCTAATACCATGAAAGAGTTGCCTCCTACGTGTGTATATCCATTCCCCTTCCTTGATACTTACTGTATCTTGAAGATTTTAACATGTATGCAAAGATACCCATTGTTGCTAGAACTTGATACAGAGGTGCTCCAGATGGCCGCTTGGCTTGAACTCCTGTTCTAAGCCATTTGTGGTAGGCTGCAGAGAAAATAAAATAATAATAAATAAGGTAACCAGTCTGAAAAGAACATAAGAATCTTACATGGGTGTGAGCGGTGAATGGAAAAATGCGTCCCGAGGGTCACTTTCAGGGCATCATGAGGATTGCCGAGGGATGCTGGACACTGATCCCAAGGGACAGATTTTTCTATCCACCCCTCACACCCATTTAGGATTCTTTTTCTTGCATACCTTCCATTTCTGAACGTGGGTTTTTAATAGCAGTCAGTTTGGTTGCCGACGTCCGCCATATTGCATGACACTACAGTGTCAACCTTAACAGCAGTGCATGAGGTTGTATTTAACCAGTACATTTATATAACACGCCAGAATAGTTTGGTTAAGAACACCAGGGTTAGAACAGAATTTCTATCCCAAAATAAAACTATGGATTTCCTTATCTGGTGTGCAAGAATACCATTTATCAAGGTAAACAGGAATGGCTCAGCCATGACACAGCATCGTACTTCATAGCTACAGATGAAAAGAAATTATCCCTTGATTTATATCCAATATTCCCCTTTTTCGTACCCATTAACATCTGAAAGTCTATTTTATCACATGGGCTGCGCAACAAATGAAAATAAGCCATGTGAGAAGAAAACCTGCAACCAGGTATGACACAGACCAGCCTGCTCAGCTTCACATCCTAGAAAGAGTGTGAAATTTTTGATGAACTTGTACAGAAACTATCGTATCTGGGACAGACAGGCCTAAGCAAACAGTGCAGACCCAGATCAGACTGCTCCTTAAGGAGCAGTCTGATCAGGGTCTACCTTGTTTGCCATTCTGTCTGCACTTTTTGGACTCCTTGCTCGATCAAGAAACAAATTTGCAAAAATTTTAGGAGAATTATAGCATGTAAGTACGTAAAGACACCATATACCCCAAGCATCATGCTGATGGCAGGGACATAAAATGGCCATGAATCACTCACCTGATCTTTACTGTACAAATAAAATGGCAGGTAAGGTGGAGTGGATGGTTTGAGCACCCAAGAAACATTTCTGTGGAGTTATTTCAAAACCAGTCTAGCTATTTAGGAGTAGGTTGTATATTTTTTAGTTCTGGTGACTAGCATGTTCAGTGGAGCAAAAGGATCTTGAGCAATTTTGTCAGAAGGTCGTCCATGGAAAATTCCTTTGAAATTATTTTCTTTTTGAGGATGAAGTCTTTCAAAATTCCCACTGACAATACAGAGCTGACTTGATTGTCACTTTCTGGCTACACTAGGCTCAGGTCCTAGTGCACCAGATGGAAATGAACCAGCTCAGTCTAACTTATAAAGCCTTGTGGTGACAAAGGGGGCTGGAAGATGGGCATCTGAAGCTACACTTCGAGGTCATTTTTTTCTTTTTTCAGTTGTTCAAAGGTCAAGGTCCCAAGTCAAAAATTTGTATGAGCCAGAAGCTCTTGCCACAAGGAACCTACATGCCAAATATGAAGGCTCTATCTCAAATGGTTCAAAAGTTATGATAAAGTAGGTCACAGGTCAAAATTTTTGTTTGAATGGGAAGCTCTTATCACTCAAACCTACCGGTACATGCCAAATATGAAGGCACTATCTCAAACGGATTAAAAGTTATGATAAGTAGGTCACTCGTCAAGGTCATGGGTCAAATTTTGCAAGAGCGGGAAGCCCTTGCCACAAGGACCCTACTTGTCATCATGAAGGCTCTATCTCAAATGGTTCAAAAGTTATGATAAAGTAGGTCACAGGTCAAGCTCAAGGTCACAGGTCAAAATTTTTGTATGGGTGGGAAACCCATGTCAGTTCAAAAGTTATGATAAAGTAGGTCACAGGTCAAGGTCACATCAAAATTTTTTGTATGAGTTGGAAGCCTTTGTCACAAGATATCTACATGCCAAATATGAAGGCACTATCTTAAACGGTTCAAAAGTTATGATAAAGTAGGTCACATGTCAATTTTTGTATGAGTGGGAAGCCCCTGTCACCAGAAACGTGCATGCCAAATATAAGGGTTCTATCCCAAACAGTTCAATTTTTTCAGTTATCTTTTCTTTAAAGTATGTAACAGGTCAAGGTCAAAATGTTTTGTAAATTGCATGAGCCCTTGTCACAAGGAACCTATATGCCAAATATGGAGGCTCTATCTCAAACTGTTCAAAAGTTATGACCAAAGTTATTTTTTTTCTTTAAATGACTCTCTCTGACCTGACATGACCCATATTCGAACTTGATCGAGATATTGATATGATGATCATTCTGAGCAAGTTTGATGATAATCGGACCAAAACTGTGGCCTCTAGAGTGTTCACAATGTTTTTCTTTGATTTTACCTATTTGCCAAACTTATGACCCGACATGACTCATATTCAAACTTGACCAAGATATTGTCAAGACGGTCATTCTGAGCAAGTTTGATGATGATTGGACCAAAACTGTGACCAAATGGGTGTTCACAAGGTTTTTGCATTTGTCCTGTTGAACCGTATTCGAACTTGACCGAGATATTGTCAAGGTGATCATTCTGAGCAAGTTAGATGATCGGACCAAAACTGCAGCCTCTCGAGTGTTCAAAAGGTTTTTCTATGATTTGACCTGCTGACTTATTTTCTGACCTGACTTTCGACCTATTTTCTGACATGACTTTCTGATATTAGAATCTGACCGAAATACTGTTATGATGATTATTCTGAGCAAGTTTGATGATGATTGCACCAAAACTGTGGCCTCTAGAGTATTCACAAGGTTTTTCTATGATTTGACCTACTGACCTACTTTTTGATCCAACATGAGCCATATTTAAACTTGTCCGAGATATTGTCATAATGATCATTCTAGCCAAGTCTGATGATGATTGGACCAAAACTGTGGCCTCTAGAGTGTTCACAAGAAAAGTTTACACACGGATGACGCACGACGCCGCCGGACATCTCACAGTCACAAAAGCTCACCATGGCCTTCTGTCAGGTGAGCTAAAAACTGCACACAGTTTTGTTGTTTACAGCATGACAGAGCCATTGACTCATAACATTGCTATTGTTCCATCATACTGAAGAGAACCATGGTCTATTTTGACGTCACTTAACCCATTTTGTACCAATGGAATCTTCCCTTTTATATAAACCTTGAGTCCATTTCAAAATTTAGGGGTGTCAAGTTTGCCTTTTCTTCAAAATCTACTAGGAAATTGCCCGAATGTTTTGCAAACAGTGTAAGCTCTGATCAGATTTCTGCGGCGTCTGATCTTGGCCTGCACTGTTTGCCAACTACCTGTTTTGGGGTTTCCGGTACAAAATGGGTTAATGATCATGTGACATGCAGGAACATTACATCCAAATACTGAACTGTAGGATTTGTACTATAAATGCAGCAAGAATTAAAAAGAATCTATTTTTTGTCAGAAACATAAATTGTGGGAGAATCGCATTGCTAAGGCTTTATGCCCAGGATAAATATGAAAATTACTCTTTTTTTAACCCTTATCTTGCTGTTCACGACAACCCCTATCTTTTGAAACAGTGTAGATCCAGATCAGATGGCTTCTGAAGAAGCCATCTGATCAGGATCTACACTGTTTGGCATTCAGTTTATGAATTTGTAGCAATAAATTACATCAAGTAATTTGATTGGTTGATAGACAGAAATGGGTGTGGCTTAAATGAATATTCAGCAAGATAAGGGTTAAATATATGCATAAGCTGAAAAATGAAAATTCAACTGTAAATAGGATATGCATACCTCTGCCCATGAGCCCGGCAAAGCCCCTTATAGACATGTTTCTTCTTCCTAGCCAGGCTGGAAGTTCCACTAGTTTAACCTCACCCAAAGCTGTGTCAGCTGAAATCAGAGTTAAATGTCTGTGTTATTCTATTTTGAAAGTAGCATGTACATGTAGATAAAATTGCTGTACATTATGATAACACACCAGTGTGACATACCATATTCGACCTATTTACCGCACTGTGCGCTTAGTTTTTTCAAAATTGTATGAAAATATTGTGGTGAAAAATCTACCTAATAATACGAAAAAAAATACGCAAAAAAAGCTTCCGATATGATTATTTTATAGAGTTGAATTTCAGCATAGGGATTCACCACATATACATAAAGTTGTCTGGGTCAGAGATGCAGCAAAACTCAATATGAATTTGTTGGGAGGTTACTGTAAAGTGTGAGCTTGTGTATTTTTTCCAGAAAAAGCTTGGGTGTGCGCTTATAGGAGCATGTGCGGTAAATAGGTCGAATACGGTAGTGCATTTTTTTACATCTCCAAAACGGCCAATTTTCTGATGAAAATCTGTGATGTTTTTCTTATTTATACTGCAAACATAGGTTGTGGGTACTTGTTAGAACCGCCTCATTGAGGCGGTTCTAACAAGTACCTACAACATATGTCTTGGGGCAGAAACAAGAAAAAATAAAGTATACCCTTGTAAATCCCAGTTTCTCTATATGAAGTTTGGTTTAAGGGGTGTTCATTTCACGGACTTGTTAACGCGATGATTGCACATGTTGATGATGATCCAACATTTTGATCAACAAACTGCCATTTAGGAAGAAAAATTGAAAACAGAACTGAGACCACAGTCAAGGAAAAGAACAAGAGGGCCATGATGACCCTGGATCACTGACCTGATCCATATTGTACACATGAAATTGTTTGTACACGCAATATTGTGGAGACGAGGGTTTGAGCAACTAGAAAGCAGAGGAAATCCCTCCAGAAAATGTCTTTTCTAAGCATTTCAAATCAAATCATAAACATTCTGTTTTTGAACAAATGGAACCAAAGAGGAATTCCTCTGAAAAGAGGAACAATCACACACCTGCAAGGAACATTTTTGTGAAATTATTTCAAAATCCATCCACTGGTTCCATTCCATGATAATTTGGATTTAAGTAGTTCATGATGTGGGGTGTCTAAAGCTTTCTTTAAGTACAGAATAAATGTGTCCACCTGCACCCCCTTTTGTCCAACATTTTTACCCAATCATAAATAACCATGCTCAACCACAGATACTTGGGGTCAGTAGAGCTTTCTTGCGGTTAGTAGAGCGGATGGTCCAAAACTGAACTCTTGGTTTTTTTTCTCTTTATTTTTGCATTTTAGCGTACTTGAACAACACCTTAATCCATACAAATGGTTGTTTCTTTTTTTTGTTTTTGGTTTTACGGCCCTTTCAAGATTATTTAACTCATATCGAGCTGATCGTTAATCTGAGGTGGGCGAAAACCGGAGTACCCGGAGAAAAACCACCTGACCTTCCGTTGCAGAACTTGGCGTCTCACATATGACCCGAGCGAGGCTTACAAATGGTTGTGTCACGTCTAGAAAATCGTTTGAAAATAATGATATTTTGTAGATAGAATAAATTTATCACATGCACATCCTCAAACCATGGCGAAAGCACACGCAAAGTTTCAAAATGATCGGTATAAAACTGCAAGAGGAGATGCGATGACAAGAGGTACCTATCATATATGAATTGAAGGTTAAAAATGACTAAGTTCACAATGTGGAAAAAGTGACAAAACACACACAAAATTTCAAGATGATCGAATTGACCTTATTTGCATTATTAAATCACGCGGGGTGGGGGGGGGGGTTCACATGATCATCTAATATGGTTGCCAACCTTACTGTCTAGTTAAACACGTTAAAGTTGTTTTAATTATTTACGTTTTCTTGAAGTTTTGCCGACCAAATAGATAAATAGTGAAGTGATAATTCCGAATATTGTTTTATTCATATTTGCTTGATGTTATTTGAATGAAGTATTGATTTTCTAACGATAAGACAGTGACTGAAAGGCACTTATTTCGCAACAACAACAACGAGTGTAGGGGGGTATACAAAAAGTGCTAAAGGAGTTACACATCTTATTTTATTTGTGCCACATTTTGTGGCAATACTATTGTAGAATGGGGCAGGGGGTGAGTGTAAATATATAGTCAATGCGTTGGAGATAAACTTCAAATCTATCCAAACAAATAAAAGTAAATATAACTAGAATACTGTCGATGGCGCGCCATCGCAAATCCCCACGTTTTCTACAGAGGGGCCAAGTACCGAAAACCCCTCACCCTGGGCCCTAATTTGACTCCATGGTCAAAATATTACCTGTATTATATTCTACTAATCATGCCCTTCAATTTCATATGCCACATGACTATGTTCCAAAAAACTTAAATTTTGACCCTTTGACCCCTCTCCCAGGGCCCCAATCTGACCCCAGGGTCAAAATTTTACTTGTAGTTTATTCTACCCATTAACCCCTTCGCATAGATATGCAACATGACTATGTTCTGAAAAACTTTAATTTTGACCCCCGACCCCCCTAAGTCCGACCCCCAGGGCGTGACCTAGGAGTCACAGCCAAAATCCCGTTCAATATGTTTTACTTTTTTCATAACTAAGTACATGTGCAAAGTTTGGCATCAAAATCTTCAAAATTGACTTTGTAATTGAATTTTATTGATATTTGACCTTTTGACCCCTCCCCAGGGCCCCTGGGGGCGGGGACAAAAAAAAATGTGCTCTTGCGCAAGCCATTCATGTAAGCAACTCGCATACCAAATTTGGTTGAATTCCGGCTAACGGTTTAGGAGGAGATAGCCGGACAGACAGACGGACGGAGGCGATAACAATATCCCCACTTTTTTTTAAAAACGTGGGGATAAAAATGACCTGTTATTAAGGGTCACAAGATGGTCTGATCCATGAGGGTTTGATCCACTACAAAGTGAATCTGATTCCCCAATGATTTTCTTCTGATTAAATGACAACAGCCTCCAATTAATCTCAGGGGTTCTCAATGTCTCCAATCCTGCCCATGTTTTCATCTGTAGTTCTTTTTTTAAGTAACAGTAATGGTAAAATGTGACCGACGCAGTATCAGTAGAAAGGAAGGAAAGAAAGAACAGTATATGTACACAAATAAGAAAAGCACCAGATACACCCACACGGCCATTTTTTTTTTTTTGGTTTTGGTTTTACGGCCCTTTCAAGATTATTTCACCCATATCGAGCTGATCGTTAATCAGAGGTGGACGAAAACCAGAGTACCCGGAGAAAAACCACCTGACCTTCCGTTGCAGAACTTGGCGTCTCACATATGACCCGAGCGAGGCTCGAACCACAGCGGTGATAGACCTAATGATCAAGAGTCAGCGCTCTTAACCTCTAGGCCATGGAGGCCCACACACAGACAATAAATACAGCTGATGTTGTCAAGTTATAACTTCATAGCTTTAACCCATTTAGTACCGGAAACCTTGGCAAACAGTGCAGGCCCAGATCAGACGCCCCTGAACATGGCGTTTGATCAGGGCCTACACTGTTTGCCAAAAAAAATCAGACTTTTTCCAAATTAATTTTGAAGGAAACACAATCAGATACCCCTAAATTTTGAAATGACTTTTGAAAGTCATACCTTTTCATTATACCGCTCAGGCTTTTCTAAAAACCTGTAGAATGAGCAAACTGCTCCCTTTGAGAGTTCATGGCTACAACCTGGAGCACAACAGAAGTCATTCTGGCCCATAATTTCCCTTTACAGACCGATAGAAACTTAGAAAAAGATCATAAGTGAATGCATGATCATCTCCATGGCACTCACACTTACATAAATCATTGTTTACATGACCACATTTTCACTAACTCGTTGTTGTCGCGTAATAAGTGCCAAACAGCTCTGCAGTTTCTGCCACGGTCTTTTCGTTAGAAAATCAATATTTCATTTAAATAACAGCAAGCAAATAGGAATAAAACAATATTCGGAACTAGAATTTGTTTTTCTACAAAAACACAGATGTCTCCCCCGTTTTTGACTGCTACGTATAACCTTGACATTGGAGGTATTGAGCTGGGTCTTGTGTGCAACACATCATCTAATGAAGATGAACATTTCTGCATAGTAACTTTAAAAATGTTCATAGAAAAATAAAAAGTTATTGGCCGTGAACAAAAAAAAGCACTTTTTTACCTTTGACCTCTAAGTATGGCCTTGACCTTTGCGGTACAACACATCGTCTCATGATGGTTAACATTTCTGCCAAGTAATTTCATAATCCATCAAAGAATAAGGAAGTTATTGACTGTCTTTTTTTTTTTACCTTTGACCTCTAGGTATGACCTTGACATTGGAGGTATGGACCTTGGTCTTGCACATGACTCATGTTCCAACTTTCAAGCCTCTAGCTCCAACAGTTTTTGAGATATCTTGCTGACAAGATTTTATTAAAAAAAATTCAAAGGGCAATAACTCTTGAAAGGGGCATAATCCGGATGAGAAAAAAATATGTGTCAGCTTATTTTCCATTACGAATGCATATATGAAATTTCAAAACCATAGCATACACAGTTCTAAAGTTATGCTATGCATCACTTTTAGGATTCATTACAATGGGCACAAATTACCAAAATGACAAAGGGCCATAACTCGCAAAGTATTTTTCGGAATTTTGTCAAAAGTTAATCAGTTCATATACTCATCACCACCAATATACTCAACAACTTTCAAGGCTCTAGCTCCAATAGTGTTTGAGATATTTTGCTGACAAGATCAGGGCCCAAGCTAGCCCAAAAAATTTGGGAGAAGTGACTTCTCCCTCCTGGGAAAATAGGGAGAAGTTTGCTGGGTCTAGGGAGAAGTGGGTGCGGCTTAACGCCGAACAACAACAATGTAATGAGTTCTCCTGTAAACCCCTATTTGGAGATTTGTTTGTTTGATTTGAGGTTTAACATCCCCGTCAACACTGTATAGGTCATTTTGGAGACGTTGCTTCCAATTTTGTGGGACTTTTAGCCAACATTGAGATGAAATGACATCTCAAGCCCTGTCGCCCAATGAATCCCTATTTGGAGAGTGTATTTTATAGGGTTATCAATCAATTCCACTATTGAGACCACCTGAAATGAAGACTGATTCTGCTTTAAAAAGCTTATTTGGTTGGCTGCAGTTATTCTTTCTGTTTTCTGCATACAGTGACCCCTGATCAGAGACCACTTTTGGGACTGTTCAAAAGTGGTCTTAAAGACCACTTTTGAACTGTCCCAAAGGTGGTCTTAATAGTAATTTTACTGTATTTGGGCAAGCTGTAACTTTTGTTATATCCAACCATGTTATAATGAAAGGTGTTATAAAGTAAAGAGGTTTCTATGTAATAGAGCAGTGTCATGATTGTATTTGAAACAAGGGGGAACAACCTCGCTAGATGAAAATCAGTTGTTATTTTTTATGAATTTGGGATAATTACTGAGTAACTGAATATTTACTGGCAAGTAATAATTATTTTCACTTACAAAATAAAAAATTGCTTCCTACTTTTGTTGTTGTCCATAAAAAAAATGAAAACGATTGATGGATGCAAAAGTAATGTACAAACAAATCAATTGCAAATAAACCATCTATATTTAAAATTTATTAAATCCTAATGCAGTGTCAATGTTACCGGTCAGATTAATCTTATTACTGTATACAACAGTACTTAACAAAGTACGTCCGCACCCGGACTTTGGCACGAGCTAACGGTACAAATATACCTGTTTAAGTTACATAATCTTGTGTAATCTTTGTGCAGTCAACCGAGACAGATTTATGACAGGACAAGACTACTAAGCGTGTTGCTAGTGGCTCGAGCTGCATGAGCTAACGGTTAGAATTAAATTACATAACAGTACCAAACTGCAACTAGGACGAAGTGCAGAATAAACAGTTAGCTTTGTTAAGTGTAATTACTGAGATTTCTGACACTAGTGGATCGAAGGATTATCGTCACCTTGTCAGTTTACCGTTACTGTTCACAAGGAAGACACAAAAAAAAACCGGGCGAAATTTCAGGGCGAAGTTTTTTTCGCTTTCATCGCCAAAGTCGGCGAAGTGAGCCCCAACAAGGCGACTTCTTCGCCCGAGTCGCCCTCTAGCTTGAGCCCTGAAGATTTTATTAAACAAGAGGGCCATGATGGCCCTGAATCGCTCACCTGAATCCAAGATGTTTCAAAGCTTATGGAAATGAAGGATTCACTGCTTTAAGGAGATGTGGACCAAAGATTTTTCTTTGGAGGTTATTTTTCATTGTAGTGGAATTTGAAGGTTTTTCTATTTTTAGCTCTGGTGTCCATTTTGTTTAACAGAGCGGAACAGTTTAGGCAATTTTGAAAGAGGGTCACTCAAGGAACATTCCTGTGAAATTATTTTCAAATCGGGCTCTTTGCCTAGGAGAAGATGTCATTTAAAGGTTTTTCTATATTTAGCTCTGGTGGCCATTTTGTTTAACAAGCGAAACGATTTAGACAATTTTGAAAAAGGGTCACTCGACGAACGTTCCTGTGAAATTATTTCCTAATCGTGCCATTTGCCTTGGAGGAGATGTCATTTAAATGTTTTTCTATTTTTAGCTCTGGTGGCCATTTTGTTTAACAGAGTGGAACAATTTAGGCAATTTTGTAAGAGGGTCACTCAAGGAACATTCCTGTGAAGTTATTTTCAAATCGGGCCATTTGCATAGGAGGAGATGTCATTTGAAGGTTTTTTCTATTTTTATCTCTGGTGGCCATTTTGTTTAACTGAGTGGAACGATTTTGGCAATTTTGAAAGAGGGTCACTCAAGCAACATTCTTGTGAAATTATTTTCAAATCGGGCCATTTGCCTAGGAGGAGATGTCATTTAAAGGTTTTTCTATTTTTGGCTCTGGCGGCCATTTTGTTTAACGGAGCAGAATGATTAAGGCAATTTTGAAAGAGGCTCACTCAAGGAACGTTCCTGTGAAATTATTTTCAAATTGGGCCATTTGCCTAGGAGGAGATGTCATTTAAAGGTTTTTCTATTTTTAGCTCTGGCGGCCATTTTGTTTAACGGAGCGGAATGATTTAGGCAATTTTGAAAGAGGGTCACTCAAGGAACATTCCTGTGAAGTTATTTTCAAATCGAGCCATTTGCCTAGAAGATGTCATTTAAAGGTTTTTCTATTTTTAGCTCTGGTGGCCATTTTGTTTAACGGAGCGGAACGATTTAGGCAATTTTGAAAGAGGGTCACTCAAGGAACGTTCCTGTGAAATTATTTTCAAATCGGGCCATTTGCCTAGAAGATGTCATTTAAAGGTTTTTCTATTTTTAGCTCTGGCGGCCATTTTGTTTAACGGAGCGGAACGATTTATGTAATTTTGAAAGAGGGTCACTCATGCAACATTCCTGTGAAATTATTTCCAAATCGGGCCATTTGCCTAGGAGGAGATGTCATTTAAAGGTTTTTCTATTTTTGGCTCTGGTGGCCATTTTGGTTAACAGAGTGGAACAATTTAGGCAATTTTGAAAGAGGATCTCTCAAGGAACATCATGTGAAGTTATTTTCAAATCGGGCCATTTGCATAGGAGGAGATGTCATTTGAAGTTTTTTCTATTTTTATCTCTGGTGGCCATTTTGTTTAACGGGGCGGAACGATTTAGGTAATTTTGAAAGAGGGTCACTCAAGCAACATTCCTGTGAAATTATTTTCAAATCGGGCCATTTGCCTAGGAGGAGATGTCATTTAAAGGTTTTTCTATTTTTGGCTCTGGCGGCCATTTTGTTTAACGGAGCAGAATGATTAAGGCAATTTTGAAAGAGGCTCACTCAAGGAACGTTCCTGTGAAATTATTTTCAAATTGGGCCATTTACCTAGGAGGAGATGTCATTTAAAGGTTTTCTATTTTTAGCTCTGGGTCCATTTTGTTTAACAGAGCGGAACAATTTAGGCAATTTTGAAAGAGGATCCCTCAAGGAACATTCCTGTGAAGTTATTTTCAAATCGAGCCATTTGCCTAGAAGAAGATGTCATTTAAAGGTTTTTCTATTTTTAGCTCTGGCGGCCATTTTGTTTAACAGAGCGGAACGATTTAGGCAATTTTGAAAGAGGGTCACTCAAGGAACATTCCTGTGAAATTACTTTCAAATCTGGCCATTTGCCTAGGAAGAGATGTCATTTAAAGGTTTTTCTATTTTTAGCTTTGGTGGCCATTTTGTTTAACGGAGCGGAACGATTTAGGTAATTTTGAAAGAGGGTCACTCAAGCAACATTCCTGTGAAATTATTTTCAAATCGGGCCATTTGCCTAGGAGGAGATGTCATTTAAAGGTTTTTCTATTTTTGGCTCTGGCGGCCATTTTGTTTAACAGAGCAGAATGATTAAGGCAATTCTGAAAGAGGCTCACTCAAGGAACGTTCCTGTGAAATTATTTTCAAATTGGGCCATTTGCCTAGGAGGAGATGTCATTTAAAGGTTTTTCTATTTTTAGCTCTGGCGGCCATTTTGTTTAACAGAGGGGAACGATTTAGGCAATTTTGAAAGAGGGTCACTCAAGGAACATTCCTGTGAAGTTGGTTTCAAATCGAGCCATTTGCCTAGAAGAAGATGTCATTTAAAGGTTTTTCTATTTTTAGCTCTGGTGGCCATTTTGTTTAACGGAGTGGAACGATTTAGGCAATTTTGAAAGAGGGTCACTCAAGGAACGTTCATGTGAAATTATTTTCAAATCGGGCCATTTGCCTAGGAAGAGATGTCATTTAAAGGTTTTTCTATTTTTAGCTCTGGCGGCCATTTTGTTTAACGGAGCGGAACGATTTAGGTAATTTTGAAAGAGGGTCACTCAAGCAACATTCCTGTGAAATTATATCAAAATCCATTCACTGGTTTAGGAGGAGATGTCATTTAAGTAAATTGTTGACAGACGCACGACACACGACGGACGACGGACATTGACCGATCACAATAGCTCACCTTGAGCCTTCGGCTCAGGTGAGCTAAAAAATTTCAAAGGGCAATAACTCTTGAAAGGGGCATAATCCTGACGAGAAAAAAAATACGCGTCAGCTTATTTTCCATCAGAAATGCATATATGAAATTTCAAAATTATAGCACACACCGTTCTAAAGTTATGCTATGCATCACTTTTAGCATACATTACAATGGGCACAAATTACCAAAATGACAAAGGGCCATAACTCACAAAGTATTTTTCGGAATTTTGTCATAAGTTAATCAGTTCATCTACTCATCAGCAACAATCTATTCACCAACTTTCAAGGCTCTAGCTCAAATAGTTTTTGAGATATCTTGCTGACAAGATTTTATTAAAAAAATTTCAAAGGGCAATAACTCTTGAAAGGGGCATATTCCGGACGAGAAAAAAAATACGCGTCAGCTAATTTTCCATGAGGAATCCATATATGAAATTTCCAAACCCTAGCATACATGGTTCTAAAGTTATGCTATGCATCACTTTTAGCATACATTACAATGGGCACAAATTACCAAAATGACAAAGGGCCATAACTCACAAAGTATTTTTCGGAATTTTGTCAAAAGTTAATCAGTTCATCTACTTATCACCATCAATATAATCACCAACTTTAAAGGCTCTAGCTCCTATAGTTTTTGAGATATCTTGCTGACAAGATTTTATTAAAAAAAAAAATTCAAAGGGCAATAACGAACGAACCAGAACCAATATGCCCCTCAAACTTTTTCAAAGTTGGGGGCATAATAAGAAAGTTATTGACAGAACACAAAAAAGGCCCTTTTTTACCTTTAACCTCTGTGTATGACCTTGACCTTTCCGGTATCAAACTGGGTCATGCGTGCAACACATCATCTCATGGTGGTTAACATTTCTGCCTAGCAATTTCAAAATCCATCTAAAAATAAGAAAGTTATTGACCAAACACGAAAAAAGGCCCCTTTTTTACCTTTGACCTCTATGTATGACCTTGACATTTTAGGTACCGAACTGAATCATGCATGCAACACATCGTCCCATGATAGTTAACATGTTTGCCAAGTAACTTCAAATTCTATTTAAAAATAGGCAAGTTATTGACAAAACCCGAAAAAAGGCCCCTTTTTTTACCTTTGACCTCTAAGTATGCCCTTGACCTTTGAGGTACCAACCTGGGTCATGCGCGCAACACATCGCCTTATATTGGTTCACATTTCTGCCATGTGATTTCAAAATCCATCTCAAAATAAGAAAGTTATTGACCAAATACGAAAAAAAGGCCCACTTTTTGACCTTTGACCTCTAAGTATGACCTTGACCTTTGAGGTACCGACCTGCCTCATGTGCACCACACATCGTCTCATGATTGTTAATAATTATGCCAAGTAATTTTAAAATCCATCTCAAAATTAGAAAGTTATTGACCAAATACGAAAAAAGGCCCCTTTTTTGACTTTGACCTTGACCTTTGAGAAACCTACCTGCCTCATGCGCACCACACATCGTCTTATGGTTGTTAATAATTATGCCAAGTAATTTTAAAATCCATCTCAAAATAAGAAAGTTATTGACCAAATACGAAAAAAGGCCCCTTTTTTGACCTTTGACCTCTAAGTATGACCTTGACCTTTGAGGTACCGACCTGCCTCATGCGCACCACACATCGTCTTATGGTTGTTAATAATTATGTTTAAAATCCATCTCAAAATAAGAAAGTTATTGACCAAATACGAAAAAAAGGCCCCTTTTTTGACCTTTGACCTCTAAGTATGACCTTGACCTTTGAGGTACCGACCTGCCTCATGCGCACCACACATCGTCTTATGGTTGTTAATATTTCTGCCGAGTAATTTTAAAATCCATCAAAAAATAAGAAAGTTATTGACCGGACACGATTTGCCCATACATATATACATACCAACAAACTTCCAAGGGAGATAATTCAAAAAGTATAAATGCGAGAGTTATGGTTCTTGCGCACTGCACGTCGTCTAATGCTGATTAATATTTATACGAAGTTTCGTGACGATAGCTCTAACGGTTTTCAAGTTACAGAGCGGACACGAAAGTGTGACAGACGGACAGACAGACAGACAGACAGACGCCCGGGGGAAAAACAGTATGTCTCTCCGAAAAAAAAATTTCCGGGGAGACATAATAATCACTTCACTATTTATCTTATTTGGTCCGCAAAACTTCAAGAAAAACGTAAATAATTACAGCGACTTTATCTTGTTTAACTAAGAAGTAACGTTGGCGACCATATCAGATGATCACGTGGCCCACCCCCCCCCCCCCCCCCAACTTGAAATCTCGCGAGGAAACGAGAGCGTGATTTTGTGTGATTTAATAATGCAGCAAATATCGTGAATAAAACTAAGAGGAGTTGCAATGACAAGAAGTACCTCTCATATATGAACTGATGGTTAAAAATGACTAAGTCCAAAATGTGGAAAAAGTGACAAAAATTGATCCGAAGATAAAGTCCAAACCACATGCTCATCCTCATACCATGGAAAAAAAAAACACACAAAGTTTCAAAATAATTGGTATGAAACTGTAGGACGAGTTGCCATGACAAGACACCCAGTGTACAATGTTGACGGCAAGATGGACTGACAACCAGACGGACGGAAACTTGCACGCCTATATCTTCCTGCTAAAGCAGGTGCGACAAAAAGGAGATAGGGCTCTTGCTCGTAATTATCACCCTGTGTCTCTGACTTGTGTTCAGTGTAAATTGCTTGAACATATAGTCTGCTCAAACATCATGGCCCACTTGGATAAACATAAACTTTTGTCAGACAGACAACATGCATTTAGGAAAAGGCATAGTTGTGAAACTCAGTTGAGCACAGTTATTAATGACTGGGCAAAAATCTTCGACAAAGGGGGACAGGTAGACACATTTATTCTGGACTTCGAGAAAGCTTGTGACACCCCAACACATGACTTACTTAAATCTAAGATATTTGGCAGAGCTCTCACTAGGATTTTGAAAACCGGATTCCATGAATCCTTACTTGCAAACTGTTGGATTGACAGGGAAAAAGTTAGATTCCCATATAAAAAATTGGAGTTCTGATCTTGATCGCGCATAGAGCATAGACAAAAATTTCTTATTATCAGGCAGCACATCCATATGAATAACTGTATACTTTCATGGCTCAGAAAATCTCTTTTTCTGATAAATGCATTTAACAGTCTGACAGGTGCATAACTTTTACAAGTTAAAATATTGAAAACTGAAACAGGTTATTAAATTTTTCCACTTTTGATCACTTTTTGCTGTTATAACTTATTTCAGTTATTTTCGGAAATTTGACCTCATGTTCACCTTTCTATTGCCACCTTATCGCAATTTTCATGGGCATGTAGCCAATTTTATATGAAAGATCTTTTACATAACTTTTTGATGAAGCAATAAAATTGTGTACGCATCGTCTAGAAATGTGTACGCAGGGCCTTTGAAGTTCACTGAATAAAATACTTTGTAACCTAAAGAAGATACGTTTGTTTTATATGCTGATTTAAGAAATAACTTAAATGAGTTAAATTACTGTAGCAAAGGAAAATTACCGTAAGTTTGGCTATAAGGCAATTCGGCTATAAGACGGGACCCCTTTTTCAGTTCTTCTAAGGTGGGATTTTGCTTATACTCTTTTATAAGACGGGTCAAATTTTTGCCATATCTGTCGGGGCCTATCTGCTACCGCTAGATGCAGTTTAGATGTGAGAAATCGGCCTTTTTTCGTCAGAAAACCCCTCTACTTACCCCTCACATGGCTTTGTTTATGTCTGTTGACATAGTGTGTCTTCGTTTGTGAGAGTTACAAAGAGAGACAACTCTTACTGAATCTGAATCGGTAGGTCTATTAAGGTAGCCGGACAAAATCCCCCCCCCCCCCCCCACCCCCGGACAAAATCCCCCCTTTTTGTAAAGGTGGACAAAACCCCCCTCGGACAAAATCCCCCTCGCTATATGTCAGGTTGGACAAAATCCACCCGCAGAAAAAAATCACCCTTGCTCTAAAGTGTCCTAGTTAATTATCCTTCCACTACCCACAGTCTATGTTTTTGAGCAGAAATATGAAAAATATTGGAATATGTCAATTTTCAATATAGTTGAACAGGCGTTTTTTGCAATGGTAGAGGTTCTTAAATAGAAGTGAAGGCAATGATCAGGAATCAATACAGATCAAGAATCTAAGATCTGGAATCTAAGTGTGCCAGGAACTGGGTTAGGTTAACTGATCATGCCAGACATAATCCTAATGGGTTGAGAGGTCCATAAAACCCCAAAGCACACATGTACAATTAAAAAAAGTTAATACAAGTATGCCCTTTTTACTTTGATCTTACAAGCAACGTCTCCAAAATGATCTATACAGTGTTGACGGGCAATAATGAGCACCATTATAGCTTTGATAGTGCTGCACCAAATCTGATATGGAATCTGCAGTTTTCAAAACGACAGACTGATTTTCAAAAACCAGTAATTGTGCATGTGGAGGTGTGCGGGATACTGTCCACCTTTATAAACAGCAGGGGGGATTATGTCCGGGGGGATTTTGTCCAGGGGGGATTTTGTCCACATTAACAAATGTTGGGGGGGATTTTGTCCGCCTTTACAAAAAGGGGGGATTTTGTCCTGGAATTGTCTATTAAGCATCGGGAAAAGGGGGAAAGGGGGTCTTTCAAGGTATAGGAAATTTGCATTGGTTTCTGCCCACGCTTGGATTTTGATGAAATAATGCACAATATTTGCCTTGGGTATAACCATTATAATTACGATGCATTCACTTTTAAATTTTATTTTCGTAGTAAATTTATTACATATTTTATGAAGTCTCTATCACAACAGAGGGTACTCTGATATAAACTTGTCCACAGTATTCAGAGTTTCATATATCTAATGCTGCTATATTTTATGAATTAAAGCCATAATTGGTGGGTTAGTTGATACTATGAATGACCTCATATGTCTAGTAAAAGTGGCTGGGCATTCAGTTTTCTTTGATGGTGTCCCCATATTTCAGCTTCTATTTTTGTATTCATTAACATTTTATATGCATTTTTACCATGTTACAATTTTTGTCAAGACACCATTTTAGCATAAAAACTACCCACATATCAAAGGAACATGTTGATGAATTTTGATGGAAATTGAGGACCGGTAACATTGTGTTTTAACTGACTGAATACTGATAGTCCTGATTCAGCAAAATGTGAAATTATATGATTATCATGTTTTGGTCATGCTGTTTAATAATACTTTACTATTGCTTTCAATTTGGATGGCTATAGTATAGTATGGTTTGTGTAAGTAGTTCATAACATAATTGTCGTCACCTTAGCGCAAAAAGTCAATAACTCCAATACAAATGTATTGGAGTTATTGACTTTTTGCGCTAAGGTGACGTTGTAAGTATTATTTCTAAACATCCATTTCGGTAAATTTGCCCCCTAAGGAACAAACTATTTTGTCTACAGAACTATACCGCAAAGGTTTTGATGACAAACCTCATCAAACACACCCATGTAATCATGTGCACAGTTTTCTTTCTGTCTTTCTTGTCTAATTTGGTAATGGTGCTAAGGTGATGTTCAGATTTAACATTCAAATCAACAACATACCAGTCACTATAGATATTGCTTCATATTTTGTGAGATTTGTTATCCGACTCGAGATAAATTACTCTCAAGTCAAACTGTTGTTTGTTTATTTAACCCTAACTGTCCATTTAAAAAGAAAGGTTTACTCCAGGGAAAATCAATAACACTTGAGATTACTTTTCCTGGACATTAAGTTTTCAGAATTTTCATCTGCATAGGCACTAGCCAATCTATCTTTTTTGTATAGCCCCTATGAACGAAATCAAACGGCTTCCTGAAGCTGTATTCCAAAGCCATTTGAATTTGCCTTTAGAATTCACATGGTCGTACATTTGTCAGTGTTCCAAAACTTAGGTGATCATGATTGTGTTGTCTATATATTTGTATAGGTCTTTCACTTCATTTACCTATCTAAGCAATTGTTGAAGTAATTACAAAGCACATTATGTAAGATATCAAGAAGCATTTAAACTGTTGATAATAATTATTCAATCTGTGAGTAGTTATCCCATTACTCATAGGATTTTAAATTATTTCAGTATAAAAATTGTGATGCTTTTTTCTGTCCAAACACTGCAATGCTCTTTTTAAGCTGAGAGATACATTGCACAGAAATGTACTGGTAATTACATGTATTAATGAAAAAAAGCAAGCAAGAACAGTGCTTAAAAAACAGTGAACTTGCATTCAGCAGAAACTTTCAAGAAGGTGGTTGAAAGTTTTACAACCAGAAAAAAAAATACGAAAAATCTCGCTTCCGATAAATAAACCACTATATTGACAAAGTAAATAGAAAAAAATAAGACACTAAAGAAATGTCAACAATTACAATACCAATGCAGAAAAGAGACATATTTATGCATGTGTACTATTAGGAAGGAAACTGTTTCTCTCCCTGTCTAATAGGAAAATTTCTCTAGGTCATGGAACAGCTTTGTTTACACCAAATATTCTGCGCCTCATCCATCAATGTTATCTTTTGCAACAGAAACTCAATATCAGTGACATTTCAATGTTTGGAAATACTAACCAATAATTACTGTAACTTTCTTGCTAGGATAATAATCCAGCGTTCATAAAGACAGAGTATATCTAAGGCTTAATCTGACCATGGATTTATCAACAGAACTAATTTTACTAGCAACAACAAATCACTGACCATTGCGCCCTTGCATACCAGCTTGGTATGGAAATGAAAATAATGGATCTCCTTGCCTTACACCTATTTGAGTAGCATGACTTATGCAAAGTCATTAAATAAAGTTGCACATGTTCACAATAATTTTGTTGCTAATAAAAAAGCAATATATGTTGTTAAGCCTAATTTGTTGATAAGAATACCTTTTAATTTAGTGTTTTACTATCTACTATTTTGGATAGATCATAGTGTATAAATGAAAGGAAAATATCAGAAATTCATGACATTTTAATAGTTTCTAAGCTAGATCACCTCAATATGTATTCATTTTGATTTGTATAATCTCATTTTTATAATGTAAGTGTCACGAATTGCCCTTTTGTAAGGTTCTTGGATGATTTCAATAAAATAGTAAATTTTGCAAAAACGACTTACTTTGTAAGATCAGGAAGAAATCTGTTTTGGTCTATAAAAAATTCGAATGAGGTTTTAAATAAATTGAAATCTAGACAGTTTCGTGCTTCTAGTCTGTCTACCTACGATTTTTCCACTCTTTACACTACACTTCCTCATAATCTTATAAAAGAAAAGCTTAATGATTTAATTGAATGGGCTTTTCACAGAGAAGATTCTCTCTATCTTGCATGTAATGTCAGAAATGCATTTTTCACTTCTAAAGAGCATAAGAATTATACACTTTGGTCATGTCAGAAAGTGTGTGATGCCCTCACCTTTCTACTTGACAATATTTATATTAGATTCGGTACTAAGTTATTTAGACAAATTGTGGGTATTCCGATGGGTACTAATTGCGCACCTCTTGTGGCTGATCTGTTCTTGTATTGTTATGAAAGAGACTTCATTTTGTCGCTTTCCATTGATAACCAATCTGAAATTATTGAAGCTTTTAGCTCTACTTCTAGATATTTAGATGATTTATTAAATATTGATAATACCTATTTTGATGGTTTGATCAGTCAGATTTACCCCCTAGAACTTCAGTTAAATAAAGCAAATTCTTCTGATACCGAGGCCCCGTTTTTGGATTTACATCTATCTATTGTAGATGGATTTGTTTCGTGCAAAATTTATGATAAACGCGATGACTTTGATTTTGAGATTGTAAATTTTCCTTTTTTGGATGGTGATGTTCCTCGTGCGCCATCCTATGGCGTTTATATTTCGCAATTAATTCGATTTGCTAGAGTGTGTAGTCATGTAACTGACTTCAACACTCGTAATAAATTATTATCGGCTAAACTTCTTAATCAGGGTTATCGGTACCATAAACTACGCAAAGCCTTTTCAAAATTTTATAGACGTCATTCTGATTTAATTTCAAAATTCAATATTGGACTTAAATCTCTTCTGCAACAAGGTCTATCGGAACCCGAATTTTATGGTGACTTAGTATATAAATTCAGAAAAATATATAACCGCAATGACTTCAGCACCCAATTTCGTAAAATCATTCTTCGATATAAAAAGATTGGGTACAACATGGATATTATACGACAGACTGCATGCATGGTAGTTAACCCAATCACGGTTGGCAACTTTGCTTACCTCTTTAATTGCACGCCGGTGGGTCAGGCCTCAGATTCTATGACGGCTCCAACGTAAAGGCTTATTGAAAATTAAAGAGATAATGTTGGTTGGTGCCTGATGCTCTGTCTCTGGTCGGGCTCATCGGAGTCTAACTGTTGGTTTTCTTTTGCTCCAGCATTTCAGTGGTTTCTTGCTGTCGAGTCCTCACCGTTGTCTCACCTCTGTGGTTCTTTGATTTCTGTGTTCACGGAGATGTTGCACTGATGAGTTAGGAGGCCTTCATGCGGACTGAACAAATTATTTGTCTAAATCGCGACGGAAGTAAGGGCGAGGATTGTGGCCGCGTAAAATCGATTTAAGCCCCCCAGTGGAAATCTTCCACTGACCGTTCCAAGGCGGCTCTTCTGTGGCGATTTATTTTTGTTGTTGTTTGTTACTTACTGTGTGTATCACGTGTGTCTTTTAATTTTGGATGGCCATCTGGCCATTTTGTGGGAAAGTAACTGTCCATATGGCCTTCCTTTGTTTAGGTTTCCATTATGGTCTGGTCGCTTAATGTTTGTATTTCTTTCCCTTTGGTGTCTTTTATGGATGGAGTAAGTTAATTGTATCAATTCCTGATCTTTGTTTTACTTCTACTTTGCATATCAGGGTTGTTTTGTTTGTGCCGTGTGGCGGCTGTAAAAGGTCTCCCCGTACATGCATTTAATGCTCTTATTTTTCCAATCCTCAGGGATTGCTTATGCAATTGCTTTTCACTGTTCCATCAATTGACATCCTTTAGATACCTGTTGAAGGTCATTATTAAACCGATGTTCGTTCCTCGTTGTATAACAACTGCTTGTTTGACATCCCTGTACTTTAAGTAGACTAGGATGTTTTGTGGGCTTTTGTTGTACCTTCCTTCTATTCGAAGGAATCTTCTTCAGTAATTTTATTTATTTAATAACCGGTATGAACATCGCTTTAGTTTTGACGGTATCACAACCTTATTATCCAAACTGAGTATTACAAATACATTTAAAATATCAATATCACCCCTTAGGTTACACTCTGCTTCTTCTGTACGGATTCCCCATTCTATTAAGAACTTTAATACTATGTTGCCTTCGGTATTGGTTAGACCCTTAAATTTGTCTTCTGTAACTTCAGTTAATCTCAAAGGAGCGGGCAATAACAATGTTTTTGGGAGTAGTCTTCGTATAAGACTATCTCCTCTCAAATCACCCATCCTTCGAAAATATACTAATCCGTGGAAAAGAAGTGGAATGTATCCTAGTATTTCTAAGTGCAATGCCAAGAGGTGCAGATGTTGTTCGCATTTAAGCACTGCGTCTACCGTTACTTCATCTGTAAACGGTAGACGCTTCTCTGTAGTTAACATGTCTGATTTGACATGACAGTCTACAGATTTAATTTATCTAATTACTTGACGTGCTGCAAACTGTAATATGCAGTACGTCGGTCAAACTAACCGCATGCTTAAAACTAGATTGAACGAGCATTATCGTAGAATGAGTAAGCCTAAGAAAACTGACACTTTCTTGTACCGTCACTTTCGACGTACAGGTCATTCTGTAAATAACATTATTATACAACCAGTGGAAAAACTTTATTACGATGCAAATTCTACATCTAGATTCAAAATAATCAAAAGACATGAAGCTGAACTGAAATGGATTAAATTTTTACAGACCCCTTTTCCACTGGGATTTAATGACAACATTTATCATGAGGGTAATATTTCCAGAATGCCGGACTTTGATATTTTCTCACTCCTGGAATGTCGAAAACGCAGAACTAGATCTCACGGCACCAGGAAAAATGGTAACTTTAAACGTAAATCATGTGCGTTTAAACGAAACAATACTAGACTGAAGTGACTGTCAATTATATTATTAAATCATGGACGCCACTCTATGCTTTCATTTTTAAGTTCATTACCCGTTTCTGTTTTACGTCTTCTGGACACCGAGGCGAATAAATTCTACGATAGTTCTCATCAGTTATATGATGCGGCTCTCTTAACTAGAGGCTATACTCAGCATACTCTCCGTCCTTACATTGATTCTGAAATTAATCATAAACGTCATTTCTTCAAAATATCCTTCATTAATAAGGGTATGGATTTTATAGATTTGCCCAGTATCTTCCGTGAGAGATCGGTGCTTTCTTCCATTCCTGCTTATTTTCAAAATACTGAAACACCTATAATTTGCTATAAATATAACAAACCTGTTAGATCTATCATTTTTAATTTCAATAAACTTGTTTCAGATCTTGATATTGATACAAATACTCCTGATTCATGTGATTGTAAAAACTCAAAGTATTGCTATCCTGCTGCTGGTCATGTAATTACTGGCAATTTGAAAATTATTCCTGATTCTAGGATAAGGAATATTATTTCTAAAGGACCGAAATATCGGTTTCCTTCTAAAATTGATTTCAGTAAATGTAGAGATGAAATCACTGCTTCCTTGAATGAATTCGGTAATCGATGGTGTAAGCGAGAGTATGTTGAGTAAAAAGCCCTAAAGGACTGGAAACTTAGCATTTTAAGACTAGTGAATAAACGCATTTCTTTCTATTCTCAAAATACTAACTTATTACCTCCTAAGCCCAAGACGTCTTTACGTCATCTTAAACTAGGTATTCAAGAATTTCATAAGAAGTTTGTTTTGGCCCCTGCAGACAAGGCCGCTAACAACGTCGTCGTTGTGTGACGGCTCCACTATGTTAACACGCTTAAGCAGGAGCTTGGTGGTACTAAGGCCTATGAACTTCAGCCTTTGGCTGAAGAGAGAGCTATAGTAGATAAACATGTTTGTCTTTCAGCCACCAAGTTTGCTGTGTGTGTTAACGAAGGCCAAGACAAGCTTCCTACGCTATACTGGTTACCAAAACTTAATAAAAAACCTTACAAAGCACGGTTTATTGCAAATTCTAGTTCTTGCACTACCACTGAACTTTCTAAATTATTAACTTCCTGTCTTACTGCTATTAAAACGCATGTAATTAAATATTGTGATAAAGTCTTTGTAAGATCAGGAAGAAATCTGTTTTGGTCTATAAAAAATTCGAATGAGGTTTTAAATAAATTGAAATCTAGACAGTTTCGTGCTTCTAGTCTGTCTACCTACGATTTTTCCACTCTTTACACTACACTTCCTCATAATCTTATAAAAGAAAAGCTTAATGATTTAACTGAATGGGCTTTTCACAGAGAAGATTCTCTCTATCTTGCATGTAATGTCAGAAATGCATTTTTCACTTCTAAAGAGCATAAGAATTATACACTTTGGTCATGTCAGAAAGTGTGTGATGCCCTCACCTTTCTACTTGACAATATTTATATTAGATTCGGTACTAAGTTATTTAGACAAATTGTGGGTATTCCGATGGGTACTAATTGCGCACCTCTTGTGGCTGATCTGTTCTTGTATTGTTATGAAAGAGACTTCATTTTGTCGCTTTCCATTGATAACCAATCTGAAATTATTGAAGCTTTTAGCTCTACTTCTAGATATTTAGATGATTTATTAAATATTGATAATACCTATTTTGATGGTTTGATCAGTCAGATTTACCCCCTAGAACTTCAGTTAAATAACGCAAATTCTTCTGATACCGAGGCCCCGTTTTTGGATTTACATCTATCTATTGTAGATGGATTTGTTTCGTGCAAAATTTATGATAAACGCGATGACTTTGATTTTGAGATTGTAAATTTTCCTTTTTTGGATGGTGATGTTCCTCGTGCGCCATCCTATGGCGTTTATATTTCGCAATTAATTCGATTTGCTAGAGTGTGTAGTCATGTAACTGACTTCAACACTCGTAATAAATTATTAACAGCTAAACTTCTTAATCAGGGTTATCGGTACCATAAACTACGCAAAGCCTTTTCAAAATTTTATAGACGTCATTCTGATTTAATTTCAAAATTCAATATTGGACTTAAATCTCTTCTGCAACAAGGTCTATCGGAACCCGAATTTTATGGTGACTTAGTATATAAATTCAGAAAAAATATATAACCGCAATGACTTCAGCACCCAATTTCGTAAAATCATTCTTCGATATAAAAAGATTGGGTACAACATGGATATTATACGACAGACTGCATGCATGGTAGTTAACCCAATCACGGTTGGCAACTTTGCTTACCTCTTTAATTGCACGCCGGTGGGTCAGGCCTCAGATTCTATGACGGCTCCAACGTAAAGGCTTATTGAAAATTAAAGAGATAATGTTGGTTGGTGCCTGATGCTCTGTCTCTGGTCGGGCTCATCGGAGTCTAACTGTTGGTTTTCTTTTGCTCCAGCATTTCAGTGGTTTCTTGCTGTCGAGTCCTCACCGTTGTCTCACCTCTGTGGTTCTTTGATTTCTGTGTTCACGGAGATGTTGCACTGATGAGTTAGGAGGCCTTCATGCGGACTGAACAAATTATTTGTCTAAATCGCGACGGAAGTAAGGGCGAGGATTGTGGCCACGTAAAATCGATCTAAGCCCCCCAGTGGAAATCTTCCACTGACCGTTCCAAGGTGGCTCTTCTGTGGCGATTTATTTATGTTGTTGTTTGTTACTTACTGTGTGTATCACTTGTGCCTTTTAATTTTGGATGGCCATATGGCCATTTTGTGGGAAAGTAACTGTCCATATGGCCTTCCTTTGTTTAGGTTTCCATTATGGTCTGGTCGCTTAATGTTTGTATTTCTTTCCCTTTGGTGTCTTTTATGGATGGAGTAAGTTAATTGTATCAATTCCTGATCTTTGTTTTACTTCTACTTTACATCCATTTAAGGTGTAAAACTACAGTGTTACCGGTTTCGGATTTTCATGAAATTTGGCATAGCTGAAGAAGATACATATGGCAAGTTTTCCTAGCAAAATGAAGTCTTGACAAAGACTAGAACATATTTATCTTAGGGATTGAATTTTGAAAGTTTTTTAAAATTTTAATTAAACAAGAGGGCCATGATGGCCCTGGATCGCTCACCTGATCCATAGAGTAACAAGTGGGACCCGGGGAGGGCCATTATTAACCCCAGGGCTATAATGTGCACAATGTTCAGAGACGTCTAAAAAGGTGAAGCTTCATACCAAATATCAACAAAGGCTATAATTTGAACAATCTTGGCAAAGGTCCACTAGATATGCTACATACCAAATATCAAAGACCTGGGCCTTGCGGTTTCAGAGAAGATTTTTATTAAAGATATTCCCTACATAAGCCTATATAAAACCAAATGGCTCCAGGGCGGGGGTATTTTTGGCCTCAGGGCTATAATTTAAACCATCTTGATAGAGTTCCACTAGAGGAAGCTTCATACCAAATATCAAAGACCATGGCCTTGCTGTTTCAGAAGAAGATTTTTAAGGAATATCTCTATATAAGTCTATGTAAAACCAAAGGGCCCCAGGTCGGGGGCAGTTTTAGCCCTAGCACTATAATTTGAACAATCTTGGTAGGGGTCCACTAGATGAAGCTTCATACCAAATAGCAAAGACCTGGCCCTTGGGGTTTCCGAGAAGAAGATTTTTAAAGATTTTCCCCATATAAGCCCATGTACAACCAAAGGGCCCCGGGGCGGTGGCATTTTTAGCCCAAGCACTATAATTTGAACAATCTTGGTAGGAGTCCACTAGATGAAGCTTCATACCAAATAGCAAAGACCTGGGCCTTGTGGTTTCAGAGAAGAAGATTTTAAAAGATTTTCCCTATATAAGCCCATTTAAAACCAAAGGGCCCCGGATTGTGTGTGTGTGTGTGTGTGGGGGGGGGGGGGGGAAGGAGAAGGACCATGGATGTGTGGGATGAAGCTTCATACCAAATATCAAAGACATGGGCCTTACGGTTTCAGAGAAGAAAATTTTTAAAGGTTTTCCCTATATAAGCCCATGTAAAACCAAAGGGCCCCGGAGCGGGGGCATATTTGACCCCAGCACTATAATTTGAACAATCTTGGTAGGGGTCCCCTAGATGAAGCTTCATACCAAATATTAAAGACCTGGGCCTTAAGGTTTCAGAGAAGAAGATTTTTAAAGCTCTTCCCTATATAAGCCCATGTAAAACCAAAGGGCCCTGGAGCAGGGGCATTTTTGGCCCCGGCACTATAATTTGAACAATCTTGGTAGGGGTCCACTAGATGAAGCTTCATACCAAATATCAAAGACCTGGGCCTTGCGGTTTCAGAGAAGAAGATTTTTAAAGATTTTCCCTATATAAGCCCATGTAAAACCAAAGGGCCCCGGAGCGGGGGCATTTTTTGCTCCAGCACTATAATTTGAACAATCTTGGTAGGGGTCCACTAGATGAAGCTTCATACCAAATATCAAAGACCTGGGCCTTACGGTTTCAGAGGAGAAGATTTTTAAAGATTGTCCCAATATAAGCCCATGTCAAACCAAAGGGCAGCGGAGCGGGGGCATTTTTGGCCCCAGCACTATAATTTGAACAATCTTGGTAGGGGTCCACCAGATGAAGCTTCATACCAAATAGCAAAGACCTGGGGCTTGTGGTTTCAGAGAAGAAGATTTTTTAAGTTTTTGGTGAAAAAAATCTGTTTTTGGCTCCTATGACCTAGATGTGCAACGGACCGGAACCATTTGAACAACTTTGAAAGGGGACCATCTAGGGATCATTACTGTGAAGTTTGGTCAAAATCCAATCAGTGGTTTAGGAGGAGATGTCGTTTAAAGAATTGTTTACGGACGCACGCACGGACGGACGCACGGACGGACGCACGACGGACGACGGACGAAAAGTGATCCCAAAAGCTCACCTCGTCACTATGTTCAGGGTCAAGGTCACAGGTCAAAATTTTTTGTATGCAAGGAGAGGCAATGTCACAAGGAATCTACATGCCAAATATGAAGGCTCTATCTAAAACAGAAAGTTACAACAAAAGTCGGTCAAAGATCACAGGTAAAGGTCACAGGTAAGTTTTTGTATGAGTGGTAAGGCAGTATCACAAGGAACCTACTTGCCAAATATGAAGGCTCTATCTCAAATGGTTAAAAAGTTATGATTAGTAGGTCATAATGTTAGGGGTCAAGGTCACAGGTCAATTTTTTGTATAAATACAAAGGCAATGTCACAAAGAACCAACATGCCAAATATAAAGGCTCTACCTCAAACGGTTCTAAAGTTATGATAAAACAAAAACTAGTGTTCACAAGGTTTTTCAATGATTGACCTACTGACCTACTTTTGGACCCGACATGAGTCATATTCAAACTTGACTGAGATATTGTCATGATGATCATTCTTAGCAAATTTTATGATGATCGGATCAAACCTGTGGCCTCTAAAGTGTTCACAAGGTTTTTCTATGATTTGACCTACTGACCTACTTTTTGATACCACATGACCCATATTCGCACTTGACTGAGATATTGTCACAATGATCATTCTGAGCAAGATTGATGATGATTGGACCAAAAATGTGGCCTTTAGAGTGTTCACAAGGTTTTTCCATGATTTGACCTACTGACCTACATTTGACCCGACATGACCAATATTCAAATTTGACCGAGATATTGTCATGACAATCATTCTGAGCAAGTTTAATGATGATTGGACCATAACTGTGCCCTCTAGTGTGTTCACAAGGTTTTTCTATGATTTGACCTACTGACCTACTTTTTGACCCAACATGACCCATATTCAAACTTGACTGAGATATTGTCAGGATGATTATTCTGAGCAAGTTTGATGATGATTGGACCATAACTGTGCCCTCTAGAGTGTTCACAAGGTTTTTCTATGAATTGACCTACTGACCTACTTTTTGACCCGACATGACCCATATTCAAACTTGACCGAGATATTGTCACAATGATCATTCTGAGCAAGTTTGATGATAATTGAACCATAACTGTGCCCTCTAGAGTGTTCACAAGGACTATCTATGGTTTGACCTACTGACCTACTTTTTGACCCTACATGATCCATATTCGAACCTGACCGAGATATTGTCATGATAATTATTCTGAGCAAGTTTGATGATGATTGGACCAAAACTGTGCCCTCTAGAGTGTTCACAAGGTTTTTCTATGATTTGACCTACTGACCTACTTTTTCAACCGACATGACCCATATTCGAACTTGACCGAGATATTGTCATGATGATCATTCTGAGCAAGTTTGATGATGATTGGACCAAAACTGTGGCCTCTAGTTTGTTCACAAGAAAAAGTTTACGCACGACGGACGACGGACGACGCACGACGACGCCGGACATCTTACGGTCACAAAAGCTCACCATGACCTTCGGTCAGGTGAGCTAAAAATGAGATTTTTGATAATTATTTTCTCAGAAAATGTAAACTTTAATTAATTCAAGGTTTTTTAGTATCAAAGGAATGCCTATGGAGTTCTGCATTCAATCCAGTTCACAGATCTTGAAACTAAATAAAACATAAGATTTAAGACGCACTTATTTAGAGACAGACACCAGCTCATGGAGGGGGTCAGTTAGAGTGGCCTCCTGAGTCCTACTTTGATTTATATAATTTGTTAAATACATTTTTATAGGTTGTATATGCTGAGTTATTAATATACAAAGTTTAAAGAAAAAACATGCATGGGCACAAATGAAAGACCCCCTTTATTTCCATCCAAAATATTTAGATATACTCGGTAAAAAAAGTTTTGTCCCTATGTATACAATCGGCTGTAAAATATCACAGGGTCGGTCGATTCTCATATGGCATATACCAAACTCTTCAGCAGCCACTGCTCGTCAATACTGATTAGGTTTAGGTAAGAAGGACGCGATCGTAAATGCTCCAGAGGCTGCGGAGTGCGACTGGGGTCAACTTTCAAAACGTGCAAATCGTAACAAAGGACTAGCCACGTATCGGCATACGACAAACATGAAATATCGACTCATCGAGACCACCGCATCCTTTGATTGAAACATTGTCATATCGAATCAACGTTGATACGACATTATTCCATTTTATGCATATACTGATACGTGGCACTGGTCTTAAACAAAGCAAGAAGATCAGCAACTTTATTTCACTATTCTGACATTTGAAATTCATTTGACATGTGAAACACTATTCAATAAGTTTGAACTTTGTCTTTCTTTAGTAGTGGGTATAACCTCCGCGATTGTCTCTGCACTCAATCAGTCGTTTTCTGGTAGAGAAGACCATCTTCCGGATGGTGGCTTGAGGGATTGGATGCCATTCCTCTCCAAGGAAGCGCCGAAGATCTGCCATAGTGCTGTGCTCTGTTATCCTCATTTGGACGGCTCTGCCGAGGACATCCCAGACATGTTCAATGCAGCTTAAGTCAGGCGACATTGCTGGCCAGTCTAACCGTCTGACGTTGTTGGCTTGCAGATAGGCGTCTACAATTCTTGCCCGATGTGGTCTGGCATTATCATCTTGAAAGATGGCGTTGTTTCCCATTTGCTGAAGGAAAGGCACAACATGGGGACGTAGGATCTCGTCGATGTAGCATTGACCGGTAAGAATTCCTGGAACCACAACGAGGTTGGTACGCCTATCTGCCGTCACACCAGCCCAGACCATGACACTTCCTCCATTGTAAGCATGGCGTGGCTGCACGTTGGCTTCCGCGTGACGCTCCCCATTCCGACGCCAGACACGTAGACGTCCGTCAATATGATGTAGGCAAAACCGACTCTCATCTGAGAACACGACAGTTCGCCACTGCTGTCTATTCCATCGCACATGATTCCGAGCAAACTGAAGACGAGCTGCTCTGTGCCTCGGTAAAAGAATGGGCTTCTTCGCAGGAACACGTGATTTCAGCCCAGCAGCATGGATTCTGTTCCGAATGGTTTGAACAGAGACGGCTATGCCCCCAGCACCTCGTAGTCGTCGAATCCGCATAGTCGTCATTTTGGCATTGGTAAAGCGGCTTCTTAGAGTGCTGTTGGTGATCAGTCGATCCTCGGCATGGGTTGTTGCCCTGGGTCTTCCTGAGCGCGGGAGGTCCTTGACATCCCCAGAAGCTGCATAGCGTTGCCTTATCCTGTCGATAGTCTTGCGATTTGTGTTAAACGCTATGGCAACACGTCGACTAGATTGCCCTGCCTGGAGCTGCCCAAGTGCCCTAGCCCGGTCTAAGTTTGACAGTTTTCGGTAACGAGGTGGCATCGTGATCAAAGTCTATGGTGTTTCTACGGTAACAAGTTTATCAAATCTGTTTTAAAGCGATGCTCACAAAAGTGCACGATTAAAAAAAACATTGATGAACTCAACATTTTGAAAAATCACAAAAAGCATGCAAGTGAAATTTTAATGAGTTTGTCGGTAAAACTGACCTTTTTGAGAAATGAATGAATAAATAAACGAACAAACGAACGGACGAACGAATAGACGAACGAAAGAACAAACAAACAAACGAACGAACGAACGAACGAATGAGCGAGCGAGCGAACGAACGAATACCGCATGAATGAATGCGGTAAACAATATCAAGCCGCCTCTCAAAACGATTGTCATTTTTGCCGGCGTTTTTAACCCCCTCCGGCATTTTGCAGCATCTGTACCAGCCGTTAAGGTCTAAAAGGGGCTAATGGTTTCGTGCCCTTTTCAAGTACAGACTGTGCATCAAAATGATACAAATTACACAAAAATCTGATCATTAGCTATTGAGTTATACCCAATTACAGCCATTTTTTTCACCTTTTTGACAACGTCTTCTGGGGGTCTGCAGCCTCTGTATCAGGAGTTAAGGTCCAAAAGACAAAACACCTTTCTGATCCCTTTTTGGCATAGTCTTGCAATATCAACAATGAAAATTTCACAAAAATCTGCCCAGCAATTACTGAGTTAGACCCCGTTGTTTACAATAGTCATTAACGCTTAAATTACGATTTGCACGTTTTGAAAGCTGACCCTTACAACATTTGGCAGCCTCTGTAGCATTTTCTGACAGGTTCATAAGACTCAAACCTAATCAGTATTGACGGGCTGTGGCTGCTGAAGAGGCTGGTATATACTATATGAAAATCGATCGTTCCTGTGATATTTTACAGCCCATTCTCTGCCTAGGGACAAAACTTTTTTTACCGAGTATATATTTGTTGCAGCTTTTCAATAAGTAACTGAACTTTTCTTTTATCGGGGAACACAACACCTAGGTATTCAGAATGAGAACCAACGCCCCAGCTATCACAAAATAGCGGGCAAACATTGGGCAGATATGTCGTATCGCTGTCGGCCCAGTACATGCTTTGCTGGCTAAGGCTAGACAGCTTCACAGACTTCTATTTAATAGACGACAGGGCTGACAAATCCATTTACCGGCTGCCCGGGACAAGACCGAAATCGTGCCAGGCAGGTGCACTTTGACGCCCGGTCGGGCAAGTGCAAAAAAAAAATCGTCTACAACTGTCAGTCTTTTTGAGTCCTTAAAAACTAGGCCAGTAAGTAAATCGCAATAATTAATGCAGACAAACCATCTGTGTATTTATTACGGTTCAAGTATGACACTTTTGTTAATCCCTGTCTTATAATTGCCACCCTGCGGTGCGTGTCGATAAGGTGTGAAAATATGGTCAAGTTATGTCTCGTATTTGCGTTTATCCTTCAATCATAAAATTTAATCCACAATCAATGTAAAAATGATTTAATTGCTCCTCAGACAATTAGCTACATCTAATGGTAGATGTTTGCATTACAAAAATGGACTATTCTATGATCTCATGGATGGTTATGTTTTGGCGCCAAATAGCAGATGCTGAAATGAATTATAACTTATTTAAGTTCTAAATCTGTACAAGATTTTAACCTGAATACAGGGATTTTCCTAGTGCAACTTTGGGGCCGGTAATCGGCCCCTATTTTTCCCAATTTCAAGTCAGATATTCCCAAATGTTATAACAAATTTCCCAATTTCTGATGTTGTGCTACATTTTGATAAAAAATTCATGAAAATTGAACCAAAATTGACAAAGTTACAGCTGATTTAAATTCCCAACTATAAATATTAACGAGCCGTTTTTCCCAAACCCAGCGGCCCCTGGACCCTGATTCTGAAGGGTAGGAAAATCCCTGGAATAGGTTATGGCCCTGACTGTTTAATAACTTCGTTCCAAACTTGTAGATTGTGGGTACCAGTTAGAACTATTTCACTGCTGTGTCTATGAAGCAGCCACAATCTGATGTTTTGTAGAAATATTAGGAAAATAATGTATACCCCAGTAAAATCCACACCCCCCCCCCACCCCCCAAAATGCAGTTGCTCCGATTTATTCTCATACTTCTACCCAAATAATGTCACATCATAAAATCATGTTGTATTAGGATAACAGCAGATATAATGTAAACCAAGATCAGAAAAGCAGCATTCTATATATATAGATACAGCCATATTTGTGCTTTCGAATTCGGACATACATGTACGTGACCCTAGCTCATAATTTTTAATTGGTGTAAACAAATACGTAGGGGAAGCATCCTAACTTAGTCTGACTTCCTGTAATTGTTACATCGAGTGAGTGAGTCTTTGAGTTTTACGTCTCACCAACAGATAACGTCATATGGAGACGGGACCTGGGTTTAAAGACTCATCCGAAAGTCAGGAGAAGCACAGGATCGATCCTGCCACCCCTGGTTTACAAGGCAATTGTTACATCGAAACACTCTTTGACCGAGCGATAAAAAGTATGATCGTGCAGTGGCTACCTTGAGGATGATTTTTGGGCTCTGATGGAAGGAGTGCTAACACTATTGCTATGTTTTTGATGTTCTACACCACTATTAACTAACTAACTGGTGTAAATGAGTCTTTGCTCAAAATGCGCCTCTATTTCATAATAAACTAGACAAAAGTGCCCAGTGGGGCACGTATACCCCTGGCCAGTGCCATCACCTCAGCTGAAACAAGAACTACAAAGGGAAATAACTCTAAAAGGCCTGACCCCTTGGCCCTTATTTTCTTTCCCACAATACAAGTAGTCATACTGATCATGTTTGCAAAATTTCAAGTTTCTATGTACAGTAGTTATTGAGAAATCTTTGTCACAAAATAAAAATATACACTATTAAACAGCAAGAACTACAAAGGGAAATAACTCTAAAAGGCCTGTCCCCTTGGCCCTTATTTTCTTTCCCACAATACAAGTAGTCATACTGATCATGTGTGCAAAATTTCAAGTTTCTATGTGAAGCAGTTCCTGAGATATCTTTGACACAAAATAATAAAAAAATATACACTACAGCAAGAACTACAAAGGGAAATAACTCTAAAAGGCCTGACCCCTTGGCCCTAATTTTCTTTCCCACAATACAACTAGTCATACTGATCATGTTTGCAAAATTTCAAGTTTCTATGTACAGTAGTTATTGAGAAATCTTTGACACAAAATAAAAATATACACTATTAAACAGCAAGAACTACAAAGGGGAATAACTCTAAAAGGCCTGACCCCTTGGCCCTTATTTTCTTTCCCACAATACAAGTAGTCATACTGATCATGTGTGCAAAATTTCAAGTTTCTATGTGAAGCAGTTCCTGAGATATCGTTGACACAAAATAATTGTTTACGGACAGACAGACAGACGGAAAAGACGAAAACTATATACCCCCATTGCATACTTCGTATGCCGGGGGTATAAAAATACCAATAGTGGTAGCACTCCTTCCATCAGAGCCCAAAATTCGGAGCACGATAGCACAGTGGTTAGTGCATTTGCTTCTGATGCTAGAGGTCCCGGGTTCGGCGATCCGTCTGACCTGGCGGATCACAAAAATTTTGGAGCTAGAAAAAGAGAAGTTTTTTTTCTTGTTTATTGTTTCTGGTTTCTTGTCTAACTCATATCAGACAAACAAACCAGCAAAATATTATTGCTGGTTATCGTAGATTATTAATTTTTTCATTTGTAGATTAATTTTCATTGTTGACATAATTTCCCGCCATTACCACACCAGTGGGTGGGGTAAACGCAAGAAATTGAATTATTCTTTGGAGGCTTGCCACATTCATTTTTCTGAAGAGCCGGTGAGTTGTCAGATATATGAGTGTGTTGAGCTGTATAAAATTTAGAACAGGGTGCTGAATAGTCCTTTGTAGCTGTCAGTACACTGTTTGTTAAAAACTCGGATTCAGAATTGTTACTTTCATTTGGAAGAGCCTTGTGTTATCAGCTTGTCAGCGAGTGTGGACTGTCCGTACAGCTGGCAGACTATCTTGTAGTATTGTTGACTCAAAGTTGCCCTTTATATTAAAATGAAGGTCTCCCTGCTTCCCATGGTCTTGATTCTTTGGTTCACCCTTTGGAAATTAAGTAACAGAACCCAACCGGATGATGGAAATCAGGAATGCAGGATTGCAAAAGAGCAACACTGCGATAAAACTTCTCAGTACTTGGCTGTAACTAGGAAGCTAGGAAACAAACGACGTTCGGAGGGCTTACGCAACTTTAAGTCCTCAGGTGGAACAAATTTGGTCATTCTATTGATCCTGGCCGGAGACATTGAAACTAACCCCGGTCCAAGATTTCGCTGTGGGCTGTGCAAAAAATATTGCAAAGACTCTCAGAAATGGGTAGAATGTGAGGACTGTGAAAAGCATTTTCATGCCTCGTGTTCTAAATTGGATGAAAACCAATTGCTAGAGCTTGAAATTGGAATTGGAACTTGGTATTGCAAAGATTGCAAGGCAGACTGTGGCCTTTGCAGTGGTGATGTTCTAAATGAGCATAAGGCAGTTCAGTGTGACCAGTGTGAAATGTGGATTCACACTGATTGCGCTTTCCTTTCAGACGCCGAGTATGGCAAACTGGTTAACTCGAGTTGTTCATGGATATGCCCGAAGTGCGAGTTTTTTAATTTTTCTGACTCGTTCTTCAGCGAACCTATAGAACTGGAAGAAAGAAATAAATTTGAACCTCTGTCAAAGGAGAAAGGAGTTAAATCTCCGACTACTGACATGAGAAAGCCGAATTTTGTAAAAGGTTTGAAACTTTGCAGTATTAACATTAACGGTTTAAGAGGAAAGATACTTGAACTTTTAGCTTTCCTTGATACTCACCAACCACATATTGTGGCTATTCAGGAAACAAAGATTGACAGTTCAATTATGACTTCGGAGCTTTTCCCTGAAACTTGCGAATACAGTGTCTACAGAAAAGATAGAAACACTCATGGCGGCGGGGTGATGTTGCTCGTTCACAGAGATATCCCTCATATGCCATTCATGGAACTGGAAAACGATTCAGAATCTGTCTGGGTTAAGGTTTTTGCAAACAAAACTTCCCACTTTATTGCAAGTTGGTATCGACCACCTAACGACACTGTCGAAAACTTCCACTTATTTAAAGATCAGCTTGATCGCATTAAGTCTCAGAATAAGGGTAAAAAACTTCCTGCAGTACATGTCTTAGGCGACTTCAACTTCAGAGAGATTGTTTGGCCAGATAGGCTCAGCAAACAAGGCACGATGCTGAGTCCGTCAGAGGGACAGGTGTTGGTCAACATCATGAATGATCATGGCTTGGAACAGGTTGTCGACTTCCCTACTCGAGATAGAAACACTTTGGATTTGATTCTTACAACTTTGCCAGGACAGTTTGGGGATATTCAATCCCCGGACAAACTAAGTGATCATGATATTGTCTCTGGATTTTTGAAAATCTTCATACCACCTATAAAGAAACCTCGTAGAAAGGTGTACTTATATCAAAAGGGTGACTATGAAACTATGAGGAAGGATGCCCTAAAATTTGCAAGAGAGAAATACTTTAATGGTCATTCAGACGCTCGGTCTGTCCAGGAGAACTTTGATTTGATAAAGTCTTTCATTCAAGCTTCGTCCGAAAATCATATCCCCTCCAAAACTAGCAGGTCTGTATCTTCAATTCCTTGGATCACTCCAGAAATAAGAAGAAAAATTCGGAGGAGAAATAAGATTCATGCTAAGGCAAAAAAGTCGGGAAGTGGTAAACTCAGAGCAAAATTTGAAAACTTGAGACGAGAAATTAAAAATGACATCAAAAATCAGCATGATCAGTATGTAAATAACTTGGTAGGTGATGTAAAGGCGAATCCCAGAGACTTCTACAGATATATCAATAGCCAGAAGAAAGATAGGCAAGGTATCCCACCCCTTAATAAAAGAGGAGGGAACGGGGTCGCTGAATCGGACTCTGAAAGGGCAGAGGAATTGGTTGGTCAATTCAATGATGCATTTAATAAAACTGAGTTCAACGAGGTTCCATTGACTGGAAGATCGGCCCCTTTCATGGAAAATATTGTTGTATCCTCTGCGGGAGTGATCAAATTACTTAAAGGCTTGAACCCTTCTAAAGCTTTAGGGCCTGATGAGCTTCATCCTCGAGTCCTGAAGGAACTAGCAAACGAGTTAGGTCCAGTTTTTGCTCATCTTTTCCAACAATCTCTCGATACGGGTGAAATTCCCAAAGAATGGCTCCTAGCGAACATCTGTCCACTTTTCAAAAAAGGGGACAGGGCTCTTGCTCGTAATTATCGCCCGGTGTCACTGACATGTGTTCTATGTAAATTGCTTGAACACATAGTCTGCTCAAACATCATGGCCCACTTGGATGAACATAAACTTTTGTCAGACAGACAACATGCATTTAGGAAAAGGCATAGTTGCGAAACTCAGTTGAGCACGGTTATTAATGATTGGGCAAAAATCCTGGACAAAGGGGGGCAGGTGGACACATTTATTCTGGACTTTGAGAAGGCTTTTGACACCCCTCCTCATGAACTACTTAAATCCAAATTATTTGGTTATGGAATTGGTGGGAAGACTCTTAAATGGATAGATTCCTTCCTTTGCTACAGAAAACAGCGTGTTGTTGTTAATGGTGAATCTTCAGTATGGGCGCCAGTTTTGTCTGGAGTCCCACAAGGGACCGTTCTTGGTCCTCTATTGTTCTCCCTGTACATCAATGATATTTCCACTGATATTGACTCAGAAATAAGACTGTTCGCAGATGACTGTGTTTGTTACCGGGAAATTAGAGATACAGATGACTCACTGAAACTTCAGGCAGACATAGATAGATTAGGATGTTGGGCCAGAAAATGGGGCATGAGATTTCAACCAGTTAAATGCAATATTATGCAGATAACAAGGAAGAGATCTAATAAAGTTGAGGCTTCTTACACCTTAGAGGGAACGGTCCTCGAAAATGTGAATTCCATTAAATACCTTGGTGTGACAATCACTCACGATTTGAGATGGAATACACACATTAGCAATATGTGTACAAAGGCGAATAGAACACTTGGTTTCCTGAGGCGAAATCTTCATCAGTGTCCTCAGGATGTGAAAGAAACAGCATACAGGGGACTTGTTCGCCCAATCTTGGAATACGGTAGTTGCATCTGGGACCCAAGCGGAGTGGTCCTAAATGAAGAAATTGAAAAAGTTCAGAATAGAGCTGCTAGATTTGTAACTGGAAATTATTGCTTTGAAACTGGGAGCATGACTGGAATTCTAGGAAAATTAAGATGGGAGTCTCTCAAGAAAAGGAGAAGAGACAGTAGGCTCATACTCTTATACAAAGGTCTAAAGGGTGCTGCCAGCATTCCAACAGATGACCTTGTTCCCCCAGCTAGGCATTGTAGAAAACACCATTCAATGACGTTTCAGACCCTTACTGCAAGAACGGATATTTATAAAGAATCGTTTTTCCCCCGAACCATTAGAGATTGGAATGCCCTTCCCGATTCTATTATTTTGACGGCTGAAGGTGCTGAGGATTGTGTAGCTAAGTTTACATCTTTGGTTAGAGCTAGGGACTAACTTCCCATATCACAGGTCCTGGTGTATGAATGTCATTTGACGTGTCACCAGTAACAATTCTGATTCTGATTCTGATTCGATCCCTGGCAGCGGCGATAAAATTTCTGTGTCCGAACACGCTCCATTGGCATCATTTGCAGGGATGAATGCCATAAAGAGCACCGTCCTTCGGATCGGGACGTTAACTGGAGGCCCCCTGAGCAGGGAGAACAATTCCCTGTGCAGGTTAAAGATCCCTACCATAATTACATGATTACTGTGTAGCCTTTCAACCTGCAAACCTGGAGTGTATGTAATGTACACCTGCGGTAATGGTGAAATGTGACCGACGCAGTATCAGTAGATAGACAGAAAAATCTTTCTCGCTTGTCACTTGACCTTGAGATAATTCTTAGTTATTTCTCTGTTGAAAACATGTAGTTACAGAAATGTAACGCATGCGATACTTTACGTTTTCCATAGAATCTTGTCGGGTCATATGGGCCATGGATTTTGGCGTTGTATTCTTTGGGGTATCTCCCAAAATTTCTAACGATGTCCCCCATTTTGCCAATTAGCCACGGAAACACACGACACAAGACAGACTATTAGTTTCGTACGCGTGGAGAAAGTATAAAAGCGGGTTTCTGGTCAACTCGTACCTAAGTCAACTCGTACCTTAGTCAACTCGTACCCGAGTTTGGTCAACTCGTACCTTAGTCAACTCGTACCTAAGTCAAATCGTACCTTAGTAAAAATAAAATTTGTTTTGGGGTAAGTTGGGCTTAAGTACACATATATACAGGTCAACTTTATTGTCTATGCAGACTCCTGATCCTTTTCCCGACGATGTAGACGGTACATAGTGTGTGCATGACGCCATTACGCACGTGCGCCAAAATGGCGCCTTTCATGTGTATGACCCCCATATCCCTTTAGCCAGACATAATTTATGGGTGCTCGTTAGAACTATCCCTGTGGGGCAGCTCTAACGAGTGCCAACAATCTATGCTCCAGAATGATGTGATTGGTACATAACACCATGCTCAACATAAGACGAACTTCATATATAAATATGTAAATGAAAATAACGAGAAAAAATATAATTGTAGAACTTACATTTCATGCTCATTTGCAAATAAAATGTAGTTATACAATTATAATTTGTTCTCATATATGCTCAAAATATAAATGTTGGCTAACATAAATGTTGCATATTCCTTATTACTGTTACTTTACGATAACACACCCGTGCAATATAGTGCGTTTTTCACATCTCCAAAATGGCAACTTTTCTTACGAAAATCCGTGTTTTTTTTTTTTTTTTCTTATTTATACTTCAAACATAGGCTGTGATCTTTAGTTGGAACGACTCTAACAAGTACCCTCAAGCTATGTATTAGAGCATAAGTAAAGAAAGATAATGTATACCCACGTAAACCCGAGTTTCTCTATATAAAGTGAGGTTTAGGGGTGTGCCCACTGCACGGACAAAACCGGTTACATGTCGGCGAGTATAAACACAGCGGGATGTACAGGAAGCACAATAAAGATAAATTCAGTTATTTATATAATTTTATTGCTTAAATTGTAAATATTTGTTATACCGTTTAACTAACAAACTCTTAAATAAAAACAATCATCACGAATGCAAGCCTATATGAATTTGTCCCTCTTAAAACCCTCTTTTATATATAAATAGTAAAACTGGGATTTAGTTTTAAGTTTTGTCAGAACAAAAACAGCCGCTCGCCGGCAAAATTAAAGCAATTAAAAACAGTCTTTAATGAAGGACGATTAGATTAAACTAGTACCGATAATCGTTTTTTACACCCACATTAATCGGAACACGATTAAATAAAGTGTTAATTAAATTAACCCAACTGGAATCTTCCATCTTATATATTTCGAAATTTAGGGGTGTCAGGTTGTGCTTTCTTCAAAATATATTCGGGAAGTGGCTAAACTTTTTCAAACAGCGACCGCACTGATCAGACCACGCCACGTTCTGGGCCGCAGTGTTTGACAACCCAAATGGAATCTTCCGTCTTATATATTTCGAAATTTAGGGGTGTCAGGTTGTGTTTTCTTCCTAATTTATTCGGGAAGTGGCTAAACTTTTTCAAACAGCGTTGGCCCAGATCATACGACGCCGCGTTCTGCGTACTGAATGGGTTAAAAGTGAATAATAATAAAATAATAATAATAATATTAACAATAATAAAAATAATAATAACTAGAGCAGGTTGATGGCGCGCCATCGCATATCCCTGCGTTCTGCGGCGTCGGATCTGGGCCTGCAGTGTTTGACAAGGTACCCCTTTGTGGGTTTCTGGTACGGAATGGGTTAAAAATGAATAATAATAATAATAAAATAATAATAATAATGATAATAACAATAATAAAAATAATAAAAACTAGAGCAGGTTGATGGCGCGCCATTGCATATCCCCGCGCTGTGAAAACCATGTTACATTAAAAGAACCCAAAGTACTTCTTTCTGGCCTCCGGTGAACTAAAGACATGTCTCGGGGCAAGTTATAGCCCATTTCAACTATTGTTCGGCAAAAAAAATAAGAGTACCCCACCTACCCCTGGGGTACGAGTTGACCAAAATAGGTACGAGTTGACTAGGGGGTACGAGTTGACCAAAGAACGGGTACGAGTTGACCAAAAACAGGTACGAGTTGACTCCGGTACGAGTTGACTTAGGTACGAGTTGACCAGTTACCTAAAAGCGGGTCTGCCTTAAAACAGTAATGATGCATAATGATGCGTAATGTAGCGTAAAAATGAACAATTTATGCCTGACAATGCAAAATATATCCACTGTTGAAATCATCGCTTAAATCTGGAGAGGCACTCCAAGAGCTGTTGATGGCAGAAATCAGGAAGCATGGGTTCAATCCAGACTATATTGTTGGTCAGGGGTACGATGGTGCGGGGAATATGGCAGGTAAAATAGGTGTTCAGGCTAGGGTTACATAGCATTATCCAAATGCAAAATATATCCACTGTCGAAATCATCACTTAAATCTTGCCATCTGTCATGCCTGCAGAATTGCTTTCGTGCAGTCCATGATTACGGTCGTAGGGGACATTCTCTTTTTTTCTGACCAACTCACCAAAACGTCAAGCTCTATCTATCTATCTATATATCCTGCAGCACCCTCTCGCGAGGATTATGTGCGCCAGAAAAAGAAAAGTGTGATAGAAGAAAAGGTATTAGATTTTAGGAGAATTGAAAGTAAAAACAGTGTTAGTAAAGTAGAGATTAAAAGCAGTATGAATGTCATTTGACGTGTCACCAGTAACAATTCTGATTCTGATTCTGATAAAAACAATGTTTCACGGTTCATGGCATTGGGTGATGGAGGGTGCATATGGTAGATCTGAAAGAATCCAGATCGGAGCACACAACAGCATGAGGAGGAAGGTGATTCCATTGTACCACAGCCAAGGGGAAGAAACTGTATTTATAGTAACTGGCAGTAGTAGGGATTTGAATACAGTGCATAGTATGCATGTTTTTAGTAGTTCTGATTGGATGTCGGATGTATGTAGGGAGCGGAATCTCGACAAGGCCATATACTATCTTGTAGAACAATAGGAGGCGAGCATCTGCCCGCCTCTGTTCCAATTATCTCCATTCCAGGGTATTAAGCATCTGGGTCACACTACTATATGAAGAGTAGTCATGTTTGACCCATCTAGCTGCTCTTCTTTGGACTTGCTCAACCTTGTTTATATTTGACTGGGTATATGGGCTCCACACAGGGGAGGCATACTCAAGCTGGGGCCTAACAAGGGTATTATAAGCTGTTTCACGTATGCCTTGATGTTTGGTGCGTATATTCCTACGTATGAAGCCCAGGGTCCGATTTGCTTTGGTGGTCACGTTATGAATGTGGGTGTTCCAAGTTAAATCACGGCTAAACTCAAGGCCCAGGTACTTGGCATGATCAGACTCCTGGAGGACTTCACCGTGGATAATGTAATTGTGTCTAATGGGTTCTTTAGAACGGGAAATGTGTAGGACCTGGCATTTACCCGGGTTAAATTCCATTTCCTAGTTCTTTTCCCAAGTTTCAAGCTTTTGGAGGTCCCTTTGCAATAAGATACAGTCAGCATCACTACGGACAGCCAAATATATTGCCGTGTCATCTGCAAAAAGTCTGACCTGTGAGTGGATCTGCTCTGGTAGGTCATTGATGTATAAAAGAAAAAGGATCGGTCCCAATACTGATCCTTGGGGAACCCCAGATGTGACCGGAATTTGGGATGAGGTTTCCCCCTCTAGGGCTACACGTTGAGTACGGCCAAAAAGGAAAGCTTTGATCCAGTTTAGGGTGTTTGAGGTTATGCCATGTTGGTGCAGTTTGTGGAGTAATTTAATATGGCTAACCTTATCGAATGCTTTACTAAAATCCAGGAGTATCAGGTCAGTCTGGTGACCTGCTGATAGATTTCGTGCAAGCTCATCAACAAGTTGGATGAGCTGTGTTTCGCAGGACCTCCTTTCCCTAAATCCATGTTGAAGATCATACAAGATGTTATGTTTGTCGAGATGCTTAGTAAGGTTGGATGCAACAATATGCTCCATTAGCTTGCAACAAGCAAAACGGTGAAATGCTCAAACAGTTGTGTCCAACAAGGTAGTCTCAGCTTTCCTCAGTAATTTTGAGTCGATAGAAGAGACACTCGGAGATCTTCAAACGAACCATGACACAAAAACAATGTCAACCGCCTCATCGATCCATAAAGCCATGATTTTTTTCCCCAGGACAATTGAAACTTGGAATGGCCTTACAATCGAAGCTGTCTCTTCTGAGACAGTTGATGGGTGTAAGGCAAAAATATAATATCCTAGGGTTGGGAAGGGGATAGCTATGGATTCCTTCCCCTGATGACTTCTTGTAAATAATTTTAATCTGCTGGTGGCTGTGTCACAAAGCTCTTTTTTGGGGGTGGGGATTGAAAACATTTGTGCCACACCTCAAACCTGTTATCATGGTCAGAATTGACCGAAAACAGTTACGGGAGAAAGAAAAGAATGAAAGTCGTTTGACTTCATGATTGCTCTGTGTGTAGTTGCTAAGTCGCTAGACACATTGTTCAAACCCATTGTCCAATGCAATGCAAGATCCAACATGCGATCTTGTCAAAGCAGCTGAGCATGCTCAGGCATTGCATGAAGTTCTGCTTCAAAAAAGGAATGATGCACAAAACAGTGATGAAATCTGGGAAACAGCAACTACACTTGCGGATCAGCAAAGTGTTGTAGTTGTAGTGTTGAAGTTCAGCGTCCAAGAATAGCTGGTCGACAACAGCATCCAAACAATGTCCCAGCTCCGACAGTTAAAGAATACTGGCGGCTGAACATTTTCCTTCCGTTCTTGGATCATCTTAGATAAAATTCGGGTTCCGATAGACCTTGTTGCAGAAGAGATTTAAGTCCAATATTGAATTTTAAAATTAAACCAGAAATACGTCCATAAAGTTTTGAAAAGGCTTTGCGTGGTTTATGGTACCGATAACCCTGGTTAAGAAGTTTAGCCGTTAACAATTTATTACGAGTGTTGAGTCAGTTACATGACTACACACTCTGGCAAATCGAATTAACTGCGAAATATAAACGCCATAGGATGGCGCACGAGGAACATTACCATCCAAAAAAAGGAAAATTTACAATCTCAAAATCAAATTGCGACAAAGTCTTCGAAAGATCAGGTAGAAATTTGTTTTGGTCTATAAAAAATTCTAATGAAGTTTTAAATAAATTTAAATCCAGGCGTTTTCGTGCTTCAAGTCTCTCTACTTATGATTTTTCCACCCTTTACACAACACTTCCTCATAATCTTATAAAAGAAAAACTTAATGATTTAATCAACTGAGGTAATGGCCAAATATGACCGACTCAGTATAAGAAGATAGATAGATAGAATTGAATGGACATTTCATAGGGAAGACTCCCTCTATCTTGCATGTAATGTAATAAATGTGTTTTTCACTTCTGAAGAGGATAAAAATTATACTTTATGGTCATGTCAGAAAGTGTGTGAAGCGCTCGCCTTTCTACTTGACAATATTTATATAAGATTTGGTACTAAGTTATTTAGACAAGTTGTGGGTATTCCCATGGGTACTAATTGCGCACCGCTCGTGGCTGATTTGTTTGTGTTTTGTTATGGGAGAGACTTCATAGTACAGTTTATATTTTACTTTTTGGTCTTTTGAGATCAGCGTGAATATTCGGAGAAATCAGAAATAAATTATTGGTTTAGACTCATATTCTAGACAGGTTTTTAATTATTTGGACCCCATTTTGATATATATCAGTCTTTTAATCGACTGCCTATTCGAAATTAAAACAATTGAAGTATGTTTCCTCTGGCTTTCTTTGCCGGATCATTACAGGGTCACTGATGAGGCTTTATTAGCCGAAACTACGTAGTATGACCCATCTTCTTTCTTATGAATGTTTTCATTGCTCTCAAAGGAACTCATTTTTGATTTTTATTCATGATGTCCCTTTCTGGTGAAAACCAGTCTGAAATCATTGAAGCTTTTAGCTCCACTTCTAGACACTTGGATGATTTATTAAATATTGATAATACCTATTTCGATGGTTTGATCAGTCAAATTTACCCCCAGAACTTCAGTTAAATAAAGCAAATTCTTCTGATACCGAGGTCCCGTTTTTGGATTTACATCTGTCTATTTTAGATGGGGTACTAATTGCGCACCGCTCGTGGCTGATTTGTTTTTGTTTTGTTATGAGAGAGACTTCATGATGTCCCTTTCTGCTTTAACCTTCTTCTATAAGATACATTCAGGTACAGTGGCCGTTAATAAAGATAAAGTGACAGTTTCAACCCGAACAAGGGCATCAAAAGTAAACAACTCACAGTAAACAAACGGGTCAATCAACAAGAATGGGCTGCGATTCCTCAGCATCATATACAGAGACTGGTGAATTCCATGAGGAGGAGACGTGACGTGTGTCATGTGAATTGTGGTGGCTATACCCATTATTGATTATTGAGTTAAGTTCAGAAACTGTGATTTTGTCATTTTTGACAACCTACCCCATGTGCATTCGGAGAAACATTATTCAAGACTCAGTGATGATATTCTTGTTTTGATTTCTGTTTATTATCAGGATTGAATTAAATTTTCTTGTGGTGTAATTATTTTTCTGTATATTTATGTTTTAGGCAAACAGGTCGAAAAAAACAACAAAAAAAACAGTTGTGCAGAACTTTTTTGCCGGGTATATATAAAGTGGTTTGGTGTGGTTTGGGATGGTTTGAGGTAATTCAATGGACCGCTGCATTACCTGTATAGACACATCCAAAGTCTACGTCACACAAGGTCAAAGGTCATTAGCCTTGTTTTATCTGGTGGGCAAAAAAACTTCCGGTTCCATACACTACCATTTAATATAGCACGAATTATTTTCTGTAATAACTATTGTTAAATCGTCTTTCTATTAAAACTGTTTGCCACAAGCCATTTTTGACATTAAACTGCTTCCTTTTCGTATACAATTGGATAGCAACTATACATGTTTTAATCTTATTTCCATTCGTTAATAAAGATCATCGACCAGGTTTTGGCATGATGGTGGGTAGTTTTATAACGTTTTCTAGGCAATAAAATGCGCGATAAAATGTCAGAAGAGACTGGTTCTATATCATTTATTACTTAAAAAACACAAACTGACAAGGATCAGTTAATTTTGTGGAGAAGAAATGAGTTTTTTATCACACGATAAATATTCGAAATTCTCATTGACACTGTACGGCAACAGTCATGTTTTGCCAACCAGAATAAAAGAGTTCCTCTACTGGGGAGGTAATTTGTGCATGCGCAGTGAAATGTAAACAAGGTCACGTGCCAAAACATTGGATCCGTCGGCAGCGGCTGCGTTTTCTACCGGTCCGTAATTTTGTCTGTAATCAGAACACGATCATTGTACAAATAGCTGCATATGGTCCTACAGAAAAAAAATTTCGTTGTGAAAGTCCCGAAGTGGTAAGGTTTAACAGTTCCGATACCTCTGCCGAGAAAAAGTGATACAGGGCACAGGCACCCGACGCATTGATATTGTGTTTCACGGTCGCGGGACGTTTCAGCCCGGGTTGTTTCAGTTCTAGTTTAGACTCACTGACTCCAAATGTATACAATGACTAGTGTTCACCTGCGCGTAATGGTCAGATGGTCAAATGTGACCCATCTCAGTACAGACACATCCAAACACTACGTCATAACTCAATAATACTATTCGCCGGTGGTTGGCAAAAACCGTCTTTGGCCATTGTTTGTTTTGAGATGATTTTTTTTTTTTTTTTTTTGCTAAATTCTAAATTTAGCCACCCACCCAACTGAGGTAATGGCCAAATATGACCGACTCAGTATGAGAGGATAGATAGGTTTGTTTGATTTGATGTTTAACGTCCCCGTCAACACTGAAAAGGGCATTTTGGAGACATTGCTTCCAATTTTGTGGGACTTTTACCCGACATTGAGATGAAATGACATCTCAAACCCTGTCGCCCATTGAAACCAATAGGGTTTATTAGCATGGACTCTCACCTTGGTTCCTGGACAGGCTTAGATCCTCCAAGAGGTTTACCAGTACTAGTGTGCAGGCCGGATTCAGCTCTGCATGGAAGCATCATGCAGCCCATATATTTCTTCAAGCCCCTATGGGCGGGGGCTTTATCGCCATTGTAAATGTGGTGTTATTTGCTCTAAACTTTTATTTTGTTTGGAATCGCAGCGACAAAATTTACCTTTAAACTTTTATAGTAGACATGTCTTAGCTAGTAATTATTGGTTTCTAGAAGATTTGGGGATGTTTTGATGATTAAATTGCCTGTTAAACTTATGCAGGTAACGAGGTGGAACAGTCTTAATTATTTGTAATAAAAATGCGCAAAACGAATGACTGAACATGGAAGATGCATAAATGAACTCTAAAATACATTTATCTACTCATTTAATTAAAGGGTAATTTGATCGATTTTCTGTGACAGTCAACTAAAATATGCCCGTAATATTAAACCTATTTACAATTGTTTATATGGAACCAGGGGCTTTTTGCCAACCACGAAAGATCGTTATCAAAAGGAAAAGTAATTGCTAAACAAGGTCACATGTCAGAACATTGGATCCGTCTATAGATGAGGTCATTCCATCCATTTTTGGGGGCTTGGTCATTTCGGCCAAAATTGGTGACGGTGTGTTGTTCAGTTCAATATTTTTTTGACAGCTGCTTGATGGACCTGCCGACGATGTCGAAATAGGAGCTTTTTTCGTGACGTACTTCCGGTTTTAAAAATAGAACGGGAAAAGCCCTGGCTGTCAACGGCCAGTCATTCTGTTGTATTCCTTTAAAAAAAAAAGGCCAAATGAAATTCCAAATATGTTATAATTGATAGGCTTGTGAACCAATGGAGTCTTTTAAATGTTGGCAACCGATGTATATGAGGTGCTCTGAGACACCATCACATTACTTACCTTTGAATTAGCTCATAGAAATGATTGTCAAACTAACTTCTAAAAAAATGTCTGCTTTGTGCATTGCATGTGACAAAGAAGTTAATGGCCATCACCATGCCATCACATGTGACAGGTGGCAGCAAGGTTGGGCGGTCAAAACCAGGGGTGGTTTTAACCGGTGGTTTTAACCGGTTAAAACCGTCCCGGTCAATACTCCCAGAGTGGTCAATACTGGTCAATTGAAATATTGAGTGGTCAGTTGAATAATTTTAGTGCTGAAAAGGCTTTGAAGTTTTGCTCTCTTTCCTGGAGGCTGATCATTTGATATAGTTTCAGCAGGTTCAGATGTTATTTCTTCAAGTGGCCTCTTAGCAATACTTCATGGCTTTTTTAGCCCTAGGCATTTTTGTCTATGACTCATCAGTCGTAAGACCTTAGCACTAACTTCAACACTTGCACTGTTTTTTTTTTTTTTTTTTGTCGTTGTTGTTATCTTCCAAAATAGTGAAGAAGTTCCAAATTGGGTTTTTTGGTTTCATTCATTTTTGACACCTTCAGTAATAGCTTGATGATAAGATCCTGTCTATATTGCATATAAATCAAAATTCACACATAATGTCAGTTTATAATACCCCTATTAGGGACATGTAATTGGTCAATTTAGCAATTAGGTCTTTGCCACACCCACTGCACTGGCATGGGTTAGTCTGTTTTGACAGCAATTTACAAATGTTGCAGATACTTTTAAATATTCAAAGACATCAGTGAATCTTCAAACATTGTTTGGTTAATAAATAAAGGTCCTTTCATAAATCCTTCAAAATCCATGATACATTCAGCTTATTCATATTCCTGTAAATCAAAATGTGAACAATCAATCTAACCTATAATGGAACTAGAAATGCGTCCATAGGACACGGATGCCCCCGCCTGAAAATGTGTCTATGTTCGTATTCATCCATAGAAAGTTTAAGTTTTGGACCATTTTTTTACCTTGGAGGTACAGATCTGGGTTTGCACGTGACACATTGTCTAATGATGGTTAACATTTCTTGAAAGTAATTTCAAAATCCATCCAGAAATAAGTAAGTTATTGAAGTTTAAGTTTCGGACCATTTTTTTTACCTTTGACCTCTAAGTATGACCTTGACCTTGGAGGTACTGATCTGGGTTTGCACGTGACACATCGTCTCATGATGGTTAACATTTCTTCAAAGTAATTTCAAAATCCATCCAGAAATAAGTAAGTTATTGACTGCGTTTAAGTTTCGGACTCTTTTTTTGACATTTGACCTCTAAGTATGACCTTGACCTTGGAGGTACGGACCTGGGTTTTGCACGTGACACGTCGTCTCATTATGGTTAACATTTCTGCAAAGTAATTTCAAAATCCATCCAGAAATAAGAAAGTTATTGACTGCGTTTAAGTTTCGGACCCCTTTTTTTGGCCTTTGACGTCTAAGTATGACCTTGACCTTGGAGGTACGGACCTGGGTTTTGCACATGACACCTCGTCTCATTATGGTTAACATTTCTGCCGAGTAATTTTAAAATCCATCAAGAAATAAGGAAGTTATTGACTGCGTTTAAGTTTCGGATGCACGGACGGACGGACGCACGGATGGACGGACAGGGGCAACGCTATATGCCCTTTCCACCATTCTTCGAATGGCGGGGGCATAAAAAAGAATAACTAGAGCTGTCAGTGAAACTGACTAGGGCCCCGGCAGCGCTATCAGAGGAGTAGGAAAATGTTGATGTTAAAAAAGACGTTGTTTTTTTTCCTTTCACCTCTAAGTATGACCTTGACCTTTGAGGTACGGACCTGGGTCTTGCGCGTGACACACTGTCACATTATGGTTAATATTTCTGCTAAGTAATATTTAAATCCATCCAGGTATAAGAAAGTTATAGATTGGACACAATGAAAAAGACGCTTTTTTGACCTTTTATCTCTAAGTATGACCTTGACCTTTGAGGTATGGCTGTGGGTCTTGCGTGTGACACTTCGTCACATTATGGTTAACATTTCTGCCAAGTAATATTTAAATCCATCCAGGAATAATAACAAAGTTATTAATTGGACACAGGAAAGACCCTTTTTTGACCTTTAACCTCTAAGTATGACCTTGACCTTTGAGGTACGGACCTGAGTCTTGCGCGCAACACTCCATCACATTATGGTTAACATTTCTGCCAAGTAATATTTAAATCCATCCAGGAATAAGAAAGTTATGGAGGATAAAAAAATTTGTGGACGGACAGACGGACAGACAGACAGACAGACAGAATGATGCCAAGTAATATTTAAATCCATCCAGGAATAATAAAAAGTTATGGAGGATAAAAAAATTTGTGGACGGACAGACGGACGGACAGAGTGATTACTATAGGGCACCCACACTTTCAGTGCGGGGCCCTAATTATAAAGATTGTTTGATTGAAAAGAATAGATCTGTCTACAGTTCAGTGAGTCAATCCAACTTCTTCATTTGACCAGTAATAATGTCTTTTGATGAAATAAAAAATACCTCAAATAATTACTTTATCAATAAGAACTATTTTGTCTTGTTCAGTGATGAAAATACAGTCTAACATTATGTATATGATGTTAGGTGGCAAGCTTTTAAGACCAGTTTAGCAACAGGACAGAGGCATATACTCCAGTGATTTAATCAACCACCAATCGACCAGTAATGACTGGTTAAAACCGGTTTTAACCACCAGCCCGGTCAATACTCATATTGACCGGATTTTTGCCAACCTTGGGTGGCAGCATTTGCTTTCTGGGACCATTTGGCAGAGCTCACTCAGACAGTGTATTTACTGCCCATCACTACTGTAAATAATAATGATAAATATGGTATATGTTTTAATCCTTATCCCACTGATCACGACATGGTCCCCGTCCATCAGGGCTTGGAGAAATGGTGCTTCCACTCAGAGCTGAAACTGACCACACATGAGTACTTGTAAAATGCTTAGAAGGACTAAGCCTACCCAGGGGAAGTGAGTGATCAGACCGTTCAGTGCACATAAGCCTTTTTGTTTTAACCCATTTAGTACCAGAAACCCCAAAACGGGTACCCTGGCAAACAGTGCAGACCGAGATCAGACGCTGCAGAACGCAGTGTCTGATCAGGGCCTCCACTGTTTGCTAAAAGTTCAGTCATTTTCCAAATACATTTTCATGAAAACACAACCTGACACACCCCTAAATTTTGAGACAAACTCCTGCTATTTATAAGAGGAAGATTCCATTTGGTACAAAAAGGGTTAATAGGGCAGCAATAATCAAAGTACCAACAGCACTGGTCCTGGGGCCAGTTGCTCAAAACTAACGATGTTGTATGTTGGCATGTGGTTAAAACTTCCATTACATAGAGGATCTTACATGAGTGTTCACGTTGTATTGAATTTATTAAAAAAGAGTTGAGGAAAAGGGATAAAATGCGAGGCTGTGCCGAGCATTTTATCCCTTTTCCCCAACGAGTTTAATAAATTCAATAATACATGTACATGAGCACAAAAGCAAGATTCTATTTATCATATGACATTTAAAACGCATTTTAGTCACGGATGTTTACAAAAATATCAATTTTCCGCCGTTAGTAAATGCGACATCGTACATGTAACATTACAGGACTTATCTAGCTAATTTGCATATTTAAATTAAATTAAAGTTTGCAGTAATATTTTCGATAATCCACTAGCTGATTATCAAAAATATTACATGGCGTTATTGCACTCTCAGACGCGATGTCATATGATAAATGCTAATATTTTTGTTGAAAAATGTGAGCAGCTTTTGCAAATGAAAAATTGCTCTCTTTCTTTCAGCAAAAATATCACTATATTATGCATCAATAAGAATAGTGTGGCTATTTTCTGTAAGTAATCGTTACGATCAATCCAAAAAATGACACTTCATTATCCCCCTTTCTCCTTACATGTACACCACAACCCATTTATAACACTATTGATTGGGTCCAAAGCAGAAACCGTGTTAGATATACAACCGTGTTATATCCAAACAAAAATGTATAGATTATATAGAAAAATGACCATTTATCTATATAATCTATACATTTTTGGAAACCATCTTGAAACTGTGTTTAATATATCCAAAACCGTGTTATAATGAGGTTGTGGTGTATTTGGAGTTGTATGTGGTATAATTAGCCTTTTTGCATATCTTGCAGATTTTGTCCTCATGTGATTTCAATGTACAGAAGAGCAGAGAAAGATAGAGCAATACTATGGCTCAGAAAGTGTCCAGTCCTATGGAATCAGCAGATTTCAGTGTTGCTGATCTGCCATCTGTTGTTGCTACAGAGATCTTAGCCCGTCTTAACTGGAATGACAAACTGAACACTGTGAAAGCTATTCCATCTTGGAAAGAGTGTCTTCGTTCAACATCGGCTTGGCCTGTAGTGTTGTACTGCAGAGAGGGTACAGACAATATTTATTTTGCTAAGGAGAGGAGAACAAATCTGCTTATTTGTATCAAACATTATGGGAGATTTATGAAAAATATACACCTTTCATTTGGGTATAAAATTGGAAGATCTGGTGTTCAGATTCTACGAACCATTTCAGACACATGTTCAAATCTGCAGTTATTCTCTGTTAGACAGGAGGCATCTCTTAGAGAGCTTTATGCAGAACTTATATGGAAAAAATTATGTACACAAGCAGTTTATTCCATTATAGAGAATTGTACGCATTTGTCAACAATAAGAATTGTGTCCCCATACATTGATTGGTCTGATGCTCGAGGTTCAAATATTGTGCTATGTTGTATAGATCAGAACAAAGCTCATAAACTCACTCATCTAGAATTAACAACAGACTCACTAATTGAACATGAAGGCTATTTGAGAGAAGTAACATCATTTACTGGACTTCAGAAGTTGGCTATAAGACGCGAGAAAATAAACAATGAGTTATTAATGTCTCTGATCCGGTGCAATTTAAAAGAAGTAACATTATATCAAGATGAAGAACTGTCTTTGGAAGACTCTCGGCAACTAGGTTGTAGTTTCTGGGATGAAGTTTTAAAGATATGTCCCGATTTTAAGGTAGATTTGGTAATGCGATATGTTTTAGTGATAAAAGATTCTTTTGCCGTTCATATGCCACTAAGATCCCTGGTTGTTGATGATCTAGTCAACATTGTCACAAAGGGAGTCATGGATTATCTAGTCACTAATTACCACAGAACACTAGAAAGCTTTACTTATACAAATTCCTACCTGGAAAATTTTGAAAGTGGAGACAACAGAATGCCAGCAGCTCTGGTTTTTATGGTGAACAAATGTGAGAAGCTGCATACACTACAATATGGTTTCCCCTTATCTAGTACAAGTCTACTGTTGATCGCAAAAGCCAGAAAGTTGAGAAAGCTTATAGTCCCAGATGTAGAAGTTTCCTATGAATTTGACTGGCCAGTTCAAGATGACTGGAGCCCTGAATTTGTAGCCTGGCTCAAACAAAGTGGAAGAAATCAGTTTGATTTAGAGGCAGCTGTCTCAGGACTGTTAGAATTTAATTGGAAACTCAGTCATGAAACATTGTTTTTTGACAGAGATAATGGCTATTTTGATAGTTTCCTGTGATACGGTTATATAGTTGAACTTCACTGGTTTGAACACAATCACAGAATTAGAAAAGGTCGGTGTTTTGTGATAACTGAACGATAATTTTTGTCGATTCTCCATAAAAACCCTATGTTGCGGATATACAGTAGAATTTCGATGGCTCGAACACCGATGGCTCGTTTACCATGGATGTGTCGAACCCATTGCGAAATCCTCTACAAAAGAAATAGTGGGGGATAATTAAGGAGATTTTAGTCTTTAATCTTGCAAATGTATGCTGTGTGTACTCATTAGAATCGCCTCGATGAGGCGATTCTAATGAGCACACACAGCATACATATTCATTATAGAACACCGAAAAGATGTCTAAAAGTATCTCGTTATGCCTCCTGACAGTAACCTTCAGTGGCTCGAACTATCCCCGTCTCAAACAGATTTTCGAGGTCCCAAAGGTGTTAGAGCCACTGCAGTTCGACTGTACATTGGGACAGCCTCGCTTCAGCTAGGTAGTTCTAATGACTACCCACAACATAGGCAGAGCTGTTTTAATGAATACAACAAAGGTTTGTATGTAGAAACACATGTAAGGTAAATTATCACCAAACCAGAGCTGCTGGCATTCGTTCCTAAGTATCAGGACAGATAGGCCAGAGAAAATAAGGCTTGACATTACATGTGAATCATCTGTGTAGCAGACAATTCACATGAAATGTTGACTGTTGAGGTTGTTTTCTCTGAAAATAAGAAAAAAAAAAGAAAATATTAGGATCAGCAGTTTAACCCATTTTGTACCGGAAACCCTAAAATAGGTAACAGGGCAAACAGTTCAGGCCCAGATCAGACACCGCAGAATACACTGTTTTCAAAAAGTTCAGCCATTTTCCAAAAAAATTTTGAAGAAAACAACTGGACACCCCCAAATTTTGAAATGGACTCCTGCTATATATAAGGTGGAAGATTCCATTTGGTACAAAAAGGGTTAATTAAGGGTTTACAGTTTTCTCCAACGCCCAACAGTAACTGGTAAGTTTCGCCATGTAAGAGTGTAATATCTTCTTGTAACAGCTGGTCACATGGTCCAATCAAATTAATTTTGTTTCAAGCTCCTACGGGATCCTGATATACAAAAGGTTCATTTCTCATTGAAGACAGTCTCTTATGAATCTGAAAAAATACCTTATATTTGATTGGACCAAGTGACTGGCTGTTACAAGAAGATATCACACTCCCATGAAACTTTACAAACTTAACCGTCGAATATGGCTAATGCTTACAGCATAAATGTTTTTATTGAAAAATAGAATTCATCATCAGATACATGCTGTTTAAAAGACTAATATTTTTCTTAGGGACTCAAACAAGTTTGCAGCAGCCCTGGTAAACAAACCACTGGTGGTCAAGCTATCAAAATTTCACTGTGGTTCTTGGTGCTCAGTGAGGCATTTACAACAAGTACTACCAATTTTTTTATGCAAAAGTAAGTTGAATAATGTATACCCTTGTAAATCCCACTTTTCACTATGTACATGTATAGCTGGCTTAAAATTTACAAGGGATTTTGCCATACAGCCTTGTTAACAAGATGAAGTTAGGCTATCATATTAAATATATCAGAAAAATTAGGTAATATCTGTAACATGGTAAATACAGAAATCACAACAAAGTCATCAGTATGTAACTGTTTTTAATATTAATTTTTAACCAATAACATATTTTTTGGTTAATTGGCAAAATAAATATACATGTACATATGGTGCAAAATGTTTCATGTAACTATGTTGAAAGGAACAAAAAAATCTATATCAACTAGACTTCAAAGCATGTTATCTAAATAACAATGATGTAATAAAGCTTCAACTTTGGAAAAAAAAACTTCTTTTATTAATTTTTTCCTTTACACGAAATTAACCCTAAAAAGCTAAGCAAAAGAGGAGCAGATGAAATTCCTTTTGTTAAATGTTTTTTTTTTTCTTTGACAGAATGTCTGGCCTCACTTTCTCTATTAATAATAAAAAAATGAAAATGGTGTCAGCTCCAGTTGTGCTTGGCTCTTTATTAACCCTTATCTTCCTCAATATTCATTTAAGCCACACCCATTTCTGTCTATCAACCAATCAAACTACTTAATGTAATTTATTGCTACAAATTCATAAATTGAATGCCAAACAGTGTAGATCTGGATCAGATGGCTCCATCTGATCTGGATCTACACTGTTTGCAAAGATAGGGGTTGTCTTGAACAGCAAGATAAGGGTTAAGGGTTACTGGGGCAACAGTGCCTAGACAAATACTTGCCACTCCACAGCACAGTTATAAGATATACTGCAGGCCGGTGGCTCATTGTCCGTTTGATCGCGGTCTTTCATGGAGAATGATCATGAACTAGTTTCTAAATTCAAGAAATATTTTCTAAGGTCTTTCAACTGAAAGTTGTGAGTCACTGGTGAAAGAATGTGCATTGAACTAGTTGACTAAAACTGTCCAGGAGTATTGACTGGGCCCTTGAACTCTGAAGAAAAAATGCAGGAAGAATCAACAGATCAGAACAAAGTAATTTTCCTAACCTTATAAGATATTTGTAGGTGTTCAAGGTGGCCAGTTAACAATTACAGTAAAACTCCTATATTATATTAATACAACTTTTGGGACTGTTCAAAATTGGTCTTTAAGACCACTTTTGAACAGTCCCAAAGGAAGTCTCTGACCATAGGACACTGTATGCAGAAATCACAAAGAAAGAACAACTGCAAATAGTCAGGTGTGCACAGTGAGGACTCATGGAAACACACCTATATATACAACGTAATTCTGACCCCCCCTTAACTCCCACTTTTATATAGTAAAACTGTGGTTTACATGGGTTTATATTATTTCTCTTATTTCTACTCAAAAACAGATTGTGGGTACTCTGTCGAACCACCTCTGTAGAAATCCACGTTTTGAGCAGAAACAAGAAAAATATCAGAATTTTCTGTATGGAAATTTTCATTTTTTGGTGGTAAAATTTCCAGTATATTTTGAATAGGCATGTTTTTGTAATGTCTGGTCTGCCTGTGCATCCATGCAGATGATTAGTCTTGCTATGCACTATAGGGATGCCAACTGACATTGTTTCTTCATGCAGACATTGAAAACTGTGTTCTAAGTGTACATGTAGCAGACTGATTTGAGTCTTTGCTGAACAAATGTGGCAAAACACACATTTTCACTTGAAGTGACTCATAAATAAACAGAACAGGCAATTTGACAAGCTGCTGTTGGACAATAAAAAATTAACAGAGAAACCCTAACTATTGACACTAGCACAAGACTTAGTGTGATTGCAATACAATTGCCTGTTCAGTTTGTACTAGTTTATTTTAGTTCGATTGTGATGAAAGCTTCAAACTTATTGAATTACTCTTGAACACTCATTCCGGGTGTTTTCACGCGCGCGTGAGGGAGAGAGGCAGTGGTTTTTAAACCACTGCTACCCATTTACACCTGGGTGGAGTGGAGCAGTTTCATTACGTGTCTTGCCCAAGGAAACACTTGATACAGGTGGTTGGATTCGTACGCACAACCTCTCGATCATAAATCGAACGCCTTAACCACTGCGCTATCGAGGCTGACTTGCATCTATATTGGCAAAGCCAAAAATGTAAAATACTTGCAATAAAGAGAAACCAAACTAAAGAGAAATGCCTGTTTGCATCTATATTGGCAAAGCCAAAAATGAAAAATATTTGCAATATAGAGAATCCATTTAAACATATAGTATTTTTCCATTACATACATGTATATGAAAACTTTTTGCAAGATTTCACTCATCCCGCATGACCAAGGGCATGCAGATTTTGGTAAGTATCATAGGTATTAGACAAAATTTTTTACTCGGTCCTCCAAAGTTTTTACTTATAATGGCAATCAGTGGAATTTTCGAGCATGGGTGGCTACTCCTACAGGTAAGAATTTGCTCTCAAGGAGTTTGCTCCACTCGAGAGTAAGTTCTTTCCTTTCAAAGTAACCCCATTTCCCACTAGATATTAAAGGGACTGCTATTAAAGGATAGAAATTACTCACCATGGAAGCAAATTCTTCCCTTTGTGAGAAGGGATTTTTCTCTTTATGAGAAGGAGCTTGTCATGAAAGGGAAGACATTTTGGAGAAAGATGATTTCATACAGATGTTTTTTTGCTATGCCACTGGTATCTGGTTGTGGTGTATACTGGTGGACAAAGAAACCCTTATCAGCCCTGTGCAGATGCACAGACTGATCTGGACATTCGCTGTCTACTTAGTGCAGGGCATTTTGTAACATTGCAACTCGTGTTTATTTTGTATACTAAAGACATAACTTATAATCTAATCCTTTCACCCATTATGATAACACACCTGTACAATTAAGTGCATTCTTTCAGATCTCCAAAATGGTTAATTTTCTTATAAAAATTTATAATAATATTCTTATACTGTACTTAAAACATAGGTTGCATGTGCTCGTTGAGGCAGTTCTAACGAGTATCCAGAACCTATGTCTTGATTTCTTTTGTTTGAATTGGGGTTTAACATCCCTGTCAACACTATTTAGGTCATTTTGGAGACATTGCTACCAATTATAAGGGACTTTCACCCAACATTGAGGTGAAAGAACATTTCAAGCCCTGCCGTACAATGAAACCAGAAGGCTCATATGCATAGGACGATCTGACTGGCACTGCTTTATCTGGGCAGGCTTAGTCTCCTAAGCGGTTTACCAGAACTTGTTTGTGGTCAGCTTCAGCTTTGCGTGGAAGCACCATGCAGCCCAATCTATTTCTCCAAGCCCCATTGAAACCTATGTCTTGAAGCTAATGCATACCATCGTAAACCCCAGTTTTCGGTATATAAAGTGGGGTGTACAGGGGTGATCATTTCATGGGCTTGTTAACATGATGACTGTGTTTCTGAAGAAGACTCTGCCATCTCTGAATTTGGAGGTGTCCATTCTTGTAAGGGGTTAAGTCAGTCATAAATACCTGCAGGATGGCAAACAGTGCCAATCCTGATGAGACCGCTTATAATGAGAAGTCTTAACTGAATCTACAGTTTTGCATAGGTATTTGTTCTGGGATGTAAGATTAACCCGCTTTGTACTGGAAACCCCCAAACAGGTAATTGGCAAATAGCGGACCCAAATCGGATGCATGCTGCAAATCACAACATCTGATCAGGCTTACACTGTTTGCAAAAGTTCAGCCATTTTCCAAATAAATTTTGAAGAAAATACAACCTGACACCCACAAACTATGAAATGGACTTGAGCTATGTATAAGGACAATTCCATTCAGTACAAAGGACAATTCCATTCAGTACAAAAAGGTTAACATATCTAATAAAAAGACATAAAAAAACTGACTGATTTACAGTACACATGTGATTAATATATAAAACAAGAGCTCCGCAAGCGGGGCATTATACGCCCGTGGCAAATTGGTATTTGGTAGACTGAAATCTGAAAACAGTATTCATTGCTTATTCATGGTGGAACTATTTTTCAAGTTTCAATGGGTGACAGCAAAATGCAAGAAGAGCATGCACAGTGCGAATCCAGAGCTAGGGCATCACAGAGCTTTCTTCCTTTTCCCTGTATTGCTGCATCCACAGCAAACAGCTTAGAACTAGAATTAATCTGATTGGCAATTTAGAACACATAAAAAAGAGCACTTATAGCATTTGCTTAGCCTTTAACCTGCTGAATATTCAATTAAGCCACACCCAAATCTGACTTTGAACCAATCAGATTACTCGATGCAGTTTATTTCTACATGTTCATTTACTGAATGTCAGTGTAGATCCTGATCAGATGACTTCTTCAGAAGCCATCTGATCTGGATCTACAATGTTTGCAAAGATAGGGCTTGTCGCCTACAGCAGGATAAAGGTTAAGACTGGTCATTGCAGTAGTAAACATACTATCAATATTATAACACATAAGGGAAGTAACAAGGGCAATTAAGCAACAACATTTCCTTAATACTCTTCAAAAATGAATATTTTTGGTACTTCTTTAAATCACCTCATGAAGGTTATTCTAACAAGTACACACAACTGTTTTTTTTTTAAAGAAATGTAAAATTATTCTTTATGCACATTTCCTTGTTACTCCTAATCTGGATCTATGTTAAAACTCACATAATGAAACACCAATTTCTGGTATGGATCCTTGTGCCACAATGGTTTGACAACTTCCAGTCATTTGAGTCAGTATGACTCCCAAATATTTAAGGGTGAGTGTTATTAAGTATTAAGGTGGCTGTTAAATAGACACTTTAGAGCGAATACCATGATTCTATCTTGCCTATTGAAGGCCTTACTCCAAGCAGCAGGTGCTGCAAAATGTTTACCAAGCTATCCAGATTATGTTATGATCTGAGTAGTATGTTTCACACACACCAGAATCCACATTTTGAATGTTAGTGAATATCAAGTCTATTATTGAGCCATGGTCGTTTGTTGGTTGTCTTACTACCTCCCAAGTTTCAGCTTGATCGGATGAAAACTGTAGGAGGAGTTATCCGGAAACGAAAATGTTTACAAAAATTTCAAAGGGGCATAACTCTGTTAATATTTGGCGGATGTTAATTCTCGAAACTTTACGCACATCTACACATCATGGTCTTACTACCTACCAAGTTTCAGCTTGATCGGATGAAAACTGTAGGAGGAGTTATATGGAAACGAAAATGTTTACAAAAATTTCAAAGGGACATAACTCTGTTAATATTTGGCGAACGTTAATTCTCGAAACTTTACGCACATCTACACATCATGGTCTTACTACCTACCAAGTTTCAGCTTGATCGGATGGAAACTGTAGGAGGAGTTATCCGGAAACGAAAATGTTTACAAAAATTTCAAAGGGGCATAACTCTGTTAATATTTGGCGGATGTTAATTCTCGAAACTTTACGCACATCTACACATCATGGTCTTACCACCTACCAAGTTTCAGCTTGATCGGATGAAAACTGTAGGAGGTGTTATCCGGAAACGAAAATGTTTACAAAAATTTCAAAGGGACATAACTCTGTTAATATTTGGCGAACGTTAATTCTCGAAACTTTACGCACATCTACACATCATGGTCTTACTACCTACCAAGTTTCAGCTTGATCGGATGAAAACTGTAGGAGGAGTTATCCGGAAACGAAAATGTTTACAAAATTTTCAAAGGGGCATAACTCTGTTAATATTTGGCGAACGTTAATACTCGAAACTTTACGCACATCTACACATCATGGTCTTACTACCTACCAAGTTTCAACTTGATCGGATGAAAACTGTAGGAGGAGTTATCCGGAAACGAAAATGTTTACAAAAATTTCAAAGGGACATAACTCTGTTAATATTTGGCGAACGTTAATTCTCGAAACTTTACGCACATCTACACATCATGGTCTTACTACCTACCAAGTTTCAGCTTGATCGGATGAAAACTGTAGGAGGAGTTATCCGGAAACGAAAATGTTTACAAAATTTTCAAAGGGGCATAACTCTGTTAATATTTGGCGAACGTTAATTCTCGAAACTTTACGCACATCTACACATCATGGTCTTACTACCTACCAAGTTTCAACTTGATCGGATGAAAACTGTAGGAGGAGTTATCCGGAAACAAAAAGTTTACGGACGGACGGACGGATGGACGGACGGACGGACAGACGCGGACCCCATAACATAATACGTCCCGTTTTTTCAAAACGGGCGTATAAAAATTACAACTGAAAGCTGCATGAATAGGAACTGCAACAATTTTATGCTTTTGGCATGCACAGCAAGCCTTTACTTTTCATTAGCCATGTCATAAGAAAACCTGGTCAAAGTATCATTAGCTTAACGAGCTTGTTAATGCTCAAAACATTAACTGTTCTTGTAAGCAAAATACCTTATACAGTGGCAGTTTTGCTGAAAAAAAAAATGTAAGCAGCTTTTGCATTTGAAAGATGCTCACATTTTTTCAGCAAAATACATGTATTAGTACATTCGCCATATAGAGTGATGAAAGTTTTAACAATTTGTAAACCAACCATATCATTAGTTTTGAACAACTCATTGAGTACTGGCCCGTTTTTAGCATCTGCGTATACAACAAAGGAGTCGCCCTCGCCCATAAGGGCTTGAAGAAATATATGGTCTGCATGATGTTTCCACGCAGAGCTGAATCCGGCCCGCACACTAGTACTGGTAAACCGCTTAGAGGATCTAAGTCTGTCCAGGTGGACCATCCATGCTAATAAACCCTATTGGTTTCATTGGGGGACAGGGCTTGAGATGTCATTTCATCTCAATGTCGGGTAAAAGTCCCACAAAATTGGAAGCAACATCTCAAAAATGACCTTTACAGTGTTGATGGGGACGTTTAACCTCAAATCAAACAAATACAACAAAGGACTTGGGTGCAGATTAGCCTGTGCATCCACAGTCTGATCTGCATCATTGTTCCCTGCTTGCTAAGTATAGTACAACACAAACTCTTTATAACTCTCTTAATTATAACACAGTTTTGGATATAACAGGGTTTCAAAATGGATTCAAAAAGTGTATACCGGTAGATTATGTAGAAAAATGACCATAAATGGTCATTTTTCTATATAATCTATTGGTATTTTTTGGGGATATAAAACAGTTGTTTAACTAACACAATTTTTGTTTTGGCCCTCAATAAAAGTGTTATTAAGAGGTTGGGATGTACCACTAGTTTCTCTATCAAAATGTTAAAGACTTCTGCTAGTCTGTAGCTGAACAGGCTGGTTTGTGTCCTACCAAAGACAGGTTTTCTCGTTAAACTACTATGAAAACGACTAAAGTTTTAAATACAATCTTCAAAGTTGTAATATGAGGAGGTCTGTCATCACTTTTATGGTTGCAAATTGCATTTTATGACCACATGTCGGCTGAGTCATGAACACAACTTGTAACTGTGAAACTGACAACATACCCAATCAAATGATTAGCTACAATACCCGGTACAATTCTAATACGCTTACTCAACTTATTATAGGGTTGACTGTCAGTCAACCCAAACATACTAATGACTAATTATTATGTTAATTGCTATTCTACACACGACTATCGCTGACAAAAACAGTGAAACCATGCAAATGGCGTTTCTACAAAATTGAGGTAATCAGGTTATTAACTCACTTGAGCTAAAGGCTCATAGGTGAGCTTACAGTATGGTAAGAATCTCCTGTCTGATGTCTGTCAAAATTTTCAAACATCTCCTCTGAAACCACTAGGACAATTAAAGAAAAGTTTCATGTATACAGTAGCACCCAGGGGATACGGGAACAAAAGTTTTTTTTACGAGATCCTCGTCAACTGACTTAAGCTGGCCCCTATGCCCATAATAAGGTAAAAACCCTTTAAAAATATTCTCCAGAACCAGTCAGGCTGATTTTCATGGAACTTGGTAGGACTTAGAATGTCTATTTTTTAAACCTGGACTGGGTCCATCAATTAGCTTAAAATGCATGAATTTAAGAGCTAAAGGATCTGTACTGTTTGTTTAAAATACAGGAAAACAGCCTCAAGTGGAATGGATACAACTTTCCGGGAGGGTGGGGGGGGACTCCTACAAAATGTCCCCTGTTTAATGGGACAAGGCTTATGGAAAAGTGAACAGAAAGTCCCGAAAGAAGTCTTCCTTTGAAAAATGGCAGAAAAATCTTCCAGGTGTTCCTATTTCCCTTAAGTTCCCACTCCATCCCCATTTTTCCAAGCCTACTCTCAGAGACCATGGATCCACCAGTGCTATCAGTTCTTTGATTTTGTAATGCCAATTAAAATTGATTTTTATCTTTTTTGCCGCATTTTTCGTAGGTAACTTTTTTATGCCCCCGGAATCTAAGAGATTCGGGGGCATATAGTTTTTGGTCTGTCCGTCTGTTTGTCCGTTTGTCTGTTTGTCCGTTTGTCCGTCTGCAAAAACTTTAACATTGGGCATAACTTTTGAATGGTAGTAGATAGAGCTTTCATATTTCACATGTGTATACCTTATCACAAGACCTTTCCAGTGGTACCATAATTTTTGATCTCGTGACCTTGAACTTGACCTTTGACCTATTTTTTTCAAAATTTTTAAAAACATTAACATTGGCGCTGTCCGGGGGCATCAGTGTTTCACAAACACATCTTGTTACTATTGACTTTTCATCAACACATCCAGCGGACAAGTTGTAGAGGAGAGGTTCCGCCAATTTCTCCAAAAAGTTTCATAACCCTAATTTATCAGGTCAGAGCAGAAATCAGATGGAGATTTCTGCAATTTCGACTTTAGAAGATTGATGATGTTTGGTTTCAGTCTCTATTATTGAAAAGAAGATTGATGATGTTTGGTTTCAGTCTCTATTATTGAAAGATTATGTTGTCTCAATGTTTTTTACCTTATCCAATAAAATAGTATTTACCTTCGCAAGTGCATCTTAATACAAAATGTCTCTAAGCACAAGTTCAGGATATTTACTGCATGCATATTTACAAGTAGCAAAATATTTAAGCTGTGTCCTGAGACAACCTGTTTTTGCCATTTGCAAAAAAACAACAACAAAGGTGTAGATCAGCCTGTATAGTTGATCAGAACCTTTGAGCCCATTTTGTACCAGAAACCTCCAAAACCTCATTGGGGCTTGAAGAAATAGATGGGCTGCACGATGCTTCCATGCAGAGCTGAAACCAACCTGCACATGAGTTTTGGTAAACCGCTTAGAGGATCTAAAACTGTCCAGACAAAGTGGTGCAAGTCGGCCTGTCCATGCTTATATCCCTATTGGTTTCATTGGGCGACAGGGCTTGAGATGTCATTTCATCTCAATGTTGGGTAAAAGTCCCACAAAATTGGAAGCAGCATCTAAAAAATGACCTCTTGTGTTGACGGGGACATTAAACCTCAAATTAAACAAACAAAACCAGAAACCCCAAAACGGGTCATTGGTAAACAGTGCAGGCCCAGGTCAAACATTCTGCAGCATCTGATCAGGGCCTGCACTATTTGCTAAAAGTTCAGTCATTTTCCAAATAAATTTTTAAGAAAACCTGTCACCCCTGAATTTTGAAATGTACTCCTGCTGTATATAAGGAGGAAGATTCCATTTTGTTCAAAAAGGGTTAAAGCATTGACACCATTAGTGGGTCAATTGTCTGACTGTAGGCTGGAAAAATGGTTCTAAATGGGTACTAAAACTTTTTCATGTAACCCTCACATTCCTGAACTGTAAACACACCATGTAGACCCTGATCAGACACTGCCTTCTGAGGCAACTGATCTGCGTCTACTCTACTGGGTATTTGCCAAACCCAACCAATGATTCCAGTCCATCATACACAGCACATTGATATCACATCAACAAGAATAAAGCATATATTTTTCTGAAAATACTCCTCTGGATTTCCTACAAATCAGTGGTAGTTAATCAGTGACTGTTAATCAGAGATGGGTGAAAACCGGAGTACCTGGGGAACTAGAAAATGTGTTTGTGAAACACTATGCCCCCAACCATATGCTTGCCACTAATAGACACATAATTAAACAAGGTTTCCCCATAGCCACAATGCCTAAGTCCGAAAAAGAGGGTAACCCCATTAAATATTTTCGGAATTTCATCAAAAGTTAATCAAGTCATCGATACCTTAGACCCAAACTGTCTACTAAATATCATGAGCCTAGCTGAAGCAGTTCGCCAGATATTTTGCTCACAAGGTTTCCCCATTGCCACAATGCATAAGTCCGAAAAGGGGCGTTACTCCATTAAATATTTTCGGAATTTCATCAAAAGTTAATCAGGTCATCTAAACATTAGACCCAAACTCTCTACTAAATATCATGAGCCTAGCTCAAGTGGTTCTTCAGATATTTTGTTCACAAAGTTTCCCCATAGCCACAATGCATAAGTCAGAAAAGGGGCGTTACTCCGTTAAATATTTCCGGAATTTCGTCAAAAGTTAATCAGGTCATCTACACCTTAGACCCAAACTGTTTACTAAATATCATGAGCCTAGCTCAAGTGGTTCTCCAGATATCTTGCTCACAAGGTTTCCCCATATCCACAATGTATAAGTCCGAAAAGGGGCGTAACTCTGCAAAGACAAGTCCGGCAAAAGAAATAAAATGTGTCCGCTTGTTTTTCATGCACATTCCATATATGAAATTTCGAGATCCAAGCTCAAACCATTCTTGAGTTTCTACAGGGTGAAAGCATAATGGACAGACGGACATGACAGAACCAATATGCCCCATTAACTTCTTCGAAGTTGGGGGCATAAAAACCACCTGACCTTCGGTTACAGAACTTGGCATCTCACATGTAGCCCAAGCAAGGCTAAAACCACAGCAGTGAAAGACCTTATCATTAAGAGTCAGCGCTCTTAACCATTAGGCCACGTAGGCCCTCACTGACGATCTGTGCTTAGTAATTCTGGGTCGATTGACAAAATATCTGCCAAAAAATACCTTCATTTTTGCAAGTCTGTGTAGATGACTGGATTGGTTTGTGTCTTACCTGGTCATATACATGTATAACCCATTGTGTACTAGTGAGCTCTTCCATTGCTATATGTTGGACAAGTCCATTTGTCATATAAGGGGTCTCAGGCCTATTTTTTCATTATTCTATTTTTGATGGAAAATTCTGTTAGCAAATAGTGCAGGCCCTGATCATGCAATGGGTTAAGGAGGAAGATTCCATTTGGTACAAAATGGGTTAAATGGTTCAGCAGTATTAAGAAAATAATGTATACCCTCACAGTACCAACTTTTCTCCTGGACGTGCAATACAAAACCAATTTTGTATGGTAAATCTCAAGGCAGGACACTCATTGATAGTGCATGCCCAGATGCCACACAGTATGATTAGGGTCATCACTGTTTGCCAAAACCACTCATTTTCTAAATAAATGAACCTGATATCCATAAATTTCGAAACTTACTTCTGCTATATTTTTAAAGACCTTTCCTTCCAGTAAAGATGTGTTAAAAATTGACATTTTTTATTTGATTGTTTATCAATTGACAACAAAGTTACTAAGAGGTCTAGAAGCTTCCCTGCAATTGTCCATGTGACCAATTGGAGCACACAATGCATCTGTACCAAATCCAGGTAACATTATTTATAGTAATGCTATTCTTGTCCTGTGACATCACTGAGGGTTGGCTGGAAAACCTGGTCCAGGCTCATGTGCTGGGACATTTGCAAACAGTGTAGACCCAGATCAGACACAGCAGAATGCATACTATAATCAGGGTTTTCAATAAGATTTTTCTTAAGAGGCCACTCACCTGTTTGAGGTGGCCAAATTCTAAAATTTCATAATACTTTAATACACAAAAGTAAGATTTGAGACGACCAGAAAATGAATTGAGGCAGTCATTTTGCCCTCCTGCGGCCTCTTAACCCTTATCCTGCTGCATGAATTAATTTAACAACACCCATTTACGATTCAACCAATCAAATTACTTGATGTAATTTATTCATTCAAATTTGCAAACTGAATCACAGTGTAGATCCTGATCAGACACTGTTTGCAAAGGTAGGGGTTGTCGTGAACAGTGCCATAAGGGTTAATGAAAATCCAGTATAATGTGTGTTTTTCAGCAGTTCAGGCATGATTGTGTGAAATGAGCAGCACTTAAAAGTTAGCTGATGTTTACAACCATAACAGTGAACAGCCATAACTGACATCATCTGAATGTGAAGTTGACCAATTAAGGCATCTGTTATTGTATGTTGCTGAATGGCAGTCACATAATAAGTTGTCCTTAAACCCATTTTGTACCAGAAACCCCAAAACGTGTTTTAAATTGGCAAACAGTGCAAGCCCAGATCAGACGCCACAGAATGTGGCGTCTGATCAGGGCCTACACTGTTTGCGATAAGTTAAGCCATTTTCCAAGTAAATTTTGAAAACACAACCTGACACCCCTTAATTTTGGAATGGACTCTGGAATATATAAGGAGGAAGATTCCATTTGGTACAAAAAGGGTTAATGGTTGTAAGAAGGCAGCCTGAAATTCTTTCATCTAAGGAAGTTACATACATACACCAAAACCTCTTTAAACACTATTGTTTGGATTCAAAGCAGAAACAGCACCTGTTAAACAATCCCGTTATATTCACAGAAAGAGTAGATTATATAGAAAAATGACCTTCTATGGACATTTATCTACTTGAGTAATAGATTTTTGGGATCCATCTTCAAACACCGTTACATGTATATCCCAAACTGTGTTGTAATCAGAGGTTAAGGTGTACATGCCTCATGCATAGCATGTTTGGGTATTTAATTAGAATCTTCTCAGCAACTCAAATCATACCAGCCTGCATCTCTGACATTCTTTTCCCACGGTAAAAAATATTATTCAGGCTCAACTCACTTGAGCATGAACTTTATCCCATTTAAAATTTTAAAACGCCAGCTGATGGCATTGAAAAATTTATGAGCACGAAAACAACCTTCTCTGTTAATCTGAGCAGGAAAATTTGGTAATTTGTTTGCATTTTAATATCCATGAGCATTACAAAATTTAATACTCTATTGAGTTGAGCATGAAAACCTCAAGCCTTTTACAGTACATTCTACTGATTATAAAGGTTTGCAGGCAATGTACAGTAAAATTCCACTATTAAGACCACCTAAAATTAAGACTAAATCTGATTTTAAAAGCTTATTGAGACAGTTTCAGTAATTCTTTCTTCTCTTTTCTATACCCAGCGTCTCCTAATGAGAGACCACCTTTGGGACTGTTCAAAAGTGGTCTTTGAGACCACATTTGAACAGTCCCAAAAGTGGTCTTAATACAGGAATTTTACCGTATTTGCTGTCAGTTTTTTCCTTTTTAATACAAAGCCTTGAATGATGAAACAGTGTTATACTGCTCAATAAATCATTCCACCATCTCATTAAAACTGCCTAGCCCAAAGGGCATAATAAACTTTTTTTCATGCTCAACTCACTTGTGTATGTACTGTGTCTTGCTAATAAATTTCAAAATACCAACAATTGCAGGCATTTTAACATTTATAAGCATGAAAAATGATGGAAATTTTCATTGAGTTTGTGTTTCATTCTTATAAACATTATTATTATCATGCTGAAATGAGCTGAGCATAAAAATGGTTTTAAAATCTCTAACCCTAACAGCGGCAATTCTAGTGACCTCTTATATATTGCTGGTACTGGGTAATGGTGTCATGTCTTACAGAAGTCTTTGACCTTCACATTTGCTCTCATAGGCATGGAAGTAACTTAGTTCTTAAAAGAGAGGAGCTAATTCTTTCCCACTTCAAACTAAAATTTGGGCAAAAAATAGGTGTATCTTTTCACCTAAAGTAGAAAGAAAATAAAACTGATTTTAAAGATTTGGCCTACAGGACAGCTTAACCCATTTTGTATGAAGAAAACCTCAAAATGGGACATTGGCAAGCAGTGCAGGCCCAGATCAGACTTCTGATTGGAGCCTTCACTGTTTGCAATGACTCAGCTATTTTTAGATTTCTGAAAAAAAAAACAACAACAAACAAACAAAACAATAACAAACAAAAACTAGAAATGTGTCCAGACGACACAGATGCCCCCGCCAAGGGCCCCGCCTCACCCCGAAAATCCATGTTGCAACAAAATTTTCAAAGTGTGTGACCTTGTCATCAGGAACATTTGTGAGAAGTTATATTGAAATTGGTGAAAAAATGTAAGCGCTAGAGCAATGACAAGTTTTAGTGACCTTGACCTTGAAAGTCGAACTCGCTCGAGGTATTGTCATAAGGAACATTTGTGTGAAGTAATATTGAAATTGGTGAAAAAATGTAAGCGCTAGAGCAATGACAAAGTTTTTCTAAAAATAGCAACAGTGACCTTGACCTTGAAAGTGGAACTTGCTACAGATATTGTCATAAAGAACATTTTTGTGAAGTTATATTGAAATCAGTGACGAAATGTAAGCGCTAGAGCGATGACAAAGTTTTCTAAAAATAGCCACAGTGACCTTGACCTTGAGGCCATGACCTTGAAAGTTAAAATTGCTCGAGCTATTTTTATAAGGAACATTTGTGTGAAGTTATATTGAAATTGGTGAAGAAATATAGGTGCTAGAGCGATGACAAAGTGTTTCTAAAAATAACCACAGTGACCTTGAACTTGCGGTCATGACCTTGAAAGACGAACTCGCTCGAAATATTGTCATAAGGAACATTTGTGTGAAGTTATATTGAAATCAGTGAAGAAATATAGACGCCAGAGCTATGTTGTGCGAGGGGATAATTAAAAAAATTTAAGTCAGTGACCTTGACCTTGAGCTCATGGCCATGGGTGGGGGTATCGCTGAATAAAATGGACAGGTATCTAATATCATACCAAATATCAACTCAATCCATCGCACGATTTGGAAAATATCAACTCTTAAAATATCTAATTAAAAATTTCTAAGTCTGTGACCTTGACCTTGAAGCCATAGGCATGAGTGGGGGTATTGCCAAATAAACATTTGGACCTGTATCTATCATCATAGCCTACATAAGCCAAATCCATAATATAGTTTGGAAAATTTGAGCTCTTCAAAATCTTTCACATTAAAATTGTCTAAGTCTGTGACCTTGACCTTGAGGTCATAGGCATGGGTGGGGGTATTGCTGAATAAAACATTGTACCTATATCTATCATCATATGAACCAAAGCCATCATAAAAGTTCAGGTTCTACCAGGTACAAATACCTTAACTGGAGTCTTTAACATGGAAAATTTCTAAGTCCATGACCTTGACCTTGAGGCCATGGGCATGGGTGGGGGTATCGCTGAATAAAACTTTGGACCTATATCTATAATCATACCATATATGAACCAATTCCATCAAATGGTTTGGAAAATATGAGTTCTAAAATGTTCAAGTCTACCTGTTACAAAAACCTTAACCTGAGTCTTTAATATTGAAAATTTCTAAGTCTGTGACCTTGACCTTGAGGTCACAGGCATGGGTGGGGGTATTGCTTAATAAAACTTTGGACCTAAATCTATCATCATACCAAAGATGAACCAGTTCCATCAAATGGTTAGGAAAATATGAGTTCTAAAAGTTCTGGCTCTACCTGTTACAAAAACTTTAACCTGAGGTTACAGGATCACGTTCGTACGTACGTACACACACACGTACAGACGGACGTACACATGTACGCACGTACGGAAAACCGAAAAACTATATGCCCCCGGCATCATATGATGCGGGGGCATAAAAACTACCAACATCCCTAATTTCCAAAATGGACTCATGCCATATATAGTGTAGTAGATTCTATTCACTTGAAAATGTTTTTTTATATCAAGAAAATTTGTATTCTGTATCATATCGTCTAGCCTTTTCCACATGAGCATTGTAAAGAATATTATTCATGTGGTAATAATGAGGGTTTTGGGCTACATTTAGTTCTGGCTTATATCCATTCAGATCCTCTTCGTCAATACCTTGATGAGATGCGTAAGCCTGGATACTAAGTCTTCCGGCAAAGTTTGGATTGAGATTCCGGGAGCTATCACACTGACTAGAACAGGGGAGATAATTCATATTGTTATTATTGCCTGCATATTCTATGGGACTTGCAGGTAGTGAGTTTTGTTGCTGCCATGGTAACTGGACTTCTGGGCTGCTGTGACAGCTTGAACTTGTGCATTGCTGAAATACAAAACAATGGATTTTACTCTTTAACCTGTAACAATAATGGAATTTATACATTAATTAAAGGAAAAAAAATCACAAATGAATTATAGAGGAAAATGGGCCTTACCATGCTGTTTTTTCAGCCAGTGATCATTAACTTTTACCATTCTCTGAATTAATTCTGCAGACATATTGAGGATTTCTCCGGAAACGAGAAGTTTGCAAAAAATTTAAAGGGGCATAACTTTATTATTGTTTGGTGGACTGTAACCTAAAAACAAATGCGCTGCATCACATCATGTCTAACTATGTATGAAGTTTCAGCTTGATCAGATGTAAACTGTAGGAGGAGTTATCTGGAAACAAAGTTTACAAAAAATTTCAAAGGGGCATAACTCTTTTTATTATTTGGTGGACCGCAACCTCAAAACACATCATGGTCTAACTATGTATGAAGTTTCAGCTTGATCGGATGTAAATTGTAGGAGGAGTTATTCGGAAACAAAAAGAAAAAATTTCAAAGGGGCATAACTCTATTACTATTTGGTGGACCGTAACCTCGAAACAATATGCCCTGCCCCATAACATGGACTAAATATGTATGAGGTTTCAGCTTGATTGGATATAAATTGTAGGAGTTATCTGGAAACGAAAAGTTTACAGACGGACGGACAAATGGATGGACGCCAGGGGTATAAGATAATATGACAGTTTTTCAAACAGAAGTATAAAAACAAGTGATCTAGTTAAATGAGCCTAAATACATGTATAAGCCAGCACATTACCAAATCTACAAGTGCAATCAATGAAGACACAGATGTGCAGACTGATCGGTCATTGCAGGTTGCATGAACCTTCTACAGCCTATGGACTACCCAGGGAAATGTGGATACTCTTGTCATACCAGTTGGCTGTCAAAGCTACAGATAGGATCTGTTGGAAGAGAATCAGGGTAATGCATTTTTGCAAGGTCAAACAAGAATGAGGGCAACATGAGTCATGTGATGTGCTTTAAAGGTATCAAAACATGTTATAAAATATATTCCCAAGTAAAACTAAATGCTTCAAACTAGGACACATAAAACTGACCACTGGACCACTGTTAACTTCAATTTAATTTTGGTCTGTTTTCATAAACTTTTCACCAAAATTTATTATTTTTGTATGTCTGGAGCTGAAATAAGACAAAGGGCAGTTAAACAAGGGTAGATGAGTGGTGGGAGAGCAAAGAGAGGCCATCTACCCCTCTATATTGAGCTAGCTCGAACACTGGCTGTGCAGACTCATGCAGATCTTATTTTTAGCTCACCAGAGCCGAAGGCTCCTGGGGAGCTTATAGGATAGGCTGTTATCCGTCGTCGTCGTCAACACTTTCAAACCACATCTCCTCTGGAGCCACGGGGCCGATTCAGCCCAAATTTCACCTATAGCATCCTTGGGAGCGGGGATTGAAAGTTTGTATTTTTAATGAAAATCGGCCCATTGGTTTGGTTGCTATGGCAACTTAGAGTTTCCATAGACTTATAATGGGGAAAATTGAAAAATGGCATTTACTGTCAAGCCATTGGAGATATTTTGACAATAGTTTTATAGAAATGTTTCTTGAGTGAACTTCTCTCAGCCATATGCTTTTATGCCAACCTGAGGGGTGCCCAGGTTGTGCCAGGACCATGCCCCACCCCCTCCACATCATAAAAGGCCATATATCACAGAAGCCATTCAGATCCCCACCCAATAACTATATATATTCTTCTTCCTTATGATAAGACACATTCAGTGACACCAACCTGGGGGTCCCCCGGAATGTGCCTGGGCCATGCCACACCCCCTCCACTTCTTAAAAGGCCCACTATCTCAGAAACCCTACAGATCCCCAGCCCTTAACTATATATATTCTTGTTCCTTATGATGAAGCACATTCATTGACACAAACCTGGGGGGTCTTCTGGGGTGCGCCGGGGCCTTGCCCCGCCCCTCCACTTCACAAAAGACCATATATCTCAGAAACCATTCAGATCCCCACCCCTAAACCCTATATATATTCGTTCCTTATGATAAGACATATTCAGTGACACCAACCTGGAGGTCCCCCCAGGATGCGCTGGGGCCATGCCCCTCCCCCTCCATTTCATGAAAGGCCATATATCTCAGAAACCTTACAGATTCCCACCCCTAAGCCATATATATTCTCGTTCCTTATGGTAAGACACACTTATTGACACCAATCTGGGGGTCTCCCGGGTTACACCAGGGCCTTGCCCAACCCCTCCACTTCACAAAAGGCCTTATACCTCAGAAATTGTTCAAAGCCTCAGCCCTAAACCATACATATTCATCTCCTTATGATATGACACGTTCAGTGACACCAGCTTGGGAGTCCCCGGGTGGTGCCAGGGCCATGCCTCACCGCTTTACTTCATTTAAAGCCATATATCTCAGAATTTGTTCAGATTCCCACCCCTAAACCATATATATTCTTGTTCCGTATGATAAGACTTATTCCATCACACCAACCCAGGGGTCTCTTTGTGCTGGGGCAATGTGCCCCGCCCCTCCATTTCATAAAACACGATATATTCCAGAAACCATTCAAATTCCCACCCACGGGCCTCCGTGGCCTAGTGGATAAGAGCGCTGACTCTTAGTCATTAGGTCTCTCATCGCCGTAGGTTCGAGCCTCGCTCGGGCCACGTGTGAGACGCCAAGTTCTGCAACGGAAGGTCAGGTGGTTTTTCTCCGGGTACTCCGGTTTTCGTCCACCTCTGTTTAACGATCGGCTCGATATGAGTGAAATAATCTTGAAAGGGCCGTAAAACCCAAACCAAAAAAAAAAAAAAAAAAAAATCCCACCCCATAATCATATGTGTTCTTGTTCCTTATTATTAGCACACCAACTTGGAGGGGTCCGCAGGGGCCAGTCCTCTCCTCTCCACTTCATAAAAGGGCCTCATATTGCAGAAAACATTCAGATTCCCACCCCTAAACCATATATATATTCTTGGTTCTTATGATAAGACTCATTTAGAGACAACAATCTTGGGCTTTCCTGGGATCGACAGGACATACCCCAACCCCTCCACTGCTTATGAGGCCTTATATTTTCCCACTGCTCAAACATATGTATTCTTGTTCCTTATGATAAGACGCATTTAGTGATACCAACGTGTGCTCCATTGGGTCCATGCCCCGTCCCCTCTACTTCATAAAAGTCCTAATGTTTCAGATGCTGAGTCCACATGGGTGCTCATTTGGATATGGGGGTTCATTTGGGAGATTTTATAATTGTTAGATTAAAATGATATCATGTTAAAATACATGGCTGCCATTGGGCAGAGCCCATCTGAGCTCTGGTGAGCATAGTGGCCCATGGGCCTCTTGTTTACTTTATCATGTGCTGGTTCAAATGTTAATTTCTAAATGTTAGTTGAGAAGATACCTAGCGTTGACATAAAATGAGTCAAAAGGCACTAGAGTGCAAAATATAGGTCATGGTCACCAGGTCAAGGTACCTGCAAAGTCAGTACATCTGTACTGCCTTTTTTTTTTTTAGGAGATCTGGAAGATCGACCTAAATTGTGTCAAAGACAAATTGTGGATCAAGGTCACCGGGTCAAGATGTCTGCCAAGTCAGAAGGTCAGGAAGATGTTTCATGCAAGGTTTGATGGTTGATTAGTCTTGTACAAAATTACAATACAAACTTTGATGGAAATGTTGAACTTCGACATACATGTAATGGTCAAAGTCACTGGAGTGCAAAATATAGGTCATGGTCACCGGGTCAAGGTGCCTGCCAAGTCAGAAGGTCAGGGAGATGTTTCATGCAAGGTTTAATGTTTGATTAGTCTTGTAGTTGATTACAATACAAACTTTGATGTAAATATCAAACTTCGACATAAATGTTAAAGGACGGCTGGACGAATGGACATACAGAAAAGTGGACACCTATCTCACACCCTGCCACAAGCAGGTGCAACAAAAACCTATTATGAGAGCAACCTCTATAAAACAGCCAAATGGTTTGGGCAATGTGAAGAAAGAAAAGCAATGTTTACCTTTTGTTCTTCATTCTCTTCTAGACTCAGCCTTGTACCAGACCTAATGAAATTAAAGAATGAGTTAGATATGCATGTACATTTGTACACACTGGTCAAAACTGTCACCAGATATTACAAATACAAGAAATAATGCCAATAAAAGCACAAAAAGTATCTTTTATTATGCATTTTGTGGGCATTTTACCATCATCTTGTAAGTTGTCAGTGCTGTAACATTTGAAGAAAAGCAGTCAAATAAACAGAACAAAAAACTAACAACGGCCTACTTTGACTTGGTATTTACTTGTCGTGAATGGTTTGTGGTCAAACGATGACATTTTACAGTAACATTCTGGCTCAGAAATGTGATCTTGCTTTCAGAATATATAATATGAATGAGCCTCATGGGGCAAGGTGACATATGTATGTGAAGCTTAAGACTAACAACCAAGGTTCACCAGGTATGAAGTAAAAATATTAAGTTCTCGAGATTTGGTACTTAAGAAAACTTTAGCAATAACATGATTGCAAAACTGGGAATCATGCTATTGCATTTTCAATTTTTCTTTTCAAATTTTGACATTTTTCTGCGAAAATAAGGCTTCACAGTACATGTGAATCATCTGCTGAGCAGACTATTCAAACAAAATGTCAAACCTTATTTTTGCTGAAAAAATGATGAAAAAAAAAAATTGATTACCACCTGCTTTAGAATTTCTGCACTGCTTGAATGGTTAATATAAATCCTGGAGGATATTTAGAGCAAGACAAACAAAGACAAATTGGTTTGGCTTGCAGTTTAAGCGGAATGCCTTTTTTCAAAGGAAGACAACTCTCTGGACTTCCTGTTCGCTTTTCTATAAACTCTATCCCAAGAAAAAAAGGTCTACTCTTAAAGGAAAGAATTTGCTCCACAGGAGTGGTCATTTTGCGGGTCATTTTGTGCCGTCTCCCAGGGAAAGAGAGAAAACAGATAAAAGAGACGGTAGAGGAGGCAAGAATTCTGCCAAAGGCTATGCCGCATCTATGGAGGGGGGGGGTGCAAAGTCACTGAACCATGAAATATAGGCCAAGGTCAAACATGGATGCTTGCATTAAACTTGTCATACCTAGATACAACTTTGTACCACTTTGTAATGAAGGTCTAATGGTTCTTGAGAAACAGACTTGAACATTAGGGTGAACGCTAGGGTGGTCACAATAATTCACGAAGTCAGTGACCCATGTAATGTAGGTCAAAGTCAAATATGGATGCTCCCATTTGAATTGTCATTCCTAAATGCAAGTCTGTATGAAGTATCATTAATGAAGCTCTAATAGCTCTTAAGAAATGGACTTGAACATTAGGGTGAACACAAGGGTGGTCGCAAATGTTGACGACTTGACAAACGTACGGTCGGAAATTTCGACTTCTATATCACACCATGCTTAACCCTTATCTTGCTGTTCACCACAACCCCTATCTTTGCAAACAGTGTAGATCCAGATCAGATAGCTTCTGAAGAAGCCATCTGATCAGGATCTACACTGTTTGGCATTAAGTTTATGAATTTGCAGCAATAAATTACATCAAGTAATCTGATTGGTTCAAAGTCAGAGATGGGTGTGGCTAAAATGAATATTCAGCAAGAGAAGGGTTAAAGCAGGCGTGACAATAAAATGAGGGACAGGGAAGAAAGTGGAAAATGAATGGATGTGTAGAAACAGAAGAAATACAACACCCGCCTAAACCCTTACCTGCAGCAAGGACAGCAGGCATTGCCAAACTGTAAGCCAATATCAGCTGGACACCCCAGTGACGAGAGATACACGTCACGTTTGCCTCACCCAACCGCCCCTGCCCAGTCAACACTATTTAACCTTCAAGCACTAAACTCATTTGCACATTATTTCATCAAACTGATGACTAGATAATCAGTTTTCCTAACCATACTTTTCCTGGACAGGCTTAGACATAGGTGGTAAACCATCATAGTGCACATTATTTCACCAGAAATTGACGACTGCCCTTCTTGAATCAGCAGAGGGACACTTCCAACCTGTTCACAGGATATCACAAACAAGTAATCTCTCACCGCCGTAGGTTCGAGCCTCGCTCTGGCCACGTGTGAGACGCCAAGTTCTGCAACGGAAGGTCAGGTGGTTTTTCTCCGGGTACTCCGGTTTTCGCCCACCTCTGATTAACGATCGGCTCGATATGAGTGAAATAATCTTGAAAGGGCCGTAAACCCAAACCAAAAAAAAAAAAAACAAGAGGGCCATGATGGCCCTGGATCGCTCACCTGATCCATAGAGTAACAAGTGGGCCCCATGAGGGCCATTATTGACCCCAGGGCTATAATGTGCATAATGTTGAGGGAGGTCTAAAAGGGTGAAGCTTCATACCAAATATCAACAAAGGCTATAATTTGAACAATCTTGGCAAAGGTCCACTAGATGGAGCTACACACCAAATATCAAAGACCTGGGCCTTGCAGTTTCAGAGAAGATGATTTTTTAAAGATATTCCCTATATAAGCCTATTTAAAACCAAATGGCCCCGGGGGCGGGGACATTTTTGGCCCCAGGGCTATAATTTAAACAATCTTGATAGAGGTCCACTAGATGAAGCTTCACACCAAATACCAAAGACCTGGGCCTTGCGGTTTCAAACAAGAAGATTTTCAAAGATTATCTCAATATAAGTCTATGTAAAACCAAAGGGCCCCGGGGCGGGATATTTGTGGCCCAGGGGCTATAATGTGAAAAATCTTGGTAAAGGTCTACTAGCTGAAGCTCCATACCAAATATCAAAGACATGGGCCTTGCAATTTTGGAGCAGAAGATTTTCAAAGATTTCCCTATGTAAGTTTATGTAAAACAAAGGGTGTAGGGGCGGGGGCATTTTTGGCCCAAGGGCTATAATTTGAACTATCTTGATAGAGGTCCACTAGATGAAATTTCACACCAAATATCAAAGACCTAGGCCTTGTGGTTTCACAAAAGAAGATTTTAAAAGATTTTCCCTATATAAGTCTATGTAAAACCAAAGGGCTCCCGAGACGGGGGCATTTTTGGCCCCAGCACTATGATTTGAACAATCTTGGAAGGGGTCCACCAGATGTAGATACATACCAATTATCAAAGTCCTGGGCCTTGCAGTTTCAGAGAAGAAGATTTTTAAAGGTTTTCCCTATATAAGCCCATGTAAAACCAAAGGGCCCCGTGGCGGGGGCATTTTTGGCCAAAGGGCTACAATTTGAACAACCTTGGTATAGGTTTACAAGATCTAGCTGCATACCAAATGACAAAGACCTGGGCCTTGTGGTTTCAGAGTAGAAGATCTTTAAAGATTTACCCTACATAAGCCCAAGTTAAACCAAAGGGCCCCGGGGCGGGGGCATTTTTGGCCCGAGGACTATAATTTCAACAATCTTGGTAGGGGTGAACTAGATGAAGCTTCATACCAAATATCAAAGACCTGGGCTTTGTGATTTCAGGGAAGAAGATTTTTAAAGATTTTCCCTATTTAAGCCCATGTAAAACCAAAGGGCCCCGGTGCGGGGGCATTTTTTGCCCCAGCACTATAATTTGAACAATCTTGGTAGGGGTCCACTAGATGAAGCTTCATACCAAATATCAAAGACCTGGGCCTTGCGGTTTCAGAGAAGCAGATTTTTAAAGATTTTCCCTATAGATGTAAGCCCATGTAAAACCAAAGGGCCCCGGGGCGGGGGCATTTTTGACCCCAGCACTAAAATTTGAACAATCTTGGTAGGGGTCCATTAGATGAAGCTTCGTACCAAATATCAAAGACCTAGGCCTTGTGGTTTCAGAGAAGAAGATTTTTTAAGATTTCGGTGAAAAAAATCTATTTTTGGCTCCAGTGACCTAGATGTGCAACGGACTGGAACCATTTGAACAACTTTGAAACGGGACAACCTAAGAATAATTCTTGTGAAGTTTGGTCAAAATCCAATCAGTGGTTTAGGAGGAGATGTCGTTTGGAGAAATTGTTTACGCACGGATGACAGACAAAAATGGATCCTAATATTAAACACAAGAGGGCCATGATGGCCCTGGATCGCTCACCTGATCCATAGTGTAACAAGTGGGCCCCAGAGAGGGCCATTATTGGCCCCAGGGCTTTAATGTGCATAATGTTGGGGGAGGTCTTAAAGGTGAAGCTTCATACCAAACATCAACAAAGGCTATAATTTGAACAATCTTGGCAAAGGTCCACTAGATGAAGCTACACATCAAATATCAAAGACCTGGGCCTAGCGGTTTCAGAGAAGAAGATTTTTAAAGATTTTCCCTATATCAGCCTATGTAAAACCAAAGGGCCCGTGGATGGGGGCATTTTTTGCCCCAGCACTATAATTTGAACAATCTTGGTAGGGGTCCACTAGATGAAGCTTCATACCAAATATCAAAGTCCTGGGCCTTGTGGTTTCAGAGAAGAAGATTTTTAAAGGTTTTCCCTATATAAGCCTATGTAAAACCAAAGGGCCCCCGGGGCGGGGGCATTTTTGGCCCCAGCACTATAATTTGAACAATCTTGGTAGGGGTCCACTAGATGAAGCTTCATACCAAATATCAAAGTCCTGGGCCTTGTGGTTTTAGAGAAGAAGATTTTTAAAGATTTTCCCTATATAAGCCAATGTAAAACCAAAGGCCCCGTGGCGGGGGCATTTTTTGTCCCAGCACTATAATTTGAACAATCTTGGTAGAGGTCCATTAGATGAAGCTTCATACCAAATATCAAAGTCCTGGGCCTTGTGGTTTCAGAGAAGAAGATTTTTAAAGATTTTCCCTATATAAGCCTATGTAAAACCAAAGGGCCCCGGGGCGGGGGCATTTTTGGCCCCAGCACTATAATTTGAACAATCTTGGTAGGGGTCCACTAGATGAAGCTTCATACCAAATATCAAAGACCTCGGCCTTGTGGTTTCAGAGAAGAAGATTTTTAAAGAGTTTCCCTATATAAGCCTATGTAAAACCAAAGGGCCCCGTGACGGGGGCATTTTTTGTCCCAACACTATAATTTGAACAATCTTGGTAGGGATCCACTAGATGAAGCTTCATACCAAATATCAAAGTCCGGGGCCTTGTGGTTTCAGAGAAGAAGATTTTTAAAGATTTTCCCTATATAAGCCTATGTAAAACCAAAGGGCCCCGGGGCGGGGGCATTTTTGGCCCCAGCACTATAATTTGAACAATCTTGGTAGGGGTCCACTAGATGAAGCTTCATACCAAATATCAAAGACCTGGGCCTTGTGGTTTCAGAGAAGAAGATTTTTAAAGATTTTCCCTATATAAGCCAATGTAAAACCAAAGGGCCCCGTGGCGGGGGCATTTTTTGTCCCAGCACTATAATTTGAACAATCTTGGTAGGGGTCCACTAGATGAAGCTTCATACCAAATATCAAAGACCTGGGCCTTGTGGTTTCAGAGAAGAAGATTTTTAAAGATTTTCCCTATATAAGCCAATGTAAAACCCAAGGGCCCCGTGGCGGGGGCATTTTTCGCCCCAGCACTAAAATTTGAACAATCTTGGTAGGGGTCCACTAGATGAAGCTTCATACCAAATATCAAAGTCCTGGGCCTTGTGGTTTCAGAGAAGAAGATTTTTAAAGATTTTCCCTATATAAGCCTATGTAAAACCAAAGGGCCCCGGGGCGGGGGCATTTTTGGCCCCACCACTATAATTTGAACAATCTTGGTAGGGGTCCACTAGATGAAGCTTCATACCAAATATCAAAGACCTGGGCTTTGTGGATTCAGAGAAGAAGATTTTTAAAGATTTTCCCTATATAAGCCTATGTAAAACCAAAGGGCCCCAGGGCGGGGGCATTTTTGGCCCCAGCACTATAATTTGAACAATCTTGGTAGGGGTCCACTAGATGAAGCTTCATACCAAATATCAAAGACCTGGGCCTTGTGGTTTCAGAGAAGAAGATTTTTTAAGTTTTTGGTGAAAAAAATGTATTTTTGGCTCCTGTGACCTAGATGTGCAACTGACCGGAACCATTTGAACAACTTTGAAAGGGGACCACCTAAGGATCATTCCTGTGAAGTTTGGTCAAAATCCGATCAGTGGTTTAGGAGGAGATGTCGTTTAAAGAAATTGTTTACGGACGGACGGATGGACGCACGGACGCACGCACAGACGACGGACAAAAAGTGATCCCAAAAGCTCACCTCGTCACTACGTGACGGTGAGCTAAAAAAAATCAAAGTGACTCTATTTCATTAGATCTACATAAGAACAATATAGTCTTCTCACCTCTAGTGGAGTTGGGAGGAAATAATCCAATGTTTTGAATTAATATTTTGCAATCCGCCCTCTTACATCATGCATTAACCCCTTTTGTACCAGAAACCCCAAAACGGGTAGTTGGCAAACAGTGCAGGCCCAGATCAGATGCCGTAGAATGCGGTGTTTGATCAGGGCCTCCACTGTTTGCTAAAAGTTCAGTCATTTTCCAAATAAATTTTGAAGAAAACACAACCTGACACCTCTTACTTTTGAAATGGATTTATGGTAGGAGGAGGAAGATTCCATTTGGTACAAAAAGGGTCAATCATGATAAAACACATTTCACCCTTATCTTGCTGAATATTCATCTAAGCCACACCCATTTCTGTCTATCAACCAATCAAATTACTTGATGTAATTTATTGCTACAAATTCATACACTGAATGCAAAACAGTGTAGATCCTGATCAGATTGCTTCTTCAGAAGCCATCTGATCTGCATCTACACTGTTTGTAAAGAAAGGGGTTGTCGTGAACAGCAAGATAAGGGTTAAAATTTAATTATTTCATAATTGTTTTGTTTGATTTGAGGTTTAACGTCCCTGTCAACACTGAAAAGGTCATTTTGGAGACATTGCTTCCAGTTTTGTGGGACTTTGACCTGACATTGAGATGAAATGACATCTCAAGCCATGCCGCCCAATGAAACCAATAGGGTTTATAAGCATGGATGGTCCGACTCGCACCGCCTTGCCTGGCACAAAGAGGATTGACACGTCGTTAAACATGAAATCATCACCACTTTGCCTGAGCAGGCTTAGATCCTCTACGCAGTTTGCCAGTACTCATGTGCAGCTCAGCATGGAAGCATCACACAGCCAATCTATTTCTTCAAGCCCCGATGGACGGGGGTTCGTAATCATTTTTCTTAATCTTAAACATTAATTGGTTTGTGTTTATGTCATTAGCAAAGAAGCCTCCGTGGTCGAGTGGTTACGCTACTCGCCTTGTAAACCAGGGGTCGCAGGTTCGATTCCGGGCTTCTCCAGACTTTCGGATGAGTCTTTAAACCGAGGTCCCGTCTCCGTATGACCTTAGCTGTTGGTGGGACGTAAAAACTGAAACACTCACTCACTCACTCATGTCATTAGCAAAACATTATGGTAATGATCCTATGTATTGGGACAGACAGGCAGAAGCAAACAGTGCAGACCCAAATCTGACTGCTCCTTAACCCTTTTTGTACCAAATGGAATCTTCCTCCTTATATATGGCAGGAGTCCATTTCAAAATTTAGGTGTGTCGGGTTGTATTTTCTTCAAAACTGATTCGGAAAAAGACGGCATGTGTTGCAAACAGTGTAGGCCCTGATCAGATGCCGCATTCTGCGGTGTCTGATCTGGGCCTGCACTGTTTTCCAACTACCCGTTTGGTGTTTCTGGTACTAAATGGGTTAATCATGATATACCCCGCAGAATGCGGCGTCTGATCAGGGACACCACTGTTTGCTAAAGGTTTAGCTATTTTCCAAATAAATTCTGATGAAAACACAACCTGACATCCCTAAATATTTGAATGAACTCCTGCTATATATAAGGAGGAAGATTCCATTTGGTACTAAAAGGGTTAATGATTTCTTAATCTTAAACATTAATTGGTATGTGTTTGTGTCAAGAATGAGTGTTTTGTCATAAGCAAAACATTACCGTAATGATCCTTAGTATAGGACAGACAGAGACATAAGCAGTCTGATCAGTGTCTACTCTGTTTGTCGTTCTGTCTGCACTCTTTGGACTCCTTGCTTGATCATGTTTGTTTGTTTGTTTGATTTGAGGTTTAACTTCCCCGTCAACACTGTAAAGGTCATTTTGGAGACGTTGCTTCCAATTTTGTGGGACTTTTACCCGACATTGAGATGAAATGACATCTCAAGCCCTGTCGCCCAATGAAACCAATAGGGTTTATTAGCATGGACGGTCTGCCTCACACAGTGATTCCTGGACAGGCTTTGATCCTCTAAGCGGTTTACCAGTACTAGTGTGCAGGCCGGATTCAGCTCTGCGTGGAAGCATCATGCAGCCCATATATTTCTTTAAGCCCGGGGGCCGTTGCTTGATCAGGTAACAAATTTGTTAAAATTTTAGGAAAATTACAGGAAGTTCTCAATTGTCCAAATTTTTATGATTTTTATGGTAGCTTTTCGTCTCGACAGAACTAATGCACTCACTGGATCTGAAGTCTTGTTATTCTTTTAGAGATTGGTAAGCAATCCTCGCAGTCGCTGTTAGGACTTCGATTTCTTTTCCTGGAACCAGATAACAAATATATGTATTCTGAGGACCTGTTATGACCAGGCCTCATACTGACCACGCTTTTCCATGCCTGAAAGGCCTGATTTTGCAGCTTCAACCCTTATCCTGCTGAACAAGACACAACTATATTACCTTTGCATACAGTGTAGATCCTAATCAGACGGCTTCTGAAGAAGCCATCTGATCAGGATCTTAACTGTTTGTAATGGGGTTTGTGAAAATATAAAGTAATTTGGTTGACTTATAGTCAGAAATAAGGGTTAAATAGTTTTTTAAACAGACTACAAAAATCTGAATCTAAAAGCCTGAAATTAAGAAAAAAATCAAGCTCTAAAAGCCTGAAATCCTGCAAATGCCTGAAAAATATGAGGCCTGTATGACGAGTAGGTAGAAGGTACACCAGGCATATTGTCCCCTATTTTCATTTCCACTATTTTCAACAAGTGCATTTGTCTGCTTTTTTCTGAAATTTGCACTACTGAGTGAAAAATAAACTGGCTCTTATGCTTGACGTGTACCTCCTCATGTACTATAATAATGCATAACTAGAATGCAGTCGATGGCACGTCATCACAAATCCCCACGCTTTCTCCACAGGGGCTTCATGTAAGTACTAATTAACAATGTATTATATTCTAATAATCATCCCCTTTGATTTGATATGCACATGACTATGTTCCAAAAAAAATTTAATTTTGACCCCCTGACCCCCACAAGTCTGACCCCTGTTTAATATGTTTAACATATTTCATTTACCATTACTTCTACAAAGTTTGGTATCAAAATCTATAACATTGACTTTGTAATTGAATCTTAATGATATTTACCTTTTGACCCCGCCCCAGGGCCCCTGAGGACGGGGACAAAAATAACTAGAAAAAGTGTCATTAGGACACAGATGCCCCCGCCAAATGCCATTCATAAACAAGAGGGCCATGATGGCCCTGGATCGCTCACCTGATCCATAGAGTAAAAAAGTGGGCCCCAGGGCGGGCCATTATTGACCCCAAGGCTATAATGTGCATAATGTTGAGGGAGGTCTAAATAGGTTAAGCTTTATACCAAATATCAACAAAGGCTATAATTTGAACAATCTTGGGGAAGGTCCACTAGATGAAGCTACACAACAAATATCAAAGACATGGGCCTTGCGGTTTCAGAGAAGATGATTTTTTTTAAATATTCCCTACATAAGCCTATGTAAAACCAAATGGCCCCATGGTGGGGGCATTTTTGGCCTCAGGGCTATAATTTAAACAATCTTGATAAAGGTCCACTAGATGAAGCTTCACACCAAATATCAAAGACCTGGGCCTTGCAGTTTCAGAGAAGAAGATTTTAAAGAATTCCCTATATAAATCCATGTAAAACTAAAGGGTCTCGGGGCGGGAGCATTTTTGGCCCCAGGGCTATAATTTGAACAATCTTGATAGAGGTCCACTAGATGAAATTTCACAACAAATAAAATTATGGTTTCACAGAAGAAGATTTTTAAAGATTTTCCCTATACAAGTCTATGTAAAACCAAAGGGCCCCCAAGGCGGGGGCATTTTTGGTCTCAGGGCTATAATTTGAAGAATGTTGGTAGAGGTCCACTAGATGAAGCTTCATACCAAAATGTCAAAGACCTGGGCCTTGTGGTTTTTAGAGAAGAAGATTTTTAAAGTTTTTCCCTATAAAAGCCTATGTAAAACATAAGGGCCCCGGGCGGAGGCATTTTTGGCCCCAGCACTACAATTTGAATAATCTTGGTAGAGGTCCACAAGATGAAGCTTCATACCAAATATCAAAGACCTGGGCCTTGCGGTTTCAGAGAAGAAGATTTTTAAAGATTGCCATATATAAGCCCATGTAAAACCAAAGGGCCCCGGGGCGGAGGCATTTTTGGCCCCAGCACTATAATTTGAACACTCTTGGTAGGGGTCCACTAGATGAAGCTTCATACCAAATAGCAAAGACCTGGGCCTTGCGGTTTCAGAGAAGAAGATTTTTAAAGAGTTTGCCTATATAAGCCCATGTAAAACCAAAGGGCCCTGGGCCGGGGGCATTTTTGGCCCCAGCACTATAATTTGATCAATCTTGGTGGGGGTCCACTAGATGTAGCTTCATACCAAATATCAAAGACCTGGGCCTTGCGGTTTTTAGAGAAGAAGATTTTTAAAGATTTTCCCTATATAAGCCTATGTAAAACCAAAGGGCCCTGGGGCGGGGGCATTTTTGGCCCCAGCACTATAATTTGAACAATCTTGGTAGGGGTCCACTAGATGAAGCTTCATACCAAATATAAAAGATCTAGGCCTTGCAGTTTCAGAGAAGAAGATTTTTAAAGATTTTCCCTATATAAGCCCATGCAAAACCAAAGGGCCCCAGAGCGGGGGCATTTTTGGGCCCAGCACAATAATTTGAACGATCTTGGTAGGGGTCCACTAGATGAAGCTTCATACCAAATATCAAAGACCTGGGCCTTGTGGTTTCAGAGGAGAAGATTTTTTGAGTTTTCGGTGAAAAAAATGTATTTTTGGCTCCTGTGACCTAGATGTGCAACTGACCGGAACCATTTGAACAACTTTGAAAGGGGACCACCTAAGGATCATTCTTGTGAAGTTTGGTCAAAATCTGATCAGTGGTTAAGAGGAGATGTTGTTTGAAGAAAAAGTTTACGCACGCACGCACACACGACGGACAAAAAGTGATCCCAAAAGCTCACCTCGTCACTACATGACAGATGAGCTAAAAATATTACAAATGTACTTCAAATCAATCATAAAATTTAGGAGTTATGGCCCGGACACAGTTTACTATATGGTACTAAGTCAAGGGCAGATAATCCATAAATCCAAAATGCAAGAGTTGTCTTCCTTGTTCATGACCCATTGTCTCAGTGTGATGAATGCACCAGTGAAGTTTCATAAATATATTCCATACGGTTTAGGAGTTATGGCCCGGACACGGTTTACTATATGGTACTAAGTCAAGGGCAGATAATCCAAAAACCAAAAATGCAAGAGTTGTCTTCCTTGTTCATGACACATCGTCTCAGTGTGATGAATGCACCTGTGAAGTTTCATGAATATATTCCATACGGTTTAGGAGTTATGGCCCGGACACAATGTCGGGACGGACGGACAAACAGATGAACAGGGATAGAACTTAATGCCCTTCAGCTATTCTCCGAATAGGCGGGGGCATAAATATGCTGTTTGCACACCCCACTCATGTAAGCAACACACACACCAAATTTGGTTGGATTCCGATTAATAGTTCAGGAGATAGCTTAACGGATGGACGGACAGATGGATGGATGTGATTATAATATCCCCTTTGCTAAAGTGTGGGGATAACTATGTGTAAAGCTACAGCAGTGTATACTTCCGTAACAAAAGGACAAACTTCAGATACAGTTCCATATTCCTAGCCTGCGTGTCCCCAGACACTGAGCTGCATCCTGAGCCTGTCAGTTACCATAAACTGGATTTTTTACAGCCTTGCGCCCAAATTCACAGTTGTCTGATTTTAAAAATAACTCTTTTCCTGCTGTTCACGACAACCCTTTTCTTTGCAAAGAAGAAGCCTTCTGATCAGGATCTACAATGTTTGTCATTCAGTTTGTGAATTCGAAAGGAAAATATTACATCATGTAATCTGATTGGCCATTGTTCAGGAATGGAAGCAGCTAATTTAAATATTCAGCAGGATAAGGGTTAAAATTAAGAGATAATTTCTTCTGAGATTAATACTGCTGGATATCCTACAAGTATGACCTTTACGGCCCCATCTGCTTCAGTGGGTTTGATCTTTGGCTTAGCCATACCAAAGGTATACATGTACTAGAAAAAGTGTCCATAGGACACAGATGCCCCGCCAAATGCCATTCATAAAAAAATTACAAATGTACTTCAAATCAATAATAAACTAGAAATGGTGTTTGTAAAACACAATGCCCCCAACCTTTGCTTGTCCCTAGATGGCAAAATATTCAACAAATATTGTTAAAGACAACAAGAATTCCGCCGAAGGCTATGTCGCACCTGTGGGGGCGCAAAGTCACCAAACCATGAAATCTAGGTCAAGGTCAAACATGGATGCCTGCATAAAAATTTCACTCCTAGTTGCAAGCATGTACCAAGTATCATCAATGAAACTCTTAAAAACAGACTCTTACATCAGGGTGAAAGTTAGGGTTGTCACACTATTTTACAAAGTCAGTGAACCATAAAATGTAGGTCAAGGTCAGAAACGGATACTTGCATTGAAGTTTCAATTCCTAAATGCAAGCTTGTACCAAATACAATTAATGAAACTCTAATAGATCTTGAGAAATGGACTCTTACATTAGGGTGAAAGTCAGGGTGGTCGCAATAATTCACAAAGTCGGTGAACCATGAAATATGGGTCAAAGTCAAATATGGATGCTTGCATTGCAGTTGCAATTCCTAGATGCAAGTTTGTACCAATTATAATTTAAAAAGCTTTAATAGTTTTCGAGAAATGGACTCTTACATTAGGGTGAAAGTCAGGGTGGTCCAGGAACCGCGCTGCGAGGCGGACCGTCCATGCTAATAAACCCTATTGGTTTCATTGGGCGACAGGGCTTGAGATGTCATTTCATAGCAATGTCGGGTAAAAGTCCCACAAAATTGGAAGCAACGTCTCCAAAATGACCTTTACAGTGTTGAAGGGGACGTTAAACCTCAAATCAAACAAACAGGGTGGTTGCAATAATTCACGAAGTCAGTGAACCATGAAATATAGGTCAAGGTCAGATATGGATGCTTGCGTTGAAGTTGCAATGCCTGGATGCAAGTTTGTACCAAGAATGATTAATGAAGCTCTAATAGTTCTCAAGATATGGACTCTCACATTAGGTTGAACATTTGGGTGGGTTGTTGTGGGGTAGGGTAGGGATATATGCATGCATGTATTTATGTATGTGTGTGTGTGCATGTGTGAGTGCATAAGTGTGCATGCATGCATATTCGTGTACATGCATGCATGCATGTGTGAGTACCTGCATGTATGCATGCAAGCATCAGTGTGTGTGTGTGTGTGCATGCATGCATGTGTGTATGTGAGTGTGCAAGCATAAATGAGTGATTGTGTATGAGCATGCATGTTTGAGTGTAAATGCATGTGTGTGTGAATGCATGCATGTGTAATTGGAGTGGGCCGGGTTGAGGTGTGTTGTCGTGGGGTGTGGTGTTGTGGGGTAGGGTGTCATGTGGTGGGGTGGGGTGGGGTGGTGTGGGGTAGGGTAGGAATATATGCATGCATGTATTTATGTATGTACAGGACAAATGGCATATCACCACCCACTATCAACTTTTCTGTTGGGGTATAATTTCTGTGTTATGTGTTTATGAAGAAAAAGACAAAAAAAATATTCCTACTCAACAAAGGATTTGTGCATGACTGCATGCATGTGTGTGGGGGGTGGGGCAGGGTGTGGTGGGGTGTTGTAGGGTTGGGCATGGTGGGGTGGGGTGTAGTGTGGTGGGGTGTAGTGTGGTGGGGTGGGTGGGTTTGAGTGGGGAAGCGTGGGGTAGGGTAGGGTAGGGATGTATGCATGCATGTATTTATGTATGTACAGGACAAATGGCATATCCCCATCCCATATCAACTTTTGTGTAGGGGTATAATCTCTGTTTATATGTGTTTATGTAGAAAAAATCACAAAAAAATAATAAACAAGAGGCCCATGGGCCACTATGCTCACCAGAGCTCAGGGGGGCACTGCCCACTGGCAGCAGTGTATTTTAATTAACCATGAAAGCCCTGCTCTCAAGGATGCTACAGATATAATTTGGACCCAATCAGCCTAGTGTCTTCAGAGGTCTGATATCACTTGAATGTGTTGTTGCAGGACAACAGATGACAATTGACAAATTCCCATCTGTGGCAACAATAGGCCTATAAGAACATTATTAAAGGAACATTTCTATGAAACTTTGACAAAATATCTTGAAAGGCATATGTCATTGTTCAATTTTGCTCGTTATAAGTCAATGGAAACTCTTAATTTGCCATAGCAAACAAACAAAAGAGCCGAATTCAGTAAACCAGAGCTCAGGTGGTTACTGCCCAATGGCAGCCATGTATTTTAACATGATATGATTTTAATCTACCAATTATAAAGCCCCCAAACAAACCTCATACCCAAAAAATGAGCACCCATGTGGACTGTATCTGAAATATTAGGTGTTTTATAAAGTAGAGGCCCAATGGAGCCCCGGTTGATGTCACTAAATGCATCTTATCAAAAGGAACAGAGACATATATGGTTTAGCGGTGGGGATATGTATGGTTCCTAAGATGTAAGGCCTTTTAAGCAGTGGCTGGATTCGGGCATGGCAGATCCCAGAAAAGTCCAAGATTGTTGTCAATGAATGTGTCTTATCATACGGACCAAGAATATATACCGTAAGGTTAAAGGGTGGGGATCTGAATGGTTTCTGACATAATTTTTATGAGGCCTTTTATGAAGTGGATGGGAGAGAAATGACCCCTGTGGAGCCCCCAAGACGGGGGTGACTGAATGTGTCTAATAACAATGAACAAGAATATGTGATTATGGGCTGGGGATTTAAATGGTTTTTGAGATATATGGCCTATTATAAAGTGGAGTCATATCATAAGGAACAAGAACATATATGGTTAAGGGGCGGGGATCTGAACGGTTTCTTAGATATATGGCTTTTAATGAAGTAAAGGGGTGGGGCATGGCCCGTGGCACCCCGGGGGATCCCCATGCTGATGTCTCTGATTGTGTCTTATCATAGGGAACAAGAATATATATGGCTTAGGGGCAGGCTCTGAATAGTTTTTAAGATATATGGTCTTTTGTGAAGTCGAGAGGTGTAGCATGGCCTGGGCGCGCCCTGGGTGACCCCCAGGTTGGTGTCACTGAATGTGTCTTATCATAAGGAATAAGAATATATATGGTTTAGGGGTGGGGATCTGAAAGGTTTCTGGAATATTTGGCCTTTTATGAAGCGGAGGGGGTTGGGCATGGCCCCGGCACATCCCGGGGAACCCACAGGTTGGTGTTACTGAATGTGACATATCATAAGGAACGGGAATATATATGGTTTAGGGGTGGGGATCTGTAAGGTTTCTGGGATATTGGGCCTTTTATGAAGTGGAGGGGATGGGGAATGGCCCCAGCGCATCCCGGGGAACCCCCAGGTTGGTGTCACTGAGTGCTTCTTATCATAAGGAACAAGAATATATATGGTTTAGGGGCGGAGATCTGAATGGATTCTGAGATAAATGGTATTTCATGAAGTGGAGGGGGTGGGGCATGTCCCCGGCACATCCCGGGGGACCCCCAGGTTGATGTCACTTGATGCATCTTGTCATAAGGAACAAGAATATATATGGTTTAGGGGTTGGGATCTGTAAGGTTTCTTAGATATAAGGCATTTTATGAAGTTGAGGGGGCGGGGTATGGCCCCGGCACAACCTAGGGGACCCCCAGGTTGACATAAAAGCATATGACTGAGAGAAGTTTACTCAAGGAACATTTCTATGAAAGTTTTGTCAAAATATCTGCAATGACTTGGCAGTAAATGCCATTTTTCAATTTTCCCCATTATAAGTCAATGGAAACTTAAGTTGCCATAGCAACAAAACTAAAAGGCCAAATTTAATAAACAAGAGGGCCCAGAGGGCCCTGGTTCGCTCACCTGAGTGTCACTGCCTCGAGGACAATCTACTTTTAGCTCTGGTGGCCATCTTGTTCATCAGCAGAGTGATTTTAGCTTACTTTGTAGGTAAAGGTCCACTGCACGAAGCTTCATACCAACTTTCAAAGACCTGGGCCTTCTGGTTACAGACAAGAAGATATTTAAAGGTTTTCACTGTAAAAGTTGTAAAACCTGTGGACCCCAAGGCTGGGCCATTTTATGCCCCAGGGCTATAATTTGAACAATCCTGGTAGCAACTAAATGAAGCTTCATACCAAATATCAAAGACCTGGGCCTTCTGGCTACAGACACAAAGATTTTTAAATGTTTTCCCTATGTAAGTCCATGCTATAATATGAACAATCTTGGTAGAGGTCCACTAGATGAAGTTTCTTACCAAATATCAAAGACCTAGGCCTTGCGGTTTCAGAGAAGAAGATTTTTAAAGATTTCCCCTACTTTAAGTCCATGTAAAATCAAAGAGCCTATGGCGAGGCATTTTTGGCCCCAGCACTATAATTTGAACAATCCACTAGATGAAGCTTCATACCAAATAGCAAAGTCCTGGGCCTTGCGGTTTCAGAGGAGAAGATTTTTAAAGGTTTTCCCTATATAAGCCCATGTAAAATCAAAGGGCCCCGGGGCGGGGCATTATTGGCCAGAGCACTATAATTTGAACAATCTTGGAAGGGGTCCACTAGATGAAGCTTCATACCAAATAGCAAAGACCTGGGCCTTGCAGTTTCAGAGAAGAAGATTTTTAAAGATTTTCCCTATATAAGCCCATGTAAAACCAAAGGGACCCAGAGTGGGGGCACATTTTGTCACAGCACTATAATTTGACCAATCTTTGTAGGGGTCCACTAGATGAAGCTTCATACCAAATATCAAAGACCTAGGCCTTGTGGTTTCAGAGAAGAAGATTTTTAAAGATTTTCCCCATATAAGCCCACATAAAACCAAAGGGCCCCGGAGCGGGGACATTTTTGGCCCCAGGGCTATAATTTGAATTATCTTGGTAGCGGTCCACTAGATGAAGCTTCATACGAAATAGCAAAGACCTGGGCCTTGCGGTTTCAGATAAGAAGATTTTTAAAGGTTTTCCCTATATAAGCCTATGTAAAATCAAAGGGCCCCGGGGCGGGGGCATTTTTGTCCAGAGCACTATAATTTGAACAATCTTGGTAGCGGTCCACTAGATGAAGCTTCATACCAAATAGCAAAGACCTGGGCCTTGCAGATTCAGAGAAGAAGATTTTTCAAGATTTTCCCTATATAAGCCCATGTAAAACCAAAGGGACCCGGGGCGGGGGCATTTTTGACCCCAGCATTATAATTTGAACAATCATTGTAGGGGTCCACTAGATGAAGCTTCATACCAAATATCAAAGACCTGGGCCTTGCGGTTTCAGAGAAAAAGATTTTTAAAAATTTTCCCTACTTTAAGTCCATGTAAAATCAAAGGGCCCTTGGCGTGGCGGGGGCATTTTTGGCCCCAGCACTATAATTTGAACAATCTTGGTAGCGGTCCACTAGATGAAGCTTCATACCAAATAGCAAAGTCCTGGGCCTTGCGGTTTCAGGAGAAGATTTTTAAAGGTTTTCCCTATATAAGCCTATGTAAAATCAAAGGGCCCCGGGCGGGGGCATTTTTGGCCCGAGCACTATAATTTGAACAATCTTCGAAGCGGTCCACTAGATGAAGCTTCATACCAAATAGCAAAGACCTGGGCCTTGCAGTTTCAGAGAAGAAGATTTTTAAAGATTTTCCCTATATAAGCCCATGTTAAACCAAAGGGGCCAAGGGTGGGGGCATTTTTGGCCCCAGCACTATGATTTGAACGATCTTTGTAGGGGTACACTAGATGAAGCTTCATACCAAATATCAAAGACCTAGGCCTTGCTGTTTCAGAGTAGAAGATTTGTAAAAATTTTCCCTATATTAAGCCCATGTAAAACCAAAGGGCCCGTGGTGGGGGCATTTTTGTCCCCAGCACTATAATTTGAACAATCTTGGTAGGGGAAATAGATGAAGCTTCCTACCAAATAGCAAAGACCTGGGCCTTGTGGTTTCAGAGAAGAAGATTTTTAAAAATTTTCCCTATATTAAGCCCATGTAAAACAAAAGGGCCAGTGGCGGGGGCATTTTTGGCCCCAGCACTATAATTTGAACAATCTTGGTAGGGGTCCACTAGATGAAGCTTCATACCAAATAGCAAAGATCTGGGCCTTGCGGTTTCAGAGAAGAAGATTTTTCAAGATTTTCCCTATATAAGCCCATGTAAAACCAAAGGGCCCCCGGGGCAGGGGCATTTTTGGTCCAAGCACTATAATTTGAACAATCTTGGTAGGAGTCCACTAGATGAAGCTACATACCAAATATCAAAGACCTGGGCCTTGCGGTTGCAGAGAAGAAGATTTTTAAAGATTTTCCCTATATAAGCCCATGTAAAACCAAAGGGCCCCCGGGGCGGGGGCATTTTTGGTCCAAGCACTATAATTTGAACAATCTTGGTAGGAGTTCACTAGATGAAGCTACATACCAAATATCAAAGACCTGGGCCTTGCGGTTGCAGAGAAGAAGATTTTTAAAGATTTTCCCTATATAAGCCCATGTAAAACCAAAGGGCCCCGGAGTCGGGGCATTTTTGACCCCAGCTCTATAATTTGAACACTCTTGGTAGGGGTCCACTAGATGAAGCTTCATACCAAATATCAAAGACCTGGGCCTTGTGGTTTCAGAGAAGAAGATTTTTTAAGTTTTCGGTGAAAAAAATCTATTTTTGGCCCCTGTGACCCAGATGTGCAATGGACCAGAACCATTTGAACAACTTCGAAAGGGGACCACCTAAGGATCATTCCTGTGAAGTTTGGTCAAAATCCGATCAGTGGTTTAGGAGGAGATGTCATTTGAAGAAATTGTTTACACACGCACACACGCACTGACGACGGACGAAAAGTGATCACAAAAGCTCACCTTCTCACTTCCTGACAGGTGAGCTAAAAACACAAAACCTGTAAAGGCAAATATGGTGAATATTTCCGTAAAGTCTAGGACCCATTGAACATATGGTTTCTGAGGAGATGATTTTTTAAGTATTTTTTTTCTATTTTTTCATTTTGGTTTCCATAGCAACCAGCAAAAATGAGCAGTAGGCCTAAAATCTAATGGCAGATAGTAGATTGCATTAGGTACACTTTCATGAAAAATTTGTCAAAATATCTGCAAAGGCTTGGCAGTTAATGCCTTTTTTCAATTTTCCCCATTATAAGTCTATGGAAACTCTAAGTTGCCATAGCAACCAAACTAATCACCTGATTTGCATTAAAAACACAAACTTTCAATCCCCCAGCCCAAGGATGCTACAGATGAAATTTGGGCTCAATCAGCCCAGTGGCTTCAGAGGAGATGTCGTTTGAAAATGTTGACGTCATAGGACAGACGACGACGGACAACTGCCTATCCTATAAGCTCCCCCAGAGCCTTCGGCTCTGGTGAGCTAAAAAAAAATGCCCATCCACCCGCCCAACCACCCACCCGGACATCGCTATTTTAAAGGACGGAATTTTTGAAAAACCTGTCCAATAAAACCGAAAATTACCATGATTACAATAATAATTCAAAGTGTGTGGCCTTGGCCCCAAGGTTATGCTAACAAACAAATCAAAGGACAATAACTTTTGAAAGGGGCATAATGTGGATGAGAAAAAAATATGTGTCAGCTAATTTTCCATGCGAATCCATATATGAAATTTCAAAACCCTAGCTTACACGGTTCTTAAGTTAATCCGGATGAAAAAAAAATACGTGTCAGCTTATTTTCCATCAGGAATGCATACCGTATTCGCCCTAATTACCGCACATGCCCCTATAAGCGCACACCAAAGCTATTTTTGAAAAGGAAATGCATAAGCACACACTTTACAGTAATCTCCCCTTGAAGCTCTCATAGTAAATCTATAAAAACTTGCCATTTTTTCTTCCAACAGTGAAGGCAATGCTTAAGTATCTTTTTCCGTCCCATTAATATATCAGTATGCATCATCTTGGAAGCTGTTGTTTTCGTATCAAGTGTGCGCTAATTAGGTAGATTTTTCACTATGATTTTATGACATGATTTTGAAAAAACTAAGCGCACAGTGCGGTAATTAGGGCGAATACGGTATATGAAATTTCAAAACCATAGCATACACGATTCTAAAGTTATGGGATGCATCACTTTTAGCATACATTACAATAGACACAAATTACCAAAATAACAAAGGGCCATAACTCAAATTTTGTCAAAAGTTAATCAGGTCATCTACTCATCACCACCAATCTTTTCATCAACTTTCAAGACTCTAGCTACAATAGTTTTTAAGATATCTTGCTGACAAGATTTTATTAAAAAAAACTTCAAAGGGCAATAACTCTTGAAAGAGGCATAATCCGGATGAGAAAAAAATACACATCAGCATATTTTCCACCAGGAATGCATATATGAAATTTCAAAACAATAGCATATACAGTTCTAAAGTTATGCTATGCATCACTTTTAGCATACATTATAATGGGCACAAATTACAAAAAAAAAAATGACAAAGGGCCATAACTCACAAAGTATTTTTTGGAATTTTGTCAAAAGTTAAGCAGGTCATCTACTCATCAACACCAATCTACGTGTATTCACCAACATTCAAGACACTAGCTATAATAGTTTTTGAGATATTTTGCAAACAAGATTTTATTCAAAAAACTTCAAAGGGCAATAACTCTTCAAAGGGGCATAATCCGGATGAGAAAAAAAATGCATGTCAGCTAATTTTCCATCAGGAATGCATATATGAAATTTCAAAACCATAGCATACACTGTTCTAAAGTTATGCTATGCATCACTTTTAGCATACCGGTATATTACAATGGGCACAAATTACCAAAAGGCAGTGGCTAGAGATACGGATCCGTATCTCTAGTCTCGGAGGCTAGAGGTACGGATCCGTATCTCTAGTCTCAGAGGCTAGGGAAACGGATCTGTATCCCTAGCATTTTCCAATAGGCCTGGCTAGAGGTACAGCTTGATAAGACTGATAATTGTTTCAAACAGAGATACCATTGCTGTTCTGACGCAATTTGCAAAGTAGCATAACTCTACTAAAGTGGAAGATGGAAAAGGTAATATGAATTCTGAAATGGAACAGGACCAATGGCAATCCTGTGTTGTATTATTGTTATTATTATTATTATTATTATTATTATAAACTTTATATGTTGTATTTTATTATCATTTTTTCGACCTGTCATGTTAGCCTATGGATGAGTCAAATATACCAAATAAAAGTTGAATTTTGAATGTCATATTACCTTTATTTTATTTTATTGCATCATATGAATTATATTTGCGTTATCCATAGTTTCCGGCCAGCACCAAACGGGAAGATACGACTAGGTCTTGCTGCAAGGAACTGATGAAACTAATTCCAAGAGTTGTTTACATGTATCTTGGCGGATTTGATTGCCCTTTTTTGTAATATTTTAAATTTTGCAAGTCACGCTACTTTGGACATCTCCTTCCTTGTGCCCAGGGCTTCCGTTGAGTGTGGGCCATGTTTGCTGATGTTGGCTCGATGGGGGGGGCCTATAAGTCTGCGGGGTGGGCGTCTCTTGCCTGATGCCTCCAGTTGACATGTCTCATGAGCTACGTCGGTCGGTGTGTGCTCGGAGGGGGATGTGCTGTGTTTGTCGTGTTTGTTTCGGTTTCAAAACTTTGGGGTTGAGACACACTGATGAAGATTAAATATCAGAAAGGCCTCTGTGTCACTATAGTTGGTATAGTTACGCCTTAATTACAGCCATTTGCCAGCCTTTTTTTTTCTTATTTCCTTTTTTTTTCTTTTCTTTTCTTTATCTTCATTCTTTTTTCTTTGTCATATTTTCTTTTCTTTATCTTTTTTCATTTAATATCATTGTTAAATTAGCCAACCCAAGAGAAAATTGGTACTTATCATTGAGCAAAGGTTCAGGAGAGCTTGCTCGAAAAAAAATTAATACCATCTACGAATTTTAATGGCTGTAAAAATGACAATTTTCAGATCAGTTGAAATATTTTGATTTTTGCTCAAAACATAGATTGTAGGTTCACGTTTGAGAACCAACAATCTATGTTTTAGAGCAAATATTAGAAAAAATGTGCACCCTGTAAACCCCAGTTTTACATGATAAATGTGGGATGCAAGGGGGTATGGTGAAGTAAGCATAGCGGACAGATCACCTTTTTCTCGTATGTTGGCTGTCATTTTTTCTAACCCTAAATGAACATAAGAGGGCCATGATGGCCCTGGATCGCTCACCTGATCCATAGAGTAACAAGTGGGCCCTGGAGAGGGCCATTATTGACTCCAGTGTTATAATGTGCATAATGTTGAGGGAGGTCTAAAAAGGTGAAGCTTCATACTAAATATCAACAAAGGCTATAATTTGAACAATCTTGGCAAAGGTCCACTAGATGAAGCAACACACCAAATATCAAAGACCTGGGCCTTGCGGTTTCAGAGAAGAAGATTTTTTTTAAAGATATCACCTACATAAGCCTACGTAAGCCGAGGCGGGGGCATTTTTGGCCTCAGGGCTATAATTTGAACAATCTTGGTAGACATCCACTAGATGAAGCTTCACACCAAATATCAAAGATCTGAGCCTTGTGGTTTCAGAGAAAAAGATTTTTAAAGATTTTCCCTATATAAGCCTATGTAAACCCAAAGGCCCCCGGGGCGGGGGCATTTCTGGCCCAAGGGCCATAATTTGAACAATCTTGGTAGAGGTCCACTAGATGAAGCTTCATACCAAATATCAAAGACCTTGGCCTTGCGGTTTCAGAGAAGAAGATTTTTAAAGTTTTCATTTTAAAAATCTATTTTAAGCTCCTGTGACCTAGATGTGCAATGGACCGGAACCATTTGAACAACTTTGAAAGGGGACCACCTAAGGATCATTCCTGTGAAGTTTGGTTAAAATCCAATCAGTGGTTTAGGAGGAGATGTCATTTGAAGAAAAAGTTTACGCACGCACACACGCACGCACGCACACACGCACGATGGACGACGGACAAAAGGTGATCCCAAAAGCTCACCTTGTCACTACGTGACAGGTGAGCTAATAAAAACAGAGACATTGATCGAATGCGCATACGTGCAGGCTGGATAGCGCCCTTGCTTTCTCGCTTTATAAAAATAATATATTTAGATCAAATACGCAATGATGCAGGATGATCACTACATTTTTGCGACAAACAAATGCGCAGATCAGATACACGCCAGCACAGGCTGGTCGTAAATTCTAGCTTCTGTCTAACAACAAGCACATTGCTAGCGAGAAGAATGTAATTGAGTCGTGTCATGAGAAAACCGCTGTTTGCATATACGAAAACAAAGACACAGATCAGCTGCTCAGTTGCTGCGCAGCTGATCAGGGCCTTTGCTTTCGCTACATGGATGATACAATCTCTCTACTTCCTAAATTCGAAATTTCAAAGCTCTAACCATCTTCCGTGGCTGTATAGCCTGCTTTGTGTCTAGCTAGGTCGGTCGGAAACCCCGAAGACAGGATTTGTCGCGACGCGGCTCGTTTCTTAGTATGCGAAAAAGTGGCAAACGCGCAGATCAGATACTCATCGGCGCAGGCTGAACAGCGCCTTAGTTTTTTAGTATTCACTCGCTGCCAAGATAGTATATATCCGAAATATAAAAAACAAACCTGAAATATATAACAACAAACTAGTAGTCTACTGTCGCATGCATTATGGAAACAACCTTGTACAAAAATGACGCTATCATTTCACTGTATCTCTAGTCTCGGAGGCTAGAGTGTATCCCTAGTCTCGGGGGCGTCAAAACAGCAATGGTATCTCTGTTTGAAACAATTATCAGTCTTATCAAAATGTACCTCTAGCCAGGCCTATTGGAAAATGCTAGGGATACAGATCCGTATCCCTAGCCTCCGAGACTAGAGATACGGATCCGTATCTTTAGCCTCCGACAGTAGAGATACGGATCCGTATCTCTGGCCACTGCCTTACCAAAATGACAAAGGGCCATAACTAACAAAGCGTTTTTCGGAATTTTGTCAAAAGTTAATCAGTCCATCTACTCATCACCACCAATATGTTCACCAACTTTCAAGGCTCTAGCTCCAATAGTTTTTGAGATATCTCGCTGACAAGATTTTATTAAAAAAATATCAAAGGGCAATAACTCTTGAAAGGGGCATAATCCGGATGAGAAAAAAAATGTGTGTCAGCTAATTTTTCATCAGGAATGCATATATGAAATTTCAAAACCATAGCATACACTGTTCTAAAGTTATGCTATGCATCACTTTTAGCATATATTACAATGGGCACAAATTACCAAAAATGACAAAGGGCCATAACTCACAAAGTGTTTTTCGGAATTTTGTCAAAAGTTAATCAGTCCATCTACTCATCACCACCAATATGTTCACCAACTTTCAAGGCTCTAGCTCCAATAGTTTTTGAGATATCTCGCTGACAAGATTTTATTAAAAAAAAAATTCAAAGGGCAATAACTCTTGAAAGGGGCATAATCCGGATGAGAAAAAAAATATGCGTCAGCTTATTTTCCATTAGGAATGCATATATGAAATTTCAAAACCATAGCATACACAGTTCTAAAGTTATGCTATGCATCACTTTTAGCATTCATTACAATGGGCACAAATTACCAAAATGACAAAAGGCCATAACTCACAAAGTATTTTTCGGAATTTTGTCAAAAGCTAATCAGTTCATCTACTCATCACCACCAATATACTCAACAACTTTCAAGGCTCTAGCTCCAATAGTGTTTGAGATATTTTGCTGACAAGATTTTATTAAAAAAAATTCAAAGGGCAATAACTCTTCAAACGGGCATAATCGGGACGAGAAAATAAAACTACGCGTCAGCTAATTTTCCATGAGGAATCCATATATGAAATTTCAAAACCATAGCATACACGGTTCTAAAGTTATGCTATGCATCACTTTTAGCATACATTACAATGGGCACAAATTACCAAAATGACAAAGGGCCATAACTAACAAAGTATTTTTCGGAATTTTGTCAAAAGTTACAACCGCGCACCCAGCAAGTTAGCAATACGTCATGTCCCGTCGGTTCATTAAAGAGCAGATACGTCAAAAAACACTGACACGCTACACCAGAATAGGTGTATCAAGAGACAAGAATGTCAAACTGACCGTAATCAATACTTAACATCACCATCCAATACCGGTTAACCCACAGGAGAGGGCGGAGCTAAGCGATTGTCAAAAATCTACTGCATGACGCCACGGGTCATGTAAAAAATCAATCACCAATTAGCGTATATGATTTCAGTAGAGAATGTTCGCTGTGAGAGGCTTGGCAAGCAATGGAGACTCAGATCAGGTGCCACAAAACGCACCGTCTGATCGGGGTCTACACTGTTTATAAAGAAAGTGGAATTTAGGGCTTGAACGAAAGTTTGGATCTCAGTCCGGGACTATTTTCCCAGCCTACAAGGGCCTCCGTGGCCTAGTGGTTAAGAGCGCTGACTCTGGATCATTTGGTCTCTCACCGCTGTGGTTCGAGCCTCGCTCGGGTCACATGTGAGACGCCATGTTCTGCAACGGAAGGTCAGGTGATTTTTCTCCGGGTACTCCGGTTTTCGCCCACCTTTTATTAACGATCGGCTCGATATGAGTGAAATAATCTTGAAAGGGCCGTAAAACCAAAAAAAAAAAAAAAAAATTCCCAGCCTACACTCGGTGGCAGTCGGGAAAGCTTCCCCTTTCCGCTGGTCGCCTTTGTCGTCCGCTCGCGACTGCCGACGACTGTCCGGTCTGATTACATACATGTGCATACCTTTATCTATAATGGTTGAGTTTAGTCCTTTGCATCTCGCCTTGATTTAGTGCTTATCATACAACAGCTTGTTGAGAACTGATATATAATTACTATTGGTAGGGTGACAATGGGCCAAAAAGTCCACTATTTCTGGTAGTAACCCATACCCCCCCGTATAACAAAACATGTCATATACCAAAATGTTTGTCAGGATCCGTAGTATCTGAAACTGCCGGCATAAATTGGCATAAATGATGGCGAGCTGAGAAATCCAAGATGGCGTCCAAGATGGCCGCCATAGCTGTAAATTCCAGTTTTTGGTAAAATATGAATATAAATACCACAAATCATCTTACAAACTTATTTTAATTAATTTTTTTTGGTGTAGAAAGAAGATTTGTGCTAGTATATAGATCAAATTTTTAGATTTGACTTTAAAACGGGTGAAAAAAAATGATATTTTATTGTTTTTGTGTCTAGTTTCCAAGGTGGTACATAAAAGCAATTCTGATATTTCAAAATTGAAACAGTTTTTACATATCTATTGTTTTATTTTAACTAAGACACTATTCTAAAATACATTTAACACCATTCTAAAATACATTTATGGTTGGTTATGACTTTTTTACCATCATTTAAGCCCCAGGATTACCCCACCCACTCAGTTTACCTGTAAAATTCATTCACATAATATTGCCACAAATCATCTTTCAAACTTATTTTAATTTATTTTTCTGGTATAGAAAGACGATTTATGCTAGAATATTGATCAACATCTTAGGTTTGACTTGAAAACCGGGGAAATAAAAGACATTTCATCATTTTTGTATCTAGTTTCATCGATGGTACATAAGGCGATGCTGATGTTTCAAAATTTTTAACAGTTTTTATTTATCTATTGATTTATTTTAACTAAGACACTATTCTAAAATACATTTAACACTATTCCCAAGTACATTTATGGTTTGTTATGACTTTTTTACCATCAATTTAGCCCCAGAATTACCCCACCCACTCAGTTTACCAGTAGAATTCAGTCACATAATACTCACACTCAAGGGATTTGAAGGTGAGGATTTCATTTTAGACCACAAGTGGAAGAGAGCATTGAAACTAATGCTTAGTTCTGTTTTCATACTTTAGTATATGATCAGCCATTAGGATACACCACCTCTTTATAACACTGTTTTCGGGATCTGAACATTAACGTCTTAATTAAGCCGTGCTACATCCAAACAAAATAGCAAAATAGTGTTTATCAAATTGATCTAAAATGACTTTTATTGTCATTTTTGCTGTGTAACTGGCTAGGTTTTGGGGGTTATGAAGTGCTATATCCAAAACTGTGTTATGAAAACGTGTTATAAAGAGGATATGCTATACAATTAGGTTATATTTTGTTTGATTTGAGGTACAACATCCCCGTCAACACTGTATCAGTCATTTTACATTTTGGAGACATTGCTTCCAATTTTTTGTGGGACTTTCCCCGACATTGAGATGAAATGACTTCTCAAACCCCGCCACACATTTAATTTATATGTAAGGATGGTCCAGCTCGCACCACTTTTCCTGGGCATGCTTATAATCTCTAAGCGGTTTACTCTGTATACCCTAGGTCTACTGGGCTAGGCAAATTAATCTTAGATTGTATAGCTCCCTATCAAATTGGTAGCTGATATGCACACCAGGTCCTGTGGACTAAAAAGAAATTGCTGCTGCTTTAACTAGCCCTGAGACAAATATTTGACTCAGTCCCAAGATCTGAAATATCTTGAAGCTGGAAGTTTGGTTGAGGCAGAACATGAATTGCCTGTACTGTGTAAAGAAGGGCAGGTATCACAACCCATAAGGCAATACAGACAGCATAATTGCACTTTCATCTGGCTCTAGTTTCCTGAAAACAGTCCGAACTGGAATATACCTGGTGCAGTCAGCATGAATACCTTTTCTACCTGTCATCAGCATAAAGCAGGTTAAAGTGATGCACAAGTAGAAAGAAAACTTCGGTATCAGAACTGACAACAAGGGCTGCGTTAACTCCAAGAGAACCTGCAACTGCTAGTTGCAAATCATTCTACTATCAGCTTCTTCACGGTTGGAATAATGAACAGAAACAACACCAGCGGAAACTTCAGAGCCTTGTTCTTAAGTCAACCTGCACCAACAACAGTAGCATTCTTCTTAAGAAGCTCATGGCAGTTTTCATTAAGGTACCTAGTGTAAAGTATTGTCAGTTCATTCTTGCTTTTACTGTTTGAAAGTATCTATCAGTCACCAGTTACTATATTTTTCCTCGTATACACAGGCGCGGGTGAAGAAACATTCTTTCCACACTTTTGTTGGGTCTGTGATTTGAGACTGTTTGCCTCATTCCTGTCAAAACCGAAGTGAATGGTAGCTACGCAAATAATGGTAAGCAGACTGTAAGACCAAAACATAGCAGTCATCTGTTGATATGTCAGTTTGAGACATGATGAATGCTGCAACATTTTAAGTACAGACATCCCGTCGAAAAACTATACAACCAGCACGTCTTTCTAGTTTTTTAAGGAAATCCGACTTATTGGTAGACATCATACATTCCTCATCTGTAAACAAACTCGCGTGATCATGCGCATTTTTGAAAGACAAGACCTTGAATGAATGAATTGATGTATAGAAAGGATATATCTCTTCACAAGTGGCAGTCAGTTCCTCAGACTGGTTTCCCCAGGCACCTGTATCATTGACCTGATATCACTCATAGTCAGGAGTTTTGACCCAGACAAAGGCTCATAAGATTGTTTTCTTTGGACTGCCTAACAAGCTATGGGTATGAGCCTTTCCTGCATGAATGACTCAAATGGAAACCCATTTTATGGTAACTTATCGAACTTCTCTATCTCTTGAGGAACTTCATCTCCAGTAGCTATATCGTCCAAATGTCTTTGGCCCCCGCCCATCGGGCTTGAACAAACAGATGGGCTGCATGATGCTTCCACGCAGAGCTGAAACCAACCGCACATGAGTATTGGTAAACCCCTTAGAGGATCTAAGCCTGTCTGGGCAAAGCGGTGCGAGTCGGACCATCCATGCTTATAAGCTGTATTGGTTTCATTGGGCGACAGGGCTTGAGATGTCATTTCATCTCAATGTCGGGTAAAAGTCCCACAAAATTGGAAGCAACGTTTCCAAAATGACCAATGCAGTGTTGATGGGTACGTTAAACTTCAAATAAAACAATAAACAAACAAAATTGTCCAAATGTCAGGGAAAATGGTTCAATAAATTTTAAACTGTCATTGTGAAATAAATCCAGCATCTTGTTAATGGGCTTATTATAAGCCTGTGTATTGGTATGGTGTTTGAAGAGCTTGCAACTATGCATGGCATACTTAGCAGTAATGGGTCATGTTAAAAACCATCTTATAAGGGCTTGTTCATAACTGGGTGATTCCAATAATATAACTGGATAGACAGTTTGCCATTTTGTGGGACAGTAACTGTCCTTTTTGCTTTCCTCTGTTGTTGTTTCCATTAAGTTCTAGTTACTTCATGTTTGTGATTCTTTCCCTTTAGAGTCATTGATGGGAGGTGTAAATTAATTGTATCGATTCTAGATCATTGCTTTACTTCTATTTTGAGAACAAATCTCTGAAAGTATGCAGTGAGGTTGTTGCTGCTCAGCATTAACTCGATTACAACTATGAAGAAGCTGATAGTAGAATGATTTTGCACCTGCAGTTTGCAGGTTCTCTGGGAGATAACACAGCTGTTCTGGTCAGTCCATATACCCATGTTTTCGATCTACTTCTGCTTCATTTTAGCCAGCTTAATGTTGATAACATATTCTTCAAGACAGGCAGGAAGTGTATTCATGCTGACTGCACCATGTATTCCAGTTCACAATGTTTTCAGGAAGCTAGAGCCAGATGAAAGGGCAATTATGCTGTCTGTATTGCCTAACAGGTTGTGAAACCTGCTCTTCTTTACTTAGTATAGGCAAGAAAAATGCGTAAACCAGACTTCAAGCTTCAAGAGATTTCAGATCTTGGTATTGAGTCAAATGGCTCAGGGCCAGTTAAGGCAGCAGCAATTTTTCTGTAGGTTTGCCATTCAGCCAAACACATTAGACAACAATGGTGCTCCAAAAATCCAGAGTTAGACCTAGTCATCTACCACCAACTAATAGTTTTTTTGCTCCATTTGTACAGGTTTACATATCAGCTACTGATTTGATGGGGAGCTATAAAATCTAAGATTAATTTGTCTTGCCCTATAGACCTAGGGCATATGGTTGATCCTGAGACTGGGTTATTTATTCCACAGGTCATAAGACAGACACAAGCAGCCCCCAGCTATTAACTGATATGGTTATAAATAGCCTGATCAGTGTAGTGATGACTGCATTTGCTCATAGAGAGTACAACAATGTACTCTTTAAACCTTATTGGTTTCATTGGGTGACAGGGCTTGAGATGTCATTTCGTTTCAATGTCGGGTAAAAGTCCCACAAAATTGGAAGCAACGTCTCCAAAATGACCTTTACAGTGTTGACGGGGACGTTAAACCTCAAATCAAATAAACAAAACAATACTACCTCATGTTTACACCGAGGACTATGACATTTGAAAAACATGTACTTGTAGTCTCATTTGGCCTATTAGTACAGCACAATCATTTTATAACACATTTTATATAACACTGTTCAAAGTCCAAACCCCTAACTAATTGCATGGAAAAAATGACAAAAAAAAAACATGTAAAGGAAGTTATTTTACGCTATTCTACCTTTTTGTTTGGATATAACACTGTTTAACTAAGAGGTTTATGCTTGGATTAAGAACAAAGTATTATAAAGAGGTGGTGTTTCCAAATGGCTAAATACATATAATATAACATTACAAAAACACACATAATTCAAATCCAATGGAAGATTTTACTACCGTCACCCCATCACCCCCCCCCACACACACACACACACACACACAAAAATTCAGATAAAAATGAAATTGTTCTTATTTCTCTTCAAAACATAGATGGCGGGGACTCGTTAGAACGCTCTCAACGTGACAATGCTGTCAAACACCCACAAGATATGTCCTTAAGCATAAATTAGAAAAAAATGCTTACCCCTGAAAACCCTAGTTTTTCTATATAAAAGTGAGATTCAAGGGGGTCAAAAACATATGGGCATGTTTTCGTGACAATATGAAAACAGAACTAAGAATTATTGTGAATGTCCTCTACTACTTAATTGTCTGAAATGAAGCAGATGCCTACAAATCCCTTGTGTGTCAGCATTTATGTGAATGAATTTTACAGGTAAACTGAGTGGGTGGGGTAATCCTGGGGCTAAATTGATGGTAAAAAAGCCATAACCAACCATAAATGTATTTTAGAACAGTGTTAAATGTATTTTAGAATAGTGTCTTAGTTAAAATAAAACAATTTATATGTAAAAACTGTTTAAATTTTGAAACATCAGAATTGCTTTTATGAATCACCTATCAAACTAGACACGAAAACAATAATATATCATTTTTTTCACCGGTTTTTAAGTCAAATCTAAAACGTTATTCTATATTCTAGCACAAATCTTCTTTCTACTCCAGAAAAATAAATTATAATAAGTTTGTAAGATGATTTGTGGTATTTATAATCATATTTTAAGAAAAGCTGGAATTTACAGCTATGGCGGCCATCTTGGACGCCATCTTGGATTTCTCAGCTCGCCATCATTTATGCCAATTTATGCCGGCAGTTTCAGATACTACTGATCCTGACGAACATTTTGGTATATGACTTGTCTTGTTATACGGGGGGGTATGGGTTCCCATTTTTTTGGTCCAGATTGTCACCCTACCATATTGCCTAATATTTCAAACCTCCATGAAAGAATTAACCCTTTGTCCTACATTTTGCTTTCACAAAACAACTTCTTTATACACAATGTATTTTTGACACGAATCCTTGTAATTTACCCTCCCTGTGCAATTCCAATGCATACAGAAATGGTCGGCCCCCGCCCATAGGGGCTTGAAGATAAAGATGGGCTGCACGAGGCTACCACGCAAACTACACGAGTACTGGTAAAGCGCTTAGAGGATCTAAGCCTGCCCATACAAAGCGATGCGAGGCAGCCCGCCCATACTTATAAACCCTATTGGTTTCATTGGGTGACAGGGCTTGAGATGTCATTTCATCTCAATGACGGGTAAAAGTCCCACAAAATTGGAAGCAACGTCTCCAAAATGACCTATACAGTGTTGAAGGTGACGTTAAACCTCAAATCAAACAAACAAACAGAAATGGGCACAACAGGAGGCTCAGTTATAAAGTGGCTTTAGTGTATATTTAACCCATAACAACTCCTACTTTTGCAAACAGAGATGAGGTCCTACACTGTTTGCCATGCAGCTTGTGAATAATGTTAAGAAATTTTCATGTTTGACAGTCGGCAATTGCTGAGGCTAAATATATATATTCAGCAGGATAAGGGTTAAGACTTATTGGTTTTTCTGGGTTTCTTTTTCCCGCCCATTTTTTTGTCCAGTTGTGAGGAAGGTTTCAAAATTTAAAAGGGTGGGCCCATAAAATCACGAAATAACACGCAAAAATCCGCCCAAATATTTTACTAATCGTCGAGCAATTAAGTAAAAAATATATTTTTTTCAGACTTTCAGTGGAATGCATACACCTTCAGGGGAGGCAACTCTTTCAAGCGTATTTTAGTCTCCCATGTCGATGAGGGTCAACTCTAAACGAAAGAATTTGCTCCTAAGGAGCAAATTCTTTCCTTTAAGAGTAGACCCCTTTTTCGTGGGACAAAGCTTATAGAAAAAGCAAACAGGAAGTTCCGAAAGTTGCCCCCTTTTGAAAAATGTGGAAAATCTGCCAAGTCATTCCCATCAGATTTCATGTGACCAATAACGGACTTTAATTGACCAATAGTTCTGCTTTTCTGTTAGATTGTTTGTTTACATGATTTGAGGTTAAACATCCCCATTAACATTATTTAGGTCATTTTGGAGACATTACTTCCAGTTTTGTGTGAAATTTTTACCCGACGTTTAGATAAAATGACATTTCAATCCCTGCCGCCCAGTTAAACCGATATGGTTTATATGCTCGGATGGTCCGACTCGCCAGGGCAGGCTTTGGGAGTTTATGGCTAAAGTTAACAGACATCTGAAGCGTTGCATGTCCGACTCGCCAGGGCAGGCTTTGGGAGTTTATGGCTAAAGTTTACAGACATCTGAAGCGCCAGTATTATAGGCTGTTGTGTCAGGCAGCACCATGAACATGTGTCGCGTAAGGATCCGAAAGACTTTGGGGCTTGAACCATATGTAATTCGGGTCATTTCTCCGGCCAGTCGCAATGGCGAACTTCCACATAAAAAATGTTTATTTTCGAATCAATTTTTAAAATTCAAACTAATGCATCTGATAAAATAAAGTTCAGTTATGATAAGTTTGGTTATTCTATTTTTAAAGTTTAATAACCAAAAATTGATTTATTTGCCAGTTTAACGCATTTTGTTATTTGTTGATGGTATGGATAATAGTGTTAAATAGGGAATCGCAATATCGACGATTCTGTATTTTTTTTTTTTTTTTAAATCAAAATATAGGTAATGAGCGCTTTCTTTAATTATACCCCGACATTTTCTCAACAATCAAATTACCGATAATCCAAGTGTGTGTACAAAAATCCGGGAAGCAAAACATTCAATAAGTGTTAATCAGCGACATGCTTGATTTGTCACAGCACACCCGAGTGTCGCAAGATGGACCTGTCATTTTTTTTCCGCAGTCGCGATAGGCAATACCCACCAGCCTACAGACCTGAGACTGTTAAATCCTTTGATCAATTGAGCACTCGCTGTCATTTACAAAGACGAACGCGACAGGAGAAAAAATACTGGCCACGACTGGAAACTTTACGCAAAATCTGGCGTAAAAAAATGCCCATAGGGGCTTGAAGAAATATATGGGCTGCACGATGCTTCCACGCAGAGCTGAATCCGGCCCGCACACTAGTACTGGTAAACGGCTTTGAGGATCTAAGTCTGTCCAGGAACCGCGGTGCGAGGCGGACCGTCCATGCTAATAAACCCTATTGGTTTCATTGGGCGACAGGGCTTGAGATGTCATTTCATCTCAATGTCGGGTAAAAGTCCCACAAAATCGAAAGCAACGTCTCCAAAATGACCTTTACAGTATTGACGGGGACGTTAAACCTCAAATCAAACAAACAAAATTACAAAAGCATATGTGTCAAAGTTTGACCTAGGCACAAAGAAGGTCAAGGTCAACCCAGGGTCACCATTTTAGCAATTTATGATGGGCCTACGTCCCAGATGCTATTTATCAAGTTTCGTGGAAATCTGCCCAGTGGTTCTGGAGAAAACTATTTTTGAAGGGTTTTTACCATATATGGCTTGGCGGCCATTTTGGTCATGTGACCTGGACCCCATGAGCAAATTTTGGTTTCCCCTATCCCATAGAGGCTCGAGGCTCCATATGAAATTTGACTTCAATCGGCCCAATTAATGGTTTCCGAGGTTCAAAGCAGTTAGAAAATTTTCACATTTTTCGCCTCAACGAGGCTATACTAAATGGAATGTAATATTTCGCAAGTTCATTGGTTAGATCTCATTGATATCTATCAGTATGCCAAAAATTGTTTAAATATTCCAAGCAGTTTAGTCACTATCACCAATTTTCACAAACGGGTTACGGACAGACAGACAGTGAGTGAGTTTTATTTTTACGTCCCACCAACAGCTAAGGTCATACGGAGACGGGACCTCGGTTTAAAGACACATCCGAAAGTCTGGAGAAGCCCGGGATCGATCCTGCGATCCCTGTTTTACAAGGCGAGTAGCGTAACTGCTGCACCACGAAGGCTTCTGGACAGACAGACAGACTGACAGAATGACATGGTGATTTTAGGGCACTCTTAGAAAATCAACCGACTTCAGTCGGTCACTTATTCTGCGGGTTGTGCAATAATGCATACTCCTGAAAACCCCAGTTTTACTATATTATAGGTGGAGTTTAAGGGGGTAAACATAATACAGGTGTGTTATATAAAGATTAAGAAGCTTTATTTAATGTTGCATATCCAAAACAAATAACGTAAGCTCTGGAGAGCTTTTTTATTGCGACACATTATACAAACTACCGGTACACCACTGAAGTTTCAACCTCAGACTGTTAATCCATGCACCAGCAGGAAGCCTGTAGTTTAACTGTCTGCCTTTTATGTAACATATTTTACGATCGTAACGGGCTTTTACTACATCAAGCAAATGAACATAATAGCCACAAGACATGTTGAGCTTACATGGTCAGTTGCCCATTTGTTTTAAACGGCCGCTGTGCATTCACCGAGTTACATGTTGCTAATCGGGGTCAAGGGAAGTTTCTGACCCTGGGTTGTTGAACTAACTGAGCCCCGCAAGACCCTTGATTTCAGAAACCGTGCTGACAATCAGCAAGAATGCTCCCAAAGGCTAGGTGCTTGTTGATGTTGCTAAAGTTCTATTATATGCTCCAGGGTTTTGCAAAAGATGCATGCCAGCGACACTTGTCTTTCACTTGCTGCGCCATATTTTTCCCCTTTTTGATAGACCGGGGTAACATTTGCTTGCCGCCAGTCATCTGGCACAGTGTCCTGGGCAAGTTATGTATTGAAGATAAAAGGCCAGCACATGTGAAATTTCAGCACCACATTCCTTAAGCACCCTGCCACTCAGGTCATCCGGCCCAGATGCCTTATGTATCTTGAGCTTTAAACAGGGATTTTATTTGGGACATCGGCCACAGTCCTTAAAAATTTATGATTGTCTGAAAGAGTTCAGGCCAGTCAGGACAAAATGTCCTGAAATAATTTTGGACTCTTCTGTACATTAATATTCTTGTCAGGATCAATATTGTTAAATAAGTGGTAACATTGACTATTTTAGTATAAGAAAATTTCATTTTTTTTTCAAACTTGTCCAAATGAAATTCAGTATGTCCGATAAATGATGCAGCTGTCGGAACAGTTTGTCTGAACTGCATTTTGAGCAAGCAGAATCCCAAGCTTACCTAACAGTTTAGCGATCCCATTTTGGGTCATCTGTTATGTCCCCTAACAATTCAAAAAGCAATTATATTTTCTGATTCACTTTCTGTGCTTAAGGCTTTAGACCATTCATCATCTAAAAATCCTCAAATTCAAAAATTGATCGAAAAACATCATGAAATTTCTAAAACACACCAAATCTTGTTTTGTTGGCTTCCGAGCCATATTGGCATTGTCGGCAATGAATATGCTGACAAGAAAGCAAAGGAATCGCTCAATCTTGATCCATCTGTTTTTAAAATTCCTTTTAATAATTTTAAACCATTTATCAATAGATACATCTTGTCGGAATGGCAAGGCGAATGGGACCGCGCAATAAATAACAAACTCCATGCCATTAAACCTGTCGTTAGTACAAAATGCTCTCCTCCACAGTTTTCCAGAAAAGAGGATGTAGTATTAACACGACTGCGCATCGGCCATACTAGAGTTACTCATTCTTATATTTTTAATGGTGATGATCAGCCTTCTTGTGTAGGTTGTGATCAGCCATTCACTGTGAAACATATCTTAATTGACTGTGTTGACTTTTCACCCTCACGTATTTTATATTTCAAAGCTGACACTTTGCAACAACTGTTTCGAGATGTACCTGTTGATAACATTATTTTATTCTTAAAAAAAATTGGTCTTTTTCATAAGATTTAACTGTTTCAGGTTTTTATACATTATCATTCTGACTTGTTACTTTTAATATCATCATAATTATTCATGCCGTTTAACCGTTAACCGACTGACGCTTATGACCCACCAGGAGGGTTGACGCGTCGTTAAACACGAAATCATCATCATCATGTTATGTCCCCTATTGAGAGGAACTGACTATTACCTTTGGACGGTAGCTCATCATCAGTTTCACGTGTAAACGCATATTGAAATTGCGAGAATCTGTTTTTAGAATTCTGTTTTCCCTTAACTAAGTGATCCCACATGCTACTGGGAATATCTCGACTTTCGTCAATGTGTCCTGTCACCTTGTACAATAGATCATACCAGCTGCTTTTTGACATTTTACGGATTGAATTCCGTTCACAGAATCGCCCTTCTTCATCAAAACATTGACAGAAAACATCACATCGGAGCGACACTCTGCGATGTTTAAAAGGAAAGTAATAGACACTTGTCGGTTATTGAAAATATCTATAATTGAAAGCGTTAAGCGCTTCGGCAATTTAAATTAACCGCAGCGTCGCCCGAAAAGGAATTTTACTAACCGCAATGTACCGAATATGGTTGTGGATACTTCGAAAAAAAAAACTCATCGGAAAATGCGAAAAAAATTGGGCCGCGACAATTTTTTTTGGGCCGGTCGGAGCACAGCAAACATACATTTTCTTAAGGATGGCCTGATGTCCATGTTTATTTTGATACCAATTTTATCGGTTTCTGGTCAACTCGTATCTTAGTCAACTCGTACCCGAGTTTGGTCTACTCGTACCTTAGTCAATTCGTACTTTAGTCAACTCGTACCTTTGTAAAAAAAAAATCTGTTTTGGTGTCAGTTAAACTTAAGTACATATATATGCAGGTCAACTTAATGGTATATACAGAACTATCCCAGTGGGGCAGCTCTAAAGAGTGCCAACAATCTATGATCCAACGGCGGGGGGGGGGGGGGGGGGGGGGAATTGGTACATAACACTATGATCAACATAAGACGAACTATATGTAAATGAAAATAACGAGAAAACTAGAGCGCACAGTCGATGGCAAGCCATCGCAAATCCCCACGTTTTCTCCACAGTAGGTCAAAATTTGACCTTTTGACCCCTCCCCAGGGCCCCTGGGGGCGGGGACAAAAAAATGTGCTCTTGCGCAAGCCATTCATGTTAGCAACTCGCATACCAAATTTGGTTGAATTCCGGCTAACGGTTTAGGAGGAGATAGCCGGACAGACAGACAGACGGACGGAGGCGATAACAATATCCCCACTTTTCGTTGAAAAAGTGGGGATAAATATAATTGTAGAGTAGAAGTAAAACAAAGATCCTTCATTTCATGCTCATTTGCAAATAAAATGTAGTTATAAAATTATATTTCGTTCCCATATATGCTCAAAACATAAAAGTTGGCAAACATAATTGTTTTATTTTCCTTACAATACCGCACCCGTGCAATATAGTGATAGTGCATTTTTCACATCTGCAAAATTTTAACTTTTCTTACGAAAACTTTTCTTATTTATACTGCAAACATAGATTGTGATTTTTAGTTGGAATGACTTCGTTGAGGCTGTTCTAAGGAGTACCCATGAGGCTGTTCTAACGAGTACCCACAACCTATGAATTGGAGTATAAATAAGAAAGATCCCATAAATGTATATAGCCGTAAATCCGAGTTTTCTCTACAAAGAGAGGTTTAGGGGTGTACTCATTACATGGACTTATTAACGTGCCGCAACAATTCAATTCCAACGAGCATCCACAATCTATGTTTTGGAACTGATGGGGGAAAATGTAGCGACTCGACCGGGGCTCGAACCGGAGAGTATAGGAGTGTTTTCATGATGAGATCAAAGCAGTGATTACTATCGCTATGACATGAATGGCTTGTTCATAGACATTTTAACTGAACTAGTCAAACTGACAAAACAGGTCTTGATTAGATCACGTAGTGTTTAATCACGCCATATCATGAATAGTTAGTTCATAGGCATGTTAACTGATGCTGCCAATGGTCGCAAACATCGCAACTTATAGCATGCTGACGTCCACCAACAACATTACCACATGCAATGCACAAATAAGACATTTTGATGAATTTTTAAAGCTAGTTCTCGTTAAGATATTTCAAAGATGAATGATACTGGAAGGATTCTGTACTTATATATCCAGTAATCGGCAATTCAAAAGAAAATAGTACACAAAAAAAATAATTGACTTTAAAATTCCTGCGTTTCATTAAGTCTTGCCAGAACAAAAACCCTCGCTCACCGGCAAAATCAAGTCTTTAATGAAGGACAATTAGGTAAAACTAGTATTGATAATAGGTTTTTTCACCTACATTAATCAGTACACCATTAACTGAAATGTTAATTAACCCAAATGGAATCTTTCACCTTATATATGGCAGGAATTCATTTCGAAATTTTGTGGTGTTTTGTTGCGTTTTCTTCAAAATTTATTCGGGAAGTGGCCTAACATTTTGCAAACAATGTAGGCCCTGATCAGACGTCTCCACATTCTGCGGCGTCTGATCTGGGCCCTCACTGTTTGACAAGGTACCCCTTAATGGGTTTCTGGTACTGAATGGGTTGAAGGTGAATAATAGCAATAATAATAAGTAGAGCAGGCTGGTGCGGCGCCATCGAAAATCAACGGGCTGTGAAAACCAAGTCACAATAAAAGGATCCCAAGTACTTCTGTCTGACCTCCGGTGAACCCAAGATATGTCTCTGGCCACAATTTGGGCACCGTTGTATTCTACTGGTTGACTTGATAGGCAACACGGCCATGTTTGAACAGAATAGGCTCCAAGTACTTCTTTCTGACCTCCGGTGAACCCAAGATATGTCTCGGGCCACAATTTGGGCACCGTTGTATTCTACTGTTTGACTTGATAGGCAACACAGCCATGTTTGAACAGAATAGGTTTTGGACTCCTGGGCCCCATCCTAGCACCACTTGGGAGTGGGGGGTGGGGCAAATAAAAAATCTGTGTCGCTCCTCAAGTCCGAATCCATAATGCCAGTTATGACCTTAGTCCACTAGTGTTTGACCCCCAACCCGCCCCAAAATATATAGTACCCCCTCCCCGGGGGTGGAGGTACGAGTTGACTAGGGGGTAAGAGTCGACTTGGCTACGAGTTGACCAGTTACCATTTTATCTACTTCCGACCACTATAAAGGTACTAAGACCACTAACAAATTAAACTTATGCCAACAAACTTTCCCAATTATCAATTTTTAAGTCTGTTCCTGTGTTTCATGGTCGTTCCGGTGAAAGAAGGCACTGAGGTACATGTATTTTTTTCTTTCTTTCTTTCTGACCATTACTCGCAGGCGTACATTACATACATACCAGGTTTGCAGGATGAAAGCTTACACAGTAACCGCGTAATTACGGTAGGGGTACTCAGATTCAGCAGGTGGAGAAGGTGCAGAGGACAGCTGCTCGATGGACCTGCAGACGATGGCGAAATAGAAGTAGCGTCGGTGACATGCTTGATGAGCTAGAGTGGCCATCCCTGGAGACCCGTCGTGAGCAGTCCTTCTTAACCTTCTTCTACAAGATACATTCTGGTACAGTATCAATTAACAAGGATAGGTATTTGACCCCTGCAACAGTGTCAACCCGGACAAGGGCATCAAGAGCAAATAACTCACAGTATCGTAGGTACCAGTCCTATAGTGACCTGAAAATCTCTTTCTACTCTAGAACTATTCCTCAGTGGAATAGTCTTCCATCTTCTGCGGTGAATGCCAAGACTGCAGAGGAGTTCAAAGCCCGCACAGTATAAGATTGAGACTCAGAGGTATGCGTTTTAGGATACCTCTGTGTTTGGATTGTAAATAGTTTTAAGGACTCATCCAGAGATGATTTTTTTTGTGCTAAATTCTAAATTTAGCCACCCACCCAACTGAGGTATTGGCCAAATATGACCGACTCAGTATAAGAAGATAGATAGATAGGGGTCTTTAACCTGCACAGGGTAGAGTTCTCGGAAACGCCGAATCCTGCGTATTTTTACGCCTGTTTTTGCTTTTGTACGCGTAATATTTCCTGTCTTGGATTCTTAATTACGCCATTTTTTTTTCGCCTGACGCGTCCGTAATCCCGTGTAAAATGACCTCAATCAAATAAAAAGATGACAGCGGGTGTCCAATTTATCTCCAAATTTAGCTACCGCTTTCGGATCAAAAGTTTACCGTTAATCGTCGCCGCCAGGCTTGTTCAAGCATTACCTGGCGAGGACAGTCGTCTGTATTACTCTCTCGGCCAATCAGAGCGTCACGGCTAGAAGATTGGCAGGTCAATCTTACGGTTTGCGAGGTGCAGCAATCTCGTGGCTGATTAACATTAATTGACTGTTTTGTTTCCGGATAATTGAATACATAGTTGGATTATCGGTAATTTGCTTGTTGAAAAAAATGTCGGAGGCATAATTAAAGGATGCAATAATATAGTGTATAAATCGTCTTTATTACGATTAAAGAATATTATGACACGAGCTTGTCGCATTATCAAGTTACCTTGATTAGGCCTATTTGAATGAAAGAAATTAATTATCAAGTGTTGAACTGCCTGCTAATAGTGGCGGTCCGGAACAGACACCTGTGGCATCTGATCTGGGCCTGCACTATTGTTTTTTTTTTTGTCCCCACGTGGGGCTATTGTAATGGTCTTCGTCGTACGTCCATCTTACCGGCGGATAACTCCTAGACGGTGATAGAAAGAAACTTGAAACTTTGGGAACTGACAGATCTTTGGTCTGGGGAGTGCATGACACTTGCGGAATTTTGATCACGCCCTAGGGGTGGGCCCAGGGCGGTAAGGCCAGCGGGGGTCAAAAATCAAATCCAGGACATGGTCGTGTAACAAATCAAAGAATCCAAAAGTTTCATATGCCATTTTATGTACTAGGATGTAGTGCATGGCCTGAACAGACTTGTCCTGCTGGTGCAGCCTGATCAGAGCCTGTATGACTGTTAACTGCTCACACTCAATTTAAACCCATATCCTGATGAATAAATTAATTTACCCAGTCCACTCATGACTTTCGAAGCCTAATGTAATTTATCCATTCAAATTCACAATCTGAGTGACAGTGTAAATTCTGATTAGATGGAAGCCATCTGATCTGGATCTCCACTGCAAGAAAAGGGTTTGTCATGTTAAGCAGAATAAGGGTTCAAGCCCCAAAGTCTTTTGGAGTCACACTCCACAGCAGTACGAATTTAGCCATAATTGACACACGTTTTTAGAGTCAAACTCCAACATTTCAAAATTTGACTCCAACTTTTCAAATTTGAATCCAACTTTTTCCATGGATGGATTCTTAAACTCCTGTTTTCAAAATCCTAGTGAGAACTCTGCAGGGGCCTCTAGTTTACGTCCCGATCGGAAGGATGGTGCACTTTATCTATCTATCTATCTTCATATACTGAGTCGGTCAAACTTGGCCATTACCTCAGTTGGGTGGTGCGCTAAATTTAGAATTTAGCAAAAAAAAAAAAAAAAAACACACCCACTGGATGAGTTCTTAAAACTATTTACAATCTGCTTTCAGAGGTGTACTAAAACGCACACCTCTGGATCCCAATCTACACTATGCGGGCTTTGAACTCCTCTGCAGTTTTGGCATTTACCACAGAGGAGGGAAGACTATTCCACTGAGGAATAGTTCTAGGGAAGAAGGAATTCTTCAGGGCATCACTATAGGCCTGGTACCTACGATATTGACTGTTGTTTAGTTTTGATGCCCTTGTTTGAGTTGAAGTAGTCACAGGGGTCAAGTATTTATCTTTATTAAGAGACACTGTGTCAGAGTGAATCTTATAAAAGAAGGTTAAAGAGGACTGCTCGCGACGGGCCTCCAAGGATGGCCACTCCAGCTCATCGAGCATATCACCAACACTGCTTCTGTTCCGCCATCGCCTGCAGGTCCATCGGGCAGCCGTTCTCTGAACCTTCTCAACCTGCTGAACCTGAGTTTTAACATGGGGGTGCCAAACAGGTGATGCATACTCTAATTGAGGTCTAACCAAGGTTTTGTATGCAACACCCTTTGTCTGCCTAGGTGCAAAAGCCAAATTACGTCTAAGAAACCCTAATGTCCTAGTTGCTTTAGAGGTAATCTCAGAAATATGTTGACCCCAATCAAGATTATCAGTAATGGTGATACCAAGATATTTTGCGGATTGGACATGTTCCAAAGTATGCTGATGTAATGAGTAGTTGAATTTAATCTGCTTGTCTGGAGGGTGCCGTGACACCCTCATTGAATGACATTTGGCCACATTGAACTTCATTTGCCAATCGGCCTCCCAACGTGCTAGGCTATCCAGGTCATCTTGTAAGATAAGACAGTCAGAAGTAGTATATATGTTCCTATACAAAACACAATCATCAGCAAACAAACGAACAGATGACCTGATATTATCAGGAAGATCATTAATAAATATCAAGAAAAGGACCGGTCCAAGTACCGAACCTTGTGGGACACCGGACAAAACAGGGACTGGATCCGACGCTTGGCCGTCAAGTACAACTTGTTGAGTGCGTCCAGAGAGCCATGAGCTAACCCACTTAAGGATATTCTGCGACCAACATGGCTGAAATAGCACAATATGCACTTGAAAAAAGAAATCATGAATTTGAGCATTAAGCAAAGGTCTCAGAAATTTTTTTCTTATTAGTGTAAAAAATAACAGGGCAAAGTTTACTCAAGACAAAACCACTTGAATATCTGAATTACTATAACGAGAGAAATGTAAAATTAATATTGCAATAAATGCTTGTTTGTTTTAGACTTAGAACCAAATTGTTTATGAATAAATAAAAAATATATTGCCACTTGTGTATGAGTAATTGCACAGGGAAGGTGCACCGGGACATATTTTTTCATAAAACAGCTCCAAAAGCGAATAATTAATTTTCGTTCACGTGGTGTGTAGAAAATTTCGAAACAAAATTCATCATGGCCGAACATCTGGGGATGTGTTTACACGCAAGTTAACACGTTCGTATTGACGTAACCATGACGGGATCGCCAAGGTACTTGATATAATCTGAAACCCCAAACATACACCTTTAAAACCGCACCATTCGATTATCACATAGGAATTATCAAATACTAACATTTCGACAATACATTTGTTGTGTTACTCTGTGTAAAGTTTTTCGGCAAGGAGCCGAACAACACCCTGGCTAAAACATTAGATTAATACGCCAAGGCACTTTTTTATCAGCGAAAGATCGAGTTATTTTTCGTCATATTTACATTATTGTAATGAATTTATATACGTTATGAAATCTTCTTTTAGGATTCCAGGGGATGTCACCGGCAAAGAAAGATTATACACATTTATTCAATAAATACTTTTGAAACTACTTTTCATCCGCGATTTGTCTGAAGGGAGAGCACTTTTATAGAAATGCTGGTTTCCGGATGGAGCCGAGTACTTTAATTTTTAAACAAGTTTGGCTTTTACAAGAATTTTGTCATCGCTAAAAACGAGATAAATGTATCGAGGAAATGTGGTTCAGTGTAGCCTACATTTACTTTGGCAGCATTTTCAAGCTAAATTTATGTCCACACCAGCTCAGTCCTGCTCACGCACACTTCTAAACGGCACAGACCGGTCGTTAGAGAAGAGTGATGTTGTAAACGCCCAAAGACGTAGTCAAAGAATCTTGAACCAGATATGAAGCCGGTAACCAGATTGATGTCACAAACTGTCAATTTTTCATGGAGGAAAATAATGGTCGCAGCGACGAGTTTCAATTGTTTTTATAAATATTTCTCTTTAAACCACAACCATTTTTCGTATCTTTCGCCTATACATATTAAGTAAGTAATTTTACACCCCCTGGTCAATATACTGCATATCGATCCGTCAGTATTTTATGAGAATCCTCGTGCAAGTCGTTGGTTACAAATGTAAACATTAGACACGTGTGAGAAGTATACTCCACCACCTAGTTTTACAAAATAGTGACACAGCATTAAACATGATTGTAATGCATTTTTTAGATATAAATAATATGTTTGACAAAATTATATAAAGTTAATGAAGATTTTTGGCGAAAGAAAATTTAATAACAACTTTAAAATCACAGTAGCTAGTGTTAAAGATTGGTCTTAATTTGTTCCCTTTCTTTTTTTCTACCTGTAAACATTACACAGGTGTGTTCAGTCAGCCACAAAAAATAAACTTATCTGCATATTTATTCCAATGAATGCAAGTTTATCTCTCCATACACAGAAAGGACTTCTTTTATTGTGTCAAGAAATGTGTAAAATAAAAAGACAAGATTTTTTTCCTGAACACAAAACATGCCTTGGTTGAAAACACTTTATTTGAAGTTAGTACAGCTAATCAAAATTTAGATTCCTGGTGCACCTTAAGGAAACATGTAACTACTCAGTGATTTCTTTTTGTCATTGGTACTTGTGGGAATTTTCCGGTTTTGATACACAAAGTTTGGCATTTTTCAGGTGAGTGAAGAAAAAACTCTGAACAATATTTTACTTTTCTAACAGGTATTTAAATAACTTTAAGAAATCAAGTTTATGTTCCAATTATATTAGTTGGCTTAAACAAAAGGGTTGCATTCAATTTCTTGCATATTCAGAGCCACTGTCATTTTTGCTCATTTGTCCAGGCGGCCATGTTGAATGTCCTTAAGAGTGGATCCTCTAATCCCATAATGATCTAGTTTGTACAATAGCCTCCTGTGAGGTATGACATTCATCCCCGCAAATGATGTCCATGGTGCGTGTTCGGACACCGAAATATCATCGCCGCTGCTGAGGATCGAACCCGGGACCTCTAGCATCAGAGGCAAGTGCACTAACCACTGAGCTATTATGCTCCATTTTTTTCTTTGCACCCCAGTGTGCTCTAGTGAAAGACGGTCTAAGGGACCATTCAAAAGGAGTCTTAACTGAGGTAATCCCAAATGAGGTAATGGCCAAATATCCTCTTATTATTGCTTTCATTTCTATCTTTCTTTTTTTCTCACTCTCCCAGAGAAGCAACCCCCAGCGCTCTTATTGTCAAGTCTGACGGACAGCGTGAACAATAAAGGTGTAGATGTACCTAGTCTTCATCTTAAAATATCACTTAAGTTAAAGAAAACATAACATCTTGAACTGTTCAATTTTTGCTGACTCTTCGCCGTGATCCGGAAATGGCAGAACGAAAACAATGATATGGGAGATAACTCTTAGCATATTGCACGAACTAGCGATACAGTCACCGTGATACATTTCGCCCGTGAATCGTTTCGCCCGTGGGTAGTTCGCCGCAGTTATATTTCTAAGGGAGTGACAAAGGGAATGGATGGGCAAACGGACAGACGATTGATTGAGTGTTTTAGCTTTACGTCTCACCAACAGCTAAGGTATTACGGAGACGGGACTCATCCCAAAGTCTGGAGAAGCCCGGGATCGATCTTGGAACCCCTGGTTTACAAGGCGAGTAGCATAACCACTACACCACGGAGACTTCTCCTGGTTTATGAAAGTCATTTGACCAGTCACCATTAACAATTCTGACTCTGATTCTGACAGACGGTTGAACGAAATGAATGAATGAATGAATGGAGGTGTGCATTGATAGGTGTACGATCGGACGAACGGACGGGTGTTCCGTCTGACCTGGCGGATCACAAAAATTTTGGAGCTAGAAAAAGAGAAGTTTTTGCTTTGTTTATTGTTTCTGGTTTCTTGTCTTATTCATATTAGACCAACAAACCAGCATAATATTATTGCTGGTTATCGTAGATTATTAATTCTTTCATTTGTAGAGTAATTTACTTTGTTGACATAATTTCCCGCCATTACCACACCAGTGGATGGGGTAAACGCAGAATTGAATTATCCTTTGGAGGCTAGACACATTCATTTTTCTGAAGAGCCTGTGAGTTGTCAGATATTTGAGTGTGTTGAGCTGTATATAATTTTGAACAGGGTGCTGAATAGTCCTTTGTAGCTGTCAGTACACTGATTGTCAAAAACTCGGATTCAAAATTATTTTCATTCGGAAGAGCCTTGTGTTATCAGCTTGTCAGCGAGTGTGGACTGTCCGTACAGCTAACAGGCGGCTGGTAACCAAGTGTTGTCAGATAGTTGAATGTGCAGAGCTCTTTATCTTGTATTATTGATTGACTCAAAGTTTTCCAGTATATGAAAATGAAGGTCTCCCTGCTTCCCATGGTATTGATTCTTTGGTTCACCCTTTGGAAATTAAGTAGCAGAACGCAACAGGGTGATGGAAATCAGGAGTGCAGGATTGCAAAAGAGCAACACTGCGATAAAACTTCTCAGTACTTGGCTGTAACTAGAAAGCTAGGAAACAAACGATGTTCGGAGGGCTTACGCAACTTCAAGTCCTCACGTGGAACAAATCTGGTGATTTTATTGATCTTGGTTGGAGACATTGAAACTAACCTCAGTCCAAGGTTTCGCTGTGGGCTGCGCAAAAAATATTGCAAATACTCTCAGAAATGGGTAGAATGTGAGGACTGTGAAATAAAAATAAAAAATGAGTTCCTTTAAGAGCAATGAAAACATTCATAAGAAAGAAGATGGGTCATACTACGTAGTTTCGGCTAATACAGCCTCATCAGTGACCCTGTAATGATCCGGCAAAGAAAGCCAGAGGAAACATACTGCAATTTTGTGAATTTCGAATAGGCAGTCGATTCAAAGACTGATATAAATCAAAATGGGGTCCAAATAATAAAAAACCTGTCTAGAATATGAGTCTAAACCAATAATTTATTTCTGATTTCTCAGAATATTTACGCTGATCTCAAAGGACCAAAAGCAAAATATAAACTGCACTATGGTCGATGTACGGGGAGACGTTTTACGGCCGCCACACGGCACAACACCAGCCGCAGCGAAGGCAAATAAAAATCAAAAATGAGTTCCTTTAAGAGCAATGAAAACACTCACAAGAAAGAAGATGGGCCACACCACGCAGCCTCGGCTAATACAGCCTCATCAGTGACCCTGCAGCGATCCGGCAAAGAAAGCCAGAGGAAACATACTGCAATTTTGTGAATTTCGAATAGGCAGTCGATTCAAAGACTGATATAAATCAAAATGGGGTCCAAATAATAAAAAACCTGTCTAGAATACGAGTCCAAACCAATAATTTATTTCTGATTTCTCAGAATATTTACGCTGATCTCAAAGGACCAAAAGTAAAATATAAACTGCACTATGGTTGATGTACGGGGAGACGTTTTACGGCCGCCACACGGCACAACACCGTTTTCATTCCTCGTGTTGTGAATTGGATGAAAACCAATTGCTAGAGTTGAAATTGGAACTAGAACTTGGTATTCAAAGATTGAAAAGCAGACTGTGGTCTATGCAGCGGTGATGTTCTGAATGAACATAAGACCGTTCAATGTGACCAGTGTGAATGAACATAAGACCGTTCAATGTGACCAGTGTGAAATGTGGATTCACACTGATTGCGCTTTCCTTTCGGATGCCGAGTATGGCAAACTGGTAAACTCGAGTTATTCATGGATATGCCCGAAGTGCGAGATTTTTTTTTAACTTTTCTGACTCGTTCTTCAGCGAACCTATAGAACTGGAAGAAAGAAATTAATTTAAACCTCTGTCAAAGGAGAAAGGAGTTAAATCTCCGACTACTGACATGAGAAAGCCGAATTTTGTAAAAGGTTTGAAACTTTGCAGTATTAACATTAACGGTTTAAGAGGAAAGATACTTGAACTTTTAGCTTTCCTTGATACTCAGCAACCACATATTGTGGCTATTCAGGAAACAAAGATTGACAGTTTAATTATGACCTCGGAGCTTTTCCCTGAAACTTGCCAATACAGTGTCTACAGAAAAGGTAGAAACACTCATGGCGGCGGGGTGATGTTGCTCGTTCACAGAGACATCTCTCATATGCCACTCATGGAACTGAAAAACGATTCAGAATCTGTTTGGGTTAAGGTTTTTGCAAACAAAACTTCCCACTTTATTGCAAGTTGGTATCGACCACCTAACGACACTGTCGAAAATTTCCAGTTATTTAAAGATCAGCTTGATCGCATAAGTCTCAGAATAAGGGTAAAAAACTTCCCGCAGTACATGTCCTAGGTGACTTCAACTTCAGACAGATTGTTTGGCCAGATAGGCTCAGCAAACAAGGCACAATGCTGAGTCCATCAGAGGGGCAGGTGTTGGTTGACATCATGAATGATCATGGCTTGGAACAGATTGTTGACTTCCCTACTCGAGATGGAAACACTTTGGATTTGATTTTTACATCTATGCCAGGACAGTTTGGGGATATTCAATCCCCGGACAACCCAAGTGGTCATGATATTGTCTCTGGATTTTTGAAAATCTTCATACCACCCATAAAGAAACCTCGTAGAAAGGTGTACTTATATCAAAAGGGTGACTTTGAAACTATGATGAAGGATGCCCTAAAATCTGCAAGAGAGAAATACTTTAATGGTCATTCAGACGGTCGGTCTGTCCAGGAGAACTTTGATTTGGTAAAGTCTTTCTTATGAATGTTTTCATTGCTCTTAAAGGATCTCATTTTAGATTTTTATTTTCATTCAAGCGTCGTCCGAAAATCATATCCCCTCCAAAACAAGCAGGTATGTATCTTCAATTCCTTGGATCACACCAGAAATAAGAAGAAAAATTGGGAGGAGAAATAAGATTCATGCTAAGGCAAAAAAGTTGGGAAGTGGTAAACTCAGAGCAAAATTTGAAAACTTGAGACGAGAAATCAAAAATGACATCAAAAATCAGCATGATCTGTATATTAATAACTTGGTAGATGATGTAAAGGCAAATTCAAGAGACTTCTACAGATATATCAATAGCCAGAAGAAAGATAGACAAGGTATCCCACCCCTTAATAAAAGAGGAGGGAACGGGGTCGCTGAATCGGACTCTGAAAGGGCAGAGGAATTGGTTGGTCAATTCAATGATGCATTTAATAAAACTGAGTTCAACGAGGTTCCATTGACTGCAAGATCGGCCCCTTTCATGGAAAATATTGTTGTATCCTCGGCAGGAGTGATCAAGTTACTTAAAGGCTTGGACCCTTCTAAAGCTCTAGGGCCTGATGAGCTTCATCCTAGAGTCCTGAAGGAACTAGCAAACGAGTTAGGTCCAGTTTTTGCTTTTCTTTTCCAGCGATTTTTCGATACGGGTGAAATTCCCAAAGAATGGCTACCAGCGAACATCTGTCCACTTTTCAAAAAAGATGACAGGGCTCTTGCTCGAAATTATCACCCGGTGTCACTGACCTGTGTTCTATGTAAATTGCTTGAACACATAGTTTGCTCAAACATCATGGCCCACTTGGATGAACAGAAACTTTTGTCAGACAGACAACATGCATTTAGGAAAAGGCATAGTTGCGAAACTCAGTTGAGCACGGTTATTAATGATTGGCCAAAAATCCTGGACAAAGGGGGGCAGATGGACACATTTATCCTGGACTTCGAGGAGGCTTTTGACACCCCTCCGCATGGTCTACTTAAATCCAAATCATTTGGTTATGGAATTGGAGGAAAGACTCTAAAATGGATAGATTCCTTCCTTTGCTACAGAAAACAGCGGGTTGTTGTTAATGGTGAATCTTCAGTAGGGGCGCCAGTTTTGTCTGGAGTCCCGCAAGAGACTGTTCTTGGTCGTCTATTGTTCTCCCTGTACATCAATGATATCTCCGCTGACATTGACTCAGAAATACGGCTTTCGCAGACGACTTTGTTTGTTACCGGGAAATTAGAGATACAGATGACTCACTGAAACTTCAGGCTGACATAGATAGATTATGATGTTTGGCCCAAAAATGGGGCATGAGATTTCAGCCAGTTAAATGCAATAATATGCAGATAACTAGGAAGAGATCTAATAAAATTGAGGCTTCTTACACTTTAGAGGGAACGGTCCTCGAAAATGTGAATTCCATTAAGTACCTTGGTGTGACAATCACTCACGATTTGAGATGGAATACACACATTAGCAACATGTGTACAAAGGCGAATAGAACACTTGGTTTCCTGAGGCGAAATCTTCATCAGTGTCCTCAGGATGTGAAAGAGACAGCATACAAGGGACTAGTTCGCCCAATCTAGGAATATGGTAGTTGCATCTGGGACCCAAGCGGAGTAGTCCTCAATAAGAAATTGAAAAAGTTCAGAATAGAGCTGTTAGAAGGCGGTTCTTCTGTGGCGGTTTATTTATGTTGTTGTTTGTTACTTACTGTGTGTATCACTTGTGTATTTTTATTTTGGATGGCCATTTGGCCATTTTGGAGGAAAGTAACTGTCCTTATGGCCTTCCTTTGTTTAGGTTTCCATTATGGTCTGGTCGCTTCATGGTTGTGCATCTTTCCCTTTGGTGTCTTTGATGGGTGAAGTAAGTTAATTGTATCGATTCCTGATCTTTGTTTTACTTCTACTTTGAAACTGGAAACTACTGCTTTGAAACTGGGAGCATGACTGGAATTCTAGGAAAATTAAGATGGGAGTCTCTCAAGAAAAGGAGAAGAGACAGTAGGCTCATACTCTTATACAAAGGTCTAAAGGGTGCTGTCAGCATTCCAACAGATGACCTTGTTCCCCCAGCTAGGCACTGCAGAAAGCACCATTCAATGACGTTTCAGACCCTTACTGTGTAGTAGGGTGGACTTGTTTATATACCTTTTTCTCACAGATAATACGTTAAATTATTAATATTTTCTCACATTTTCTGCAGCATGTTAATACATCTGTTTGCAGACTTCCATACTGCTTGCTGATTTGTAAGCTATTTCCTGATTGGTTCACTTTCGGGATTTCTTTATACTCTATCCAATGATAGTATTGTTTTTATACAGGGTATTCCCCAGTTTAGTAGCGTTGACCTTACAGATCTTGTCTATTTTTAGGCTGTAAAGGCTGGTAATAAGAATTTTACCTGATAATTGCTAATTATTGTCTTAAACTAGCTTATTTTCCAGTTTTCTGCATTATTTTGCATCTACTGTGAACAAGCATTAGTGAAATTATATTTTCACTTGATATTTTCATATGAAGCCTTATTCAGCTTTCAGTAGTTTTGTAAAATCAAGCTTTTTCAGCTAGAATACTGCACTTCCAAATTACCATGTTAAAGTTTCACTGTCCGAAATATAAAACCCTTGCTTGTTTGTCCAGTCATTAGCCACTGGTCAGGGTTTCTCTCTGAAACTTTTACAGACTACACCGACTGGTAAGTGATATTTTGTTCTTGGTCTGGCTCAACGAGCTGGAGGCATTTTTTTCTAGTCTTGTCCAACGGACGAGAATTCTGTCAAGTTTTTCTCTTGATTTATAAATTCTGAAACTTTATACTGTGAAACTTTAGGCTCATTTTTCACTTAGGAAACCTTTCTTTAGTTATTTATCTCAGCTGATCTCTCTCTTCAGTAAAATACTTGTACAATTTTTTTCCACACAGTTATTCGTCAACCTCACATCCGCATTTGAGCATTTGAAAATCAAGTGTAGAGAAAAAGAATAAAGTAGTCTACCTTCAAGGTTGTGTTTATTTCCCAGGTCAAGAGCTTGAACCTCACTTTACGACCGCGTCGCGGGTCCTCATTGGTTTTGCAACCAGAGAGAATCCGCGTCTGCTACAACTGCAAGAACGGACATTTATAAAGAATCTTTCTTCTCCCGAACCATTAGAGATTGGAATGCCCTTCCCGATTCGATTATTTCGACGGCTGAGGGTGCTGAGGATTGTGTGGCTAAGTTAACCTCATAAATCAATGTTTTTTTTTTCATAAAAATGGTAACCGTCGCTACCAGTATGTTGTCCTTGGCTACAAAGACACATACTTCGTTCGAGATCACTCTGATGCACCACAAAAGTACACTGATGCAGATGTCATAAGGATGCTGGAATATCTAATTGACAATATTTTCTTGGAGTTCTATGGCCTATTATTTCAGCAAACAATTGGCATACCAATGGGTACTAATTGTGCACCGTTGCTTGCCGGCTTGTTCTTATACTCGTATGAGGCGTGCACCGTTGCTTGCCGACTTGTTCTTGTACTCGTATGAGGCGGAGTTTGTACAAGGTCTCCTGAAAGCAGGCAAGAAACGCCTTGCACAACAATTTAATTTCACCTACAGATATATAGATGATTTATTGTCTCTGAAAAATGCTAAATTCGCAGAGTACTTGGAATTCATCTATCCACGTGAACTTGAAATTAAGGAAACAACAGAGACTGCAACCTCCTCCTCATACTTGGATTGTGATCTCTATATTGACAACGGGAAGCTTACTACTAGGCTGTACGATAAACGAGATGACTTCAATTTTCCCATTGTTAACTTTCCCTTCCTGAGCAGTAATATCCCGTCTGCACCAGCATATGGAGTTTACGTTTCACAGTTAATCCATTATGCTAGAGCCTATTCCAAGTATCAGGACTTTGTGGAACGCGGGAAGGTGCTCACTACCAGGTTGTTATGTCAGGGGTATCAAAAAACCAAACTGGTATCAACACTAAAGAAGTTCTATGGGAGGCACCATGATCTTGTTGATCCGTACAATGTGGTCATTTCCAGAATTATTTCTGATATGTTTGCCAATGGAAAGCCATAGGAAGACTTCCAAAATCTCGGACATACCCTTCTCGGCATTTACACCTTTTCTTCGTTCGGTACGATGGACATGGTGGGCAAAGCTTCCTTACAAAGTAATGCTTACTATCCGCGGACGCCTGATTACACTCTTCTGGAGTCCATGCCTGTTGATCTGAACATTGATTTTTGCCATTTTGTCTATGGACTAATGATTTTGGATTAACGCTTTGGTACTAAGACCTAAACTACTCTTTGGTTAGAGCTAGGGTACATTCCCATATCACAGGTCCTGGTGTATGAATGTCATTTGACGTGCCACCAGTAATAATTCTGATTCTGATTCTGATTCTGATGAATATACGGAGATGGATAAGTGAATTAATGAATGAATGATTGGGCGATTTGAGGTTTAACGTCCTCGTCAACAGAGTGTTGGTCATTTTGGAGACCTTGCTTCCATTTCTGTGGGACTTTTACCCAAAACTGAGATGAAATGACATCTCAAGCCCTGTCGCCCAATGAAACCAATAGGGTTTATAACCATGGACGGTCCGACTCGCACCGCTTTGCCTGGACAGGCTTAGATCCTCTAAGCGGTTTACCAGTACTCGTGTGCAGTCGGTTACAGCTATGTTTGGAGGCATCAAGCAGCCCATCTATTTGTCCAAGCCCCGATAGGCGGGGCCGAATGAATGAATGAATGAATGGATAGATAGATAGATGGTGTGTACGGGCAGATGAGATGAACGGTCGCATGAATGATTGGTGGATTGATCTAAATCTAAACTGTTCATGGTGGCACGTCAAATGACTTCCACGGATGATGGGTGTTATACGTACGGAATGGATAGAGAGAGAGAGAGAGAGAGAGAGAGAGAGAGAGAGAGAGAGAGAGAGAGAGAGAGAGAGAGAGAGAGAGAGAGAGAGAGAGAGAGAGATATGTGGTCGTTTTAGCAGTCAGTATAATTGGTTAAGTGTGAAAACAAGTGCACGTTAAATACTTCCTCATTGCTTTGACAAAGGCGCGGTACTCCACCACAATAATTCTTAAACACTTATAACCACACATTAAACGAGGTGAGAATAATTGTGATTGTTAATTAAAGGCGATCAAGTAACTCATCATAAGAGCTTTCAGGTACAAATTCTGCTCGTGGAAGCTGTTTGGCTATGATTGGTTGATTTTATCAGACTTCTTCCATCACATATCATACGAAAGTAAACTATTCCCTATGGCAGGAATTGGCAACTCATTAAAATGATGTTATCATGTAGGAAAAAAGGTGCCTAACATATTTACAGTCAGCAAAATATCTCGCTAGTCTACATATGTGTGCAGTCTATGCAGGCCTAATTGGCCGAAACTAGCTAGTCTGGCCCAGAAAACATGTACACTCCATATTTTTCACTTCTGCAGTGTATTCCTTGCTTCCAAAGGATAACCCTTTTAGAGAACATATTCAGTGGTTACCCTGGACTTCTATAGGTACTGATTACTAATTATAACGATTATGAACACTTTTCACGCACTGCTTTCATCTGCATAAGGCACTTTCTGTTTGTAGCAGAGTGGTTAAAAGCAATAAAACAAACAGCAGGAGAACATTAATGACACTTACAGTTTTGAAATCTCAGTAAAACACTGAATTTGTTTAACCAATTAGATTAGACTGGCACCACATGGTGAATAGCATACTTATAGCAGAAGCTAGATGCTCTCGTCTAATGTGCTCTTGAGGCGATGCGTAAATATGTTCTAGAAAGGGCTAACATTTGGAAGCAAGGAATACACTACAGAACTGGCAATAATGGAGTGTACATGTTTTCTGGGCCAGACTAGCTAGTTTCGGCCATTTAGGCCTCATCAGTGACCCTCAAATATTTTTTCAAAATTCCACAATGGAATCAATGATCCCAAAGTACAAGAAAATATAAACTATACTATAATGTAGGGTAGGGAGACTTTTACGGCCGCCACACGTTCCCAGACACCAGCTGTAGTGACGTTAAATATGTTCTAGAAAGGGTTATCCTTTGGAAGCAAGGGATACACTACAGAACTGAAAACAATGGAGTGTACATTTTTTCTGGACCAGACTAGCTAGTTTCGGCCATTTAGGCCTTTGTCTTTTTCGGCGAAAGTCGGCCGACATTCCAGAAAGACTAAATGAGCCTCAAACATTTTATGAAAGTTTAACAAGCCTTTTTGCACATGGCGTGGATTTTATGTGTAATATTGATTATTACACTTTAAGTGACATTTTTGTAAACTTTATTTCGACACCACTGTATAAAAAAATATTTTGTTCGGTTAAATTGAGGTTTAAAGTTCCCATCGACACAATTAAGGTAAAAAAAAATGTTACTTTTTAATTGGTACTTCTCCTGTATGAATCGATGTGTCAGTTCTTAACGTGGACATACGTCACTATTTGTACAGAAAGAACAGCTGTTAAGTAAATAAAACATCATGTTAGTAAGTCTATCCAATGCAGACCACCCCCATACACACACTAAGTAGAAGTAAAACAAAGATCAGGAATTGATACAATTAACTTACTCCACCCATAAAAGACACCAAAGGGAAAGAAATACAAACATTATAAACCTTCTTTATACAGCGAAAAGTGGGTTCTCACATATACTTTATTTTTCTTATTTCTGTTTCTAAAACATAGGCAAGAGGGCACTGGTGGAGGGGAATGACGTGTTATTTTAGAGCTCACGAATTTGAAGAAAATTTTAGTTATTTTACACTGATATTTTAAGTTGTGGTGGTAGAAAAAACTGTCAAAAGTTGTAGTGATTGTGGTTTGTGTCAAGAAACTATTGTGTGCTGTAAAGTGGCAAAATTCTGGTGAAAACTGAAATTGCGTCATCCAAGGACCTCAGAACGTAGAGCCGCCATCTTGAATTTTCTGGTTTTGTGGATTTTTCCATTAGTCTATGTGACTAACTGTCTCAAACCAGTGCTTCAGCTGAAGTGCACGACCCGCCGGATGCTTTTAGCTTTATGAGTGTTACCATATATGGGTATGGCGGCCATTTTGGTCATGTGACCTGGACCTAAAACGGTTCCCCCAATAAATGCGCCTTATCGTAAGGAGCAAAAATATATCTTATACTTTAGTACTGTATTCTGAATCGTTTGCAGGATAAAATGCATTCTCACTTTTCCAATACAAAAGCATATGTGTCAAAGTTTGACCTAGGCACAAAGAAGGTCAAGGTCAACCCAGGGTCACCATTTTAGCAATTTATGATGGGCCTACGTCCCAGATGCTATTTATCAAATTTCGTGGAAATCTGCCCAGTAGTTCTGGAGAAGACTATTTTTGAAGGGTTTTTACCATATATGGCTTTGCGGCCATTTTGGTCATGTGACCTTGACCCCATGAGCAAATTTTGGTTTCCCCCCATCCCATAGAGGCTCCATATGAAATTTGACTTCAATCGGCCCAACGGTTTCCGAGGAGAAGCAGCTCGAAAATTTTCACATTTTTCGCCTCGGCGAGGCTATACTAAATGGAATGTAATATTTCGCAAAGTCATTGGTTAGATCTCATTGATATCTATCAGTATGCCAAAAATTGTTTAAATATTCAAAGCGGTTAAGTCACTATCATCAATTTTCACAAACGGGTTACGGACGGACAGACAGACTGACAGAATGACCGAATGACAGAATGACACGGTGATTTTAGGGCACTCTTAGAAAATCAACCGACTTCAGTCGGTCGCTTTTTCAGCGGGTCGTGCAATAAGAGTCTGCAAAGAACTCTTTTAGTACCTTGTATCCTTGGAGGGCTACAACAGATTGTCCCTGACATTTCCAAGATTTTGCTCGTGTGAGAACTTAGGTGAATTCAACTTGAATTTTTCACCTCTTTCCCTGAAGTGTGAATGTGAAGAGTGACCCCAGCCACGCCAATCAGCTTATTCTACTTGTCCTACACTCATCATAGGAGATATTGAGCCTTGTGACTCTCAGCATTGGTGAAAACTGCGTCATACAATTGTGTTTCGAGAAAACTTGCATATTTTAAGTTCAAACTTTTTAAGTGCCCGTCTTTAGGAATTATTTTAAGCAGCTTCATAATATTCTGTCATAAGTTCGGTGCTCATCCTGCATTTCTTTTACTTCCTGTATTTTTAATGTGAATTTTACTTAGATCTTAAAATGTCTGATTATATGCTTCCAATTTTCGCCTTTAAATGCATTGCAAAGTTCACATAAGGTCATTTTTCTGTTTTAGTTATATTTTTAGTTTGCTCGTATCTGTTGTTGTGTTTCACCCAGGGTCGCATTGCTTCACAGCTGACTCTGTCACAATGTCCAAAACAAATAACACACTTGACATTAGAAAGAGTGCGAGAAACTTACAGAGACTGAATTATGCAGATATGGCAAACCCTCAGACTGTTGACAGTGAAAACCCTGACTTGCGTCAAAAAGATTATACACTAAATATGAATAAGGCCATGAAAAAGAAGTTAGGAGCCTGTGCTGCAGATTTTAAAGTTGTATCAGAATGCAAAACTGGAAATTACATTTATACTTTTTCTGTTGCAATGTATGAGTTGTATAGGGATGCATTGGTTGAGCACATGGAAATGCTTAAAGATAAACCAGATAATAAACTTAAGATCACTTATAACGACGGTACTGACAAGTCTAGTGCCACCGTGGACACACTCATTAAGGTGTTCCCGAAGTCTTCTAATAAACTTAAGTACTCAATTACTCTATATAATATCCAATCAGAAATAATGGTGAATGGTAAAGATGCACATTTGTTTGATGTAGAGCACACAGTCATTGCCAATATTATTCTCCTGAGTGAGGATGTTGTTAAGATAGATAAAGACCTTCTGTCCTTAATATCTGAGGGGCTGAGGTCCATGGAGTTTGATAATGTCACCCCTGGGCCTGACGGGGATGGTGCAGCTATCCTGCCCGGCCCTGTTCGACCCCGGGTGGACACGGTGAGAGAAAGTGAAGTTGTGGACAATGTCCCCTTGGGGCCTGGGAGGGGTGATACAATTACCTTGTCCAGTCCTCCCCGGCCTCTGGCGGACCGGACACATGAAAGCATAGGAGTGATTTGCTTGCTCAGTAATGGACTTCCGCTGGATATCAATGACTCGATCGGTCAAGGTGACTCACTGGCTCTCTGTCCAACCTGCGAGGAACCCATAGGACCGGACAGTGTTTCCTGTTCACTGTGTGAGAATTCATATCATTTCGTTTGTGAAACCCTGACTGAGGAGGACGCTCTGTCTCTGGTCGGACCCATCGGAGTGTAACTGTTGGTTTTCTTTTGCTCCAGCATTTCAGTGGTTTCTTGCTGTCGAGTCCTCACCGTTGTCTCACCTCTGTGGTTCTTTGATTTTTTGTGTTCACGGAGATGTTGCACTGATGAGTTAGGAGGCCTTCATGCGGACTGAACAAATTATTTGTCTAAATCGCGACGGAAGTAAGGGCGAGGATTGTGGCCACGTAAAATCGATTTAAGCCCCCAGTGGAAATCTTTCCACTGACCGGTCCAAGGCGGTTCTTCTGTGGCGATTTATTTATGTTGTTGTTTGTTTCTTACTGTGTGTATCACTTGTGTCTTTTAATTTTGGATGGCCATATGGCCATTTTGTGGGAAAGTAACTGTCCTTATGGCCTTCCTTTGTTTAGGTTTCCATTATGGTCTGGTCGCTTAATGTTTGTATTTCTTTCCCTTTGGTGTCTTTTGTGGGTGGAGTAAGTTAATTGTATCGATTCCTGATCTTTGTTTTACTTCTACTTTGATCTGTCAAATGACCCTTACCATTGCTTATCATGTGTTTTCGAGGCACAATGTCACAATAATGATGACTCATCCCTCTCATCCTATGAAATGAGAAATACATTAGAGAGTGACCCTAGTAGTAAGGAAACCAATATGTAGACGGGGTTCAGGTCCCTCTTCGGACTGACCGACTCTCGGAGCAGACCCATGTTAAACGCATAGATGATATGCCACAGAGGATTGACCTTCCCTCCTCTGACCTAAGAAACATATCCCAGCCAATTGTCCCTGGGAGCTCAAATCCCTACTCTGTACGTAGTTCCCATGTCTTATCACCCCAACCCCGACCCCGAAAGGCCAGGTCGTACAGCCATGCCAAGAATAAATCCTTGAATCCTGATAAAGGGACTACTGATGGGTTAAATACAGTTTCTGGTGTCACCCCTCAGATCAGCCACAATGAGACATGTAATAAGGGTTCAGACCTGCGTGTGGACGGAGAGCTTGCGGGACATGAGGCGGAGCCCGTCACATCTCGGATAGGGGAACAGACAGGGAATGCAAAACAGGGAAAAACCAAGTCTAACAAACAAACAAAACGAGGGGAAAAGCAGAAATTAAAAGAATCTGAGCAAGAAGAGCAATTCAGATTAGCTAGGTCAGTGATCAGTAATATGGAAGCAAAGATTAATGATCTACAAAATTCGAATAGAATGCTGAGAAGGGAAAATATTTTGGGGGATGTTGGAAAACAACAGGTTGAAGATGGGGAGAAAAAGAAATTGGGGTCGCCACCCCAGCTTTCTGGTCCGGGGCATATAATTAATGGGAATTTTATGTCCAAACACCCTGAATCCGACTTGGAGCGGCAAATCGCCTTGCTGAAGGATAGCGTCCATAAGGTTGAGCTTGAACAACTCAGGTGAAGGATGCAAAACATGGAACAAACTTCAGCACCGAATTTCGTAAAATCATTCTTCGATATAAAAAGATTGGGTACAACACGGATATTATACGACAGACTGCATGCATGGTAGTTAACCCAATCACGGTTGGCAACTTTGCTTCCCTCTTTAATTGCACGCCGGTGGGTCAGGCCTCAGATTCTATGACGGCTCCAACGTAAAGGCTTATTGAAAATTAAAGAGATAATGTTGGTTGGTGCCTGATGCTCTGTCTCTGGTCGGGCTCATCGGAGTCTAACTGTTGGTTTTCTTTTGCTCCAGCATTTCAGTGGTTTCTTGCTGTCGAGTCCTCACCGTTGTCTCACCTCTGTGGTTCTTTGATTTCTGTGTTCACGGAGATGTTGCACTGATGAGTTAGGAGGCCTTCATGCGGACTGAACAAATTATTTGTCTAAATCGCGACGGAAGTAAGGGCGAGGATTGTGGCCACGTAAAATCGATTTAAGCCCCCCAGTGGAAATCTTCCACTGACCGTTCCAAGGCGGCTCTTCTGTGGCGATTTATTTATGTTGTTGTTTGTTACTTACTGAGTGTATCACTTGTGTCTTTTAATTTTGGATGGCCATATGGCCATTTTGTGGGAAAGTAACTGTCCATATGGCCTTCCTTTGTTTAGGTTTCCATTATGGTCTGGTCGCTTAATGTTTGTATTTCTTTCCCTTTGGTGTCTTTTATGGATGGAGTAAGTTAATTGTATCAATTCCTGATCTTTGTTTTACTTCTACTTTTTATATCAAAAACAGCTAGCTGACTTGTCAGTTCTGGTGGGAAATTTTGGGACTCAGTTGTTTAACCCTCATCCTGCCGGGATGTGCCTTCCCCCCAAATATGGTACATACATCACCTTATTATGGCACGACCTCCCAACCTCTGTATGATCACAACCCCTATGGATATCAGCCAATGTATTACCCCTCTACACAATATAGTGGTGTCCCACATTATTACCAGCAGGTCATGGGTACGTATCCAGCAAACGTGAGATTACCTATGCATAGACCGGGACAGGTATACAACCAATTTACCCACAACCTAAACCAAGCGCCTATTCACCCAAATCAACCAGCTCAAGCTCCGTTTCAGGGTAATCCTCTTCAGAGTTTCGGTCGTGGTAACCTTCCTGCAGCCCCACCCTATCTGCATCTTGTATACCCAGGGACCCATGCCCCCCCCCCGGATCCTAATAACGTGCAGGGAATGGGGTGTGTTCGTATGATGGGGGGAATGGGCAGTCTTCAAGGCCAAAATGTTGTGTACAACAGTGTTAACAAGACCCATGGTACTCAAGTTAATACACAAAGAACAGCATTCGGACCGGTGGCTAGGACTCAATCTGGTGAACAGCAACCAATGACCAAGTCTCAGGAGACTGATGATGTTATTTTGACCCATATTACCCATGGAGGAAATACTACAGCATGTGATAGTGTAGAGAAGAAATTTATTGTCGACCCTAGAGACCGTTTAGAAGAGAATTGTGCTGTCCCGCCGAAGAAGGTAGAGCAACTGGGCTCTACAGGAGACCGGAAAGATCACAGGAGCCCGTATCCTGGGACCAAGCGTACTCAAGCAGCTGTTGCCCGCGCTCCCAAATCTGGTGGAGACACTCACATCCGCCAAACCGGTGCTCCAAGGAGGGCAGTGAACCTAGATGAGGTGCAAGGTAATTACACGCCAACCATGCATGATGGAAGTTTGGGTGGGAAGCAGCATCAGAAGCCTTTTTTAGGGACGGGCCGTGCCTCAGAGAAGACCTGGCGGAGACAAAGCCTCTAAAATTGGAACATTCAATGTAAAGAACATAGAGACAAATTCTTGCTATGTTAAGGAACTTCTAAAGGACTGTGATATTCTAGCTCTGCAAGAGCACTGGCTTTTTAACTTCCAGTTACAGGACATTGAAAGGATGTTTCCTTCACATTCGGCGCACTGTAAAGCAGTTGATGACAGCAACCCCCTTCCCAGAAGCCCAGAGGTTACGGAGGAGTGGCTGTGCTCTATAGAAAGGGACTAAGTGTTACAGAGAAAAAGCTTCCAGTTGGGGGAAATAGGATTGCTGCCATTGAGATTTTACCTTTGTTTAGGTTTCCATTATGGTCTGGTCTCTTAATGTTTGTATTTCTGTCCCTTTGGTGTCTTTTATGGGTGGAGTAAGTTAATTGTATCAATTCCTGATCTTTGTTTTACTTCTACTTTAACTTCACCACCTCTGTGTATATGTAATGTATATATGCCTAGTAGAAATTCAACTGCAGCGGGTGAAGAGGACTACTTGCATCTCATGGATCAACTAGAAGACATTTTAAATACATATACCAGGACCCATGTTGTTTTAATCCTGGGAGACATGACTGCCTCACTCCGCCTGCGGAAGGGGAATAACCAGGACAGCCTTCTGAAAGAGTTTTTAGATTCAAATAATCTCCTCAGAAAACAGGATAGTGCCAACACCTTCTTCCACCCCAACAAATCTGACAAAGCCGAGTTTGATTATATTCTCTCTAGTCTTGAAGGAAGACAGATCCTACGCGATGTGAAGGTAGCTGGTGATAATTCAATAAATGCCTCGGATCATGTCCCAGTCCTGGGATCTCTCTGTGTGTCAGTGACAAAAGTGCAGAAACTCTCGACAAGTATTCTGTGTAAACCGAAATGGAGCAAGTGCGACAGGAATCAGTATCAGCACTCTATACAGACAAATCTGTTACCGTTTGAAACCTTCTTACGTAGCCTTAACAGCTGTGTAGACATACTCCAGCCACTGAGCCATCTAAATGCTGTGCTCAAACAAGCAAAGTAGAAGTAAAACAAAGATCAGGAATTGATACAATTAACTTACTCCACCAATAAAAGACACCAACTCTGGACAGTATTCCGAAGTTCAAGCCAGAAGTTACAGTGAAGGAATTCAGAAGCAGGCCATGGACCAATAAGATATACAAAGCAGTTAGAGCTTCCCGTTTGGCATGGTGGGAATGACGCAAATCTGGAGCCCCAAAAGATGACAGTGACCACACCGTCCAGAAAATGAAGCAAGCAGAGAAGAACACTATTATATCTTAAGTAATATTCAAGACTTCTTCTGCTACCGCTCTTTAATCATGGCCGTCGGACAGAATATTCAAAACATACATGACAACATATATACAAAGAAAATGACGTTACGTCACCTAAAATGCAATGTTACGTTGCGCGGTTTCACAAACGGTTAACATGCGACGTTGCGCCAATAAAGGAATAATGATTCTATGAATATGACATTTCTCCTTTTCTTTAACGAAAGCTATTTTCTCTCTAAGATGACTGATGAATTTTAAATGTACAACATTATTGATCTCCATGAAATTTAGTTTATTATAAGGATGCACGTTGCGAATGAGAATCTTTACTTTTCGATTAGTCCCATTAATTTGACCTTCCTCGAACTAATATTAATAATTAAGAAACTGACTAAGCTTTAAGAGCAACTTATTCAGTATCTGAATTATGTTAAAGCAACCAATTAGTAATTGGACTATCTTTTGTTTATATTTGCACATAAACAGCTAGTTAACCACTAAGTGTTCATTTTCCAAATTTATCAAGTTCATTCACACATGTGATTCACTTTATGCCTAATAATCATTGTTCAAAGATCATTCAATGTTTCATCACCAGCCCAGCGCACATAGTCTTTTAGGTATACCGGTTCCCGTATGTTCCGCTGACTTCTGTTCCGTCGTACGGTAGTGTCTCCTGGTCTATCGTGTCTATTCTCGGTTTCGTTTGTCGCTGTACTTTGGTATGGTCTTGTTCTCCTTAATAGATCCTCCCTCCAGCTCGGTTGGTCCTGGTCTCCATTATGATCATTGTCGTTTTCAACCCTTCTTGCGCATTGTTTGTCGGCTTCTAATGTATTGACAAGCTTGAACTGGCTTGCATCGGGGCTAACCTCCCTTCCATCTGTAATCCTCCTCACTGATATCTTTGAACCTTCTATTTTGTATACTATGTAGAAAGCCGGGTCAAAGTCAGTTGTCCACTTGTTAACTTTGCGTTGTTTTTACAATACATAGTCGTTGAGTTGGAATGTATGGTCTCTCGTGTTTCTATTCTCGGCATTTAGTTTCATTTTCTCTTTGTATTTCCTGTCTCTTTCGGAGATTTCTGTTCCATTGATTGTAGTGATGTTGTCTCTAGGATTGTTGATATGGTCCAACTTGATCCGTACTTCCCGGTTCATTATTCCCTGGTAAGGTGTCACTCCAGTTGCTGGGTGTGGTGTTGACCTGTACCCAACTAATATCTCCTGCATGGCTATCTCTCTGTTTCGGTTCTGCAGGTGAGCGATTTGTTCGGTTTTGTTCAGGATTCGCATAAAATTCTCTACCTCTCCGTTTGCTCTTGGGTGTTCTGGTGTTATTTTATGATGAATAAAGCCCTCTTCTTCTGCGAAATTGACGAAGTCTCTGGAATTGTATGGTGCTCCGTTATCGCTCTGTATGATTCTTGGTGTTCCATGAGAAGCAAACATCTTCTTGAGTGCTACTTTGGTATGTTTAAAATCTATCATTCTCATGCTCTCAGCTTCGGGATATCTTGTCCTTCTGTCTACGGCTACTAAGTTGTAGTGCCGATCTGGGTATGGTCCCCTGAAGTCCACGCATATGCTTTCCCATGGTTTCTCTGGAATGTCCACGATCTTCACTGGTTCCCTTCTGTGCTGTTTGGTCGTCACCTGGCACTCGTAGCAGCGTCCTATTATGTCATCCGCTAGATTGTTCATCTTGGGAAACCAATACTTTTCCCTCAACATTTGTTTGGTTTTGGTAATTCCAAAATGTCCAAGACTGTGGGCTGCCTTGACCACTTTATCTTGTAGACTGTTTGGTATGATGATCTTTTGTAATCTAAAGATAACGCACTCTGCTGTGTACAATTCCTCTCGTATCGGATAAAAAGGCTCTATTTCCGGATCCTCCTTATATTTCTCCCAGTCTCCGCGCTCGATTCTTCCGGTAAGGTTCTGAAGCTGATTATCTTTCCCTGTCTCTTGTTTGATTCTTTCTATCACCACTGCATGTTCTGTGGCTACAACTTGCTTGATCATCGTCTCGGTGCTGTCATGTCCTGTTTCTGGTAATGGATGTCTAATAAATAATCAAGGGGCTCCGCTTCGTTCCGTCCTGGCTCATAGACTAGCTCGAAGTCAACGTCTTGAAGATCCATAAGCCATTTTTCTATTCTCGGTGGAACTTTGGATGTTGCTTTATTGAACATAGGTAATAATGGCTTATGCGCGGTAATAATCCTGAATCGTGGTGCCCCTAGAAGATACATGCTAAAGCGATTTTTGGCCCATTTGATTGCTAACGCGTCCTTTTCTGTCTGGCTGTAACGCTTTTCAGTCTCTGTCATTGATCGGCTTACAAAATGTACTGGCTGCAAGCCTTTGCTGGTTGGCTGAAACAGTCCTGCTGCAAGTCCTTCGTTGAAACTTGCTTCTGTCCTCACGATTATTGGTTGGCTAGGACTGAAGTACACTATGGTGTCCTCGCTCGTGATGCTTTCCTTGAGCTTATCAAATGCTTCCTGCTCCTTGACTCCCCATCTAAATTTAGTATTTTTGTGTGTCAGGATCCTCAGTGGTGCTGTCAACAAAGAATAGCACGGTATAAATTTGGAAAGATATCCTACCATTCCCAAGAAACTGCGTACTGCTTCTTTCGACTCTGGGGCCTTGTTTTCTTTGACAGCTCGGACTTTATCTTCTGTCGGTTTCAAATAAAAATCAAAAATGAGTTCCTTTAAGAGCAATGAAAACATTCATAAGAAAAAAGATGGGTCATACTACGTAGTTTCGGCTAATAAAGCCTCATCAGTGACCCTGTAATGATCCAGCAAAGAAAGCCAGAGGAAGTATACTGCAATTTTGCGAATTTCGAATAGGCAGTCGATTCAAAGACTGATATAAATCAAAATGGGGTCCAAATAATTAAAAACCTGTCTAGAATATGAGTCTAAACCAATAATTTATTTCCGATTTCTCAGAATATTCACGCTGATCTCAAAGGACCAAAACCCTTCACTCGTGAATCTGTATCCCTAGAAGTCCAGTTCTTTGTATGAAAATTGGCATTTCTCTTTGTTGAATGTGATTCCGAAGTCTGCGGCTCTCTGTAGCACTTTCTCAAGCGTATCGTTGTGCTCTTGTAGATTAATCCCCCCGATCAGAATGTCATCGCGCTGGTTTAAACATTTAGGTATGTCTCCAAATATCCCGAACATGGTCTCATCGAATAAGTCCTGTGATGCCTTCGCTCCAAATATTAATCTTTTAGACCTCCTATTTCCCCAAGGCGTGCTAAAAGTTGCCACTTCTCCCCCCTACTTTGGGTCCAAAACTAACTGCATGTAACCTTGTCGTAAAGTAGAAGTAAAACAAAGATCAGGAATTGATACAATTAACTTACTCCACCCATAAAAGACACCAAAGGGAAAGAAATACAAACATTAAGCGACCAGACCATAATGGAAACCCAAACAAAGGAAGGCCATAAGGACAGTTACTTTCCCACAAAATGGCCATATGGCCATCCAAAACCAAAAGACACAAGCGACACACACAGTAAGTAACAAACAACAACATAAATAAATCGCCACAGAAGAGCCGCCTTGGAACGGTCAGTGGAAGATTTCCACTGGGGGGCTTAAATCGATTTTACGTGGCCACAATCCTCGCCCTTACTTCCGTCGCGATTTAGACAAATAATTTGTTCAGTCCGCATGAAGGCCTCCTAACTCATCAGTGCAACATCTCCGTGAACACAAAAATCAAAGAACCACAGAGGTGAGACAACGGTGAGGACTCGACAGCAAGAAACCACTGAAATGCTGGAGCAAAAGAAAACCAACAGTTAGACTCCGATGAGCCCGACCAGAGACAGAGCATCAGGCACCAACCAACATTACCTTGAATTAGATCTCTCTAATTCTCAATAAGCCTTTACGTTGGAGCCGTCATAGAATCTGAGGCCTGACCCACCGGCGTGCAATTAAAGAGGGAAGCAAAGTTGCCAACCGTGATTGGGTTAACTACCATGCATGCAGTCTGTCGTATAATATCCATGTTGTACCCAATCTTTTTATATCGAAGAATGATTTTACGAAATTGGGTGCTGAAGTCATTGCGGTTATATATTTTTCTGAATTTATATGCTAAGTCACCATAAAATTCGGGTTCCGATAGACCTTGTTGCAGAAGAGATTTAAGTCCAATATTGAATTTTGAAATTAAATCAGAATGGCGTCTATAAAATTTTGAAAAGGCTTTGCGTAGTTTATGGTACCGATAACCCTGATTAAGGAGTTTAGCCGTTAATAATTTATTACGAGTGTTGAAGTCAGTTACATGACTACACACTCTAGCAAATCGAATTAATTGCGAAATATAAACGCCATAGGATGGCGCACGAGGAACATCACCATCCAAAAAAGGAAAATTTACAATCTCAAAATCAAAGTCATCGCGTTTATCATAAATTTTGCACGAAACAAATCCATCTACAATAGACAGATGTAAATCCAAAAACGGGGCCTCGGTATCAGAAGAATTTGCTTTATTTAACTGAAGTTCAAGGGGGTAAATCTGACTGATCAAACCATCAAAATAGGTATTATCAATATTTAATAAATCATCTAAATATCTAGAAGTAGAGCTAAAAGCTTCAATAATTTCAGATTGGTTATCAATGGAAAGCGACAAAATGAAGTCTCTTTCATAACAATACAAGAACAGATCAGCCACAAGAGGTGCGCAATTAGTACCCATCGGAATACCCACAATTTGTCTAAATAACTTAGTACCGAATCTAATATAAATATTGTCAAGTAGAAAGGTGAGGGCATCACACACTTTCTGACATGACCAAAGTGTATAATTCTTATGCTCTTTAGAAGTGAAAAATGCATTTCTGACATTACATGCAAGATAGAGAGAATCTTCTCTGTGAAAAGTCCATTCAATTAAATCATTAAGCTTTTCTTTTATAAGATTATGAGGAAGTGTAGTGTAAAGAGTGGAAAAATCGTAGGTAGACAGACTAGAAGCACGAAAATGTCTAGATTTCAATTTATTTAAAACCTCATTCGAATTTTTTATAGACCAAAACAGATTTCTTCCTGATCTTTCAAAGACTTTATCACAATATTTAATTACATGCGTTTTAATAGCAGTAAGACAGGAAGTTAATAATTTAGAAAGTTCAGTGGTAGTGCAAGAGCTAGAATTTGCAATAAACCGTGCTTTGTAAGGTTTTTTATGAAGTTTTGGTAACCAGTATAGCGTAGGAAGCTTGTCTTGGCCTTCGTTAACACACACAGCAAACTTGGTGGCTGAAAGACAAACATGTTTATCTACTATAACTCTCTCTTCAGCTAAAGGCTGAAGTTCATAGGCCATAGTACCACCAAGCTCCTGCTTAAGCGTGTTAACATAGTGGAGCCGTCACACAACGACGACGTTGTTAGCGGCCTTGTCTGCAGGGGCCAAAACAAACTTCTTATGAAATTCTTGAATACCTAGTTTAAGATGACGTAAAGACGTCTTGGGCTTAGGAGGTAATAAGTTAGTATTTTGAGAATAGAAAGAAATGCGTTTATTTACTAGTTTTAAAATGCTAAGTTTCCAGTAAGTCCATTTTTGAGAATATCAAACAATCATGAAACTTATAAGTGAAATCTTCTACCAGTGGTCCTTGCATTATTCTGTTCCGCTCCATAAATTTGTTGGGTACAGGTAGATCAACGGAAGCTCGAATCATGTGAGATTGTAACTGGTCTCTTGGTGTGTTGCTGAATCTTGGTTTAGGTTGCGATACTAAGGGGGAACACCAAGTAATTGGCTCTCCCTGTGGTACATACACGAATATGTCTTCCTCTACTCCCTGGTCAAGCCACTGCTTTAACGGTTTCTGAAGATAATACGGAACTGATCTTGGCTTTTGAGCTACGGGGCTGCTTCTGCTCTCATGTTGAATTTAACGTATAACTTTTTGTAGTTCTTTACATCCCGAATTCTTCCGATTCCTGAGAAAACATGGTCATACCTGTTTAGAATTTTCACTACTTGATCACTTGTAGCTCTGCCACTCGTCGCATGGCTCTCGATAGCCACTGTTTCAGACTGACTTGTTTCGCTTTGCTTTATTCTGCTGCTGCTGTCACTGCCCTGACTCATGACCCCTCCAGTCATGATATCGTGGTTATTATGTTTCTCACTCGTTCTCTCGCCTCTCGTGATTACAGTTACGCTTGATGCGTGGTCCTTTATCCTCATGTTGTTAGGATGTCCAAGTGACCCGTCTTCGCAGATTTGTAGCATTCCCAGTTCAATTAATGTGTTCTTGCTAATCAGTGGTGGAGAATTTATTCTCCCTTCGATAACTACTATCTTTGCCAGTGTTCCACGTGTCTTGTTTCTGGGAGTAGTAATGAACCCCCCTTTCACTGATAAAATATTCTGCAAAGTGCTAAGCTTTATCTTGCTGAATTCTAACGTAGGTTTTTTCTGAGTTCTATTTACCAAGGCTTTGAGCTGATGCTCATCCATGATGTTGACATCGGCTCCGCTGTCGGGCTCAACCCGTACATCAATGCCGTTCATTATCAGGGATACCGTTTTCGAAATACTGATGATGCTCTTAACTTTTCTCACTTGGCTCAGATGATTTACTGCATGGTCAATAAACTCGTCGTCAGAACTGAATGAGCTGCTCATTTCTTCTTCGGTTGTCTTTTTCACTGAGTCCGGCTTAGGCTTGAATTTCCTTTTAGACTGCCTACTGGGTCTAGAAAATTGTTGACTGTTACTACTGCTATTTCTGCCTTTGCTCTTACAGACGGCTGCAAAATGGCTCCATCTCTGGCAGTTTCTGCACAGTTTTCCATACGCCGGACAGTCCTTTCCAGCTGCATAGAATCCCGTCCGTCCACATTAATTACAAGGCTGGGGCTTATATCTCTCTTGCGGCTGAAATCTCTTGCTCTGTTCTATTCCTGATGTGAACTGCTGTCTAGAATTAATTTTCGCTATGGACTTTTCTACCCAGTGTTGGCTTCATGTTGCGAATCTGTAATGATGTATTTTCCATTTGAGATGCTTCTAGTAGGAACTGGTTCAGATTCCAGCCTTTATTGATGCATTTCTGTATTAAAATTCTGTAATATTAGATGCTCCAGTATTCTACCCTCTAGGTTGTCACCAAACTCGCACTCATTTGCTTTCTCCCTCAGTCTCGCGGCAATGGCTGTTGTTGTTTCCCCAGAAGTCGTCCTCATGTTAAGAAATTGATAACGGGCATAATGCTTGTTACGCTTTGGTCTGAATTAATCATTTAGTTTGGCTTTCAGTTTATCGTACTCATTTATATCTGATTCTGTAGGGTTAGGCAGACTTTTCTCCAATCTTGCTAGCTCTCTCCCACCGTAAATGATAAGAGCGTCTTTCTTATTCGATGGATCTACTATATTAAAATATTTGAATTCCCGCTCTATACCCTCTAACCATTCTTCCCATAATTTTCCTGTGGTTATCTGATCATCACTATGTACAAATGGTTGGCTCTTTAGATTTCTGCTTTCTGTTATAACGGTGACATATTGCTGTCTCTGATCACCTTCAGCCATCTCTCTCACCAATTTATTTCTGCTGCTTATAAATCAATAAATCGATACCCGTCCTTCAAAGAATTCTTCTGAACTTATCTTGCTTTGCTCTGCTTCTTCCTCTTCTCTTTTATCCGTTTAAATCCTCGTCGCCAATATTATATTTTAAGTAATATTCAAGACTTCTTCTGCTACCGCTCTTTAATCATGGCCGCCGGACAGAATATTCAAAACATACATGACAACATATATACAAACAAAATGACGTTACGTCACCTAAAATGCAATGTTACGTTACGCGGTTTCACAAACGGTTAACATGCGACGTTGCACCAATAAAGGAATAATGATTCTATGAATATGACAAACCCCAGAAAGGAGCAGCGACAGGTGGCGGCAAGGATTAGGAACGAGAAGTTTGAAGAAATTATGTCTTCCCAAAAATGACTCCAGGATGTTCTATAAGCTGATAAGGGATCAACGGAAATGATCAGATCCCCCACTTCAAACGTTGAATGTGAATGGTGTTGACTGTAAGTCCCCGGAAGAAATAAGACTGGGATGGCGACCCATTTCCAAACAATTGCTACTCCACTGGAAAATCCATGCTTCGATGAAGAGTACAAGCAGATGGTGGATGCAGACGTTGAGTGCAAAGAGCATATGTGTACACAGGAAAATTCGCCTATAGTTCAGATTACAGAAAAGGAAGTGCATGAAGCCCTCAAACGGCTGAATAATGATAAGGCTGTGGACATAAAAGGCCTCACTAGTGAACACTTTAAGTTGGCAAGTTTGAACTTTCTGAGTTTCTCACTAGCTTCCTGAATTACCTTATTGACTCCAAGACCATCTCGGTTGTGTTAAAGGAGGTTATCCTAACCCCTATCTACAAGAAGGGTGATCCCAGTAACCCCGGCAATTACAGAGGTATAACAGCCACACCTGTGTTACTAAAGATTCTAGAACATGTACTGAGCACTAGACATAATGCCATATACCAGGAGACACAGTCGGACCTGCAGAAAGGATTTACCCCAGGGTGCTCTTCTTTGAATGCTGCGTTGATCCTGTCGGAGTGTATTCTGGAAGCAGCAAATTGCAAGCAGGACTTGTTTCTCACAACCTTAGATACTCAGAAAGCCTTTGATGCGGTTGACCACAGCTCTCTCTTACGTAAATTGTACCTAGATGGTGTCCATGGCAACGACTGGCTGCTGTTGAAGGATCTTTACTCAATCTGCTCCTCTAGGATCAAATTGGCAGGAGAACTTTCAGACCCAATAAATATAAAACAGGGAGTAAGGCAAGGTGGGGTCCTCTCAACAGGGCATTATAAAAGGTATAATAATCCCCTGTTGTTGCAGCTGGAGAACAAGTACTCTGGAATGACGATCGGATCTATCAGTATACAACATATTACCGTTGCCAACGATTTGGCCCTTCTGGCACAGAGTCAGTCTGAGACGCAGGTTATGGTGTGGGATGTGGAATTCAGTGCAAATCGTGAAAGATATTGTGTTCATCCTACCAAAAGTCACATTCTGTGGTACACCTATAGGGGAAAAAAAAGGATTTAGAAATGGACATTTTTCTTTCTGGTGAGAAAGTAGATGCGACACATGCTGCTACACATCTGGGTATTGTGAGAGATACTTCTGGATCTGTGGATATTGCTGGTAGAACATCACTTGGCCGGAAGACTGCCTATTCCCTAATGGGGCGGGGTTCCATGGGGGTAATGGGTTGAAAGCCGCTCAGAACGGACATGTCTGGACTACCTTTGTAATCCCGAGAATGCTGTATGGACTGGAAGTCCAACTCCTAAAAAAGAAAGACATCGGGGATCTCGAAAAATTTCAAAGAAAGTGTCTTAATCAGCTTCAAGGTTTACCTGATAATTTATCGAGCTCTGCTTGCATGGCGCTCCTTGGTATACTGCCCTTGGAAGCTGTCCTACATAAAACACTGTTGAATATGTTTGTCACTATTGCTAGGAATCCTGGATCAGTTGAATATGAAATAGCTAAAAGACAACTTGTAATGAGAGATTTGCCTCACAAGAGTATATAAAAAGTATATATATCACTTATATAAAAAGTATTCTTGAAAAATATGGGCTGCCCGCTATATATCAGTTGTTAAGGGACCCACCTTCCAAACTAGAATGGAAACATGCACTCAACCGTCGAATACATGAGGCGGTAGAATTGTTCTGGAGGACAGACATATCAAATAAATCCTCTACTAAGTATCTGAATCCTAACATCTTACAAATTGGCAGATGCCACCTTATATGGTCTTTTGTTAGAGATAACGTACATGATAGTAGACGGGCACAAGTAAAATGTAGGTTGCTGACTGGAACATACATTCTGCAATCAAATCGTGCTGCATTTAATCAGTATACAGTGAATCCAACCTGTAAATTGTGCTCTACAGCACCAGAGACACGCCGACACTTTATTAGCGAATGTGCATATCTAGAAGCAGAGAGAGAAGCAGAGTCCTTCATGCGGACTGAACAAATTATTTGTCTAAATCGCGGCGGAAGTAAGGGCGAGGATTGTGGCCACGTAAAATCGATTTAAGCCCCCCCCCCTCCCCCCAGTGGAAATCTTTCCACTGACCGTTCCAAGGCGGTTCTTCTGGGGCGATTTATTTATGTTGTTGTTTGTTACTTACTGTGTGTATCACTTGTGTCTTTTAATTTTGGATGGCCATATGGCCATTTTGTGGGAAAGTAACTGTCCTTATGGCCTTCCTTTGTTTAGGTTTCCATTATGGTCTGGTCGCTTATTGTTTGTATTTCTTTCCCTTTGGTGTCTTTGATGGGTGGAGTAAGTTAATTGTATCGATTCCTGATCTTTGTTTTACTTCTACTTAGCATACAGGGACAAAATATCATCGAGAGGTGTTTTTCCAGACGAGCAGATTTCACAGATCGACGACCCAGAATTCCTAACACAACTGACTTTGGACGCATCAGTGGTTCTTAACATAGACGACCTAGGAGAGGAAAGGCTGGGGTTGCTGGAACTCTATACCAGGGAATACCTATCAAAATCCACAGAAAGAGACTTGTAGCCCTGAAACAAGTCTCGGGACTTAAGGATCTACAGTGATACAACCACATAGTGTAAATAATAAGCCACTGCACATGTAAATACTCACACCACAAACCGTATATTGAGCTCTTGGGAAAGGAAAGTAATTTATAGAAAACCATAAGAAGATACTACCTCCTAGAGGGTGCACCGAATAAAAAAGCGGTGGGACACTAAGGAGACAACAACAACATAGCAGTTAACAGTTTATTACGAGTGTTGAAGACAGTTACCTGACTAGACACTCTGGCAAATCGAATTAATAGCAAAATTTAAACGCCATAGGAGGCTGTCTAGCAAAACAGTGAGCCATGCTAAAATACATTGTAAAATGGTTATGCATATATTAATATTATCATCAATTAAGGTTGAGGATTCAACAACAATCCGACATCAGAGTAGAAGACAACCACCATTTAGATCACGGTGGGTCGAACCCAGGAAATATCCGTCTCCTCCCTTCCCAAAAGTATGCCTACCTACCCTACTTTTTACCAACCTTGTACCGTGTGCTATCTTGCGGTGCCTTATGCCGGCCCTTGTGCTACCCTGTGCTACCTTGCGGTACTTTGCGGTACCTTGTGGTACTTAGTACGGACTTTGAGCAAATAGTCAATCTGATGAGGGGAGAAGCAGAGAAGAGCGGATAAAAATTGTAATTACGTCTAAATTAAGTTTATGAGGCTAGCAAACGATTTGTGGTTCCCCTTGTTATAATCTCTGTCTAACTCACATAACTCGAATTAATGGTGGAGCGCTTTGGTGCAGTGGTAGCGCATCGGATTTGTGATCGAGGGTAACTTGTCAACTCGTACCCAAGTCAACTCGTACCTAAGTCAACTCGTACCTGTTTTTAGTCAACTCATACCCCCTAGTCAACTCGTACCTATTTTGGTCAACGAGTACCCCCCCCCCCCCCGGGCACTATATATGTTTTGGTTGGGTGGGGTCTAAAACTAGTGGACTTAGGTCAGAACTTGGATTTTTTTTATTTGCCCCCCCCCCCCCCCTCCCAGCTGCATGCTAGGTCAGGGGGTGGGGCCCAGGTGTCCAAAACCTATTTATCTATCTATCTTCTCATACTGAGTCGCAGGGCTTCCGTTAGGCAGACATACGGCGTATATTACGTCCTGAAATCGCTTCCGGACGCCCAAATTAAACATCAAAGGCGTCCCACGGACTCCCGAAAATTTCTCTGTACGGCCAAAAATCTTTACTGAGACGTCCCATCCTGCATATATAAACCCGCCCACTTTTAGCGGTTTGTAAAAAGTTTGCTTCGCCTTCTTAGCTGAAACCGCTTTCTGTGTTTATTGAGTATTGAGGACGTCCCGTTTTCCGCCTGCGCGGTATTATATTGACAAGTCATAATCACGTGCGTCTGCACATGGCCTTTGATCGTCATCGGAGTGTGAAAAACGTGTCAAGGTGATTTCTCGGTGTATGCATATAATCAAACGGATTAGTAGTTGAGGATAAACTTATGTCATTGACGATAAGTGTTTTTTTAATCCTGTAAACTTGTTACTGTTTAAATTAGGCTTTTGGTAGTGAGATTATCATTAGCGATGCAAAGTGTGAAATAGATACACGTTTTATTTTTTTTTCTTGACTAAATAGCAGGTGTTCACTAAGTGAAATGAAGAAAATAATTTATAAAATCCAAAAATGTTGCCACGATCACTGTTTGATTTTGGCGTCTCGAAAATACGTAAAACCGTCGAATGTGACCAGGCCGGTTCGTCAGGGTCCGAGCTGCAGTCTAATATCTGTCTGTTAGCGCGATGAACAGCAGCCCCCCCCCCCCCCCCCCCCCCCCCCCCCCAAAAAAATACCACTGACTCGTCTTGACCAAAGTTGCATGTGTTTCATTCTGTTCCGAGTGTTTAGAGTACAATGAATGAAGACTCAAAGCGTATGTTTTGCAAAGTCTGGCAAAATATCTTTTACAAAAGAAGGAGCAAGTGTATTTTTCATTATTTCTTTTTAATCCATATATGACAATGGATATATGACAATGGGTGTCAGGTTTGTTTTATTTGTGTTACGTTAAACAGTGTAGACAGATCAGACGCTATGTTCTGTGGCGTTTGATCTGGGTCTACACGGCATGCTTATGACCCAAAAATGGGCAACTAGACATATATTGGGATGGGTAATGCGATCGTTTTCTTTACTTTTTATTTATTTTTTGGGGTGGGTGGGGGTAGGGGGGTGGGTTGGGGAGGGAGGGAGTTTTACTTGTAAAGTTATAAAAATTACACAGGCCAAGCAAAAATATATTTCTTTTTGTATGCACACCTCTGAACTGTACTGACCGCATGTATGTCACATAGTTATGAGTAGTTTTAACTTCCTTATACTGGCTGAAAACAGAGCTTTGCTTGATTGTTTTGGAGTTTAACGGCCCAGTCAACACTATTTAAGTCAATTTTTGAGCCAGTCAGTTTACCTATCCACACTTTACTAGCAATCTAAAAGTATATACAGGTGAATAAAAATGCAAACGAGATTCATAGATTAAATAATATATATATTTCTTCATCAAAACAATTTTACGATCCGCAAACACGTTGCTTCAAAATTGGGACTTCCTGAATTTTCGAGTGGGACTTCCAGATTTCAAGGGTAGGAAGTCTGGGACTTCCTGAATTTGGGAGTTAATGGAAGCCCTGTGAGTTGGTCACATTTGGCCATTACCTCAGTTGGGTGCATGGCTAAATTTAGAATTTAGCACAAAAAAAAATCATCTCTATTAAAACTATTTACAATCCAAACAAAGAGGTATCCTAAAACGCATACTTCTGAGTCTCAATCTTATACTGTGCGGGCTTTGAACTCCTCTGCAGTCTGGTTTCTGGTCAACTCGTACCTTAGTAAAAATAAAATTTGTTTTGGGGTAAGTTTGGCTTAAATACACATATATACAAGTCAACTTTATGGTCTATGCAGACTCCTGATCCTTTTCCCGACGACGAAGACGATGTATATTGTGTGCATGACGCCATTGCGTACGTGCGCCAAAATGGCCCCTTTCATGTGTATGACCCCCATATCCCTTTAGCCAGACATAATTTATGGGTGCTTGTTAGAACTATCCCTGTGGGGCAGCTCTAACGAGTGCCAACAATCTATGGATAATTTTCCCCTTTAATTGCAATAAATAAATAAAATGAATAGATAAATAAATTGATCACTAGTCTAAAAATATATATAAATTAAATTTGTATTACCTGTCCCACAAAGACGATGCTGCCAACGGTCACAGACATCGCAACTTACAGCATGCTGACGTCCACCAACAACCTTACCACATGCAATGCACAAATCAGACTTTTTGATGAAAGTTTTAAGCTTTGATTCTCAGTAAGAGATTTCAAAGATGAATGCTACTGCAAGGATTCTGAACTTCTTATATATCCAGTAATCGGCAATTCAAAAGAAAATAATACACAAAAGATAATTGACCTTAAAATTCCTGCGTGCCATTATGTTTTGTCAGAACAAAAACAGCCGCTCGCCGGCAAAATTAAAGCAATTAAAAACAGTCTTTAATGGACGATTAGATTAAACTAGTACCGATAATCGTTTTTTTTTTACACCCACATTAATCAATACACAATTAACTAAAGTGTTAATTTACTTAACCCAAATGGAATCTTCCATCTTATATATTTCGAAATTTAGGGGTGGCAGGTTGTGTTTTCTTCAAAATTTATTCTGGAAGTGACTTAACTTTTTCAAACAGCGTCCGCCCTGATCAGACGACGCCGCGTTATGCGGCATCTGATCTGGACCTGCAGTTTTTGACAACCAAAATGGAATCTTCCATCTTATATATTTCGAAATTTAGGGGTGTCAGGTTGTGTTTTCTTCAAAATTTATTCGGGAAGTGGCTAAACTTTTTCAAACAGCGTAGGCCCTGATCATACGACGCCTCGTTCTGCGGCGTCTGATCTGGGCCGGGGTCACTCTGATCACCGCAAGACACCATATGACACTGCAAGACACTGCAGGAGACCGCAAGACACCTTTATTTACTATATATTTTATAAATTTTAACTTGAAAGATGTGTTTTAATAAATTTTTATATCTTTGAGTTAGTAATAATACGTAGTTAGTCAACATCGTACGCTTTTGTCTCAGTATAAATCAATGTCACATGGTAAAGCATTGGAAATTGTTTCTATGGTTTGTCATTTATTACCAAAATATTTTCATTTTACATCATATGCGACCTGTCACGTTCGCCTAATGATAAAATTTTATTTGATAATAAAATTTTATCATTAGCTTCCAGCTGGCACCGCGCAAATGTAATTGCATATTAGCAAATGATTGCAATTAATTTTACGACTCGTGGAGGTGTGACTAGGACTTGCTATCATGAAAATGGTCCAACATTTCCAGACATTTTGATGATAGCCATTTACCAGCCTCTAAATCGTTTTGTTTGTATATATTTTTTTATTATTATTTATTTTTTCTCTTTTTTCTTTCTTTCCTTTTTATTTTTTTTATTCAATTCATTTCTTTCTTTTTATTTTTTTTTCATTAACTCCATAGTTTTTAATACAGGTAATAATAATTTTAAAAACATATATGGTGACCGAAGAAAAACTTTAATTATGTGTCAGGGTCAGACGAAAAATATCTGTTATGGTCCATTGATATTGAAATTAAAAGTTACCTTTCCGCCACCCGAATAACCCATCTTTCCGCCCGTCCCACATGAATCAAGCCCCCTTTACATGGAAACAAAGAAAAAAAGGAACTAGAAGAAATATTCGACTGATCGTCATTTTGGATAGAATGTGAAATAACTTGTGATTGTATTCTTAGAACAATTCGTTTTTGCTCTTTCCCTTACACTGCAAGTATAGATTGTGATAATAGTAAATTGGCCAAAACAAATATATATATGGCTGGGTCGTTAAACCAAATAAAATGCGGGATGTACATGTAGGATACTTTTTATTTTATACGACGAGTAAAATGTATAAAATATCTAGTAAATAAAGGTTTCTTGCGATGTCCTGCGGTGTCTTGTGGTGATCAGAATGACCGTCTGGGCCTGCAGTGTTTGACAAGGTACCCCTTTGTGGGTTTCTGGTACTGAATGGGTTAAAAGTGAATAATAATAATAAAATAATATTAATAATAATAAAAACAATAATAAAGATAATAATAACTAGAGCAGGTTGATGGCGCGCCATCGCATATCCCCGCATTCTGCGGCGTCGGATCTGGGCCTGTAGTGTTTAACAAGGTACCCCTTTGTGGGTTTCTGGTACTGAATGGGTTAAAATTAAAGTGTAACTATACCAAATTTAGTGACACAGAGACCTTTCTGATATTTAATCTTCATCAGTGTGTCTAAACCCCAAAGTTTTGAAACCGAAACAGATGTTGGACAAGACCCGGCAAACACAGCACATCCCCCTCCGAGCACACACCGACCGACGTAGCTCATGAGACAGGTCAACTGGAGGCATCAGGCAAGAGACGCCCACCAGGGAACTTATAGGCGCCCCCCACCGAGCCAACATCAGCAAACATGGCCCACACTCTATGGAAGTCAGGGGCATCAGGAAGGAGCGAGGCTTGCAAAATTTATAATATTACAAAAAGTGGCAACCAAATCCGCTAAGATACATGTCCCACCTGACAAGTCAGTCTTAGTTTTAGAAAAATTAGAAATTTATACTGCAAAAATTAAAGCTATAATATAGTTATTTAAACAAGTACTTGAGTACTGATGTCAACACCGCCCGAAATATACTACTCAAAGTTTGATAGGGATCACTTTTTATGTACCAAATTTTGCACAGAAAATTTATAAGTTCTTGACAGAATTTGTACTCGGTATAATGATAAATATCTTAAGCAGAAACTCGTGTGCAGTTCAGTACTCATAAAAGTGTACACTTCTCACAATTCGCAAATGAATTCATGCACCCCCAAAATCTTGCGTAGCACTGCTTTCCAACAGACCAATCTAACTTGTCAGTGTTCCTTTACCAAGCGTAAAAAGGACTTCATTTGATTTGTGAAACACTAAAATGCCTAGGGGGACAATTAAGAAACCGTCTGAGCCCCGAAGAAATGAATCGTTGTGTCAGAATGTTGGAATCTTGCGTCTCTCAACGTCGTGTTGCTGGGATTCTGAATGTGTCTCAGAGCGTGGTTTCACAAATGTGGAGTCGGCATCTTACCCACGGAAATCCTTCACACAGCCGCGGCGGGGTCGAGAAAGGGCTACAACTCAACGTCAGGGCCGTTTCTTGTTGATTCAGTCTCGATGTCAACGGTTCCTGAACGCTACGCGTTTGCATAACGAGCTTATGAACGGAACTGGAGTATGAATTTCTACACAAACTGTCAGAAACGGACTCCACGAGTTCGGACTTAATGCCATGAGGCCTGCTGTACGTGTCCCGTTGACGAGACAGCACGTGCTAGACCGGTTAGACTTTGTCAGAACTCACGTCGGGTGGACGGTTCGTGACTTGACGCCAGTACTGTTTACTGAGGGGTCCAGATTCTGTCTAGACTTCACTTATAAACGTCAATTAGTGTGGCGAATGTCTAAACAGTGATTCGATGACTTGAATGTGGTAGAGCATGATCGCTATGGAAAGGGGTCAGTCATGGTTTGGGCTGGGATAAGCGTGAACGGTAAACCTGACTTGTACGTCGTTGAAAACAGAACGTTAATGGCAGTGAGGTACTGTAATGAGATTCTTGATGAGATTGTGAGACCATATGCAGATGCTATCGGCCCGGACTTTATTCTGATGGATGATAATGCCCGTCCCAACCCTGCCAACGTCACTGGTACCTACCTGGAACGTGAGACAATCGTTCGTATGGACTGGCCTGCTCTGTCACCGCACTTAAATCCGATTGAGCATGCGCGGGACATGCTACAGAGTGCTGTTTCAGCCCGACCTGTGCATCCGAGGACTTTACAGGAGCTCAAAGATGCATTGGTTGCTGAATGAAAGCTGATTTCACAAAACCGGATACAGACTCGGATTACGAGCATAGACAAGCGATGTCGTACTGTAATTGATGCCCTTGTACGCCATACACGTTATTAAGCACGTTTGCTAAACAAATTTGGAAATTTGTGAAAAATCAGTTGTCCAAATCCCTTCGTGTTACGGCAAATTTTGGGGGTGCCAAGACGTTTGCTGTTGTCACGCTTGAATGCAGTACCAGTTGACAAAATTAATCACTAGGTTTTGTGAAGGATACGTTTTCTATCATTATGTATCAAATTTGGATTCAGCTGATTAATTCATCCAAAAATTATTTTGCATTAAAAAAGTGATCCCTATCAAACTTTGAGTAGTATATCAACCTCAGCACTAAAGAACTGATACTGAGCTGATGATACCCTCGGGGACAAACAAAGTGAATAATTATAATAAAATAATAATAATTATAATAAATAATAATACCTCGAGCAGATTGATGGTGCGCCATCACATATCCCCGCGCTGTGAAAACCATGTTAAAATAAAAGGACCCAAAGTACTTCTTTCTGGCCTCCGGTGAACTCAAGACATGTCTCTGGGCAAGTTATGACCCATTTCAGCTATTGTTCAGCAAAAAAAATAGAGTACCTCACCTACCCCTGGGGTACGAGTTGACCAAAATAGGTACGAGTTGACTAGGGGGTACAAGTTGACCAAAGAACTGGTACGAGTTGACCAAAAACAGGTACGAGTTGACCAGTTACCTGCAGTCTTGGCATTCACCGCAGAAGATGGAAGACTATTCCACTGAAGAAAAGTTCTAGGGAAGAAAGAGTTTTTCAGGGCATCACTATAGGATTGGTACCTACGATACTGTGAGTTATTTGCTCTTGATGCCCTTGTCCGGGTTGACACTTTGCAGGGGTCAAGTACCTATCCTTGTAGAATCAGAATCAGAATTGTTACTGGTGACACGTCAAATGACATTCATACACCAGGACCTGTGATGTGGGAAGTTAGTCCCTAGCTCTAACCAAAGAGGTAAATTTAGCTACACAATCATCAGCACCTTCAGCTGTCGAAATAATCGAATCGGGAAGGGCATTCCAATCTCTAATGGTTCTGGGGAAGAACGACTCTTTATAAATGTCAGTTCTTGCGCTAAGGGTCTGAAACGCCAACTAATGTTGATTTCTACAGTGTCTAGCTGGGGGAACAGGGTCATCTGTTGGAATGCTGGCAGCACCCTTTAGACCTTTGTATAAAAGGATTAGCCTACTGTCTTTTCTCCTTTCCTTGAGAGACTCCCATTTTAATTTTCCAAGTATTCCAGTCATGCTCCCAGTTTCAAAGCAGTAATTGCCTGTTACAAATCTAGCAGCTCTATTCTGAACTTTCTCAATTTCATCGTTAAGGACCACTCCACTGGGGTCCCAGATACAACTACCATATTCCAAGATTGGGCGAACAAGACCTTTATATGCTGCCTCTTTTACATCCTGAGGGCACTGATGAAGATTTCGCCTCAGGAAACCAAGCGTTCTATTTGCCTTAGTACACATGTTGCTAATATGAGTATTCCATCTCAAGTTGTGTGAGATTGTCACTCCAAGGTATTTAATGGAGTCCACATTCTAGAGGACTGTTCCCTCTAAGGTGTAAGAAGCCTCAACTTTATTAGATCTCTTCCTAGTTATCTGCATATTGCATTTAACTGGCTGAAATTTCATGCCCCATTTACGTGCCCAACATCCTAATCTATCTATGTCAGCCTGAAGTTTCAATGAGTCATCTGTATCTCTAATTTCCCGGTAACAAACACAGTCATCTGCGAACAGTCTTATTTCTGAGTCAATGTCAGTGGAAATATCATTGATGTACAGGGAGAACAAAAGTGGACCAAGAACGGTCCCTTGCGGGACTCCAGACAAAACTGGAGCCCACTCCGAAGATTCACCAACAACCCGCTGTTTTCTGTAGCAAAGAAAGGAATCTATCCATTTGAGGGTCTTTCCCCCAATTCCATAACCAAATAACTTAGATTTAAGTAGTTCATGAGGAGGGGTGTCAAAAGCCTTCTCGAAGTCCAGAATAAATGTATCCACCTGTCCCCCTTTGTCCAATATTTTTGCCCAGTCATTAATAACTGTGCTTGGCTGAGTTTCACAACTGTGCCTTTTCCTAAATGCATGTTGTCTGTCTGACAAAAGTTTATGTTCGTCCAAGTGGGCCATGATGTTTGAGCAGACTATATGTTCCAGCAATTTACACAGAACACTAGTCAGAGACACAGGGCGATAATTAGGGGCAAGAGCCCTATCTCCTTTTTTGAAGAGTGGACGGATGTTTGCTTAGAGCCATTCTTTGGGGATTTCACCCATATCAAGAGACTGTTGAAACAAGTGTGCAAAAACTGGACCCAACTCATTTGCTAGTTCCTTCAGGACTCTAGGATGAAGTTTATCAAGTCGTAAGGCCTTACTGGGGTTTAAGCCTTGAAGTAATTTGATCACTCCTGCAGCTGTCACAACAATATTATTCATGAATGGGGCCGATCTTCCAGTCAGTGGAACCTCCGTGAACTCAGTTTTATTAAAGTTTTATTAAACACATCATTGAATTGACCAACTAGTTCCTCTGCCCTTTCAGAGTCTGATTCAGCAACCCCGTCCCCTCCTCTTTTATTAAGGGGCAGGATACCTTGCCTGTCTTTCTTCTGGCTATTAATATATCTGTAGAAGTCTCTGGGATTTGCCTTTACATCACCTACCAAGTTATTCACATACAAATCATGCTGATTTTTTATATCAGTCTTGATTTCACATCTCAAGTTTTCAAATTTTGTCCGGAGTTTACCACTTCCCGTCTTTTTTGCCTTTGCATGAATCTTATTCCTTCTGAGAATTTTCCTTCTTATCTCTGGAGTGATCCAGGGAATAGAAGATACAGACCTACTAGTTTTTGAGGGGATATGATTTTCGGCCGAAGTATGAATGAAAGAAGTTATCAAATCAAAATTCTCCTGTACAGACCGAGCATCTGAATGACCATTAAAGTAATTCTCCTTTGAAAATCTGAGTGCATCTTTCCTCATAGTTTCATAGTCACCTTTCTGATATGAGTACACCTTCCTCCGAGGTTTCTTTATTGGTGGGATGTGAATTTTTAAATATTCGGAGACAACATCGTGGTCACTTAGTTTATCTGGGGAATGAATGTCTTCAAATTGTCCTGGCAAAGTCGTAAGGATCAGATCCAATGTGTTCTTATCACGAGTGGGGAAGTTAACAATTTGTTCAAGGCCATGATCGTTCATAATGTCACTTAATACTTGTCCTTCCGACTGACTCAGCATTGTGCCTTGTTTGCTGAACCTGTTGGGCCAAGCATTGTCTCTGAAGTTGAGGTCACCTAGAACATGTACAGCCGGGGTTTTTTTTCCCTTATGCTGCGATTTAATGCAATCCAGTTGGTCTTTAAACAGTCAGAAGAAGAATATATGTCCCTATACAGGACACAATCATCAGCAAACAAACGGACAGATGACCTGATGTTATCAGGGAGATCATTGATGAATATCAAAAAGAGGACCGGTCCAAGGACCGAACCTTGTGGGACACCAGATAGAACAGGGACTGTATCAGACACTTTGCCATCAAGTACAACTTGTTGAGAGCGCCCGGAGAGCCATGAGCTAATCCAATTATGTGTGGATCCTCTTATCTCATAGTAGTCCAATTTGTACAATAGCCTTCTGTGAGGTACCTTGTCAAAGGCCTTGGCGAAATCCATGATGATCAAGTCAGTCTGTTTGTGGCCACGATTTATGGCCCCATCCAGATTACTCACAATGTCATGGAAGAATTGAACTAGTTGAGTTTCGCAAGACCTTTGACTTTGGAAACCATGTTGACAGTCAGCAAGAATGCTCTCAAAGGCTAAGCCCTTGTTATTGCTGCTGACTAATATATGCTCCAGGGTTTTGCAACAGATGCATGTTAGCGACACTGGTCTATAATTTGCTGCATCATATTTTTCACCTTTTTTATAGACCGGGGTTACATTGGCTTGTCGCCAGTTATCTGGTACAGTGCCCTGGGCAAGTGATTCGTTGAAAATAAAGGCCAGCACAGGAGAAATTTCAGCACTAAATTCCTTAAGGACCCTGGCATTCAGGTCATCTCACTATCTATCTATCTTCATATACTGAGTCGGTCATACTTGGCCATTACCTCAGTTGGGTGGTGCGCTAAATTTAGAATTTAGCAAAAAAAAAAACCTTCTGGATGAGTTCTTAAAACTATTTACAATCTGCTTTCAGAAGTGTACTGAAACGCACACCTCTGGGTCTCAATCTACACCATGCGGGCTTTGAACTCCTTTGCAGTTTTGGCATTTACCACAGAGGAGGGAAGACTGTTCCATTGAGGAATAGTTCTAGGGAAGAAAGAATTCTTCAGGGCATCACTATAGGCCTGGTACCTTCAATATTGACTGTTGTTTAGTTTTGATGCCCTTGGTTGAGTTGAAGTAGTTACTAGTCACAGGGGTCAAGTATTTATCTTTATTAAGGGACACTGTGTCAGAGTGTATCTTATAAAAGAAGGTTGAAGAGGACTGCTCATGAAGGGCCTCCAACAATGGCCACTCCAGCTCATCAAGCATTTCACCAACACTACTTCTGTTCCGCCATCGCCTGCAGGTCCATTGGGCAGCCGCCCTCTGAACCTTCTCATCCTGTTGAACCTGAGTTCTAACATTGGGATGCCAAACAGGGGATGCATACTCTAGTTGAGGTCTAACTAAGGTTTTGTATGCAACATCCTTTATCTGCCTAGGTGCAAAAGCCAAATTGCGTCTAAGAAACCCTAATGTCCTAGTTGCCTTAGAGGTAATCTCAGAAATATGTTGACCCCAATCAAGATTATCAGTAATGGTGATACCAAGATATTTTGCGGATTGGACATGTTCCAAAGTATGCTGATGTAATGAGTGGTTGAATTTAATCTGCTTGTCTGGAGGGTGCCGTGACACCCTCATTGAATGACATTTGGCCACATTGAACTTCATTTGCCAATTGGCCTCCCAACGTGCTAGGCTATCTAGGTCATCTTGTAAGTTAAGACAGTCAAAAGAAGTATATATATTCCTATACAAAACACAATCATCAGCAAACAAGCGAACAGATGACCTGATACATCAGGAAGATCGTGAATATATATCAAGAAAAGGATGGTCCAAGTACCGGACCTTGTGGGACACCAGACAAAACAGGGACTGGATCCGATGCTTGGCCGTCAAGTACAACTTGTTGTGTGCGCCCAGAGAGCCATGAGCTGACCCACTTAAGTGTGGATCCTCTCATCCCATAATGATCCAGTTTGTACAATAGCCTCTTGTGAGGTACCTTGTCGAAATCCATGATAATCAGGTCAGTCTGTTTGTGGCCACGATTATTGGCCCCATCCAGATTGCTCACTATGTCATGGTAGAACTGAACTAATTGAGTTTCACAAGACCTTCGACTTCGGGAACCATGTTGACAATCAGCAAGAATGCTTTCAGAGGCTAGATGCTAGTTAATGTTGCTATTATAAACAAATATATGCTCCAGGGTTTTGCAACAGATGCATGTGAGCGACACCGGTCTGTAATTCGCAGCATCATATTTTTCTCCTTTCTTATTCTTAAAGACCGGGGTTACGTTTGCTTGTCGCCAGTCATTTGGTACAGTGCCCAGAGCAAGTGATTCATTGAAAATAAAGGCCAGCAGGGGAGATATTTCAGCACTACATTCCTTAAGCACCCTGGCATGCAGACTGTCAGGCCCAGATGCCTTATGTATGTTGAGCTTGTCCAACAGTTTTACGACACCTTTGGGGTCAACTGTTATGTCCCCCATAGAGGGGAACAGACTTGTACCTTTTGATGGTAGCTCACCGTCAGCTTCACGTTTAAACGCCGATTGAAACTGCTTATTACATATATTTGCCTTGTCGCGGGATTCAGTTTTCAAATTTCCATTCTCCCTAAGTGAAGTGATCCCAAATGATTCTTGTTTCAGGTACTTTACAAATGACCAAAATTTCTTAACTTTTCCATTCTTCTGGGGGCCCTCGGGATCAATATTTTCATCATCAAAGGTAAAGATGCTGGAAACAGGCTTCAAATATGCATCTCTAATTACCTTTTGTACATGTGCTCTGAACCTTTTGTAATGGCTCTTCACGTCGGGATTGCTAGACTTACGAGCATGAAAGTATATTCTGTCAGGCCTTCTGATTAGGTGTTTGATCGTGTTATCGATCCATGGTACACTATGCTTTGTTTTGGTCATTTTTATTGGTATGTACCCTTCCATGGCCATCGTAAGTTCGGTCTTAAAACTGACCAACAAGTCATTTACTGACATGCGAGAGAGGTCAGAGGAAAGGGAGGAATCTTTAAATCTCGCCATATGGTCTCACAGACCATCCATATCTGCACGCTTATATAAATATATTTTACGCGGGACCTGTCGGATTCGCTTTGCTTTTATGTCATACTCAATATAAACTATATCATGATCAGCCTTGTCGATCGGGGGCATCCCTTTGACACGACTAACGGGGGATGGAGAATTTGTAAATAGCAAATCTAGCCGAGGACATATAACTCATTTTCGAAAATTTAATTAGTCGGCGGTTCGAAAGGATAAACTTACCTGAAATGGATAGATCAAAGTCTAAACTTTGGCATTCTGGGTGTTGTCACATTTGTAAGTGTGGACAAGGTCTTTAAAATGGACCCTTTTTGCTAACCACCCAAATTACGTAAAAAATGTTCAAAACATAACAATGCTTTTTTTTTTTCAAAACTTCAGGAAATCCTATAAAATCTGTTCATGTCCCGTAATTTGGAATACATTGCGCCAATTTTCACTGCATTTTATGTCATTAATTACCAAACCATATTCTTTAAAATAATGTCTGAAAATGAACCCTCAGAATGGTAAAAAATATGCATTGTTAAAGACAGATTAAATCTGTCGTTTCTAGATATCCTGCGTTTTTTAAAGTAAGACCGGATTGTTCCGGCTTTGACAGCCATAGAAATATGAGTCCGCACAAAATGTAGTCCGGTTTGGCGCAGTAATCAAAATTGTACAAGCTTATTAGTTATCCTATTAGCGCAATACAAACTTTTGAAGCAGACGACTTGATTTTATCTTACCTTTCAGAGAATCGATTCAGCATTTCTTATGAATCAGCTGCATCATGTATACCCAGATCAGTGTGCTGTCTGCTCAGGATTTACACTGTTTTGTACAAAAGCTGTCAATATTTAATGCGTAAAGATCGACCAGCCTGCTGCTGGACCAGGTCAGCTCCAGACAAGAATATTAATGGATTTTCTGACTTTCGAGGTCAAGTCTAGGTCAGTTACAACTAAGGTGTATATTACACTTTGAGTGGAGAAATTGGAAAGAAAGGCTGTCCCTTTCAACCCTGAAATATGGTACAGATACTTATGCAAACAGTGTAGGTCCTGTGATATAATTCTAGGTGCCATATTTAGCAGTATGAACAGCCCAACTTCAGTGATTGAAGAGCGCACTTCAGAAACTCAAGGAGTGAATAAATCGAAGCAATGACAACACTCATGCCGACTGTCTCTGAATACAGCCTGGTCATGAACGGGGACTTGGACTGATTCGTTGAAACTTAAGATGTTAGTAACTAATGCTAAGAAGTGTAGAACGAGATCAGCACCGTGCTCTGCGGCGTTTGTCTTAGTGTACATTGTTTGCCGGATCCAACATTTATTCAAGTGCAGAATTTACAGATAACACTTACATGCACCCAACACTGACAAACGACGCAGCTATGTTTGGGTTGATTGTTTGGCATTCGACCCGAAGTTGCTAATAAGAAAAGCGCTTCAGTGCTAACGTCTACATGACTATCACTCACTTGTCAGAATAACCTTTTTTTCTTGTAGAAAATAGCCGCAGTGAGATCAGGGTATTCCATAAGACTGAAGATGGTTATCCTGGAATCATAGGGTGAGCTTGGCAAACAGTGTAGACCAAGATCGGACGCTGCAGAACGTGTCTTCTTATCAAAATCTTCACTAAGTGTTTGGAATTTCAGAGTTAAATGAAACAGTTTAAATCTCAGCCCAGGACTATTACCCTAACTTCACACCCCACCAACACACTCAGTGCTTTGATTCTGAAACCAAACAATTGCATGATTACCAAAAGCTTAGGCACCATGCCCTTAAGCTAAAAAGGTTAAATCAATCAACCGTGGCGTCTGGTTACCAGTCCGGCCACGTCGATATTATGCACCACCTTCACACCAGTACAGATAGAAACTACATGTTCAGGATCAAACTTTTGATGTGTAATGTAAGGTCGTGCATAGAAAAGAAGAAACTGAAATTTGTTCTCAAAAAGCATTAAGTGAGAGCGTATTGCAACATTTTTCATTCACATGTGTGTTATCTGCCATCTATTGTAGCGTCATCTTACTATATACAGAAGACGCTAGTGAACTTCGACGTAGCGGAGGACCGACTTCAGTACGTCAAGATCGATTCATCCGTCAGACCCATATGCGAAACAGATTTCCGCTGGCAGCTGCTACAATGTGCCTGTAGATAAACAAGGGGTCTCAACTACCGACTAATATGCACTGACACTGTACGTTTCCCTTTGAGAGCTAGACGCACCCTGTCATGACCAAAGTTAACATGTCAACACAGTACGGAACACTTACGCTGGTGCATGAAATACGTAAAATGGCGTCTAAGCGACTGACGTGATATGCGTTTCAGTGACAAATCGCACTTCGCCATGAATCACATCAATTGTCATTTCCGGGTGTTTCGACGTATTGGTGTAAGGTATGCCGTAATAGAGCGTGACATATGGGATGGAACAAGCGAATTTGTGTGGCGTGGTATTGCATGCAGTTAGCTAACGCAGCTTAGTGTCATTACTTAACAGTCAAGATCATGGCTGAGACGTGAACTGAACAGCGAGATGTTACATCGATCAAGTGCTTCGGCCTTACGCTCAGAATCCGGCATATATTATCCAGTAAGATTATGCGTGGACTCATAGTGCTGTTCTTGCTCAAAAATGTCTTCAAGTCAATGGAATTTCAGAGTTACATGTACTGGACTAGCCAGCATTTCTCCTTCGATCTCTTTCCCATAGAGTATCTTTTGGGAGAGGTTTTGTTTGTTTGATTTGAGGTTTAACGTCCCCGTCAACACTGTAAAGGTCATTTTGGAGACGTTGCTTCCAATTTTGTGGGACTTTTACCCGACATTGAGATGAAATGACATCTCAAGCCCTGCGTCCAATGAAACCAATAGCTTTTATAGGCATGGACGGGCCAACTCGCACAGCCTTGCCTGAGCAGGCTTAGATCCTCTAAGCGGTCTACCAGTACTCGTTTGCGGGTCGGTTTCAGCTCTGCGTGGAAGCATCATGCAGCCCATATATTTCTTCAGGCCCCGATTGGGGGGGGGCACTTTTGGGAGAGGTATCCACAACCGACCAGACAAAAACTGTTACTTATGCATGGACAGTTGCATTGTTAAAACTTGAATTTTAATGTTTGGTTTTGAAAACGTAAAAAGTTTCTTTCAAAAATTTGAAACATGGCATTTCATAATACTACCGGTGTATCGAAATCTGCAAACAGATCATATAATGGAATTTGGAGAACTACTTTTCTAAATTTTAAGATCTTTTGAGAAAGATTTTCTGTAAGTTTTCACAGCGTTATGATTTTCTTATAGAATCTGTCATTTCAGTGCCTTTGGCGCTTTGATTTTTTCTTAGGGGACATAATCAATGGATTTAAATGATTTTTATGCTGTCATATAAAGGGTCTGTATATCTGTAATTGACAGTAGAAAAATGGTGCGAATACGTTGAGTATTTTTTCTAAAAAATGAAATTTAGTAAGCATACCCCATTATTTCATAATTCATTATTGCGTTTTTAAAGGTTTAATTCGTATAGAAATTGAATAAAAGCCTTACTGGTTACAGAACAGTGGGTAGCTTGATATTTAAATGTCACAGGTGTACGGAATAAACATCCCGGTAAATAAACAGAGTGTATTAGTAATGTCATAAATGCAGCGCTACGACTCGATATAATAAAGTACCGTTACGGCCCAAAAATTGAAAGTATCGATTAAATCGAGGCTATGTCATTAATACTACGCTACAAACTGAAAAAAATACATGAAAAACAATTATAGGTGTGCATGTGGGAATCTGTGTTGGCGTATATTCCAACATTAAAGTTTTGTAATCTGCTGAAGCAACGTAGTTTCTGCAAAATAGAAGTGGAGGCAATGATCAGGAATAGATACAATTAACCCACAGCTCCCATCAGAGACACCAAGTGGAAAGAAACACGAACATGATACAACAGACCCTTATGGAAACATCAATAGCGGAAAGCCAAAAGGACAGTTACTTTCCCACAAAATGGCCAATAGGCTATCCAAAATAAAATATTATTATAAGCGACACAAACACTCCAAGACAAATCATAACAAAAATAAACCGCGACAGAAGAACCGCCTTGGAACGATCAGTGGAAATGACTTCCACATGGAGCTTAAATCAATTTTATGTTGCCACAATCCTCGCCCTTACTTCCGTCGCGATTAAGATAAATAATTTGTTCAGGCCGCATGAAGGCCTCCTAACTCGTCGGTGCAACATCTCCTGGAACACAAAAATCAAACAACCACAGAGATGAAACAACGGTGATGACTCGACAGCAAGAAACCACTGAAGTGCTGGAGCAAAAGAAAACCAAAAGTTAGACACCGATGGGCCCGACCTGAGACAGAGCATCAGGTACCAACCAACAAAAGCCTTTACGCTGGAACCGTCATATAATCTGAGGCCTGACCCACCGGCGTGCAATTAAAGAGGAAAGCAAAGTTGTCAACCGTGATTGGGTTAACTACCATGCAAGCCTAGGAAACGCATTATATTGTAAATACCCAATGTAGTTTGTCGTCCTGTCACACTAGACGGGCCTCTGTGACCTAGTGGATAAGAGCGCTGACTGTTAATCATTAGGTCTCTCACTGCTGTGGGTTCGTGCCTCGCTCATGTCACATGATAGACGCCAAGTTCTGCAACGGATGGTCAGGTGGTTTTTCTCCGGGTACTCCGGTTTCCGCCCACCTCCAATTAACGATCAGCTCGATATGAGTGAAATAATCTTGAAAGGGCCGTGAAACTAAAACCGAAAACTGCTAGACTGTAATATGACATGCAAATACTGTACTTTGTAGGCACCCCCTATGTTAGTCTTCTTGTCTAGTTGGGTACTTTAACCAAATATTCTGGCCTATAATGTGGGCGTGTTTTTTTTCTGTCTTTTGTCTCCTCTATCGGTTTCTTTCTTTTTCTTTTTGTAAGATTGTTCATTATACAAACGGTCAATAAATGATTGAATGTAGGATGTTCAGGTCAACATTTCCTTACATGCAAATGTTTTACCGAAAAGGCAAATCAAATTTTGATAGAATGTATCTGTCTCATTGTTGATTGTTAACATAACGAGTCGTAGCCCGCCCTGAATCATTAGCCATTTGTGTGTTAGTAATTCACTGCATATGTGAAACTTATGTACAAAGAATTAAGCAATGGTATGCTCTTCCAACACCTTTGGTAGTTCTTTAAAATTGTTGCCAAATAAAAAGAGGCGCAAAAGTATGGACTGAACGAGGTGTATCAAATGTCAAACAAACAGTGATGAAAAACTTAGAGATGTTCTGGATGAAAATATAAAATTGAAATGACTTCAGCACCGAATAAAGATCATTCTTCGATATAAAAAGATTAGGTACAACATAAATGTTATACGACGGGTTACATGCATGGTAGTTAATCCAAATCAAGAGTGACAGCTTAACTTCCCTCTTTAATTGCACGCCGGTGGGTCAGGCCTCAGATTCTATGACGGTTCCAGCGTAAAGGCTTACTGAGAATTAGAGAGAATCTAATTTTATGTAATGTTGGTTGGTGCCTGATGCTCACTGGTTGGATCCATCGGAGTCTGATTTACGAGGCCTTCATGTGGACTGGACAAATTGTGTTTCTAAATTGCGACAAAAGTAAGTGCGAGGATTGCGGCCGCGTTAAATCGATTTAAGCCCACCAGTGGAATTCGTTTCACTGACCGTTCCAAGGCGGTTATTCTGACGAGGTTTATTGGTGTTATGGTTTGTCTTTGAGTGTGTGTATTGCTGATGTTCTTTGTTTTGGATAGCCAATTGGCCATTTTATGGGAAAGTAACTGTCCGTTTGGCTTTCTGCTATTAGTGTTACCATCAGGGTCTAGTTATTTCATGTTTGTGTTTCTTTCCCTTTGTTGTCTCTGCTGAGAGCTGTGGATTAATTGTATCGATTCCTGATCATTGCCTTCACTTATTTTTTTACCTCCTTAAGGGCTTTTACCTTGGGGAGGTAAGGAGACGTGTGTGGCATCATTTTATGAAACAATATGGCACAAACTAAAGCAGTCCAACAATTAAACCTACCGGTATCTTCTAGACATAGAATTTGTTAGGGTAGGAGCATACGCATTTACGAATTACTAGCAGTTCTCAATCTTTAGATACCGGTATTAATTTCTTGTCTAACCTTATGTGTTCTGTTAAACAAACTGATATGAATATCTCTTTTATATCAGACATTTCATTTATGTTTTATGAATTTTGTTATATGAGCTGTAATGTTTAATATAGTTTCTGTCCTCCAAATCTGTTTTATAATGATAATGGCACTTTTTTTCAGGGAAAAGTAGGATTTTATATAGTAAAATGTATGTATTGTCAAAAAGGTAAGTTTTTAGTGTATTGTTCCTGTTGTTTCTTTATCAAACTAATAAAAATATTTTCACACCCTTTCTACAACATTTTATAACAACATTTATTCTTTTTCTACCCTAAAGGTACAATTGCTTAACTGTTGTTATGACTTTTGTGATAATTGCTATTTATTGGGTCCTGAGTTATCTCCCTTAATTTCAACAACTTGTCCCCACTTTAAGATGCGACAACACCCTGAATCTAAACAGGTAAACATTATTCTTTGATATAGAGGTATTTTTATCCTTTCAAATCGGTGGCGTATTAAAAAGTATTTCTAGAGGGTTTCTGAGATATATGTCCCCGGCTAATCTAGGTTTTTTTCTTGCCGGGTGGGTATATTTACAACTTGAGAGAGGCAATGTTCTTTTACTATATCCAAAAGTTGTTGTTGTGTTTGCCTTTTCGACACCCCATGGGGTACCTGCTGGTTGCTCCATTCAATATCACCACAATTGAAGTCCCCTCCTACCAATATGTGGGCAAATCTTTCTCACTTATAACCTGTTCTATTTCTGATTCTCCTTGGGCAGTCTGCATTTTGTATGTAGTAGGGTCTTGATTTGAACCGATGTGTAGGTGTTTGCACTTTTTGTACATGTAGTTATAGAGCATGTCCCAAGTGTTTGCCCAGGTGACTCCTTTGTTTATGCTGATTTGAACTTGGCTTTTATGATGTTCATTTGATATGCTTCTGTAGATTTTAGCATCATCAGCAAATAGATTGATCACAACTGTGATCACCTCTGGTAGGTCATTTATGTAAATCAGGAATAAAATTGGCCCCAGAACACTGCCTTGTGGTACGCCACTGGTGACTAGTTGGCTACCTGATGATGTTCCACTTACACAGACTGTCTGGCTCCTTTTCGAAAGGAATTCTTTTACCCAAGCATGAATATTGCCTCGTATCCCATACCCCCAAAGCTTTATTAGCAATAGCCGGTGCTGAACGCGGTCAAAAGCTTTGGACAAAATCCAAGTATATCACATCCACATTGTTTCCCTTATCCAGAGCTTCTGTTACATCTTCTAAAAATTCAAGTAACTGGGTTGTACAGGATTTCCCAGCTAGGAAGCCATGTTGTGCGTTTGAGAAAAGATTGTTGTCTGTCATATGATTTACCAGTTCTTCACGAATGAGACGTTCTAATATTTTGCCTGGAACTGGTGTCAGACTTATTGGTCGGTAGTTCTCGGCTTTTGATTTACAGCCAGATTTGAATATAGCAGATACATTTGCTAGTTTCCATATTTCAGGCATTTTTCCTTTATTGATCAACTTGTCAAATATAATTTTCAAGGGGTGTAGTAGAACGTTTTTACAACTCTTTATTAGTTTTGGATGGATTTGATCTGGCCCTTGGGATTTTGATGGCTTGATTTTGTCTACTGCTTTGGAGATTTTGCCCGTGCTGATAATTATTGTTTTGAACTCTTGTGTAACATGCCTGTCTTGAAAATCTGGTAGTGGTTCAACTTCTTTTTGGAACACAGTAGTGAAATAATTATTCAGTAAATTAGCCTTTTCCTGATCATCATTTACCAGTGATCCATCTGGTGCTTCTAGCTGCCCTGAAGCTGATTTAGTTTTAAGCTTGGACGTCACATACCCCCAGAAGAGTTTGCTATCAGTTTTTTAGCTCACCTGACCGAAGGTCATGGTGAGCTTTTGTGACAGTAAGATGTCCGGCGTCGTCGTGCGTCGTCCGTCGTCCGTCGTCCGTCGTGCGTAAACTTTTTCTTGTGAACACACTAGAGGCCACAGTTTTGGTCCAATTATCATCAAACTTGCTCAGAATGATAATCATGACAATATCTCGGTCAAGTTCGAATTTGGGTCATGTCGGGTAAAAAAGTTGGTCAGTAGGTCAAATCATAGAAAAACCTTGTGAACACTCGAGAGGCCACAATTTTGGTCCAATCATCATCAAACTTGCTCAGAATGATCATTGTGACAATATTTTAGTGAAGTTTGAATATGGATCATGTCGGCTTAAAAAGTAGGTCAGCGGGTCAAATCATAGAAAAACCTTGTGAACACCCTAGAGGCCACAATTTTGGTCCAATCATAATCAAACTTGCTCAGAATGATCATCATGACAATATCTTGGTCAAGTTCGAATATGGGTCATGTCTTGTCAAAAAGTAGGTCAGTAGGTCAAATCATAGAAAAACCTTGTGAACACTCTGAAGGCCACTGTTTTGGTCCAATTATCATGAAACTTGCTCAGAATGACCATTGTGACAATATTTCAGTCCAGTTCGAATATGGGTCATATCGGGTTAAAAAGTAGGTCAGCGGGTCAAATCATATAAAAACCTTGTGAACACCCTAGGGGCCACAATTTTGGTCCAATCATAATCAAACTTGCTCAGAATGATCATCATGACAATATCTCGGTCAAGTTTGAATATGGGTCATGTCCGGTTGAAAAGTAGGTCAGTAGGTCAAATCATAGAAAAACCTTGTGAATACTCAGGAGGCCACAAGTTTGGTTAAATCATTAATCTTGCTCAGAATGGTCATTGTGACAATATCTTGGCTTAAGTTTGAATAAAGGTCTTTTCGGGTCAAAAAGTAGGTCAGTAGGTCAAATTAAAGAAAAAACTTGTGAACACTCTAGAGGCCACAATTTTGGTCCAATCATCATCAAACTTGCTCAGAATGATCATTGTGACAATATCTTGCTTAAGAATGAATATGGGTCATGTCGGGTCAAAAAGTAGGTCAGCGGGTCAAATCATAGAAAAACCTTGTGAACACTAGAGGCCAGTTTTGGTCCAATTATAAACAAACTTGCTAAGAATGATCATCATGACAATATCTTGGTCAAGTTTTAATATGGGTCATGTCGGGTCAAAAAGTAGGTCAGTAGGTCAAAGCATAGAAAAACCTTGTGAACACTCTGGATGCCACAGTTTTGGTCCAATCATGATCAAACTTGCTCAGAATTATCATTGCGACAATATTTCAGTCAAGTTGGAATATGGGTCATGTCGGGTTAAAAAGTAGGTCAGCGAGTCAAATCATAGAAAAACCTTGTGAACCCCCTAGAGGCCACATTTTTGGTCCAATCATAATCAAACATGCTCAGAAATGATCATCCTGACAATATCTCGGTCATGGTTGAATATGGGTCATGTCAGGTCAAAAAGTAGGTCAGTAGGTCAAATCATATAAGAACCTTGTGAACACTCAGAAGGCCACAGTTTTGGTCCAATCATCATTAATCTTGCTCACAATGGTCATTGTGACAATGTCTCAGTCAAATTCGAATAGGGGCCATGTCGGGTAAAAAAGTAGGTCAGCCGGTCAAATCGTAGAAAAATCTTGTGAACACTCAAGAGGCCACAATTTTTTATCCAATCATAATTAAACTTGCTCAGAATGATCATCATGACAATATCTCGGTCAAGTTCGAATATGGGTCAATTCGAGTCAAAAATAGGTCAGTAGTTCAAATCATAGAAAAACTTTGTGAACACTAGAGGCAACACTTTTGATCCAATCATCATCAACTTTGCTCAGTTTGATCATTGTGTCAATATCTCATTCAGGTTTGAATATGGGTCATGTAGGGTTAAAAAGTAGTTCAGCAGGTCAAATCATAGAAAAACCTTGTGAACACCTTAGAGGCCACAATTTTGGTCAAATTATAATCAAACTTGCTCAGAATGATCATCCTGACACAATTTTGTCCAATTATAATCAAACTTACTCAGAATGATCATCATGACATATCTCGGTCAAGTTTGAATATGGGTCATGTCAGGTCAAAAAGTAGGCCAGTAGGTCAAATCATAGAAAAACCTTGTGAACACTCTGAAGGCCACAGTTTTGGTCCAATCATCATTAATCTTGCTCAGAATGGTCATTGTGACAATATCTGGTCAGGTTCGAATATAGGTTATGTCAGGTTAAAAAGTAGGTCAGCCGGTCAAATCATAGAAAAACCTTGTGAACACTCAAGAGGCCACAATTTTGGTCCAGTCATAATCAAACTTGCTCAGAATGATCATCATGACAATATCTCGGTCAAGTTTGAATATGGGTCATATCAGGTCAAAAAGTAGGTTAGTAGGTCAAATTATATACGAACCTTGTGAACACTCTAGACGCCACAGCGTTAGACCAATCATGATCAAACTTCTCTGAAACCACAAGGCCCAGGACTTTGATATTTGGTATGAAGCTTCATCTAGTGGACCCCTACCAAGATTGTTCAAATTATAGTGCTGGGGCCAAAAAAGCCCCCGCCCCGGGGCCCTTTGGTTTTACATAGGCTTATATAAGGAAAATCTTTAAAAATAAAATCTTCTTCTCTGAAACCACAAGGCCCAGGTCTTTGATATTTGGTATGAAGCTTCATTTAGTGGACCCCTACAGAGATTGTTCAAATTATAGTGCTGGGGCCAAAAATGCCCCCGCTCCGGGGCCCTTTGGTTTTGCATGGGCTTACATGTATATAGGGAAGAGCTTTAAAAATCTTCTTCTCTGAAACCGTAAGACCCAGGTCTTTGTTATTTGGTATGAAGCTTCATCTAGGGGACCCCTACCAAGATTGTTCAAATTATAGTGCTTGGGCCAAAAATGCCCCCATCCCGGGGCCCTTTGGTTTTACATGGGCTCATATAGGGAAAATCTTTAAAAATCTTCTTGTCTGAAACCGCAAGGCCCAGGTCTTTGATATGTGGTATGAAGCTTCATCTAGTGGACCCCTACCAAGATTGTTCAAATTATAGTGCTGGGGCCAAAAATGCCCCCGCCCCGGGACCCTTTTGTTTTACATAGGCTTATATAGTAAAAAATCTTTAAAAATCTTCTTCTCTGAAACCACAAGGCCCAGGACTTTGATATTTGGTCTGAAGCTTCATCTAGTGGACCCCTACCAAGATTGTTCAAATTTTAATGCTGGGACAAAAAATGCCCCCGCCAGGGGGCCCTTTGGTTTTACATTGGCGTATATAGGGAAAATCTTTAAAAATCTTCTCTGAAACCACACGGCCCAGGTCTTTGATATTTGGTATGAAGCTTCATCTAGTGGACCCCTACCAAGATTGTTCAAATTATAGTGCTGGGGTCAAATATGCCCCCGTTCCGGGGCCCTTTGGTTTTACATGGGCTTATATAGGGACAATCTTTAAAAATTTTCTTCCCTGAAACTGTAAGGCCCATGTCTTTGATATTTGGTATGAAGCTTCACCCCACAAGGCCCAGGTCCCCCCCCCCCCCCCCCCCCCCCCTTTTGGTTTTACATAGGCTTATATAGGGAAAATCTTTAAAAATCTTCTCTGAAACCGCAAGGCCCAGGTCTTTGATATTTAGTATGAAGCTTCACCTAGTGGACTCCTACCAAGATTGTTCAAATTATAGTGCTGGGGCCAGAAATGCCCCCGCTCTGGGACCCTTTGGTTTTACATAGGCTTCTATAGGGAAAATCTTTAAAAATCTTCTTCCCTGAAACCACAAGGCCCAGGTCTTTGATATTTGGTATGAAGCTTCACCTAGTGGACCCCTACTAAGATTGTTCAAATTATAGCCCTGGGGACAAAAATGCTCCCGCTCCAGGGCCCTTTGGTTTTACATAGACTTATTTAGGGAAAATCTTGAAAAATCTTTTTCTCTGAAACCACAAGGGCTAGGTCTTTGATATTTGGTATGAAGCTTAATCTTGTGGACCCCTACCAAGATTGTTCAAATTATAGCCCTTGGGCCAAAAATGCCCCCACTTGGGCCCTTTGGTATTACATAGACTTATATATAGGGAAAATCTTGAAAAATATTCTTCTCTGAAACCAGAAGACCTAGGTCTTTGATATTTGGTATGAAGCTTCATCTAGTGGACTTCTACCAAGATTGTTCAAATTGTAGCCCTGAGACCAAAAACACCCCTGTCTCGGGGGCCCTTTGGTTTTACATAGACTTATATAGGGAATATCTTTAAAAATCTTCTTCTGTGAAACCACAAGGCCTAGGTCTTTGATATTTGGTGTGAAATTTCATCTAGTGGACCTCTATCAAGATTGTTCAAATTATAGCCCTGGGGCCAAAAATGCCCCTACCTCGAGACCCTTTGGTTTTTCATAGACTTATATAGGGAAATCTTTAAAAATCTTCTCTGAAACCACAAGGCCCATGTCTTTGATATTTGGTATGGAGCTTCATCTAGTGGACCTCTACCAAGATTGTTCAAATTATAGCCCCTGCCCCGCGGCCCTTTGGTTTTGCATAGTTTTATATATAGAGATAATCTTTGAAAATCTTCTTCTCTGAAACAGCAAGGCCCAGGTCTTTGATATTTGGTGTGAAGCTTCATCTAGTGGACCTCTATCGAGATTGTTTAAGTTATAGCCCTGAGGCCCAAAATGCCCCTGCCCCGGGGCCATTTGGTTTTACATAGGCTAATGTAGGGAATATCTTTAAAAAATCTTTTTCTCTGAAACCCCAAGGCCCAGGTCTTGGATATTTGGTGTGTAGCTTCATCTAGTGGACCTTTGCCAAGATTGTTCAAATTATAAGCTTTGTTGATATTTGGTATGAAGCTTCACCTTTTTAGACCTCCCTCAACATTATGCACATTGTAGCCCTGGGGTCAATAATGGCCCTCCCCGAGGCCCACTTGTTACTCTATCATATGGGTCAGGTGAGCGATCCAGGGCCATCATGGCCCTCTTGTTACTTTTTATCTTTTCAACAAGATCCTTTTCATGATAATATTTGGCCTTCCTAAGTTCCGAGATGGCTTTATTTCTAGCTGCTTTATACACATCGTAATTTGCATCTGATTTACAGTGTAGATATTTGGTCAACTTAGAGTGCTTGTTATACCCCCGACATACAAAGTATGTCAGGGGGTATATAGTTTTCGTCTTTCCGTCCATTCCTTCGTTCGTTTGTTCATTAGTTAGTTCGTTCGTACTTCCGTCTGTCCCGCCGTTCGTCAACCTTTACGTCAAAGTTTTGTGTTAAACCTTTTCGATTGCTCATATCTCTGTAACCACATGTTAGATTCTCTTCATATTTAGTAAAGGATATCTCTGTAGCATTACCTTTCATATGGAATATCTAAGCCCCTGGGTCAAGCCTCTGGGTGGGCTGTCCATCCGTTTGTCAACTTTTACGACAAAGTTTTGTGTTAAACCTTTTAAATTTTGATTGCTCATATCTCTGTCGCCACATGTTGGATTCTCTTCATATTTGGTACAGGATATCTCTATAGCATTGCCTTTCATTTGTAATATCTAAGCTCACGGGTCAAGCCCCTGGTTGGGCTGTCCATCTGTCTGTCCGTTCATCAACATTTACGTCAATGTTTTGTGTTAAACCTTTTTGATTGCTCATATATCTCTGTAACCACATGTTAGATACTCTTAATATCTCTATAGCATTACCTTTCATATAGAATATCTAAGCCCCTGGGTGAGCTGTCCGCCCGTTTGTCAACTTTGACATCATAGTTTTGTGTTAAACCTTTTTGATTGCTCATATCTCTGTAACCACATGCTAGATTCTCTTCATATTTTATAAAGGATATCTCTATAGCATTACCTTTCATATGGAATATCTAAGCTCCTGGGTCAAGCCCCTGGGTGGGCTGTCCGTCTGTTTGTCAACTTTTATGTCAAAGTTTTGTGTTAAACCTTTTTGATTGCTCATATCTCTGTAACCTCACGTTAGATTCTCTTCATATTTGGTACAGAATATAGCTATAGTATCAACTTTCATATGGAATATCTAAGCTCGCGGGTCAAGCCCCTGGGTGGGGCTAGGGGTCAATAATTAAGACTTAGGCATTTTGATTAAGTCCAAGTTTTGTGTTAACTATTTTCATTATACTCCTTGTTGTTGAAATGCAATAGTTATTCTCAGTGGACTAAATGGAAAGTATATATGAATGGAAAGGATCAATGCTACAGACAAATGGTCATTTCCACTAAAAGGGGATGGCACTGGCCGGGGGTATACGTGCCCCACTGGGCATTTTCTCCAGTATTTTATTGCTTTCATACATTGAGAGTTTACATAGGGACATTTCATGGTAGTATCACATGTAATCTTGCTCTCTGATATATTTGATTCTGCTAATTTGATAAGTTTATCATCAAAGATATTCCAAGATTCTGACAAGCCTTATCTAGTACATGTAGTAAATACTCCCAATTTGTTGCTTCTAGCTCTCTTGAGATCTCAATATAGTTTCCTTTGAAGTAGTTCAGCTTTTTGAAAGTTGGTTTTGCTTTTTAGCTCCACTGGCCGAAGGCCAGCGGGGCTATTGTCATGGCCCTGTGTCCGTCGTGCGTCCGTCCGTCTGTGCGTCCGTGCGTTAACTTTTTTCTTTAAACATCTTCTCCTCCTAAACTACTGGGCCAATTGTAACCAAACTTCACAGGAATGTTCCTTACATAGTCCTCTTCTAAATTCCTTCAAAGAATTTTGTTACACCCAGAACTCTGGTTACCATGGCAACAAAACCACAAAAAAATAAAAATCTTTAAAAATCTTCTCCTCCAAAACCACCTGTTGGATTTCATTTTTATTTTGCATGAATGTTCCTTGGGTGGACCTCTTTCAGATTCCTTGAAGAAATTTTGATCCGACAAAAAACATGGCCGCCATGGGCGGGGCTTATTTTTCCCTATTTAACATATAGTGTAATGCTAAAACATCTTCTCCTCCTAAACTACTGGGCCAATTGTAACCAAACTTCACAGGAATGTTCCTTACTTAGTCCTCTTCCAAATTCCTTCAAAAAATTTTGTTACACCCAGAACTCTGGTTGCCATGGCAACAAAACAACACAAAAAATTAAAAATCTTTAAAAATCTTCTCCTCCAAAACCACCTGTTGGATTTCATTTTTATTTTGCATGAATGTTCCTTGGGTGGACCTCTTTCAGATTCCTTGAAGAAATTTTGATCCGACAAAAAAACATGGCCACCATGGGCGGGGCTTATTTTCCCTATTTAACATATAGTGTAATGCTAAAACATCTTCTCCTCCTAAACTACTGGGCCAATTGTAACCAAACTTCACAGGAATGTTCCTTACTTAGTCCTCTTCTAAATTCCTTCAAAGAATTTTGTTATACCCAGAACTCTGGTTGCCATGGCAACAAAACCACACAAAAAATTAAAAATCTTCTGCTCCAAAACCACCTGTTGGATTTCATTTTTATTTTGCATGAATGTTCCTTGGGCAGACCTCTTTCAGATTCCTTGAAGAAATTTTGATCCGACAAAAAACATGGCCACCATGGGCGGGGCTTATTTTCCCTATTTAACATATAGTGTAATGCTAAAACATCTTCTCCTCCTAAACTACTGGGCCAATTGTAACCAAACTTCACAGGAATGTTCCTTACTTAGTCCTCTTCTAAATTCCTTCGTAGTGACGAGGTGAGCTTATGGGATCACTTTTCGTCCGTCGTCCGTCTTTCGTCCGTGCTTCTGTGCGTCCGTAAACAATTCCTTTAAACGACATCTCCTCCTGAACCACTGATCGGATTTTGACCAAACTTCACAGGAATGATCCTTAGGTGGTCCCCTTTCAGAGTTGTTCAAATGATTCCGGTCCGTTGCACATCTAGGTCACAGGAGCCAAAAATAGATTTTTTTCACCAAAAACTTTTTCTCTGAAACCACAAGGCCCAGGTCTTTGATATTTGGTATGAAGCTTCATCTAGTGGACCCCTACCAAGATTGTTCAAATTATAGTGCTGGGGCCAAAAATACCCCCCGCTCCGGGGGCCCTTTGGTTTTACATGGGCTTATATAGGGAAAATCTTTAAAAATCTTCTTCTCTGAAACCGTAAGGCCCAGGTCTTTGATATTTGGTATGAAGCTTCATCTAGTGGACCCCTACCAAGATTGTTCAAATTATGGTGCTGGGGCCAAAAATCCCCCCGCTCCGGGGCCCTTTGGTTTTACATGGGCTTATATATATAGGGAAAATCTTTAAAAATCTTCTCTGAAACCGTAAGGCCCAGGTCTTTGATATTTGGTATGAAGCTTCATCTAGTGGACCCCTACCAAGATTGTTCAAATTATAGTGCTGGGGCCAAAAATGCCCCCGCTCCGGGGCCCCATGGTTTTACATGGGCTTATATAGGGAAAATCTTTAAAAATCTTCTTCTCTGAAACCGCAAGGCCCAGGTCTTTGATATTTGGTATGAAGCTTCATCTAGTGGACCCCTACCAAGATTGTTCAAATTATTGTGCTGGGGCCAAAAATGCCCCCGCTCTAGGGCCCTTTGGTTTTACATGGGCTTATATAGGGAAAATCTTTAAAAATCTTCTTCTCTGAAACCTTAAGGCCCAGGTCTTTGATATTTGGTATGAAGCTTCATCAAGTGGACCCCTACCAAGATTGTTCAAATTATAGTGCTGGGGCAAAAAATGCGACCGCCCCGGGGCCCTTTGGTTTTACATAGGCTTATATAGGGAAAATCTTTAAAAGTCTTCTTCTCTGAAACACAAGGCCCAGGACTTTGATATTTGGTATGAAGCTTCATCTAATAGACCTCTACTAAGATTGTTCAAATTAAAGCCCTTGGGCCAAAAATGTCCCCTCTCTGGGGCCCTTTGGTTTTACATAGACTTATATAGGGAAAATCTTTAAAATTCTTTTTCTCTGAAACCACAAGGCCTAGGTGTTTTATATTTGGTATGAAGTTTCTTCTAAAGGACCCCTACCAAGATTATTCAAATTATAGTGCTGGAGCCAAAATTGCCCCCGCCCGGGGCCCTTTGGTTTTACATAGGCTTATATAGGGATAATCTTTAAAAACCTTCTTTTCTGAAAGCCCAAGGCCCAGGACTTTGATATTTGGTATGAAGCTTCATCTAATGGACCTCTACCAAGATTGTTCAAATTATAGCCCTGGGGCCAAAAATGCCCCCGCCCCGGGGCCCTATGGTTTTACATAGACTAATATAGGGAAAATCTTTAAAAGTCTTCTTCTCTGAAACCACAAGGCCTTGGTCTTTGATAGTTGGTATGAAGCTGCATCTACTGGACCTCTATCAATATTATTCAAATTATAGCACTGAGACCAAAAATGTCCCCGCTCTGGGGCTCTTTGGTTTTACATAGACTTATATAGGGAAATCTTTAAAAATCTTCTTCTCTGAAACTGCAAGGCCCAGGCCTTTAATATTTGGTATGGAGCTTTATCTCGTGGACCTCTACCAAGATTGTTCAAGGTAAAGCCCTGGGGCCACAAATGCCCCCACCCTGGAGCCCTTTGGTTTTACATAGATTTATATAGCCCCGGGGCCATTTGGTTTTGCATAGGCTTATGTAGGGAATATCTTTAAAAAAAAAATCTTCTTTTCTGAAACCGCAAGGCCCAGGTCTTTGATATTTGATGTGTAGCTTCATCTAGTGGACCTTTGCCAAGATTGTTCAAATTATAGCCTTTGTTGATGTTTGGTATGAAGCTTCACCTTTAAGACCTCCCTCAACATTACGCACATTAAAGCCCTGGGGCCAATAATGGCCCTCTCTGGGGCCCACTTGTTACACTGGATCAGGTGAGCGATCCAGGGCCATCATGGCCCTCTTTTTTTTTTTACCCATTGCATGCGGGAAAACCCTAAATGGGTACCTTGGCAAACAGTGCTGGCCCAGATCAGACCCCACAGAACACCGTGTCTGATCAGGGCCTGCACTATTTGCTAACAGAATTTTCCATCAAAAATAGAAAAAATAGGCCTGACACCCCTTATATGACAAATGGACTGGTCCAACATTTAGCAATAGAAGAGTTCACTAGTATACAATTGGTTAATGTAATAAATATGACAATTGTCTGAAGTTGGCCGGTGGAGCGACAGGCCCTCTTGGGCCTCTTGTTCTGTATAGCACTGAAATTGTATAAAGATGACTAAATGGTCGCTTTTCCCCAAACTATCATAGTAGGAAATGTTATTTATCATTGCTCCCTCATTTGTGAGCACTAGATCCAGAGTCGATGGCTCACGCCACCGCAGAACCTAGTAGGTTGTTTGATGTGCTGAAATAAGTAGCAGTCTCTATTATAATTAACCCTTATCTTGCTGTTTACGACAACCCCTATCTTTGGAAACAGTGTAGATCCAGATCAGATGGCTTCTTCAGAAGCCATCTGATCTGGATCTACACTGTTTGGCATTCAGTTTATGAATTTGTAGCAATAAATTGCATCAGGTCATTTGATTGGTTGATAGACAGAAATGGGTGTGGTTTAAATGAATATTCAGCAAGATAAGGGTTAAATACATTCTAAGAATTTACAAGCTGGGTGGGTTTCATTTACATTACAAGTTAAAAGAGACCAGTTTATTTTTTTAAAATTAAAATCTACGAGAATGGGCAAATGCGACGGTTTTCTAGCACAAACATTTCTCAACATGTCATACAACTTTTGTAAGTTAGCATCTGAACAGTGAGGGCTTCGATAAATACAGCCGATTAAAAGCTTTTCCTCTTTTGTTAGAGATAGCCTACATCAGACGTGTTCTTGATACTCATCGGTTACTTGAAAGTTTGTGGCAGATGGTATAAAAACAGGCACCTAAAACATTTAGAAAAGCGTGGTGGCTAGTGTTGATGCACTTGCATCTGCCCACAGGGACCAGTTTCAAGCTTTTTAAGAGGAAATACATACTATCCTATAATATATTGTCCCTGTGCCATAAGGAACATGGAGAAAAGTTCTTTACACACAGCAAAGTGTGGGTACTTGAGCATGATAGCTGCACTTGCCTCTGATGCTAGAGGTCCCGGGTTCGATCCCTGGCAGCGGCGATAAAATTTCGTGTCCGAACCTGCTCCATTGGCATTATTTGCAGGGGTGAATGTCATAAAGTGCACCGCCCTTGGGACGTTAACTGGAGGCCCCCTATGCAGGGGGAACCATCCCCTGTGCAGGTTAAAGATTACTGCGTAGGCTTTCATCCTGCAAACCTCGAGTGTATGTAATGTACACCTGCGGTAATGGTCAAATGTGACCGACGCAGTATCAGTAGAAAAAGAAAGGCTAGATGAACTAACCCGCTCAAAAATGACCTAAAATAGTGTTGACTGGGCCTTTAAACTCCAAAACAACAAAACCAAGACATCGTCGGAGCCTATCAGTACCATTTAAATGCACAATGTCGCACGGGTTTCTTATCGTAATGTATTCCTTTAATGGTTGGGACACACTGAGACTTATAGCACATTTGGTATTAAATTACATTGTACACATCACTGGTATCAAAACCGTCAAAACTGTCCTAAGAGTCGGAATGTCCAAACACCTAAAGAACTGCTCTTCACTTAGAGCATCGTTGTAAATGCCGATATCGTCGTCATGGGTCAGATCGGCGTCATCCCTAATGTCACTGTTGCTGACAGTACTGTCTGAGCGCACAAACTCACTAAACAGTTCATCGTCTTGTGAACCATCCATGTCATTAGAGATTCCACACTTAAGGAATGATTTGATTACCATAGTGTTTTCTACTTTATCCCAAGACTTAACAACCCATTCACACACAGTTGATAAGTCGGGTCGCTTAAGGTTGCCAGCCTTTGTCAGTGACTTCTGGCCGTTTATCATCCATTCATTCCATTCCTGGCACATGTGCGTCTTGAATGGTTTATTGAGACTGACATCCAGGGGCTGCAGTATAGATGTAGTCCCACCCGGAATCACAACTTGTCTTGTTTGTTTATCCTTAAGCTTATGCTTCACAGAATCTAATAAATGCACACGAAACATGTCCCACACAAGGAGTGAGACCGGATTCATAAGGGCACCTGGACATCCAGGGGCTGCAGTATAGATGTAGTCCCACCCGGAATCATAACTTGTCTTGTTTGTTTATCCTTAAGCTTACGCTTCACAGAATCTAATAAATGCACACGAAACATGTCCCACACAAGGAGTGAGACTGGATTCATAAGGGCACCTGGTCGCTTGAACCACACCTTCTCTAACCACTCCATTAGAATTGTTTCATCAACCCAGCCTTTGGGCTGCACCCTAACAAGAATGCTACTTGGAAATTTCTCTTTGGGCATTGTTTTTCTTTTAAACACCACTGCAGGTTTCAGTTTTGTGCCGTCAGCCATGCACGATAGGATGACAGTGAAATGTGACTTTTCACTCCCGGTGGTCTTAATGCTGATGGATGTGTTCCCCTTAAAGTCCACAGTTCTGTTTGCAGGCATGTCAAAAAACATGGGCGTTTCTTCCATATTACCGATTTGAGCCAGCTGATAGTCAAACATTTTTCTTTCATTAATAACAAAGAAATGAAATGATGACACTTTGGATTCAACTTCATTTGGCAACTTTTGGGCAATGTGTGTGCGCTGCCTTACACTTACCCTAAGTGGCACCATCCATGGGATAGCCCCCGCCCATAGGGGCTTGAAGAAATATATGGGCTGCATGATGCTTCCACGCAGAGCTGAATCTGGCCCGCACACTAGTACTGGTAAACCGCTTAGAGGATCTAAGCCTGTCCAGGAACCGCGGTGCGAGGCAGACCGCCCATGCTAATTAACCCTTTGGTTTCATTGGGCGACAGGGCTTGAGATGTCATTTCATCTCAATGTCGGGTAAAAGTCCCACAAAATTGGAAGCAACGTCTTCAAAATGACCTTTACAGTGTTGACGGGGACGTTAAACCTAAAATCAAACAAACAAAACCATCCATGGGAAGCTTTAAATTCAGTATGTCCAAATCGGCTTTCTTTAGCCAGATGGAGAGCGCGTAAACGTATTGTATGCATGGTAACTATGTACCCACATTTTCTTTGATCTACAATCCAGTCATGCAGTTCTTTTTCTAACTCATCATATGGGCTTAGTCCCATTCTCATTTTTTTGACAGTTTTTGGTTGTTTTAAGATTTTATCTTTTTTACGTTTCCAGTCGCGCACCATTTTTTCTGTCACACCATATTTCAAGGTTTGTTGGTAAATACCAGTGGCGGGAATTCCCACTGGTATTTACCATTAATTGAGTAATACTCCAAATTTCAGCAAAAGTGGGAAATACTGGGAAATATGATTTTTGTTTTATTATTTCATAGAAAAACACTATTAATATTTGTGTAATTTAATTGAAATAATGAACAGTTAGCTCTTTTTCAATATGCCTCCCCTTACATATATGTGAAAGTCTGCTTTTACTCAACCAAACACTTGTGTAAGCATAAATATAAAGTAATCTGTTGTTATGTAGGGCGCAGAGTTATTTAAAATCACTCATATGCTCAAGAAGATAAAATACATAATGACCTCAATATTTGAGACAGACATGCCTGGGCAAATAGTGCAGACCCAGATCAGAATCACATAGCTTCTTTAACCCATTGCATGCGGGAAACCCCTAAAGGTGTATCTTGGCAAACAGTGTATGCCCAGATCAGGTGCCGCAGAATACGGCGTCTGATCAGGGCCTGCACTATTTGCTAAGAGAATTTTCTGTCAAAAATGGAATAAAATGAAAAAAAAAATAAGCTTGACACCCCTTATATGATAAATAGACTTGTCCAACACACAGCAATGGAATAGTCTACTGGTATTCAATGGGTTAAGAGAGTTTGCCACTGGAACTACATGTATCCCGGTACATGTTCTGTATGTAACCACATGGTTCATTTTTTTTAGATTTACAACTCTGTATATGTTTGAATTTTAAGGATATTTACACTAGAAAAAGGTTTGTTGACATGTTTGTCAAGTGCTAAAAACATGTAAAAGGTGGGATAATTTAATTGTTTGTTTGAGACAGGTATTAAATTCACACAGTTAATTTAAGCATAAAAGGTTTCTTAAATTATCTACAGATACCTAAGTATTAAAATTACATGTATTTATAAGTCAAGGGAAAAAGCTGAAAGTTAAAAACTAATATTTTAGAATTGCATTTGAAAAGAAAGTATACACATTCTATATGAAGGCAGTCAAGGGATTCAGTATAAAAAGGGCTGGAAAATTCTTCAAAATTTCACTTGTCCTACATGACTAAGTGCATCTAAAATTTGGTAAATGTCGTAAGGACTAGACAAACATTTTACTTGTCCTTCAATTTTTTTTGTCATTGCAAGCAGACAAGTGGATTTTTCAAGCCCTGCATGAACTTGAAATAATTTTGCTTTCAAATAGCTAGGTAGTTGGGGTATATTAAGCAGTCTCAATTGGTACCACCTATTCAAATATATATTTCCAAGTATTTCCCGGGAATTCCTTGTATTTCCCGGGAATTCTCTGTATTTCCCGCCGTCCAGGGAAATATGAGTATTTCCCGCTTTTTTGCCAACCTTGCCATATTTACGTTCTGCAGCACAGTTTGAATTTTCTTCAGCAAACTCAATCACTTTCAACTCAAAAGAAGTATCGTATGACATCCGCTTACGTTTAGACATGATTCCAATTAGACACGTGTTGTTTATCAAAACAATATGTGTTATCTTTTACTATCTATTTATTGCCAAGTCGCATGTAACCAATTTACACCTGATTAGGCATGACCACAAGCCCACGCCCCGGTAATTAGAAAGAAACCAATCAATTCGGTACATGACATAATTTGATTGTGATTGGTGCGTCGGGCAGGGGTCAGTGATTAAGACACTCCTTATCACTGATGACCGTTATGGTTCTTTGAATCATTGAGCCGAAAAAGATTAAACACAGTCATTAAGGATGTTTATGTTGCTCAGTGAAATTTAATGCCAATCAGAGGACTACAATTGCGTAATTGTTGCTATTGTTTTTAACACTTAAAATTAACAGTACGTGGGATTAAAGGACCAACAGCTTGTTTACTTTGCTCAAGGTCTGATTGCATGAAGGTGACAAAAGTAAATAAAAGTAAATTACGATCAAAGAGCATCATAATGACCATGATTAATTTGTATCAGTTTAAAAATCACGGATCGGCTTTTTCCATATGTCTCGCCTTCGACAGACATTGCCGGAAAAAAGACTGCAGCCCAAGACCTCGGCTATAAGACAGGGTCATTTTTTTTGGCTCGTTTTGGAGGGCATTGGAATCGGCTTCCACATTAACCCTTATCTTGCAGAATATTCATTTAAGCCACACCCACTTCTGTCTATCAACCAATCAAATTACTTGATGTAATTTATTGCTACAAATTCAAAAAATTGAATGCCAAGCAGTGTAGATCCTGATCAGATGGCTTCTTCAGAAGCCATCTGATCTGGATCTACACTGTTTCAAAAGATAGGGGTTGTCGTGAACAGCAAGATAAGGGTTAACTCTTTATGTACCGAATGGAATCTTCTTCCTTATATATAGCAGGAGTCCATTTCAAAATTTAGGGGTGTCAGGTTGTGTTTTCTTCAAAATTTATTTGGAAAATGTCTGAACTTTTTGCAAACAGTGTAAGCCCTAATCATACGCAACATTCTGCGGCGTCTGATCTGGGCCTTCACTGTTTGCCACGATACCCGTTTAGGGGTTTCCAGCTTGAAATGTGTTAAATATTTTTAAGAGCTCATATTTTCCAAACCATTTTATGGATTTGGTTCATGTGTAATATGATGGTAGATATAATTATTGTAGGTCCAAAGCTTTATTCAGTAATACCCCCACCCATGCATCTGACCTCAAGGTCATTGGTTTAGAGATTTTACATTAAAGTTGTGAGAAATTTTTATGTTAAAGTTTTTTAAATGCTCATATTTTGTGTTGCTAAGTTTACCTCTTTGGTTAGGGCTAGGGACTAACTTCCCATATCACAGGTCCTGGTGTATGAATGTCATTTGAGTATCACCAGTAACAATTCTGATTCTGGTATTTTTCAAACCATACAACGAATTTGGTCCATATTTGGTATGATGATAGATATAGCTCTGTTTCATTTCGGCCCAAGCCCATTGGGGCTTGAAGAAATATATGGGCTGCATGATGCTTCCACGCAGAGCTGAAACCGACCCGCACACGAGGACTGGTAAACCGCTTAGAGAATCTAAGCCTGCCCAGGCAAAGCGGTGCGAGTCGGCCCGTCCATGCTTATAAACCCTACTGGTTTCATTGGGTGGCAGGGCATTTCATCTCAGTGTTGGGTAAAAGTCCCACGAAATTGGAAGCAACATCTCCAAAATGACCTTTACAGTGTTGGTGGGGACGTATAACCTCAAATCAAACAAACAAAACAAACCAACATTTCATTCAGCAATATTCCCGTCCATGACCTCAAGGTCTAGGTCACGGACTAAGGAATTAATTTAAAGTTAAAGTTTTTTAGCAGCTCATATTTTTATCCCCCGCCGAAGGCGGAGGGATATAGTTTTGGCGTTGTCCGTCCGTCCGTCCATCCGTCCGTCCGTCCGTCCTTCCGTCCGTCCGTCCGTCACACTTTGTCCGGAACCGTTTCTCAGCAACTATTGCATGGAATTAAATGAAACTTGAAATAAATATGTATTATTATGCTGTGGTGATGCACGCGCAATTTTTTTTCGGATTGACTTTTTACATCCAGAGTTATGGCCCCTTGAATGATTGAAATTCTGGATTTTTCGTCGTCTCACTTTGTCCGGAACCGTTTCTCAGCAACTATTGCATGGAATTAAATGATAATTGAAATAAATATGTATTATTATGCTGCAGTGATGCACGCGCAATTTTCTTTTGGATTGACTTTTTACATCCAGAGTTATGGCCCCTTAAATGATTGAAATTCTGGATTTTTTCGTCATCTCACTTTGTCCGGAACTGTTTCTCAGCAACTATTGCATGGAATTAAATGAAACGTGAAATAAATATGTATTATTATGCTGCGATGATGCACGCGCAATTTTTTTCGGATTGACTTTTTACATCCAGAGTTATGGCCCCTTAAATGATCGAAATTCTGGATTTTTCGTCGTCTCACTTTGTCCGGAACCGTTTCTCAGCAACTATTGCATGGAATTAAATGAAACTTGAAATAAATATGTATTATTATGCTGTGGTAATGCACGCGCATTTTTTTTCCGGATTTACTTTTTACATCCAGAGTTATGGTCCCTTAAATGATTGAAATTCTGGGTTTTTCGTCGTCTCACTTTTTTGTCGGGAACTGTTTCTCAGCAACTATTGCATGGAATTAAATGAAACTTGAAATAAATAGGTATTATTATGCTATGGTGATGCACGCACAAATTTTTTTCGGATTGACTTTTTACACCCAGAGTTATGGCCCCTTAAATGATTAAAATTCTGGATTTTTCGTCGTCGTTTCTCAGCAACTATTGCATGGAATTAAATGAAACTTGAAATAAATATGTCTTATTATGCTGTGGTGATGCACGCACAAATTTTTTTCGGATTGACTTTTTACACCCAGAGTTATGGCCCCTTAAATGATTAAAATTCTGGATTTTTCGTCGTCTCACTTTGTCTGGAACCGCTTCTCAGCAACTATTGCATGGAATAAAATGAAACTTGAAATAAATATGTATTATTATGCTGCCGTGATGCAGGCGCAATTTTTTTTCTCAATTTTGGCCAGATATATTTTCTTGCCATTCTACACGAAAAACCCATTCGGCGGGGGATATCAATTCAACGAATTTGCTTGTTCAAACATACAATGGATTTGGTTCATATCTGGTATGATTATAAAAATAGGTCCAAAGTTTTATTCAGCTTAACTCCCATACATGCCAATGACCTCAAGGTCAAGGTCATGAACTTAGAATTTTTATGTAAGATTTTTTTATAAGGCGCATGAGTATTAGTAAACCACTTTGAAGGACTAAGCCTGTCCGGGCAAAGTGGTGTGAGTCAGACCATTCAATGCATATAAGCCTTTTGGTTTCATTGGGGGGCAGGGTTTGAGATGTTATTTCATCTCAATTTCGGGTAAAAGTCCCACAAAATTAGAAGCAGCGTCTCTAGAATGACCTAAATTGTGTTGACTGGGATGTTGAACCTCAATTCAGACAGACAATTTTTTTATAAGGCCATATTTTCCAAATCATAATCATCACATGATAGATTTGGTTCATATTTGGTACAATGATAAAATAAAGGTGCAAAGTTTTATTCAGCAATTCCCTGCCTATGCCTATGACCTCAATCAAGGTAAAGGTTGGAGACTTAGAAAATTTCATGTTAAAGTTTTTAGAGGTCATATTTTCCAAACTGTATCACAGGCTTGTTTCATATTTGGTATGATGATAGCTCATATAGGTCCAGTGGTATATTAGACAAGATCCCCACATATGCCTATGGCCTCCGAGACACTTACCCAGGCAAGCTGTGCTGTCTGATGACAGCTCTTGTTTGAATTTTACTTTGACAGTTGTTACAAGCGAATTCAAAGATAAGTGTCAACTTATTACATTCGTTGTCTGCATTAAAAAGACTTCCTCAAAACAAAAGCATATTTGGAATCTCATTCAATCTTTTTAGCTCACCTGTGCCTTCTGACATCACCTTTGGTCAGTTATATCTCTGTAACCCGGGGATTGATGGCATAAGCTTTTTATCCAAATCGAACAAAAAATTCTGTTTCCATGGCAACCGAAAGGTCTCATAGACTTACAATGAGAAAATGCTTGTCCGTACCGTAGTGCCTTCGGTTTTGATCAGATCTTTCTGAAACTTACACATACATGTAAATAGGCTGGGGATAAAAGCTCAGATGAGTTCAAAAACTGGCAAAGCCAACCCAATAATCATAGTTATGTCCCCTTGATTGCTGAAAGTGCCTATTTTTGGCCTTGTCACCAACGTAGCCCCTTCAGTTTTGGTTCAAGATTGGATCTTCCTGATACTTACATGTAAGTAAGTCAGGGATAAAAGCTCTCATGGGTTTGAAAACTAGCAAGGTCGGGCAATTTATCATAGCGTTACATGCCCTTTGATTGCTGAAAATGCCTATTTTTGACTTTGTCACCACCGTAGTGCCTTAAGTTTTGATCGGATTTTTCTGAAACTTACATGTAGGTATGGTTGTGCTCAAAGCTCGAATGAGTTTGAAAACTAGCAAGATCGGCCTAATTATCATCGAGTTACATCCCCTTGATTGCTGGAAAATGCCTATTTTTGACATTGTCATTACCGTAGCCCCTTCACTTTTGATCAGATCTTCCTAATACTTACATATAAGTAAGTCAGGGATAAAAGCTCTGACAAGTTCGAAAACTGGCTTGGTCAGGCTATTTATCTTAAGAGTTATATGTCCCTTTCTGAATAGCATCTTATGCAAGATTTAAATACTTATTAAGAAATTGGCTTAAGGTTTTATAAACATTGAAGCCTATTAAGGATGATCAGACACTGCCTTCTGTTGCATCAGACCTGGGCCAACACTGGGCCTGTGTCCAGTTTATGAAATTTCCCGTATATTACTATATAGTAGGTTAATATTCTTGCAGAAGCAGCTATGGATGATGCCCACACAGTGTCTCGGCCACGTCTAGGATACAGTGATGGAGAGGACCACTGCTATTGGTGAGAAGGAAATGTTGTACTTTATTAACCCTTTTTGTACCAAATGGAATCTTCCTCCTTATATATAGCAGGAGTCCTTTTCAAAATTTAGGGGTATCAGGTTGTGTTATCTTCAAAATTTATTTGGAAAATGACTGAACCTTTAGCAAATAGTGGAGGCCCTGATCAGACGCCGCATTCTGCGGCATCTGATCTGGGCCTGCACTGTTTGCCAGGGTACCGGTTTTGGGGTTTCTGGTACAGAATGAGTTAAGGGGAATGAATAATTATGGATAGAAAGAAAGGATACACTTCAGGGGAGGCAACCCTTGCCATGATAGATTTGTCACCCTTTGCCTTCTGCCAGTGGGGGCTTGGAGAAATAGATTGGGCTGCATGGTGCTTCCATGCACCCCTAAATTTTGAAATAGCCTCCTGCTACATGTATATATATGGAGGAAGATTCCATTTGGTACAAAATTGGTTAAAGGTGATGCCAAAAATGTGCAAAAACCTCAGTCAATAAAGGCTCAGATCAGCTTTCATATCTGCTCCGGGGATGGCCTCAAATTCTCAGTTATGTGTGTGTCCTACTGGTGATCAGGAGGTCTTGGGTACAATACCTGCCGGGCTGGCAAGATTCTTTAGTGGATGTTGATTATAGTTCAAGAAGAACAGTTGTCCGTTTCTGGCAACAGAATGTGCACTGTACTGGTTAACTGCTTATCTATAAGCCTGGTCCCAAAATGTGTGGCTAGATAAATTGACCGATTTGGGCTTTATTTGACACAAAATAGGGTAGTTAATTGTACTTGTTGAAATTTTAGAACAAGTTGAGTTGAGCTATTTAGTAGAGTAAATACGGTGTGTATATACAGTACAAAAACATAATTCTGGATTTGGGCTCCATGTTTCATAGCTAACAAAGTCTTTAGTTAATGCTACATTGAAAGTTCAATCATTCTGTCCCCCGCCCATTGGGGCTCAAAGAAATAGATGGGCTGCATGTTGCTTCCACGCAGAGCTGAAACCAACCGCACACAAGTACTGGCAAACCGCTTAGAGGACCTAAGCCTTCCCAGGCAAAGTGGTGCAAGTCTGATGGTCTAAGCTTATAAATCCTATTAGTTGCATTGGTCGACAGGGCTTGTGATGTCATTTCATCTCAGTGTTGGGTAAAAGACCCACGAAATTGGAAGCAACATCTCCAAACTGATCTATACAGTGTCGACGGGGATGTTAAACCTCAAATCAAACAAAATCAGTCATTCTGTGTTACAAAAAAGTATGTGAAAGTTCAACCTCTCTGTGTGACAAAAAAGTGTGAGTGCTACAGGAAAAACAACGCAAACATTCTCTCATCAACATACCACAGTATTAGATACATGTATTGCTCGAGATCTTGCTAACATTTTGACTTCCAACAAATTTGTCAACCATGTCCTTTTGAATAATCAATTTAGCTGACCCCAATTCTGACTATTAACCAGTCAAATTACTTAATATAATGTGTTTGTCCAAATTCACGAACGAAATGACAAACAGGGAAGATCCTGATCAGATGGCTTTTTTAAAAGCCATCTGATCTGGATCTACACTGTTTGCAAAATTTGGGCTTATCATGTTCAGCAGGACAAGGGTTAAGCTAAGTTTAAAATATGTAATGCTTTGAACAACTAGGCCCTGCTGGTAGTAAGCTTGAAGTGGGTCACCTTCTTATGCTTACCTTATCCTATACATTGGGTCAGATAGACCTAATCAAACAGTGCAGACACAGATCAGACTGCTCCTGAAGGAGCAGTCTGATCAGGGTCTACACTGTTTGTCATTTCATCTGTACCTTTTGGACTCCTTGCTTGATTGTGATACAAATTTATAAAAAAAATGGGAGAACTACTGCAAGCCCTTAGGTGTCCGAATTTTCAGATTTTTACAGTAACCCTGAAAAAAACAATCAAAGCTGCAAAGCAGACGACATTCTAATTATTATTAGCTCACCTGAACATGAAGTGCTCATGGTGAGGTATTGTGATCAGTGAATGTCCGTCGTCTGTCGTGCGTCATCAACAATTTGATTGAAATGCGAACTCCTCCTAAAACCTTGGGCCAATTTGATTTAGACTTCACAGGAATGTTGCTTGGGTGGCTCCCTACCAAAATAGCTAAACTCATTCTGCTCCAATGAACAAGATGGCCGCCAAACCTTGGGCCAATTTGATTTAGACTTCACAGGAATGTTGCTTGTGTGGCTCCCTACCAAAATAGCTAAACTCATTCTGCTCCAATGAACAAGATGGCCACCAGAGCTAAAAATAGAAAGACCTTTAAATGCCAACTCCTACTGTACCCTTAGGCCAATTTCATTCAAACTTCACAAAAACATCATAAATTTGCTTCAAATGCGAAAACTTCTCCTAAACCCTTGGGCCAATTTGATTCAAACTTCACTGGAATGTTGCCTTGGTGACTCCCTACCAAAATAGCTAAAACCGTTCCACTCTGACCAACAAGATGGCCACCAGAGCAAAAAGTAGAAAAAAATCTTTAAATGACAACTTCTCCTGTACCCTCGGGGCCAATTTCATTCAAACATTATAAGAATGTTGCTTAGGTGACCCTCTACCAAAATAGCTAAAATAGTTCTGCTCCGATGAACAAAATGGCCACCAGAGCTAAAAATAGAAAAATGTGGTAAATTTGCTTCAAATGCGAACTCCTGCTAAACCCTTGGGCCAATTTGATTTAAACGTCACAGGAATGTTGCCTTGGTGAATCCCTACCAAAAAGCTAAAATTGTTCTGCTCTGATAAATAAGATGTCCGCTAGAGCTAAAAATAGACAAAATAGAAATGACAACCCCCCCCCCCCCTGTACAATGGGCCAATTTCATTCAAACTTCATGGGAATGTTGCTTAGGTGACCATCTAGCAAAATAGCTGAAATGGTTCTGCTCTGATGAGCAAAATGGCCACCATAGTTAAAAATTGAAAAACATTGTAAATTTGCTTCATACGCGAACTCCTCCAAAACCCTTGGGCCAATTTGATTCAAACTTCACAGGAATGTTTCCTAGATGACTCCATACCAAAACAGCTAAAATCATTCTGCTCTAACAAACAAGATGGCCGTCAGAGCTAAAAATAGGAAAAATCTTGAAACGACAACTCCTCCTGTACCCTTGGGCCAATTTCATTCAAACTGCATAGGAATAATGCTTAGATGATCTTCTTCAGAAACAGCTAAAACGATCTTGCTCGGACGAACAAAATGGCTGCTATAGCTAAAAATAGAAAAGACATTGTAATTTGCTTCAAATGCAAACTCCTAATCCCTTGGGCCAATTGGATTCAAACTTCACAGGAATGTTGCTGTGGTGATTTACTGTCAAAATTGCTAAAATCGTTTCGCTCTGACAAACAAGATGCCGACCAGAGCTAAAAATAGAAAAACTCTTCAAACGACAACTCCTCCTGTACCCTTGGGCCAATTTCATTCAAACTTCATAGGAATATAGATACTGGTAACCCTCTGGCAAAATAGCTAAAAGGATCCCGCTCCGGTGAACAAAATGGCCACCAGAGCTAAAAATAGAAAAACATTGTAAGTTTGCTTTAAACTCAAACTCCTGCTAAACCCTTGGGCCAATTTGATTCAAACTTCACAGGAATGTTGCCTAGGTGACTCCCTACCAAAATAGCTAAAGTTGTTTCGTTCTGACAAACAAGATGGCCACCGGAGCCAAAAATAGAATGTACTAGTGACAGTGACACTCAGGTAAGCGAATCAGGGCCCTCTGGGCCCTCTTGTTTTTTTTTAACTTTTTCAAGAAAATCAATCCTGATCTGGCATCTCATATTTTTCCTAATGTCTATTTTCAGTGGCAAGGGGCGTAACCTCGGGTCAGTTGAGCTACAATGTACTGCATGTGGCAGATGGTACCATGCTGACTGTACAAGCTGCTACCTTGGGTAAGCTGGGACAGCCTTTGATGAAATAGGAAGATAAGATAAAGAGCTTTCTGTAATATCACAGATTAGAAAGCTCTGTATGGGCACATACTGGGGTAGTATGCATGAACAGAAAAAGTAGTTGTCTTCCTAGGACTGCCCTTGATAACAAGAGCATCAGTTTTTGTTTTGTTTGTTTGATTTGAGGTTTAACGTCCCCGTCAACACTGTAAAGGTCATTTTGGAGACGTTGCTTCCAATTTTGTGGGACTTTTACCCGACATTGAGATGAAATGACATCTCAAGCCCTGTCGCCCAAAGAAACCAATAGGATTTATTAGCATGGACAGTCCGCCTCACACCGCGGTTCCTGGACAGGCTTAGATCCTCTAAGTGGTTTACCAGTACTAGTGTGCGGGCCGGATTCAGCCCTGCGTGGAAGCATCTTGCAGCCCATATATTTCTTCAAGCCCCTATGGGCGGGGGCCGCAAGAGCATCAGTTATTCAAGCCTTCAGTTTATCATATATTTACTTTAAAATACTTTGTTTTTGAATTTGTGATATGCACATGGTATCCATGTGGGTATCACACATGTGCCATACCGCATACCCTGTATCACACCACAACGGCCCCCGCCTATAGGGGCTTGAAGAAATATATGGGCTGCATGATGCTTCCACGCAGAGCTGAATCCGGCCCGCACACTAGTACTGGTAAACCGCTTAGAGGATCTAAGCCTGTCCAGGAACCGCGGTGCGAGGCGGACCGTCCATGCTTATAAACCCTATTGGTTTCATTAGGCGACAGGGCTTGAGATGTCATTTCATCTCAATGTCGGGTAAAAGTCCCACAAAATTGGAAGCAACGTCTCCAAAATGACCTTTACAGTGTTGACGGGGACATTAAACCTCAAATCAAACAAATGAATCGCACCACAAATTCTGTATCACACACCCTTTATCATACCTCTGATGTGAAACTCTTCCAAACAATCAGCTGTCTTCTTATCACACCACAATTTCTGGTGAACCGTGAAGGCTCTGCAGCATCTGACCTGTGCCTGCACTGTTCGCCAGTGTCGCATTTTTGGGTTACAATGTGTAAGAAATGGAAAAGTATCATAAATTATCTTCACTTCTAAATGTATTTCCCTCTATTTTGAATTTAAAAATAACCTTATTCATAGTTGGTTCTGATTAAATATGTATACACACAGATCACAGATATTTTTATGCCCCCGGAATCTAGATTCGGGGGGAATATACATGTAGTTTCTGGTCTGTCTGTTTGTCCGTTTGTCTGTCTACGAAAACCTTAACATTGGGCATAACTTTTGAATGGTAATAGATACAGGCTTTCAAGTAGTCCTATTTTTTCCTACTTTTTCCTACTTTTCCTACTTTTTTGGTCTCTTCCTACTTTGTTCCTACTTTTTCCAGAAAAACTCCTACTTCTCCTACTTTTTTGATTTGTTCAAACACTAAGATCCCAAATAAATAGATAAACAAATAAACATTTAAAAATATAACATGTATCTCAAACTATTTGTAGAATGCATCTTGTTATATGTCATATGTACTGATGATCCTCGACATTCATCTGCTGTTTTTAGCTGTACCACTAATTGGATTATGTTGATGTAAAAGCAAAACTCCAATGACCATCTACAGTTTTGTCTTGCTGAACATGACAAGAATTTTTGCAGTCAGTAGTGTAGTGAAGCTTTAACTAAATGACCAAATGGAGCTCTGTCTTGTTGAGAATGGTAGAAAATTCACTACAGCAATGCTTTGATGCCCTTTAGAACTGCTGTGACAAACTGTTCTGTCTTGTTTAGCATTACAGAAATTCATTTTAGCAGTCCAATGATGCCTTAACTTGCAGTTGCCAGCTATAACTCTGTCTTATTAGCATGACAAACATTCACTTCAGCAGTGCAGTGATGCCTTAACTGCAGTAACCAGCTTGAGCTTTGTCTTGTTTAGCATGACAAAAATTCATTGCAGCATTGCTTTGATGCCTCAACAGCATTGCCCAGCTAGAGCTCTGTCTTGTTAAGCATGGCAGGAGTTCATAGTAGCAATGCTTTGATACCATGGCTTTGATGCCTTACTAGAGCTCTGTCTTGTTTAGTTGCTTTGACACCTTAACTGCAGTTATCAACTGGATCCCTGTCTTTAGCACAAGAGGAATTCATTTCAGCAGTGCTATGATGCCTTAACTGCAGTGACAAATTAGAGTTCTGTCTTGTTTAGCTTGATAGAAATTCATTGTAGCAGCCATGCTCTGATGCCTTAATTGTGGTGACCATCTAGAGCTATGTCCTGTTGAGCATGAGAGAAATACATTACAGCAGTGCTCTGATGACTAAACTGCAGAGACCCACTGGAGCTCAGTCTTGTTGAGCAAGACAGAAATTCATTGCAGCAATGCTGGGAGGCCTTGACTGCAGTGATCAACTAGAGTTCTGTCTTGAGCATGAAAGGGATACACTGCAGCAGTACTGTGATGCCTTAACTGCAGTTACCCACTAGGGTTCTGTCTTGAGCATGGCAGCAATTTATTGCAGCACTTCTGTGGTGCCTTAACTGAGTTACCAACTAGAGCTCTGACTTTTTGGCATGACAGAAATTCATTGAAGCAGTGCTGCTTAAATTTGCGTTAAATGTAGTGACCAACTAGAATTATTGTCTTGATAAGTATGAAAGTAATTCATTGTTGCCATGTTATGAAGCATTTAACTGCAATGACCATTTAAAGTTCAGTCTTGTTGAGTATGACAGAAATTCTTTGCAGCAATGCTGTGTTGCCTTAATTGAAGTTACCGACTAGAGTTCTGTCTTACTGAGCATGACAGGAATTCATTGCAGCCATGCTGTGTTGCCTTAATTGAAGTGACCAACTAGAGTTCCATCTTGTTGAGCATGAAAGGAATTCATTGCAACAGTGCTGTGTTCAACTAGAGTTGTGTGTTGTTTAGCACCATTGAAACAGTGCTAGGATGCCTTAACTGCATTGAAATATCTGAGATCTGTCTTATGGAGGATGAAAGGGATTCAAAGCAGCAGTAATGCAATGTCTTAACTGCAGTGATTTGCCAGCAGATCTTCCTTGTCTGGCATGGCAGAAATTCATTGCAGCAATGCTGTGATGACTGGAGTGACCAACTAGAGCCCTGTCTTGTTAAGCATGACAGAAATTCATTGCAGCAATGCTGTGATGACTGAAATAACCAACTAGAGCTCTGTCTTGTTTAGCATGACAGAAATTCATTGCAGCAATGCTGTGATGACTGGATTGACTAACTAGTGCCCTGTCTTGTTTAGCATGACAGAAATTCATTGCAGCAATTCTGTGATGACTGGAGTGACCAACTAGAGCTCTGACAGAAATTCATTGCAGCAATGCTGTGTTGACTGAGGTGACCAACTAGAGATCTGTCTTGTTTAGCATGAAAGAGATTCATTGCAGCAATGCTGTGATGACTGAAGTGACTAACTAGTGCCCTGTCTTGTTTAGCACGACAGAAATTCATTGCAGCAATGCTGTGATGGCTGGAGTGACCAACTATAGCTCTGACAGAAATTCATTGCAGCAATGCTGTGATGACTGAAGTGATCAACTAGAGCTATTGTCTTGTTTTGGCATGGCAGAAATTCATTGCAGTAATGTTGTGATGACTGAAGTGACCAACTAGAGCTCTGTCTTGTTTAGCATGACAGAAATTCATTGCAGCAATGCTGTGATGACTGAAGTGACCAACTAGAGCTCTGTCTTGTTTTGGCATGACAGAAATTCATTGCAACAATGCTGTGATGACTGAAGTGACCAACTAGAGCTCTGTCTTGTTTAGCATGACAGGAATGCATTGTATCAATGCTTTAAAGCCTTGACTTCAGTGAGCAACTAAATGCTGTCTTATTTTGCATGACAGGAATTCATTGTAGCAGTGCTATGATGCCTTCACCTGGACATCTTGTAGCTGATGCTTCTCACAAATTTAAGTTTTCAAATTCATCAATTCTTTTGAATTAATATTTTTACATATGTCAATATCTAGGTATATATATCTGTCAGTGGCAATCTCTTGACAAAAGCATTGGAAGTACAGGCTGCAGGCATGAATAACTACTAGATGGGTTAGCCACTAACATTTTACAGGTGCCTGCTAACTTTGATGTAAAAACATTAGACTCTAATGCACAAATAAAACTGCCCAAAATGAAAAACTGATAAAATATGAGACATATTGAGGTATGTTTGTGTCCATTAGCTCCTACTTTTTATATCAGGTTCCTACTTTTTTCCTACTTTTCTCCTACTTTTTGATATCTCAGGCTCCTACTTTTCTCCTACTTTTTCACCAGGAGTCACTTGAAAGCCTGTAGATAGAGCATTCATATTTCATATGTGTATACCTTATCACAAGACCTTTTCAGTGGTACCATAATTTTTGATCTCGTGACCTTGACCTTTGACCTACTTTTTTCATTGTTTTTAAAAACATTAACATTGGCCATAACTTTCGATTGGTAAGTGATAGGGCTTTCATATTACACATGTGCATTCCTTATCACAAGACCTTTCTAGTGGTACCATAATTTTTGAACTTTTGACCTTGACCTTGATGTTTGACCTACTTTTTCAAAACTTAACCATTGGCTATAACTTTCGATTGGTAAGTGGTAGGGCTTTCATATTTCATGTGTGCACTCCTTGTCACAAGACCTTACTAGTGGTACCATAATTTTTGACCTCCTGACCTTGACCTTGTCATTTGACCTACCTTTTAAAAACTAAAAATTGGCCATAACTTTTGATTGGTAAGTGGTAGGGCTTTCATATTTCACATGTGCATTTCTTGTCACAAGACCTTCCTAGTGGTACCATAATTTTTGACCTCGTGACCTTGACCTTGACCTTTGACCTACTTTTTAAAAACTTTAACATAGTCCATAACTTTTGATTTGTAAGTGATAGGGCTCCATATTTCACATGTGCATTCTTTTTCACAAGACCTTTCCAGTGGTACCATATTTTTTGACCTCATGACCTTGACATTTGACCTACTTTTTAAAAACTTTAACATTGGCCATAACTTTCAATTGGTAAGTGATAGGACTGTCATATTTCACATGTGCATACTATGTCACAAAACCTTGTCAACAATCCCATAATTTTTGACCTTGTGACCTTGACCTACTTTTTTAAGACTTGAACATTGGCCATACCTTTCGATTGCTTAGTGATACTGCTTTCATATTTAACATAGGCTGTCCGGGGGCATCAGTGTTTCACAAACACATCTTGTTAGCAAAGCTCCAGGTCAGCTCATGCTGTGACCTGTTGTCCATCTTCTGTTCATCTGTCGTCCGTAAACTTTTCACAATTTTGACATCTCATCCAGAACCCGGTCAGATTAAGCTGATACTTGTTGTGAGGCATCAGGGGTGACATGGAGATTCAGATTTGCGAAAGTGGTTCTGTTTCAATATCCAAGATGGCCACCATGACATCCATCTTGAAATTCTTCAAACGACATCTCCCAAACCAAAAGTCTGATTCAGCTGAAATTTTATGGGAGGCATTGGGGTGACATGGAGATTCAGATTTGCTAAAATCATGGCATTCCTGTGTTCAAGATAGCCACCATATCGACCATCTTGAAATTCTTCAAATCATTTTCCCGAACCAAAAGTCAGATTCAGTTGAAACTAAATGGGAGGCATCAGGGCGACATGGCGATTCAGATTTTCTAAAATTGTTCCTTTTCGATATTTAAGATGGCCGCCATAGAGGCCATCTTGAAATTCTTCAAGCCACATCTCCTGAGCCAAAGGATGGAATGAGCTGAAACTTGATGGGAGTCGTCTGGGTCAATATGGAGATTCAGAATTGCTAAAATTATTCTGTTCTGTTATCCAAGATGGGTGCCACGGTGGCCGTCTTGAATATCTTTAAACCACAACAAGTCGAATTGAGCCGAAACTTGATTGGAGGCATTGGTGAGACAGGGAGTTTTAGACTTATTAGAACCATTCGGTTCTACATCCTAGATGGCTGCCTCGTTGGCAATCTTGAAAATCTTCAAACCACATCTGCTCCCGAATGGTCAGTCACATTGAATTGAAGGCATTTGGGTGACATGGAAATTCAGAATTCTAAAATTTTTGCATTCCATTATCAAAGATAGCACCCAACTTGAAATTTTTCAATGCACATGTATAGTTGTTTTGTTTGAGCTGAGGTCCCTGTCAACACTATTTGGTCATTTTGGAGGCATCGCTTCCGATTTTGTGGGATTTTTACCCAACATTGAGATGAAATGACATCTCAAGCTATACTGCCCATAGAAACTGCCAGGGTTCAAAGAGCAGTCTGACTTGCATCACTTTTCCTGGGCATGCTTAGACCTAAGCTGTTTACCAGTACTCAAGTTCGGTCAGTTTCAGCTCTGCATGGAAACATCATGCAGCCCAATGTATTTCTCCAAGCCCCAATGGGCAGGGGGCATGCCTATGTAAAGTAATCACAGACAGGATTTGCAGGGAGTGGCAGCTCAGGTGTTGTCAGTACATGTACATGTCAGATTCAGAGTCCACAAGAAAATTGCATAGAGTGCCTTTTGCATGCGTTTTACAAGTGTCCATGTACACCATAGCTTTGTTTGTGTTGCAGCATTCATGATCGGGTGATCTGGTTAACCTTTTTAGCTCGCCTGTACAACGTACATGGAGAGCTTTTGTTGTCACCTTGGTCGTCTGTGTGCATGTTTGCATTTGCGTGTGCGTTCCCGTCACACTGCGTTAAAGTTTTTCAAATGCTTATATCTCAAAAGTCACTCATCACAGAGCACTCATATTTGGAACTTAAGTATCTTGGAGAGTCTTCTTATATTCAAAGAGAACAGACCCCTGAGGTTATGCCCCGGGGTGGAGCTAGGGTTCAAAATCTAGAACACCTATGTAATACTGTGTTAAAGTTTTTGAAATGCTTATATCTCAATAGTCAATCACAAAGCATTCATATTTAAAACTTTGATACCTGGAAGTGTCTTCTGAGATTCCAAGACAAAACACCTCTGGGTTCATGCCAGGTGGGGCTAGGGGTAAAAATCTAGGACACCTTTATAACTTGTTGTATACCTTTCCATTATGCTAACAAGTTATAGACACAGTTGGTTATACATCAGCCAACCAAGTGACATAAGTTCATGTGTAAAAGGGTGAAGGTCATGGTGACCTACATGTCATGGTTCAGTGATTTTGCCTTGTATCTTGAAGACTGTTATTGGAGAAATGTCATACCTGGGATATTAGTTCCATGTGACCCCATGATTGACCTCAAAATATATCTAGGCCACTGTGACCTATATTTCATGGTTCAGTGATTTTGTCTATTATCTCTAATTCTATTTGATGGAGAAATGTCATACCTGGATTATTAGTTCCAGGTGTCGTGATAATTGACCTAAAAATATATCTAGGTCAGTGTGACCTATATTGCATGTTTCAGTGATTTTGCCTATTATCTTGAATACTATTTGATGGATATGCCCCCGCCCCCGCTGAAACTGACCACACAAGAGTATTGGTAAAGCGCTTAGAGGATCTATGCTTGCCCAGGCAAAGTGGTGTGAGTAGGACCGTCCATGCTTATTAACCATTGGTTTCATTGGGTGACAGGGCTTGAGATGTAATTTCATCTCTATGTTGGGTAAAAGTCCCACAAAATTGGAAGCAATGTCTCCAAAATGACCTATACAGTGTTGACGGGGACATGAAACCTCAGATCAAACAAACAAACAAACTATTTGATGGAGAAATGTCAACCCTGGATTATTAGTTCCATGTGATCCAATAATTGACGTCAAAATATATCCAGGTCATTGTGACCTATATTTCATGATTCAGTGATTTTGCTTATTATCTTGAATACTATTTGATGGAGAATGTCATACCTGGGTTATTAGTTCCATGTGACCCCATGATTGACCTCAAAATATATCTAGGTCAGTGTGACCTATATTTCATGGTTCAGTGATTTTGCCTATTATCTCCAATACTATTTGATGAAGAAATGCCATACCTGGATTATTTATTCCATATGACCCCATGATTGACCTCGAATTATATCTAGGCCACTGTGACCTATATTTCATGGTTCAGTGATTTGGCCTATTATCTTGAATACTATTTGATGGAGAAATGTCTCACCTGGATTATGAGTTCCATGTGATCGGATGATTTACCTCAAAGTATATCTAGGTCATTGTGACCTATATTTCATGTTTCAGTGATTTTGCTTATTATTTTGAATACTATTTTGATAGAGAAATGTTAAACCTGGGATATTACTTCAATGTAACCAGATGACTGACCACAAAATACATATTGGTCAATGTGACCTATATTTCATGATTCAGTGAGTCTGACAAATATTTTGAATACTATTTTTGGAGAAACTTCAATCCTGAATTATAAGTTCCATGTGACCAGATGATTGACATAGAAATATATCTAGGTCTGTGTGACCTATTTTCATGGTTCAATGATTTTGCCTTGTATATTTCAGACACAATTTGATTCTGAAATGTACTATCTGGAATATATGTTCCATGTGACCTGATCATTGACCTCAAATATATCTAGCTGAGTGTGACCTATATTTCATGGTTCAGGAATTTTACCTTATATCTTGACGGCGCGAAGCAGGCGAGCTATGCTGTCATGCAACAGCTCTTGTTGTTAGAGTATTCCAAAGGCAGGTGCAAATGACAGCTCCGCCCTGCCAAACTGCCAAATTATACACGCCTCACTCTGCATCAACATCATCTCTTCCTGAATCCTAAATCAGACTAAGCTGTTCAGAAACTTAATCAGAGGTATCAAGACAACATGGAGATTCAGAATTGCTTAAGGCAATGTTATCTGATAGACAGGATGGCCACCATGGCACAGTGTACTACAGTCGAACTTCAATGGCTCGAACACCTTCGGACCATGAAAATCTGTTCGAGACAGGGGTAGTTGGAGCCACTGAGGGCTAATGGCAAGAGGCATAACGACATACTTTAGGACATCTTTTTCTGTGTTCTATAATGAAAAATGTATGCTGTGTGTACTCATTAGAATCGCCTCATCGAGGCGATTCTAATGAGTACACACGGCATACATTTGCAAGGTAAAAGACGAAAATATCGTAATTTTACCCTCCCTATTTCTTATGTACAGAAATTCCCTGGTGACTCAAGAACGGGTTCGGCTCAGCCATGGTAAACGAGCCATCGGTGTTCGAGCCATCGAAGTTCTACTGTATATCATGATCAGCCTTACCCAGGTGAGCAATTTCTAGCCCACTTTGGCCTCTAGTTTGTCATTAGAAAAAGCATAAATAAAGCCAACTATTGCTTTGCTTTTCACCCAAAACTTTGCTGAAACATAACTAAACAATTGTTTTCAAATGGACAAAGGTTGGAAATATATAATAAATAGATTATGATAGGGCATTTTGCATATCATAACCAATATAAGTCCTCCACCCTCGGACTGATATGGCCACGGACTGATATGGGAATGTTGGGCTGATATTAGGTATGATATTAAAAAATGTCATGATAATCTCTATGTAGCATATTCCTTCATAACACTATGGGTATATGCACTTAACACTTTCATATAGAGTATATAGGTGAATTGAAGGTGTCATGTAGATTTCAACATCGGGGTAGCTAACAGTTGGTCAAAGTCTAACCTACAAGGGTTGATATGTCATTGAACTCCAGTGCAACAACTCTTTTATTTATATCTTTCAAGACATGCCTAGCTCATCTCAGCATGCGATTTTCAGGTATTTTTCCTTATTTTTCAGAGAATGCAAGGCTTGATCTTTCTTGTGAGTTGTTTTCAGGAAAGAGAGGGCTTGACATTCCCTGTTAATAATCTGTCATGCAATTTAAAACTTCATTTTCTCTGAAAAATAAGAGAAAATCATGTGACCTGGACCTAAAACGGTTCCCCCAATAAATGCGCCTTATCGTAAGGAGCAAAAATATAGCTTATACTTTAGTACTGTATTCTGAATCGTTTGCAGGATAAAATGCATTCTTACTTTTCCAATACAAAAGCATATGTGTCAAAGTTTGACCTAGGCACAAAGAATGTCAAGATCAACCCAGGGTCACCATTTTAGCACTTTATGATGGGCCTCTGCCCAGATGCTATTTATCAAGTTTCGTGGAAATTTGCCCAATGGTTCTGGAGAAGACTATTTTTGAAGGGTTTTTACCATATATGGCTTGGCGGCCATTTTGGTCATGTGACCTGGACCCCATGAGCAAATTTTGGTTTTACCCATCCCATAGAGGCTCCATATGAAATTTGACTTCAATCGGCCCAACGGTTTCCGAGGAGAAGCAGTTCGAAAATTTTCACATTTTTCGCCTCGGCGAGGCTATACTAAATGAAATGTAATAATTGGCAAGTTCATTGGTTAGATCTCATTGATATCTATCAGTATGCCAAAAATTATGTAAATATTCCAATCGGTTAAGTCACTTTCACCAATTTTCACAAACGGGTTATGGACGGACAGACAGACTGACAGAATGACACGGTGATTTTAGGGCACTTTTAGAAAATCAACCGACTTCAGTCAGTCGCTTTTTCTGCGGGTCGTGCAATAGAATTTCCTCTGCTTCACTATTGTTTTTAAGGGGAATGGGAACACCTGCAGGGGAGGCAACTCCTCCAAAAATATTTTGTATCCTGTGTCAATGGGGTCAACTGTTAAAGGAAAGAATTTGCTTCTGAGGATTAAATTCTTTCCTTTAAGAGTAGACCCCTTTTTTCAGTGGGACACGGCTTATAGAAAAGTGAACAGGAAGTCCCGAAAGTTGTCTCCCGTTGAAAACTGGCAGAAAAATCTGCCAGGTGTTCCCATTCCCCTTAAGATGTAATGATCTTACACTGAATAATCTTACACAGTGTTTTCTGAAATTTCAGGACTGTAGTTCCATTCATGTGTAACTACACCTACCAGTGTAAACACTGTAATCCAAATGGACTAGAGAGCTTTCAGAGAAAACAAGCTAGTAAGTAGGGTACACATAGCTCCTGATATTTTTGGACGGATTTCAAAAACAAAAGTCCATCCTTTAAAATAGCAATGTCTGGGTGTCTGGTGGGCTATTTTAAAGGATAGATTTTTTTTTTAGCTCACCTGTCACGTAGTGACAAGGTGAGCTTTTGGGATCACTTTTTGTCCGTCGTCCGTCGTGCGTGTGTGCGTGTGTGCGTGCGTGTGTGCGTGCGTAAACTTTTTCTTCAAATGACATCTCCTCCTAAACCACTGATTGGATTTTAACCAAACTTCACAGGAATGATCCTTAGGTGGTCCCCTTTCAAAGTTGTTCAAATGGTTCCGGTCCATTGCACATCTAGGTCACAGGAGCTAAAAATAGATTTTTCAAATGAAAACTTTAAAAATCTTCTTCTCTGAAACCACAAGGCCCAGGTCTTTGATATTTGGTATGAAGCTTCATCTAGTGGACCTCTACCAAGATTGTTCAAATTATGGCCCTTGGGCCAGAAATGCCCCCGCCCCGGGGGCCTTTGGGTTTACATAGGCTTATATAGGGAAAATCTTTAAAAATCTTCTTCTCTGAAACCACAAGGCCCAGGTCTTTGATATTTGGTGTGAAGCTTCACCTAGTGGACCCCTACCAAGATTGTTAAAATTATAGCCCTAGGGCCAAAAATACCCCCGCCCCGGGGGCCTTTGGTTTTACATAGGCTTATACAGGGAAAATCTTTAAAAATCTTCTTCTCTGAAACCGCAAGGCCCAGGTCTTCTATATTTGGTGTGAAGCTTCATCTAGTGGACCTCTGACAAGATTGTTCAAATTTTTGCACTTGGGCCAGAAATGCCCCTGCCCCGGGGGCCTTTGGATTTACATAGGCTTATATAGGGAAAAATCTTTAAAAATCTTCTTCTCTGAAACCACAAGGCCCAGGTCTTTGATATTTGGTGTGTAGCTTCACCTAGTGGACCTCTACCAAGATTGTTAAAATTATAGCCCTAGGGCCAAAAATACCCCCGCCCCTTGTGCCTTTGGTTTTGCATAGGCTTATACAGGGAAAATCTTTAAAAATCTTCTTCTCTGAAACCGAAAGGCCCAGGTCTTCTATATTTGGTGTGAAGCTTTATCTAGTGGACCTCTACCAAGATTGTTCAAATTATGGCCCTTGGGCCAGAAATGCCCCTGCCCGGGGGGCCTTTGGATTTACATAGGCTTATATAGGGAAAATCTTTAAAAATCTTCTTCTCTGAAACCACAAGGCCCAGGTCTTTGATATTTGGTGTGAAGCTTCACCTAGTGGACCTCTACCAAGATTGTTCAAATTATAGCCCTAGGGGGTAAAAATGGGCCAAAAATGCCCCTGCCCCATGGGCCTTTGGATTTACATAGGCTTATATAGGGAAAATCTTTAAAAATCTTCTTCTCTGAAACCACAAGGCCCAGGTCTTTGATATTTGGTGTGAAGCTTCACCTAGTGGACCTCTACCAAGATTGTTCAAATTATAGCCCTAGGGGGCAAAAATGCCCCCTCCCGTGGGGCCCATGGTTTTACATAGGCTTAAACAGGGAAAATCTTTAAAAATCTTCTTCTCTGAAACCGAAAGGCCCAGGTCTTTGATATTTGGTATGAAGCTTCAGCTATTGGACCTCTACCAAGATTGTTCAAAATTATAGCCCTTGGGCCAGAAATGCCCCCGCCCCGGGGGCCTTTCGGTTTACATAGGCTTATATAGGGAAAATCTTTAAAAATCTTCTCCTCTAAAACCACAAGGCCCAGGTCTTTGATATTTGGTGTGGAGCTTCACCTAGTGGACCTCTACCAAGATTGTTCAAATTATAGCCCTAGGGCCAAAAATGCGGGGGCCCGGGGGCCTTTGGTTTTACATAGGCTTATACAGGGAAAATCTTTAAAAATCTTTTTCTCTGAAACCACAAGGCTCAGATCTTTGATATTTGGTGTGAAGCTTCATCTAGTGGATGTCTACCAAGATTGTTCAAATTATAGCCCTGAGGCCAAAAATGCCCCCGCCTCGGCTTACGTAGGCTTATGTAGGGAATATCTTTAAAAAAAATCTTCTTCTCTGAAACCGCAAGGCCCAGGTCTTTGATATTTGGTGTGTTGCTTCATCTAGTGGACCTTTGCCAAGATTGTTCAAATTATAGCCTTTGTTGATATTTGGTATGAAGCTTCACCTTTTTAGACCGCCCTCAACATTATGCACATTATAACACTGGAGTCAATAATGGCCCTCTCCAGGGCCCACTTGTTACTCTATGGATCAGGTGAGCGATCCAGGGCCATCATGGCCCTCTTGTTTACTTATTTTGAGCCAGTTGTTAATCAGAGGTGGTAGATAACCTGTGTACCTAGAGAAAACCATGTGACCTTCCGTTGCAAACTCCAGATATTGATACAAAATGAGGATAATATTTTTTACACCATTTATAACACTGTTCCTGAGGTCCAAAGCAGAAACAGTGCCACCGTAAAAATCATAAAATACAGACACTAAAGTCGAACTTTGATGGCTCGAACTCACCGGGACCATTGAAAAAAGTTCGAGGGATCGGTAGTATGAGACATCGAATTTTCAACTCGGACATGTACATGATGTTAGGTGACAACGAACAACAGAGACTGCCTAACCTACATGTGCAATACATGACAATATCTATCTGTTCTACAAGGAATTAAAAAGTGTTGACTGGGCCATTAAACTCCAATACAAACAAACAAAAGGAATTAAAAAAGACAACTAGATCGCGCAGTCGATGGCGCGCCATCACAAATCCCCACGTTTTGACCTCTTCCAGGGACCCCTGGGGGCTGGTCCAAAAATTAATGTGCTCTTGCAGAAGCCATTCATGTAAGTAACTCACACACCAAATTTGGTTGAATTCCAATGAACGGTATAGGAGGAGATAGCCGGACAGACAGACGGACGGACGGACGGAGGCGATAACAATATCCCCACTTTTCTTCAAAAAACGTGGGGATAATCAACATTTTTTTTGTTTTACTTTTTATTTACAACCCCACATGAATTTATAACAATGACATACATGTAGTTTATTAACGTGGAATTAACAACAATATGTATTTATCACATAAGACAATAAACTGCAGTGCATGTACAATTAAAGTCTGTTTCTTATTGAGAAAAAATACAGTCCATTCAGCACTACCTTACAGCACAACAAATATTAAAAACAAAAGTCAATTTCTGTTTTCATTTCCTACTTTCAATTCACTTCTTAGAAGAAGCCTATTTTCACTTTCTGAAAAGTCCGTTATTGATGTTTGCAATTTCTATTTTCTTTTTCTACTTTCAATTCGCTTCTTAGAAAAAGTCTATTTTCACTTTCTGAAAAAGTCCGTTATTGATGTTTGTTTTGCACTACTTTTAGAAGTTCCTTGCAGACAAAATTTTTGTCCGATTTTTATAAGCAAGAAGGCTGTCAGACGGTTTTGCTCATTTTGGGGTGTAAATGCTAATTGTTTGAAAATTTCATTGATTATCTTTAATTATTGAATGCCTCCCTATTTAGCGATGATGTGAGAAGTTTATTAACGTTTCTCAACTCAAAAGAGTCATTACAAACAAGCTTGTTATAACAAATTGGTGACCACATGTCTCCTATGTTTCAATTGCTACCTGCTAGCATATTTCACACTTTTCGCCTAATCAACACATCGGCAATTAAGTTTCTCCAGGTATATGCTTTTTAGCGTGCAGCTGTAATAATCGCCAATGGCTTATGACAATAATAATCAAATAATCAAGCGTCTGGAAGATCTGTGAAATGGAAGTTATTGTTCGAGACTTAGATGTGTATTTTCACTAAAAATTGTTCTAGGGACCTTATGAGGAGTTCGAGAGTTCGAGTCATCGGTGTTTCGAGCCAAGGGTGTAAATTTATATTAACCCTCAGGAGCAGTTTGATCTGGTCTGCACTGTTTGCTTAGGCCTGTCTCTCCCAATACTTAGGATCATTACGATATATCCAATCAAAAATGGATTATGTTGAAAAATGACCAAAATAGTAATTTTTCTATAACTTTACATTTTTGGGGATCCGTCTTTAAGTTCTTGTTATATCCAAAACTGGGTAAAAATGAACAGTGTTTTAACTGTTTCTGATTAGAAACATACATTGTGGGTACTTGTTGGATTTGCCATATTGTACCCACAACATATGGTTTGTATCAATAAGAAAATTTATCCCAAAGTTATACTCCTGACCCACCATATATGTATGGGTAAACCAGATAACTTAGAATACTAGCACATATTAAGGGGAGCGATACACCTTGCAAATTTTCTGCAGTATCTTTTTTTTAGCTCGCCTGTACGAAGTACATGGAGAGCTATTGTTGTCACCTCGGATGGCGTGCGCATGTGCGTGTGCGTGTGTGTTTGCGTTCCCGTCACACTGTGTTTAAGTTTTTCAAAAGCTTATATCTCAACAGTCACTCATCACAGAGCGCTCATATTTGGAACTTTAGTACCTGGGAGGGTCTTCTGATGTTCAAAGAGAACACAACCCTGGGGTCATGCCTCGGGGTGGGGCTAGGGGTCAAAATCTAGAACACCTATGTAATATTGTGTTAAAGTTTTTGAAATGCTTATATCTCAGCAGTCACTCATCAAAAAGCATTTATATTTACAACTTGGATACCTGGGAGTGTCTTCTGAGATTCCAAGACAACACACCCCTGGGTTCATGCTTTGGAGTGGGGATGTTGTGGGGCTAGGGGTCAAAATCTAGGACAACTTCAGAATCAGAATCAGAATTGTTACTGGTGACACGTCAAAAGACAAAGACATTCATACACCAGGACCTGTGATGTGGGAAGTTAGTCCCTATCTCTAACCAAAGAGGTAAATTTAGCTACACAATCATCAGCACGTTCAACTGTCGAAATAATTGAATCGGTAAGGGCATTCCAATCTCTAATGGTTCTGGGGAAGAACGACTCTTTATATATGTCAGTTCTTGCAGTAAGGGTCTGAAACGCCAACGAATGATGATTTCTACAGTGTCTAGCTGGGGGAACAAGGTCATCTGTTGGAATGCTGGCAGCACCCTTTAGACCTTTGTATAAAAGGATTAGCCTACTGTCTTTTCTCCTTTTCTTGAGAGACTCCCATTTTAATTTTCCAAGTATTCCAGTCATGCTCCCAGTTTCAAAGCAGTAATTGCCTGTTATTAATCTAGCAGCTCTGTTCTGAACTTTCTCAATTTCATCGTTAAGGACCACTCCACAGGGGTCCCAGATACAACTACCATATTCCAAGATTGGGCGAACAAGACCTTTATATGCTGCCTCTTTAACATCCTGAGGGCACTGATGAAGATTTCACCTCAGGAAACCAAGCATTCTATTTGCCTTAGTACACATGTTGCTAATATGAGTATTCCATCTCAAGTTGTGTGAGATTGTCACTCCAAGGTATTTAATTGAGTCCACATTCTCGAGGACCGTTCCCTCTAAGGTGTAAGAAGCCTCAACTTTATTAGATCTCTTCCTAGTTATCTGCATAATATTGCATTCAACTGGCTGAAATCTCATGCCCCATTTTCGGGCCCAACATCCTAATCTATGTCAGCCTGAAGTTTCAGTGAGTCATCTGTATCTCTAATTTCCCGGTAACAAACACAGTCATCTGCGAACAGTCTTATTTCTGAGTCAATGTCAGTGGAAATATCATTGATGTACAGGGAGAACAAAAGTGGACCAAGAACGGTCCCTTGCGGGACTCCAGACAAAACTTGAGCCCACTCCGAAGATTCACCATTAACAACAACCCGCTGTTTTCTGAAGCAAAGAAAGGAATCTATCCATTTGAGGGTCTTTCCCCCAATTCCATAACCAAATAACTTAGATTTTAGTAGTTCATGAGGAGAGGTGTCAAAAGCCTTCTCATAGTCCAGAATAAATGTGTCCACCTGTCCCCCTTTGTCCAAGATTTTTGCCCAGTCATTAATAACTGTGCTTAGCTGAGTTTCACAACTGTGCCTTTTCCTAACTGCATGTTGTCTGTCTGACAAAAGTTTATGTTCGTCCAAGTTGGCCATGATATGTTGAACTTTGTAATTTGTTGTATACCTTTCCCTTATGCTAACAAGTTATGGACAGAATTAGTTATACATCAGCCAACCAAGTGACATTGGTTCAAGTGTAAAAGGGTGAAGGTCATGGTGACCTACATTTCAGGGTCCAGTGATTTTGCCTTATATCTTGAAGACTTATTTGTTGGAGAAATGTCATACCTGGGATATTAGTTCCATGTGACTCCATGATTGACTTCAAAATATATCTAGGTCACTGTGACCTATATTTCATGGTTCAGTGATTTTGCCTATTATCTCGAATACTATTTGACGGAGAAATGTCATACCTGGATTATGAGTTCCATGTGACCCGATAATTGACCGCAAAATATATCTAGGTCAGTGTGACCTATATTTCATGGTTCAGTGGTTTTGCCTATTATCTCGAATACTATTTGATGGAGAAATGTCATACCTGGATTATTAGTTCCATGGGACTCGATAATTGACCGCAAAATATATCTAGGACACTGTGACTTATATTTCATGGTTCAGTGATTTTGCCTATTTTCTCGAATACTATTTGATGGAGAAATGTCATACCTGGATTATTAGTTCCATGTGACCCGATAATTGACCGCAAAATATATCTAGGTCACTGTGACCTATATTTCATGGTCCAGTGATTTTGCCTATTATCTCGAATACTATTTGATGGAAAAATGTCATACCTGGGTAATTAGTTCCATGTGACCCCCATGATTGACCTCAAAATATAGCTAGGTCAGTGTGACCTATATTTCATGGTTCAGTGATTTTGCCTATTATCTTGAATACTATTTAATGGAGAAATGTCATACCTGGGTTATTAGTCCCATGTGACCCCATGCTTGACCTCAAAATGTGTCTAGGTCACTGTGACCTATATTGAATAGTTCAGTGATTTTGTCTATTATCTTAAATACTATTTGATGAAGAAATGTTACACCTGGATTATTTATTCCATGTGACCCAATTATTGTCCACAAACTAAAACCAGGCCATTGTGACCTATATTTCATGGTTCAGTGATTTTCCCTATTATCTTGATTACTATTTGATGGAGGAATGTCATACCTGGGTTATTAGTTCCATGTGACGACATGATTTACCTCAAAATAGATCCAGGTCAGTGTGACCTATATTTCATTGTTCAGTGATTTTGCCTATTATCTTGAATACTTTTTCATGAAGAAACGTCATACCTGGATTATTTATTCCATGTGACCCCATGATTGACCTCAAAATTATATCTTGGTCAGTGTGACCTAAATTTCATGATTCAGTAACTCTGCCAAATATTTTGAATACGGTACTATTTTTTTTTTTTTAGAAACTTCAATCCTGAATTCTAAGTTCCATGTGACCAGATGATTGACATAGAAATATATATAGGTCAGTATGATCTATTTTCATGGTTCATTGATTTTGCCTTATAATTCATACACAATGTGATTATGAAATGTAATATCTGGCATATATGTTCCATGTGACCTGATCATTGACCTCAAAATGTATCTAGGTGTGTGTGACCTATATTTCATGGTTCAGTAATTTTACCTTATATCTTTAAGGCGCGAAGCTGGCGAGCTATGCTGTCATGCGACAGCTCTTGTTTACAAGGGAGACAACCTTCAGGACATCATTTTTGCTTAGTCCCTCAGAAAGGACAGATGGTTTAATTGTCTCCAAGAGTAGACTGGGAAAAAAAAGTTTCTGAACTTACACTATTTTGTTTAACCCTTAATGTCAGTATTGTATGTAAATGGTATAGACCCAGATCCATGATCTACCGCATTTGATCAGGGTCTACACTGTTTGCCTATGTCCCAGTACACATGTCCCATTCCAAGTTTGACTGATAACCAGTTCTTTTTACACAGTGCTCTGATGTCACAGGGAAAAGAGGAACACTGCTATAAATAGCTGTTACCTTGATTTTGTAAATTGTCAGCGATACATGTAGTTACATGGACAATAGCAGGTGGGAAGCTTCAGTAGTTAGTAATTTTGTGTCATTTGAAAGGCATTTGACCTAAAAGAATGTACACCTAAAGGAAAAGGCTCCTCAGGAAAAGGTTGCCTTTTATTTATGTGGTATGAAGCAAGCTTGACTCTGTGTTTTCACCCAGATACTTCAGTTACATAACAGCCTCAATATACAAACATTTGTGCTTTTGAGATGTTAAATAAATTTGCCTGAGCTTCTGGGGTACTGAAAGTAAAAGTTTTACCTAATAATAGAAGGAAAAAAATCCAAATAACTAAACCCTAAAATTCAAATAACATAACCCTAAAATGCCTGTGGTGTCATTCACATGTATGCTTTTCGACATCTAGAGCTGAGCTGAGTGAAGAGCAGAACCTGTCGTGTCTCTTGTTTGAAGTTATGATCGAATGCAAAGAGAACAAAAAAGGGAACAGTCTGACCAAACTCTTCACTTGGTCTTAGTTGGATGTACATCTGATGGTTGATCAGAAGGTCAAGGGTTTGTACTCCCTGTCCAGATTCAAAAAGCGCAGTTGTCTTTTACTGGCAAAAGAATACACATGTACTCTTCTGGTTAACATCTAAGAAGGACCAAGCCTTCCCTGGAAATGTGTGGTTAGGTTGACTAACCAACTTGATATGACCTTAAGAGTGCTGACTGGGGTGTTAAGCTCCAAACCAATAGTTACAGTTTGAGCTTATTTTTGTATCTTCCTTTTATTTCTATATCTTCCAGGTTTTCAGCAGATCTGTTACACATCACTTGCTAATTTAACTTACCAGGCAAAGTGTAGAGGAGAAAGTCGGGTTATGTTCTCTAAAGATAGGGTAAGGCAGAATAGCTGTGGTATTTTTTCTCAGCTATATCTCAGTTTTTTGTGAAAGGGAGATAACTTGATAATATAATAAAATGTTAAAACATGTTCAATCAAATAAAATATGTTTAATCTAATTGTCAACATTCTTTTGTGGAGATTGATCATGAAATCTTTTCTGTGGTCATTTTCTTCCTTCCACTGATTCAAAAAGGACAGTTATCAGTTTCTGGCAAAAGACTGTACTGTACTGGTTAACTGCTTATGTATAAGCCTGCCCAGGAAAAGTATGGTTACGTAAACTGACTGGCTCGATACAACCCAAATAATGTTGACTGTGCTGTTATACACCAAACAGATGCCATAGCCTAGTGGTTAAGAGCACCATCTCTAAATTATTAGGTCTATCATCACTATGGCTTCCAGTTTTACTTGGGCGACTTGTGAGAGGCCAAGTACTGCAAGTGAGGACTGGGTGGTTTTAGCCAGGGTATTTTGGTTTTTACCCATGTCTGATTAACAATTCGCCTAAAATTAGTGAAATACTCATCATAGGGTTGTAAAATTTCTCCAAACAAACCAACAAGATACAGGATACAAAAATTTTATTGCGAATTTTCGGCCCACGTAGGAGCACATAAAGAGGCATATTATAATAATGGATAAAACCAAGTAGATAATCAAGGAAAGAATTCCAAATGACAGAGGCATGAAACAAAAAAAAATAAATAAAAAAAAAATGGAAAACCCAGTGTAAATGATATCTGGGTGATATCATCATTATCCTAAGTATTGGGACAGACAGTCCAACAAAACTGCTCAAATATAACTCTATATATATTGTAGGAGATTATTCCATTCATTGAGAAGCAGTGGGAGAATCTAACAACAATGCCAAGAAGAATAAAACTGACCTGGCATACAACAGTCCATAAAACACTGGTAAGTTCAGAACATACCGTACACAAGCATTATAAATAGAGGATCTTACATGAGTGCTCATGTAATATTGAATTTATTAAACGAGTTGAGGAAAATGGATAAAATGCGAGGCTCCTCAACACGTTTAATAAATTTAATAATATATTAGCATGAATGCAAGATTCTATTTACAATATGACATTTGAAATGAATTTTATTCATGATTGTTTTACAAAAATGTGAATGTTCTGCCATTAGTAAACACGACGTCGTTATGGACATTGTACATGTAACGTTACGGAGCGTATCTAACTTATTTGCATATTTAATACACTAGTGGATTATCAAATTTATTACAAGGCATTATTACATTCTCAGATGCGGTGTCATATGATAAAGTCCCATACAGCATCTTAGATAATAAGCCTGCCAAGGAAGTGTGGCTAGGTAAACTGACTAGCTCTGCATGACCTGAATAATGTTGACTGGGCTGTAAAACTCTTAAACAAACAAACAGAAGCGTAGATAATGTTTTGAATTGTGGTTACCGTAAAAATTCGGCTATAAGGCAATTCGGCTATAAGACGAGACCCCCTTTTCACCTTTTCTAAGGTGGGATTTTGCTTATACTCTTTTATAAGACGGGTCAAATGTTTGCCATATCTGTGGGGGCCTATCTGCTACCGCCAGATGCCATTTAGACGTGAGAAATCTGCCTTTTTTCGTTAGAAAACCCCTCTACTTACCCCTAACATGGCTTGTTTGGCCGCTTGTTTATGCCTGTTGACATTCTGTGTCTTTGTTATTAAGAGTTACAAAGAGAAACAACTCTTATTGAATCTGAATAGGTATGTCTATTTAGCGTTGGGAAAGGGGGGAAATTCATTTCCATCCCCAAAATTCAGAAATATTTGTTGCAGCTTTTTTTATAAGTAACTGAACGTTGTTTTTTTTTTATAGGGGAACACAACACCTAGCTATTCAGTTACAGAACCAACGCCCCAGCTAGCACAAAATAGCGGCAAACGTCGGGCCGATACGTCGTATCGCTGTCGGCCCGGTACAGCTTTGCTGGCTTAGGCTACACAGACTCCTATTTAAAAGACGACAGATGCTGACAAATCCATTTCCCGGCCGTCCGGGACAAGACCGGATTCACACTGGGCAGGTGCACTTTGACCTTATGATGCTCGGTCGGGACAAGTGAAAAAAAAAATTGTCTACAACTGCCAGTCTTTTTGAGTCCTTAAATACGGTAAAACTATGCTAGTATTAAGTAAATCGCTGTCAATTCAGAGACAAACCATCTATGTATTTATTACGGTTCAAGTATGACACTATTGTTAATCCCTGTCGTATAATTGCCACCCTGCGGTGCGTGTCGATAAGGTGTGAAAATATGGTCAAGATATGTCTCTAATTTGCGTTTATCCTCCAGTCATAAAATTTAATCCACAATCAATGTGAAAATGATTTAATTGCTCCTCAGCCTATTAGCTACATCTAACGGTGAATGTTTGCATTATAAAATCGGACTATTCTACGATCTCATGAATGGTTATGTTTTGGCGCCAAATAGCAGACGTTAGCGGGAAAAGTCGAACGCTGCTGTTGGTTATTGACATGGAGCTTCTGGGGATAATTTGGGAGCTGTGCAAAGCACTGATTTTCTATCCACCTCTATTCACAACCGCTTAGCGATCGGGAAAATATCTTTTACCGGTTCCAAACATTTTTTTTATGAAAGAGATATATGCAATGACATTAAACACGTGTGGGGGTAATGGCGTCAGATTACGTCATTTACCGATCGCGTGCAGAAAAATCGTAGCGGTGGTTTGTGGGCGGCGGTTTATATCAATTCAAAAATCACCGATCGACTTTTTCCGTATGTCTGGTTTTCGCCGGACATTGCCGGAAAAAAGCCTGCAGTCCATGACTTCGGCTATAAGACGGGATCATTTTTTTTGGCTCATTTTGGAGGGAAAAATCCTCGTTTTATAGCCGAATTTTTACGGTAAGTATTAGCAATACAGTTGGCTCTCGTTATGGAAAACACTGATATCTCAAACAACTGCTGAAGTCAAACTAAATTTTGGGCAATGTTACTTTAGTTTTGATGCATGTTCATTAGATTTCAATTCCTTTTATATCAGACTACCATTATCTTAAATCAAATTTTTCAACCCCTTGGTGTTTGAGATAACAGGTGTTGTCTATATAAATTTTAAATTGATCATATGCCATATCTCCTGTCCGAAATTACTATGAGCTGTAAAATGGGCTTGTTACAATTTTGCAAATTCAAATTGACCATTTGGAACTACAGAAGGGCCCAAAAAACCCTGCCAACATTAAATTGGATTTATCACTAATATATTGCTGGCTCATTCCAGAAATATTGTCAATGATTTTGTATGTATATAGTGACTTGATGTATATTTTGTATGTGAAACCCCCAAAACAGGATACTGGCAAATAGTGCAGGCCCAGATAGGGGCCTTCACTGTTTGCAAACAGCTCAGCTATTTTCCAAATAAATTTTAACCCTTGTCCTACTGAATATTCAAGTATGCCACACCCACTAGTGATTATCAACCATTCAGATTACTTGATGCAAATTATTGCAACAAATTCACAATCTGAATGGCAAACAATGTAGATCTCGATCAGATGGCTTCGTCAGAAGCCATCTGATCTGGATCTTCATTGTTTGGAAAATAAGGCATATCCGGGCTCAGCAGGACAAGGGTTAACACAGTTTTTGACATGACCTGTCACCTTGAAATTTTGAAATGGATTCCTATATACAAGGAGGAAGATTCCATTTTGTACAAAATGTGTTTAATGACACAGCTTGATGAAGTGATTTGTAGTCATAAAGTTTTATTTTGTACTATGTAATCTATTTTCCACTTGTCGTTCTGAACACAACAGCCCATACCTTTGCAAACAGTGTAGATCCAGATCATATGGCTTCTCAAGAGCCATATGATCAGGATCTACACTGTTTATCATGCAGTTTGAAAGAAAACATCATACCGAGTAATTTGATTGGCGATAGCCAGAAATGGTTGTGGCTAAATTTATTTTTTCAGCAGGATAAGGGTTAAAATATAATGAACTATGTCATGAAAAATACCTGTTAACAACTAGGCTGTAGATAAAAAAAAACAAAAAAAACTGCAGATCATATGGCCCCATCAGGCGATTTTGGTACTTATTGCCTATGCGAGCAGCGAAGGTTCAGGCAAGCCTGCGCAGTCTCGCCAGAACCTTTGCTGCTCGCTCATACAAGTAGTGAATCAAGAGGAACCTTCAGACAGAAAGCCATATCCCTGGCCCCTCTGAATGGCTGGGCATGCGCAGTTAAAATTTGTCATGACGGAATGCTCGAAGACACAAATTCGCTTGGCGGGGCTCATATGGTGCATCTTCACAGTCTGATCAGCACCTTAAGTGTTCCCTGCTTGGATAGTACAATATCTCTGGTTTCTATAAGTTTCATTGGGCGTGGTTGGGTGAGGCAAAGGTGATGTGTATGTTTTGTCAGTGGGGGCGTCCAGCTGATATTGACTTAATGTCTCTACACTTCCATTCATTTTCCTCTTTCTCCACTGTCCCTCTACTATCTCTTTTCTCCCTTTCTCTGGGATACGACACAAAATACCCACAAAGGTTGACGTGTTGTTAAACCCAAAACAATCAGTCAATCTATAAGTTTGAACTAGAGCTTGTCTATGTAGCTAAGCAGGCCAGTTTATTTATTACCTGGCTGCAAACCCTGAAGACAGGTTTTCTTCTCATTTAGCTCATATTTAGGGGATAACTGTACTGAAAATTGTCATTTGGGGAGGTAAATCGGAGGTTTTACGGTCGGAAATTTCGTTTTACGGCGACACGTTAGCGGAGCCGTAAAACGTAATTTGCGACCGTAAAACCGACGATTTACCTCCCCAAATGACAATTTTCAATACAGTTATCCCCATTCTAATGCACTTATTTGGTTGTTCAGTTAAAAATTGTGCTGTTTTGCACAAGGCGGCAAGCTTGGTGAGCTGCGTAAAACCAAATGGCAACCAATGAAAAGCGGCGTTACATGATGACGTCGGATTTCCGACAGTATATATCGCAGAATATACTGTCCCAAATTTTTGACGTTATCCAATCAGAAGTCGCGTTACATACACAAGTGCATTAGAATGTTACTTTACTGACTGTTGATGTTTATTATATTGCAGCAAAAAGAAACTGACATTTTCTTTGGAAATGAAACACCATCTGGTGATCTACAGTTTGGTCTGCTGAATCCTGTAAGTACTGCAGTAATAGGGCTAAATATTGAGACATAAGTGTCTGTGCAAACACTAGGCTCAGATCAGAGGGCTGTTTGCCAGTCTTCAAGCATGTTTTGATACAGATAATCCTCTTTACACAGACATTTCATGACAACAAATTTCGTTACAACGACAGTTTCAATAGAAAGAATCCTTTGCTCAAGATGGGAGGGATTATTGGAGATATCAAGAATATTGTTATTTATTACTCCAGGAAACAAATGTTGAGGATATTTGTTAGAATCACCTCAACATTTGTATCGTGGAGTAATTGAGGGGAAAATGCCCTTAGTAACCTATTTTATTCATTGACTATCCTGTATTGATGGGAGGTCATCCGTATTAACACCAGGTCAACCAATATCAACTGAGGTCAAGTGAGGTCAAAAAATCAATAATCATGTTGTTCAATTGCGTCAATTAATAAAATTGTCATTAATCAAGAAATTTCGCATTGACCCAGTTACAGGTCCGAGGTCAGTTGCATTGGCCTTCGGCCTCAGGCCAATGCAACAGACCTCGGACCTGTACCTGGGCCAATACGAAATTACATGATTATTAACATTATAGTATGACTCCTTTTTGGGATAGTTTATAACAAGAAATTCTTTATAATGTTAAAAGTGTGAGGGAACAAATACTGTCGTTATATCGAGTGTTCACTGTACATCCTAGAGAATAAAAATTACATCCCTCTACCTCCCACCCCAACTGTTTTTGTTGCAGATCCTGTTAACTTTGGCATTGACATTTGGTGACATTGACCTTTGTCTGTTGTCTGGGCTGTTAAACTAAAAAAAACAAGAAACAAAAACTGAAGGGCATACAGACATGTGCATACAGTCATGTACTCCTAGGTGCTACTTAATGACAGACAACAATCTAAAATTGATGACAGCAACAATCTAAAATTCTTACGATTTTTATTGGAAAAATGTCTGTTGCAGTTGTACATAGTGCATTATATACTCAGAGGCAATAAAAAGTATACAGTTTTTGATTTAGAATACCGGATCTTATATTGCTGTCTGTAATAAAATATGCCTATGTCCGTTTTTCCCAAACGTCCAAGTTTGTAAAACTCCAATTCTTTTCCTGTAAAAGTCATCCATGATGGAGTTATTGCCCTTAATTGAAAATCAATATTTCCAATAAAATGTTGTACACGGCATCGACATTCAAAACTGTGCACGCGGCAAAAGTCATGTACGAATGTTCAGCGATAAGACCACATCATTACTTTGCCATTAACCCCAAACAAACAGCTTCAAACTCAATTAGAATTTCTGCCTGTTCTGGATTATCTCCCTTTCAATTAAAATCATAGTGAATTAAATGAGCCTTTTTCTCAAATCGTGTAAGAGATATTCATTTGAAACTTTCGCATACTTATTCTTTTGTTCGGCATCTTTATGCTTTCTCCATAGTAAAACCTCTAAAATTGCACAATGGAAAGTTAATCTTCAATACAAATCCCATAGAAACATAATGCATTTAATCAAAGAAAGAACGTCAAAGGCGAAAATGCCATTTTCTTGGAGAAAAGATGTTGCACTTTACCTCGTGTTTAATTTCAATATGCGACATATTCTTGCCAATCAGTTGCCCTTCTTTGAATTTGTTGCATGAAAAATCATTTTTTGAATAACCCTTATTCGAAACACATGTTTAAAGGGAAGCTACTCAAGACAAAATATTGGATCAGACCCCCTGTCAATTTCAAGTGATGCAATTTCATTATCCTTTAATCAATTTTAACGGAAAATGCTGCAAATTATGCGGAAGTGGTTGTTCTTATTTATGATGCCTCATATGTATGTAGAAAGGGAGACATTGGGACGCAAATCGGCATTCAGTAACCTGTATACTTACTTTTGCCTCTCAGTGTAATATTTAGAATGATCTGTCTGTGGCAGAGAGGAGATGTGACAGGTACTTACAGAAATTCATTATAAAGACTGCTAGGGAAATGTATAGATCGCTCCTAACATATCCTCCACAAGCCTCGTTGTTCAAACTGATGACATTACTAACCCTTATCTTGCTGAATATTCATTTAAGCCACTCCCATTTCTGTCTATCAACCAATCAAATTACTTGATGTAATTTAGTGCTACAAATTCATAAACTGAATGTCAAACTGTGTAGATCCTGATCAGATGGCTTCTTCAGAAGCCATCTGATCTGGATCTACACTGTTTCCAAAGATATGGGTTGTTGTGAACAGCATGATAAGAGTTAGTTAGCATATTGTTTAAACTTCGATTATTGAATATGGCAAATATGCAAAAGAAAAAAATGCTGCAAAAATGTGAGTAGCTTTTGCAGAAATACCAGAGTATTAGATATTGTACTTGCTAGAACCTTTAACAGTTTTATCAGTAAATAGCTAGTAAAGCTGACAATGCTCTGAACAGAATGAGCAGTGCTCACTGTACCTACAAGTCTGAAGACACATTTTCACTTGTGTCTCATTAATGAACAATACCAATTTTGCATTCAGTGGACATTTGTATAATTCATTTGTTTTTCTCCACAATTATGGGGCCTTTTTTGTGTCTACAGGATCTGTACAAGGTGACCCCAGCATTTGAGATTCTGACAAAGAGTAACACACAGGTACAGCCTACATCAAAGCCAGGAGTGCCAGTGGACAGTATGTATTGTATTTATTGTTCTTGATTGTTTTTCCATTGTCAACTGACTCAAATTTACTGAGCACAGTTGATCAGTCCTTAGTTACTTAGCACAGAAGCTGTACCTAGCTGTGTCCACATGACAATCACTGATTTTTAGGAAATCTAGGTCATGGTTATTTTTAGCCACACTATTGTGGTTGTGAAGTCAGAGTGCTGTGTGAAGAAAGCTGTCTGAAAAACATTGACTTGGCTCATGCTGGTACATTAACAGACAGTGTAGAGCTCAATTAGAGGCCATAAAAGGCAGCATCTGATCAGGGTTTACATTGTTTGCATAAAATACAGGAAAATGAAGCAGCCTAACTCTATGTCCAGGGCTATATTTGTAGCCTGCAGTGAAGCCATCAGGGCTGCCAGTGTTGAATGAAACTGCCTCTAAGTCCAGGGCTTTATTTGTAGCCTGCAGTGAAGCCATTAGGGCTGCCAGTGTTGAATGCAACTGCCTGACTCTAAGTCCAGGGCTTTATTTGTAGCCTGCAATGAAGCCATCAGGGCTGCCAGTAATGAATGAAACAGCCTAACTCTTAAGTCCAGGGCTATATTTGTAGCCTGCAGTGAAGCCATCAGGGCTGCCAGTGTTGAATGAAACAGCCTAACTCTTAAGTCCAGGGCTATATTTGTAGCCTGCAGTGAAGCCATCAGGGCTGCCAGTGTTGAATGAAACCGCTTGACTCTAAGTCCAGGGCTTTATTTGTAGCCTGCAGTGAAGCCATCAGGGCTGCCAGTAATGAATGAAACAGCCTAACTCTAAGTCCAGGGCTTTATTTGTAGCCTTCAGTGAAGCCATCAGTGCTACCAACATTTTGATCTTTACCTGTGAAGTAACCCTATGCTCCAGATAAAGAGGAACGATTGGGAGAACTAGGAGCATAGCCCCAGATAAGAGGGGGTGTCCAAATATTATTTTTCTGATTTCTGTACGAAAACGTATGTTGTAGGTATTCATTAGAAGCACCTTTGTGAAGCCCTTCTAATGAGTACCCACATGTTTTTATGCCCCCTGAGAATCTTTGATTTGGGGGGGGGGGCATATAGTATTTGCCCTGTCTGTCTGTCTGTCTGTCTGTCTGTCCATTGTCTGTTTGTTTGTTTGTCTGTCCGTCACAAAAACTTTAACCTTGATCATAACTTCAAAAGTATTTGACCTAGCCCCATGAAACGTCACACACTTATTCACCATCATAAGGGCTACATTCTGAACAAGGGCCATAACTCTGTTGTCATTTCTGGCTGAATTATCTCCCCTTAAAATTTTGCAAAAACTCAGAAATTACTTCCCAGGGGGGGCATTGGTCACCTATAGTGACAGCTCTTGTTTGCACAGAAATAAGAAAAATAGCAGTACTTTGCAGATGAAAAAAGTGGCTTATCTGAAGCTATGATTAGGAGGAATGGAAACAAGCTGAAGGCAGTTCCGTTGAAAACAGTTTGTGTTTCTCATCTATAGGAGTCCCTCTGAAAGTGGTCTTTTAGAAATCTACATAAAAATCCTAAAAATTCGGACACCTTGAAGGCTTGCTGTAATTCTCCTTAACTTTTTAACAAATTTGTACACGATCCTGCAAGGAGTCCAAAAGTTGCAAATGAAATGGCAAACAGTGAAGATCCAGATCAGACTGCTCCTTCAGGAGCACTCTGATCTCTGTCTTCACTGTTTGCTTAGACCAATCGGTCCCAATAATTTGGATCATTATGGTTCTCCAGTGGAATAGATCCAATGTTAAGTAGGACTCATTTACAGAAAAGTAAAAAATGAAAAGAAGTTACAGAAGTTGTCTTCATTGTTAATTCTTGTCCTGGGCATCCAGGATATGGTCTACCTTTGCAAACAGTGTAGATACAGATCAGATGGCTTTAGAAGAAGCCATTAGATCTGTATTTACACTGTTTGACATTCATTTCATGAATTTGAAGAAATAAATTACATCAAGTAATCTGATTGGTTAAAAGTCAGAAATTAGTGTATCTAGGAGGCAGGTCTCCTAAGTGTTTATGTTTGTTGACATTGTCTACCTGACATTAATGTGGAGAAAAAGTGATGAAAATGCCAAAGTTGATATCACTTTCCGGCTTGAAATGAAAGTGATTATGTAATTTGTTCTAACATATTCTGGATTTTACCAATTTGTGCCAAACCAGCTTACTCTTTCACTTCAGTACAGCAGTGCCTTGTTTACAAAAGATTTTGCATGATCTAGTTTGTGGCTCTCTTTGACATTCCTTCATTGTTCTTGATCCAGGTATGCTGTTTAACCATTTTTATAGGGAAACCCCAAAATGGTTGACTGGTAAAGAGTGCAGGCCCAGATCAGACACCTCAGAACATCTGGCACCCCTAAAGTTTGAAATGGACTCCAGCTATGTTTAAGGCAGAAGATTTCATTCTGTACAAAAGGGATAATGTCTCCACCAGAGCAAGAAGTGTAAAACTACAGCATACCCTAATGATCGTGAGTACTGGGACAGACTTGCCTAAGCAAACAGAACAGAAGGAGCAGTCTGATCAGGGTCTACACAGTTTGCCAGTCTGTCTCCACTTTTTGGTCTCCTTGCAGGATCATGAAACAAACTTGTTAAAACTTTAGGAGAATTACAGCAAGTCCACAAAGTGTGAATTTTTAGGATTTTTATGGTACATTAGCAGTGCATTGTAATAAAACAAAAAATGTTTTTGTATGATTCTGTTTCTCATTGGACTGTAAACATTGGTGTTATATGGGTTAAGAAAACTTTACTTTAAATATTTTTACTTACAGAGGGGCTTAGGGGCCAGAAGAGAAAAGCAGCAATTGACAATGTACAACCAGTGAGATTGAAAAGAGGGTAAGACCTTGTTCACATGATCAATCTTCATCAACTTCCACACAAAAGATGAAAAAGCCTATCCACTGATCAGTTTTGTTGAATTTGACAAAATCCATCAGTGACCAGGCTGTTTGGGAATTTTTATGCCCCTGGAATCGAGATTCAGGGGGTATATAGTTTTTGGTCTGTTTGTCTGTCTACAAAAACCTTAACATTGGGCACAACTTTTGAATAGTAATAGATAGAGCTTTCATATTTCACAGGTGTATTCGTATCTTATCACAAGACCTTTCCAGTGGTACCATAATTTTTGATCACATGACCTTGACCTTTGACCTTTTTATGCCCCCGCCTGCCTTGGCAGGAGTGGGGCATACTGTGTTTTGCCGTGATGTTACATGCATACGTATGTATGTCACGTTCGTAACCACCTCGGGCTGAAATGTCAAGCTGAAATGTTGAGCTCAAATGTCGAGCTCAAACCTCAGGCTCATAATTTTTTTACCTGTCGTGCTACAAAGTTGAAATTTGGTATGACATTTACTCAGACCAAGACCTATCAGTTCATGTTCAAGTTGACCCAGGGTCATGCCCCTGGGTGGGCCCAGGGGTCAGATTGCGTAACAGGTAAAAATTGGCATATAGGAATTTGTATGCAAAACTGTCAAAATGTCTAATTATCTTGAAAATTAATCAGATTCGAACACCTAAACCATATATATTATTGTTCCTTTTGATATGACACATTCCATGACACAGACTTTGGGTCCCTACGGTCACCCCTGGGCCATGCCCCGCCCCCTTTGCTTCATTAAAGTCTTTATATCTCAGAAACTGTCCATATCCCCACCCCTTAACCATATATACTACTCAAAGTTTGATAGGGATCACTTTTTATATACCGAATTTTGCACTGAAATTTTAAAATTTCTTGACAGAATTTGTACTCGGTATATTGGTGAATATCTTAAACAGAAACTCATGTGCAGTTCAGTACTCATAAAAGTGCATACTTCTCACACTTCGCAAATGAATTCATGCACCCCCAAAATCTTGCGTAGCACTGCTTTCCAACAGACCACTCAAACTTGTCAGTGTTCCTTTACCAAGCGTAAAATGGACTTCATTTGAGTTTGTGAAACACTAAAATGCCTAGAGGACAATTAAGAAACCGCATGAGCCTCGAAGAAATTAATCGTGGCGTCGGAATGTTGGAATCTGGCGTCTCTCAATGTCGTGTTACTGGGATTCTGAATGTGTCTCAGAGCGTGGTTTCCCGAATGTGGAGTCGGCATCTTACCCATGGAAATCCTTCACACAGACATGGCGTGGTCGAGAAAGTGCTACAACTCAACGTCAGGGCCGTTTCTTTTTGATTCAGTCTCGACGTCAACGGTTCCTGAACGCTACGCGTTTGCATAAAGAGCTTAGGAACGGAACTGGAGTACGAATTTTTACACAAACTGTCAGAAACGGGCTCCACGAGTTCGGACTTAATGCCATGAGGCCTGCTGTACGTGTTCCGTTGACGAGACAGCACGTGCTAGACCTGTTGGATTTTGCCAGAACTCACGTCAGGTGGACGGTTCGTGACTTGACGCAAGTACTGTTTACTGAGGAGTCCAGATTCTGTCTAAACTTCACTTATAAACGTCAATTAGTGTGGCGAATGTCTAAAGAGCGATTCGATGACTTGGATATGGCAGAGCATGATCGCTATGGAAAGGGGTCAGTCATGGTTTGGACTAGGATAAGCGTGAACGGTAAAACTGACTTGTACGTCGTTGAAAACGGAACGTTAATGGCAGTGAGGTACTGTAATGATATTCTTGATGAGTTTGTGAGACCATATGCAGATGCTATTGTCACGGACTTTATTCTGATGAACGATAATGCCCGTCCCTACCGTGCCAACGTCACTGATTTCTATCTGGAACGTGAGACAATCGTTCGTATGGACTGGCCTACTCGGTCACCGGACTTAAAACCGATTGAGCATGCGCAGGACATGCTTCAGCGTCCTGTTTCAGCCCGACCTGTGCATCCGAGGACTTTACAGGAGCTCAAAGATGCATTGGTTGCTGAATGAAAGCTGATTCAACAAAACCGGATACAGACTCGGATTACGAGCATGCGCAGGCGATGTCGTACTGTAATTGATGCCCGTGGACGCCATACCCGTTATTAGGCACGTTTGTCTAAACAAATTTGGAAATTTGTGAAAAGTCAGTTGTCCAAATCTCTTCGTGTTACGGCAAATTTTGGGGGTGCCAAGACGGTTGCTGCTATCACGCTTGAATGCAGTACCATTTGACAAAATTAATCACTAGGTCTTGTGAAGGATACGTGTTCTATCATTATGATTAAATTTGGATTCAGCTGATTAATTCATCCAGAAATTATTTTGCATTAAAAAAGTGATCCCTATCAAACTTTGAGTAGTACCGTAAAAATTCGGCTATAAGGCGATTCGGCTATAAGACGGGACCCCTTTTTCAGTTATTCTAAAGTGGGATTTTGCTTATACTCTTTTATAAGACGGATCAAATTTTTGCCATATCTGTCGGGGCCTATCTGCTACCGCCAGATGCTATTTAGATGTGAGAAATCGGCTTTTTTTTTCGTCAGAAAACCCCTCTTCCTACCCCTCATTTCAAGCCACAAAATTTAGAAATATTTGTTGCAGCTTTTTTTATAAGTAACTGAACGTTTTTTTTTTATCGGGGAACACAACACCTAGCTATTCAGTTTCAGAACCAACGCCCCAGCTAGCACAAAATAGCGGCAAACGTCGGGCCGATACGTCGTATCGCTGTCGGCCCGGTACATGCTTTGCTGGCTTAGGCTACACAAACTTCTATTTAATAGACGACAGGGGCTGACAAATCCATTTCCCGGCCGTCCAGGACAAGACCGAAATCACGCCGGGCAGGTGCACTTTGACCTTATGACGCTCGGTCGGGACAAGTGCAAAAAAAAAAAATCGCCAGTCTTTTTGAGTCCTTAAATACGGTAAAAGTAACCCAGTAAGTAAATCACTGTCAATTCAGAGACAAACCATCTGTGTGTTTATTACGGTTCAAGTATGACACTATTGTTAATCCCTGTCGTATAATTGCCACCCTGCGGTGCGTGTCGATAAGGTGTGAAAATATGGTCAAGTTATGTCTCTAATTTGCGTTTATCCTCCAGTCATAAAATTTAATCCACAATCAGTGTGAAACTGATTTAATTGCTCCTCAGACTATTAGCTACATCTAACGGTAGGTGTTTGCATGAAAAAATCGGACTTTTCTACGATCTCATGAATGGTTATGTTTTGGCGCCAAATAGACGTTGGCGGGAAAAGTCGAACGCTGTTGTTGGTTATTGACACGGAGCTTCTGGGGATAATTCTGGAGCTGTGCAAAGCACTGATTTTCTATCCACCTCTATTCACAACCGCTTAGCTTTCGGGAAAATATTTTTTTACCGGTTCCAAACATTTTTTTTATGAAAGAGATACATGCAACGACATTAAACATGTGTGGGGGTAATGGCGTCGGATGACGTCATTTTCGATCGCGTGCAGAAAAATCGTAGCGGTGGTTTGTGGGCGGCGATTTATATCAATTCATAAATCACCGATCGGCTTTTTCCGTATGTCTGGTCTTCGCCGGACATTGCCGGAAAAAAGCCTGCAGTCCATGACCTCGGCTATAAGACGGGGTCGTTTTTTTGGGCTCATTTTGGAGGGAAAAATCCTCGTCTTATAGCCGAATTTTTACGGTATATATTATTGTTCCTTATGATTCTTTCGTGGAGATTGATCATGAAATCTTTTCTACAGTCATTCTCTCCCTTCCGCTGATTCAAGAAGGGCAGTTGTCAGTTTCTGGCGAAAGAATGTGCACTGTACTGGTTAACCGCTTACGTATAAGCCTGCCCAGGAAAGTGTTGATAGGTAAACTGACCGGCTCAAAAATGACCTAAATAGTGTTGACTGGGCCGTAAAACTCCAATACAAACAAAAATTGTTCCTTATGATAAGATGCATTGACTGATACAGACATTGGGTCCATCACGACACCCCCTCAAGGTCAAGGTCACTGTGGCTATTTTTAGAGAAACTTAGTCATCGCTCTAGCTCCTACATTTCTTCACCAATTTCAATATAACTTCACACAAATGTTCCTTATAAAAATATCTCGAGCGGGCACTACTTTCAAGGTTATGGCCTCAAGGTCAAGGTCACTGTGGCTATTTTCAGAAAAACTTTGTCAGCGCTCTAGCGCCAACATTTCTTAACTGATTTCAATATAACTTCACACAAATGTTCCTTATGACAATATCTCGAGCGAGTTCGACTTTCAAGGTCCTGACCTCAAGGTCAAGGTCACTGTGGCTATTTTTGGAAAAACTTTGTCATCGCACTAGCGCCTATATTTTTTCACCAATTTCAATATAAATTCACACAAATATTTCTTATAAAAATATCTCGAGCGAGTTCAACTTTCAAGGTCATGGCCTGAAGGTCACTGGCTATTTTTAGAAAAACTTTGTCATCCCTCTAGTGCCTACATTTCTTCACTGATTTCAATATAACTTCACACAAATGTTCCTTATGGCAATATCTCGAGCGAGTTCGACTTTCAAGGTCATAAACCTCAAGGTCAAGGTCAATGTGGCTGTTTTAAGAAAAACTTTTTCATCGCACTAGTGCCTACATTTTTTCACCAATATCAATATAACTTCACACAAATGTTCCTTATAAAAATATCTTGAGCAAATTCGACTTTCAAGGTCAATGCCTCAAGATCAAAGTCACTGTGGCTATTTTTAGAAAAACTTGTCATCGCTCTAGCGCTTACATTTCTTCACTGATTTCAATATAACTTCACACAAATGTTCCTTATGACAATATCTCGAGCAAATTTGACTTTCAAGGTCATGACCTCAAGGTCAAGGTCAATGTGGCTATTTTTAGAAAAACTTTTTCATCGCACTAGCGCCTACATGTTTTCACCAATTTCAATATAACGTCACACAAATGTGCCGTATAAAAATATTTTGAGCGAGTTCAACTTTCAAGGTCATGGCCTCAAGGTCAAGGTCACTGTGCCTTTTTTTAGAAAAACTTGTCATCGCTCTAGTGCTTACATTTCTTCACAGATTTCAATATATCTTCACACAATTGTTCCTTATGACAATATCAACGAGTTCCACTTTCAAGGTCTAGGTCACCATGGCTTTTTTTAGAAAAACTTTGTCATCGCTCTAGCGCTTACATTTCTTCACGGATTTCAATATTACTTCACACAAATGTTCCTTTAGACAATATCTCAAGCGATTTGGACTTTCAAGGTCAAGGTCACTGTGGCTGTTTTTTGAAAAACTTTGTTTTTTGAAAAACTTTGTTATCGCTCTAGTGACTACATTTCTTCACTAACATCAAACAAATGTTCCTTATGACAATACCTCAAAAGAGTTTGACTTTCAAGGTCAAGGTCACTGTGGCTATTTTTAAAAAAACTTTGTCATTGCTCTAGCGCTTATGTTTTTCACCAATTTCAATATAACTTCACACAAATGTTCCTTATGACAATATCTCTAGCGAGTCCCACTTTTAAGGTCAAGGTCACTGTGGCTATTTTTAGAAAAAACTTTGTCATCGCTCTAGCGCTTACATTTCTTCTTCGATTTCATTACAACTTCACACAAATGTTCCTTATGACAATATCTCAAGCGATTTCAACTTTCAAGGTCAAGGTCACTGTGGCTATTTTTAGAAAAACTTTGTCATCACTCTTGTGACTGCATTTCTTCACTGATTTCAATAGAACTTCACACAAATGTTCCTTATGACAATATCTCTAGCTAGTTCCACTTTCAAGGTCAAAGTCACTGTGGCTATTTTTAGAAAAACTTAGTCATTGCTCTAGCACTTACATTTCTTCACCGATTTCAATATAACTTCACACAAATGTTCCTTATGACAATATCTCAAGCAAGTTTGACTTTCATGTCAAGGGCACTGTGGCTATTTTTAAAAAAATTTGTCATCCCTCTAGCACCTACATTTAATAATGTATTTTAATAGAACTTCACTCAAATGTTTCTTGTGATGATATCTCGAGTTGCTTTGACTTTCAAGGTCATGACCTCAAGGTCAAGGTCACTGTGGCTATTTTTAGAAAAATTTGCCATTGCTCTACCGCCTACATTTATTAACAGATTTTAATATAACTTCACACAAAAGATGCTTATGATAATATCTTGAGCAAGATCTACTTCGCGGTCAAGGTCACTATGGCTATTTTTAGAGAAACATTGTCATCACTCTAGAACCTACATTTTTTTTTGATGGATTTTAAACAAACTTTACACAAATGTTGCATATGGTAATATCTCCAGCAAGTTGGACTTTTGCCAGTGTAGTGTATTCCACACACAAAGTTGTCTAGTGCGAGGGGATTTGTATCGCATGCAATGCCCACTTGTAACTTTTGATATGACACATTCCAAGACACAGACTTTGGGTCCCTCCGGACACCCCCGGGCCATTCTAGAGGATGGGTACAAGCCATATCGACAAAGATATATGGTGGGGGCCATTTGGACATATGTCTAGTTTCATTTTTTTTTAAAACATTGGCCATAACTTTAGATTAATATGTGATAGGGCTTTCATATTTCACATGCATTCCTTGTCACAAGACCTTTCTAGTGGTACCATAATTTGTGACCTTGACCTTGGACCAACTTTTTAAAAACTTTAACATTGGCCATAACTTTCTATTGGTAAGTGGTAGGGCTTTCATATTTCACGTGTGCATTCCTTGTCACAAGACCTTTCTTATGGTACCATAATTTTTTCGGCCCCTGCCCGTCGGGGCTTTAAGAAATAGATGGGCTGCATGATGCTTCCATGCAGAGCTGAATTCAACATGCACACGAATACTGGTAAACCACTTAGAGGATCTAAGCCTGCCCAGGCAAAACGGTGCGGGTGTCGGACAGTCCATGCTTATAAATCCTATTGATTTCATTGGGCGACAGGGCTTGAGATGTCATTTCATCTCAATGTCGGGTAAAAGTCCCACAAAATTGGAAGCAACGTCTCCAAAATGACCTTTACAGTGTTGATGGGGACATTAAACCTCAAATCAAACAAACAAAACCATACTTTTCTAGTGCTTTAAAAATTATTTCAACTATATCAGGGCCTGGTTGTTTAAAAGTTACGTTGTAATTTAACATATTATTAAAATTCTAATCACTTAATTTTGCAAATAAGCTGATATTTTTGCTGAAAAAAAATATGCAGCTAGGGAAACAACTATTGTCTGCAAAAGTTACTTCCCTTTGGGAAATGATACTTCCAAAGTAACTTCCCTTTGGACGCTGATATTTTTGCTGTAAAATAGAAGTTATTGTATTTGCAAATCCATAGTGGTGCCTAATGTTTATGAGATAGTACTCTAAACCACTGGGCCCTGGCAACATATTATGCAGTTTTTTTCTAATGAAGGGGAACAACCACATCAGTTTGAGTTTCTTGGTATGATAGTGATTGCGCAACTTTTTCTTTGAGGAGTACATGATATGATGCAGGTAACAATTCATATTTTTATAACCCTGTCAGTGCATGATAAAAATAACATATTGACAAAAATACTTTTTATGAACCCAGACCAGCAATTTATACCTTACAGTCTTTATACGAGTGCATGTTTAGATCAGACTGCTTTGATGGATGGGCTGTTCATCTCATGATGATGACATTGCTGTGACTGACAGACATTATGGCTGTGCTGACTGGTTCCTGTCTGCCCTAAGCTGTCCATTTGTTATTGCATAGTGACCAGAAAATGAGTCAAGGCTAAATCTAGAATACATGTATCTATCATAATTATTCTTAATAGGAGGACAGAAGTGCTTGAGCAAACAAGGTAGACCTAGATCAGACTGCTCCTGAAGGAGCAGTCTGATCTAGGTCTACTCTGTTTGCCCTTCTTAAAAATTATTTCCGCTTGACTTCAAGATTATTGACAATGACAGATTAGATTATCTTAGTATTTAGACTAATATGTTACTGGATATGAAATATGAAAACAAGGCACAGACCAGCCTGCCCAAACATTTACTTCAAGGCTCCCTGATCAGGGTTATTGCTGTGTTGACACTATGGATTTTTTTTTTTTTTTTGTCAGGCTGGACTGACTGTGTTGCTCAAACATCTTGTATTATATTGGTAGGAAAACTGTCCTTACTATATGACGAATCTGAGGCTATACTGGTTTGAACATAATAGAACAAAATACAGTTTTTCTCAGGACTTGGCCCAGAATATTTTGCCTCAAGTGATAACCTCCAAAAATAACCTCCAAAAATAACTCTGTATTTTTAATGAGTCAGATTGTAAGAGGAAATTAGTGAAACATGAATTCAGTAATCATTATCACTGTGGAAACATCAAAGGCCCTTGTGAGACAATGAATTACAGTCTCACATTGTGAGACAGTGTATTACAGTCTCACCTTGTGAGACAATGTATTATAGTGTCTCTTTGTGAGACAATGTATTACCATCTCACCAGATCCTTTACTGTTCAGAAACAAAATAAAACAACCTTGTATAGAGAAGGCATTTTTTCTCTTGGAAAAACGTAGTGCAGGTATTTATACTTCATTGATCAGAAGGAAGCTTTTCTCTTGATATAGCAGGAATATAAAACTGAATCACGTATTGAGAACTGTGTTTTATATCATGAGCCAGTAGTACAGGCTCAGATCAGCCTGCACATCTGTGCAGTCTGATCAGGACCTTTGTTGTTTACATATAACATAGCCACCAAAGTCTGATCAGACTGTGTGCCCAAGCCGTCTGATCAGAGACTCTGATTTCAGCATGAAGTTTTACGGCCAGCAATGTCTCAGATCAGCCTGCGCATCTGTGCAGGCTGATCAGAGAGTTTTCTGTCCGCAAGAAATGGCTTTATACCCCAGATTGTCCCAAGGGTGAAAAGCAATGTCTCAATTCTGACCCAGCAGATATGCAGGCTGCTCAGGCTCCTCATGAGTTGGATGATCCCCAAGACACTTTTACTCATGACACAGTGACACAGATCAGTTGTTTTACATCCTGCTACCTTTGAGTTTGTTTAACACAGAAATATCCTTTTTGGTTTTATATGACTGATTATTCTACTGAAGGGTCATAAAATCTTAAATCAATAGCTTTGTTAGCTTCAGTCCTTGGAGCTGCCATAGCCACTGTCAACCTCAATCCTAGGATCTATTACAGAGGTGTCTATCCTATGTGAACTGCATACAGGGAAAGCATGGGCCTACAAAATCTTGCATGCCAATCGTCATGTACTCCCCCATTTTGATCAATAGTCTAGAAACCTCCAGTGTTTATCATGGACTCTACCAGCTTAAGAAATGTGTTCAGGAATAAAAGATAAACAGAAACAATATACAGTGTTTTTTCACCCTATTGTGGACATTAGATCAGTTAAAATGCCTTATATGTCTGAGCAACATCATGAGAGAAACCGTCTTATGCCAATGCCATGTGTGAATACGATACAGAGGTAAGCCTGCACATCCGCACAGTCTGATCTGATCATCATAGCTCCAGAGTGGAGGAGTATCAAGGAAAATTAAGGGATAATGTATCTTATTTCTTGTCAAAAGAATGTGGACTGTACTGGTGTAACCATTTATGACTAAAACTGCCAAGAAAAGTGTGGTTAGGAAAACTGACCGGCTTGATATAGCCTATATACTGTTGACTGGGCCATTAAACTCCAGTTGAAGCCAAAAACTTTATTTTTTGTAAAAACTTGAAACCAAACCAAAACTCTTGTAAGAAACATGTTGTGGATACTTAAATATGTTGTGGGTACTTGTTAGAATTGCCTCGTTGAGGCAATTCTAACAAGTACCCACAACATACATATAAGTGGAGAAACAAGAACAAGTTATTCCCAAATTATCATCACCACTCATAATCTGGAGCTATGAATCATTACGCAATGTTCAGATGCTTCCAGGAGCTATGTGTCTTTTCATCTGTTGATTTGGGAAAGACATTTTCTGTTTTGGCAGACTGTTCTTCAGACATGGCATGACTGAGGTTTGTGATGTAGCTCTAGCAGTTTTAAGGTGAATGAAAACCCCTGCCCCGATACTGCCATTATTGTAAGGGAGACAGCTTTTGTTACTTCCTGTTCATATTCCTCTACAACAAGCCCCTCCAGAGATCGAGGATTTTGGTTTGGGTTGTAGTTTAATGGCCCAGTCAACACTTTTAGGTCATGTCAGAACCTATAAATGAACCATGCCGACTCAAAGTCACAGTTGAAGGTCACGAGTTTGAAACTTGGAATTTTGTGTCCGCTCCATATCTGCTTTACCCTTGGAAGGATTTTCATTAAACTTTGGTCAAATATTCTTCTCAGTGAGCTGATGTGCAGAACCCATCTCCATCCATCTGTCTGTCCGTCTGTCAGTCGTAGTAGTAGTAGTAATGTTCTGGTGTTTTGCGTCTCCATGGTCTCACGGATTTGCTCCATAGTGGCACAGCAAGACAACATGTCTGTCAGTCTGTCTGTAACACTTTCTTGTCCCCTCCATATCTCCTGAACCCTTTGATAGATTTTCATTAAACTTTGGTCAAATATTCTTCTCAGTGAGCTGATTTGCAGAACCCATAAATAAATCGTGCGACTCAAGGTCAAGGTCTCATTTGAAGGTCACGAGTTTAAAACTTTGAATTTTTTGTCCTTTCTGTATCCCCTCAAAGGATTTTCATTAAATATTGGTCAATTATCCCCCTCAGTGAGCTGATGTGCAGAACCCATAAATGAACCATGCCGACTCAAGGTCAAAGGTCACATTTGAAGGTCAAGAGTTTAAAACTTTGAGTTTTTTGTCTGTTCCGTATCTCCTTTACCCCTCAAAGGATTTTCATTAAACTTTGGTCAATTATTCCCCTCAGTGAGCTCATGTACAGAGCCCATAAATGAATCGTGTCAACACCAGGTCAAGGTCACATTGGAAGGTCACGAGTTTGAAACTTTGAATTTTGTGTCCGTTCCATATCTCCTTTCCCCTTCAAAGGATTTTCATTAAAAGTTGGTCAAATGTCCCCATTAGTGAGTGATGTGCATAACACATAAATAAACCATGCCGACTCAAGATCAAGGTCACGAGTTTGAAACTTTGAATTTTGTGTCTGTTCCATATCTCCTTTACCCCTGGAGGGATTTTCATTAAACTTTTGTGAAATATACCCTACAGTGAGCTGATGTGCAGGCCATAAATAAACCAGGCCAACTCAAGGTCAAGGTCACAGGTGAAGGTCACAAGGTTGAGCCTTGATACAAAGTGCGGCGGGGGATTTGGCTGTCCATCGGACTGCTTTCTTGTTATTATTATGACCGTAATGTTTGGACATTTTTAATAAGCCCAGCAAAACCTAGAAGCTCTACTATGTAGCCAGCAAAGACTAATGAGCTTCTTCACCCACCCAGTCAGGCTAAAGTCTTTATCTTCTGCTCTTAACATAGCCCAGAGGCTCTAGATGTGATCATTGATGAATCTGAATCTGTGCCGTCCGATCTGGTTTGTGAATATCTGTTTGCTAAATCAATAAAGTTGATTATAATTATTATGACCGTAATGTTCCTAAGTTTTGGAAGAACAGGCCTATGCAAACAATGTAGACCCCGATCAGACTGTTCCTAAAGGAGCAGTCAGATCAGGGTCTACACAGTTTGCCATTCTGTCAGCACCTTTGAACTCCTTGCTTGACCATGAAACAAATTTGTTATAATTTTAGGAGAATTACAACAACTCAAGGTGTCCAAATTTTTAGGATTTTTACGGTATTATTATTTGTAAGTTTAATTGTGTCCTGACTCATTTATGTAATTTCTGATTTTGGTGTTTTATGAACAGAGAACTAGTAAATGCCACAAAGCTTGCAGTACATGGCTATCCAACAGAACACCCATTCAACAAAGATGGCTACCGCTACATTCTTGCTGAGCCAGACCCACATGCACCAAACAGACAGGCATATGATGAGAGTGTCGAGTGGGCAGGGAAACCAATCCCTGGGTACCTCTATAGAACATTTCTTGGCTCAGAAGTTCTGTTAGCCCTACATGACAGAGGTATGTTACATTAAAAGATTTTGCATGTATTCCACATGACATTTATGTGATTGTTGGATATTTTATGTATTTTTAGGCTGTGGTGAGAAAAATCATGAAATAATGGAAGAAATTCCTCAAATAACATGAAAAGATTCTTTTTGTATGACTAATATATATTTAAGGACCCACCTTTGAAACATTTGGGAGGCATATTGCTTCTAGCTTGTCACTTTGTAGTCTGTTCATCTGTTTGTAGGCGATGCTTTCTTGTGCACAGCATAACTTAAGGACCATGCATGCTAGTGTTTTGAAATTTCATGTATGGATTACTCATGAAAAAATAGGTGACCGGTATAGTCGCCGCTTCGTCCATGCATTCGTGCGTCCGTCCCGCTCTTGTCCACGCGAATTCTCAGAAACTTCATGGGAATATTAAGTATGGAAGGTGGATGCGCATATCACCTGCATGTTTTGGTTTGATAATTTTTCCAACAGTTATGGCCCTTTGAATAATTCTGCATGAATATATAGGGTACTATTCATGTCCACGCGAATTCTTAGCAACTACTTGCAGAAGTTCAATGAAACTTCAATGGAATCTTAAGCAGTTATAGGGGATGCACATATTATCCGTGCTATCTGGTTAGATGATTTGTTACAGTTATGGAACTTTGTTTAAAGCTGCAGTGTAAGGTCACTGTGGCTATTTTTATTGATGAATTTTAATATAACTTCACACAAATGTTGGGTATGATAATATCTTGAGCATGTTCGATTTTCAGGATCCTGGGCTCAAGGTCAAGGTCACTGTGGCTAATTTTAGAAAAACTTTGTTTTCGCTCTTGTGCCTACATTTATTGATGGATTTTAATATAATTTTACACAAATGTTGAGTATGATATCTCAAGCAAGTTCAACTTTCAGGATCCTGGGGACAAGGTCACTGTGGTTATTTTTAGAAAACAAACTTCGTCATCGCTCTAGTGCCTACATTTATTGATGGATTTTAATATAATTTCGTACAAATGTTGAGTATGATATCTCAAGCAAGTTCAACTTTCAGGGTCCTGGGCTCAAGGTCAAGGTCGCTGCAGTATTTTTAGAAAAAACTTTGTCATCGCTCTAGCGTCGTCTTTTGCTGAAGGATTTTAATATAACTTCACACAAATGTTGGGTATAATAATATCTCGAGCAAGTTCAACTTTCAGGATCCAGGGGTCAAGGTCATTGGTTATTTTTTTTAGAAAACAAACTTTGTCATTGCTCTAGTGCCTACATTTATTGATGGATTTTAATATAATTTCACACAAATGTTGGGTATGATAATATCTCAAGCAAGTTTGACTTTCAGGCTCCTGGGCTCAAGGTCAAGGTCACTGCAGCTATTTTTAGAAAAAACTTTGTCATCCCTCTAGCGTCGTCATTTGCTGATGGATTTTAATATAACTTCACACAAATGTTGGTGTATAATAATATCTCGAGCAAGTTCGACTTTAAGAATCCTGGGCTCAAGGTAAAGGTCACTGTGGCTATTTTAGAAAAAACTTTGTCATCGCTCTTGTGCCTACATTTGTTGATGGATTTAAATTTAATTTCACACAAATGTTGGATATGATAATATCTCGAGCAAGTTTGACTTTCAGGGTCCTGGGCTCAAGGTCAAGGTCACTGCAGCTATTTTTAGAAAAAACTTTGTCATCGCTCTAGCGTCGTCATTTGCTGATGGATTTTAATATAACTTCACACAAATGTTGGTGTATACTAATATCTCAAGCAAGTTTGACTTTCAGGGTCCTGGGCTCAAGGTCAAGGTCACTGTGGCTATTTTTAGAAAAAACTTTGTCATCGCTCTAGCATCGTCATTTGCTGAGGGATTTTAATATAACTTCACACAAATGTTGGGTATGATAACATCTCGAGCAAGTTTGACTTTCAGGGTCCTGGGTTCAAGGTCAAGGTTACTGTGGCTATTTTTAGAAAAACTTGCTGAAGGCAGAAATCTTTCCAACTGTAAACGGAGTTCCATTGCACACAGCCTTTCATTATCAACTTATCATTCTGATATGACTGAAATACTGCTAAAAAAGATGTAAAATCGCAAGTCATCATCCATCGACATTAGAGTTGCAGATAAATTGGATCAAAGTAAAAGAAGGAAGTTAGTTAGCAGATGGTCAAAATGACCTTTTTTGACAGTCAAGGGGATATGATCAGATCCATTTTCGAACCCGTCTGATATTTTATATGCATGTAAAGGCACCCAATACGGAACCATACCTGGAGACAGTCCTATGAGGATTGCCTCTGTGTACGAGAATAAGTTTTCAATAATTTGTATTAAACAGTTTTACCCAATTAATATAGTTAAACTACCACCCAGGATCTTGGGGTACGGTATCGTACCTGAAAGCACTTCCTTTCATTTATTCTGACTTTTGTGTTGCTGATATTTGCATGAAAGTGCCATCAGGCAAGCTAATCTGTCATCTGACAGGTTTTGTTATAATCCATTTTGAAGTACAGTGAGTATACACAGTTTACCGCTCGGTAAATGTGATAATGTTTTTTGTTCTGACTACTGCACCTTCGGGGAGGATCCACCGGTTTCACCGATATTCTTGTTTTTTCTTATCTGAAATATCTCCAATTTTAGAGTTATTTTCTCTTAATAAAATAACATTGAAATCTTGTTAGCAAGATATCTCAAGAAGTATTTTAGCCAGAGCCTTTATATTTGGTATACTGATTGGGACTGAGGAGAAGATCACCTAATCTAAATTTTCAACCAATTTAATGAAATTTTGTTTGAGCTTTAGCCCATTGCAATTTCTGACCATTTACTCATGTTGCTTTCTTGCACATAGCATAACTTTAGAACCATGTATGCTAGTGTTTTGAAATTTCATATAATTATTCTTCATAAAAAATAGGTACCCCATATTTTTTTTTCTTGATCCAAATTATCTCCCATTTTAGAATTATTTACCCTTTAATAAAAAAACATTGAAATCTTGTTAGCAATATATCTCAAAAAGTATTTGACCTAGAGCCTTGATATTTGGTATACTGATTGGGACTGAGGACAAGATTACCTGATTAAATGTTTAACCAATTAAGTGACATTGTGTTTGAGTTATGGCCCTTTGCAATTCCTGGCCAATTAATTGTGTTGTTTTCTTACGCATAGCATAACTTTAGCAACATGTATGCTAGTGTTTTGAAATTCCATATATGGATTCCTCACAAAAAAATAGGTGCCCCATATTTTTTCCTGATCCAAATTATCTCCCATTTTAGAGTTATTTCCCTTTTAACAAAATAACAGCAACAAATCACAAAGAATATTTAAGCTAGAGCCTTGATATTTGGAATACTGATTTGGACTGAGGAGGAGACCACCTGATTTAATTTTTAACCAAGTTAATGAAAGTTTGTTGGAGTTATGGCCCTTTGCAGTTTCAGGCCATTTAATTGTGTTGGTTTCTTATAAGCTTATAAGCAAGATATTTTGAAAACTGTTTTAGCTATTGTCTTGAAACTTGACAGGCTGATAGGGAATAATGAGTAGATGACCTGATTAATTTTGAAAAAAAAATTCTAAAGATTTTTCTTCAGTAAATGTCAAATTTGGCATTTAGGGGCAAGCATAAGGTTGGGGGCATAGTGTTTTACGAACACAATTACTAGTTCATTGTGTAATCCTAAGTCTACAATACTTGCCAAGGCATAGCTTTCCTATTATTAACCCATTTTGTTATAAACACCATAAAAATCCTAAACATAATGATAACACACCCGTGCGACATAGTGCGTTTTTTCACATTTTCAAATCCACAAAATGGCCATTTTTCTGATGAAAATGCGTGATATTTTTCTTATAAAAACTGCAAACATAGGTTGTGGGTGCTCGTTAGAACCGCCTCTTTGAGGCGGTTCTAACGAGTACCCACAACCTATGTCTTGGAGCAAAAATAAGAAAAAGTATGTGTACCCCCGTAAACCCCAGTTTTCTCTGTATAAAGTGGGGTATAGGGGGTCTTCATTTCACGGATATGTTAATGTGATGAAATTCTGACACTTTGAAGACTTTCTGTAATTTTCATAGAAGTTTAACAAATTTATTTCACAATACGGCAAGGAGTCCAAAAAGTGCAGATGGAATGGCAAACAGTGTAGACCCTTCAGGAGCAGTCAGATCTGGGACTGCACTGTTTGCTTAGACCTGTCTGACCCAATAATTTGGATCATTACAGAGAATCTTCTGCCTTACCTAAAGGAGTCCATTTCAAATGTAGCAGTGTCCGACTATTTTTTGTTTTAGAAATTTTAGAAAATGGCTGAATGTTTTTACAAACAATGAAGGCCACATTCTGTGGCATCTACTCATATTTTCTTCTTTTTTTTTTACCAAAAATATTAGCATTTTTGCGATATTTAACTATCAAAATTTCAATGGCATCGTTAGTTTTGAACAACTGGGTCCAGTACTTCTCTCTGGACAGCCTGAGTCAGAAACGCCTCTGTTGGGCAGTAAACCCTATGATAGAACATCACTATTGTGGAGGCTTATCTGAGCCTTCACTGGCCATTTCTTGTTATATGGTTCAGATCTGTTGTCTGACAGGTATTATGATAAGTAATGGCTGTTTTCTGCCAATTACAGCTCCCCAGTTGAAGATATCAGATGACCGTCTGTCAGTTACAGGAGAGAAAGGATACAGTATGATCAGAGCTACACATGGTAAGGGGCAATAATTTCCTGTAAAGTCTGTCAGTTACAGGAGAGAAAGGATACAGTATGATCAGAGCTACACATGGTAAGGAACAATAATTACCTGTAAAGTCTGTCAGTTACAGTTAGAAAGGATGATCTGAGCTACACATGGTAAGGGCCAATAATTACCTGTAAAGTCTGCCCGTTACAGGAGAGCTAGGATACAGTATGATCTGAGCCACACATGGTAAGGGGCAATGATTACCTGTAAAGTCTGTCAGTTACAGTTAAGAAAGGATACAATATGATCAGTGATCAGAGCTACATATGGTAAGGGGCAATGATTATCTGTAAAGTCTGTCAGTTACAGATGGGATATGATACAGTATGATCAGAGCTACACACAGTAAGGGGCAATAATTACCTATAAAGTCTGTCAGTTACAGGAGAGATATGTTACAGTATGATCAGAGCTACACATGGTAAGAGACAATAATTACCTGTAAAGTCTGTCACTTACAAGAGAGAAAGGATACAGCATGATCAGAGCTTCACATGGTAAGGGGCAATAATTACCTGTAAAGTCTGTCAGTTACAGGAGAGAAAGGGTACAGCATGATCAGAGGTACACATGGTAAGGGGCAATAATTACCTGTAAAGTCTGTCAGTTACAGGAGAGAAAGGAAACAATATGATCAGAGCTACACATGGTAAGAGGCAATAATTATCTGTAAAGACTGTCAGTTACAGGAGAGAAAGGATAAAGTATGATCAGAGCTTCACATGGTAAGGGCAATAATTACCTCTTAAGTCTGTCAGTTAACAGGAGGGATCAAATACAGTATGATCAGAGCTGCACATGGTAAGGGGCCACACTTATCTGTGAAGTCTGTCAGTTGCAGGAGAGGAAGCACACCGTAAGGGGCAATGATTACCTGTAAAGTCTGTCAGTTACAGGAGAGAAAGTATACAGTATGATCTGAGCTACACATGGTAAGGAACAATAATTACCTGTAAAGTATGTCAGTTACAAGAGAGATTGGATTCAGTATGATAAGAGCTACACATGGTTAGGGGGCAATAATTGCCTATGTCATTTTGAGGAGAGAAAGGATACAGTGTGATCAGAGCTACACATGGTAAGGGGCAATAATTACCTTTGTCAGTTTCAGGAGAGAAAGGACAGTGTTATAAGAGCTACGCATGGTAAGGGGCAGTAATTGCCTAAGTCTGTCAGTTAGAGGAGAGAAAGGATACAGTATGATCAGAGCTACACATGGTAAGGGGCAATAATAACCTGTAAAGTCTGTCAGTTACAGGAAAGATGGGATACAGTATGATCAGAGCTACACAAGGTAAGGGGCAATAATGGCCTGTGTCAGTTTCAGGAGAGAAAGTGGTAGGGGGCAGTAATTGTCTTAGTCTGTCAGTTGCAGGAGATATAGTATACAGTATGATCAGAGCTACACATGGTAAGGGGCAATACTTATCTTTAAAGTCTGTCAGTTACAGGAGAGATAGGATACAGTATTATCAGAGCTACACATGGTAAGGGGCAATACTTATCTGTAAAGTCTGTCAGTTACAGGAGAGAAAGGATACAGTATTATCAGCTACATATGGTGAGGGGCTATACTTACCTGTAAAGTCTGTCAGTTACAGGAGAGATAGGATACTGTATGATTAGAGCTACACATGCTATAGGGCAATATTTCCCTGTAAAGTCAGTCAACATTATTTAGCCAGCCTTGGTGGCTCAGATGCACCATAGGGTTCCATCCCTGCCAGGTCTGACAATATGGAAATTGATCATGGAATATTTTGAGGGTTATTCCTCCCAGTTCTCAGTTTCTTGGGAAAGAATGGCTTTGTACTGGTTAACAGTTTAGGTGTGGTTTGGTAAACCGACCAACTTGTTGACTGGGCTGTCAAGACCAAGCCAAAACCATTAATATTTTCTGTTTACACCACACCTTGTCACATCAGTTTGTTCTTTTACATGAAATTTATGTATCAATTTGAATTTTTACCTCAATTTTGTTTATCACGCTGACCTAAAGGTGAATCTCTAGAATTCACACTCTTATAATTGAAATTACTGAATTCAGAGTGATTTAATAGCGTAAAAAATATGATATTAAAGAAATATATTAAAGACATCATTCAGTTTTACAGCTCCATAAAACTGTGCAGCAGCTAACATTGTATAATTTTTCTCCAGTTTTGTCATGCCTGCTTCTAAAACGGGGTGATATAAGGATCCCATTTTCCATCCATTCCTTTATGTGTGCATGTATTCAGAGCCCTCAACAAAAGTGCCAACCCAGCATCAAGGTTCAGTTCAATTTCTCAAGTGATTGGTGCTTTAAGGTTAAATTCTCAAAGAAAAATAGCAAGTCCTTTGAACATTCTACTTTAAAATGTGCCTCTGCCCATTGGAGCGTTGAGAATTGATTGATTGATTGATTTGATGTTTAACGTCCCCGTCAACACTGTATTGGTCATTTTGGAGACATTGCTTCCATTTTTGTTGGGACTTTTACCAGTGGTTGAGATGAAATGACATCTCAAGCCCTGTCGCCCAATGAAACCAATAGGGTTCATAAGCATTGATCGTCCGACTTCCACCGCTTTGCCTGGGCAGGCTTAGATCCTCTAAGCAGTTTATCAGTACTCATTTGCGGTCGGTTTCAGCTGTGCGTGTAAGTATCATGCAGCCCATCTATTTCTTCAAACCCCAATGGGCAAGGGCCATGGAGCTTTGAGAAATAGATTGGCTGCATGGTGCTTCCATGCAGAACTGAAGCCAACCAAACTTTTGAGTGATGGTAAACTTGGAAGCTAGGAAGGCCCAAACCTGCCCAGGAATAGTGGTGCAAGTCAGACCGTCCAATAAACTCTTGTGGTTTCTTTGGGTGATAGGGCTTGAGATGTCATTTCACCTCAATGTCGGGTAGACGTCCCACAAAATCGGAAGCAGCATCTCTAAAATGACCTAAATAGTGTTGATGGGGATGTAAAATCTCAACCCAAACAAATCTATTGTATAATTGTATATTTTCTAGGCATAAGAAGAGGATCCTGGTATTTTGAAATCACAGTAGATGAACTGCCAGAAAACACAGCTACAAGACTGGGCTGGTCTCAGATGTTGGGTATGTTTTATTAGCTCACCTGAGCAAGAAGTGCACATGGTGAGGTATTGTGATTAGTGAATGTCCGTCGTCCGTCGTGCGTTGTCATCAATTTGCTTTAAATGCAAACTCCTCCTAAACCCTTGGGCCAATTTGATTCAAACTTCACATGAATGTTGCCTAGGTGGTTTCCTACTAAAACAGCTAAAATCATTCCACTCTGATGAACAAGATGGCCACCAGAGCTAAAAATTGAAAAATCTTTAAACACCAACTTCTCCTGTACACTTGGGCGAATTTCATTCAAACTTCATAGAAATGTTGCTTAGGTGACTCTCAACCAAAATAGCTAAAACGGTTCCGCTCCGATGAGCAAAATGGCCGTCAGAGCTAAAAATGTAAAAACATCGTATATTGGCCTGAAACGAGAACTCTTCGTAAACCCTTGGGCTAATTTGATTCCAACTTCACAGAAATGTTGCCTAGGTGACTCTTGACCAAAATAGCTAAAATCGTTCCGCTCTGACAAACAAGATGGCCGCCAGAGCTAAAAATAGAAAACATCTTCAAACCACAACTCCTCCTTTATTCTTTAACCAATTCCAAACAAACTTCATAGGAATGTTGCTTAGATGACCCTCTACCAAAATAGCTAAAACAGTTAACTTCCGATGAACAAAATGGCCACCAGAGCTAAAAATAGAAAAACATTGTAAATTTGCTTCAAACGCAAACTCCTCCTAAACCCTTGGGCCAATTTGATTTAGACTTCGCAGGAATGTTGCCTAGGTGACTCCCTTCTATAATAGTTAAAATCCTTCCGCTCTGATGAACAAGATGGCCACCAGAGCCCAAAATAGAATGTACTAGAGACAGTGACATTCAGGTGAGCAACTCAGGTCCCTTTGGACCCTCTAGTTTTATAATGTGACCGTCTAGTCCATTAGACTGTATGATAGAGTTGAGACTGAGACCAGGAAATCTCAGCCAGATTTTCAGGTTATTTTCTGGCATGCAAAGTTTATTCTTAATAGCATGAGATATGAATTATTAGAAATAGTCTGAGAACTTGTCGAGGTTTCGGACACATCATTGATTATTTTTGCACCAATCCATTTGTAGGAAATTAAGTGCAAAACATCATGTTTGTGAGTGAGTGAGTGTTTGAATTTAGCCAGGGTCATATGCAGATGGGACCTCAGTTTTAAGACTCATCCGAAAGTCGGGAGAAGCCTGGGACCGATCCTGCGAACCCTGGTTTACAAGGCGAGTAGCATAACCACTACACCATGAAGGCTTCTCCACATTATGTTTGTATGTAGAGGCCATTATAATCACTAAGTATATTGGATAATCCTTTGCTTGCACGTATTAACAGCTAATTAGATATCAACAATGACCAATGTATACATGCTACTTGTTGCAAATTTCAGCTCAAGTGTGTGTTTCATGTGTTTTGTATTAGTCCTTTGTTAAAAAGCTTGATTGATATGTCTGACCCACTCATACCTGCCAACTTTTCAAATTTTTCATGGGGGAGATTCTGCGTGTCACGGCATTTGTCGATGGAATAAAGCGCGGTGAATATTTTCCCCAAAATTTCCACGAGGGAGATTTTTTTTCAAACTAGTAGACACACTTCAGTCCACTAGTACAATCAGAAAAATTGCATGTTTACATTTTATGTATTATCCAATAAATCACTGGTATAATACTTAAGCTTCAATAGTTAACAGTATTTGCAATAACTAAAGATTGTCTGAATATATGAGCTGTCTGAAATTAGGTTCTTTTACTCAGAAACAGTTTTCATGCAATTGCAAGGAGTGCTTAATGTCTGACTATAACAGCCTTTATTTTGCAAAACAATTGTTTCTGAAGTGTTAGAACACTCATTACCAAATAACAATACAATTCTTAGTTTGAGAGATAAAAACTACGATTTTCGTAGTCAAGAAAATACATGACATTGCTCATTCATAGGTAAATATTTACTTTCATTACATCTGGGAGAGATAAAATAATTGTTCAAACATACTTACATGAAAAGATCAGCAAAGGGCATCCCTGTTCATGCTCATACAGATAGAAAACTGTTGGCAACTTTGTTTGTGGGTACTGGGTAATTTATCATTGGGTTAAAAATAGTCAATACAGCTAAAAATATACTCAGGGTTTTTCCATCTCCAAAATTCATAGCAAAGAAATCCAAGATATTCCAAATGACTATCCACATACAATATGGCTGATAAAAATACCAAGCGTGAGGAGGTGGAAAAATCATGATTTTTGCCTTATTTTGGCAATCGTGAGATCAAAATGCATGGAAAAATCGTGAAACTCACTCCTAATGGGTGAGAGTTGGCAGGTATGCCCACTTTTCAGATTGTTTACTTAAAATCTGTTTGTGGAAGGAATTATCTGGAATATAAAAGAATTTTAATAGTTGGTAAACAACTTTTGTTTTCAAAAAAGGGATTCTAGAATAATGTTAGTTTTATCATTTTGAGATTATGAGTTTACTATGTTCTAGTAAATTCTTTAGCTGGAGGGTTGTAACAAATTATATATCATGAATTTACTAGTACCTTCCATGAATCCATATAAGGAGAAATATTTTCCTATATGTTCACTTTGGCGCCGGCCTCGGTAGATCAGTCGGGTGTCATCTGACTGGTGATCAGGAGGATGCGGGTTCGATTCCTGCTGGGTCGGCAACATTCTTTCCTGGACATTGATCATGAAATCTTTTCTACAGTCATTCTCTCCCTTCCTCAGTTTCAAGAAGGGCAGTTGTCAGTTTCTGGCTAAAGAATGTGCACTGTACTGGTTAACCACTTAATATGTATGTGTGGATAGGTAAACTGACTGGCTCAAAAATGACCTAAAATAGTGTTGACTTGGCCATTAAACACCAATATAAACAAACAAAACACTTTGGAAGTTTTGAGAAGTGAGTGTTTGAGTTTTAAGTCTCACAAACAGCTAAGGTCATACGGAGACGGGATCTCGGTTTAAAGACTCATCCGAAAGTCTGGAGAAGCCCGGGATTGATCCTGCAACCCCTGGTTTACAAGGTGAGTAGCGTAACCACTCCGCCATAGAGGTTTCTAAGTTTTGAGAAGCTTTCATTCTAAATTGTGTATTTGATTATTAAAGGATTATTGTTCATTTAGGACTTAGTACTCTTTGTTTGGGGATCAGACATCAGAACTTAATTAAGGGACATTTGAGGACAGAGCTAAGTAATATCTATTTATTTCTTAATTCATAATATCAATGAGATTCAGTTTTAATACTTAGTAAATAAATTTTATCGCTTGTTGCTGCTTTTCCTTTACCCTTATCCTGCTGAATAATTTAATTAGCGCACCGATTTCTACAATCAACCAATCAGATTACATGATATAATAATTTCCTTTAAATTCACAAACTGAACAACAAAGTGCACATCCTGATTTAGAAGCCATCAGATGGCTTCTTCAGAAGCCATCTGATCTGGATATACACTGTTTGCAAAGGTTGTGAACAGCAGGATAAGGGTTATCGTTTCCTTTCTGCTACAATGGACTCGTAACACATGTGACAAGTAAAGAGACTGACAGGAAATCTGATTCCTGTTGCAACTGAATTGGTGAGGAAAATTAAACATCAGTTACAACCTGAGACAGATTTTAAACCCTCGGCTGTGACAAGCGGCATGGCACGGAAAATGACCATGTACATACTTGCCCCATGGGTCCCATGATGCATTTTTTCTGCTTTTCTATGGTATGACAAGCATAAAAGAGGAGGTTGAACTTTAAATTTGAAGCTGCTCACCATCCTTAATTCAGAAGCCCCGTGGTGTAGTGGTTACGCTACTCGCCTTGTAAACCAGGGGTCGCAGGATCGATCCCGGGCTTCTCCAGACTTTCGGATGGGTCTTTAAACCGAGGTCCCGTCTCCGTATGACCTTAGCTGTTGGTGGGACGTAAAACTCAAAACACTCACTCACTCACCATCCTTTTTTTTTACTAACATTTTAAAAAAGGCCCAACAAAAAGTTTATCTTTTCAATAAATTGCTAATTTCAAATGACCCTCTGGACAGATTTTTCTAGCCTACCCTCACTGGTAAACCACTTAGAGGATCTAAGCCTGCCCAGGCAAAGCAGTGCGAGTTGTATCGGCCATGCTAAAAAACGCTATTGGTTTCATAGGACGACAGGCCTTGAGATGTCATTTTATCTCCATGTCGGGTAAAAGTCTCACAAAATTGGAAGCAGCATCTCAAAATGACCTAAATTGTGTTGACGGGGACGTTTAACCTCAAATCAAACAAACAAATAAACAAACACCCATGTAAGATTCTTGTATTCTGGTTATTGCCCCTTCAAGTATACATGTGGTGCCAGAGCTCCGGTTCTTTTCCTGGGCTTTTTTCTGTGCTAATGTTGCTGGTTCCCATGTTATAAATACCTTTTTCTAAGGGACCAGATCCCAGTTGTTCAAAGCTGATAAAGTTGTTAGTTAACATTGAGTTAAAACGTCATCCATTCAACACAGTAAAAAAATCTTATTTTTGCTGAAAAAAATGTGAGTAGCTTTTTACGTTGCATTGCAAAAGCTACTCATATTTTTTCCAGCAAAAATTCCAGTGTATTAGGTACATACATACTTGCCAGAACAGTTAACATTTTGACCATGGACAAGTTAGTTAAGCTTCAAACATGGCTCCAAACAACTGGGCCCAGTCAAATATTTTCGTCATTTTCAGGAAACCTTCAAGCTCCATGTGGCTATGACAAATTCAGTTATTCCTGGCGGTCCAGAAAAGGGACAAAGTTTCACCAGAGCCGGGGCAAGATATACAGTGAACCCTATGGAGAGAGGGATACACTGGGGTTCCACATTGACCTTCCAGACCCTGAAGATCCCCATTATCTTCTACCTCAAACATGTAAAGATAAGGTAAGCCATTTGGTTGTGTAATGTGAAACAATCTTCTAACGTGTGTACACAGGGCATGGGCTTTCTTGCACACCAGGGGCCAGTTGTTCAAAACTAATGACGTTGTTAGTTAACAAATTGTTAAAACTTTGATCATTTAATATGACAAATATGCTAATATGTTAACTGAAAAAATGTGAGCAGCTTTTTGCAAATGCAAAAGCTGCTCACATTTTTATATCCCCGCAAACGAAGTTTGAAGGGGGTATATAGGAGTCAGCTTGTCGTCGTCGGTCCGTTACAAAAAACTTTAACATTGCTCATAACTTCCTTATTCTTTGACCGATTTCTTTAATATTCACACACCACACACCTTGCCACTAGTACTTAAGATTGATATACACAAACCTGACCTTGACCTTTACGTTTACCTTCCTCAAGGTCAAATACTTTTAAAAATTTGTCTGTCGTCGGTCCGTTACAAAAAAACTTTAACATTGCTCATAACTTCCTTATTCTTTGACCGATTTCTTTAATATTCACACACCACACACCTTGCCACTAGTACTTAAGATTGATATACACAAACCTGACCTTGACCTTTACGTTGACCTTCCTCAAAGTCAAATACTTGTAAAAATTTGTCTGTCGTCGGTCCGTTACAAAAAACTTTAACATTGCTCATAACTTCCTTATTCTTTGACCGATTTCTTTAATATTCACACACCACACACCTTGCCACTAGTACTTAAGATTGATATACACAAACCTGACCTTGACCTTTACGTTGACCTTCCTCAAGGTCAAATACTTGTAAAAATTTGTCGGTAGCGGGGGTATAATTGGCGCCCGTTAGGCGGCAGCTCTAGTTTCAGCAAAAATACCAAAATTTTAGAAATTGTTCCTGGTAGAACACTTAACAATATGACCACTAACGAGCTTGTGAGGCTAACGAGGCTTTGAACAACTGGGCCCAGATAAGGAAATCCTGTACTTAACCCTGGGATAGAAACTCTTATCCTACTTAGGATTATCCTACCAGGGGTAGTGGTGGACCAGGATACCTAATACGCAGTTGTTAAGTTTGATGTCACTGCACATACAGTGATGCCAAATTGCTGCATTATTGTCATCAAAATATGGCAGTTGTTGACAATCGAAATAACAGCATTATAAAAATCCACTCTCAGAAAAGGTATGCAAGAAAAAAAAAGAATCTTACACGGGTGTGAGGGGTAGATAGAAATGTTTGTTTTGCTGCTAGCCCTGTATTGACTTATTACTACCCGGTAGTTGGTTGTAAAGTCAAGTTATTTTCAAAGAAGATTTTTTTTCAGCTTCAAAGAAGTTTATAGGTTGTATTGGTTCTGTCCCCTTCAGCTATCCAGTTAGCCATCATGGGTTTGTGTTAGGATCTGGAAATTTCATGTATGAAATGAACAGGAAAAATAGGCAAAGCTTTTTCCCAGCAGATTTGTCATTTTAACCCATTTCGTACTGAAACCCCAAAACGGGTACCTTTGCAAACCATGTACGCCCAGATCAGACATCGCAGAACGCGGCGTCTGATCAGGCCTACACTATTTGCCAAAAGTTCAGCTATTTTCCGAATAAATATTAAAGATAAAACAACCTGTCACCTCTTAATTTCGAAATGAACTCCTGCCATATACAAGGAGGAAGATTCCATTTGGTACTAAAAGGGTTAAGAGTTAACCCTTTCAGTCCTGTAGACCAATACAGGTACATGTACAGTTGAACTTCGATGACTCGAACAGCGATGGCTCGTTTACCATGGATGTGTCGAACCCGTTCTTGAGCCCCTAGCAAAATCCTCTACATAAGAAATAGTTAGGAATACTTAAGGAGATTTTAGTCTTTTATCTTGCAAATGTTTGCTGTGTGTACTCATTAGAATCGCCTCGATGAGGGGATTCTAATGAGTACACACAGCATACATTTTTATTATAGAACACCGAAAAGATGTCTAAAAGTATCTCGTTATGCCTCCTGGCAGTAACCCTCAATGGCTCGAACTACCCCTGTCTCGAACAGATTTTTGAGGTCCAAAAGGTGTTCGAGCCATTGAAGTTCGACTGTATCTATGCAAACAGTGTTGATCCAGATGAGATGGCTTATAATAATAAACTGTCTCATCAGGATCAACACTTGTCTGCCATACTGGGGCCAGTTGTTCAAAACTAACGTCATCAGTTAACGTATCGTTAAAAGTTTGATATGGCAAATATATTGATATTTTTGTTGGAATAATGTGAGCAGCTTTTGCAAATGCAAAAGCTGCTCACATTTTTCAGCAAAAATACCACTTTATAAGGTATTGACTCACTAGACCAGCTTGACCACTAACAAGCTAATTAAGCTAATGAGGCTTTGAACAACTGGGTCCTAATACAGATAATGATAATGATTAAAGTCCCAATTTACAAGAATTGATATGGCTGAATTCAAGGATGAAATGCAGGGGTGAAAGGGTTAACGTCTCATTTGAGACATGCATTGCTTTTCCATATGGAACCTTGTAAACAAAATACCTGACACAACTTGAACTACAGTAAAAATCTGAAATATTTGGACTGGCTGTAATTCTCCTAATTTTTTTGCCAAATTTGTTTCAAGAACCGGCAAGGCATCAAAAAAGTACAGATGGGCATGGCAACCAGTGTAGACCCTGATCAGACTGCTCCTTTAGGAGCAGTCTGATCTAGGTCTGCAATGTTTGCTTAGGCTTGTCTTAGGATACTTAGGATCATAATGGATCACTAAACAATGAACTCTGGAACTATAACGTAGAAAGGTCAATGACTTGATAACTTTTGGAAGAATTCTGTAAATTTTTACATATTTTACCCTGTTTAGTGTTCAGTTACTGTAACTGTAGGGAGCCTTGTGAACAGAATATTGTGCCAGTATTGGTATTTTCCATAGTTTGTCATTGACTCTATTAGCTTTATAACCCTTACAGTGCTAATCACAAATGGCAGACAGAGTTTTCAAGGAATTGTTAGCTCACCTGTCACGTAGTGACAAGGTGAGCTTTTGGGATCACTTTTTGTCCGTCGTCCGTCGTGCGTCCGTGCGTCCGTGCGTGCGTCCGTGCGTGCGTCCGTAAACTTTTCTTCAAACGACATCTCCTCCTAAACCACTGATCGGATATTGACCAAACTTCACAGGAATGATCCTTAGGAGGTCCCCTTTCAAAGTTGTTCAAATGGTTCCGGTCCGTTGCGTATATAGGTCACAGTAGCCCAAAATAGATTTTTTTCACCGAAAACTTAAAAAATCTTCTTCTCTGAAACCGCAAGGCCCAGGTCTTTGATATTTGGTATGAAGCTTCATCTAGTGGACCCCTACCAAGATTGTTCAAATTATAGTGCTGGGGCCAAAAATGCCCCCGCACGGGGGCCCTTTGGTTTTACATGGGCTTATATAGGGAAAATCTTTAAAAATCTTCTTCTCTCAAACCGCAAGGCCCAGGTCTTTGATATTTGGTATGAAGCTTCATCTAGTGGACCCCTACCAAGATTGTACAAATTATAGTGCTGGAGCTAGAAATGCCCCCGCCCCGGGGCCCTTTGGTTTTACATGGGCTTATATAGGGAAAATCTTTAAAAATCTTCTTCTCTGAAACGCAAGGCCCAGGTCTTTGATATTTGGTATGAAGCTTCATCTAGTGGACCCCTACCAAGATTGTTCAAATTTTTGTTCTGGGGCCAAAAATGCCCCCACACGGGGGCCCTTTGGTTGTACATGGGCTTATATAGGGAAAATCTTTAAAAATCTTCTCTGAAACCGCAAGGCCCAGGTCTTTGATATTTGGTATGAAGCTTCATCTAGTGGACCCCTACCAAGATTGTTCAAATTTTAGTGCTGGGGCCAAAAATGCCCCCACACGCGGGCCCTTTGGTTTTACATGGGCTTATATAGGGAAAATCTTGAAAAATCTTCTTCTCTGAAACCGCAAGGCCCATGTCTTTGATATTTGGTATGAAGCTTTATCTAGTGGACCCCTACCAAGATTGTTCAAATTATAGTGCTGGAGCTAAAAATGCCCCCGCACGGGGGCCCTTTGGTTTTACATGGGCTTATATAGGGAAAATCTTGAAAAATCTACTTCTCTGAAACCGCAAGGCCCAGTTCTTTGATATTTGGTATGAAGCTTCATCTAGTGGACCCCTACCAAGATTGTTCAAATTATAGTGCTGGGGCCAAAAATGCCCCCGCACGGGGGCCCTTTTGTTTTACATAGGCTTATATAGGGAAAATCTTTAAAAATCTTCTTCTCTGAAACCCCAAGGCCCAGGTCTTTGATATTTGGTATGAAGCTTCATCTAGTGGACCCCTACCAAGATTGTTCAAATTATAGTGCTGTATCTATAAATGCCCCCCGCACCAGGGCCCTTTGGTTTTACATGGGCTTATATAGGGAAAATCTTGAAAAATCTTCCTCTGAAACCGCAAGGCCCAGGTCTTTGATATTTGGTATGAAGATTCATCTAGTGGATCCCTACCAAGATTGTTCAAATTATAGTGCTGGGGCCAAAAATGCCCCCGCACCAGGGCCCTTTTGTTTTACATAGGCTTATTTAGGAATAATCTTGAAAAATCTTCTTCTCTGAAACTTCAAGGCCCAGGGCTTTGATATTTGGTATGAAGCTTCATCTTTTGGACCTCTACCAAGATTGTTCAAATTATAACCCTGGGGCTAAAAATGCCCCAGCTCCGGGGCCCTTTGGTTTTACATAGACTTATATAAGGAAAATCTTGAAAAATCTTCTTCTCTGAAACCACAAGGCTTAGGTCTTCAATATTTGTTATGAAGCTTCAGCTAGTGGACCTCTATAAAGATTGTTCAAATTAAATCCCTGAGACCAAAAAATGCCCCCGCCATGTGGCCCTTTGGTTTTACATAGACTTATAGAGGGGAAATCTTTAAAAATCATCTTCTCTGAAACACAAGGCTTAGGTCTTTGATATTTGTTATTAAGCTTCAGCTAGTGGACCTCTACCAAGATTGTTAAAATTATAGCCCTAGGGCCAAAAATGCCCCCGCTCCGGGGCTCTTTGGTTAAACATAGACTTATATAGGGAAAATCTTGTTTTACATAGACTTCTATATGCAGGGTAAACCTTTAAAATCTTCTTCTCTGAAACCAGAAAGCCCAGGTCTTTCATATTCGATAAGAAGTTTCATCTTGTGGACCTCTACCAAGATTGTTCAAATTATAGCCCTGGGGCCAAAATTGACCCTGCCCGGGGCCCACTTGTTATACATTGGATCAGGTGAGCGAACCAGGGCCCTCTGGGCCCTCTTGTTTTCCTATTTTTCAGTGAAAATAAGGCTTGACATAGCATGGGAATCATTTGCTGGGCAGATGATTCATATGAAATATCAGACCTTATTTTCTTTCTTGAAAAATATTATCTGTCATATAGTGTTTTCTGAAAAATTTTAAGTTATGCCCATTTTTAGACTTATCCATTGCAGCAGAACAAAATCTCGGGATAGTTTCCTAAGATATACCCATCATATTTTGCATGCAGTTTTGGAAAGATGTAGACATGACCCAAGATACTACCTGACATTTTGTAAATATTTGACAGTGTTGTGTTCAAAGGGAGATTATTTTTATCCCTGATAGAAGATAGCTTTTTATTCCACCGGAAGTTTTGAAGAACTATTGTATTGTAAAGCTGGCTTGTAGTTGTGATGCCTATGTACTCCTATAGCTATCTGGGGCCAATTGTTCAAAGCATTGTAAACTGCTCGTTAGTGGTCACAATGTTAACTGTTCATGTAAGTACAATACAGAAAAATTCATATATTAAGACCACCTTTGGGACTGTTCAAAAGTGGTCTTTAAGACCACTTTTGGACAGTCCCAAAGGTGGTCTTATGACCAGAGGACACTATCTGGAACACACAAAGAAAGAATAACTGCAACCTACTAAATAAGCCTTTTAATGCAGAATTAGTACTAATTTTAGGTGGTCTTAATAGCGAAATTTCACTGTACCTAATGCAGTGTTTTTTTGCTGATAAAATGTAAGCAGCTGCTCATATTTTTTAGCAAAAAATATATGTATATTTGCTATGTTAAATGATCAAAGTTTTAATGATATATTCACTAAAAACATCATTAGTTTTGAACAACTGGCCCCTGAGCTGCAACAGAACATCCTCAGACATGTTCACCACAATCTCTTTATAACACACATAAAAGTCTGTGTTAGCTAAACAACGATGTTATATCAAAACAAAAATGTATAGATTATATGAGCCCCACCAAGCGAATTTGTGTCTTCTAGCATTCCCTCATGACAAATTTTAACTGCGTATGCCCAGCCATTCAGAGGGGTCAGGGATATGGCTTTCTGTCTGAAGGTTCCTCTTGATTCACTGCTTGTATGAGCGAGCAGCGAAGGTTCTGGCGAGACTGCGCGGATGCGCAGGCTCGCCTGAACCTTGGCTGCTCGCATAGGCGATAAGTACCAAAATCGCTTGACGGGGCCCATATAGAAAAATTACCTTTATGGTCATTTTTCTAGATAATCTATAAATTTTTGGGATCCATTTTCTCGCCTCCATAGTTCGGTCAGAAACGTGAATGACTGGTGATCAGGAGGTTCTTGGTTTGAATCCTGCCCAGTTGGCAATATTCTTTTGTGGAGTTTGATCATGAAATCTTTTCTATGGCCATTTTCTCCAGAAAGGCTGTGAAAGGAAGTACTCTGTACTGGTTAATTATCCCCTCGCAACAACGTTGCGAATGGGGATATAGCATCGGTGCCGTGCGTCCGTGTGTTAGTGTGTGTGTCTGTGTGTGTGTGTGTCTGTCCGGAACCTTGTGAGCAGGATAGACGACACAGTATTCATCGTAGAAGCATCAAACCTTCCACACATGTTCACCATGTACAGAGAATGAACCCTATTGAATTTCAAGGTCAGGGGTCAAAGGTCAAGGTCACAATGGACTTGACCTTGAAAACCTTGTGAGCAGGATAGACGACACAGTATTCATCGTAGAAGCATCAAACCTTCCACAAATGTTCACCATGTACAGAGGATGAACCCTATTGAATTTCAAGGTCAGGGGTCAAAGGTCAAGGTCACAATGGTCTAACATATTCAGATTGGATTTTCATGTTAATGAATGGTATGCAGTTGCGAGGGGATGCTACGCTTGCGTTGCCTTGTTATTTATGGATAAGCCTGTCTAAGAAAAGTGTGGTTAACTTACCAGCTTGATATGACCTAATTAGTGTTGACTGGGCTGTTAACCCATTGTATACTAGAGGACTCTTCGTTGCTATATGTTGGACAAGTCCATTTGTCATACAGGGAGTGTCATGCCTATTTTTTTTTATTTAATTTACAGTAGAATTTCGATGGCTCGAACACCGATGGCTTGTTTACCATGGCTGACTCGAACCCGTTCTTGAGTCCCTAGAGAAATCCTCTAAGAAATAGTGGGGGATAATTTAGGAGATTTTCGCAATTTATTTTGCAAATGTATGCTGTGTGTACTCATTAGAATCCCCTCAATGAGGCGATTCTATTGAGTACACACAGCATACATTTTCATTATAGAGCGCAGAAAAGTTGTCAAAAAGTATCTCGTTATGCCTTCTGGCAGTAACCCTCAGTGGCTCGAACTATCCCTGTCTCGAACAGATTTTGAGGTCCCAAAGGTGTTTGAGCCATTGAAGTTTGACTGTAACTTTTGCTGGAAAATTCTGTTAGCAAATAGTGCAGGCCCTGATCAGATGCCGCATTCGGCGGCATCTGATCTGGGCCTGCACTTTTTGCCAAGGTACCCTTTTTGGGGGTTTCCTGCATGCTATGGGTTAAACTCCAAAGAAACAAAAATCCAATTGTGTTATAGTGAAGCATGTTAAAACAAGATCGTTGTGTATGTTCAGTAAAGACTGAATCAGCCTGTGTATTCACTTGCTCAGAATACAGTCTTTGTCTACATATAGAAACCAATATAGCACAAGCAGGGAAGACTGAAATTTGAACAAAAATATCTTTGTTACCCTTAGTCAGATTGCTACTTCAGGATTCCTGGAAGAAACCATCAAAGCAACACTCTTCAAATATGATCATTTAATACTTTATCTGCCAAATATACAAATAAATTGTCTATATAAACATAGAAAAAGCATACAAAAATACCTGTTACAGGTATAAAAATACATATAAGGCACAACATTGTGCAGAATGATAAAAACAGCATTAACATAGATTGAACACAATAGCATATAGCATTGCCTACAGCTTCAGATCTTAATTTTCATACAAAAGTTTTAACCCTTAAGACGCTGACAAAAACTACATCTGAAAATGTCGTCTGCTTATGTCGTCTGCAGATTTTTTTGGCAAACTTTTTAAAAATATTTTTGCATACAGCCAAACAGTGTGGGCCCAGATCAGACTGTTCCTACAGGAGCAGTCTGATCTAGGTCCACACTATTTGCAACAAAAAAAAATACTTTTAAGGTAACCAGCAGATAGCAAAGCAGACAACAATTGTCGTGCTTGGCATTTTATTGGTTAATATGGTTTGGTAGTTTCGTCACAATGGGAACACGAATTGAGGTAGCGTGATAGCTCAGTGGTTAGTGCACTTGCCTCTGATGCTAGAGGTCCCGGGTTCGATCCCCGGCAGCGGTGTGAAAATTTCGGTGTCCGAACACGCTTCATTGGCATCATTTGCAGGGATGAATGTCATAAAGTGCACCGTCCTTCGGATCGGGACGTTAACTGGAGGCCCCCTGTGCAGGGAGAACCATCCCCTGTGCAGGTTAAAGAACCCTACCGTAATTACATGATTACTGTGTAGGCTTTCATCCTGCAAAACTGGAGTGTATCTAATACACCGTCTGTGTCCCCTCCGGGGGTTAAGGCGAAACCGGAAGAAAGAAAGAAAGTGAGGGGATTACTGTTATCAAAATTGCCATTAGGGAGGTAAATCGGCAGTTTTATGGTCTGAAATTCCATTTTACACCCACACATCAGTGAAACCATGAAATGTAATTTGTGAAAGTAAAACCTCCTGAAATGACAATTTTGATTACAGTTTCTCCATTCTGAGCACTTATTTTTATATTTTTTGTTGAAAAAGTGTACTGTTTGCTCAAAGTGGCATAGTGAGCTGTGTAAAATCAAATGTCTGCCAATGAAAAGTGGCATTATATGAAGATGTCTGGCTATAGACAGTATATCATGTTGCAAAGTTTTGAGGTTATCCAATCAGACTTCACAATTTTTTAGGTTATCCAATCAGACTTCACAGTTTTTGAAGTTATCCCATCAGACTTCACGTTACATTCGCAAGCGCATTAGAATTTACAGTTTTTTAGCTCACCTGAGCACAAAGTGCTCAAGGTGAGCTTTTGGGATCGGTCTTTGTCCGTCGTCCGTCGTCCGTGCGTGCGTGCGTCCGTCGTCAACTTTTGCTTTAAACAATTTCTTCTCCAAAACTGCTGGACAGATTTTGAAATAATTTCACTGGAATATTCCTTGGGTGACCCTCTACCAAAATTGCTCAAATCGTTCCGCTCGTGTGAACAAGATGGCCACCAGAGCTAAAAATAGAAAAACCTATAAACGACTTCTCCTCCTTAACCAGTGCAAGGATTTTGATATAATTTCACAGGAAGATTCCTTGGGTGACCCTCTACCAAAATTGCTCAAATCGTTCCGCTCAGGTGAACAGGATGGCCGCCAGAGCTAAAAATAGAAAAACCTTTAAACGACTTCTTCTCCTTAACCAGTGGAAGGATTTTGAAATTATTGCACAGGAATGTTCCTTGGGTACCCCTCAACTAAAATTGCTCAAACCGTTCTACTCGGGTGAACAAAATGGCCGCCAGAGCTAAAAATAGAAAAACCTTTAAACGACTTAACCAGTGGATGGATTTCGACATTACTTCACAGGAAAGTTCCTTGGGTGACCCTCTACCAAAATTGCTCAAAATGTTCCGATCGGGTGAACAAGATGGCCACCAGAGCTAAAAATAGAAAAACCTTTAAACGACTTCTTCTCCTTAACTAGTGGATGGATTTTTAAATTACTTCACAGGAATGTTCCTTGGGTGACCCTCTACCAAAATTGCTCAAACCGTTCTGCTCGGGTGAATAAGATGGCCGCCAGAGCTAAAAATAGAATAACCTTTAAACGACTTTTTCTCCTTAACCAGTGGATGGATTTTGAAATTATTTCACTGGAATGTTCCTTGGGTGACCCTTTACCAAAATTGCTCAAAATGTTCCGCTCTGGTGAACAAGATGGCTGCCAGAGCTAAAAAACAGAAAAACCTTTAAACGACTTCTTCTCCTTAACTAGTGGATGGATTTTGAAATTACTTCACAGGAATGTTCCTTGGGTGACCCTCTACCAAAATTGCTCAAACCGTTCCGCTCGGGTGAACAAGATGGCCACCAGAGCTAAAAATAGAATAACCTTTAAACCACTTTTTCTCCTTAACCAGTGGATGAATTTTGAAATTATTTCACTGGAATGTTCCTTGGGTGACCCTTTACCAAAATTGCTCAAACCGTTCCGCTCTGGTGAACAAGATGTATGCCAGAGCTAAAAATAGAAAAACCTTTAAAGGACTTCTTCTCCTTAACCAGTGAATGGATTTTGAAATTACTTCACAGGAATGTTCCTTGGGTGACCCTCTACCAAAATTGCTCACCCCGTTCCGCTCTGGTGAACAAGATAGGCTGCCAGAGCTAAAAATAGAAAAACCTTTAAACGACTTCTTCTCCCTGACCAGTGGATGGATTAGGAAATTATTTGACAGGAATGAGGTTTGAGGTTTTTAGCTGTGGTGGCCATCATGCTCAGTTAAGCAAAATATTTCTAGCAATTTTGTTAGAGGGTCGCTCATGGAACATTCCTATAAAATTGCTTTCTTTTAGAGACAGATGGCTTTTGAAAGTTTTGGCCCCCACCCACCTTGGCTGCAAGGTGCTTCTACAGGAGTATTGGTAAACCACTTTGGAGGTCTTAGCCTGTCCAGGCAAAGTGGTGCGAGTGGAACCATCTGTGCATTTAAACCCCATTGGTTTCATATGGCGGCAGGGATTGAGATATCATTTCATCAAAAATGACTTCTACATGTACTTCTCAAAATGACTTCTGCTCCTAAACAGGCAGACTGATTTTGAATTAATTTCACAGAAATGGTCTTTGGGTCCAACCAAAATTGCTCAAACCTCCACACCACCATATATTACCCACAATTCCGTTTGTACAATATGGATCAGGTGAGCGATCCAGGGCCATCATGGCCCTCTTGTTTTAAATATGAACAATCTTCAAACACTCCTAAGTGTAGAAATTATTACACCTCAACCTCGTTATAACACGGAACTCTGGGTCCAACCAACAGACCGTGTTAGTTAACCGAATGGTGTTATAAACACCGACCGTATTTGTCACAGATTGACAATCTGGTGATCAATAGTTTCCCAAACAAGATAATGTGCGGTCCGGTTAATAACCGTATTTCCCGACTAAAATGTGTTTAGAACTAATCAATGGCAGTAAATACTTGCGAAAGCAAGTGTTCATTCCTGTGATATTCAACTGCCAAGGCAGATACATTGTCATCTTTTACGAAAGGGATTTTATGTATGTTTCACCAGGCAGCCAGGCAGACCTGACCCCAAGTTTATAAATACTTTGATACTCAGTTCAGTTGTGCATTGAGTTGTGTCTGATTACACTCTTCTGGAATCCATGTCGATGCTCAGTTCAGTTGTGCATTGAGTTGTGTCTGATTACACTCTTCTGGAGTCCATATCTGTTGATCTGAACATTGATATTTGCCATTTTGTCTATGGACTAATGATTTTGGATTAACGCTTTGGTACTACGACCTAAACTACTTTGTAATGCTCACAAAGATTAAAATAAAAATAGATGTAGCAATATCTTCAGTTTGGATCAGCATTGAAATTGTCTTATAGTAAAAACTTATCCAAAGGGGTAAACAAATCATGACAAAAATAAATTACTGGTCAAATTACACTACTAATGAAAACATGGTAAAAACTCTCAGTTACCTTTGATTAAGAAAATCAGCAGTTACAGTAATTGATCCTTTCCGTTGAAACAAGTTATGCATTAATCAGTAGAAAAAATATACACTGCAACCTCGTTATAGCGCTGATCGTTTAAGCGCGGAAATCAGTATAACGCGGTTGTTCCATGGCTCCCGATTTTTTTCCGTCGGGCGAGATTCCGCGCGTCCGAAATTGACTGGGGCGAACCGGCAGATTTTTTCGAGCGGCCGAAAGTGACGGGGGCGAATCAACCGATTCGCTGAAATAGATTTGCGACAAGCCGCAGACTTGAATCCGTGGCATAGTAGAGCTTCCGCGCATCCGAAATTTACTGGGGCGAACCGGCCGATTTTTTTTCCAGCGTCCGAAATTGACGGGGGCGAATCGGCCTATTAGCTGAAATAGATCTTTGACAACCCGCACACTTGAATCCGGCGCATAGAACTTCCGCGCATCCGAAATTGACTGGGGCGAATCGGCCGATTTTTCCCGAGCGTCCGAAATTGACGGGCGCGAATCAATGAGATGAAACCACCGCTTCAGTTTTTTCTGCACGCGATCGGTAAATGACGTCATCGGACCCCAGCAACCCCACACGTGTCTATTGTTTTATCTAAATGGGGCGTATCTCTTTCATTAATTGTTTGGAAACGGTAAAAAAATTCTCGATAGCAAAACGGTTGTGGAAAACAGTGCTTTCTGTAAGCTCCGTGTCAATAACCAACAACAGCATACAGATGTGTTAACACGAATTTTTCTCCAACTTTTCTCGCCAAGCGTCTGCTATTTGGCGCCAAAACATAATCATTCAGAGATAGTAGAATAGTCGTAGCAACTCGTCTTAGGAGCAGTTAAATAATTTTCACATTGATTGCGGATTAAATTTTATGATCGGGGAATAAACGCAAATTAGAGACATAACTTGACCATATTTTCACACCTTATCGACATGCACCGCAGGGTGGCAATTATACGACAGGGATTAACAATAGTGTCATAATTGAACCGTTATAAATCATCAAACAGTGTAAATCCAAATCAGATGTCTGCGGCGTCTTTCTGAGGTGTCTGATCTGGGCTTGCCGGTGCCCCCAAATTTATAACGCGGTGATCACCACTAACGCGGTTGGGGTTCTTGGACCCCACCACCTGCGTTATAACGAGGTTGCAGTGTACCATGTTTATGATCCCGTCATGGCAGAAAAATCTGTCTGTAGATTCAGTATATGGATGTTCTTGGGACTTTTATAATTGCACCCAGTATTTACTTATGAAGTATACATATAGCTGACATGAAACATGGCGGGTGTAAATTGAACTATTCAGTGCTGTTTGGGTGCAGTTGTTCAAAGCACTAAGAGCTTATGAATTCATTAGTGGTTTAATTTTCTAGCAAGTCCTCTATATTATTAACTTTTAACTTATTAACTTTTTGCTGAAAAAAAAGTGAGTGCACAAACTGCTCACATTTTTTCAGCAAAAAATATTTATAAATTTGCCATTTTAATGATAATGGTGGGGTGTAAAATTGAAATATTCACTGCTGTTATGGGCCTAGTTTTCCAAAACAGTATGAGCTTAATGAACTCACTGGTAGTCAAATGTTCTTGCAAGTACACTATGGAATAAACTTTTTCCTGAAGAAAATGTGAGTAGTTTTTGTTAACGAAACCAGTAGTTGAGTGAGCTTTGTAGTGTAATTGCATGCCAAGGTCAAAAGTATGTTAGGAAACTTTACATAGAGCTGTTCTGTTGAAACTAGCCTTACAGAATGCATGGTCCTTTCAGAAATTGATTCATCAGGGCCCAGTTGTTCAAAGCATCGTTAGCTTAACGAGCTCATTAGTGGTTGAATTGTTAACTGTTCAAGCAAGTACAATATCTAATTTAGTGTTATTTTTGCTGAAAAAAAATGTGAGCAGCTTTTGCACAAACTACTTACATTTTTTCAGCAAAAATATCAATATATTTCCCATACTTGAAGATCAAAGTTTTAGCAATACGTTAACTAACAACATTGTTAGTTTTGAACAACTAGCCCAAGATGTATAAGGGTTAACTGATTATATGAGACATGTCAAGCAAAACAGTGTTTTCAGACCATGTGCACAGCAAAACCTCAGATCAGCCTGTGCAACTGCAGTGTTTGCTGTATGCTGTTTGTATGTCAGTAGTCACAAAGCTTTATCATGCAGGTTAGGGTTTTATTCTGTGTATCTTTTAGCATTGATGGCAAGGTCTTTGTCCTTATAGCTGCTAGGGTAGATGGGGAATTCATTTCTGTTATTTCTCATATTTAAATCTCTTTTTTTTCCCCATCCAGCTTTATCACCATTCTTTATTATCCTCATCTGTTTCTTCTATATCTTTTTCTGTGGGAGACAACACAAAATGACCTTCCAGTGTTGACGTGTCATGGAACTCCAACACAACAATTCGAAATCAATGTTAGACACCAGTAGCTAAATAGGACAAAGCCATTTTAAACAATGCCATTCATTTATTACTATTAATAACCAGCTAATTTAGATTTAGGGGTATCACTGCAAAATCTGGGACAAAGGAAGTCTTTACAGACATGACAATAAGTCACATAGCATAGACATCCCTGGTTTGTTGATGGGGCTTTCTGTCTCAGATTTCTGGTCACTGAAAATATAGATGCTATTTTCTTCACTCCATGTTCATTTTCATATAGCCTTATGTGCTTATTATGTTTTACATCCTGTCAACAGTTTTGGTCAAGTGGAGACTGGACTTCAGTTTCAGGTATTTCTAATTCCCAAACGTTTTCTCATTTTGAAATATGGCAGTAAATCCTGTCCCTTCAATTAAGTTCTGTCATGATACAGTGACACACTGACACTTCCTGAAAATTAGCAATACATGCCATTGGGAGTACTTTCAACTTGGTATTTGAAGCCAGCTAAAATAAGAAACGGTAAAACAGATAAATAAAAACAGAATGTTTATAACTTTAACAAAGGCATTTTCATAATTACAATTGAAGATTCATGCAGATATAAAGGACTTCTATCCAGGACAAAATGTTAATTGGAGACTTAAGGGTGTTATTGATAATTCGGGGACTGTTTTCTCAGAATTGTTGAGGCCCTTGTAGCTGGGGCATGACAAAACCTTCAGTAAACCTGTGGGACCAGTGAAGACACACATGTACCTGCCCATCCACAGTCAGGACAGAATCTTTTCTGTTTGCATAAGCCTTCTTAAGGCCTCATATTTTTCAGGCATTTGCAGGATTTCAGGCTTTTAGAGCTTGATTTTTTGCTTGATTTCAGGCTTTCAGATTTTGATTTTTGTGTAGATAGTCTGTTTAAAAAAATATTTAACCCTTGTTCTGCTGGATAAATTTATTAACCCACACCCATTTCTGACTATAAGTCAACCAAATTACTTGATATTTTTACAAACTGCATTATAAACAGTGTAGATCCTGACCTGATCTGGATCTACACTGTTTGCAAAGGTGATAGTTGTGTCTTGTTCAGCAGGATAAGGGTTGAAGCAGCAAAATCGGGGCTTTCAGGCATGGAAAAGCGTGGTCAGTATGAGGCCTGCTTCTTTAGTCACTGGGCTGCCAAAGAGTGACAAGCAAAGACTGGCCAGAGTGTGTAGTTACTAGAATAGGCTGATCTGTTTTAACCCTTTTTGTACAAAATGGAATCTTCCTCTTTATATATAGAGCAGGAGTCCACTTCAAAATTTAGGGGTGCCAGGTTGTGTTTTCTTCAAAATTTATTTGGAAAATGGCTGAACTTTTAGCAAACAGTGGAGGCCCTGATCAAACGCCACATTCTGCGGTGTCAGATCTGGGCCTGCACTGTTCGCCAGGGTACCCGTTTTGGGGTTTCTGGCACTAAATGGGTTAAATATGGCAGTAAATCCTGGCTGTACAGGTCTTGATGTAGGTTCTGTAATCCCCTTGCTAATCCTTAAAACTAATCATGTAAGCCATTTCTATTGAGCATCAACACAACAATAAAAAAAAGCCACGTATTATCATTAACTAACCCGAGTTTACACATTCTCTGGTCAGTTTAATATGTTATATTGGGAAGAAGTGAACACATTTCAGTTTTCAAAATTGTATGTATAATAGATATGGTGTTTGAGTGTTCACAGTGCTGTATTTTCCACCTCACTTGAGTGTCTTTGGGGATCTGACAGAGTTCTTTCCCTTTTCTGTGGGATCACATCTTCTTCCTGCAGAAAAATAAATGTCCACAAATCAATAAATCAGCAAGTCATTGAACAGTTTGTCATCACAAGCACAGAAATTTACATGTGTTTATAATTACAATAATAGCATAGCTCCAGACAGGGGCAGTAATGAGTATATTTTAACATGTTTTTCTCCATTAAATATGTTCTAGAGAGGGTATTAAAACATACAGTGTGGGTACTTGTTTGCATTGCCTCAATGATGTGATTTCAACAAGTACCCAGACTACCATCATTGTTGTCTATTACTTCCTAATCCAAAACAAATTCTTGCGTTTTGAGGGAATGTAGCATGTTGTCTGTCATTCCACACTAGGGTGACAACTTTTGAGACTGGTCGTTTGTTTGCATATTAATCAAAATTACTTTTGAACATGGGCCTCCTTGGGATTAAGAGTAGGCTGATATTGATAAGAGGGGATAACGTTGGGCCTACCCTTAAAAGAAAGAATCTGCCCCTTTAAGAGTAGGCCCCTGTTGATAACAGAAGCAAATTAAGGCTGTATTGACAAAAGAGACTTCAGTCTCACCTATCAATAGGGACATACACTTCAAGGAAATATTTTACTGGAAACATTTTTCTCCTCTGAAGAAGTATCCATTCATCTTAACAGATTGCCTGGGATGGTTGGGTGAGCGAAGATGCTGTGTATCTTAAGTCACTGGAGTGTCCAACTGATATTGATTTACAGTTGGGCATGGTCTGCTGTCTTTGCAGCAGGTAAGGATAGAAGGGAGATATTTTTATTTCTTTTGATTTTTCACTTTAATTCCTATTCCTCCTCCCCTGTTCCTCTCTTCCATCTCCTCTTTCTCTTTTCTTTCTTTTGTTCTCTGGGAGATGACACAATATGACCTACAAGGTTGGTCTTTCATTTAACCCCAGCACAATCAATAATAAATGGCACTCATATTTTCAGTGTGAAATTATAAGGAAATTTACCTTGGTTTTGCTGTCTTTACTTGCTTTATGCTTGGATGCTGAAATGCATTTATAAAAACATGTTCAAATTGAAGTATAAATTGTTGTACACCACAACTTCTTTATAACACTGCTCATTATAACACAGATTTGGAAATTAAATGGTTTAAGGACAGATGCCCACAAAATATAGTTTATATAGAAAAATGATGATAAATCGTCATCTGTACATTTTTGTTTGGATACAACACAGATATTAAACTAAAATGATTTCTGTTTTTGACCCTTACAATAGTGTTTTAAGAGGTTTTAGTGTATTTAAGAAGCAATTGCCTGTTTCTTTTCAGCAAACTTCAGAACTGATGAATTGTACTGATTTTGTTTTGTTTGATTTGAGGTTTAATGTCCCTGTCAACACTGTATGGGTCATTTTAGAGACGTTGCTTCCAGTTTTGTGTGAGATGAAATGACATATCAAGCCCTGTCGCCCAATGAAACCATTAGGGTTTATAAACATGGATGATCAGATTCATACTGCTTTGCCTGGGCCCACTTAGATCCTGTAAGCGGTTTACCAGTACTCGTGTGTGGTCGGTTTCAGCTGTGTGTGGAAGTATCATGCAGCCATGAATTGAACAGATAAATTTTAGTTTAATTAGATACTGTAAAACACTTATATTTGGCATTCATTTTATTTTGGCACTTTTGGCAGTCAAGGAAAAAAACATCAAATTTAAAAAAAATGCCAATAAAAATCAAAGAGTGTAGGAGAAGAATAACGAACTTGCAGAAATTTGATCCCCAATACACATCGCAAATATAATATAGGGAAATACAATGTCAGTCAGTGAAGGGCATTATTGGTGACAAAAGAAAAAGTGTATTTACTTCTTTAGAAAGAGAACATAGTGTTAGGGGGTGTAGCTCAAAGTTTATTCCATCCAGGCAGCGTTAGAAATATTTTACCAAGTCTTTCTCTTTGCTTAACTTGTCAATTATGAAGCCATTTAGCATGCTCACCAGAAAAGAAGTAGAGGCAATGATCAGGAATCAATACAATTAACCCACAGCTCCCATCGGAGACACCAAAGGGAAAGAAATACAAACATGAAGCAACAGACCCCTATGGAAACACCAACAGCGGAAAGCCAAAAGGACAGTTACTTTCCCACAAAATGGCCAAAAGGCTATCCAAAATAAAATAAGTGACACAAAAACCCAAAGACAAACCATAACAAAAATAAACTGCGACAGTATAAAAATTTATTAGACTGCAAAATTGGTTTCCGTTTTGGCTGAATAAAGACAGTAATTGTCAAAAATTGGCAATCGATTGATGGCTTTGCCTGTGAGTAAACCTAGTCCAACATTTTGAGTGGCGAAAGCCTGAATGCAAGAAAGAAAACTACAACTAATTATAATTCAAAGTAATGTTTTATTGAGTAATTAAGAACAGTGCAATGTGAAAAACAGTTGAAATCACAGTTTATAACTTGCAAATCACCGTGTAGAACTAGCATGCATAAGACACACAGCGCTACTTCAGAAATCACAGATTTTTAGTATTACGGAAATTGAAAATCGGCCAAAATAAAAAATCCGCTAAAAGGTCCACTCTTAAAAAAAACGCTGCTGTCAAATTTAAGTGTTTTATAGTATCTGTTTATGTGGTAAAGATAGAGTCAGGAGATTTATGCTTAAATTGTCACTATTTACTGAAGTTTTAATTTGTAATATCAATGACTTGATTCTTTCCACAGCACAGTCTACATTTTCAGTCCAGTCTTTAGCAGATTAAATTTAAGTATGAGCTTTATTTCAATAAACAAGGGCACTTAAACATTTTGTAAAAGTAAATTTTTAATTTGCGTATCAGGATGAGAAAACAAGGATAGATGTCCTTTAATACATAGATGAGGGCTGCTTTTTCAGTAATGATCCTTGCCAAAGTCATCATTAGTCATGTACAATCAGTGTTCAGTCTAGGGTCCGCCATTGTGCCATTGGCCCACTCATGAATGGCAAGAGTCGTCACTGTTTATTGCATTTGTAATTTTCTAGCAATTTTTGACTGCTAAGTTCATCACAAACTGTATGCCCCACAGGTTATTATACAATGTCAGTCTTTTTAAACTTTTTTATGCAAGCAATGTCAGTTGATTGCCTCAGATTAGGATCTGCATCATTTGCTTTAAACTTTATTTTAATTGCTTCAATGACATGTATATATAACAGACAAATACATATTATCCAGGATTTGACATTAAGTCAAAGGCTTGTGCATTGGCCATCTCCTGGTTAGAAAAAATACAAAAACGTGCTATGATATCTGAATGGTCAGGGAGTTTTTAGAAGCATCGAATGCATCAAAGATAGACTGAAACAGACATGCAGACAATTCGAGATAAACAAACAGGGTCAAACAGATAAACGAGGTACAGAATCTGCATCATTTGAGGGTGTTCCTTTAAGAGGACACTAGGCATAATAGGATGATATGAGTGAGTGTTTTTCAGTTTTATGTCCCATCAACAGCTAAGGTCATACAGAGACGGGACCACAGTTTAAAGACTCATCCGAGAGTCTGGAGAAGTAATAGGATGAAATATGTTGTTGTATTGAATAGGTGAGATTCCAGGTTATGCCCAAGAATCTGTAAAACAACAAAATTCAAAATTACCTTTGTCTTTCTTGTGAGCAGCATCTTTTGACTTTCTGAAAATAGAAGATATTGGGGTTGCTCACAGAACTTTCATAGTACACGTACATGTAGTTAAAAATATGCATACCATATTTGCTATAATAAAAGTAAAGTGTACTAAGACATTCCATTTTGATAAATGAAAACAAGCCCTAGGAATTCTTTACATTAAGAGATTGGTCTGATGGAACCGTATGTTTCTTTAGCTGACTCAGAACCGATCATGTCCAAATGTGGCATAAGGGCATATATGTACATTGTATATGAAAATACAATACACATAGCCCTGCTGATCCCGTTTATGTCTTATCTTTCAAACAATGTAGATCCAGATCAGATGGAGGATCTTCATTGTTTGTCATGCCGTTTATGAATTTGTTGCAATGATTTGCATCAAGAAATCTGATTGGTTGATAATCAGTGGTGGGTGTGGCATAATTAAATATTCAGCAGGTCAAGGGTTCATACCTGCCAACTTTTCAAATTTTTCATGGGGGAGATTCTGCGTGTCACGGCATTTTTCGATGGAATAAAGCGCGGTGAATATTTTCCCCAAAATTTCCATGGGGGAGATTTGTTTTCAAACTAGTAGACACACTCTAGTCCACTAGTACAATCAGAAAAATTGCATGTTTACATTTTATGTATCATCTAATAAATCACTGGTATAATACTTAAGCTTCAATAATTAACAGTATTTGCAATAACTAAAGATTGTCTTAATATATGATCTGTCTGAAATTAGGTTCTTTTACTCAGAAACAGTTTTCATGCAATTGCAAGGCGTGCTTAATGTCTGACTATAACAGCCTTTACTTTGCAAAACAATTGTTTCTGAAGTGTTAGAACACTCATTACCAAATAACAACACAATTCTTAGTTTGAGAGATAAAAACTACGATTTTCGTATCACGAAAATACGTGACATTGCTCATTCATAGGTAAATATTTACATGTACTTTCATTACATCTGGGAGAGATTAAATAATTGTTCAAACATACTTTCATGAAAAGATCAACAAAAGGCATCCCTGTTCATGCTCATACAGATAGAAAACTGTTGGCAACTTGCATTTGTTTGTGGGTATGGGTAATCTATCATTGGGTTAAAAATAGTCAATACAGCTAAAAATATACTCAGGGTTTTTGCATCTCCAAAATAGATAGTGAAGAAATCCAAGATATTTCAAATGACTATCCACAAACAATATGGCTGATAAAATACCAAGCGTGAGGAGGTGGAAAAATCGTGATTTTTGCCTTATTTTGGCAACGCCTTATTTTGGCAACACGATCGTGAGGTCAAAATGCATGGAAAAATCGTGAAACTCACTCCTAATGGGTGAAAGTTGGCAGGTATGAGGGTTAAAACTGGTATGTTAGTTTGATCTTATGACACTGTTTCAAATTTATTAGACTTCAAAATTGGTTTAAAATATGGTAAAATTCCCCGTATATTAAGACCACCTTTGTGACTGTTCATAAGTGTTCTTTAAGACCACTTTTGAACAGTCCCAAAGGTGGTCCCTGACCAGATGACATTGTGTGCAAGGAATTCACCGAAAGAATAACTGCACCCTTTTAAATAAGCTTTCTTAAAGCAGAATTAGTCTCAATTTTAGGTGATCTTAATAGCAGAATACCACTGTATACTTCTTGAAAAAGTATTGGATTGGGCTTATTGAAGCTTGTCTGATAATATCGATGAAGGTAGTTTCTTTTGGGTTATATGCAACAAACATTGAAGAGAAACACAAATGGGTGGACAGATCATACTGACAATTTCATCCCCGAATTTCTGGAGTGGACTCTTCCACCGCCAGTATACTTCAAGCCAGTTTTGAATGGGAATTCCCAAAATGAGACATTGCCAAACAGTCCAGGTCCAGATCAGACCTGATCAGGGCCTTCCCTACTTGTAAACATTCATACATGTTCTGAATAAATTTTTAAAAATAACTCCACTGGCTTTGGTAGCTTAGTTGCATGCTTGTGTGACTGGTGATCAGGTCGGGGGTTGATACCTGCAAGATCGGCCACTTAGGTCATTCTCTCACTTCCGCTTATTCATGCAGGGCAGTTTCTGGCAAAAGAAAGTTCATGGTACTGGTCAACTGCTTAAGTGTAAGACTGCCTAGGAAAGTGTGGTGAGGTAAACTGACTGGCTTAGTGGGCCATTAAACAAAAAAAAAACAAAAAAAACTTAAAAATAACCGGACCCGACATCCTACATTTCAAAATGGCCTCTAGAAAATAGCATCTCTTTCTTTTGAATTTTGTTTTATTCACAGTTCCTGTTTATGAGAGTAATTGGCTTTTTATGCCCCCGCTATTCGAAGAATGGTGGAAAGGGCATATAGCGTTGCCCCTGTCCGTCTGTCCGTTCGTGCGTTTGTTTGTCCGTGCATCCGTGCGTCCGAAACTTAAACGCGGTCAATAACTTCTTTATTTCTTGATGGATTTTAAAATTACTCGGCAGAAATGTTAACCATCATGAGACGACGTGTCACGTGCAAAACCCAGGTCCGTACCTCCAAGGTCAAGGTCATACTTAGAGGTCAAAGGTCAAAAAAAGGGTCCGAAACTTAAACGCAGTCAATAACTTTCTTATTAGGGCCCCGCACTGAAAGTGTGGGTGCCCTATAGTAATCACTCTGTCCGTCCGTCTGTCTGTCTGTCCATCTGTCCGTCTGTCCGTCCACAAATTTTTTTATCCTCCATAACTTTCTTATTTCCTGGATGGATTTAAATATTACTTGGCATCACTCTGTCCGTCCGTCTGTCTGTCTGTCTGTCTGTCCGTCTGTCCGTCCACAAATTTTTTTATCCTCCATAACTTTCTTATTCCTGGATGGATTTAAATATTACTTGGCAGAAATGTTATTAGGGCCCCGCACTGAAAGTGTGGGTGCCCTATAGTAATCACTCTGTCCGTCCGTCTGTCTGTCTGTCTGTCCGTCCGTCCGTCTGTCCGTCCACAAATTTTTTTATCCTCCATAACTTTCTTATTTCCTGGATGGATTTAAATATTACTTGGCATCACTCTGTCCGTCCGTCTGTCTGTCTGTCTGTCCGTCTGTCCGTCCACAAATTTTTTTATCCTCCATAACTTTCTTATTCCTGGATGGATTTAAATATTACTTGGCAGAAATGTTAACCATAATGTGATGGAGTGTTGCGCGCAAGACTCAGGTCCGTACCTCAAAGGTCAAGGTCATACTTAGAGGTTAAAGGTCAAAAAAGGGTCTTTCCTGTGTCCAATTAATAACTTTGTTATTATTCCTGGATGGATTTAAATATTACTTGGCAGAAATGTTAACCATAATGTGACGAAGTGTAACACGCAAGACCCACAGCCGTACCTCAAAGGTCAAGGTCATACTTAGAGATAAAAGGTCAAAAAAGCGTCTTTTTTATTGTGTCCAATCTATAACTTTCTTATACCTGGATGGATTTAAATATTACTTAGCAGAAATATTAACCATAATGTGACTGTGTCATGCGCAAGACCCAGGTCCGTACCTCAAAGGTCAAGGTCATACTTAGAGGTGAAAGGAAAAAAAAAACGTCTTTTTTTAACATCAACATTTTCCTACTCCTCTGATAGCGCTGCCGGGGCCCTAGTCAGTTTCACTGACAGCTCTAGTTTCTGGATGGATTTTGAAATTGCTTTGTAGAAATGTTAACCATCATGAGACGATGTGTTACATGCAAAACCCAGGTCCGTACCTACAAGGTCAAGGTCATACTTAGAGGTCAAATGGCATAAAAAGGGTCCAAAACTTAAACACGGTCAATAACTTTCTATGGATGAATACGAACATAGACATATTTCAGGCGGGGGCATGCGTGTCCTATGGACGCATTTCTAGTTGTGAACTATATTCAGTCTGAGATTTTTTGTTATGTTCACAATCATAGTACTACTGATACTTACCCTTTATTATGATTATTTGAAGCAGTAACATCTCCTGCTGATCTACATTTATCTTTCACTGTTGGATCAATTAAGTAAAATATATTATTCACATTTGCTGGTAATCCTGATAATCGCTTAACATTATTTTCTGTCTCTGCAGTTTTAGCCTGTTCCTCAGTTTTAATCTGTTCTGGAGTTTTAGACTGCTTCTCATCAGTTTTGCTTTTACTGTCTATTGCACTAGCCGATCCTTTCTGTTTATTTTCTGTTTCAGATAAACTTATTCTTTTTCTACTGTCACTATCAGCAGATGATTCAGTATCCTTTTCCTTTTTCCTATATTTAGGTTTTGTGAGAGGAGAATCCTTATTCTTTTTATATCTAGCACCATTTGGAATATCTTTGTTTTTATCAGCTTCATGACTTGAGCCTCCTTTTGACTTAGATTCATTCAGAAGTTCACCGTTAGAATTTCTTAACGATTTAGGAATACTGACTGGTTCTAGTCTGTCAAGATTGTCTGGTACACTGCCTGATTTTTCTCTAGCACTACTATCAAGTTTTTCACTTGCTGATTCAACATAAAGTGATTGAGACATCATTGGAGATATGGAGTCACTACCTCTTGATATATCTGGTGAATCTCTTTCCGATCTTCCTAGATGCTGGAATTTAAAAGTTACATAGCAACAGGTAAGGTGGGTATTTGGTGATAATTGAAGGATAATTTTTGCTTATTTCTCCATATAAACCTATGCTGTGGAATATCATTAGAATCACCTTACTATTTTCTATGATCAGTCTGTACCTTCTGCTGATTCAAGAAGGAGAGTTGTCAGGTGAAAGAATATGCACTGTCCAGGTTACCCACTTATGTATAATATGTTCTATAAAAGGGTTATCCTTTGGAAGCAAGGAATACACCAGAACTGAAATATATGGAGTGTACATGTTTTCTGGGCCAGACTAGCTAGTTTCGGCCAATTAGGCCTCATCAGTGACCCTCAGATATTTTCAAAATTTCACAATGGAATCAATGATCCCAAAGGACAAGAAAATATAATCTACACTATGATGTAGGGCAGGGAGACATTTTACCGCCACCACACATTCCCACACACCAGCTGTAGTGAAGTTAAATATGTTCTATAAAAGGGTTATCCTTTGGAAGCAAGGAATACACCACAGAACTAAAAATATGGTGTGTACATGTTTTCTGGGCCAGACTAGCTAGTTTCGGCCAATTAGGCCTCATCAGTGACCCTCAGTTATTTTCAAAATTCCACAATGGAATCAATGATCCCAAAGGACAAGAAAATATAATCTACACTATAAGCCTGCCAAGGAAAAGTGGTGTTATGTAAAATGACCAGCTCAACATGACCTAAACAGTGTTGACTGGGCCATTAAATCCAAACCAAACCAGACACATGTGTAAAGACTAATTTTCGCCTGTCATTTCATAAAAAAAGTTGTTTGATTATAGCTTGTCACAATAGAAGCCTGTGTGTGAAAATATTTTGAAAATTAAGCTGGTTGAGTCAAAACACAGAGATGTTTATGACAAGCAGGATAGGTTCTATATGGCCTGGTAACAACAAAAATATATGGTTACACTGAACAACAAAAGAAATATCCATGTATGAAAAAATCAGTAGCAGTGTTGCACATCTTAAAGCTGAGTCATCTAGGCTAATTGACTTGCTTGACTTGACCTACTTGTACCCTTTCACCATTGAGTTTCTGAAGTGGACACTTTCCTGTTTGAATTTGGATGCACCTATTCTTGTAAATTTTGAGTTAGTCAAGCTCATCAACAGAATGGCAAACAGTGTAGGTCCAGATGAGATGGCTCATTCCCGGGCTCATTATGAGCCATCTCATCTGGACCTACACTGTTGCATAGTTATCATACTGGGCCCAGTTGTTCAGGGAATCCATTAGCTTAACATGCTCCTTAGGCACAAAAATGTTAACTGTTCTAGCAAGTATAAAATCTAATATTGAAGGTCTTAAAAATTTGGACACCTTAGAAGTTGCCTTATTCTCCTAAAATTTTAATGAATTTGTTTCACAATCCAGCAAGGTGCAGACCGAATGTCAGACAGTGTAGACCCTTATCAGACTGCTCTTTGAGTAGCAATCTGATATGGGTTTGCACTGTTTGCTTAAGCATGTCTGTCCCAATACTTCAGATCATAACAGTGGTGTTTTTGGAGGAAAAATGTGAGTAGCTTTTGCAAGACACTCCAAGACAATAGAAGAAAAACCATCAAGCCTAGTTCTTACCATCCTTTTCTTATGAGTTGGCTCATTAAAGCAGAATGGGAGGATCTTCATTAGAGGCCTACTCTAATATAAATAAGAAATAATTTTTTGTTTGATCCTCGCATGGGTCACACATGTTCTGTAATGGAAGGTCTTCTCAAGGCAATTCAGTTTTTGCGTACCTCTGATTAACAATCTTCTCGAAATAAGTGAAATGATCTTGAAAGAGCTGCAAAAACAACAACAAAAAAAAAAAAGAATGTTCTCCTGGAGTTCGTGTGGGAAGGGAATCAAATAGGTCACATTAAAAAGTTGTATTCCTTATAATCCTTATAAAAAAAAAAAATCTCAAAGATGAGCACATCTTGCAAAATGAGTACATTTTTGACAAAGCTTAATACTTACACCAGGAGACTTTTGTCTTAGCTTTCTATTGGACCTTGTGGCTGGACTCCGGTTTCTTGGAGGTTTGGCACGTTGAAACTATGAAAATAGAATTTAAATAGTCATTTCATACATTGTCATACATATTCTTGGTTCTTATGATAAGAAACATTCAGTGACAACAATCTTGGGCTTTCCTGGTGTCGGCTGGGCCATGCCCCAACCCCTCCGCTGCCGAAAAGGACCGTATATCAAGAGCACATTAGACATATGGTGAGCTACTTGCATATATACATTCTTGTTCCTTATGATATGTCGCATTCAGTGATACCAACCAGGGCTCCGTAGGGTCCATAACCCCATCCCCTCCACTTCATAAAATGCCAAATATTTCAGATACCGGTACAGAGACAGTGATGCTCAACTGGGTATGGGGGTTTTGTTTGGGATAATTTATTTGGTAGATTAAATTATACATGGCTGCCAGTTGGCCCTGAGCTCTGGTGAGCATATTAGCCCATGGGCCTCTTTGTTTTTTCTACGCGAGATATAATATCCTCCAAAACTACAATGATCACTGGGGGATCAAAATATTTCATTACTTGCTGAGCATTTTCATGTGTTAACCCAAACAAGACCATCAGATTACATAATTTTTGGAATAAAATCTGGTACAGCATATGGTTTTGTTCTTAGATTACCAATAAAAGTGCAAACTCAACACATTTTTGGTTCACCTGTACATTTTAGTATGCTGGAGCAGCTGTTGGACTGCTACTGAGCTAAGAAGACAGTTTAAAGGAAACAAAGTAACATAGTGTTGGAATTTTTTATCATCTTGATATTTTTATTGAGCACAAAATGTGAGTAGCTTTTAGCTACTCAAATTGTTTTTCAACAAAAAATATCAATATATTAGATACTGCACCTGCTAGAATATTTAAAATTTCAGTCATTAACAAGTTTGTTAAAGATGCTTTAAATAAATAGGGTGATTCTAGTGGGTACATACAACATAGATTTATTTTTAAGAAAATCGTAGAGATATCCCACTGGCTTATGTTAATAATGTTTGTTTTTGTTTGATTTGAGGTTTAACATCCCCGTCAACACTGTAAAGGTCATTTTGGAGACATTGCTTCCATTTTTGTGGGACTTTTACCTGACATTGAGATGAAATGACATCTCAAGCCCCGTCGCCCACTGAAACCAATAGGGTTTAATAGCATGGACGGTCCGCCTCGCACCGCGGTTCCTGGACAGGCTTAGATCCTCTTAGCGGTTTACCAATAGTGTGCAGGCCGGATTCAGCTCTGCGTTGAAGCATCATGCAGCCCATATATTTCTTCAAGCCCCTATGGGCGGGGGCCGTAATAATGTGTTTTATCACTGCAAAGTTCTAAGCCTCAACCAGTATTATAAGCGAATTAACATTAACCCTTATCCTGCTGAATAATTAATTTTGCCACACCCATTGCTGATTATCAACCAATTAACTTACATGATATAATTTTTTCATTCAAATACACAAACTGCATGAAAAACAGTGTAGATCCTGATTAGATGGCTGATCTTGCAAAGGTAGGGGTTGTCACGAACAGCAGGATAAGAGTTGTAAAAAATCTCACATTCAAAATGAAAGTGATTCACCAACACCACCATCAAGTGAGTTCCATCACAAGATCCCCTGTCTTACGGTTTGTGTCCAGCTGAGACACAAACAAATCTGCTCTGACAGCCATACATTGAAATTTTATATACAGGTTCTGCTATCCAAGCAGCGAACACAAAGGTGCTGATCAGACTGCATGGATGCACAAGCTGATCTGCACCTTCATTGTTTGCAAATGGCAAAAACAGACTCATATTCTAGACAGGTTTTTAATTATTTGGACCCCGTTTTGATTAATATCAGTCTTTGAATCGACTGCCTATTCGAAATTCGCAAAGTTGCAGTATGTTTCCTCTGGCTTTCTTTGCCGGATCATTACAGGGTCACTGATGAGGCTTTATTAGCCGAAACTACGTAGTATGACCCATCTTCTTTCTTATGAATGTTTTAATTGCTCTTAAAGGAACTCATTTTTGATTATTATTTCTCAAAATGTGGCTTAGGTTGGTTAGTTGAATTGTGGCTTAACATCCCAGTCAACACTATTTGGGTCATTTTGGAGACTATGCATTGGACGGTATGACTCGCGTCACTTTGCCTGGGCAGGCTTTGTCCTTCTAAGCGATGTACCAGTTCTCATGTGTGGTCAGTTTCAGCTGTGCATGGAAGCACCATGCAGCCCAATCTATTTCTCGAAGCCCTGATGGGCGGGACTGAATGGCTAATATAGCAAAGTCAGTTTGTTCAAATCATATGAAAAGTAAAAAAAAAGGTCAAGTTGTCCAAACGTTGAAGTTACGGATGGTAACTTAGGATAATATTCCTTATATCTTGTATGAAATAATATGTTGTGGGTACTCATTAGAATTGCATCATTGAGGCAATTCTAATGATGAGTCCCCATAACATACATTACAATAGAGATTGCAAAATTATTCTTGTTTATTTAGAGTTAACCCATTTAGTGCCAGAATGTGGCGTCTGATCAGGGCCTCCACTGTTTTCTAAAAGTTCAGCCATCTTCCAAATAAATTTTGGAGAAAACACAATCTGACACCCCTAAATTTTGAAGTGGACTCCTGCTATATATAAAGAGAAAGATTCCATTTGGTACAAAAAGGGTTAATACTGTTATGTAATTGCATGTTGGTGTCATTCCACTTACAGATTTGAGAATTACGGTTCCTCTCTGAATATCGGCAAATTCATCTTCGTCGTCGGACGCTATCACGACATCAGGATTATGTGGCTGAGATATTGAGCTGAAACAAATCATGAATATTCATTTCATACGAGAGAAGTCATGAAACAATTATCTGATGGAATACATTCAGTATCTTAGCCATGAACTCATATGCCTAGCGTCCCCCAAAAAAGGGACATATTAGCAAACAGTGTACATAGTATTGAATCTGATCTGCATTGACCGTTTCATGTACAAGTATTTTTGTAAAAGCTTAATGAAATTAAACAGACCCCTTAAAATTGAAAAGGAGCTGTCCCAAACTACCATAATGATCGCAAGTATTGGGACAATAGGCTTACAGTGTAGACTCCTGAAGGAGCAGTCTGATCAGGATCTATACTGCTTGCCATTCCATCTGTACGTTTTTGACTCCTTGCTGGATCGTAAAACAAATTTGTCAAAAATTCAGGAGAATTACAGCAAGTCCTTATGTTGTACAATTTTTTTTTGGATTTTTATGGTATGTGTCAAAAATTAGTTTATACTAATTTATTTTAGTTCGATTGTGATGAAAGCTTCAAGCTTATTGAATCAGTCTTGAACACTCATTACGGGTGTTTTCATGCACGCGCGAGAGAGGCAGTGGCTTTTACACCACTGCTACCCATTTACACCTGGTCGGAGTGGGGCAGTGTCATTACTTGTCTTGCCCAAGGACACACCTCGATACCAGTGGCCAGATTCGAATGCACAACCTCAAATATTGAGTTAAAAGCACCAAGTGAAATTGCAAAGCAAAAACATTTTAGGTTTATTTTTGTTTTTCAGATAAAATATGGCTTGACATTTCATGAGAATTGTCTGCTGTCAAGCCTTATTTTCTCTGAGCAGAAGTGTCAAGCCTTATTTTCTCTAAAAAATATTTTTTGGAAAATGTTTCTTGCTTGAGTTGTGATTTGTGCTTTAACCCATTGTATACTAGTGGACTCTTCCATTGTTATATGTTGGACAAGTCCATTTGTAATATAAGGGGTGTCAGGTCTATTTTATTGTTTTTATTCTATTTTTGATGGAAAATTCTGTTAGCAAATAGTGTAGGCCCTGATCAGATGCCGCCTTCTGTGGTGTCTGATCTGGGTCTGCACTATTTGCCAAGGTACCTCTTTAGGGGTTTCCCACATACAATGGGTTAAGGGATAACTGGATTAAATTTGGCTCTGAAGTTTTGGCCTTACGGTCAGAAGACTGGGAGTATGCTGTCTCAAACTACACGTATAGTCTCCCCCGCCCATCAGGGCTTGAAGAAATAGATGGGCTGCATGATGCTTCCACACAGACCTGAAACCGACCACACACGAGTACTGGTAAACCGTAACAGGATCTAAGCCTGCCCAGGCAAAGCGGTGCGAGTCAGACTAGCCATGCTTATAAACACTTTTGGTTTCATTGGGCGACAGGGCTTGAGATGTCATTTAATCTCAATGTCGGGTAAAAGTCCCACAAAATTGAAAGCAACGTCTCCAAAATGACCTAAACAGTGTTTATGGGGACATTAAACCTCAAATCAAACAAAACTACATGTATAGCCAGCCGGCCTTCTCAAGCTGTATTATGCTTTAGGTTTACCTATGAGTAGAAGTATTATCCAGGGCTATTTCTGACACTTCTTCGTGTGTGTCACTCTTGCTGAGGTCTTCAGTCTGTGACTCTGTGGTGTCACCTAGACCTTCATCTTTACTCTTACTGTCATCAGGATCTTCCCTCACTATTACCTTGGGTGGCTTGGTCTGAAATAGAAAATGAACAAATCTGAATTGACCAGCTTGTGGAGCATGGTAGCTCAGTGATTAGTGCACTTGACTGTTATGCTAGGCGTCCAAGGTTCAATCCCTGACAGTAGTGATAAAATTTAAGTGTCCAGACATGCATGCCCCACTAGCATTATTTACTGGGATGACTGGAGGGCCCCCTATGCAGGGAGAGTGATCCCCCAGAACCTACTGTAACTACATCATAATTTTCATCCTGCATGGTATAATCACGAACAGACAACCTAATACTGTACATGGAGTTTTTTGGCCCAGTGGAGCTGACATATATATGAACATAAGTTAGAGTTTGCAAGGGCCGTTCATTACAAAGATCTGTTAAAATGCTAATTAAAGTTCCCAATGGAAGAACTGAGTGACCTCCCTTGGAAGTATCTCCAAACACCTTTGCAACAATCTCACAAATAGATGACTGATGATTGATCTCCAGGTTTTGCAGCTAAAACCAGTCATAATATATGGATCTTAGGTTCATGACTGATGAGTTGTGTACCAAGTAATCAAAAGTGACAGTTGATTAATCTTATCTTCTTATACTTCATACTCTACATGTACTTTCTTGTGGTTTTGAGTGATCATGATAAACAAATAATGTTTGTTTTGAGATTTTTTTTTATTTTCCTGAATAATAATCTCTTTCATTAAGCCTTAATTTATCAAGCCACAAAAGTACATTGAGATTTTTCATCAAGAATCATCGATCTGACATATAAAAATTTTATGCACCACAACCTCTTTACAACACTATCATTGGGCCATGATTGGGGTCCAAACAGAAACTGGGTTACTGTAATGTTCCTAAGTATTGGGACAAACAGGCCTAAGCAAACAGTGCAGACCAAGATCAGTCTGATCAGTGTCTACATTGTTCGCCATTCTGTCTGCACCTTTTTGGACTCCTTGATAAATAATGAACCAAACTAGTTAAAACTTAGGAGAATTACAGCAAGCCCTCAAGATGTCCAAATTTTTTGGAATTTTAGGACCATGCTATAATATCCAACACTGTGCTATAATGAATAGTGTTATGAAGAGGTTGTGGTGTATATGTACATGTACAGTGAAACCTCCCTGTTAAGACCACCTAAAATTAAGACCAATTCTGCTTTAAAACCTTTTCTAGTAGGCTTTAGTTATTCTTTCTTTGTTTTGTTTGGCATACAGTGTCCTCTAGTCAGAGACCACCTTTGGGACTGTTCAAAAGTTGTCTTGAAGGCCACTTTATAACAGGCCCAAAGGTTGTCTTAACTCATATCCTGCTGTTCACGACAACCCCTATCTTTGCAAACAGTGTAGATCCAGATCAGATGGCTTCTGAAATCTGATCAGGATCTACACTGTTTGGCATTCAGTTTATGAATTTGTAGGAATAAATTACATCAAGTAATTTGATTGGTTGATAGACAGAAATGGGTGTGGCTTAAATGAATATTCAGCAAGATAAGTGTTAATAGAGGAATTTTACTGTATTATTGCACGACCCACAGAAAAAGCGACCGACTGAAGTCGGTTGATTTTCTAAGAGTCCCCTAAAATCACCGTGTCATTCTGTCATTCGGTCAGTCTGTCAGTCTGTCTGTCCGTCCGTAACCCGTTTGTGAAAATTGGTGATAGTGACTTAACCGCATGGAATATTTAAACAATTTTTGGCATACTGATAGATATCAATGAGATCTAACCAATCAACTTGCGAAATATTACATTCCATTTAGTATAGCCTCGCCGAGGCGAGAAATGTGAAAATTTTCGAACTGCTTCTCCTCGGAAACCGTTGGGCCGATTGAAGTCAAATTTCATATGGTGCCTCTATGGGATGGGGGAAACCAAAATTTGCTCATGGGGTCCTGGTCATATGACCAAAATGGCCGCCAAGCCATATATGGTCTGTCTGTCTGTCCGTCCATAACCCGTTTGTGAAAATTGGTGATAGTGACTTAACCGCTTTGAATATTTAAACAGTTTTTGGCACACTGATAGATATCAATGAGATCTAACCAATGAACTTGTGAAATATTACATTCCATTTAGTAGAGCCTCGCCGAGGCGAAAAATGTGATAATTTTCGAACTGCTTCTCCTCGGAAACCGCTGGGCCGATTGAAGTCAAATTTCATATGGAGCCTCTATGGGATGGTGGAAACCAAAATTTGCTCATGGGGTCCAGGTCACATGACCAAAATGGCCGCCAAGCCATATATGGTAAAAACCCTTCAAAAACAGTCTTCTCCAGAACCACTGGGCAGATTTCCACGAAACTTGATAAATAGCATCTGGGACGTAGGCCCATCATAAAGTGCTAAAATGGTGACCCTGGGTTGGCCTTGACCTTCTTTGTGCCTAGGTCAAACTTTGACACATATGCTTTTGTATTGGAAAAGGGAGAATGCATTTTATCCTGCAAACAATTCAGAATACAGTACTAAAGTATAAGATATATTTTTGCTCCTTACGATAAGGCGCATTTATTGGGCGAACCGTTTTAGGTCCAGGTCACATGACCAAAATGGCCGCCATACCCATATATGGTAATACTCATAAAGCTAAAAGCATCCGGCAGGTTGTGCACTTCAGCTGAAGCACTGGTTTCTGCAGAAATCTTTTCTCTTTGCAAATCTTATAAAAATTGTCGTGCTACCACATCATGACATTCACTATCGCCATTTTTGGTCACCAAGGCAATTTGTTGGAATTTCATTTACCCATTTTACTCTTAACCCTTGTCTGCTGAATATTTATACATGCCACACCCACTACCGATTATCAACCAATCAGATTACTTGATGCAAATTATTGCAACAAATTCACAATCTGAATGGCAAACAATGTAGATCCTGATCAGAGGGCTTCGTCAGAAGCCATCTGATCTGGATCTACATTGTTTCAAAGATAAGACATATCCGGGATTAGCAGGACAAGGGTTAACATTTCTGCTTCATATAATTATACTGAAAGTTCATTTTAACTTTATGGGTGCCAGATTGAGTTTTTTTTTTATAGAAATTAAGAAAATAGCTGAAATTTTTGCAAATGAAAAGGCTCTAATCAGACACTGCAGAACGCACTATTGCCGGTGTCCCTTCTTGACGTTTTCCATCTAAAATGGATTAACCCTTAAGATGCCAAGAAAAACTACATCTGAAATTGTCTTCTGCTTATGTTGTCTGTTGAATTTTATTGCAAACTTTTTAAAAATATTTTTGCATACTGGCAAACAGTGTGGATCCAGATCAGACTGATCTGGGTCCACACTGTTTTCAACAGTGACTTTTAAAGTAAACGGCAGACGACAATGCAGACGGCATTTGTCGTGATTGGCATTTAATGGGTTAAAATTGTGAGCAACATACCATAGTGAATCAGCAGTGAAATCAATATTAAACATTTTCATTTGTAGTCTAATGATGTGTGAAGACCTGCAGAATCCAGATTATGAATGAAGTTATCATTTAAATTCAGGCTAATCTTAAATACATTTTTCCATTTTACTCTTAATTCAATATTTCGTTTAGCCCCCGCCCATCAGGGCTTGAAGAAATATATATGGGCTCCATGATGCTTCCACGCTGAGCTGAAAACGACCTGCACACGAGTACTGGTAAACTGCTTAGAGGATCTAAGCCTGCCCAGGAAAAGCGGTGCGAGTCGGACCGTCCATGCTTATAAACCCTATTGGTTTCATTGGGCGGCAGGGCTTGCGATGTCATTTTATCTCAATGTCCGGTAAAAGTCCCACAAAATTCGAAACAACGTCTCCAAAATGACCTTTACAGTGTTGATGGGGATGTTAAATCAAACAAACAAACAATATTTCGTTAAATAGGTTCTATTGAAAGAGCAAGGAATACACCACAGAACTGAAAAGTATGGAGTGTACAAGTTTTCTGGGCCAGATTAGCTAGTTTCTGCCAATTAGGCCTCATAAGTGACCCAATTCCATAATGGATTCAATGATCGCAATTAAAGGACCAGAAAATAGATCTGACAGGGAGACTTTTATGGCTGCCACAGATTCCGGTGACCATCTATGAAGAATATGAAAAGAGTTCAAGCTACTGTGCAAATAAGTCTGACCATGAAAAGAATACTGTGCCATCTGCTGTACAATTTTGCTTGATGCTATAGGGGTTAAACATTTGCCCTAAATATTCATACACCTCAATGGTTACTTTAATATAACCATATCAATCAAATCAAATACACCTCAGCTCTTTACCATACTTGTTCTAAAACTTGGATACTGCCTACAATAATAATAATAATAATAATAATAATAATAATAAACCTTATTTATAGAGGGTAACACATTTAGTACTAGTACTAATCTTCCATGTGGCCCTGTTTTCCTGGGTAGAAACCAGTACTAAGCAATGTGGATAAAGTTTCTTGCTCAAGGAAAAAACACGAATTTAGGGCAAATGGATGCTGTATGAGTGGCAAACAGTATAATCTGGGTGACAGGGATCTACACTGGTTGTTCAGGCCTGTCTGGTAAATATGGTAATCAAGAGCACATTATATGATGAGCTACTTGGGTAATTTAGTGATGTGTTTCTACCACAGTATTGAATTTAATTGACCTACCACATAACTGACTTTTCAGTGTTATTTTTTTTGTACATTAAGGAAATGATTGTGTGATAAGATGATATGTTACACTTTAGCCATTTGTTTACACGTCATTTTGACAGCTTATACACTGCCATTGATGGCATAAAGAATGACAAATTACAGTATCACTTGTCATTCGTATTTTTTATGGGGGTTCAGGGAGCTGCGCAGTTTAAGCTCACCTATACTATCCTCATCAGCTTACTGGATGAAGTATTATACATAGGACCCTTGTTTTTACGACAGTATTTGTTCCCTATTGTTGTGCCATTATAAAGAATTTGCGATTATAAAGAATCCCAGTTAAAACTATGATAGGTTACGTAATACATAAAAGGCCTTTTCCCCATTATTACTTCAAGAAACAAATTTTATAGAGTTAGAGTCGATTCTAACAAATATCTGTTTCTTGGAGTATTAAATTACAAGATGGACTCGATTTGTGCATTGCCAACCTGAGGGAAGCCCACGCCGCTCGGAACCGAGGCTAACCTTCAGCTAAGTAGTCATTCCATTCAAATTGCTGTTATAATGAGTTTTTCCATTATTAAGAATGTAGGAATAAAGAGGGTTGACTGTATTGAAATTTTAACCCGTTTCCTGCTGAATACAACAACCCTAGGGCGTAGGCTAACTTTTGATCAGAATCTACACTGTTTATTATTATTCTGTTTGTAATTTTTACTGAACAAATACGTTAGACTAACTAATTTTGATTGGTTGATGATCAGAAATGGGTGTGGCTTAGTCAATTTATTCAGCAGGAATAAAGACCGGCACTAACCCTGGCAAGAAGTCAGCATTGGAAGCAATGTCTCCAAAATGACCTATACTGTGCTGACAGGGACATTAAACCTGAAATCAAACAAAACAAAATGGGCTTTGTTGTGCTCAGGCTAATATAAGGAAAGTACTTGTGCCTTGATGTTTTGCTGTCATAAAGAATTTGGAATAAAAAAAGAATCCCAGTCAGGGGTATGATAGGTAATAAAGGGCCTTTTACCCTTTATTTCTCCAAGATTTAAATGTCTGTAACATTTTTTCTTGGAGTATTAGATTAAAAGAATGTCTCATGACTATGGATTTGATATGGACATTTCCAAGCCCCCTGAGGGATTCGCCCACAACAATCGGAACTGAGGCTAAACCTTGAGCTATAAGGATTCATTCCATTGAAATTGTTGTTATAACGAGTTGTGTTGTTATAAAGAATGTCAGCATTCACCTTATTTGCATTACCTGCTGGTTCCTAGTCTGAAGGTTATCAGTGTTGGAAAAAAGGTAACCAGACCCCCCTGACCTTGAAAGGTCAGGGGGGTCTGGTTACCTGTTTTTCCAATATTGACAATGTGCAAGCTGGGAGCCAGCAAATAATGCAAATATGGTGAATAAAGAGGGTTGACTGTTCTGCAATATCAATGACACAGTGGACATTTAACTGTTGCATAAAGATTAATATTCTCCTACAGAATATTGAACCCTAATACTTTAAGCAGATGAATAAACTTGTATTTCTAATTCCCTTATTCAATGCCGAATAATAACATTCAGTTATGGTTTAGGACTTCATACAATTATAGATTAACTTCATTATTAAGGAATAGTAGCATCTGCATGTATGCTGAAAGAATAGTATTAACCCTTTTCGTACCAAATGGAATCTTCCTCCTTATATATTATAGATTATTTCACTCATATCGAACCGATCGTTAATCAGAGGTGGGCGAAAACCGGACTACCCGGAGAAAAACCACCTGACCATCGGTTGCAGAACTTGGTGTCCCACATGTGACCCGAGCGAGGCTCGAACCACAGCGTTGAGAGACCTAATGATTAAGAGTCAGCGCTCTTATCCACTAGGCCATGGAGGCCCGTCTGTTTTCTTCATACCTAATTTATTTGGAAATTGGCTGAACTTTTTGCAAACATTGTAGGCCCTGATCAGAGGCCACGTTCTGCGGCGTCTGATCTGGGCCTACACTGTTTGCCAAGGTACTCGTTTTGGGGTTTCCGGTACGAAATGGGTCAAATGTGCTTGCATCAAGACTGAAGATATCTTATTTCTATTCAACAATACCACAGTTGTCCCAGCCAGACAGAAAGGCTGCATATAAGAGTCTGCCATGCTTTTGGTTTGAAATTTCATTCCTTTCTTTCATCATTTACCACAATTGATCAGATGCACTGTAAATGTTGAATAGAACATTACTTGCAGGTATTCTAGATTTCCAGGATGAAAGCCTATATGCACGTTAATCATGTAATTAATCATTAGGTCTCTCAAACATGGCTTGGGTCAGGTTACCCAAATGAAAATTTTCAAGACAGCCTAAATAAAATACCTACCATGCCTATGAAGAGCTGTTTCCCCTCTAGAGCTGTGAAAGCCTCACTGTTTCTGATCTTTCCCTGAGGTGTTGTGGGTGGAGGTATAATGAGCTTGTTCTCATTCTCAAAAGCTTTGATTTTATCTTTTATTGACTTAGGCTCTTCATTCTCTTTGGAACTGTCGCTGTTGAACAAAAATTTGTTTGGTAAATGTCCTGAAGTTTGAACACTCATACCTCCAGATTAAGAGGCATAAGTGGCCCCTACCCATCGGGGCTTGGAGAAATAGATTGCTCTGCATGATTCTTCTGTGCAGAGCTGAAACCGATCGCACATGAGTACTGGTAAACCGATAAGAAGGTCTAAGCCTGCCCGGGCGAAGTGGTGCAAGTCGAGCCATTCTTGCATAAAAACCCTATTGGTTTCATTGGACGGCAGGGTTTGAGATGTCATTTCATCTCAGTATCGGGTAAAAAGCCCACAGAATTGATGCAAAGTCTCCAAAATGACCTAAATAGTCCCGACAGGGACATTAAACCTCAAATCAGACAAACAAAGATGCAAAACAGGGATATTTCAGGGATTATATGCCTTATTTCTTGTCAAAACCATATGATGTGGGTACTTGTTAGAATTGCCTTGATGAGGCAATTCTAACAAGTACCCACATCATATTTTTGTATACCCATCCCAAAATTATTGCTATAACACACCCTTATCTGCTGCTATGAACACTGCTTGGTTAAATGTACATGTGTCATACCAAATCAGTTCCGATAAGCATAGTATAGAAAAAGAATAAAAAGCTATTTAGCTTTCCTGTTTTTCCTAGAAAAATCGCATACTGATGGTAGTTTATGACAAAATGACCAGCTTGGTATAAGAGCTGATCAAACAGTATGAGATTTTGCCCATTCCAAGATCGCTGCTGATAAAAGTACATGTATAAGTATGTAGTGTGTACACACATTTGAAAAACATAAATTCGAGAATGTTGAGGGCAGAACATTATTTTGAGAATGTTGAGGGCCCTTATCTCATCAAACAGCTGCAGAACAGTGAAGTTACAGGCATGGTCTCCGAATATTTATTGTCCCATGGAACCTTCAATGCACCAATATACAGTAAATTTTCTGTATTAATTGTGTGTAGAAAACACAAAGAAAGAAAAACTGAAACCTTTTAATTATGCATTTAAGGAAGAATTAGTCTTAAATTTAACTGATCTTAACCCTTTTTGTACCAGAAACCCCAAAACGGGTACCCTGGCAAACATCTGCATTTTTTATGCTAGTAAATGCTTACCTGAGATCAAGTCCAGCATCTGGAAGCCCCTTGTCTATTTCCTCAGCAGTATTTATTATAGCATTCTGTTCCTCCTTAGCTTTCTCGGTCTCTATTTTCTTCTTCCTACAGCAACAACCAAATATTCCAAGCACAATCCCCATCCCCAGTACCACTATCCCTGCCCCTACACCCAATATCATGTTACTTATTTTGTAACCACTTGTCACATTTTCCTCTTCAAGCACAGCAAAATTAATCCTATCCTTGGGTTTTCGTCCTGTCACATGACGTTTTTGCAAATGATTTCTGCTATCAGCAGCTCCTTTTAGGTCAGTTAACTCCCCTTTGTTTGATTCCCTTTGTGCATCGCCTTTGGGGAAATCTCTTGTTTTGCCTATAAGTTTATTCTCTGAATGAGGCCGTACTCTGTTTTGAACAGTTGCATGTTCACTATATGTACCTGTACTGTGAATTGTTTGAGAATCTGACAGATGACTCACATGTTTACTAGCATCAGTATGCTGAACAGTTCCAATGCCAAATCTCTGTATTTTTTTCCTTTTGGAATGTGAAAAATATATTTCTAAACTCCTAGGTAAATACCGCAAATATGAATCAATTTCTTGTTTATTTCCAAGATTTGATGTCTGCCCAACTGAATTAGCATTTTTTCTACCACTTATTTGTTTTATATATTTCTCCAGATTTTCAAGATTAGCAACATTTTGATCACTTGTTTGTTGTTGTACTTTTGGTTGCTTTCTGGAATTACTGGTAATTGCAGTTTTATGAAAGAAGTATGGCACCTGAGTCTTTGAAGTTGATGTGTAGTAGAATGGCTTCTTTAAGGTGGTTTCTGAACCAGATCTCTGTACAAGCAGACTGTGAGGAAATCCAGAATAGAGGGGAATGTGGAGCAGAAAAAACCATTGAAAGAACTGCAGAGACACTTGAAAATCCATCTTGCGAGTTCGGGTTGTCAGCTGTCAACAGCAGGATCTGTCACACCTGATAATAGAAGAATTAACTCTTTTTGTACTACATGGAATCTTCCTCCTTATAAATAGCAGGAGTCCATCTCAAAATTTAGGGGTGTCAGGTTGTGTTTTCTTCAAAATTTATTTGGAAGTTGGCTGAACTTTTTGCAAACAGTGTAGGCCCTGCAGAGCGCTGGGTCTGATCTGGCCTGCACTGTTTGCCAGTGTACCCGTTTTGGGGTTTCTTGAACTAAATGGGTCCTAATGAATTAACTCTTCATTCTAGAGTATTTGTTTGTTTGATTTGAAGTTTAACATCCCCGTCAACACTGTAAAGGTCATTTTGGAGACGTTGCTTTCAATTTTGTGGGACTTTTATCCGACATTGAGATGAAATGACATCTCAAGCCCTGTCGCCCAATGAAACCAATAGGGTTTATTAGCATGGGCGGTCCGCCTCGCACCACGGTTCCTGGACAGGCTTAGATCCTCTAAGCGGTTTACCAGTACTAGTGTGCGGGCTGGATTCAGCTCTGCGTGGAAGCATCATGCAGCCCATATATTTCTTCAAGCCCCTATGGGCGGGGGCTAACTGGTAATCTACAGTAAAATTCCGCTATTAAGACCATCTGAAAGTATGACTAAATCTGATTGTAAGAGCTTTCAGTTATTCTTTCTTTGTCATTTTAATACCCAGTGTCTCCTAATGAGAGACCACCTTTTTTTTTTGTCACATTTGAAAATTTCCAAAGGTGGTCTTAATGTCGGAATTTTACTGGATTTTTTTATCATTCAGCCAAAACAAGGCTTGGCATTTCTGGTGAATTGAAAGTCTGCCAAGCAGACAATCCACATGAAATGGCAAGACGGACTGGAAAGACATGTACACTGTGTACTTTGAAAATGCCATCTGATATAAAACATGTTTATCATATGACGTCGTTGATGAGCAGTAGATAATGTCGTGTAATAAAAATCGTATGACCACACGTGTAATAATTAACACTTTGGCGGGTCTAAGTAACGTCATGACGACATCCATGTTTACAATGAATTTTTTTGTGTGGAAAAATCGTCAAATTTAAGGCCATAAAATCCAATTTAAAGTGGTCAGATGATAAACAGAATCTTAAACTCGTGGTCATTTCATATGAAATTTATGAAACTCGCCAAAGGCTCATTTCATAAATATCGTATGAAATGACCACTCGTGTAAGATCCTCTATTTAGCACATGAATGCTTAAGAATTACACTGTATATAACATACTGCAAATTTACCGCTTTTCTTCCAAATGGAATCTTCCACATGTCAATTTCAAAACTTTAGGGTGTCATATTGTGTTTTCTTCACAATTTATTTGGAAAATGACTGAATTTTTTGCAAACAGTATAGGCCCTGATCAGATGCCTCATTCTTTGGCATCTGATCTGGACCTTCACTGTTTGCCAATTACCTATTTTGGGGTTTCCAGCACAGAATGGGCTAACCAGACTAGTACAGTTTAGTACCTTTGCAAAAAGTTAAGCCTAAAGCATGAATTGTCAAGCCTTGTTTTCTCTGAAAACTATCAAAAATAACTGATCATTGATTTAAGGGTCTAAGCTTATGGCTGTGGGAATTACAAATAATAGTACTTTGTAATATTGTTTTAAATTCAGAATGACCTAAAGTATGGACATGAAGAAATAAGTGCATGATTATGAATAATGATACTCCTACATCAGAAAGGATGTATTTTTAGCTACACTTAAGTCAAGTATCCCCATACAGTTTTACATTAAACATAGATTATTGAACAGCATGACTATTTTGTGGGCTCCCGCCCTTAGGGGCTTGAAGAAATATATGGGCTGCATGATGCTTCCACGCAGAGCTAAATCCCGCCCGCACACTAGTACTTGTAAACCGCTTAGAGGATCTAAGCCTGTCCAGGAACCGCGGTGCGAGGCGGACCGTCCATGCTAATAAACCCTATTGGTTTCATTGGGCGACAGGGCTGGAGATGTCTTTTCATCTCGATGTCGGGTAAAAGTCCCACAAAATTGGAAGCAACGTCTCCAAAATGACCTTTACAGTGTTGACGGGGACGTTAAACCTCAAATCAAACAAACAATTAACCCATTTTGCACCGGAAAACGGGTACCCTGGCAAACAGTGCAGGCCCAGATCAGACGCCGCGTTCTGCGGCGTCTGATCAATGCCTACACTGTTTGCAAAAAGTTCAGCTATTTTCTGAATAGTTTTTGAAGAAAACACGTGACACCCCTAATTTTGAAATGGACACATGCTATATATAAGGTGGAAGATTCCATTTGGTACAAAAAGGATTAAATTCACATCTTCAATAAAAGCTTGAGAAGATTCGAATTTCACAATACTATTGTAACTGCTGCGCATAGTATGGTAGAGAAAGGGTAAAATGGCAATCTCTGAAAGGCAAAAACATCTGTATGTCAATCCATCCAGTCATCCAAATGTTTTAACTTTTATCCTGTTGAATAAATTAGTTAGCAACACCCATTAATGACTATCAGCCAATCAAATTACTTCATAGACTGTATTCAATCAAATTTGCAAACTGAATGACAAACAGTGAAGATCCTGACCGAAGGCCGTTTGCAATGGTAAGTGTTTTAGTGTTCAACAGCATAACGGCCAAAGTGCTTGTTTAAAAATCACACAAACCAGGTATCTATCCACCCTTAAAACACTAATCACAACTTGCATAAAGCATTTTCAAAGTATTTTTGTCCTATTTTATAGAGAAAATAAGGCTTTATATTACTTTATAATGAATTGTCTGAAGCATGAGTTTTTCTAAAAATAAAAAAAAATAATATACATGAACTGTTTTGTAATTTTACTTTGCTTTATTTAAGGGTTAACCTTGCCCAGAAGATGATGGCAAATTGTGGATATTTTTCCCAGAAAACAAGATACAATTTACATGAATGTCAAATCCTGTTTTCTGGGGGAAAAAATTCAAATTGTCATCTGGTGAAAATACCCAGGATGCAGAGCTTAAATATGGTAGCAAAAAGGTTTACACTTTTTAACTCTTATCCTGCTGTTCACGACAACCCTTTTCTTTGCAAACAGTGCAGATCCAGATCAGATGGCTTCTGTAGAAGCCATCTGATCAGGATCTACACTGTTTGACATTCAATTTATGAATTTGTAGGAATAAATTACATCATGTAATCTGATTGGTTTAAAGTCAGAAATGGGTGTGGCTAAACTGAATATTCAGCAAGAGAAGGGTTAACAGTTACTCCATATTTTAGAGTTTGGATTTGTCCATAATTGTTAATGGGAGGATCAGCCAAAATCAAACAGAAGACTAAGTCTCAACTGGATCTGCAGTTTAGAGACTGTCGAGAGGCGTAAAAAGAGCGAGTCAACCCATCTGGATCGTCACTGTTTGAATAGGTAACGGTTATAATCTGGACTGGTCTATAATCTGGACTGGTCTACAGTGCTGAAAGTATTAACCCATATCTTGCTGACTATTCATTTAAGCCACACCCATTTCTGTCTGTCAACCAATCAAATTACTTGATGCAATTTATTCCTACAAATTCATAAACTGAATGCCAAATAGTGTAGATCCTGATCTTCAGAAGCCATCTGATCTGGATCTACACTGTTTGCAAAGATAGGGGTTGTCGTGAACAGCAAGATAAGGGTTAAAAAGCAAGATTTCCTGATTAAGATATGTGTTAAACAAACTTTCCTTATATGGATACTTATTCTTAGTAAGCTTTTGAAAGGAAATTCATAGGGAAGTAAACGAAAGGAGGAAAACTGATTTTTTACTCACTGTTTTAAAGATATAAACCTTCTTCATTTTTTATGCATACATGTAGCTATTTAACTTAAAAGTTTCATACAGAATGAATATTTTAGTACTGCATAAATGATTTTAATGATCAATCTAAAATAAAAATTCAAGCAGAATCAAGGTTCACTTTTATATCTATTTTATAAATCCTTTTAACTTTACCTGTAAGTGTAATATGAACTGTGACAAGGAGAAATGTGATTTTTGCCATGTTCACTCAGTGTATACTCTTGTCAGCCTGTGTACTTTAATCTGGGTTGTGATGTGCACTAAAGAGATGCTGATCAGACTTTGCACCCTTATCTATGTCTCTACTAGGCACACTGGTGTTTGAAAACATTTTGGGGCCATATACAGTAGTTTTAATATGAATAATCTTAACCCTTTTTGTGCTAAAACGAATCTTCCTCCTTATATATAGAAGGAGTCCATTTCAAAATTTAGGGTTCATCAAAATTTATTTGGAAACTGGCTGAACGGTTTGCAAACAGTGTAGGCCCTGATCAGACGCTGATTCTGCGGCGTCTGATCTGGGCCTGCACTGGTTGCCAACTACCCGATTTGGGGTTTCGGGTACCAAATGGGTTAATATGTGAGCCACATGATGAGAAAATCTGTTTTTACCGTTCAGGAACAACAAAGGTGCAGATCAGCCCACACTTACACACAGTCTGATTTCACCTCTGTGTTCACTGCTTAGATGGTACAGTATGCCTGAGGTTCTGTAGCTGACATTTCAAGAGTAAAGCTAGTCTGTGTTGCTGAGTAGGCCTATTTGTGTCTTACTTGGTCGAAAAATCCGAAGATAGATTTTCTTGAGTCATGGCTCATGTATTAAATCTCCATTTAATGGGTTGCATTTTTATGGGGCAATTTTTACAGTTCAAGCGGTATTTAATGTATCATTATGTGGTGCCTGATCCTCATCTGCACTGTCTGCCAATGATGCAAAACACATGTACCTAGCCTGGAGAAAAAGATACTTATAGCACAGACAATATGCAAAGTCTTGCCAGAGCCTTTGCTGCATGCAGACACACAGAAGAAACCTTGATGCAGCTTAATGTCTTGCATAGCTGAAGAAAAAACCCACCTATGGTGGGATTTGAACCTGGGCTGCTCGGGTGAAAGTCCAGTGCTCTAACTACTGACCCAAAGAGTCCACTCCCTGACCCACTTGTAAGACAGTAGTTAACCCTTGTCCTGCTAATCCTGGATATGCCTTTTCTTTGAAACAATGTAGATCCAGATCAGATGGCTTCTGACGAAGCCATCTGATCAGGATCTACATTGTTTGCCATTCAGATTGTGAATTTGTTGCAATAATTTGCATCAAGTAATCTGATTGGTTGATAATCGGTAATGGTTGTGGCATATATGAATATTCAGCAGGACAAGGGTTAATAATAAACCTATAAGCTATGCATATAATCTATCAAGGTAGATAATTGAAAGGAGGAATTGCGATCCGTAACCCACTCCTTCAAGAGTGTGATCATTTATGATGACGAGATGCCAACTTCGGCACGAAGCCATTTTCAGCAAACTAAAGATCCATCCCTGCACGAGCCCGCATCTAACGACACGAACGCTGTAACAAAAGAAAAAAGCATAGCCAAGAAAAAATCCTACCTATGGTGGGTTTCGAACTCAGGCCGCTCGGGTGAAAACTCAAAGCTCTAACCACTGAGCCAAAGGGTTGAATTCCTGACACAGTTGTCAGAGAGTGGTTATAAACCTATAAGCTATGCATATATTCTACCAAGGTACATCACTGAAGTCTGTAACATGCAGCTACAAGTACATTGTATTTGTACAGATAGGCTAAAGCAAGCAGTGAAGACCCAGATCAGACTGCTCCTGAAGGAGCAGTCTGATCAGGGTCTAAACTGTTTGCCATTTTGCCTGCATCTTTTGGACTCCTTGCTGGGTTGTGAAACAAAATTTGTCAAAATTTCAGGAGAATTATTACAAGTCCTAAAGGTGTCGGAATAATTACGATTTTTACGATAACCCATTACATATAGCCAGCTGCCTAAATCAGAGAATCCGAAGGGCCTTTTTCTCATGTGGGTTGGCCCAGTTCAATTTGATGCACCTCAGTGATAACTTCAGACTTTATACTTACTCAAGAGAGCAAAATGATGAGTTTTCCAGCAAGATGTTATCAGCAGTTACATGTATATTATATACATCTCTACATCATGATAGTACATGTATGTACTCCTGCTTCAGTGATAGATTTGCCAGGAGAAAACTCTCGACTTGACAGATTATGTCTGCTTATCTCATCTCATGTGTATTCTGTCTGCCTTTTTTACCTGAAGTGAAAAAACATGATTGTGTGATTCACGAGCATCAGCAAAACACTGAAGGCCCTGTTCAGATGCAGTGTTCTGTGGCACCTAATCTGGACAGGGGACCTACATTGTTATGTATACCCTTCCCCGTCTGATAAAATATCGAGTAACTCGTATCATGCTGTTCACGACAACCCCTATCTTTGGAAACTGTGTAGATCCAGATCAGATGGCTTCTAAAGAAGCCATCTGATCAGGATCTACACTGTTTTGCATTCAGTTTATGAATTTGTAGCAATATATTACATCAAGTTATTTGATTGGTTGATAGACAGAAATGGGTGTGGCTTAAATGAATATTCAGCAAGATAAGGGTTAATCAAGGTGTAGTTCTCCCTTTAGTTTTGTTTGTTTGTATTGAGGTTTTATGTCCCCGTCAACACAATTTAGATCATTTTGGAGACATTACTTCCAATTTTGTGGGACTTTCATCGAACATTGAGATGAAATCACATTTCAAGCCCTACCGCCGGGTTTCAGAAGCAGTGTAACTGGCACAATTTTAGGCCTTCTAAGCAGGTTGGTTTCAGCTCTGCGCTGAAACACAATACAGCCCTATCTGTTTTAGCCTGATGGTGGGAGGAGGGTGGGGTCTGATGAGTTCCAGAGTTAATGTAGAATACAGAATATTGCATAAGGAAATAAATAAGTGAGGTTAGTATATATATTTTCATATATATGAATCATAGTCAATCTTATTAACTCCATTTCATGAAGTTTCAGTCTTATCAGATCATTTAGCCCATTTAGTAACGGAAACCCCAAAATGGGTAGTTTGCAAACAGTGCAGGCCCAGATCAGACGCCACAGAATCAGACGGCGCAGAATGCCTTGCCTGATCAGGGCCTACACTGTTTGCAGAATTTTCAGCCAATTTCCAAATATTTTTTTTGAAGAAAACACAACCTGACACCCCTAAATTTTGAAATGGATTCCGGCTATATATAATTGGGTAGAAAAATGGTTAGATCTTTGATTTAGATCTTTGATTTTCTTTTCACCATCAGCTTGCTGCTTGTACATGATAAAAGTCTAGACAGCATAGCCACAGATAAGGCAGCATAACAAGGTTACAAGGATGATTCAGGGATAATTTTCCTTAACCCTTTGTGTACCAAATGGAATCTTCCTCCTGAGCCCATTTTGAAATTTAGGGGTGTCAGGTTGTTATCATTAAAATTTATTCAGAAAATAGCCAAACTTTTTGCAGATAGTGTAGGCCCTGATCAGACGCCGACGCCGCGTTCTGCGGCGTCTGATCTTGGCCTGCACTATTTGCCAACAACCCCTTTTGGGGTTTCTGGTACAAAAAGGGTTAATCATACATAATAAGTTGTAAGAATCATCTCACAATGAATCGAGGGAATCAGTCTGGGACACCACAGAATGTGGCATCTCATCAGGGTCTATACTGTTTCATATTTCCTGATACTTCCCAATGGGGTGCAGAGGACACTCACCAAACTGGGGTATAAACAGGTTAATTTAATTGTCAGGAGTTTGTGTGTCTGGTGGCCCCCAGATAAGGTGTCATAACAAAGATAATTTAACTCTTGTCCTGCTGAACCCGGATATGCCTTATCTTTCAAACAATGTAGATCCAGATCAGAGCAGGATCTACATTGTTAGTCATCCAGATTGTGGATTTGTTGCAATAATTAGCATCAAGTAATCTGATTGGCTGATAATCAGTAGTGGGTGTGGCATAATCGAATATTCAGCAGGACAAGGGTTAATATGGAATATGTTTTCATATTACAATGTGCAAACATATGTTGTGGGTATCAAGATGATTAACAAGTACCCACATCATGTGTTCTCTAACAAGAAATAAGGAAAAATTATCCCTGAAGTGTCCATAAAAGAACATACACTGTGGGGTACCCTAGAACAGCAGTAAGATCTGGGTCCACACTGTTTGCAACAATGACTTTCAAATTAACTAGCAGATGACCATTGTTGTGACATCTTAAGGATTAATAAGATGCAGTATTACTTATTCATAGATTCAAATGTTCCTAAATACAATTTGTTACCCTAAAAATCTTAAAAAATTGGACACATTGTCTTGTGGACTTGCTGTAATTTTCCTTAACTTTTTAACTAATTTGTTTCAGGATCCAGCCAGGAGTCCAAAAAGTGCACAGGCAGAATGGCAAACAGTGTAGACCCTGATCAGACTGCTCCTGGGGCCAGTTGTTCAAAACTAACGACATCGTTAGTTAACGTATTGTTAAAATTTTATCATGTATTATGGAAAATATGCTAATATGTTTGCTCACATTTTTTCAGCAAAAATACCAAAATTTTAGATATTGAACTGGCTAGAACAGTTAACAATATGGCCACTAACAAGCTTGTTAAGCTAACGATGCCTTGAACAACTGGGCCCTGATCTTCACTGTTTGCTTAGGCCTATCAGCCCCTATACTTAGGATCATTGCAGTAATTTTGTGATATCTTCCCTAAACTTCACAAATCTTTTATTAAATTTCTTGAAGATATCTCCCTTACCTGGCTATTCCATTTCCTTTAATTATGCAAAACCAGTGTTTTACCAAGATTTAGCAATGATTTGGATGTCTCGATACAAAACTTAAAAACACTCCACGCAGGGTGTGCAATACAAAACATAAAGTTCATTGTCCACATCTCAACTGCTTACATTAGGTTTTATGTGTCCAAGACTTGTCTGTATACATGTATAATGTGATTCTGAGTACAAGTTGATATTTAATCTCCAATCAATCAGTGAACTTATTTCTTTCATCCAACCAATGCTACTGTTTTAGATCAATCTGATCAATCTGAAAGTTGTCATAATTAAAGCTTTTGCTCAACATTATGGACAAACACCTGAGAAAAACAAGCCAATTATCTAAAAATCACTATTTCCTTTCAGCAATAAATGTTGGCCATCTCAGAGTGACTACTGTTACCCTAATTACCAATTAAGCTGTCTACCCAGTTTCAGTTTGAAACACAAACTGTTGTTGTACCTAGCATTTTTTCTTGTTTTTTATTTTCACAAGCTGTTGTTGAACCTAGCATTTTTTCTTGATTTTTCTTCTTCTTCTCAAGCCAGCGTGTTTTCAAATCTTACTTTGAAGTAAGATTCTCTTAGGAAAATATGAAAATAAAACTTAAATGCAAAATCATTTTTTTTTTTTTCCTGAAATTCTATTTTTCTTCATCTCCAGTTTCTCTTACTATGTCATATAAAGAAGCTCAGTGAAATTCTGGTATTAAGACCACCTAAAATAAAGACAAATTATGCTTTTAATATTTAGAATGTTTCAGGTACATATTCTCTGTGTTTACTACATCCAGTGTGCTCTAGTGGGAGACCGCCTTTGGGACAGTTCAAAAGTGGTCTTCAAGACCACTTTTGAACAGCCCCAAAGGTGGTCATAATAAAGGAATTTTACTGTGCAAACAGTTTATTCCCTATTCGTAAAATAATAAAGCACAAAATTTTGACTGCTGTTACAGCAAAAAAAAAAAAAATGCACATCTTGCAGTCTTGAATTTTTCCCGCTTTGGCATATGTTATTCAGGTTGAACATGATGTACTCATCGATGTGGGCCAGTAGGCTTGGCCTTGGGAATTAGATCAAATTCAAATGTCTGGGTCAAATACCCCTCCCTTTAGTCATTACCGGTGGGGTGGTTGGGTGAGGCAATGGTGACGTGTAGCTTGTATCACTGGGATGTCCAACTGGTATTGGCTTACAGTTGGGCAAGGCCTGCTGTCCTTGAAGCAGTCTTTCTCCTCAGTCCCTCTACTATCACTTCTGTCTCTCCCTTTCTCTGAAAGACAACACAAAATGACACACAACGGTTGAGTGAGTGAGTTTTAGTTTTACGTCCCACCAATAGCTCAGGTCATACGGAGACGGGACCTCGGTTTAAAGACTCATCCGAAAGTCTGGAGAAGCCCGGGATCGATCCTGCGATCCCTGGTTTACAAGGCGAGTAGCGTAACCACTGCACCACGGAGGCTTCTACACAACGGTTGACATGTCGTTCAATCAAATCAGTCATTATCAGGTATTTCCCTGGCTCAATTGGGCATTTTACCCAGTTTGTCCTGAATAGACTCTTCTGTCTTATACATGTACATGTATATGGTTTTTGTTTGTTTGTTTGATTTGAGGTGTAATGTCACCATCAACACTGTATAGGTCATTTTATTTAGAGACTTTGCTTCCAATTTTGTGGGACTTTTACCCGCCACTGAGATGAAATGACATCGAGCCCTGTTGCCCAATGAAACCAATAGAGTTTGTAAGCATGGACGGTCTGACTCTTACCACTTTGACTGGGCAGGCTTAGATCCTCGAAGTGGTTTACCAATACTTGTGTGAGGAAGGTTTCAGCTCTGCATTGAAGCAACATGCAGCCCATCTATTTATAAAGCCCTGAGAGGCCATCATGTATGGTAGGAGTTCATTTCAAATATATGGTAAAAGGAAGTTACTTTTAAAAGACCTTGTCCCGCTGAATATTGTTTAAACCACGCCCATTTCGGACTTTCAGCCAATCAGTTTAGTTGTTGCAATTTATGCCTACAAACTCCAAAACTGGCTATCAAACAGTGTAGATACAGAAGCCATATGACCTAGCTGTTCTCCACTATTTGCGTAAATGGGTGAATTTTTTTGCAAACAATGCAGGCCCTGAACTGATGCCAATAACAGATCATCTGATCTGGGCCTTCACTGTTTGCCACTGTCCCATTTGGAATCCTTTATAATGGGTTAAAATTCTATGTATCTTCTATTAACCCTTGTCCTGCTGAATATTTATATATGCCACACCCACTACCGATTATCAACCAATCAAATACTTGATGTAATTTAATGCTACAAATTCATGAATTGAATACCAAACAGTGTAGATCCTGATCAGATGGCTTCTTCAGAAGCCATCTGATCTGGATCTACACTGTTTGCAAAGATAGGGATTGTCATGAACAGCAAGATAAGGGTTAAGAATTTACTGGTACTCTGTATCTAAGTCCAGCCCCAGAATCTGCTCTGCTCCAGTCACCATCAAGATTTTTTGACTCAGATCCTAAGGGTATAATGCCTATCACCTCAGCTTTTGGGGGTGGGATGGGGATGTTTGTTGGGGTGGGATGTGAAAAGTGCATAATGCTTCATGTGTATGCACATCTCTACATCTGTATACATGTGCAATATTTTAATGTGCTCCATACCATTTGCCATTCCGTTTCCACCTTTTGGACTCCTTGCCAGATCGTGAAACAATTTTTAAAAATTTTTAGGAAAATTACAGAAAGTCCTCATGTCCGAATTTTAATGGTAGACCCAGATCAGATGCCACAGAAAATGGAGTCTGATCAGGGTCTACACTGTTGGCTTATAGTAAAGGAATTTAAGGGTTAAACCTAACAGTCTATGTCCCCAATCCAAACCATTTTCCCAGCTTAGGAACTCAATCATACAGTCGAACTTCAATGGCTCTAACACCTTTGGGTCCTTGAAAACCTGTTCGAGACAGGGGTAGTTCGAGCCACCTAGGCCTATTGCCAGGAGGTATACGATATACTTTTTGATATGTTTTCGATATTCTATAATGAAAATGTATGCTGTGTGTTCTCATTAGAATTGCCTCATCGAGGCGATTCTAATGAGTACACACAGCATACATTTGCAAGATAAAGGACGAAAATCTCCTAAATTATCTCCCATTATTTCTTACGAAGAGGATTTCCCTAGGTTCGACTCAGCCATGGTAAACAAGCCATCGGTGTTCGAGCGATCGAAGTTCTACTGTATATAAAAAGGTATTTTTTCGACTTTAGGTACCGGTAAGATGCTTCATGTACATGGAGCCATCAGAGTACTTGGAAATGTTTCTAGTTCTGTTGGAATTATGCATCTGCAGTGAAAATCAGTAAGACATCAGTGCAAAAATCCTCATGATTACATACCACTAGATGTAGCCGCTTTAAGTGAACCCATTTTGTACTGAATGGAATCTTCCCCTTTATATATAGGAATACCTGTACCTTTGGAAATTTAGGGGTGTCAGGCTGAGTAAGTACAGTCCAACCTGTATTAAGCAAGCACCTTTGGGATAATCAAATAGTGCTTGCTTAACACAGGTGAATTTTAATACATTTTCCCTTTTTGGGAACTGAAAGTCTGCTTGCTTAACCTTTAACCTGCTGAATATTCAATTAAGCCACACTCATTTCTGACTTTGAACCAATCAGATTACTTGATGCAGCTTATTTCTACATATGTCAAACTGTGTAGATCCTGATCAGATGGCTTCTTCAGAAGCCATCTGATCTGGATCTACACTGTTTGCAAAGATAGGGCTTGTCGCCTACAGCAGGGTAAAGGTTAAGACATGTTGCTTGCTTAATAGAGGTGGCCACTAAGACAGGTTTTACTGTACATTTTTGAAATTTAGAAAATGGTCAAACCTTCTGAAAACAGTCAAGGCCCTCAGATCTGAACCCGGACTGTTTGATGGTGTCCCGTTTCGGGGTTCGCGTACAAAATGGGTTAAGAAGCCTCAAAATCAAATATTACTGCCAAGATAAATAGACAAGAATAGGCCACTTCTAACTGATTGGTTTCCATGGAAACTGTAAACAAGTTTTAAGAAGCTAAAGTTGTAACAACAGCAACAGATAAAACACATGTCCAGTGTTTAGTGTATCAATCAAAACTGATGTATCTATCATCTGATCTTTATGGGAACTGGCAATGTGAATACCCCTGGGTATAATTCTGGAAGATTTCAGTAAAAAAGCCAGAAGCCTTTGTTTCTGTATTGATGGTGATTGGTAATTTCCATATAAACAATAGTTACTGTGGAGGCCTTTACATTATCAGGACTTTGACAAAATATAGTCAAAGGTAACTTTATAACCCTCGTCCTGTTGAATAAATTAATTTAGCCACACAACATTGCTGACTACTAGTCAATCAAATTACTGAATTTAATGCATTCCTTCAATTCACAAACTGCATGACAGATAGTCAAGATTGCACGACCCGCAGAAAAAGCGACCGACTGAAGTCGGTTGATTTTCTAAGAGTGCCCTAAAATCACCGTGTCATTCTGTCCGTAACCCGTTTGAGAAAAACGGTGATAGTGACTTAGCCGCTTGGAATATTTAAACAATTTTTGGCATACTGATAGATATCAATGAGATCTAACCAATGAACTTGCGAAATATTACATTCCATTTGGTATAGCCTCGCTGAGGCGAAAAATGTGAAAATTTTCGAACTGCTTCTCCTCGGAAACCGTTGGGTCGATTAAAGTCAAATTTCATGTGGAGCCTCTTTGGGATAGGGGAAACCAAAATTTGCTCATGGGGTCCAGGTCACATGACCAATATATGGTCTGTCTGTCTGTCCGTAACCTGTTTGTGAAAATTGGTGATAGTGACTTAACCGCTTGGAATATTTAAACAATTTTTGGCATACTGATAGATATCAATGAGATGTAACCAATGAACTTGCGAAATATTACATTCCATTTAGTATAGCCCCGCCGAGGCGAAAAATGTGAAAATTTTCGAACTGCTTCTCCTCCGAAACCGTTGGGCCGATTGAAGTCAATTTCATATGGAGCCTTTATGGGATGGGGGAAACCAAAATTTGCTCATGGGGTCCAGGTCACATGACCAAAATGGCCGCCAGGCCATATATGGTAAAAACCGTTCAAAAATAGTCTTCTCCAGAACCACTGGGCAGATTTCCACGAAACTTGATAAATGGGACGTAGGCCCATCATAAATTGCTAAAATGGTGACCCTGGGTTGACCTTTACCTTCTTTGTGCCTAGGTCAAACTTTGACACATATGTTTTTGTATTGGAAAAGTGAGAATGCATTTTATCCTGCAAACGATTCAGAAAACAGTACTAAAGTATAAGATATATTTTTGCTCCTTACGATAAGGGGCATTTATTGGGGGAACCGTTTTAGATCCAGGTCACATGACCAAGATGGCCGCCATACCCATATATGGTAACACTCATAAAGCTAAAAGCATCCGGCGGGTCGTGCACTTCAGCTGAACCACTGGTTATGATCAGAAGTCATCTGATCTGGATCTACACTGTTTGCAAAGGTAGCTGTTGATATGTTCAGCTGGATAAGGCTTAAAGGAAATTATTACACCTGGCATATTTGGCTGTCTTTTACATCAGCCTTGGTAAATCAGTTGTATGCCCATCAGACTTGTGATCAGGAGGTCAGGGGTTTGATCCTGTCAAGATCCAACAACATTCTTTTATAGAGGTTGATTATGAAGTTGTTTTTTGGTTTGTTTTTTGGTTCTGTTTTACAGCCCTTTCAAGATTATTTCACTTATATCGAGCCGATCATTAATCAGAGGTGGTTGAAAACCGGAGTACACAAATAAAAAAACAACCTACCCTTCTGTCGCAGAACTTGGCTTCTCATGTGACCCGAGCCAGGCTCGAACTTCAGCAGTGAGTCTTATCCACTAGGCCACGGAGGCCCGTATAAAGTCTTTCCTACGGTCGTTCTCTCACTTCCACTGATTCATGACGAGCACTAGTCAGTTTCTTGTGAAAGACTACTTATGTATACGCCTAGCTGCCCAGAAAAAGTGTGGCTAGGTAAATTGACCAGCTTGACATGACCTAAATAATACTGAGTAGGCCGTTAAACTCCAAACCAAAAATAATAAACAATTGAAGCAACTTTGGGGATTTCCTGTATACTTTCCCTCTGAAAAAGGCGGAAGACTTAAAAATTGACTCCTTAGCATAGACACCAACTGACCTGTGAAACAATTTTTTTTTTTTTTTTTTAAGGGTTACTAATGAAAGAGTATCCACTATCCATTCCCCTAAATGGTCATCTAAAAATTCCTAACCCATTTTGTACTGAATTGAATCTTCCACCTTATATATAGCATGTCCATTTCAAAATTCAGGAGTGTCAGGTTGTGTTTTCTTCAAAATTTATTTTGAAAATGGCTGAACTTTTTGCAAACAGTGTAGGCCCTGATCAGACATCATCTAATCAGGGCCTGCACTGTTTGTCAAATACCCATTTTGGGGGTTTCCGTAATAGTACAAAATGGATTAATTCAACTTATTGATAGTGATGACCCCACAGATACACTGTTTGTTTGATTTGAGGTTTAACGTCCCCGTCAACACTGTAAAGGTCATTTTGGAGACGTTGCTTCCAATTTTGTGGGACTTTTACCCGACATTGAGGTGAAATGACATCTCAAGTCTTGTCGCCCAATGAAACCAATAGTGTTTATAAGCATAGACGGACTCGCACCGCTTTGCCTGGACAGACTTAGATCCTCTAGGTGGTTTACCAGTACTTGTGTGAGAGTCAGTTTCAGCTCTGCGTGGAAGCATAATGCAGCCCATATATTTCTTCAAGCCCAGATGGGTGGGGGCCGACCACAGATATACTGTCCAAACTCTATGATAATAATAGTACTTTCCTATTTGGTTTGCTTACATGGCTCTTTCAAGATTATTTCAATTGTTTTGAGCCGATAGTTAATCAAAGGTGGATGAAAACCAGAGACTGGACTTGCAAAATTTACCTATTAACCTTCCATTGCAGAACAAACTTTTCTATAATAAAGATTGGCATACTTTAAAACTTACCCTTTAATTTTTTCACCTGGTTTCAATTATTTATTAATTACAGTGGTATAATTAGTAAGTCTGGAAATGCTGAATATTTTATGTTTTCCCACATAACTGAGATATGCAGAGTATAATGTACCTGATGACCTTTGCCAGAGGCTGTTTTTAAGACAACAGACTACCTGTTTGGTTTCAGTAGATGTGTCAGATAATTCATTCTCTAAATGGATGCACTGAGTAACCTAGGTAAAGTTTATTTGTCAAAGTAAAGTGGTGGAAAATAAATGTAATCAGAAATGTAACCTAATTTTGGATCTGGCCAACTTTAGAACCTTAACCCTTGTCCTGCTGAGCCCGGATATACCTTATTTTCCAAACAATGAAGATCCAGATCAGATGGCTTCTGACGAAGCCATCTGATCAGGATCTACATTGTTTGCCATTCAGATTGTGAATTTGTTGCAATAATTTGCATCGTATAATCTGATTGGTTGATAATCATTAGTGGGTGTGGCATATATGAATATTCAGCAGGACAAGGGTTAACATGTAATCCTGTCGACCAAATCAGATGCCTCTGCAAACTGTCTAGATACAGATGAGATGGCTCGTATAGAACCATCTAATCAAGATCTACTGTAAAAATTTCTTAAAGGACTTGCTGTGATTCCCAAAAATTTGAACAAATTTGTTTCACGATCCAGCATACAAAAGGTGCAGATGGAATGGCAGACAGTGTAGACTCTGATCAGTCTATCTGGGTCTGCACTGTCTGCTAGTCTCATCAGCCATCTTAGAACACACAAATAGTAACATTTCTCTAGCCTCTGTTGCTCTATTTGCAACAGATAGTTCAGAGCTAGAATCAGTCTCATCAGCCATCTTAGAACACACAAAAAATAACATTTCTCAAATATAATTAAGATTGGTCATTTTCAGTAATGACAGACTAACTAAATACTTTGGATCTTTGGCATCCTGGTTTTGAAGTTGTGACCCCAATGAAACCAATAGGGTTGATAAGCATGGACGGGCCGACTCGCACCATTTTGCCTGGGCAGGCAAAGATCCTCTAAGCGGTTTACCAGTACTCGTGTGCGGGTTGGTTTCAGCTCTGCGTGGAAGCATCATGCAGCCCATCTACTTCTTCAAGCCCCGAGGGGCGGGGGCCGGCAACAACATTGTAACTTAGATTATATTACTTCAAAACTGTTTAACCCTGTTGACCAAATCATATGTCTGAGCAAACAGTTTAGATCGAGATGCGATGGTCTGTAACAAGCTGATCAGGGTGCTATCTTCATATGCTTTTAACTCGGTTAATATTGACTGAATCAGATACTCATGCTAACAGTCTAGAATCAGATGGGATGGCTTGCAATGAGCTGTCTGATCAAAATCTGCACCTTTTTAACCCTTCTCTTGCTGAATATTCATTTTAGCCACACCCATCTCTGACTTTGAACCAATCAGATTGCTTGTTGTAATTCATTCCTACAAATTAATAAACTGAATGTCAAACAGTGTACGAGGGTCATCCCAAAATAACTGATCAATGCCTTATAACTATTAAAATAGGTTTTAAATACAGCTTACTTCTTCACAGTCCTTCGAAGTAATCTCCCCTCGAACGGATGACAGAATTCCATCTGCTTGGTAACGCTTCTATATCGGTTGCTAAGCAACTGAAGTTGATGCGTCGGACCTCTGCGTTCACGGCACACTCTAACTCGTCCAAACTGTCATAACGGTTTCCCCGTAAAGGTTCTTTCAACTTTGGAAACAGGTCGAAGTCGGGAGGAGACAAATCTGGCGAATACGGGGGGTGATCGAGCACTTCCCAGCCATACCCTTCCAACAGCTCCTTGACAACGTTACTTTTGTGTGGTGACGCGTTGTCGTGCAGAATTAACGGCGTGCAGTTAATAAGTTCTGAGCGCTTGCGGCGTAATGCTGGACGAAGTATTGTCCGTAGATACTTTTCATAATAATCTTTATTGACTGTTCGACCTGTTGGTACCCGGTGTGAGGTAAGAACGCCACGGAAATCATACGCAAATATCATCAACATCTTGGGACAATTCTGACTTCGGCGAAATTTTAATGGCCTCGGTGAATCTTTTGTATGCCATTCACTACTTTGCCGCTTTAATTCAGGCTCAAAAGACCGTATCCACGTTTCGTCGATTGCTACAATTCTCTGAAGCATTTCATCTCCTTCTTCTCCATACCTATGCAGGAGTGAGTGAGCGATTTTTACCCGATGGTGTTTTTCGGAATCTGACAGCATGTGAGGCACCCACCTGGCTGCAACTTTTCTCATTTTCAAACGTTCAGTCAGAATGGAATGTGCTGACCCATGGCTTATATCCAGTTCATGAGCTATCTCGGTGCATGTATATCTTCTATCATCATTCAATAGTTTCGCTACTTTTTCAACATTTTCACCACCCGTTGCAGACGCAGGTCTTCCGCACAGGTGCTTGTTGCTTACATTGCTCCTCCCATTATTAAATTCACGTACCCACCTCCTGATTGTACTATACGCAAGTACTGACGTTGGTACAACTTCTTCAAGAGCGTTTAGAATCTCAGGTGCGCCTTTTCCTCGTCTTGATTCAATCTTAATATACGTAATCTGTTCTTCCCGCGTCAGCGTGAACGCGCAGTCCGCCATTACGTTGCGATAAATGACGTCACGTAAAGATGACGTCACATAACGTTGTGTTTTGGCGCGCAATCTTTGACGGAGATATTGATCAGCAATCGTGCCAAATATTAGATACGTACGTCAATAAATAAAAAAATTATAACCCACTGATCAGTTATTTTTGGATGACCCTCGTAGATCCTGATCAGTTGGCTTCTTCAGAAGCCATCTGATCTGGATCTACACTGTTTGCAAAGATATGGGTTGTCATGAACAGCAAGATAAGGGTTTAAATTATTTGCAACAACAGAATGATATATCTCAGTGATGGTTGGCAGAGTCCAGTGTAAGTTATGAGTGACAGTGCGCTGAGGACCAACCCTTTTGCACCTGGCAAATTTTCTGCAGTTTTTGCAAGCTCCTATAATTGCTTTCACATAAACTGAGCCCTTCCACTTAAAATGAGTCTGCTCTTAATCCATTGCATGCGGGGAAACCCCTAAAGGGGTACCTTGGCAAACAGTGCATGCCCAGATCAGACGCCGCAGAATGCGGCGTCTGATCAGGGCCTGCACTATTTGCTAACAGTATTTTCCATCAAAAATAGAATAAAAATGAAAAAAAAATAGGCATACCACCCCTTATATGACAAATGGACTTGTCCAGCATATAGAAGTAGAAGAGTCATGTACACTAGTATACAATGGGTTAAAGCCTCAGTGACAAACATTGAATCTATTAGTAATTGCCCTTGCTCCCCAACCACACGCGTATCATAAAGACCAAAGGATAACCTAGAACCAGGAACAGGTGAAACATATTACAATTCACAGAAATTGCCCTGTTTGATCTCAGCATCCAATTAGCTAGTGTAGTTTATATTGCAACATTGTTGCCAAAGCAACAGGTTGGAATCAGCTGAAGTGACAGAATCAAAGCACTAAAAGCACAACAGGCCTCCGACTGGCCTAGTGGTTAAGAGCGCTGACTCTTAATCATTAGGTCTCTCACCGCTGTGGTTCGAGCCTGGCTCGGGTCACGTGAGATGCCAAGTTCTGCAGCGGAAGGCCAGGTGGTTTTTCTCCGGGTACTCCAGTTTTCGCCCACCTCTGATTAACGACCATATCGATATGAGTGAAATAATCTTGAAAGGGCCATAAAACCAAAACCAAAAAAAAAAAAAAACACTAACAGCACAAGTGAGTTCATTGTTTCTGAGCGTAGGCTGGAAAAATGGTCCTGAATGGGGACTTACACTACTGTAAAATTCCTAAAAGCTCAGACACCTTCAGGACTTGCTGTAATTCTCCTAAAATTTTAACCCTTCTCATGCTGAATATTCAGTTAAGCCACATCCATTTTTGACTTTGAACCAATCAGATTACTTGATGTAATTTATTCCTACAAATTCATAAATTGAATGTCAAACAGTGTAGATCCAGATCAGATGGCTTCTTCAGAAGCCATCTGATCTGGATCTACACTGTTTGCAAAGATAGGGGTTGTCGTGAACAGCAAGATAAGAGTTAACAAGTTTCAGTTTAAACAAGTCCATTCTTGTAAACAGCATATTTAGTGAAAATTATTTGCAGGATACATGTAATTTATTACCCGGATTGAGTGATCCCCTATGAGCAAAACTGTATGTTACAGTTTTACAAAAACTCCCCAACCAAACCCCCACATTATGACCTTGAAATCAAGATCAACTAGTAGGCAGTGGAAGGGCCAGGCCCTATTTTTCCTAAACAGTGGGCTATCTAACACTGTAGAACTGGTGTAATATTCATATGGCATAAGGAGCTGTTACCTGGGGTACAAGTTACAATGTTGGATGGCATCCAGGTTTACATAAAAGTGTTATTGAACCTGGGAAAATATTCTGTGAAGCTGTAAAATAGCAGCAGGGTATAATTATAGCTAACATGTTTGAAAAGCCTTGATCAAACTATTGGTCCCTAAAATCACACTGCTCTTTAGGCAATTAAGCACAGAGACACGGCCCCCGCCCATAGGGGCTTGAAGAAATATGGGCTGCATGATGTTTCCACGCAGAGCGGAATCCGACCCACACATGAGTACTGGTAAACCGCTTAGAGGATCTAAGCCTGCCCATGTAAAGCGGTGCGAGTTGGACCGTCCATGCTTATAAACCCTATTGGTTTCATTGGGCGACAGGGCTTGAGATGTCATTTCATCTCAGTGTCGGGTAAAAGTCCCACAAAATTGGAAGCAACGTCTCCAAAATGACTTTTACAGTGTTGACTGGGACGTTAAACCTCAAATAAACAAAAGCAAACAGACACTTACATAGTTTTAACCTCAAGAAGTGATGGCCTCCACCCATCGGGGCTTGGAAAAAAAACTGGGCTGCATGGTGCTTCTAGGCAGAGCTTAACGAACCGCTCTTGATTACTGGTAAACCACCAAGGTCTAAGCATGTGCAGGCCAAGTGGTGTGTCGGACCATCCCTGCATATAAACCCTTAGGTTTGTTCGGGTGATAGGGCTTGAGATGTTGTTTCATCTCAGTGTGGGGTAAAACGTCCCTCAAAATTGGAAGCACAATCTCCAAAATGACCTAAAACAGTGTTGACGGGGACATTAAACCTCAATTCAAACTAATAAAAACTCAGAAAGTGCCAAGCATATTTTGGCTTCCTGAATTAGTTTTTCTATTGCTTTTAACCCTTATCTTGCTGTTCACAACAACCCCTATCTTTGCAAACAGTGTAGATCCAGATCAGATGGCTTCTGAAGAAGCCATCTGATCAGGATCTACACTGTTTGACATTCAGTTTATGAATTTGTAGGAATAAATTCCATGAAGAAATCTGATTGGTTCAAAGTCAGAAATGGGTGTGGCTTAACTGAATATTCAGCAAGAAAATCATACTTGACATTGCATGTGAATCGTCTGCTATTCAGATGATTCAGATGAAATGTCAAGCTTTTTTTCTCTGAAATATAATAAAAATCTTTCAAGACCATCTGCTTTTGTTGTGTTTGGTGTTTTAGATTTGACCCTTTTCTTGCTGAATATTCAGTTTAGCCACACCCATTTCTGACTTTGAACCTATCAAATTACTACAAATTCATAAACTGAATGCCAAACAGTGTAGATCCTGATCAGATGTGATCTAGATCGATCTACACTGTTTGCAATGAAAGGGGTTGTCGTGAACAGCATGATAAGGGTTCTGTGGTGTATTCCAAAGGATAATCCTTTCTTATCCCCCGCCGAAGGCGGAGGGATATAGTTTTGGCGTTGTCCGTCCGTCCGTCCATCCTTCCGTCCGTCCGTCCGTCCGTCCGTCCGGGCAGACTAAACGTCCGTCCGTCCGTCCGTCACACTTTGTCCGGAACCGTTTCTCAGCAACTATTGCATGGAATTAAATGAAACTTGAAATAAATATGTATTATTATGCTGTGGTGATGCAAGCGCAATTTTTTTTCGGATTGACTTTTTCATCCAGAGTTATGGCCCCTTGCATGATTGAAATTCCGGATTTTTCGTCGTCTCACTTTGTCCGGAACCGTTTCTCAGCAACTATTGCATGGAATTAAATGAAAATTGAAATAAATATGTATTATTATGCTGCAGTGATGCACACGCAATTTTTTTTCGGATTGACTTTTTACATCCAGAGTTATGGTCCCTTAAATGATTGAAATTCTGGATTTTTTCGTCATCTCACTTTGTCCAGAACTGTTTCTCAGCAACTATTGCATGGAATTAAATGAAACGTGAAATAAATATGTATTATTATGCTGCGGTGATGCACACGCAATTTTTTTCTGGATTGACTTTTTACATCCAGAGTTATGGCCCCTTAAATGATCGAAATTCTGGATTTTTCGTCGTCTCACTTTGTCCGGAACCGTTTCTCAGCAACTATTGCAAGGAATTAAATGAAACTTGAAATAAATATGTATTATTATGCTGTGGTGATGCACGCGCATTTTTTTTCCGGATTTACTTTTTACATCCAGAGTTATGGCCCCTTAAATGATTGAAATTCTGGATTTTTCGTCGTCTCACTTTTTTGTCGGGAACTGTTTCTCAGCAACTATTGCATGGAATTAAATGAAACTTGAAATAAATATGTATTGTTATGCTGTGGTGATGCACGCACAAATTATTTTCGGATTGACTTTTTACACCCAGAGTTATGGCCCCTTAAATGATTAAAATTCTGGATTTTTCGTCGTCTCACTTTGTCTGGAACCGCTTCTCAGCAACTATTGCATGGAATAAAATGAAACTGGAAATAAATATGTATTATTATGCTGCCGTGATGCACGCGCAATTTTTTTTTTCTCAATTTTGGCCAGATATATTTTCTTGCCATTCTACACGAAAAACCCATTCGGCAGGGGATATCAATTCAACGAATTTGCTTGTTGAACATATTAAAATTATTTCTAATAATATTTTTTCTTGAAAAAAGGTTGCATGCCTTGTAAGTTTGAACCCTGACTTTTCCAGCAATTTGGATGAGACTTGTCTCCATACATATGTGTCCCAGCTTTTGTTGGGACTTAAAAACTAACCAAAGAAATCAAAGCATTAATCCTTATCCTGCTGAACCTGACCTTATACTCATACCTTTGCAAACAGTGTAGATCCAGATCAGATGGCTTCTATACTGTTTGTCATTTAGATTTACAAAGCAGGAGGTACTCCAGTTGCAAAGAAGCTGACAGAGTTATTTCACATTATGTGGAGAAAAGAAACCATACATTTAGTTTGGGAGTTTGAACAAAAACATTATATCATGTAATCTGATTGGCTGATAGTCAGAAATGGGTGTGGCTAATTAAATTATTTAGCAGGATATGGGTAAATTGATAGCACTAAATAGGTTGATTGTCCCTGAAAAATGGTCTTGAACCTGTTCTAGACTGTTTTGTTAACCCTTATCTTGCTGAATATTCATTTAAGCCACACCCATTTCTGTCTATCAACCAATCAAATTACTTTATGTAATTTATTGCTACAAATTCATAAACTGAATGCCAAACAGTGTAGATCCTGATCAGATGGCTTCTTCAGAAGCCATCTGATCTGGATATACACTGTTTGCAAAGATAGGGGTTGTCGTGAACAGCAAGTTAAGAGTTTTAAAAACCCTCAATCCATGTACTTTGATCCAGATCAGAAGCTACATTTTGTGGAATCTGAACCCTAGCTTGATTTGAAATTAGCTTAGCTTTTACTTGTTGATCATTAATGATCTTTTTGTTTGCTTGAAAAACTGATGTCACAGCAATAGCAATTTAGTTCTAAGAATAGTTCAGCTATAAATAACCTTTACCTGGAAATTTTTACAAACACTACTTGCTTGGGCTTTAATTTCATTTGTCGTTGGCAGTCAAGTGGAAATCAAAATATGATTTTGGATCAGTCAAAACTACGGTACACACCGTAAAATCCTAAAAATTCAGACACCTTGAGGACTTGCTGTAATTCTCTTAAAATCATAACAAATTTGTTTAGTTCAAAAGGTGTAGATGGAATATGGCAAACAGTGTAGACCCTGATCAGACTGCTCCTTCTGTGTCTTATCTGTCCCTGCAATACTTAGGATCATTACGGTAAAGCACAAATTACCATTCTGTCCTCAACATCCTCTCCTAACAGGAATTAAAGGCATTTATTCTTGTAACAGTACGACACACCGTGGGTTCATAATTGTTTTATTGCCCCTTGTTATATAGTGTTTATAGCAGATCAAAGGCGGTCCTTAATAGGGTGATTAGTAGCTCTTGTTGAATCCCTTGACTGAGGCACGATCATGTGTACTGGAGTCAACCGTTAGTAACCTATTGATTTTCCTCAAGGAGGCCCTTTACCTGTTGAGGACAGAGGAGACCTCTTCAGTAGCACTGAGGGCTACATATTATGTTATGAAATGATAGTCCTCAATAATCAAGAATAAATGCCTTTAAAAAAGCAGAACTGCCCTAAAAGGAGCGTTTTAATTTTAGACTGCATATATGGTACAACTATTGATTGTAATATGAGGGTAAAATGTCATCAACAACTTCCTCAGGAAATGGCACTTATAAAGCTGCTCCAGGCTCCTACCATAACTACCTTAAGAATTCCGACAATCTTGAAAATTTGAACAACATACTTTTATTGTCAGGTAGTATTAGAACCTTGGAATACCAATTAGTACAGACCTATATCAGACATCCTTCCAAATAAGGAGGAGAAATGAGAATAAGTAACCCTTTTTGCCGCTGATCAAGACAACCCTACTTTTGCAAACAGTGTAGATCACTAGATCCAGATCAGATGGCTTCTGAAGATTCAGTTTGTAAATTTGTAGCAATAAATTACATCCAGTAATCTGATTGGTTCAAATGCTGAAATGGGAGTGGCTAAATTAATTATTCAGCGGGATAATGTCTCAGGATCATTTTTCGAGTTACAAATACAGAGAACCCTCGCTATAAAGACAGTATTAATTTTGTTCCCTAAAAATTTGCCGCAGCCGGCCGTGTAGCTCAGTCAGATGCGCGTCTGACTGGTGATCAGGAGGATGCAGGTTCCATACCTGCCGAGATCGGCAACATTCTTTTGTGGAGATTGATCATGAAATCTTTTCTACGGTCATTCTCTCCCTTCTAGTGATTCAAGAATGGCAGTTGTCAGTTACTGGCAAAAGAATGTGCACTGTACTGGTTAACCACCGTTAAACTCCAATACAAACAAACAAACAATTAGCCGCAAAAGAGATTTTGTCGCTATAAAGAATCCCAATATTAAAAGAGTAGTTTTATAGGTTATAAAGGACTTTTTCCCTCAATCGCTCCAAGGAACTAATGTTGTTGATACATGTATTTGTCGGAATTATCTAGCGAGGTGATTCTAACAAATATCCTAGGGTATGAATCCATCTCGCCTTGAAGTAAGGATTTGTTCCATTGAAATTGACATTATAACATGTTTTGTCATTATATCTATTGTTGGTTACTAAAGAGGGTTTACTGTATATGTTGTGGGTACTTGTAAGAAATGCCTGATTGAGGCAATACTAACAGGTACTCGCAACCTACGTTTGAATGGAAAAATATGAAAAAAATTCCCCAAATTATCCTCAGTACTTTTTCCAGTTATGGAACCTCCTTGGGAAAATTTGATATGGGTCTACACCTTTTCTGAGAAATATTCAAATATTTATAGTAGTTACTGTTTTATTTTCATGTATCTGATTTTGTCCTAATATGGGAATCCAGCCATACCACATTAAGCATAGGAAACTGGCAGGGCTTGAGATGTCATTTCATCTCAGTGTCAGGGAAAAGTCCCAAAAAATTGGAAGCAACGTCTTTAAAATATTGGTTTCATTGATGACCTAAACAGTGTAAACCTCAAATCAAATCAAGTACATGTTTTAGATCTGTCCCAACTGAATTTGTTGAGAATCTCCACAGATTCCACTTGACATTCAGAAACATTGCTTACCCGCCATTGAGATGAAATGACATCTCATGCCCTGTCGCTGAATGAAACCAACAGGGTTTATAATCATGGAAGGTCTGCCTCGTACCGCAGTTCCTGGACAGGCTTAGATCCTCTAAGCGGTTTACCAGTATTAGTGTGCGGGCCGGTTTCAGCTCTGCGTGGAAGCATCATGCAGCCCATCTATTTCTTCAAGCCCCGATGGGTGGGGGCGAGAGTCCACTGGCATACAATGGGTTAACTAATCCTTGCTTGGAACTCCATTAATATTAATAGGCATCATTCTGCAGAGGGTTAGAAATAATTACACAGATTTTTGGGTTGATTGAGTGTCATTAAAAAGCACAGTGGCTTTTCAGTGTTGATGTTCACTTGACTATCAGTGATTTGTAGGAAATCCTGCCAGGTAAAGGTTATTTATAGAAAGGAAGTGTCGGCTGACAGCCGGCTGTAATATTTGTTATAGAAAATAGCTCCATTAACCCTTATCTTGCTGATATTCATTTAAGCCACACCCATTTCTGTCTATCAACCAATCAAATTACTTGATGTAATATATTGCTACAAATTCATAAACTAAATGCCAAACAGTGTAGATCCTGATCAGATGGCTTCTTTCCTTTATAAAATCTTGATTAGAATCATTTGTTGGGTTTGGCAGACAATGTAAACCCAGATCAGATGCAGCAGTATGCAGCGCCTGGTCAGAGTCCACACATTTTGCTTTTGAAAATTAAGGGTAAAACAAAAAAGTCTTAACTCCCCTTGCAGGACCATATTTCCAGCCTATACTTAGAGACAATCGACCCACCACCGCCATGAAAGCTTCGTGTGCGGGTTGGATTTAGCTCTGTGTGGAAGCATTGTGCAGCCCATATATTTCTTCAAGCTCCGATGGGCGGGGGCCACCTGGGCAAAAGATGTAGATCAATACAAGACTTGGTAGAACCATCTGAGGACGGCCCCCGCCCATCGGGGCTTGAAGAAATATATGGGCTGCATGATGCTTCCAGGCAGAGCTGAAACTGACCTGCACACGAGTACTGGTAAACATCTTAGAGGATCTGACCCTGCCCAGGCAAAGCGGTGCGAATCAGCCCGTCCATGCTTATAAACACTATTGGTTTCATTGGGCGGCAGGGCTTGAGAAGTCATTTCATCGCAATGTCGGGTAAAAGTCCCACATAATTGGAAGCGACATCTCCAAAATGACCTTTACAGTGTTGACGGGTCATTAAACCTCAAATCAAACAAACCAAAAAAAAAACAAAATCTGAGAAAAAGGCCTTTCTTTACCCGACACAGATCCTGCAGTATAGACATTTAGCTGTCCCATTGCCCTGTAATTAGTTGACTCATCCTTTGACAGGCTGTCAATATTGCTGTTTTATGTGACTGGCTTCTGACACCAGTGGTGTAAAAAAATTGATACATTCTCTCCCTTTAATAATGACTTTTGTAAACTAAACATTTCTTAAAGAAATACTCAACCCCATTGTATGGAAACCCCTAAAGGGGTACCTTGACAAACAGTGCAGGCCCAGATCAGATGCTGCGTTTTTAGATGCCGCAAAACGCGGCGTCTGATCAGGGCCTGCACTATTTGCTGACAGAATTTTCCATCAAAAATAGAATAACAACTAAAAAAACGGCCTGACACTCATTATAAATGACATGAACTTGTCCATTATATAGCAATGGAAGAATCCACTAGTAAGTATACAATGGGTTAATGCATCACTCGCATTTATTTTGTTCTTTTTTGAATATAATTATGTGTGCATTCCTCAGAACACTGCTGTTTGACCTTTAATGGCAAAATTGAGCTTTTGCAAATGGCTTACGAATCTTGTTAGATTATATGGTCCTCGTCAAGCAATTTTGGTACTTATCGCCTATGCGAGCAGTGAAGGTTCAGGCGAGCCTGCGCATACACGCAGTCTTGCCAGAACCTTCGCTGCTCGCTCATACAAGCAGTGAATCAAGAGGAACCTTCAGACAGAAAGCCATATCCCTGGCCCCTCTGAATGGCTGGGCACCCGCAGTTAAAATTTGTCATGACGGAATGCTCGAAGACACAAATTCGCTTGGCGGGGCTCAAATGTTGTTCTGGCACCACTGAAATTGGGGTCTGCAGTGGTATACATGTATATTACTTTCTTATTTCTGCAGATGACCATGAATGCTACACGTTAGATTTAAATTTCAAGCATTTGAACAACAATTTTCATTAAAAAAAAAATCATTCCTAAAGCATATAAAAGACAGCTTAATATTGTATAGGATCCTCTTTACCCAAAGTATTCCAACACCTCAACTCCTTACCATACTTGTTCTAAAATTTGAACAAGTATCATTTACTACCCGATGTTGTGTCCAAGATGAGTAGCAAACAGTGTATACCCTGATGTGACACCGCATAATGTGGAGATGCCACGCAATGGGCTGTCACAGTTTGCTACAGCCTGTCAACAGTAGATTCGGTATACTGACATGGTGGTAGCAAGCCAGATGAAGGCTACGGGTGTTCCGTTTAGTTTTGGGACACAATCATTTCCCTAGGCAAACTGTGTATACACAGGTCAGTCTGATCTGGTTCCATAGTAGTTGTCATTCATCACTATCACAGCGTAGAAAATCATCATGGCAATTTTTATCCGAAGTATTGGGACAGACAGGCCTAAGCAAACAGTGCTGACCCATATCAGATGGCTCCTGAAGGAGAAGTCTGATCTGGGTCTACACTGTTATCAATTCCATCTCCACTTTTCTGGACTCCTTGCTGAATTGCAATTACAAGAATTACAGTAAATCCTCAGGCTATCCGAAAATTTTTAATTTTTATGGTACACAAAAACCGTTTTATAACACTGTTCATTAATACATGGTTTTGGGTTTAACATGTTTGAAGATGGATCCCAAAAATGTTGTTATAACCGGGTTAAGTTTATGTTCGAATAATAACCCATTTTGTACCGGAAACCCCAAAACGGGTAGTTGGCAAACAGTGCAGGCCCAGATCAGACGCCGCAGAACGCGGCGTCTGATCAGGGCCTACACTGTTTGTTAAACGTTCTGCCAGTTTCCAAATAGATTTTGAAGAAAACACAACCTGACACCCCTCAGTTTTGAAAGCTACATATAAGGAGGCAGATTCCATTTGGTACAAAAAGGGCTAAGGGTTTACCCAGTTATTGTGGTATACCACAGACAGGTGACTATGAATATGCCACCAACCACAAAATGACTAAACAGTGTTCTGTTCAACTTTTATCTCAAATACAAACAAGGAAAATATAATTTTGTAATCAACTTGAATTAGTCACAACAATGCCTCTTGTCTTAGGAATGTGAATAGATCATTACCCTATGTTTAAAGGAATTTCAAAGCAAAATATGAATATGGAACATGTAGTCAGGGAAAAGCAATGCCACAAAATGGTAAAAAAGCAGTAAAAAGGGGTATCCCTACTTTCTGCTTTTTCACAGCTACAAGTGGACTTTTTCACTGCCAGCCTTGGTAGCTGACAATTGGATGTGTGTCTGACTGGTGATCAGGAGGACGCAGGTCCGATACCTTCCAGGGTCGGCAACAGCTTTTCGTGGAGATTAAGATCATGAAATCTTTTCTGCGGTCATTCTCCCCCTTCGGCTGATTCAAGAAGGGCAGTTGTCAGTTTCTGGCGAAAGAATATAAGCCTGCCCAGGAGAAGTGTGGATAGGTAAACTGACCAGCTCAAAAATGACCTAATTAGTGTTGACTGGGCCATTAAACCCTGATACAACAAACAAAAACTCTTTCATTGCTTTATGTTGGTCAAGTCCATTTGTCATGTAAGGGTTTATTCTATTTTCGACAGAAAATTTAGTTGGCAAATACTGCAGGCCCTGATCAGACGCCGCTTCCTGCAGCATCTGATCTGGGTCTGCACTGTTTACCAAGGTACTCCTTTAGGGGTTTCCTCCACAGGCAATGGGTTCTCACTTCCTTATACACTGTGTGTCACACAGTCTGATCAGTGCTTTTGCTGTCCACTATAAACTTGTATGGATGCCTGTTGACTCCCAGCTTTTTATGCAGACAGGGAATACTACATGTACATGTATGTTTACATTTTAGTGAGTTATGTGTAGACCGATTTAACCCTTATCCTGCTGACTAAATTAATTGAGTCCCCATTTCTGACTATCAACCAATCCAATCACCAGTTATAAAATCACAAGTTGCATGACAAACAGTGTAGAGCCTGATCAAATGGCTTCTTTAGAAACCATCTGATCTGGATCTACACTGTTGTCAAAGGTAGGGGTTGTACTCTACAGCGTGACAAGGGTTAAGTCTTTACTGAGGGCATTTGTCAGTATGAGGACACAATTTCACTTGTATTAGTGCTGGTCTCTATGGGGTTCAGGTGGAGTTGTATCGTACTGTTGATCAGTGGGGTGTGGGTTCAATACCATGGAGCCAGGTCGTGAGTGAGTGACCAACATTCTTTTGTAGAGTTGCGCAGATTGGTCTTGATTTAATTTCTCCCTAGGGGTAGTTTAACCCATTGTATACTAGTGGACTCTTCCGTTGCTATATGCTGAACTATAAGGGGTGTTAGGCCTATTCTATTTTTGACAGAAAATTCTGTTAGCGAATTCACCATATTTGCATTATTGGCTGGCTCCCAGCTTGCACATTGTCAATATTGGAAAAACAGGTAACTAGACCCCCCTGACCTTTCAAGGTCAGGGGGGTCTGGTTACCGGTTTTTCCAACACTGACAACCTTCAGACTAGGAACCAGCAGTTAATACAATTAAGGTGAATAGTGCAGGTCTGATCTGGGCCTGCACTGTTTGCCAAAGTACCTCTTTAGGGGTTTCCCCCGCATACAATGGGTTAAGTTGTCAGTTTCTGTGCAGGAAAAGTGGATCAACTTGATATGTCCTAAATAATGCTGATTGCACCTTTTAACCCATTCTGTACCGGAAACCCCCAAACGGGATACTGGCAAAGAGTGCTGGTCCAGATCAGACACCACAGAATGCGTCTGATCAGGGCCTAAACTCAAAAGTTTTGAAGAAGCACAAACTGTCCCCACAAAATTTGCTATATTCCAGTTGGTACTAAAATTGGCACAAAAAAAAAAAAAAAAAATTATCAGAGCATAAAATTTATGAGCCAGCCTCTTCAGGCTAAAATTGTCTTTCTTTAACATGTTTTAATGATAATCATACATTTAAAAAGTCAATGTAAACCCCATTTTATATGTAGAATATACACTTTATTATACATTCTGTAAAGCTTTAAAATTAACAACAAGAAAATAAAATAAATAGTTACCTTTTTTCTCTGTCAATTAAGTCTAATCCATGTTCCTAAGCTAATTGAAGCAGATTGAGTATTTATCATGCTATTAAATCTCAGAAATACACTGAATAATAAATATGCTTCAATTGAACACATACAGTAAATAACATATTCCTTGAATGCAATACCAAGACAATAATTAATCACCTTCTTACACTGAGCTACTGAGTATGGAAATGATTTCAATACACATCAATGCATGTGTGTATTCCCTTTCTACCATAAATACTGACCTATAAGAGTTGATCTTCTGGTCTCTTGATACACCACAAAGCTACTTTGCGGGGTTGTACTATAATGAACACTGTTTTAGTAGGTTTACTGTAATTATGTCTCCCCCGAAAAATTTTTTTTCGGAGAGACATATTGTTTTTCCCCCGGGCGTCTGTCTGTCTGTCCGTCTGTCTGTCTGTCCGTCTGTCTGTCTGTCCGTCTGTCTGTCTGTCTGTCACACTTTCGTGTCCGCTCTATAACTTGAAAACCGTTGGAGCTATCGTCACGAAACTTAGTATAAATATAAATCAGCATTAGACGACGTGCAGTGCGCAAGAACTATAACTCTCGCATTTATACTTTTTGAATTATCTCCCTTGGAAGTTTGTTGGTATGTATATATGTATGGGCAAATCGTGTCCGGTCAATAACTTTCTTATTTCCAGATGGATTTTAAAATTACTTGGCAGAAATATTAACAACCATAAGACGATGTGTGGTGCGCATGAATCGGGTCGGTACCTCAAAGGTCAAGGTCATACTTAGAGGTCAAAGGTCAAAAAAGGGGCCTTTTTTTCGTATTTGGTCAATAACTTTCTTATTTTGAGATGAATTTTAAAATTACTTGGCAGAAATATTAACCATCATGAGACGATGTGTGGTGTGCATCAGGCAGGTCAGTAACGCCAAGGTCAAGGTCATACTTAGAGGTCAAAGGTAAAAAAAGGGGCCTTTTTTTTCGTGTTTTGTCAATAACTTTCTTATTTTGAGAAGGATTTTAAAATTACTTGGCAGAAATATTGACAACCATGAGACAATGTGTGGTGTGCATCAGGCAGGTCAGTACCTCGAAGGTGAAGGTCATACTTAGAGGTCAAAGGTCAAAAAAGGGGCCTTTTTTTCGTGTTTTGTCAATAACATTCTTATTTTGAGATGGATTGTGAAATCACTTGGCAGAAATGTTAACCAATATAAGACGATGTGTTACGTGCATGACCCAGGTTGGTACCTCAAAGGTCAAGGTCATACTTAGAGGTCAAAGGTAAAAAAGGGGCCTTTTTTCCAGTTTTGTCAATAACTTGCTTATTTTTAGATAGAATTTGAAGTTACTTGGCAAAAATGTTAACTATCATGAGACGATGTGTTGCATGCATGATTCAGTTTGATAGCTCAAGTGTCAAGGTCATACATAGAGGTCAAAAGTAAAAAAAGGGGCCTTTTTTTCGTGTTTGGTCAATAACTTTCTTATTTTTAGATGGATTTTGAAATTGCTTGGCAGAAATGTTAAACACCATGAGATGATGTGTTGCACGCATGACCCAGTTTGGTACCTGAAAGGTCAAGGTCATACATAGAGGTTAAAGGTCAAAAAAGGGGCCTTTTTTTGTGTTCTGTCAATAACTTTCTTATTTTTAGATGGATTTTGAAATTACTTGGCAGAAATGTTAACCACCATAAGACGATGTGTTGCGTGCATGACCCAAGTTGGTACCTCAAATGTCAAGGTCGTACTAAGAGGTTAAAGAACAAAAAGGGGCCTATTTATGCCTCCAACTTTGAAAAAGTTGGAGGGGCATATTGGTTCTGGTTCGTTTGTCCGTTCGTCTGTCCGTTACGCTTTTGATGCATAGCATAACTAAAGAACCGTGTATGCTAGGGTTTTGAAATTTCATATATGGATTCCTCATGGAAAATTAGCTGACGCGTATTTTTTTTCTTGTCCGGATTATGCCCCCTTCAAGAGTTATTGCCCTTTGAAATTTTTTTAATAAAATCTTGTCAGCAAGATATCTCAAAAACTATTGGAGCTAGAGCCTTGAAAATTGGTGAATATATTGGTGGTGATGAGTAGATGAACTGTTTAACTTTTGACAAAATTCCGAAAAATACTTGTGAGTTATGGCCCTTTGTCATTTTGGTAATTTGTGCCCATTGTAATGTATGCTAAAAGTGATGCATAGCATAACTTTAGAACCGTGTATGCTAGGGTTTTGAAATTTCATATATGGATTCCTCATGGAAAATTAGCTGACTCATATTTTTTTTCTCGTCCGGATTATGCCTCTTTCAAGAGTTATTGCCCTTTGAAATTTTTTCAATAAAATCTTGTCAGCAAAATTTCTCAAACACTATTGGAGCTAGAGCCTTGAAAGTTGTTGAGTATATTGATGGTGATGAGTATACGAACTGATTAACTTTTGACAAAATTCCGAAAAATACTTTATGAGTTATGGCCCTTGTCATTTTGGTAATTTGTGCCCATTGTAATGAATGCTAAAAGGGATGCATAGCATAACTTTTGAACTGTGTATGCTATGGTTTTGAAATTTCATATATGCATTCCTAATGGAAAATAAGCTGACGCATATATTTTTTTCTCATCCGGATTATGCCCCTTTCAAGAGTAATTGCCCTTTGAAATTTTTTGAACATTTTTAAAGTAAATTTGCAGAAATGTTTATCTTCATTAGATGATGTGTTGCACACAAGACCCGGCTCAATACCTCCAATGTCAAGGTTATACTTAGAGGTCAAAAACGGGGGAGACATCTGTGTTTTTGTAGAAAAACAAATTCTAGTTCTCTTAAAATTTTAACCAGTTTGTTTCGTGATCCAGCAAGGAGTTCAAAAAGAGGAGACAGAATTGTAAATGGTGTAGACCCTGATCAGACTGCTTCTGAAGGAAGGAGCAGTCTTATGTGGGTGTGCACTGTTTGCTTAGTTCTGTCTGTCACAGTACTTTGGATCATTACGGTATATACTTTATGAATGCATATCAGATTTTGTTAATCTCCCCCCCGGCCAATAGTAGATTGGGATGCATGATGCTTCCACGCAGGGCTGAAACCACCCGAACACAAATACTGGTAAACCTCTTAGAAGTCCTATGCCTGCACAGGCAAAGTGATGCGAGTCGTCCCGCCCATGCATATAAATCCTATTGGTTTCATTGGGCGGGCGGTAATACAGTGACATTCCGCCCATGCATATTAACCCTATTGGTTTCATTGGGCGGCAGGGATTGTGATGTCATTCCATCTCAATGTCTGGTAAAAGTCCCACAAAATTGGAAGCAATTTCTCCAAAATGACCTAAATAGTGTTGACAGGGACGTTTAATCTCAAATCAAACAAACAAATCAAACTAACAAACAAATCAAACTATTTGTTTTGTTTGATTTGAGGTTTAACATCCCTGTAAAGGCTTAGGCCCGCCCATCAGGGCTTGAAGGAATAGATGGGCTGCATGATGCTTCCACGCAGAGCTGAAACCGACCGCACATGAGTACTGGTAAACCGCTTATAGGATCTAAGCCTGCCCAGGCAATTCAGTGCGAATCGGCCCGTCCATGCTTATAAACCCTATTGGTTTCATTGGGTGGCAGGGCTTGAGATGTCATTTCATCTACACTGTTGGCAAAAAGTTCAGCCTTTTTCCAAACAAATTTTGAAAAAGCCAGAACCTGACACCCCTAAATTTTGAAATGGACTCCTGCTATATATAAGGAGGGTGATTCTATTTGGTACAAAAAGGGTTAAAAAACAAAAACCATACATACATGCCTGTGAAACATTGATTACTGAAGATCAATAATCAAGACCAGTCTGGTAATCTGGTAATGGCTGCCCTAATTTTAACAGGTCAGGGGACATATTGATTCTTGATGTCAATCACAGCTCCTATTGGACAGATTGGTTTGGCATCAAAAGATCATAGGAGTCGTGTCATGAGAAAATCTGTCTTCAGGGTTTGTTATCAGGTTTTGTTTGTTGTTTGATTTAAGGTTTAACATCCCCGTCAACACTGTGTAGGTCATTTTGGAGACGTTGCTTCCAATTTTGTGGGACTTTTACCCGACATTGAGACGAAATGACATCTCAAGCCCTGTCAGCCAATGAAACTAATAGGGTTTATAAGCATGGACGGTCCGACTCGCACGGCTTTGCCTGGGCAGGCTAATAGATCCTCTAAGCGGTTTACCAGTACTCTTGTGCTGTCGGATTCAGCTCTGCCTGGAAGCATCATTCAGCCCATCTATTTCTTCAAGCCCCGATGGACGGGGGCCCAATACACAAACTGGTCTGCTCATCTACACAGACCAGCAAGAGTCTTGAAATTTTAGGTTACCTTCACGTACATCTTGTACCATAATGATCCTAAGTATTGGGACAGACAGGCCTAAGCAAACAGTGCAGACCCAGATCAGACTGCTCCTGAAGGAGCAGTCTGATCAGGGTCTACACTGTTTGCCATTCTGTCTGTACCTTTTGGACTCATTGCTGGATCATGAAAAAAAAATGTTAAAATTTTAGGAGAATTACAGCAAGTCCTCAAGGTGTCCGAATTTTTAGGATTTTGATGGTATTGTTCTATCCAAGTAGGGGAAGGTGCTGATATTCACGCAGTCTGATCTGCACTAGTCTTCTGTTGTTTACAAATGGCAGGTTTTCTCATGACATGGCACATATGCTTATATATTTTGTCTGAATATTTTAATAAGTTACAGTCATTAGAAAAAAAAAAGTTCAATTTGATAATTTAACCCATTAGATGCCAATCACAACAACTGTCGTCTGCTGGTAACTATAAAAATATTTTCGGTGACAGTGTGGATTTAGATCAGACTGTTCCTAGATAGGAGCAGTCTGATTAGGGTTCACACAGACAATGCTTGTCTGTATGCAAAGAACATATTTTAAAAGCTTGCAAGAAGCATTCCTGCGGTACCTCCCTCATTTTGATGCTAATTTTTGCCCAAATTATGCTAAATTTTAGTACCCCGGCAAACAGTGCAGGCCCAGATCAGACTGATCAGGGCCTACACTCTTTGCAAAAAGTTCAGCCAATTTCCAAATCAATTTTGAAGACAACACAACCTGACACGCCTAAATTTTGAAATAGACTCCTGCTGTATTATGAGGAGGAAGATTCTATTTGGTACAAAAAGGGTATAAACAAGTCTTTGGCCATATGAGATGACCACAAGTGTTAGATTTTTTTTATCATATGGCAATCTTACATAGAACACTGATAATAGTGTCTTCAGTATGTAATGACATTTTGTTAGCCACTGCTAGTCATATGATAAAATGCTGTTACTATTATTCAGTTAATGTATGAATGTGAGGATTGAAATTTTAATGTTCTGTCCTAATTTTGTATAATTTCCTTATGATAGACATTATGGCCACTACACATATTTTTGTCAGAGCACCATCATTAACTCTAGAAATGTCAATTGTAACGATTGTCGTCTGCTTTGTTGTCTACTGGTTACTTTAAAGGTCACCGTTACAAACCATGAGGACTCCTGTAGGAGCAGTCTGATCAGGGTCCACACTCTTTTCCTGTATGCAAAAATATTTTTAAAGACCAGCAGGCCTCTGTAGCTCAGTCGGATACGCGTCTGACTGGTGATCAGGTGAGGACGCGGGTTCGATACCTGCCAGTCTCGGTAACATTCTTTTGTGGAGATTGATCTTATAATCTTTTCTATGGTTATACTCTCCCTTCCTCTGATTCAAGGTCAGTTGTCAATTTCTGGCGAAAGAATGTGCACTGTATTGGTTAACCACTTACGTATAAGCTTGCCCAGGAAAAGTGTGGATAGGTAAACTGACCGGCTTAAAAATGACCTAAAATAATGTTGACTGGGCCGTTAAACTCCAAAACAAACAAACCCAAAGAAACAAAGACCCGCACATGAGTACTGGTAAACTGCTTAGAGGATCTAAGCCTGCCCAGACAAAGTGGTGCGAGTGTAGGACCGTCCATGCTTATATTTAACCCTATTGGTTTCATTGGGCGGCAGAGCTTGAGATGTCATTTCATCTCGCTGTCGGGTAAAAGTCCCACAAAATTGGAAGGAACATCTCCAAAATGACCTTTACAGTTTTTATGGGGACGTTAAGCCTCAAATCAAACAAACAAACAAATGACAAAGGATTTGTTCCATTATGTCTTTCTTTGTTTGAATTGAGGTTTAACATTCCCATCAACACTATTTAGCTAGGTCATTGTAGAGATTGACTTTTACCCAACATTGAGATGAAATGACATCTCAAGCCTTGCTGCCCAATGAAACCCAAAGGCTTAAATGCATTGGATGGTCTGACTCACACCACTTTGCCTGGGCAGGCTTAGTCTTTCTAAGCCGTTTACCAGTACTCAGGTGCGGTCAGTTTCAGCTCTGTGTGGAAGCACCATGCAGCCCAGTCTATTTCTCAAAGCCCCGATGGGCAGGGGCCCATTGTCGTTATGTCAAAAACTCAAATGTCCAATGTCAGTGGTAAAAGAAATTGGCTTCTGTTGGAATGTCTAGTTATTGATTTTGTTTGATGTAGATTGTCAGATTTTCACAATTTAGGCATCCCTTCTCATGTTGGTAGCAGTTGTTAGATCATTAATCTCTCTATTAGATTCCAAAGCAACATTAGCCCATAACATGCCAATCTCGACAATTGTCGTCTGCTGGTTACTTTAACCTTTAGCCTGCTGTAGGCGACAACCCCTATCTTTGCAAACAGTGTAGATCCTGATCAGATGGCTTCTGATCAGGATCTACACAGTTTGACATTCAGTTTATGAATATGAAGAAATAAGCTGCATCAAGTAATCTGTTGGTTCAAAGTCAGAAATGAGTGTGGCTTAATTGAATATTCAGCAGGTTAAAGGTTAAAAGCCATTTTTGAAAACAGTGTGGACCAAAATTTATCTACACTGTTTTCCTGTACTCAAAAATATTTTTAAAAAGTTTGCAAAAAAAAATTTTGCAGACGACATGAGCAGATGTAGTTTTTTCCTTGGCGTCTTAAGGGTTAAGACCTTTAGGGATATGCATACACAATCCTGATCAGTAGGGGAGAAGCAAATAAAATCTTTCTGTTTAGAGCAGACCCACATTCCTAGTTACAGTGTGCCCATTTTAAGATGTCAGTGGTCCATTTTCATAATTGTTAGAGGATTTTACATTTGACCGATTTTCAGATATTAGAGTTGGTTTTCTGATGTTAGAATGGACCCGTTTTCAGTTGTTGAATGCACTTGGGAGCAGATTCTTTACTTTAAGAGTGGACCCCTATTAATAACAGAAATACTTTTAATTTAAGAGTTGTTTGCCCCTGCCCATTGGGGCTTAAAGAAATATTTTGGCTGCATGATGCTTCCACGCAGAGCTGAAACCGACTGCACACAAGTACTGGTAAACTGCTGAGAGGATCTAAGCTTACCCAGGCAAAGTGGTGCGAGTAGGACTGCTCATGCTTAGTAACCCTAATGGTTTCATTGGGCGGCAGGGTTTCATCTCAATGTCGGGTAAAAGTCCCATAATATTAGAAGCAACGTCTCCAAAATAACCTATACAGTGTTGACTGGGATGTAAAACCTCAAATCAAACAAACAAATTTAAGAGTTGTTACCCTGACGTATAACCATTCCCCTTTAGTTGAACCAATGCTGTAGGATTGTGAAACAGATTCTCCGAACCTAATCTTAGTTTGTGATATCTGGGCAATCATGTGAAATTATTTCCTGCACTATTTCCTGGTTGGCATTTTGTCTCAGTCCAACTGATATTAACCCTTTTTGTACCAAGTGGAATCTTCCTGGAGTCCATTTCAAAATTTAGGGGTGTCAGGTTGTGTTTTCTCCAAAATTTATTTTGAAAATGACTGAACTTTCAACAAACAGTGCAGGCCCTGATCAGATGCCGCGAAGCTGCAGCGTCTGATCTGGGCCTGCACTGTTTACCAGGGTACCCCTTTAGGGGTTTCCAGCCTGAAATGGGTTAAGCTACACTGCTGAAAAAAATATTAACCCATTTTGTACCAGAAACCCTAGCTTTGCAAACAGTGTAGGTCCTGATCATATGGCTTCTGAGGAAGCCATCTGATCAGGAACTACACTGTTTGTCATGCAGTTTGTGAATCAAACCAAAACATTATATCAAGTAATTTCATTGGTTGATAGTCAGTAATGGGTGTGGCTAAATTGATTTAATCAGCAAGACAAGGGTTAAATAAACTTTTTATACGCTCATTTTGTAAAAACGGTCATATTATGGTATTGGGTCGGCATCCGTCTGTAAACTTTTTGCTTCTGGATAACTCCTCCTACAGTTTCCATCCGATGAAGCTGAAACTTGGTACAGGGCAATCCCTTTAGTACTCTACTCATTATGACATGGTTTTGGTTATAACACGGCCAGGTCTTGCCTCCCAAATTGTCATTTTACTATAAGTTCTATATAAAAATATTCCTTTATAACATGGTTCACTTATAACACGGTCCTGTTCTATGCATCCCAAACATAGCGTTATAAAGGGACTGCCCTGTAGGTAGTAAGACCATGACCTGATGTAGTGCATATTGTTTTGAGGTTATGGTTCATCCGATTACTTACCCATTTATGCTCCTTTGAAAATTTTTGTAAACTTTTTCGTTTCTGGATAACTTCTCCTACAGTTTTCATCCAATCAAGCTGTAACTTGGTGGAAAGTAAGACCATGACCTGATGTAGGGCTTATATTTTCGAGGTTAAGGTCCACCAAATATTTACTGAGTTATGCCCCTTTGAACATTTTTGTAAACTTTTGTTTCCGGATAACTCCTCCTACAGTTTTCATCTGATCAAGCTGAAACTTGATATATAGTTAGAGGATGATGTGGAGCAGTGCACATTGGCTACAACTATATTGCTGTTGTCCTTGTGTTTGTAACGCCTTAACCAAAAAACGTAAAGTCGGTCATAACTTCAAAAGGATTTGCCCTACCCTCATGAAACTTCACACACATACTCGCCATCACAAGACCTATATTCTGACAAAGGACCATACCTATATTGCTTTTGTTTGTGTGTTTGTCTTGCCTTAACCAAAAAACTTAACCTTGGTCATAACTTCAAAAGTATTTGCCTTTCTCTCATGAAAATGCACACAAATACTTACCATTGAAGACCTACATTCTGACAAAAACTTGTACCACACCTCTTTGATAGCTTTATGTGGGGCCCTTTCTGACGGTTTTGAGGTTATGGTCCAACAAATAAAAACAAAGTTATGCCCCTTTGAAAGTTTCTGTAAGCAATTTTGCTTGCAATTTAGAACCAATCAAACTGAAACTTGAAATATAGTAAGACCAAGATGTGGAGCAGGGCATATTATTTCAAGGTTACATTCCACCAAATATTTATACAGTTATGCCCCTTGGAAAATTCCTGTGAACATTAAATTTGTTTGTGACTAACTCTTCCTGCAGTGAACATTTAATCAAGCTGAAAATTGATATATAGTTTGACCACAATGTGGAGCAGCGCATATTGTTTAGAGGTTATGGCTTACCAGATATAAATAAAGTTATGCCCCTTTGTAGATTTCTGTATGTATTTTGTTTATGACTAACTTCTCCTACAATTAAAATCCAGTGAAGCTGAAACTTCAATATATACCGTATTCGCCCTAATTACCGCACCGTGCCCTTAGTTTTTTCAAAATCTTGTCAAAAAATCGTGGTGAAAAATCTTCCTAATTAGCGCACACTTGATATGAAAACAATGCCTTCCGAGATGATGCATACTGATATTTAATTGGATAGAAAAGGATTGCTTTCACTGTTGAAGAAATAACGGTAAGTTTATATTGATTTACTGTGAGAGCTTCAAGGGGAGGTTACTGTAAAGTGTGCGCTTATGCATTTCCTTTTCAAAAAAAGCATTGGTGTGCGCTTATAGGAGCATGTGCGGTAATTAGGGCGAATACGGTAGTTAGACCATTATGTGGCACAATGCTTATTGTTTTATGGTCCACCAAAAATTAATCGAGTTATGCCCCTTTGAAAATTTCTGTACACATTTTGTTTGTGGCTACCGTAACTTCTCCTGCAGGTAACATTCGATCTAGCAAAATCTTGATATTAAGTTTGACTATGATGTGGAGCATTGCATATGGTTTAGAGAGGATAGTCCAAATATATAAATATAATTATAACACTTTGTAAATATCTATAGACATTTTCATTTCCGGCTAACTCCTACAATTTAGATCTGATCATGCTGAAATTTGATATGTAGTTAGACCATGATATGGAGCAGTTCTAATTGTTTTAAGATTCAGAACAAACAATATTTACTTGCTACGGGCGTATAATGCTCCGCTTGCGGAGCTCTTGTTACACTTGGCTGCACAACATCTAGTGAGTTTCTTGAACACTGAGGCCTCTATGCTTATGAAGCTTCATACATAAATCTGCCATGATGAAGCCTAACTTAGCAGCAATGATCCAGCATCCTTGGACCACTACTTTACTTTTAGAATGTTCAAGCTACTGTGGTTTGTTACAAAAACTAAAAATTGAAAAACATCACGCTGACTGGGGGTGGGGACAAACTCAGGTGAGCATAGTGGTGGCTTATTGTCCTCTTTTTTTCCTTCATGTTTTTATCCTTTTTTGCTGAATTCTTGTTTTGCAAGCAGTTATTTCCTGTCGTAAATTTCATAGAAATCTCTTATGAAGAATGCCTTTATATGTCAAGATCAATGGCCAAATAACCACTTGTTTAACAGTATTTAAGAGATTGTTAATTACGTATGTTAGTATATTTCTGTATGTTCTTTATAGATACAGATCTGTATACTTCAATAGATGCACTTAAATCAGTGAGCTTTTCCTTGAAGAGGCAGACTAATTTTGGAATCAGGAAGTGGATTCGGGAAAGGGGCTACTCTCAGTGGGCGCCCGCCTCCTCCTGGAGGAAATCCTTTCTTGTTCTCTATTTGAAGGAAGACAAACCATTTTCATCAAACCTGCTTTTAGAATGGCATGATAATATAGGGGTAGGCTTTTCCATTCATAAAACACCCCTATTCAAAAACATTGTAAATTTTACCGCTGTAAAAACTTAACATTTTCAGATGAAAATTGAGATATTCTTCTTCTTACTGCACAAATCATAGATTGTGGGTACTTGTTGGAACTGCCTCGATGAGTCGGTTCTAACGAGTACCCACAATCTATGTTTTAGAATAGAAATAAGGACAATAAGGTTTACCCTGTAGACGTCAGTTTCATTATATAAGTCAAAATTATATAGGCGTGCTTTCGTGATGTTCATCCAGCTGTCGACGTTTCATTCAGTACTAGCATTGACCCTAATTTTCAAGTCTGATTTGGTCCCCAACAGGTGCATCATAGCCTTTGTGTAAGATCAGACGTCTGTGGAATCCATACCAGTTTATCTACAGCTTGCCAAAAGCCAAGATTCATGTGATGTTTTGTTGCTACGGAATGTAATATCAGGAATGTCATTTTCCCAGCAAATCTGACATTGTTAGTATCACTGAGGCTAAAAGGATCATTCTGCACCTTGTTAACCCATTTAGTACCAGAAACCCCAAAAAGGGTACCCTGGCAAACAGTGCAGGCCCAGATCAGACGCCGCAGAACACGGCGTCTGATCAGGGCCTCCACTGTTTGCTAAAAGTTCAGGCATTTTCCAAATAAATTTTGATGAAAAGACAACCTGACACCCCTAAATTTTTAAATGAACTCCTGCTATATATAAGGAGGACGATTCCATTTGGTACAAAAAAGATTAACAGTCAAACTTCTGTAGCTCCAATATTTCAGGGACCATGAAAATTAATTCACGATAGGGGCAGTTTGAACTACTGAGGGTTAATCATAGTGCCAAGTCATGAGGCATAATTAACCCTTATCTTGCTGAATATTCATTTAAGCCACACCCATTTCTCTCTATCATCCAATCAAATTACTTGATGTAATTTATTGCTACAAATTCATAAACTGAATGCCAAACAGTGTAGATCCTGATCAGATGGCTTCTTCAGAAGCCATCTGATCTGGATCTACACTGTTTGCAAAGACAGGGGTTGTCGTGAACAGAAGATAAGGGTTAATTGGGATGACTTAAGGATATCTTTTCAATTTTCTGTCAGTTAAAGAAATGTTGTGTTTACTCATTAGAATCACCTCAATGAGGTGATTCTAATGAGTACACACAACATTTCCCAGATAGAATCAGAAAAACCTTGCTAAATTAATATTAATCCTTAATGAATGGATACTAAGCATAGCAAAAAGGATTTAACAAAACAGCCGGTCAGCTTGGAAACTTTTCTGCATGCGTAATCACATATTGCATAATACTGTCCAAGAATATGGACCAATCAGAAGTAGTTTTGGGCAAGATTTCCTATGGTCCATTTCTGTATTGATTAATTACCCTTAAATTCAACCATCATATATAAAATATCCAGCTGTGAGAGAACGACTTTTAGTTGTGAGTTCTGGGAATAAATAATTAAAAAATTAATGAGATGGGTGCCGATTCGGAAATTGGGACTTTCATTCGTGGAACATTGCTTTCTGTCGCTACTGATGTTTGTTCGCAGTGGTCAAGTTTGAGAAACAAGGTATAATGTCTGCTCTAAATTTCGGTCCAAAAATAACTTCAGTAGCACACAATCTACATGGTGACAATTAAAAAGACAGAACAAACACAAACACAATCTACATGGTGACAATTAAAAAGACAGAACAAAGGTAGTTTGTGGGTCACTCACTTTGCTTAATCTTTCTGCAATGCATAGTATCTGGAGGTATGGCAGGAATTCTCTAGGAACTCAAGTGTGAGTCAAATAATCCATCTCAACATGCCATCTGTGGTCAAGTTATTCAAGTTTCACTGTACAGTCAAACTTCAATAACTCGAACACATTCGGGACTATGAAATTTTGTTCGAAATAGGGGTAGTTTGTGTTATTGAGGGTTATACTGACATTGCTAGCTGAGAGATAGTAGGGATGACCTAAGGATATATTTTCGCCTTTAGTTAAAATAAATGTATGTTGTGTGTACTCATTAGAATCGCCTCTGGAACGGGAGGTCACGGGTTCGATCCCGGGCCATGACATACCAAAGTCATTAAAAATGGTACTAGCTGCTCCTCGCTTGGCACAGATTTACGGGGTAGAGCTAGGACTGGTCGACCCAGTGTCAGGATAATGTGACTGGGTGTGGTATCATGAAATGTGTCTGGGACATGATACTTCAGTGAGGCAGTACTATAAAAGTGAGCATTGAGCTCCCTGTCGCAACCAGACACTGTCATGATATGACTGAAAAATTGTTGAAAGTGATTTTAAACCCGAATTCACACACACATGAGAATCACCTCATTAAGGCGATTCTTATGAGTACACACAACATACTTTTTAAAGTTGAAATGAAACAGACCTCCATAAATTGACCTAAACACATGGATTTCTGGAGCTATAGGAACAAATCTCTAGGGACCCAAGATCCTGAGTTCGAATTAGCCATGGTAAACATCAAGTTACGGTATCGAAGTTTAACTGTATATCATTACAGACCCTTGTGTTTACATGAACAGCCATATAGTCATTTTCTGATCATTATGCCACTCTTGTATTCTATACTAAGACACTGCCCTGTCAAAATGACATCATGTCATAAAACCATTTACAGTTGATATATAAACCCCAGTGGTTTCTTTGGGTAGTAGGGCCTGAGATGTCATTTCCTCTCAATCTCAGCTAAAGGACCCACAAAATGGGAAGCAAAGTCTCCAAAATGACCTAAATAGTGTTGACTGGGAATTTAAACCTCAACACAAATAATTAGGGCCCCGCACTGAAAGTGTGGGTGCCCTATAGTAATCACTCTGTCTGTCCGTCTGTCTGTCTGTCTGTCTGTCTGTCCATCTGTCCGTCCACAATTTTTTTTATCCTCCATAACTTTCTTATTCCTGGATGGATTTAAATATTACTTGTCAGAAATGTTAACCATAATGTGATGGAGTGTTGCGCGCAAGACTCGGGTCCGTACCTCAAAGGTCAAGGTCATACTTAGAGGTTAAAGGTCTGTCTGTCCGTCTGTCCGTCCACAAATTTTTTTTATCCTCTATAACTTTCTTATTCCGGGATGGATTTAAATATTACTTGTCAGAAATGTTAACCATAATGTGATGGAGTGTTGCGCGCAAGACTCAGGTCCTGTCCGTCTGTCCGTCCACAATTTTTTTTATCCTCCATAACTTTCTTATTCCTGGATGGATTTAAATATTACTTGTCAGAAATGTTAACCATAATGTGATGGAGTGTTGCGCGCAAGACTCGGGTCCGTACCTCAAAGGTCAAGGTCATACTTAGAGGTTAAAGGTCTGTCTGTCCGTCTGTCCGTCCACAAATTTTTTTTATCCTCTATAACTTTCTTATTCCGGGATGGATTTAAATATTACTTGTCAGAAATGTTAACCATAATGTGATGGAGTGTTGCGCGCAAGACTCAGGTCCGTACCTCAAAGGTCAAGGTCATACTTAGAGGTTAAAGGTCAAAAAAGGGTCTTTCCTGTGTCCAATTAATAACTTTGTTATTATTATTCCTGGATTGCAGAAGTGTTAACCATAATGTGATGGAGTGTTGCGTGCAAGACTCAGGTCCGTACCTCAAAGGTCAAGGTCATACTTAGAGGTTAAAGGTCAAAAAAGGGTCTTTCCTGTGTCCAATTAATAACTTTGTTATTATTCCTGGATGGATTTAAATATTACTTGGCAGAAATGTTAACCATAATGTGGCCCTGCACTGAAAGTGTGAGTGCCCTATAGTAATCACTCTGTCCGTCTGTCTGTCTGTCTGTCCGTCTGTCCGTCCACAAATTTTTTTATCCTCCATAACTTTCTTATTCCTGGATGGATTTAAATATTACTTGGCAGAAATGTTAACCATAATGTGATGGAGTGTTGCGCGCAAGACTCAGGTCCGTACCTCAAAGGTCAAGGTCATACTTTGAGGTTAAAGGTCAAAAAAGGGTCTTTCCTGTGTCCAATTAATAACTTTGTTATTATTAGGGCCCCGCACTGAAAGTGTGGGTGCCCTATAGTAAACAATCACTCTGTCCGTCCGTCTGTCTGTCTGTCCGTCTGTCCGTCCACAAATTTTCCTACTCCTCTGATAGCGCTGCCGGGGCCCTAGTCAGTTTCACTGACAGCTCTAGTTAATATGATGTTATCTGGTACATGAAAGAAAAAAGATGACTCATTCAGTCAAAAAAACCAACAAAGTTGTCAAGGACTTCCAAATTTTATACTTCTCAGAAATGATCATAGTTCATTTGATCCACTTTGATTGTTCTCCAGTATTTTGTACGGAAATGGATGCTTTTAAAAATATCTTTTTTGGTTCAATGTCATTTGTGGAAAAACCCGACCACACAGCAAAAAAGATTTTTAGCTTTCAGCGGGGGAGCTTTTAGGATAGGCAGTTGTCCGTCGTCTCCGTCTGTGTCTGCGTCTGCGTCTTCGTCAACACTTTTAAACGACATCTCCTCTGAAGCCGCTGGGCCGATTGGGCCCAAATTTTATCTGTAGCATCCTTGGGCTGGGGATTGAAAGTTTGTGTTTTTTATTAAAATGGGCTTATTAGTTTGGTTGCTATGGCAACTGGTAGTTTCCATAGACTTATAATGGGGAAAATTGAAAAATGGCATTTACTGCCAAGCCTCTGCAGATTTTTTGACAAAACTTTCATAGAAATGTTCCATAGGCAATCCACTATCTGCTGTATGATTTTAGGCCTTCTGCTCATTTTTATTGGTTGCCATGGAAACCAAAATGCAAAAAATAGACAAAAAATACTTAAAAAATCATCTCCTCAGAAACCATATGCTCTAGGAGGCTGAGACTTTATGAAAATATTCACCATATTTGCCTTTACAGGTTTTGTGTTTTTTGTGAAATTTGGTATTTTAGTTTTGTTGCTATGGCAACTTAGAGTTTCCATTGACTTATAATGGGGAAAACTGAAAAATCGCATTTACTGCAAAGTCATTGCAGATATTTTGACAAAACTTACATAAACATGTTCCTTGAGTAAACTTCTCTCAGCCATATGCTTTTATAATGTCAACCTGGGGGTCCCCTAGGTTGTGCCGGGGCCAGGCCCCGCCCCCTCCACTTCATAAAATGCCTTATATCTCAGAAACCTTACAGATCCCAACCCCTAAACCGTATATATTCTTGTTCCTTATGATAAGATGCATTAAGTGAAACCAACCTGGGGGTCCCCGTGGATGTGCCGGGGACATGCCCTGCCCCCTCTATTTCATAAAATGCCATTTATCTCAGAAACCATTCAGATCACCACCCCTAAACTATATATATTCTTGTTCCTTAAGCTAAGATGCATTAAGTGACACCAACCTGGGGGTCCCCCGGGATGTGCCTGGGACATGCCCCATCCCCTCCACTTCATAAAATGCCATTTATCTCAGAAACCATTGAGATCCCCACCCCTAAACCACATATATTCTTGTTCCTTATGATAAGATGGACTCAGTGACACCAACCCTTGGGTCCCCTGGGATGTGCCTGGGCCATGCCCCACCCCCTCCACTTCATAAAAGGCCCAATATCTCAGTAACCTTACAGATCCCCACTCCTAAACCATATATATTCTCGTTCCTTATGATAAGTCGCATTCAGTGACACCAACTTGGGGGTCCCCCGGGATGTGCGGGGGCCATGCCCAACCCCCTCCACTTCATAAAAGGCTAAATATTCCAGAAACCTTACAAATCCCCACCCCAAAAGCATATATATTCTTGTTACTTATGAAAAGACACATTCAGTGACACCAACCTAGGGGTCACCCAAGGTGGGCCCAGGCCATACTCCACCCCTCGACTTCACAAAAGACCATATATCTGAGAAACTGTTCAGAACCCACCCCTTAACCATATATATTCTTGTTTCTAATGGTAAGATGCATTCAGTGACAACAATCTGGGGGTCCCCTAGGATGTGCCGGGGCTATGCCCCACCCCTCCACTTCGTAAAAGGCCCAATATCTCAGAAACCGTTCAGATCCCCACCCCTAAAGCATATAAATTCTTGTTCCTTATGATAAGAGCATTCAGTGATACCAACCTGAGGGTCTCCCAGGCCGCACGGGGGCTGTGCCCCACAACTCCACTTCATAAAAGGTGATATGTCTCCCAGGCCGCATGGGGGCTGTGCCCCACAACTCCACTTCATAAAAGGTGATATGTCTCGGAAACCATTCAGATCCCCACCCCAAAACCATATATATTCTTGTTTCTTATGATGAGACGCATTCATTGAAACCAACCTGGGGGTCCCCTGGGATGTGCCCGGGCCATGCTCAACCCCCTCCACTTCGTAAAAGACTCAATATCTCAGAAACCATTCAGAACCCCCACCCCTAAGCCATATATATTCTTGTTCCTTATGATGTGACACATTCAGTGATACCAACCTAGGGGTCTCTGGGGGTGTGCTGGGGCTATGCCCCATCCTTCCACTTCATAAAATGCCATATATCTCAGAAACTGTTCAGATCCCCACCCCTAAAATATGTATAATTATTTGTATTTCCTATAATAAGACTCATTCACTCACATCAGCATGGGGTCTCTATGTGCTAGGGCAACATGCTGATGCCATGGCCCACCCCGCCACTTCATAAAAGGCCATATATCTCAGACACCATTAAGATCCCCACCTCATAATCATATATATTCTTGTTTCTTATGATTAGACACATTCAGTCACACCAACTTGGTGGTCCACAGGGTCCATTCCTCTCCTCATCATTTCATAAGAGGGCCTCATATCTTGGAAACTGTTCATATCCCCACCCCTAAACAATATATTTTCTTGGTCCTTATTATAAGACACATTCAGTGACAACAATCTTGGCTTTCCTGGGGTCTGCCAGGGCCATGCTCCAACCCCTCCGCAGCTCAAAAGGCCTCATATCAGGAACAGTACACATCCCAACCCCTAAACCATATATATTCTTGTGCCTTATGATAAAATGGGTTCAGTGATACCAGCCTGGGCTCTGTTGGGTCCATGTCTCATCCCTCCTCATAAAAAGCCTAATATTTCAGATACAGATTCCACATGGGTGCTCATTTCGAAATGGGGGATTATTTGGGAGACTTTATAATCAATAAATTAAAACCTGAAACCATACATGGCTGCCAGTGGGCAGTGCCCGTCTGAGCTCTGGTGAGCATTGTGGCCCATGGGCCTCTTGTTTATTGTCTGTCATGGAGTGGGCTTCACATGTAAAAACTAAAAAAATGTCCTGTTGCCAATCCTCTGTATTCCATTTTTCTCTGAATGGAAACTTGCTACAAGAGTCCATTTGGAACTATAGGGCTGCCATGCTGAGTTACTTTTGTATTTAGAAAATGGCTGAACTTCTTGCAAAGAGTGAAGGCCTTGATCAGATGCCACATTCTGCAGCCCTGGTGAGATGCCATGTTTCTTTGGTGTTTGCTCTGTATGCCTATGTTCTGCTTTAGGGTTTCCTATATGAAAATGGTGAAGGAAATCAAGGTAAAAGTTTCCCAACTAGCACAATTTAAAGTGGGCTGTAAGCTTGCTTTTAAAATAGAAATAGAGCCAGGGCCTGACATAACCTACAAGAAGACCTGTGTGTGCAGTCTGATCAAAGTCTTTGCCATTCACTAGAGCCATCTTTAGCCCCTGGGTTATCCAGAGAGGGTTAAGCTAGGACTCTGAGCAGATTGGGTGTCAGATTGGTCGCAAAGGTCTTTTTGTAGGTTCAAATGTCTTTGACCGGTAATTGCAATAAAAATCTGATAGTAAGACCAGCTAAAATTAAGACATATTCTTCTTTTAAAACATATTTAAAAGTTATTTTCTCTTTATGTAGGTCCTGTGTCCTCTTGTAAGAGACCACCTTTGGTACTGTTCAAAAGTGGTCTTAAAGACCACTTTTGAACAGTCCCAAAGGTGGTCTTAACATACTGTATTGTAAGGTGTGATTGGAACTGAAAAGATGTGATCAATTGTTTCTTAGTGTGGGCTGGAAAAATTATCCTGAACGTGGACTGGGACTGTTTAATTTTATTTTCTTAAATACCTATACAGTCAGCAAACAGTGATCAGAAGCTGCATTTTTGGCATCTGATATTGGTCTACACTGTTTGCCAAACCCATTGCACACATGATTCAATTCCAGATTCTATAGATAATCCTCTAATGCACCACCCTGAGCTCACAGCGGTAAGAATAGTGCTGCTGTTTCATACAAATAACCATTACCTGGATTTGCAACAAGTCATAGCTTCAGTCATGGACTTCGCATCAAAAAGCTACTGCTCTTTATAACTCTGGGTCGATTGTTTATCAATCTACCCAGAGTTATAAAGAGCAGCAGCTTTTCGCAAATTTACAAAAGTGTCTGCAGTGAACTCATATCAGCCAGTGCATCCTCACAGAACAGTCTTTTCTGTCCACATTTTGATACCATTCTCCATACACCTTAACCCTTTCAACCCTGAGTTTCTGCAGTGATATCTTCCATCTTTGAATTTGGGCATGTCCATTCTGTTAACCCTTCTCTTGCTGAATATTCATTTAAGCCACACCCATTTCTGTCTATCAACCAATCAAATTACTTGATGCAATTTATTGCTACAAATTCGTAAGCTGAATGCCAGACAGTGTAGATCCTGATCAGATGGCTTCTTCAGAAGCCATCTGATCTGGATCTTCACTGTTTCATAAGATAGAGATTGTCGTGAACAGCATGATAAGAGTTAAATAGGTGGTTTTAGTCTATAATCTTTTACCGACTGGCAAGCAGTGTATAAACGGATCCAATGTTTTGATACGTGACCTTGTTTACATGTCATTGCGCATGCGCAAAATTACTTTTCCTTTTGATAATGATCTTTCGTGGTTGGCAAAAAGCCCCTGGTTCCATATAAACACATTGTAAATATGTTTAATATTACGGTCATATTTTAGTTGACTGTCACAGAAAATCTTTCGAATTACAATTTAAATGAGTAGATAAATATATTTTAGAGTTCATTTGTTTAGTCATTTGTTTTGTGCATTTTTATTACAAATAATTAAGACGGTCACGCCTCATTACCTGCATAAGTTTAACAGGTAATTTAATCATCAAAACATCCTTAAATCTTCTAGAAACAATAATTACTAGCTAAGACATGTCTATTAAAAAAGTGTAAAGATCAATTTTGTCGTTTCAATTCCAAACAAAATACAAGTTTAGAGAAAATAACATCGCATTTACAATGATGATAAACGGCCAAAGACGGCCAACCCTGGTAAGTCCAGGCAAATAGTATTATTGAGTGGTGACAAAGCTAGTGTTTGGATGTGTCTATAAAGGTCCTGATGAGATGGCTGAGATGATCTACACTGTTTGCATAAGTATAGTGTTGAAATGGTAACGAAGCTTGGCATAAGGGCTGTCCATACAGTATCCAATAATGTCACTCTGATCAGGTGGCCTGATCTGAATCTTCACTAGGCTCTGATGTCAGAAGTCATCTTTTTGCTTTATAGCCTGTGTACTGTAATGATCCTACGTATTTGGACAGATAGACCTTAGCAAACAGTGTAGACCCAGATCAGACAGCTCATAAAAGAAGCAGTCTGATCAGGGTATACACTGTTTGCCTTTCCGTCTGCCATTTTTGGACTCCTGGCTGGATCCTGAAACAAATTTGCTAAAACTTTAAGAGAATTACAGCAAGTCCTCAAGGTGTCCAGATTTTTATGCCCCCAACTTCGAAGAAGTTGTGGGGGCATATTGGTTTTGCCCTGTTCGTCCGTCCGTCCTTCCGTCCTTACGTCCGTCCCACTTTTTACTGCATAGCATAACTTTAGAACCATGGGTGCTAGGTTTTTGAAATTTCATATATGGATTCCTCATGAAAAAATAATTGACCCGTGTTTTTTTTCTCGTCAGGATTATGCCCCTTTTTTGAGTTATGCCCCTTTGCAAAAAATACTATGAAATCTTGTAAGCAAGATATCTCAAAAACTGTTTGAGCTATTGCCCTGAAACTTTACATGCTGGTTGGGGATGATGAGTAGATGAACTGATTAACTTTTGAAAAAAATCCGAAATTTTTTTCTTGAGTTATGGCCCTTTGAAATTTTTCGCGTTTTAAGTTTGTAAGCAAGATATCTAAAAAAACTATTTGAGGTTTTTCCCCGAAACTTCACAGACTTGTCGGGGATGATGAGTAGATGAACTGATCAACTTTTGAAAAAAATCCGATTTTTTTTTCTTGAGTTATGGCCCTTAGATTTTTTTCGTGTTTTCAGCTTGTAAGCAAGATATCTCAATAATTGTTTGAGCGATTGCCCTGCAACTTTACAAGCTGGTTTGGGATGATGTGTAGATGAACTGATTAACTGTTGAAAAAAATCCTATATTTTTTTCTTGAGTTATGGCCCTTTGAAATTTTTCGCGTTTTAAGTTTGTAAGCAAGATATCTCAAAAACTATATGAGGTTTTTCCCCAAAACTTCACAGACTGGTTGGGTATGATGAGTAGATGAACTGATTAACTTTTGAAAAAAATCCAATTTTTTTTCTTGAGTTATGGCCCTTTGATTTTTTTCGTGTTTTCAGCTTGTAAGCAAGATATCTCAAAAATTGTTTGAGCTATTGCCCTGAAACTTTACAGGCTGGTTGGGGATGATGAGTAGATGAACTGATTAACTTTTGAAAAAAATCCGAAATTTTTTTCTTGAGTTATGGCCCTTTGAAATTTTTCGCGTTTTGGCGTCCTTCCGTCCTTACGTCCGTCCCACTTTTTACTGCATAGCATAACTTTAGAACCATGGGTGCTAGGTTTTTGAAATTTCATATATGGATTCCTCATGAAAAAATAATTGACCCGTGTTTTTTTTCTCGTCAGGATTATGCCCCTTTTTTGAGTTATGCCCCTTTGCAAAAAATACTATGAAATCTTGTAAGCAAGATATCTCAAAAACTGTTTGAGCTATTGCCCTGAAACTTTACATGCTGGTTGGGGATGATGAGTAGATGAACTGATTAACTTTTGAAAAAAATCCGAAATTTTTTTCTTGAGTTATGGCCCTTTGAAATTTTTCGCGTTTTAAGTTTGTAAGCAAGATATCTAATAAAACTATTTGAGGTTTTTCCCCGAAACTTCACAGACTTGTCGGGGATGATGAGTAGATGAACTGATCAACTTTTGAAAAAAATCCGATTTTTTTTTCTTGAGTTATGGCCCTTAGATTTTTTTCGTGTTTTCAGCTTGTAAGCAAGATATCTCAATAATTGTTTGAGCGATTGCCCTGCAACTTTACAAGCTGGTTTGGGATGATGTGTAGATGAACTGATTAACTGTTGAAAAAAAATCCTATATTTTTTTCTTGAGTTATGGCCCTTTGAAATTTTTCGCGTTTTAAGTTTGTAAGCAAGATATCTCAAAAACTATATGAGATTTTTCCCCAAAACTTCACAGACTGGTTGGGTATGATGAGTAGATGAACTGATTAACTTTTGAAAAAAATCCAATTTTTTTTTCTTGAGTTATGGCCCTTTGATTTTTTTCGTGTTTTCAGCTTGTAAGCAAGATATCTCAAAAATTGTTTGAGCTATTGCCCTGAAACTTTACAGGCTGGTTGGGGATGATGAGTAGATGAACTGATTAACTTTTGAAAAAAATCCGAAATGCTTGCTTAAGACAGGTTGCTCGCTTAATAAAGGTGGCCACTAAGACAAGTTTGACTGTATCTCTAAAACTGTATGAGCTATTATCCTGTAACTTAAAAAACTAGTAGGGGGTGATAAATAAACGACCTGATTAACTACAGCTTTTCTTGTGTAATTTCAGCATTACAGCCACATAAAAACAAGATATCTCAATTACTGTTAGGGACAAGCAGTGTTAGGGTCAAGCAGTTGGGGGCATTGTGTTTCATAAACACTGGCTCTAGTTAAGATTTTTATAGTATTGTGAAAAGGTATGCTTGGTGTCTTATTAAAGCTTCTGGGAGTTAGCTTTGTAATCTGCATCTAATAAATACTCTACCATTGTATTGAAAGTTCACGTCTAGTACCACAGTTCGTCCTACCCTCCCAGAATTTTTACAGTACAGTAAAGTTCCTATATTAAGACCACCTTTTGGCCGTCCAGAAGTGGTTTTAATAATGGGTTGGTCTTAATAACAGATACAAAAAATAGATGAAGGGTATTTTGGGACTTAATAGTAGATAGAGTGGTCGTAAGGGTGGTCTTAATAGTGGAATGTATACAGTACATTATATTTTCACCGTTTTTCTACTTGCAGCCCCTTGTGAAGTTCAAGAACAACCTGTATTATGAGGAGAAAGATTCTACGTCAGAAGCTGAGAAAGCCCTCAAACCTAGCCCTGGAAGTAAAGTAAGTGGAGACTCGTAGATCTGGGGCCAGTTGTTCAAAAGTAACGACGTCATTAGTTAACAAATCGTCAAAACTTTGAATATTTAATATGTCAGATATACTAATATTTTTGCTAAAAAAGTGAGCAGCTGCAAAAGATGCTCACAATTTTTCAGCAAAAGTATCAAAACTTTAGATATTGTACTTGCTAGAATATTTAACGCTTTGACCACTAACGAGTTCGTTAAGCTAACAAGGTTTTGGACCCTGGTATAAGGTCCAGTAATGAGGATTATTCTGGGATGATATTTCTTATTACTCCTTATCTGTAGCTATGTGTCACAAAAAAACATAGTCTTCAGACATGCACATTTAAGCCTGAAACTGACAACTGCCCTTCTTGAATCAGAGGGAAAGAATGAACATTGAAAAGATTTTGTGCTCAATTTCATTGAAAGAATGTTGCCGACGCGGCAGGGTTTGAAGCCAGGTGTGTTAAAACATTGTCATTTCCACGGTTGCAAAGCAAGAGTGAAAATCACAAGGTCATCACACCAGTTTGATGAAGACGTACTTGGTTGGTATTCACTCAAAAAGATCTGTTTGTATTCACTCAAAAAATTTTGTCACTAATAGTTTTCCAAAGTTTTACCGTATGTATTTTTGATAAAGCTTCATTGCACTTGAATAGCCTTTCGAGTAGCTACCCATAACAGTTTATTTTGCGCAAATTGCTTTTATAATGACCGAGATATGTCAAATTGAAATACATGCAATCATATACACTGGCGAATTTACGAGTTACATTGTAAAATGTACAGAAAGGCTGAAATTTGCAGCTAAATCTAATGCCGTGTTAGGCTTGACATAGGTTCAAGTCAGATATTTGATGAACTGTGTGGCGTATATGAACCTCTTGCCATTTCAAAACACGGTTTATCGATGAGTCAAAGTTTTTGAAGTTGGTAAATCATCAGTCAAAGATGATGCCCATGTTGGTAGGCCCAAGACCATCACCAAGGCAACCATCGCTGCTGTAAAGGCGACAGTCGAAGAAGATGCTTGACTGTCAGTAACAGCTAAATGCACAGGCATATCAGTAGGCATTGTGCATACCATTCCGACAATGTACTTGGGCTTGAGAAAGATTTGGGCTTGGTGGGTTCCCCATTTGCTCACTGAGGAGCAAAAGAAGCAATTCCTCAACAGCTCTTGAAAAAAAAATTTAAAAACTTTGACACCTGTGTTATTTCTATCTTGCTAACAGGTGACAAAACATGGGTGCACATGTTTGAGCCACAGAAAAGTGTTGATAACAAACAGTGAAAGCGTAAAGATCAAAAGCGCCCCTGTATTGCCAAGAGAACCATCAGCTTCAAGAAGATGTTGCATGCAATCTTCTTCAATTCTAGGTGGCCAGTGGTTCAAGTGGCTTGTCTTTCTGGTCATACAGTCACTAGGTGATTCTATAAGAACACTATACTAAAGTAAGTCAAGGCGTTCTACAATAAGAAGTGTCCAAGCAGGGGTTGGTCAGGAGAGCATCTGATCCATGACAATGCCTCCTCTCACAAGTCTGAGGTTGTGCGGTCGTATTTGGCTGCTGAAAAGGTTGAGGTTGTATCTCCCTATTCTCCTGACCTGAGCCCATGTGACTTTTCTTGTTTCCAAGGCTCAAGAAAATGCAGTACAAGATACATTCTCTGCTATTTTGAATTTAAAGAAAGCTTCCTCAGAAAGAATTCCTCAGCATTTCATATTTCATGTTCATTTGAGTTCAGATTGATAAAACTTTTACAACTAAAACCTTTTGTCCCTGTGTTGGTTAAGCGGAATCTTTCTTCTTTCAGTTTTGGACACATTCATTCTTTTAAACCATTGTATGCAGGAAACCCATTAAGGGGTACCTTGGCAAACAGTTCAGACCCAGATCAGAGGCCTCAGAACGGGGCGTCTGATCAGGGCCTGCTCTATTTGCTAACAGAATTGTCTGTCAAAAAAAAAAAAAATAGGCCTGACACCCCTTATATGACAAAAGGACTTGTCCAACATATAGCAGTCCACTAGTATACAGTGGGTTATATAGAGGGTTTAGCCAAAGTCATTAACAGGATTACAAACAGTGTGGATCCTGATGTGGATCATTTTGAGCCGTCTCATCAGGATCCACACTGTACAGGTATTTGGTTGAAAGGATTATGGACCTGTATTTGTTATTTTTCAGATGTCTTTCTACAAGAATGGGAAGTTCCAGGGTGTGGCATTTGAAGATTTATTTGAAGGCTTGTATTATCCTGCAATCTCCCTGTATAAAGCAGCAAAGGTAAGTAGCTGCACAGTGAGTGAGTGTGTGTTTGAGTTTTATGTCCCACCAACAGCTAAGGTCATACTGAGACTGGACCTCAGACTGGTGATCAGGAGGATGCAGGTTCGATACCTGACAGGGTCAGTAACATTCTTTCGTGCAGATTAATGATGAAATCTTTTCTACGGTCATTCTCTCCCTTCTGCTGATTCAAGAAGGGCAGTTGTCAGTTTCTGGAGAAAGAATGTGCACTGAACTGATTAACTGCTTACGTATATATCTGCCCAGGAAAAGTTGGGATAGTTAAACTGACCAGCTCAAAAATGACCTAAATAGCAATGACTGGGCCATTAAACTCAAATGCAAACAAACAAACAATTTTATGATAAAATTTTAACATTTTATTAAATAACAATGTTGTTAGTTTCGAAAAACCAGCCCAAGCTGAATTTGTTTCAAAAACACTCATAGAACTTAATATCTACTGATAAAATAATTCAGAGTTACCTCCCTTTGAAAATTTTATTTCTTTCAACACATGTGTTGGTTAACCAATTCTCAACTAAATTGAATCTTCCTCACTAAATAAAGCCGGAGTCTTTGGTGGCGTTGAATTATTTTTATATTTATTAGCTCACCAGTCACTTAGTGACGAGGTGAGCTTTTGGGATCACTTTTGTCCATCGTGCATGCGTGCATCTGTGCGTAAACTTTTTCTTCAAACGACATCTCCTTAACCACTGATCGGATTTTGACCAAACTTCACAGGAATGATCCTTAGGTGGTCCCCTTTCAAAGTTGTTCAAATGGTTCTGGTCTGTTGCACATCTAGGTCACAGGAGCTAAAAATAGATTTTTTTACTGAAAATTTTAAAAATCTTCCTCTCGGAAACCGCATGGCCCATGTCTTTGATATTTGGTATAAAGCTTCATCTAATGGACCTCTACTAAGATTGTTCAAATTATAGCCCTTGAGCCAAAAATGCCCCCACCCTGGACCCTTTGGTTTTTTAGCTCCACTGGCCAAAGGCCAGCGGGGCTATTGTCTTGGCCCTGTGTCCGTCGTACGTATGTGCGTCCGTACGTTAACTTTTTCTTTAAACATCTTCTCCTCCTAAACTACTGGGCCAATTGTAACCAAACTTCACAGGAATGTTCCTTACATAGTCCTCTTCTAAATTCCTTCAAAGAATTTTGTTACACCCAGAACTCTGGTTGCCATGGCAACAAAACCACAAAAAAATTAAAAATCTTTAAAAATCTTCTCCTCCAAAACCACCTATTGGATTTCATTTTTATTTTGCATGACTGTTCCTTGGGTTGATCTCTTTCAGATTCCTTGAAGAAATTTTGATCCGACAAAAAACATGGCCGCCATGGGCGGGGCTTATATTCCCTATTTAACATATACTGTAATGCTAAAACATCTTCTCCTCCTAAACTATTGGGCCCATTGTAACCAAACTTAACAGGAATGTTCCTTACTTAGTCCTCTTCTAAATTCCTTCAAAGAATTTTGTTACACCCAGAACTCTGGTTGCCATGGCAACAAAACCACACAAAAAATTAAAAATCTTCAAAAATCTTCTCCTCCGAACCCACCTGTTGGATTTCATTATCCCCTCGCACAACATAGTTGTGAGGGGGGATATAGCATTTGTCCTGTACGTACGTACGTAAGTACGTACTTTTGTCATCGCTCTAGCGCCACGTACGTACGTACGTACTTTTGTCATCGCTCTAGCGCCTACATTTCTTGACCGATTTTAATATATCTTCACACGAACGTTCCTTACGACAATATCTGGAGCAAGATCGACTTTCAATGTCATGACCTCAAGGTTAAGGTCACTCTGGCTATTTTTTGAAAAACTTTGTCATGGCTCTAGCGCCTACATTTCTCCCTCAATTTCAATATAACTTCACACAAATGATCCTTATAAAAATATCTCGAGCAAGTTTGACTTTCAAGGTCATAACCTCAAGGTCAAGGTCACTGTGGCTATTTTTAGAAAAACATTGTCATCGCTCTAGCCCTTACATTTCTTCACCAATTTCAATATAACTTCACACAAAAGATCCTTGTGACAATATCTTGAGCGAGTTGGACTTTCAAGGTCATGACCTCAAGGTCAAGGTCACTGTGGCTATTTTTAGAACAACTTTTTCATCGCTCTAGCGCCTACATTTCTTCACCAATTTCAATATAACTTCACACAAATGTTCCTTATAAAAATATCTCCAGCGAGTTCGACTTTCCAACTCATGGCCTCAAGGTCAAGGTCACTGTGACTATTTTTAGAAAAAACTTTGTCATCGCTCTATCGCCTATATTTCTTCACTGATTTCAATATAACTTCACACAAATGTTCCTTATGACAATATCTCAAGCGGGTTCGACTATCAAGGTCAAGGCCTCAAGGTCAAGGTCACTGTGGCTATTATTTAGAAAAACTTTGTCATCGCTCTAGCGCTTACATTTCTTCACCAATTTCAATATAACTTCATACAAATGTTCCTTATGACAATATCTCTAGCGAGTTCCACTTTCAAGGTCAAGGTCACTGTGTCTATTTTTTAAAAAAAACTTCGTCATCCCTCTAGCGCTTACATTTCTTCATCGATTTCAATATAACTTCACACAAATGTTCCTTATGACAATATCTCGCCATTTCGACTTTCAAGGTCAAGGTCACTATGGCTATTTTTAGAAAACTTTGTCATCGCTCTAGCGCCTACATTTCTTCACTGATTTCAATATAACTTCACACAAATGTTGCTTATGACAATACCTCGAATGTGTTCGACTTTCAAGGTCAAGGTCACTGTGGCTATTTTTAGAAAAACTTTGTCATTGCTCTAGCGCTTACATTTTTTTCACCAATTTCAATATTACTTCACACAAAATAATGTTCCTTATAACAATATCTCTAGTGAGATCCACTTTCAAGGTCAAGGTCACTGTGGCTATTTTTAGAAAAACCTTTGTCATGGCTCTAGCGCTTACATTTCTTCACCCATTTCAATATAACTTCACACAAATGTTCCTTATGACAATACCTCGAGCGAGTTTGACTTTCAAGGTCAAGGTCACTGTGGCTATTTTTAGAAAAACTTTGTCATTGCTCTAGTGCTTACATTTTTTCACCAATTTCAATATAACTTCACACAAATGTTCCTTATGACAATATCTCGAGCTATTTAGACTTTCAAGGTCAAGGTCACTGTGGCTATTTTTAGAAAAACTTTGTCATCGCTCTAGCGCCTACATTTAATGATGGATTGTAATAGAACTTCACACAAATGTTTCTTATGATAATATCTCGACTTACTTCGACTTTCAAGGTCATGACCTCAAGTCAAGGTCACTGTGGCTATCTTTAGAAAAACTTTGTAATGGCTCTACCGCCTACATTTATTAACAGATTTTAATATAACTTCACACAAAAGATGCTTATGATAATATCTTGAGCAAGATCTACTTTCGTGGTCATGGCCTCAAGTCAAGGTCACTATGGCTATTTTTAGAGAAACGTCATCACTCTAGAATGTACATTTATTGGAGGATTTTTTAAACTTTACACAAATGTTGCATATGATAATATCTCAAGCAAGTTGGACTTTTGCCATTTCAGTTGTCTAGTGCGAGGGGATTTGTATCGCATGCGATGCCTTGTTTTTATTTTACATGAATGTTCCTTGGGTGGACCTCTTTTAGATTCCTTGAAGAAATTTTGATCCGACAAAAAACATGGCCACCATTTTCACTATTCAACATATAATTTAATGCTAAAAAATCTTCTTCTGCAAAAGTACTTGTGGGATTTCATTGTAATTTGCATGAATTGTCCTTGGGTGGACTGTTGTCAGATTCCTTGAAAAAAATTTGATCTTACAAAAAAACATGGCCACCATGGGCGAGGCTTATTTTCACTATATAACATATAGTGTAATGCTGAAAATATTTTTTGCAAAAGTTCTTGTTTTATTTCATAGTTATTTGGCATGCATGTTCCTTGGGTGGACCTCTGTCAGATTCGTTGAAGAAATTTTGATCCGACAAAAAACATGGCTGCAGTGGGCGGGGTTTATTTTCACTATATAACATGTTGTGTAATGTTAAAAAAGTCTTCTCTTCTTCAAAAGTTCTTGTTTATTTATTTATTTATTTATTTATTTATTTAAAAGTACCTTCCTGTATCTGAATTATTCTCCTCCATTTTTGCTGACTATCACATATCTATAGAGGTCCACCTACAAATTGTCATTCTAAAATTCAAAACATCAGAAATTTCACTTGCCCATCACACTGGTGATAGAACTGATGTTTTCAACACAAACTCTATTTATACGACTTGATGTTTCAAAATAAATTCAAAATACTGAGGGAGATTGATTTATTAGACCTAATTATACTACAGTGTCAACAATTCTCCAGATCCCTGAGGGTTAAAATGGCTTAGTTGAAAAGGGAGGCATACCGAATCCGACGGAGGAAAGGAAAAAATAAATAAATAAAGAAATAAAAACATAAATCTGTTCATTTTTTAGCTCCACTGGCCAAAGACCGGCGGGTCTTATGTTATATGTTATGGCCCTGTGTCTGTTGTGCGTCTGTGCGGTTGTGCATCCGTGCGTTAACTTTTTTCTTTAAACATTTCCTCCTTAACTACGTGGTCGATTGTAACCAAACTTCACAGGAATGTTTCTCACATAGTCCTCTTCTGAATTCCTTCAAAGAATTTTGTTACATGCAGAACAAAATGGCATCGAAAGCAAAAAAAAATATTTAAAAATCTTCTCCTCCAAAACCGCTCAATGGATTTTATTCTTATTTTGCATGAAAGTTCCTTGGGTGGACCTCTGTCAGATTCCTTGAAGAAATTCGGATCAGACAAAAAACATGGCCACCATGGCCATGCCCCACATGACTGCCATGGCCATGCCCCTTGGCTCATTAGCTTTCAAAGACTTATATGGGGAAAAGTTTTAAAAACCTTTTCCTCCAAAACCGCTCAACTTAATGGATTTCATTCTTACTTTGCATGAATGTTCCTTGGGTGGACCTCTGTCAGATTCCTTGAAGCAATTTTGATCAGACAAAAAACATGGCCGCCATGAACACGCCCATTGGATAATTAGCTTCCATAGACTCAAAAAGGGATCTTTTTTTTTTTTTAATCTTCTCCTCCAAAACCGCTAAATGGATTTCGTTCTTAATTTTCATGAATGTTCCTTGTGTCTACCATTGTCAGATTCATTGAAGAAATTTTGATCAGACAAAAAACATGGCTGCCATGGCCACCACCTTTGGCTCATTAGCTTCCATAGACCAGTAAACGGAAAAACTTCTTCTCTGAAACCATAAAGCCTAAAGCTAAGACATTTACAGTAAAACTTGTCTTAGTGGCCGACTCTATTAAGCAAGCAACCTGTCTTAAGCAAGCAGGCATTCAGTTCCCAAGAAAGGCTGATGTGTTAGATTTCACCTGTATTAAGCAAGAACCTGCCTTAAGCAAGCATATTTTGACTATCCCTTAGGCACTTGCTTAATACAGGTTGAACTGTAGTATGTAGCAAAGTTATGTGGTCACCTACTAAGTCCTGCGAACTAACACTCTTGAGTCCAAATTGGCAACGCCCCGGTGCTTAGTAGCTCCCATAGACTAATAATGACAAAATCTTGAAACTTTTCTCCTCTGAAACCATAAGGCCAAGAGCTTAGTATGTAGCAACTTGAAGTATTCAACTGCATAAATCCTGCCAACTATGCCCCTGGGGTAAATTGGCCACACCCTGAGGCCCATAAGCTCCGATAGACTTATACTGGGAAAAACTGACAAAAATCTTCTCTGAAACCATCAGTGCCCAGAGCTTAGATATTAAGTATGCAGCAACGTCAAGTGGTCACTCAAATAAATCCTGCCAACAATGCCCCTGGGGTAAAAAATTGGTCACGCCCAGAGGCATATTAGTTCCCATAGACTTATAATAGGAAAAACTTAAAAAAAGTCTTGTTCTCTGAAACCATAAGGCCCAGAGCTTTAGATATTTAGAACGGAGCAATGCCAAATGGTCACTCACATAAATCCTGCCAACCATGGCTCTGGGGTCTAAAAAATATAGAATGGACATTCCTTGGGTGGATCGCTTGTTTCTTTTTTACCCATTGCATGCGGGAAACCCCTAAATGGGTACCTTGGCAAACAGTGCTGGCCCAGATCAGACCCCACAGAACACCATGTCTGATCAGGGCCTGCACTATTTGCTAACAGAATTTTCCATCAAAAATAGAAAAAATAGGCCTGACACCTCTTATATGACAAATGGACTGGTCCAACATATAGCAATAGAAGAGTCCACTAGTATACAATTGGTTAATGTAATAAATATGACAATTGTCTGAAGTTAGCCGGTGGAGCGACAGGCCCTCTTGGGCCTCTTGTTCATAGGCTTATATAGGGAAAATATTTAAAAATCTTCTTCTCTGAAACCACAAGGCCCAGGTCTTTGATATTTGGTATGAAACTTCATCTAATGGACCTCGACCAAGATTGTTCAAATCATAGCCCTGGGGCCAAAAATGCCCCTGCCACGGGGCCCTTTGGTTTTACATAGACTTATATAGGAAACATCTTTAACTAGATCAGCAGTCGATGGTATACCATCACAAATACCCGCTTTTTCTATGAGTAACACTAATGACTATGTATTAGCTAGCCAAAACTACATTATAAAAAAAAAGTTGTAAAGAACATTCTAACTGATAAGCAAAGTTTCAGAAGTGTAACTCTTATAGTTTAGAAGATATGGAAAAGTCATACTTTTTGACCTTTAACCTTGGGGTTATGTTGAGGTCCACCCAAAGTATCCCAATTTATTCTATATTCCAACAGCCATCAAATAACCAAGTTTCAGAAGTGTAAATCTAATAGTTAAGAAGATATGGCAAAGTCATATTTTTTTACCTTTGACCTTGGGTCGAGGTCACACCAAAAGTAGCCGAACATATTCTATATTCCAAGGACCATCCGATAAGCTAAGTTTCAGAAGTTTAACTCCAATAGTTTAGGAGATATGGCAAATCATAATTTTTGACCTTTGACCTTGGGGTCATGTTGAGGTCAAGGTCACACCAAAAATGTCCAAATTTATTCTATATTCCAAGGGCCATCCAATAACTAAAGTTTCAGAAGTATAACTCTATTAGTTTAGAAGATATGGAAAAGTCATACTTTTTTACCTTTGACCTTGGTTCGAGGTCACACCAAAAGTAGCAGAACATATTCTATATTCCAAGGACCATCCGATAAGCAAAGTTTCAGAAGTGTAACTCCAATAGTTTAGGAGATGTGGCAAATCATAATTTTTGACCTTTGACCTTGGGGTCATGTTGAGGTCAAGGTCACACCAAAAATGTCCAAATTTATTCTATGTTCCAAGGGCCATCCAATAACTAAAGTTTCAGAAGTGTATCTCAAATAGTTAAGAAGATATGGCAAAATCATACTTTTTGACCTTTAACCTTGGGGTCAAGGTCACACCAAAAGTAACCCGACATATTCTATATTCCAAGGACCATCCAATAAGCAAAGTTTAAGAAGTGTGACTCCAATTGTTATGGCAAATCATAATTTTTGACCTTTGACCTTGGGGTCATGTTGAGGTCAAGGTCACACCCAAAAGTATCCAGATTTATTCTATATTCCAAGGGCCATCCAATAACCAAAGTTTCAGAAGTGTAACTCTAATAGTTTAGAAGATATGGCAAAATCATACATTTTGACCTTTGACCTTGGGGTCAAGGTCACACCTAAAGTAACCCAACATATTCTATATTTCAAAGACCATCCAATAAGCAAAGTTTCAGAAGTGCAACTCCAATAGTTAAGGAGATATGGCAAATTATAATTTTTGACCTTTGACCTTGGGGTCATGTTAGGGTCAAGGTCACCAAAAAGTTGCCCACTGCCATCTACATTCCATGTACTATCCACATGCAAAGTTTCAAAAGTGTAACTTCAGTGGTTGCAGAGGAGATCCATTTACAAAAAAAGTGACAGACGGACAGACCGATAGACTGAGTGACACAATATACCCGATTTTTCTTTGAAAAAGCGGATATACAAATCTTCTCTGAAACGGTAAGGCCCAGTTCTTTGATATTTGGTGTGAAGCTTCATCTAGTGGACCTCTATCAAGATTGTTCAAATTATAGGCCTAGTGCAAATAATGCCCCCTCCTTGGGGGCCTTTGGTTTTACATAGGCTTATATGCCCCCCCCCCCCACCCTGTCTGTCTGTCTGTCTGTCTGTAATATTTGTTTGTCCGGAATTCCGTCTGTAATATTTGATAGTGGGTACCTTGTTACCGCAACTCCTCTTACAGTTCTAGGTCAATCCTTTTGAAACTTTACAGGTGTTTTCATATAGGTCTGAAGATGTGCATATTTTTTTTTCATTGTCCTTAAATAATTTTTTTAACTTATTTCACCTTTTTTAACTTAGACAATTTTTGAGATCTACTAATGTTAAAATGTATAGGGAGTAGCTACCTTGTTACCGCAACTCCTCTTACAGTTCTAGGTCAATCCTTTTGAAACTTTACAGGTGTTTTCATATAGGTCTGAAGATGTGCATATTCTTTTTTCATTATCCTTAAATAATTTTTTTCACTTATTTCACCTTTTTTAACTTAGACAATTTTTGAGATCTACTAATGTTAAAATGTATAGGGAGTAGCTACCTTGTTACAGCAACTCCTCTTACAGTTCTAGTACAATCCTTTTGAAACTTTACAGGTGTTTTCATATAGGTCTGAAGATGTGCATATTCTTTTTTCATTATCCTTAAATAATTTTTTTCACTTATTTCACCTTTTTTAACTTAGACAATTTTTGAGATCTACTAATGTTAAAATGTATAGGGAGTAGCTACCTTGTTACCGCAACTCCTCTTACAGTTCTAGGTCAATCCTTTTGAAACTTTACAGGTGTTTTCATACAGGTCTGAAGATGTGCATATTCTTTTTTCATTATCCTTAAATAATTTTTTTTACTTATTTCACCTTTTTTAACTTAGACAATTTTTGAGATCTACTAATGTTAAAATATATAGGGAGTAGCTACCTTGTTACCGCAATTCCTCTTACAGTTCTAGGTCAATCCTTTTGAAACTTTATAGGTGTTTTCATATAGGTCTGAAGATGTGCATGTGCTTTTATCATTATCCAAAACTTATTTTTTAACTTAGACAAGGCGTAGGTACTTTGTTAGGGATTTAACCCTCTCACAAGTCTTTACCTTTAATTCATGAGTCTTTCTCCTCTGACAGGGCTATAGCGGGGCTATAGTCAGATCCTCTGACAGTTCTAGTTTATTTTTTTCTTCTCAAAAACATAGATTGTTGGTTCTTGTAATCACCGCATCTTTGATGCAATCTGTTTGCTCAAAAACATAGATTGTTGGTACTTGTTAGAATCGCCTTCTCAATGGGTTCTAGCGAGTACCCGCAATCTATGTTTACAGCAGAAATAAGAAACATATGTTTATGTTTCATCTGAAAATTTTCATATTTGGGGTTGAAAAATCATCACAAAAACACGCCTATATAATGTTGACCCCCTTGAACGCCACTTTTATATAGGAAAACTGGGGTTTACAAGGGTAAACCTTATTTTTCCAAATTCTGCTACAAAATATAGAGGCGGTTCTAACGAGTCCCACCAATCTATATGTCCCCACAATCTATATTTTGAGCAGAAATGAGAAAAAAATATTACAATTTTTCATTTTAAAATGTTCGTTTTTCGACGGTAAAGTTAACAATGTATTTGTATAGGCGTGTTTTTGTGATGTCAATATTTTAGAATAGGTGTGTTTTTGTGATATTTACATTTCCAGTGTAAAACCAAATGTAAACCTATAGAAAACAATATAGTTCATTGTATGCATAGTTCTCACGACCTGATTGTGCGTTGGCGACGTTCATTACGAAAACACTCCTATACAAATACATTATCAATTGTTTGGCCAGAAATGGAAATTTAAAGATGAATTATTGTGATATTTTTCTTATTTTTTTTTCTCGAAACATAGATTACGAGGGCTCGATAGGACCACCTCGATGCTACTATCGAGTACTCACAATCTGTTTTGAGCAGATATAAGAAAAATAATGTTCACCCCTGTATACCCCAGTTTTAAGAAAGAAACTTAATTTTTCTGCCGTTCATGAAAGTATGAATGACAGCGTAGCCATACCGGACTTACACGGACACGACCTTTCTCAGCTGTGCTGATAATCAAGGGAATTAACGCGTACAACACAGAAAATAAACGATTATCTCCTCAAGGCCTCAACTACCTAGCCAAGGTTACCTGGGTGATATCTGATCCAAAGAAAAAGAAAAATAGAAAAAAGTGGGTAGTGTATTTCATTTTCAAAAAGGACCAAATTATTTTCATTTTTAAGGACCAAAACGTTGTTCATAAAATTTCATTGTGAATATTCAAAAAAAGAATGAAAAATAATGAGCCGCTGGCACAGAAAAGATATTTTTATTAGTTTTTATTTTATGGGGAAATAATTATCAAGTTCCTATATAAATCCATGTATTAACTTTAACCAACTGCAGTAAGTTCGACATGGCTATCAAAGTTTACATGAACCCCTTTAAGGTCAAGTTACTTTGCAGGCGAACCGCTGCTTTCATACTTTCATGAACAGCAGAAAAATAAAATTCATCTCTTAAATGCAGCACATGTAAGACAAAACAAACAATGCACATGTTTCATGTTAACATATCAGCATAGCGTGTACACACCAATGGAATAGTTTCGACATTGAATAAAACTGACACAACATTTTGCGTGCTTGTAGGTTGATACAGAGTCGGTAGAAAACTTTTTAGCACATTGATTTCCATCCAGTACACTTTCAAAGCGTTGCTAGCACAGTATATCATCATGAAATCATGCCTATATAATCATGCCTGTAAAACTGGGGTTAACTTCGGTTTAGATTATGCATATTGTATCAACATAAAAACAGTTTGTGGGTTTTGTTAGAACTACCTCCTTCGCTAAGACTATCAAACAATGGCAAACAGTTTAGATCCTGATCAGATGGCTCATTAAGAAAACTCGCCTATTCAAATATATTGGAAAAATTGCCAAAAATGAAAATAATTAGGCATATGTACATTAAAATATGTGTAATAGTTGATAATAAGTCAATTCCAACATTAATATATACATATTCTAATTTTGGGGGCCGAGTTTGTCAGGGGCCGAGTTTGTAGGGGCCGAGTTTGCTAGGGGCCGAGTTTGTCAGGTGCCGAGTTTGTTAGGGGCCGAGATGTCCTGTCACCAGTGGGTCCTCCGTCGTCCGTCTGTCGTCCATCCACACTTTTGAGAAACTATATCTCTGCAACCTGCAGGCTGATCCCAATCATTTCTCATCTGTAGCATGCCTCTGGTGGGGCATTGATGAGATAAACTTTTTTTCGAAATCGCTCAAAAACTTTCCCATAGACTACAATGGGAAAATGCTTGTCATCACCGTAGCGCCTTCAGTTTTGATCGGATTTCTGAAACTTATATGTAAGGTGGCTGGGGATAAAAACTCAGATGAGTTCGAAAACCAGCCAAGTCGGCCCATTTATCATAGAGTTACGTCCCTTTGATTGCTGAAAATGCCGATTTTTGACCTTGTCATCACCGTAGCCCCTTCAGTTTTGATCAGATTTTTATACCCCACCACACGATAGTGGCGGGGTATTATGATATACCCTCCGGTGTCTGTCCATCCGTCCGTCCGTATGTCCGTCCGTCCGTCCGCACCATTTCCGATCGATAACTTGAGTAATTTTTAACGAATTTCTTTCAAATTTTGCATACATGTATATATCGGGAATGAGTGGTATGGGATTGTTAATGGGCAAAATCCGTTAACATTTGACAGAGTTATGGCCCTTTTTAGTTCAAAATAAGGGGTTTTGGGGCGTTTCGATCAATAACTTGAATATTTTTTCACGGATTTTCTTCAAATTTTGTATACACATTGGCATTGGGTATGAGTGGTTTGGGATTGTAAATGGGCAAAATACATTAACATTTAACGGAATTATGGTCGTTAAAAATTCCAATTAAATGGTTTTTGGGGACTTATTCCTTTACTATATGGAATATTTGGATGAAACTGCACTGATGTATAAACGACCATAATAAGCAGGTTTTGTGTTGTGAATACACAAAATGCGTTAACATTTAACGAAAAATTGGTTGTTAACAATTCCCATTAAATAGTTTCTGCGCATTTATTCCTTTAATTTATGAAATAAATTGATTATCACTGCCAGTGCTGGACTACAATCCTATTGTTGACTATGAATCTGAGGGGCGTGAGTTCAAATCTCCGTCGAGGAATGGAAATTTTTTTTTTTATGCCCCCAACTTCGAAGAAGTTGTGGGGGCATATTGGTTTTGCCCTGTTCGTCCGTCCGTCCTTCCGTCCTTCCGTCCTTACGTCCGTCCCACTTTTTACTGCATAGCATAACTTTAGAACCATGGGTGCTAGGTTTTTGAAATTTCATATATGGATTCCTCATGAAAAAATAATTGACCCGTGTTTTTTTTCTCGTCAGGATTATGCCCCTTTTTTGAGTTATGCCCCTTTGCAAAAAATACTATGAAATCTTGTAAGCAAGATATCTCAAAAACTGTTTGAGCTATTGCCCTGAAACTTTACATGCTGGTTGGGGATGATGAGTAGATGAACTGATTAACTTTTGAAAAAAATCCGAAATTTTTTTCTTGAGTTATGGCCCTTTGAAATTTTTCGCGTTTTAAGTTTGTAAGCAAGATATCTAAAAAAACTATTTGAGGTTTTTCCCCGAAACTTCACAGACTTGTCGGGGATGATGAGTAGATGAACTGATCAACTTTTGAAAAAAATCCGATTTTTTTTTCTTGAGTTATGGCCCTTAGATTTTTTTCGTGTTTTCAGCTTGTAAGCAAGATATCTCAATAATTGTTTGAGCGATTGCCCTGCAACTTTACAAGCTGGTTTGGGATGATGTGTAGATGAACTGATTAACTGTTGAAAAAAAATCCTATATTTTTTTCTTGAGTTATGGCCCTTTGAAATTTTTCGCGTTTTAAGTTTGTAAGCAAGATATCTCAAAAACTATATGAGGTTTTTCCCCAAAACTTCACAGACTGGTTGGGTATGATGAGTAGATGAACTGATTAACTTTTGAAAAAAATCCAATTTTTTTTTCTTGAGTTATGGCCCTTTGATTTTTTTCGTGTTTTCAGCTTGTAAGCAAGATATCTCAAAAATTGTTTGAGCTATTGCCCTGAAACTTTACAGGCTGGTTGGGGATGATGAGTAGATGAACTGATTAACTTTTGAAAAAAATCCGAAATTTTTTTCTTGAGTTATGGCCCTTTGAAATTTTTCGCGTTTTGGCGTCCTTCCGTCCTTCCGTCCTTACGTCCGTCCCACTTTTTACTGCATAGCATAACTTTAGAACCATGGGTGCTAGGTTTTTGAAATTTCATATATGGATTCCTCATGAAAAAATAATTGACCCGTGTTTTTTTTCTCGTCAGGATTATGCCCCTTTTTTGAGTTATGCCCCTTTGCAAAAAATACTATGAAATCTTGTAAGCAAGATATCTCAAAAACTGTTTGAGCTATTGCCCTGAAACTTTACATGCTGGTTGGGGATGATGAGTAGATGAACTGATTAACTTTTGAAAAAAATCCGAAATTTTTTTCTTGAGTTATGGCCCTTTGAAATTTTTCGCGTTTTAAGTTTGTAAGCAAGATATCTAAAAAAACTATTTGAGGTTTTTCCCCGAAACTTCACAGACTTGTCGGGGATGATGAGTAGATGAACTGATCAACTTTTGAAAAAAATCCGATTTTTTTTTCTTGAGTTATGGCCCTTAGATTTTTTTCGTGTTTTCAGCTTGTAAGCAAGATATCTCAATAATTGTTTGAGCGATTGCCCTGCAACTTTACAAGCTGGTTTGGGATGATGTGTAGATGAACTGATTAACTGTTGAAAAAAAATCCTATATTTTTTTCTTGAGTTATGGCCCTTTGAAATTTTTCGCGTTTTAAGTTTGTAAGCAAGATATCTCAAAAACTATATGAGGTTTTTCCCCAAAACTTCACAGACTGGTTGGGTATGATGAGTAGATGAACTGATTAACTTTTGAAAAAAATCCAATTTTTTTTTCTTGAGTTATGGCCCTTTGATTTTTTTCGTGTTTTCAGCTTGTAAGCAAGATATCTCAAAAATTGTTTGAGCTATTGCCCTGAAACTTTACAGGCTGGTTGGGGATGATGAGTAGATGAACTGATTAACTTTTGAAAAAAAATCCGAATTTTTTTTCTTGAGTTATGGCCCTTTGAAATTTTTCGCGTTTTGGCATATTGGTTTTGCCCTGTTCGTCCGTCCGTCCTTCCGTCCTTACGTCCGTCCCACTTTTTACTGCATAGCATAACTTTAGAACCATGGGTGCTAGGTTTTTGAAATTTCATATATGGATTCCTCATGAAAAAATAATTGACCCGTGTTTTTTTTCTCGTCAGGATTATGCCCCTTTTTTGAGTTATGCCCCTTTGCAAAAAATACTATGAAATCTTGTAAGCAAGATATCTCAAAAACTGTTTGAGCTATTGCCCTGAAACTTTACATGCTGGTTGGGGATGATGAGTAGATGAACTGATTAACTTTTGAAAAAAATCCGAAATTTTTTTCTTGCGTTATGGCCCTTTGAAATTTTTCGCGTTTTAAGTTTGTAAGCAAGATATCTAAAAAACTATTTGAGGTTTTTCCCCGAAACTTCACAGACTTGTCGGGGATGATGAGTAGATGAACTGATCAACTTTTGAAAAAAATCCGATTTTTTTTCTTGAGTTATGGCCCTTAGATTTTTTTCATGTTTTCAGCTTGTAAGCAAGATATCTCAATAATTGTTTGAGCGATTGCCCTGCAACTTTACAAGCTGGTTTGGGATGATGTGTAGATGAACTGATTAACTGTTGAAAAAAAATCCTATATTTTTTTCTTGAGTTATGGCCCTTTGAAATTTTTCGCGTTTTAAGTTTGTAAGCAAGATATCTCAAAAACTATATGAGGTTTTTCCCCAAAACTTCACAGACTGGTTGGGTATGATGAGTAGATGAACTGATTAACTTTTGAAAAAAATCCAATTTTTTTTTCTTGAGTTATGGCCCTTTGATTTTTTTCGTGTTTTCAGCTTGTAAGCAAGATATCTCAAAAATTGTTTGAGCTATTGCCCTGAAACTTTACAGGCTGGTTGGGGATGATGAGTAGATGAACTGATTAACTTTTGAAAAAAATCCGAAATTTTTTTCTTGAGTTATGGCCCTTTGAAATTTTTCGCATTTTAAGTTTGTAAGCAAGATATCTAAAAAACTATTTTAGGTTTTTCCCCGAAACTTCACAGACTGGTCAGGGATGATGAGTAGATGATTAACTACAGCTTTTCTTGTGTAATTTCAGCATTACAGCCACATAAAAACAAGATATCTCAATTACTGTTAGGGACAAGCAGTGTTAGGGTCAAGCAGTTGGGGGCATTGTGTTTCATAAACACTGGCTCTAGTTTTTCGTTTTTTAGCTCACCTGACCGAAGGTCATGGTGAGCTTTTGTGACCGTAAGATGTCCGGCGTCGTCGTGCGTCGTCCGTCGTCCGTCGTGCGTAAACTTTTTCTTGTGAACAAACTAGAGGCCACAGTTTTGGTCCAATCATCATCAAACTTGCTCAGAATGATCATCATGACAATATCTCGGTCAAGTTCGAATATGGGTCATGTCGGGTGAAAAAGTAGGTCAGTAGGTCAAATCATAGAAAAACCTTGTGAACACTCTAGAGGGCACAGTTTTGGTCCAATCATCATCAAACTTGCTCAGAATGATCATTGTGACAATATTTTAGTGAAGTTTGAATATGGATCATGTCGGCTTAAAAAGTAGGTCAGCGGGTCAAATCATAGAAAAACCTTGTGAACACCCTAGAGGCCACAATTTTGGTCCAATCATAATCAAACTTGCTCAGAATGATCATCATGACAATATCTTGGTCAAGTTCGAATATGGGTCATGTCCGGTCAAAAAGTAGGTCAGTAGGTCAAATCATAGAAAAACCTTGTGAACACTCTGAAGGCCACTGTTTTGGTCCAATTATCATGAAACTTGCTCAGAATGACCATTGTGACAATATTTCAGTCCAGTTCGAATATGGGTCATATCGGGTTAAAAAGTAGGTCAGCGGGTCAAATCATATAAAAACCTTGTGAACACCCTAGGGGCCACAATTTTGGTCCAATCTTAATCAAACTTGCTCAGAATGATCATCATGACAATATCTCGGTCAAGTTTGAATATGGGTCAAATGGTTCCGGTCCGTTGCACATCTAGGTCACAGGAGCCAAAAACAGATTTTTTTCACCAAAAACTTAAAAAATCTTCTTCTCTGAAACCACAAGGCCCAGGTCTTTGTTATTTGGTATGAAGCTTCATCTAGTGGACCCCTACCAAGATTGTTCAAATTATAGTGCTGGGGCCAAAAATGCCCCCGCACGGGGGCCCTTTGGTTTTACATAGGCTTATATAGGGAAAATCTTTAAGAATCTTCTTCTCTGAAACCACAAGGCCCAGGACTTTGATATTTGGTATGAAGCTTCATCTAGTGGACCCCTACCAAGATTGTTCAAATTTGAGTGCTGGGACGAAAAATGCCCCCGCCACGGGGCCCTTTGGTTTTACATTGGCTTATATAGGGAAAATCTTTAAAAATCTTCTTCTCTGAAACCACAAGGCCCAGGTCTTTGATATTTGGTATGAAGCTTCATCTAGTGGACCCCTACCAAGATTGTTCAAATTATAGTGCTGGGGCCAAAAATGCCCCCGCCCCAGGGCCCTTTGGTTTTACATAGGCTTATATAGGGAAAATCTTCAAAAATCTTCTACTCTGAAACCACAAGGCCCAGGACTTTGATATTTGGTATGAAGCTTCATCTAGTGGACCCCTACCAAGATTGTTCAAATTATAGTGCTGGGACAAAAAATGCCCCCGCCACAGGGCCCTTTGGTTTTACATTGGCTTATATAGGGAAAATCTTTAAAAATCTTCTTCTCTGAAACCACAAGGCCCAGGTCTTTGATATTTGGTATGAAGCTTCATCTAGTTGACCCCTACCAAGATTGTTCAAATTACAGTGCTGGGGCCAAAAATGCCCCCGCCCCGGGGCCCTTTGGTTTTACATAGGCTTATATAGGGAAAATCTTAAAAAATCTTCTTCTCTGAAACCACAAGGCCCAGGTCTTTGATATTTGGTATGAAGCTTCATCTAGTGGACCCCTACCAAGATTGTTCAAATTTTAGTGCTGGGACAAAAAATGCCCCCACCACGGGGCCCTTTGGTTTTACATGGGCTTATATAGGGAAAATCTTTAAAAATTTTCTTTTCTGAAACCACAAGGCCCAGGACTTTGATATTTGGTATGAAGCTTCATCTAGTGGACCCCTACCAAGATTGTTCAAATTTTAGTGCTGGGACAAAAATGCCCCCGCCACGGGGCCCTTTGCTTTTACATTGGCTTATATAGGGAAAATTTTTAAAAATCTTCTTCTCTGAAACCACAAGGCCCAGGTCTTATATATTTGGTATGAAGCTTCATCTAGTGGACCCCTACCAAGATTGTTCAAATTATAGTGCTGGGGCCAAAAATGCCCCCGCCACGGGGCCCTTTGGTTTTACATAGGCTTATATAGGGAAAATCTTTAAAAATTTTCTTCTCTAAAACCACAAGGCCCAGGACTTTGATATTTGGTATGAAGCTTCATCTAGTGGACCCCTACCAAGATTGTTCCAATTTTAGTGCTGGGGCCAAAAATGCCCCTGCCCCGGGGCCCTTTGGTTTTACATAGGCTTATATAGGGAAAATCTTTAAAAATCTTCTTCTCTGAAACCACAAGGCCCAGGACTTTGATATTTGGTATGAAGCTTCGTCTAGTGGACCCCTACCAAGATTGTTCAAATTATAGTGCTGGGACAAAAAATCCCCCCCTGCCACGGGGCCCTTTGGTTTTACATAGGCTTATATAGGGAAAATCTTTAAAAATCTTCTTCTCTGAAACCACAAGGCCCAGAACTTTGATATTTGGTATGAAGCTTCATCTAGTGGACCCCTACCAAGATTGTTCAAACTATAGTGCTGGGGCAAAAAATGCCCCTGTCCCGGGGCCCTTTGATTTTACATAGGCTTATATAGGGAAAATCTTTAAAAATCTTCTTCTCTGAAACCACAAGGCCCAGGACTTTGATATTTGGTATGAAGCTTCGTCTAGTGGACCCCTACCAAGATTGTTCAAATTATAGTGCTGGGACAAAAAATCCCCCCCTGCCACGGGGCCCTTTGGTTTTACATAGGCTTATATAGGGAAAATCTTTAAAAATCTTCTTCTCTGAAACCACAAGGCCCAGAACTTTGATATTTGGTATGAAGCTTCATCTAGTGGACCCCTACCAAGATTGTTCAAACTATAGTGCTGGGGCAAAAAATGCCCCTGTCCCGGGGCCCTTTGATTTTACATAGGCTTATATAGGGAAAATCTTTAAAAATCTTCTTCTCTGAAACCGCTAGGCCCAGGTCTTTGATATTTGATGTGTAGCTTCATCTAGTGGACCTTTGACAAGATTGTTCAAATTTTAGCCTTTGTTGATGTTTGGTATGAAGCTTCACCTTTAAGACCTCCCTCAACATTATGTACATTAAAGCCCTGGGGCCAATAATGGCCCTCTCTGGGGCCCACTTGTTACACTATGGATCAGGTGAGCGATCCAGGGCCATCATGGCCCTCTTGTTCTTCTTTTTTTTGTGTGTTCTTTTTTCTTTTTCTTTCTTTTTCATTTTGGCAATGAATTTATTTATTAGGGCCCTGCACTGAAAGTGTGGGTGCCCTATAGTAATCACTCTGTCCGTCCGTCTGTCTGTCTGTCTGTCCATCCACAAATTTTTTTATCCTCCATAACTTTCTTATTCCTGGATGGATTTAAATATTACTTGGCAATGTTAACCATAATGTTATGGAGTGTTGCGCGCAAGACTCAGGTCCGTACCTCAAAGGTCAAGGTCATACTTAGAGGTTAAAGGTCTGTCTGTCCATCTGTCCGTCCACAAATTTTTTTATCCTCCATAACTTTCTTATTCCTGGATGGATTTAAATATTACTTGTCAGAAATGTTAACCATAATGTGATGGAGTGTTGCGCGCAAGACTCAGGTCCGTACCTCAAAGGTCAAGGTCATACTTAGAGGTTAAAGGTCAAAAAAGGGTCTTTCCTGTGTCCAATTAATAACTTTGTTATTATTATTCCTGGATGGCAGAAGTGTTAACCATAATGTGATGGAGTGTTGCACGCAAGACTCAGGTCCGTACCTCAAAGGTCAAGGTCATACTTGGAGGTTAAAGGTCAAAAAAGGGTCTTTCATGTGTCCAATTAATAACTTTGTTATTATTCCTGGATGGATTTAAATATTACTTGGCAGAAATGTTAACCATAATGTGGCCCCGCACTGAAAGTGTGGGTGCCCTATAGTAATCACTCTGTCCGTCCGTCTGTCTGTCTGTCCGTCTGTCCGTCCACAAATTTTTTTATCCTCCATAACTTTCTTATTCTTGGATGGATTTAAATATTACTTGGCAGAAATGTTAACCATAATGTGATGGAGTGTTGCGCGCAAGACTCAGGTCCGTACCTCAAAGGTCAAGGTCATACTTAGAGGTTAAAGGTCAAAAAAAGGTCTTTCCTGTGTCCAATAACTTTGTTATTATTAGGGCCCCGCACTGAAAGTGTGGGTGCCCTATAGTAATCACTCTGTCCGTCCGTCTGTCCGTCCACAAATTTTCCTACTCCTCTGATAGCGCTGCCGGGGCCCTAGTCAGTTTCACTGACAGCTCTAGTTTTTTTTTATTTTTTTTTAATTTTCCTCATTTTTGGTTTTTCATTCCCTTTTTTTCCCTTTTTTTTTTCACCCTTTTCTTCTTTTTGTTATACCCCATCACACGATAGTGCTGGGATATTACAATATACCCTCCGGTGTCTGTCCGTCCATCCGTCCCCACCATTTCCGACCAATAACTGGATTAATTTGTGCTATGAATCTGAGGGGCTTGAGTTCAAACCCCCGTGGAGGAATGGAATTTTCTTTTTTTTTTTCCTTTTTTCTCGTTTTTTCTTTTCTTTTTTTTCCATTTATTTTTCTTTTCTTTCTTTTTGCAATGAATTTTTTTCGGTTTTTTTTTTCTCATTTTTTGTTTTTCATTCCTTTTTTTTACCTTTTTTTTTACCTTTTTTTTTTTCCTTTTCTTCTCTTTGTTATACCCCATTACACGATAGTGCTGGGATATTATAATATACCCTCCGGTGTCCGTCCGTCCGTCCGTCCGTCTGCACCAACAAATGTATAGTTAGGTGGCTATGTAAATGGACAAAATCAATGTAAGTCTATGGGATTTATTCCGTTAGACACCGAAAATACTTCTTTTCAGTGGCTAAAAGTAGCCACTTATGTATCAATCCTGCCAAAAATAGCCACATAAGTATACATCTGTGAGAATGTCTGTCCGTCCGTCCATCCCCACCATTTCCGACCGATAACTTGATTAATTTTTCACATTTTTTTTTTTCAAATTGTGCCTACATGTTTATATCGGGAATGACTTTTTTTTCTTTTCTTCTTTTTGTTATACCCCATCACACGATAGTGCTGGGGTATTATAATATACCCTCCGGTGTCTGTCCGTTCGTCCGTCCATCCACACCATTTCCGACCGATAACTTGATTAATTTCTCACAATTTTTTTTTGGAGTTTGCGATCAATAACTTAAGAATCTTTTCATGGATTTTCTTCAAATTTTAAAACACTAAAGGACACATATTATTGCCAAGGACAGTCACTCTGCTTTTCTGGTTATTGTATTATCTGCCCTTTTGATATACATGTATGTAGTTCCTTTACTATATTGAATGCCTTAGTGAAGTTTTACAGATAACTATAACACTTAAAAGTACCACTATTATGGGCAAGGCTATAACCATATTATCTTGCAGTGGTGGGGTATCATGCAGTGTTAGCGTGCTTTTATTCTGAAACTAATATGTAAGGTGGCCGGGGATAAAAACTCAGATGAGTTCGAAAACCAGCCAAGTCAGCCCATTTATCATAGAGTTATGCCCTTTGATTGCTGAAAATGCCGATATTTTACCTTGTCATCACCGTAGCCCCTTCAGTTTTGATCGGATCTTTCTGAAACATATATGTAAGGTGGCTGGGGATAAAATCTCGGATGAGTTCGAAAACCGACAAAGTAGGCCCATTTATCGTAGAGTAACGTCCCTTTGATTGCTGAAAATGCTGATTTTTGACCTTGTCATCACCATGAGCCCTTTCAGTTTTGATCGAATCTTTCTGAAACTTATATGTGGGTGGGGATAAAACCTTGGATGGGTTCGAATACCGACCAAGGTGGCCTATTTAATGTAGAGTTAGGTCCCTTTGATTGCTGAAAATATTGATTTTTGACCTTGTCATCACTGTAGCCCCTTCAGTTTTGATCGGATCTTTCTGAAACTAATATGTAAGGTGGCTGGGGATTAAACCTCGGATGAGTTCCAAAACTGGCCAAGTCTTCCCATTTACTATATATTTATGTGCCTTTGATGGCTGAAAATGTCGATTTTTTACCTTGTCATCACCGTAGCCCCTTCAGTTTTGATCGAATGTTTCTGAAACTTATATGTAAGGTGACTGGGGATAAAACCTAGGATGAGTTCGAATACCGGCCAAGTTGGCCCATTTATCATAGATTTATGTCCCTTTGATTGCTGAAAATACTGATTTTTGACCTTGTCATCACCATAGCCCCTTCAGTTTTGATCAGATCTTCCTTAAACTTATATGTAAGGTGGCTGGGGATAAAATCTTGGATGAGTTCGAAAACAGGCCAAGTCAGCCCATTTATCGTAGAGTTATGTACCTTTGATGGCTAAAAATGTTGATTTTTGACCTTGTCATAACCGTAGCCCCTTCAGTTTTGATCAGATTTTTCTGAAACTTATATGTAAGGTGGCTGGGGATGAAACCTCAGATGAGTTTGAAAACTGGCCAAGTCGGCCCATTTATTTTAGAGTAACATCCCTTTGATTGCTAAAAATGCCAAATTTTGACCTTGTCATCACCGTAGCCCCTTCAGTTTTGATTGGATCTTTCTGAAACTTATATGTATGGTGGCTGGGAATAAAACCTTGGATGAGGTTGAATACTGGCCAAGTCGGCACATTTGTCATAGAGTTACTTGCCTTTGATTGCTTGAAAATGCCTATTTTCGACCTTTTTAGCACTGCTGCCCCTTCAGTTTTGATCGGATCTTCATGAAACTTACGGTACAAACAAATAAGTCAGGCAGAAAAGCTCGGAGGAGTTTGAAAACTCGTGAAGTTTGCCTATTTGTCACAGAGTAACATCCCTTTGATTGCAGCAGTTAATTGCTTAATTTTGAACTTGTCATCACCATAGCTATCAGTTTATATCGGATCTTCTTAGCAAGTCAGGAATAAAAGCTTGAATGAGTTTGAAAACTGGTGAGGTCAGCCTATTTATCCAAGAGTTACATTCTACTTGATTGCAGAAATTGCTTATCCTGTCATCACCATCTCCTTCCATTAATCCTACAGTAAAGGTTGGCACTTCCTGAAACTTTGAATCTGTTAGCTTAGGTGAGCGATACAGGACCAAGCTCAGCTTGGTCCTCTTGTTCAAATCATAGCCCTGGGGCCAAAAATGGCCCGCCCCGGGGACCCAAAGGTTTATATAGACTTACATAAGGAAAACCTTTAAAAATCTTCTTGTCTGAAACCAGAAGGCTCCGATCTTTGATATTTGGTATGAAGCTTCACCTTTAAGACCACTACCAAGATAATTCAAATGATAGCCTGGGGTCAATAATGGCTCTCCCAGGGGCCCAGTTGTTACCCTATGGATCAGGTGAGCGATCCAGGGCCATCATGGCCCTCTTGTTTAGAAAATGGTTGAACCTTTTGCAAACAGTGACAGTTCTGATCAAATGCTGCATTCTCTGTTTTCTGATCTTGGCCTGCACTGTATGCTTTGGGCCAATGACACATTTTGGGCTTTCCCTGCTAAAAGTGGGAGGGAAAAGATGTATCCAATATGTTTACTGGTGTATAAAAGATGGTTGTTACAGTGTACAGTACAGTGAAATTCCGCTTGTTGTGTTTTCTGCATACAGTGTCCTTTGGTCAGAGACCACCTTTGGGACTGTTCAAATTGGTCTTAAAGACCACTTTTGAATAGTCCCAAAGGTGGTCTTCATATTGGAATTTTACTGTGTATAAAATTATGATTGTTGTTTCATTGCAGGTGACAGTGAATTTTGGTCCCAAGTTTAAATATCCTCCAGACAAGATACCAGCATTCAGACCGGTGAGTATTGATAACACCAGTCAATGTTAGCAAATGTACCAAATGGAATCTTCCTCCTTATATATAGCAAGAGTCCATTTCAAAATTTAGGGGTGTCAGGTTGTGTTTTCTTCAAAATTGATCATGAAAATGGCTGAACTGTGCAAACAGTGTAGGCCCTGATCAGATGCTGCGTTCTGCCGTGTCTGATCTGGGCCTGCATCGTTTGCCAGGGTACCTGTTTTGGGGTTTGTGGTACTAAATGGGTTAATTTTAGCAACGTAGTAGTGGCTCACTTGACTGACTGTTGACAGGCGTCATTTTTGATCTGCACTGGGCCCAGCAACATCCTTTCATGGAGACTGATCATGAAATATTTTCTATGATCATTCTTTCCCTTTGCACTGATTAAAATAGATCTGTTGTAAATTACTGGTGAAAGAAAGTGTACTGTACTGGTTGTCCACCTAGAACTAAACTTGCCCAGGAAAATCTGACTGGCTCGACATAACCTAAATAATTTTGACTGGGCTGTTGGCAGACAATACAAACATAATCCTTAGGTCACAGGTGTGACAGGTTAACCCTTGTCCTGCTGAACATGATAGCCTTAACGTTAGCAAATAATGTAGATCCAGATCAGATGACTTTAGAAGAAGCCGTCTGATCCGGATCTAAGCTTCGTGTTATTCAGTTTGCAAATTTGAATGGACACAATATATTATATCAAGTTAGTAATGTATGTAACAAAATTAATGCAGCAGGACAAGGGTTAAGAACAGTGTCTGGACAGATCATGTTTTTCTAGTATGTATATATCTGTCAATACAACAGGAGATAGGAGACATCAATGCTTCCTCTGTAGAGAGCATAAGGTCCATAGGACTATCACTGGAGCAGCAAAGGCAGTCTGGTCTTGAGGTTATACAGCTTTGATGCCCTATTTCATTCTAATCTCAGTGCTGTTTGTCCTGCACATAAATATTAAAATGCCAATAATTACTGTAATTTGAATATTTATGAACAGGACAAATAACATTTGATTGGTCAGATTTTCTTGCAACACAGTTTAAATATTTAGATTCTTCCTATTTCTCCCTTAAATTTATTTAATACAGTCACCCTCTTTATACCGACATTCGTTATAACGGCAAAACTTGTTATAACGGCAAAACTTTTTATAATGACAATTTCAATGGAATGACTACTTAGCTAAAGGCTAACCTCAGTTCCAAGCAGTGTGGGCTTCTCTCGGGTTGGAATTGAACAAATCAAGTCCATAGTCATGAAAAATTCTTGTAATCTAATACTCCAAGAAACAAATGTTATAAATATTTGTTAGAATCGCCTCCGGTGAGGCGATTCTAACAAATGTCTATAACATTTGTTTCTTGGAGTACTGATGGGAAATGGCCTTTTATTACCTTTCATACTCCCAACTGGGATTCTTTATAAAGTCAAATTCTTTATAACAGCACAATAATAGGGAACAAATACTTTCGTTATAAGGAGGGTCCTCTGTATTCATAATTCCAGATACAGAATAATTTGGGGATATTCTTTCTTAATTGTCCATTAAATCCTAAGTTGTTGGTACTTGTAAGAAACGCCTCAATGAGTTATAGTGGTAAAGCTATGCCCCTTATAAACCAGGTGACAAAGGTTTGATTGTAAGGTTCTACAGACTTTCAGATTAGTCTTTAAAGGGAGGTCCAATTTCCATATGACCTTAGTTGTCAGTGGAGTTTAAATTCAAATAAACAAGCTATCTCCACTATCTCCTCTAACTTGAATATTGGACTCTATCACAAGATTTAGTCATTCAATTTTTTAATCAATATCATTCTAATTTTTGTCTTCATCATAATACTTAAAACCTTTTGATCATCAACCCCCTTTTGATGTTTATGACCCACAAAGAGTGTTGATGTATCGTCAAACACCAAATAATCATCATCAATAACTTATATATTATGTATTTCATCTTCCAGATGTCAGTAGCATCATCAGAGGCCATGGTGGAATATGCTCTGGCTGACACAGTCTACCATGTTGAGAATGAAGGAAAACTTCCAGAGTTCTAGAATATTCCCAGCATGCAGTGCTCATATTAAGTACAGACATGACTGTATAAGATTAAATGATCAAAACTCATGTGAAAAGTGTACTAATCACTTAGGTGAACAATAAAGATAAACCCTTACAGTGCTGATCATGACTGGCATATGACATTTGCAAAATATTTGTTTTAATTTTTGTAGAAAATAAGGCTTGACATTACATGTGAATTGTCTGCTGGGCAGACAATTCACATGCAATGTCAAGCCATATTTTCTTTAAAAAATAATATAAAAAATACAGATTTTCTTCTGCTCAAGGAACTTTGTAGCCTTTTACACATGCACCATTAGCCCAGGCAGCATATGAAAAAGATAGAAATTTTTTTTTATGTCCCCGGTAGTGATTGCAGAGGACATATTGTTTTTGCCCTGTCTGTTTGTTGGTTTGTTTGTCGGTTGTACAACTTTAACATTGATCATAACTTTTAGTTTGAGATAGAGCCTTCATATTTGGCATGTAGGTTCCTTGTGACAAAGAGCTTACCACTCATACCAAAAAATTGACCTGTGACCTACTTTAAAGAATAAAATAACATTGGTCATACCATTCTAACAGTTGGAGGTAGAGCCTTCATAATTGACATGTAGGTTCCTTGTGACAAGGGCTTCCCACTCATACAAAAAGTTTTGACCTATGACCTTGACCTTGTCCAGAAGCTATTTTAAAGAAAAAAATGACCCTGCCAGGGACATGTTTGTGTTTCACAAACACATCTTGTTCATTCTCAACTCAGCTGAGACTGCTCTTAGAAATTGGGCTGGCCTCGGGCGAGTCGGATGGGCGTCTGACTGGTGATCAGGAGACACAGGTTCGATACCTGCCGGGGTCATTCTCTTCCTTCCGCTGATTCAAGAAGGGCAGTTGTCAGTTTCTGGCGAAAGAATGTATACTGTATTGGTTAACCGCTTACGTATAAGCCTGCCCAGGAAAAGTGTGGTTAGGTAAACTGACCGGCTAAAAAAATGACCTAAATAGTGTTGACTGGGCCATTAAACTCAAATACAAACCAGCTCTTAAAAATTGGGCTACCAACAACTAAAGATCATTTTCTGCTGACTATAGTTATATTTGTTCTGCCATTTACTATTATGATGCCATCAATAATTGATGGCATTTTGAATATTTATGAGCAGGACCCATTTCTTGCTCGGTTGAGTCAAGCATGAGATAAAGGTTTGATAACTTGAGGTTTGGCTCTTGCATAGGTGATTAGTACATGTTTCACATGAGCCAGCCAAGATGTGTTCATAAGTTGACCCTAGCTCTGCTGAATAAATTAATTTTGCCACACCCATTTTTGACTATCAACCAATCAAATTCCAGGATGTAAACTATTCCTGTAACATTCACAGGTTGAATCACAAACAGTGAAGATTGAGATTATATAGTTCTCGAGAAGCCATGTGATCTGGATTTTCACTTCCCAAAGGTAGAGCATAATAATTATCCTGATTCAGCAGGACAAGGGTTAAAATAACATCACATAACCAAAACATGCCTATACAAATACATTGTCAATTTTACCGCCAAAAAAACAAAAATTTTAAGATGAAAAATTGTGATATTTTTCTTATTTCTGCTCTAAAATATAGATTGTGGGTACTTATTAGAACCACAGGGATACAGACTAAGCATTTTGCTTTAGGCACCCAGATTGCCTTAAATCCAAATTTTACAGTAAGTTAATAGGCATTTTTATTCAAAACTTAGGCGCCCAGGCCAAAACTTAGGCGTCTTGGGCGCCTGTTAGTCTGTATCCCTGAACCACCTCCATTAGGTGGTTCTAATGAGAACCCACAATCTATATTTTAGAGCAGAAATAAGAAAGATAAGATTAACCCCTGCAAATAAAAGTTGGGTTCAAGTGAGTCAGAATTATAAAGGCGTGTTTTCGTGATGAAACTTAGACTAGATGCTCAGGAAAGCCTGGGAAAATATGAAATGTAAAGAACCTTTACAAAGTTCCTGATATAGCAAGAGTCACAGATATTACATGTGTTTGGTGATATAGCAAAAGTTCATTGACGGAAACATTGTTGGCTCATTTACAGTGGCTGGTTTCAGTTTGTTTTTGAGTCACAAAGGAACTTCTCCTGTACGTCCACATACTGTGGACTTTTTGACATTTGAATGTCCATGTGATATTGACTTGCTGTTGGCAAAGGCCTGTTACACTTGCATTTCTTCACCTGTAAATAGCTACATCTTATTCCTACATGTAAATAGCTACATCATCAAGTCTTAGCTGTGTGAAGTTGGAGGCTTGACAGGCATGTTAAGTGTAGAATTTGTTAAGTTTTTTAAGCTCACCTGTCATGTAGTGACAAGGTGAGCTTTTGTGATCACATTTTGTCTGTCGTCCATCCGTGCGTCCGTCCGTAAACAATTTCTTGTCCGCACGATAACATCTTCATTTATGATTTGATTTTAACCAGACTTGCACACAACTTGTACCAACATGAGATCTGGGTTCTTTTCTTGAACCAGCCATATCCCGTCATGTGTTACAGAGTTACGGCCCCTGAAATTGCAAAAATTGCCTATTTTGGTCTTGTCCGCACGATAGCATCTTCATTTAGGATTTGATTTTAACCGGACTTGGTAGTTAACCCAATCACGGTTGGCAACTTTGCTTCCCTCTTTAATTGCACGCCGGTGGGTCAGGCCTCAGATTCTATGACGGCTCCAACGTAAAGGCTTATTGAAAATTAAAGAGATAATGTTGGTTGGTGCCTGATGCTCTGTCTCTGGTTGGGCTCATCGGAGTCTAACTGTTGGTTTTCTTTTGCTCCAGCATTTCAGTGGTTTCTTGCTGTCGAGTCCTCACCGTTGTCTCACCTCTGTGGTTCTTTGATTTCTGTGTTCACGGAGATGTTGCACTGATGAGTTAGGAGGCCTTCATGCGGACTGAACAAATTATTTGTCTAAATCGCGACGGAAGTAAGGGCGAGGATTGTGGCCACGTAAAATCGATTTAAGCCCCCCAGTGGAAACATTCCACTGACCGTTCCAAGGCGGCTCTTCTGTGGCAATTTATTAATGTTGTTGTTTGTTACTTATTGTGTGTATCACTTGTGTCTTTTGGTTTTGGATGGCCATATGGCCATTTTGTGGGAAAGTAACTGTCCTTATGGCCTTCCTTTGTTTAGGTTTCCATTATGGTCTGGTCGCTTAATGTTTGTATTTCTTTCCCTTTGGTGTCTTTTATGGGTGGAGTAAGTTAATTGTATCAATTCCTGATCTTTGTTTTACTTCTACTTTGCACACAACTTGAACCACCATGAGATCTGGGTTCCTTTCTTGAATCAGCCATATCCCATCATGTGTTACGGAGTTATGGCCCCTGAAAGGGCAAAAATTGCCTATTTTGGTCTTGTCCGCATGATAGCATCTTCATTTATGATTTGATTCTAACCAGACTTGCTAACAACTTGTACCACCATGAGACTTGGGTTCCTTTCTTGAACCAGCCATATCCCGTGATGTGTTACAGAGTTACGGCCCCTGAAACTGCAAAAATTGCCTATTTTGGACTTGTCTGCACGATAGCATCTTCATTTATGATTTGATTTTAACCAGACTTGCACACAACTTGTACCACCATGAGATCTGGGTTCCTTTCTTGAATCAGCTATATCCCATCGAGTGTTATGGAGTTACGGCCCCTGAAAGGGCAAAAATTGCCTATTTTGGTCTTGTCCGCACGATAGCATCTTCATTTATGATTTGATTTTAACCAGACTTGCACACAACTTGTACGGCCACAAAATTTCTCGGTCAAGTTTGAAAATGGGTCATGCCGGGTCAAAAAGTAGGTCAGTAGGTCAAATAAAAAAAAAACCTTGTGAAGACACTAGAGGCCACAGTTTAGGTCCGATCATCATCAAACTTGCTCAGAATGATCATCTTGATAATATCTTTTGGTCGTGTTCGAATATGGGTCATGTCAGGTCACAAAGAAGGTCAGTAGGTCAAATCATAGAAAAACCTTGTGAATACACTAGAGGCCACAGTTTTGGTCCAATCATTATCAAACTTGCCCAGAATGATCATCTTGCTAATATCTCGGCCAAGTTTGAATAAAGGTCATGTCGGGTCAAAAAGTAGGTCAGTAGGTCAAATCATAGAAAAACCTTGTGAACACACTAGAGGCCACAGTTTTGGTCCGAACATCATCAAACTTGCTCAGAATGATCATCTTGATAATATCTTCAACTTGGTCACGTGCGAATATGGGTCATGTGGGGTCAAAAAGTAGGTCAGTAGGTCAAATCAGAGAAAAACCTTGTGAACACACTAGAGGCCACTGTTTTGGTCCAATCATCATCAAACTAGCTCAGAATGATTGTCTTGACAATATATCGGTCAAGTTTGAATATGGGTCATGACAGGTCAAAAAGTAGGTCAGTAGGTCAAATCATAGAAAAACCTTGTGAACACACTAGAGGCCACAGTTTAGGTCAGATCCTCATCAAACTTGCCCAGAATGATCATCTTGACAATATCTGAGTCAAGTTTGAATACGGGTAATGTTGGTCCAAAAAGTAGGTAAAATCATAGAAAAACCCTCTGAACACACTTGAGCCACAGTTTTGGTCCGATCATCATCAAACTTGCTCAAAATGATCATTTGACAATATCTCAGTAAATTTCGAATATGGGTCAAATCTGGTCAGTAAGTAGGTCAGTAGGTCAGATTGTTGAAAAACCTTGTGGACACACTAGAGGCCCCAGTTTTGGTCCGATCATCTTCAAACGACAATTCCTCCTCTACCCTTGGGCCAATTTTATTCAAACTTTGAAGTAATGTTGCTTAGATGACCCTCTACCAAAAGGGCTAAAACAATCCCTAAAAATAGTAAAAAAATATTGTAAATTTGATTCAAACGTGAACCCCTCCTAAACCCTAAAGCCAATTTGATTCAAACTTCACAGGAATGCTGCCTAGGTTACTCCCTACCAAATGAGCTAAAATCACTCTGCTGATGAACAAGATGGCCACCATAGCTAAAAATAGAATGTACTCGAGACAGTGACTCACAGGTGAGCGAATCAGGGCCCTCTGAGCCCTCTTGTTTTTTAACCCTTGATTTGCTGAATATTTAAATATGCCATACTCACCACTGGTTATCAACAAATCAGATTTCTTGATGCAAATCATTGCAACAAATTCATAAACTGAATGATAAACAATGAAGATCCTGATCAGATGGCTTCTTCAGAAGCCATCTGATGTGGATCTGCATTGTTTGAAAGATCAGACATATCCGGGCTCAGCAGGACAAGGTTTAAATAGAAGCAACATCAGCGACAGAAGTATACACCCATGTTGCAGATGGTATTTATCTGATATGCTCAGATAAATGTAATTTTTGATAACACTTTCCACCTTGTTTCAGATGGAAACAGATGCCTAAGCAAACTTTGTAGATTCAGATGAGATGGCTCATAATGGCCAGTCTCTTCAGAACAAACTTTATCCCAGAAGAAATTGTTTGTTTGTTTGATTTGAGGTTTAACATCCCCGTCAACACAGTATAGGTCATTTTGGAGACATTGCTTCCAATTTTGTGGGACTATTACCCAACATTGAGATGAAATGACATCTCGAGCCTAACCGCCCAATGAAACCAAAAGGGTTTATAAGCATGGACGGTCTGTCTGACTCCCACCGCTTTGCCAGGGCAGGCTTAGATCCTCTACGGTTTACCAATACATGTACTCGTGTGCGGTTGGTTTCAGCTCTGCGTTGAAGCATCATGCAGCCCATCTATTTCTTCAAGCCCCAATTGGTGGGGGCGACTTAAAAGTAAGTAGCTGTTGCATTGCAAAAAATACCAGTGGTTCAGATATTATACTTTTTGGGCCCTCTCTAACAAGTTTGCTAAGTGAACAATACTTTGAGCAGCTGAGCCCTGTTTTGTTGGAAATCTTAATATGTCCTGTAGCCTAAAAGCACTGGGTGTTAGAGCCTTATCATTGAGATGTCATTTCATCTCAATGTCGGGTAAAAGTCCCACAAAATTGGAAGTGACCTATACAGTGTTGACGGGGATGTTAAACCTCAAAACAAAACAAATAATTCAGCCACACTCATTTTTGACAATCAACCAACCAATTTACTTGATGTAATTTGTTCCATTATATTTACCAACTGAATGACAGTGAAGATCCAGATCAGTTGGCTGTCATTTGATCCGGATCTTCACTGTTCATTATGATAAGCATCTTGTGCAACATAGTGCATTTATTCACATCTCCAAAATGGCTACTTTTCTGATGAAAATCTGTGATATTTTTCTTATTTATACCTCAAACATAGGTTGTGGGTGCTCGTTAGAACCGCCTAAATGAGTATCCACAACCTGTGTCTGGGAGCAGAAATAAGAAAAATAATGTATACCCCTGTAAACACCAGTTTTCTCTGTATAAAGTGGGGTTTGGTGGGGTGTTCATTTCACGGACTTGTTAACGTGATGTTGAAAAGAGAGAACACATCCGGGTTCAGCAAGACAGGGTGAAGGGGGACAAGTAAATACCATGAATAAGAATGGGGAACAAGTGCAGTTTTGGTGGAGTAAAAAGAAAAACTCTAGGTAAAAAGTTACTGATACTTTGACAGCATTGAGGTCATAGGAATCTTAACTGAAATCGCGGATAGAAATATGGGGTCATCGTCTTTGTTAAGGAGCTAGTCTAAGAAAACATTTTATCTTTCCCACCATTTTTCGATCAGTGCGACATCATTGTGTTATTAGTTGCGTCACATTGTTGCAGCAACATTGACTCATGTTTACTGCCTTTTCCATATGCCTACATATTATCTATCTTTTGAACGAGGACATTCTATATACAAAGAAAAATAAGCAAAGAGACTCAAACATTTAGAATAAACTGATTTGGCAAATAAGGAAATGTTGTCTAGTTTGAATTGCAACAGCAATGTCAGTGTTTTGCCATTATTTAAACATTACATGAAGTCAGTTTTGTTGGGGGAAACAAAAGCGCTAGATTGCGATGTTGTGTCAAACAAAATGCACACAAGCACTTGGGTGTTTTCCCCCTGAAAGAGAAGGGATATACCAGCATGGCGAGGGTTAATGAGAATTGCTGTTGAGGAGCCATTTCTCTCCTTTAACCCTTATCTTGCTGAATATTCATTTAAGCCACACCCATTTCTGTGTATAAACAAATCAAATTACTTGATGTAATTTATTGCTACAAATTCATAAACTGAATGCCAAACATTGTAGATCCTGATCAGATGGCTTTTTCAGAAGCCATCTGATCTGGATCTACACTGTTTCCAAAGATAGGGGTTGTCGTGAACAGCATGATAAGGGTTAGGTGTAGACCCTCTTGATAAAGATCCTCAAAATGTATTCATTAACCTTAGTTTCATGATGCTGAACAGTTTGGTTTTTCATTGGATAAAACTTTGTAAAGCCTTGTAATAAAATGTCTGTCGAACTTATGCATCTTGTTTTACTTAATATCCTTTATAATTGTCTTGATCCTTATTCAATGTCATCAACTAGAAGACTCTAGGTGGCATAGCTTAATTAGAAAATCCTTGGAAGTTGGCATTGTGCCTGCCAGTGGTAATTTACAGACTAGAGGCTCAACTGGGCCAGAAATTGCTCACCTGAGGCTGATCATGATATATTACATTGTGCCATGGTGACCATCTTGTCCATCAGATCAGGAGCCTCTGTGATGTAGTGGTTACGCTTTTCGCCTTGTAAACCAGGGATCCCGGGCTTCTCCAGACTTTCGGATGAGTCTTTAAACCGAGGTCCCGTCTCCGCATGACCTTAGCTGTTGGTGGGATGTAAAACTGAAACACTCACTCACTTGTCCATCAGATCACATTGCCTTTAGCAATTCTGAATCTGCATATTGCCTTGATGCCTCTGATTAACACTTCTCTTGCTGAATATTCAATTTAGCCACACCCATTTCTGTCTATCAACTCTATCAACCAATCAAATTACTTGATGTTATGATGTTATTTATTCTTACAAATCCATAAACTGAATGTCAAACAGTATAGATCGTGATCAGATGGCTTCTTCAGAAGCCATCTGATCTGGATCTAGACTGTTTCCAAATATAGGGGTTGTCGTGAACAGCAGGATAAGAGTTAACCTATCTCATTTAGGATTCAGGAAGAGATAATGTTGATGCAGAGCGGGGGTGTATAGTTTGGCAGGGCGGAGCTACCATTTGCACCTGCTAACAAAAAAGGTAGAGCAAGTCATCCGATCATGTGAATTCAACTGCAACACAGGCAAATTTTTGGTGTATATGGCCACTGCAAAATGCAAGTGAAAGGCACTCTACCATATCTTCTTGTAGACTCTGCAAATATATTGACAACACCAGAGCTGCCCTGCCCTGCAAGTCTTATCTCTGATTACTATACATGTGCGTTGAAGAATTTTAAGATGGCTGCCATCTTGGATATTGGAATGCAACAATTTTAGCAATTCTGAATCTCCAGGTCACCCAAAGCCTCCCTCCAAATTTCAGCTCAAAGCGACTGACCATTTGGGAACACATTTTTCAAATTTACTCTTGATTCAATATTTCGACCATAGGCCTTTATCAAGAAAAAAGGTATTATGAAGTAAGCTACATTTTCAGTGTTCCTTGCATTTTGAACTTGTATACAACAGTGACATGACGTCGTCATGGACGTTATGTCACGATAACACGTTTATCCAGCCGAAACAACACTGTGACACTACAAGCCAAAATACTGCCACTCCTACATGGAACCGCACTACCCAGGACGCACAAGATGAGCCAGCAGACTGCACAGCCTGACCAGTGCATCCGCTGTATGCTGGAAGAGGCTTAGGAAGTAAATTATGCATTTATTAACACAGTGATAAACCCCTTCAGACTGTGCAACTGCTCAGTTCCAGAGACTACAAAACTCCTCCCATACCAACCCACTTGAGCACAAAGGCTATCCCACTCATAAATCTCAAAATGCAAACATTTGTTGGCATTTTAAGATTTATGAGCATGACAAAAAATATTCTTTGTTCATCTGAGCTGACAGACTGCCTTATTTGTTTGAATTTTGGAAATTATGAGCATTTCAAATTTAGCGCTCAAGCGCGCCAAGCACAAAAGAAGTCCAACAACACCGGGACCAGACCAAAGCTAGTCCTCATTAGGCACTCAAAACTGTGCATAAATAGCCTTGCCGGCTCCAATAAGAGTCTGGGGCACAGCAACACCTACAGCTCATGCCCGATCAGGGCTTCCACTGTATGCTGGAAGAGGAAGAGGCTAAGGAACTAAACTCTGCATCAATTAACACTAAAGTAAAAACCTTTTCAGGTCCCGAGACTACAAAACTCCTATCACCCCCAACTCACCCAAGCATGAGTGAGTGAGTGAGTGTTTGTGTTTTACATCCCACCAACAGCTAAGGTCATACGGAGACAGGACCTCGGTTTAAAGACTCATCCGAAAGTCTGGAGAAGCCCGGGATCGATCCTGCGATCCCTGGATTACAAGGCGAGTAGCGTAACCACTGCACCACGGAGGCTTCTCACCCAAGCATGAACACAGCCCAACTCATAAACCCTTTAATGCAACCAATTGTTGGCATTTTAAGAATTATGAGCAGGACAAACAAAATTAAAGAGGACTAACAGAATTCTTTGCTCACCCGAGCAGACAAATTGCCTTATATTGCTTTTGGGAGCAGATTTGGTTTGAACATTTACAAGATGGCCACCATGGCAGCCATCTGAGATATCAGAACAAAATCTCTATGTCCCACCAATGCCTTCCATCAGTTTTCAGCTCGATTCGACAATGTGGTTTGAAGATTTTCAAGATGGCCACTTGACCCCATCACAAAGCTATTAACGCGCCTATGCATAAATCCTTAGACAACATGTTTTCGTGGATTTGTTTGATTTGAGGTTTAACTTTCCCGTCAACACTGCATAGGTCATTTTGGAGATGTTGCTGCCAAGTTTGTGGGACTTTTACCCGACATTGAGATGAAATGACATCTCAAGCCCTGTCGTCCAATGAAACCAATAGGGTTTATAAGCATGGACGGTCCGACTCGCATCACTTTGCCTGGGCAGGCTTAGACCCGCTAAGCGGTTTACCAGTATTCATATGCGGCCAGTTTCAGCTCTGCGTGGAAGCATCTTGCAGCCCATCTATTTCTTCAGGAACCGATGTTTTCATGGAGATTAGGAGATCTTTTCTAAGGTCATTCTCTCTCTTGTAGGAAAAAGTGTGAATAGGTAAACTGACCAGCTCAATATAACCTATATAATGTTGACTGGGCTGTTAAACTCCAAAACATACAAAACCCGTTTGCAAAAGAAACATGCATTCATACCTGTTTATATTAATGAAAATGTACACAGGTATTACTGTTTGTAAAAGCCATAACATTAACCATTAACGGGCCTCTGTGGCCCAGTGGATTAGATCGCTGATTCTTAATCAGGTCTGTCACCGCTGTGGGTTCGAGCCTGGGTCAGGTAACATGTTAGATGCCAAGTTCTTCATCGGAAGGTAAGGTGCTTTTTCTCTGGGTTTTCCAGTTTTTGCCCACCTCTGATTAACGATCGGCTTGATATAAGTGAAATAATCTTGAATTTACTGTAAAACCAAAGCAAAAAAAAAAACATTTACCAGTACCTAGTAAACTATTCTTGACTGGTCAGATAATTTCAGGAAGGACTCAACCAAGTACCATCAATATACTCCAAAGAGTATTGGGGTTTTACTGATCACAAGGTTGTGTATATGGACAGATAGATGGATGGACATTAGACTGATTGCTATATCCCCCCCAAACCTATTATGATCCTGAACATTATAACAAGAGGACCATGATGGTCCTGTATCACTCACCTGAGTCTATTCATCACCTTGTTTTTGATCCCACATGACCCATATTAAAACATATTCAAGATTTTATAAAGGCAAACATTCTTGGCAAGTTTCATGAAGCTTGAACCAAAAATGCAGTCTCAAGTATGATTTGACCAATTTTGTTTGATTTGAGGTTTATACTATTTAGGTCATTTTGGAGACTTTGCTTCCAATTTTGTGGGACTTTTACCCGACATTGAGATGAAAGGTTTGCCCCTTCATGTCTGAAAGCATTTATATTTCTGCAGCCTGAAGGTTGATTTAATCTGTATCAGGCTTATGGTGGGGAAATTATGAAATAAAAGTAGGTCGAGTGATGACAATGTTTTTTTTCTAAAAATAGCCAAAAGAACTTTGACCTTGATCCAAACACCCTGAAAGTCTGAATTGCTTGAGATACTGTATTATCATACAGAATATTTGTTTAAAGTTATAATAACCCCTAAAAGGCGGGAAAACCCTGAAGGGGTAGCCTGGCAAACAGCATAGGCCCAGATCAGATGTCGCATCTGATCAGGGTCTGCAAGGTTTGCTAACAGCTTTTCTGTCAAATAAAATACCCCTCCTGACCAAGGTATTACAAAAAGAGGACAATTCTGAGCAAGTTTGATGATGATTGGACTAAAACTGTGGCCTCTAGAATGTTAACAAGGTTTTTCTATGATTTAACCTACTGATCTACTTTTTGACCCCACATGACCCATATTCAAATTTGACCTAGATATTGTAGAGACCCTTCTGAGCAAGTTTCATGATGTTTTGACCAAAACTGTGGCCTCTAGAGTGTTAACAAGGTTTTTCTATGATTTGACTTACCTACTTTTTGACCCGACATGACACATATTCGAACTTGACCGAGATATTGTCAGGATGATCATTTTGTGCAAATTTGAGGATGATTGGACCAAAACTGTGGCCTCTAGAGTGTTTACCAGGTTTTTCTATGATTTGACCTACTGACCTTTTTTTTTGGCGGACATGACCCATAATCCAACTTGACCGAGATATTGTCAGGATATCATTCTGAGCAAGTTTGAGGATGATTGGACCAAAACTGTGGCCTCTAGAAAGCTAACAAGGTTTTTCTATGGTTTGACCTACTGACCTACTTTTTGACCTGAAATGACCCATATTCGAACTTGACCGAGATATTGTCAGGATGATCATTCTGAGCAAGTTTGAGGATGACTGGACCAAAGCTGTGGCCTCTAGAGTGTTAACAAGCTTTTTCTATGATCTGACCTACTTTTTGACCTGAAATGACCCATATTCAAACTTGACCGAGATATTGTCAGGATGAACATTCTGACCAAGTTTGAGGAAGATTGGACCAAAACTGTGGCCTCTAGAGTGTTAACAAGGTTTTTTTTATGATTTGACCTACTGACCTACTTTTTGACCCGACATGACCCATATTCGGACTTGACCAAGATATTATCAAGATGGTCATCCCGAGCAAGTTTGAGGATGATTGGACCAAAATTGTGGCCTCTAGAGTGTTAACAAGGTTTTCCTTTGATTTGACCTGGTGACCTACTTTTGACCCGACACGACCCATATTCAATCTTGACCGACATATTGTCACGATGATCATTCTGACCAAGTTAGATGATGATTGCATCAAAACTGTGGCCTCTATTGTGTCAACAAGAAAAGTTTAGCACGCACGACGAACGACGCACAACGACGCCGGACATCTCAAAGTCACAAAAGCTCACCATGACCTTCGGTCAGGTGAGCTAAAAATGTAGAAAAGGCACTACAGTGAAGTATAGGGAGATGTTCTCTTCTTTCCCATACATGGCAACTGCATGACTGTAGTGAAGATAAATAAAACAATGAAGGCTGACTCTCGATACTTTTCATCATAGGTTTAAACCTTGTCGTCCTGATAAAATTAATTTTGCCATACCCTATTCTGATTAGCAACCAATCAAATTACTTGGTATAATGTTTCATTCAAATCTGCAAACTTATTGACAATGTAAATCCTGATCACATGGCAGAAGCCATCTGATTGCAATCTACACTGTTTGCAAAGGTAGGGATTGTTGAGTTCAGCAGGACAAGGGTTAATTCTCCTGGATAGAATAAACAAGATAAGCTTGTGTACATATATAAATATACTTCTTTACAAATATAAATAACTTACAATGTACATTTCACAATGAATTTGAATTTCAGACTCGCACATTTCCATTATTTTCTACACATACTAATAACACTCAAATCAGCTGATGTTTTTGTGGTTTTGCTCCTAAACAATACAGATCATCAAAGTGACAGGTCTTTCACATGGAATGCCAAACTTGAACTTCTGAGGAAAAAATAAAAAGGCTGTCTGCTCCAGAATTAAGGTAAGTACCTCGTAACATCACGAAAACACGTCTGTATAATTTACCCCCTTAAACCCACTTCTAGTTGGTAAAACTGGGTTTTATAGGGGTATTTATTATTTTTGCTCAAAACATAGATTGTGGGTACTCGTTAGAGTCGCCGAGGCAGTTCTAACGAGAACTAACAATCTATGTTTTGAACATTTACAATCTGGTTATGTTTCACAATCCACACGGCTTGCCAAATAGTGTGGATTCTGGCTCTGATGTTTTTTAATATTCCTTTTATAAACAACTGTGGTCATTTCAGAATAATATTTATCAGCAGAACACAAACTAGACAATCCCTAAAGGAGATGAAATCCCAGGTGCGATACGGTATCGATTGTGTAAAGGTCTCGTAGTGATTGAGTTCATGGGGAAACCAATGAGTGGGGTCGGGGAATACTTTTTTACTCATTGCTCATATTGCCGGTACAGTGATCGCCGTGGGAGCCATTGTCTCACCCAGATTTCCCTACGCCTTTGTTGCCTTCGCTGTCTCACAGGCCTCCTACCTTCCTCGGCTTCTAGCGTTACAGCCAAGACGCAGTCTCGTTGGAGCATCAGCCACCTGGCCCACAGATGTAACTGTTCTATCCCCATGACATAGATAGATATACGTAAATATATAGTGTCTAGAACACAAGGAATGAAATGACTGTTCGCATAAACATTAAAAATTAATGTAATAAAAGTTTAGGAATATGATCTGTACACGACCTCTGTACAATCCAATCAAACTGGTCGTGTTATGATCAGGTTGTGGTCCTGTAGAGATTGTACAATCAAATCAAACTGGTCGTGTTATGATCAGGTTGTGGTCCTGTAGAGATTGAGTTGGTTCAGCTGATCGGGTAGTGATCGAGTAGAGGTCGAGTATAAGCCGGAACGATCGAGAAGCTTTCTGGTGTGTAGTGGGGATGAAAACGTGAGGGATTCGTGTATGACCATGTAAAGGGTCGGAATGGATCGAGAAGCTGTCAGGAACAATTTGTGTAGAAGCCCGATCAAGCAAAGAATCAGGCTGAGTCGGGTAATTTAGAAATCTTTACGGAGTCTGGGACGATCGCGTTAGTCAGGTCATAAGTGGGAACCCAGCATAAAACTGAATGCTCTCAGTCACCTCATGGTGGGGTCATAAAAGATATTTTTTTGGCATTCTGATATTTATGAGCAGTATTAATATCATGCTCAGTTCATTCATGCTCAGTTCAGCAGGTTTTAAAAACGTTTTATAACTTGGGTAACAACTGTGCTAGCATTAACAAGTGACATAACATAAAAATGATATTAAGGGGAATGGATACACCTTCATGGGAGACAACTCCTGCAAAAGTATTTTGGTCTCCCATGTCAATACGGGTCAACTGTTAAAGGAAAGAATTTGCTCCTGAGGAGCAAATTCTTTCCTTTAACAGTTAACCCCTTTTTCCATGGGACAGTTTAAAGAGAAAAGCGAACAGGAAGTCCCGAAAATTGTCTCCCTTAAAAATCTGCCAGGTGTACCCATTCCCCTTATGGTTAATGGATACAATTTAAGGGAGATAAGTCTTTCAAAAATATTTTTGTTTCCCTTATCATTTTGCTCCTCCTATGGTGTGAATTCTTTCCTATAAGAGTATACCAGGGGCGAATTCTTTTCTGAAGGACCTATCTGTGGCGAATATGTAATGTGTATCCATTTCCCTTAAGTTTAGCACCACAGAGAAACATTTAGAAAAAATCTCAGCAGGCTGACAAATCACATGAAATGTCGAGCCTTGTTCAAGAAAAATAAACATCCTCTGTTTCTATCAAGGTATTGAACCCACAAAAAAATGAGAAGACATTGCTTCAAGAAAGTGTAGTCTGAAAAATGGCTCATTAATAGTCTGGAAAACAATGCAGTATTTCATAAAAAGAGAGAAATATGAGGGTCACTGATGAGGCCTAGCTTGTCTGGCCCAGATATGTTAATTCGTGTGTGTGTTCTTTGTTACCAAGGGCAAGCGCAATCTTTATGTCAACCAGCTTAATATTCATGAGGTACTCTATGGTATCATAGTTGCAGTTTAAATTTTTTAACTTTATAAAAACATCTGGGGCTAGTTGTTCAAAACTAACAATGTTGTTAGTTAACATACTGTTAAACTTTGATAAGTTAATATGGCACATGCTAATATTTTTGCTGAAAAAAGTGAGCAGCTTTTCTAATTTTTTTTTCAGCAAAAATAACACTATATTAGATATTGAACTTGCTAGAACAGTGAACAATTTGACTACTAACGAGCTTGTTAAGCTAACAATGCTTTGAACAACTGGCCCCTTTCGTTTTATGATCCTCAGAAATCATAAAATCACCTAATAGAATTACTGAAGTGGTCTGTACTGCATAGCCAATTATTTTGCTATTATTATCATAAAAAAAATCCTTTTAATTTTAAATTTAAATAATTTATCAAAGTTATTTAAAGTCCAGGGGCGAGTTGTTCAAATCTAACAATGTCATCAGTTAACATATTGTTAAAACTTTGATCGTTTAATGTAGTAAATATGCTAATATTTTTGCTGAAAACTAACTTTTTTTTTTTCAGCAAAAAAATCCAAAATTTTGGATTTTGTACTTGCCAGAACAGTTAACAATTTGACCACTAACAAACTCATTAGGCTAACGATGCTTTGAACAGCTTGTCCCAGTTCTATGGTTGGAAGTTGAAATAACGAAGTTTAAAATTCGAAATTAAACTTCTAATTTATAATCCTAAATTAGGAATTCAATCTGCAGTAAACAATAGGTATAAGAAAATTGTATAAGTAATAAAAAATGGAAAATATAACAGTTTAAAATTAACTGAAAAAAAAGTTAAAATCCATTATGACATGATAGAATAGAGAAAAAGAAGAAAAGGGAAGGAAATCAGGCATGTATCATATTCAAATGAGTATAACTTTGGAACAGATGTCTTTCATTCCTGCAGTTTTCAATTATAGGAGACACTTTGTGTCTTTTGTCACTGTGCTAAATATTTAAAAAAATATTCCTCTATAAAGATTAAGGCCCTTTTTGCCCCATCACTGTAGGAGAATAATTTAAGTACATAAAGTAAACTACTACTTATATCTATTTCCTTTCTTAAATAGTATCAATAGTGTATAGAAATAGCTAACTTTTCTAATACAGTAGTGATATCAACCAAAAAACATAAACATTTGCAGTGAGCCGAGTTATCCAAAGCAAAGAAGTCATAAGTTAACATTAAGTTAAAGCTCAAATCAATCATTATGGCAAAAATAGTGACATTTTTGCTGAAAAATGAGTAACTTTTTGAAAAGCTACTGACATTTTTCATCAACATTATCTCTGTACTACTTGCTAGGACAGTCATTGTTTAGACCCCTAATATTTTTGTTAAGGGTAATGGGTAAACCTTCAGGGGAGGCAACTCCTGCAAAAGTATTTTTGTCTCCCATGTCAATAGGGGTCAACTCTTAAAGGAAAGAATTTGCTCCTGAGGAGCAAATTCTTTCCTTTAAGAGTTGACCCTTTTTCAGTGGGACAGAACTTATAGAAAAGTGAAAAGGAAGTCCTGAAAGTTGTCTCCATTTGAAAAATGGTAGAAAAATCTGCCAGGTGATCCCATTCCCCTAAACAATGCTTTGAAAAACTGGACCTTGCTCACCAAAAACTTTTAGGGGCCCTCCAAATTTACAATGTCAGATTCAATGAGCAAACTAAGCAATTAGACACTGATGTTTTAATGTTATGATATAACATGATAAATGCACTCATTTTATGGCTTACAGACACAAAAGGACAAATCCCAACACAGTACAGAATACAAGTAAAATCTCAATTCCAAACTTATGGCAGATGAGTAAAAATTCATGTTGACCCTGGTCATGCTGAATATTTCAATTTACTACACTCCTCCCAAATTTTCAGCCAGTTGTGTTGCATGATTTTAATTTTTATCATGGGTCATAAGCAGGATGGAAAACAGTATAGATCCTGATCAGCTGGCCAGCTGATCTGGATCTATACTGCTTTCAAAAACTAGAGAAAGCGACCAGTGTGTCATGTATACCCCCGGCCAGCGCCATCCTCTGATATATCTTTGGAGCTTGTATATAGTGTAAATGAAGAAGTTAAGAAGCTATAAGCATCTATAAATGTGCTTGTAAAAGCTAAAACCAAACATAAAATTTCTAAATGGACCAAGGGAGTGAGGACATCAAGTTACTGAAGGGTTGGGGGCATCAATGAAACTGAAGCAGCAGGTAGGGGTATGCATCAACGAAATCTTTGGACTGGTATGAAATATCAATGCAAATATGAATTAAATTTGTAGTAGAGTTTAGAACATACTGCCATCTATAAACTTTGTCATAAAGCTCTAACCAAATGTAAAATTTCTAAGTCCGTGACCTTGGGGAAGGGACATACATCATGAAATGTTTGGGCTTGTAGGCAACATTGATGCAAGTACAGTATCAAACGAATTTGTGCAGACAGGCATCTATAAACTTTGTCATAAAATTTTAACCAAATGTGAAATTTCTAAGTCTGTGACCTTGACCTCAAGGTCATTTTTGGGGGTGGGACATGCATCAGTGAAATCTTTGGACCAGTATGTAACTTCAATGTAACTATCAACTAAATCTATCAAAGGGTTCAGAAGATACAATCTCTTAGAAACTTTGACGAAAAACTTTAGCCAAAATGTTAACGGCCGGACAGACGGATGGACGTCTCTCTACGAATGGATACTTAAGTGGCTAGGCGTCGGCATATTGACTACTTAAGCGGCAAATTCTCTCAACCGGCAAGCCACCTAAGAGCAAATTTTTGCCACTTAAGTACCAAAATTACGGAATAAAGTCCATTTGGACTCACGAATATATACCTAAGTGTCAAACTGTCCAAATTTTTTGCCCCCTAAATGTCGTTTCGTTGGTGCGGACAGACGGAAAGACGGACACACGGACAGACAGACGGATGAACGGCAGGACGAAAACTATATATCCCCACATACTTCGTATGCGGGGGGTATAAAAAGTATATACCGTAATGATCCGGCTATAAGACGATTTGGCTATAAGACGGGGGGTATTTTTTGGCTTTTCTTTGGGAGATTTTTGCTTAGTCTCGGCTATAAGACGGGTATAAATTCTAACAATCTGACGAGGGTTGCGCGGATGTAGAAAGTGCCGAACAGTTCAGAGTGAGACACTGGTTGATCAATTTCGCTCGGTGTTTTGCGGTCGCGAAATCTAATGACAATGACGACTTTACTAAAATAAAATTTATATTAGACCGACTTCAATGATAAACAGATAGTTGTAGGTACCTAGCAAGTCCCTGAATAAATTTTCTTACCTAGAATTTGTAATCACTTATTTTTTGTGTCTGAAATTTGAGTTTATTAACGTCACAACATTCGCCTCATTAATATTCATGAACTCATTATCATAAACCAATGAAGAAAGGAAAGTAAAATGATTGACAGTAACTAAGGGAAGCAACTACGCATAACTGGCATTTTCTACAGTTTAATACATGTGCGTCGGCATACATTTGATAGCTCCCGATTTCATCGAAATAACAGGATTTCGAACCCTATCTCCCGGTCTTCCACCCGATGGCCCTAATCTCCTGACAAGACAATTTTCCTTAAGAAATATTTCGCCGCCCGACCATTCTAGTATTTACGGCAGTAAAATACCTATGCGGTTGACAGATTTACACCTGTGGTGAACTGCTGACGCGTGTAAACATTATCGGACAGTTAATAAGGTGATTAACTCTGCAGGGAGTTATTGGATAATTGGTGTGTTTATATAAGAGATTAAATAGATTAAAAAAAAACAGGCCATTGCTAATCAAGAGACAGAATAGCCTGTGCATCCATAATGTATAATACACATGTGGTAATGGTCAAAATGTGACCGACGTAGTATCTGTAGATAGATAGATAGATAGATAGATAGATAGATAGACCGGGGATTTATTTTGCTGCATTGGGCTTTGATGGAAAAATATAATAACAATAATAAAAAAAAAAACGTAAGGCATCATCAACTTATTTTCTTATGCAAATGGAGTGAAACTTTCGCCTCATTAATATTTATGAACTCATTATCATAAACCAATGAAAATTTGCGCGTGCTTATTACGTTCCGGGGCACCTTCCGGGGAATGTATCCATTGAAAACGCATGGGAATTAATCCAATTATGATAAAAAAACTTTAGGCTTGAATTATAACTGTTCTTCACGATCTTTTGGTTTCTTTTACCGATGTTTACTATTATTTATTTGGAATCACGCTCCCGCTCATCACTTCACAGACCCATAGTTACGCAACAGGTATACACAAGTACTTACCGCACGTGATTTTCCTTCCGTTCTTTGCGGAAAATTTCAAGGATGCCCGAGATCTCGGTTATAAGACGGGTGTAAGATTTAGGGGGTATTCTGGCGGTAAAAAACCCCGTCTTATAGCCGGATCATTACGGTATCTTGGTTTAGCATGTAAGGGTTAATGACTGGTTGCTATGAAATGTATTTTGCCACCAAGAGAACACCATTAAAACAACAGAATTCTGTCATATAATGCTATCTTTCTTGGTTTAACCCTTTTTGTACCAAATGGAAACTTCCTCCTCATATATGGCAGGAGTCCATTTCAAAATTTAGGGGTGTCAGGTTGGGTTTCTTCAAAATTGATTGGAAATTGGCTAAACTTTTTGCAAACAGCGTAGGCCCTGATCAGACGCTGCATCCTGCAGCATCTGATCTGGGCCTGCACTGTTTGCCACAGGATGCAGCATCTGATCTGGGCCTGCACTGTTTGCCACTTACCCCTTTTTGGGATTCCGGTACTAAATGGGTTAAACATATTTATTCAGAAATAACCAATTTAACATACAAACATAATTATGCAGATACATGATATGTGAGGATTTGGACAGAAGCAACATGCTTATAGAGTCCATTTCCAATCTTTCTTGACTCTATGGGTTTCCTTTTTCTGACAAAAAGGTATAGGTGTCAGTTTTTCTGACAAAAATGTATAACATGTAAAGAATCTAACAGGAGTGGTTATTTCATAAGCACTGGTGAGTTTCATAATTTTCATATGAAATGACACAAAAGTTAAAATTCTGTTTATCATACAACCCTGTGTTATTACATGTGTTGTTATATCAATGTATGACAGGTCGTTATCCACTGAATAACAGTGACATTATATAGAGGATCTTACATGAGTGTTCATGTATTATTGAATTTATTAAACGAGTTGAGGAAAAGGGATAAAATGCGAGGCTTTGCCGAGCAGTTTATTCCTTTTCCTCAACGAGTTTAATAAATTCAATAATGCATGAGCAAGAATGCAAGATTCTATTTATCATATGACATTTAAAGCGCATTTTATTCAGGATTGTTTACAAAAATGTCAATATTCCGCCATTAGTAAACACGACGTCGTTAAGGACGTCGTACATTTAACGTTACGGGACATATAATTTGCATATTTAATCCACTAGTGGATTATCGAAAATAATACATGACGTTATTACATTCTCAGACGCGACGTCATATGATAAATGACAGTATTGTATTTATACTCCTGAAGCTCAGTTATGCTTAGTTAAAAAGAAGTAACTTTTACCCTGAATACTAAATATGAGCATCTAAACCAAACGTTCTGACACACTAAAATTGAGATTATAAACGCCTGAAAATAAAATTTGAAGATTCAAATGTCTAAAATCATCTTCCCTTTGATTGAAAAATGTCATTTTGATAACACAACTGTGTGACATATTGCATTTTTTATTTCTCCAAAATGGCTACTTTCTGATGAAAATCTGTGATATTTTTCTTCTTTATACTGCAAACATAGGTTGTGTGTGCTCGTTTGAACCACCTCCTTTGAGGTGGTTCTAAGGAATACCCACAACCTATGTCTTGAGGCAGAAATTAGAAAAATAATGAATACCTCTGCAAACCCCAGTTTTCTAAATATAAAGTGGGGTTAACTGGGGTCTTCATTTCATGGACTTGTTAACGTGATGAGATATTTTCAAAATGCCATGAAGGTCTGCCATGGCTCAATATATAGCTACAAATAAGCAGGAATAATGAAGATAATTTAAGGGATACTTTTCCTTGTTTCTTCTTAGAAACATATGTTGTGGGTACTTGTTAGAATTGCCTCAATGAGGCAATTCTAACAAGTACCCACAACATATTTCAATGGCAAAATTAGAAATATCCCGAAATTATCCTTCAGTACTCCTCCATATCTGTTGTTATGTCAGTAGATTTACACAACTGTCTCAAACACACAATCTCAACATGACCAGATCAATCTGAAAGTTTTACATTTACTAGATCAATCTGAAAGTTTTACATTTACCGGTAATCTACATACTGAAAATATATGTTTTATACCTATTTTTCCTTAATGATCACTGAAGTTTGCGTAAAATTTTGTAACAAAAGTAATGGCTCGGATTATTTAAACACACCCTTACAAAAAGCTCTGACAGGTAAAGCTTAAGCAACAACTCCTAAAGGCATGGAACATTCAATTTTCACCGAAAGTGGTGAAGTTCTTAATCAAGTACAACTCTGGGATAATTTTCTTTATTTTGTCCCCTAAATCATACTTGAGGGTACTTAATAGGCTAACTGCATCTTGGTTACATTAATGGTCACCACAACTCTTGCATATGAATTTTGCATTGTGTTCCAGTGAAAGGGAGAAAGCAAAGGAGAGATGGCACAGGGAAGCAGAGAAAACAGCTGAATGACAGAAAAGCTAATGACACTGAACAAACAGAAGATGATCTCCTTCCACCTGCTTCAAGCATGGCAGGACCCAGTTGTTCAAAGCATCGTTCGCTTAACAAGCTCATTAGTGGTCAAATTGTTAAGTGTTCTAGCAAGTACCATATCTAATATAGTGTTATTTTTGCTGAAAAAAATGAGAGCATTTGCAAAAGCTGCTCATATTTTTTCAGCAAAAATGTTAGTATATTTGCCATATTAAATGATCAAAGTTTCAACGATACGTTAACTAATGACATTGTTAGTTTTGAACAACTGGCCCCAGACCTTTATCCATCAGGAACCACCTGCTACAATCACCTCAAAGTGTAGCTTCTTGGTGTAGTGGTTAAGGTATAAGCCAAGGGTCCTTGGTTCTATTCCAGGCTTCTGCAGGTTGTCGTGGGGTGTCCTCCTCATATTACCTTAGTTGTTGGTGGCCGTGAAACTCAAACAAACAAAACCTCAATGACATGTGTTGTGGTTACTCATTAGTATTGCTGAAAATGATCTTGTTGTTGCCATCTAATGTTCCACTTTTTTACCCTTCTTTACTCCAGCTCTACCATGATAAAGCTAAGAACCACTATCGTCATGCCGACTTGATAGGTGTTGTAGTTCTAGCTCCGAAAGATGTTACTGGATATTTGCTGTTCATTTCAAGTTCTTCTTGTAATAAAGCACTTTTCTGCTGTAGAGAGGTGATCTGGGACCGCAGAGATTCTATTGTATTCTCAAGTTCCTGAAAGACGACGCAGTAATGTAAGAACACAGAAAGTAATTTGTGCCAGTGTATGACAAAACCAGTATAAAGACTTGTGTGATCATCAAAGACTCTGATCAGACTTCACATTTGTGCAGTCTGGTCTGAGTCTTTGCTGATCAGATGAGCCCTACAGGCATATGGGCTATCCAAAAAGATACAAAGAGAGATCTACAAAAACCCTACTCATATCAGGTGGATATGCAAGATGATCTGAGTCTTTGCTGGTCACATAGGTCTTATTGAAGGGTTCGTACTGCACTGGGCTCATTTTGAGACTTAATTTCTTCCATTTGGGGTCCAGGGGATGTGATTTCAAATCTCAGCCTGGCCACATAACTTTTACTGAGATTGACAGTGCAAGAACTAGAATTAGTTTTTCTATAAACCCCTCTTTTTGACCTCTAAGTATGACCTTGACATTGGAGGTATTGACCTTGATCTTGCACACGACACAGCGGCTAATGAAGGCGAACATTTCTGCAAGGTTACTTTAAAAACTCCATCCAGAAATAAACTAGAGCTATCACTGAAGGTGATGAATACCCCCACAAAAACTGCCTTGATAGTACAACAGCGCCATTTTGCAATTTTTTTCACTTGAAAGGGGCCATAACTATGTCGAAAATTGACGAATGTAGTGGAAATCGAACTTGAACTGTATTTTATGATGTTACATCAGTGTACCAAAAATTATAAAAATCGGTGAAGCGCTTTTTGAGTTATCGTCTGGAAACCAAGTCAACAGACCGACCGACAAGCTCACTCCTATATAGCCCCCCAAATTTCATTTGTGGGGGTATAAACATTGACCGAACACAAAAAAAACAACTGTTTTGACCTTTGACCTCTAGGTATGACCTTGACCTTGGAGGTACCGACCTGGGTCTTATGCACAACACACTGACTCATGATGGTTAACATTTTTGCCAAGTAATTTCAAAATCCATACTGGAATAAGAAAGTTATTGACCAAATACGAAAAAAGACACTTTTTTGACCTTTGACCTCTAAGTATGACCTTGACCTTTGAGGTACCGACCTGGGTCATAAGCGCAACACATTGTCTCATGTTGGTTAACATTTCTGCCAAGGAATTTCGAAATCCATCGAAAAATAAGAAAGTTATTGTCCGGATACGATTCGCCCATACATACATAAATACATACACAATTTTGTGACCAACAAACTTCCAAGGGAAATAACTCAAAAAGTACAAATGCAAGAGTTATATTTCTTGCACTCTGCATGTTGTCTAATGTTGGTTAATATTTACATGAAGTTTCGTGAAGATAGCTTGAACGGTTTTCAAGTTATAGAGCAGACACGATTTTGTGACAGATGGACAGACAGATGGACAGACAGATGCCCGGGGGAAAAACAATGACACAGACAGTTGCTCTACTGTCAGAGTGATTAAAGAGGCCATATTTAAGTTACTCATGAAGCATAAGTATGTGCACTTACTTACTACTGGCAATCTGATTAGGATATCTTATTCGACTGTATCAAATGATTCAACATGACCTTAACCGTGCTGACTGGGCTATATAAAAAAATACAGAGGATCTTTGCTTTAACGATAGTATTTGTTCCCTATCATTCTGCCGCAATAGCAAATTTGCAGTTTAAAGAATCCCAATAAGTATTATAGGTAATAAAGGACTTTTTCCCTAACTATGCCAAGAAACAAATGTTCTTGTATTCACAAGTATTTAATTACCAAATTTCGCTTGACGAGGCCCATATGGTTTAACCCATACTGTACCAGAAACCTCAAAATGGGAATCTGGTAAACAGTACAGGCCCAGATCAGAATGCGGCATCTGGTCAGGGCCTACACTGTTTGCAAAAAGTTCAGCCATTTTCCATATAAATTTTGAAGAAAAACAGGACCTTTCACCCCTAAATTTTGAAATGGACTCCTACTATATATAAGAAGGAAGATTCCATTTGGTTAATGCAGAAAATAAGAAAAGTTATCCCGATCTTCTTCACCCTGTCTTATCTGGCATTATGCAATAACTTAACGTAAAGCAGAGGTCCTAGTTTGTGTTTTGTTAAAAGGCAAGGCACTATCAGGTCATGCTTATTTCCAACTTCTATCACACATCTATTTGTAAAATAATTATACCTCAGGATGAGTATCAAGGATAATTAACCCTTGTCATGCTGAATATTCAGTTTAGCCACACCCATTTCTGACTTTGAACCAATCAGATTGCCTGATGTAATTTATTCTTACAAATCCATAAACTGAATGTCAAACAGTGTAGATCCTGATCAGATGGCTTCTTCAGAAGCCATCTGATCTGGATCTACACTGTTTCCAAAGATAGGGGTTGTCGTGAACAGCAAGGTAAGAATTAAGGGATAATTTTCCTTTTATTTTGTTAGAAACATATCTTCTAGGTTCTTGTTAGTGCCAATTCTAACAAATACCCACAACGTAAGGTTGTATTGAGAAATAAGAAAAAATACCCCAAAATTATCCTTATCACTCTTCCTTACCTCAAGCTAAAAATAATTGTTAACTGAATTCAAACAAGGCATCATCTCTGTATAGATAATTCAAGATTGAAGGGTTGATCATGCAAATAGTATCAAACCTGACCAAACTTCACATCATCAGTATTGCTGTGATCACAGTGTACATTGTCTAGGCATTTTATCTGAAAACATCTGTTTGGAGATTAATGGCCAAGTCAACACAATGTAGGTAATATCCAGCCACAGTTGACCTAAACACACTTTTACTGTGCAGGCTTATACATAAGCAATTGACCAGTATAATACAAATTATTTCCCCAGAAACTTACAACTGCCTTTCTTCAATCAGCAGAAGGGGATTAAATGACCATAGTTAAAGTTTCATGATATATCTCCAAGAAAAAATGTTGCTGACCCAGCAAGTATAGAACCTGTAAACTCCTGATCACCAGTCAGATGCACATCCAACAAAGCTACCATGGCCAGCACAGGATAAAGAAAACCCCACAAAATGATATGCAACCAGTTCATACCTGTCTTACTGAGCCTGGCATCAATCCCCTCATTTTCTCCTCATATGACATTTTGAGATGAGTTATCTTCTCTTCGTGGTCTGCCTCTAACTGGTCTAACTGCCGCTCCAAGTTCCGACATTTTGTGTATTTTGATTCTAACTCTTTTTGTACAGTCTATTAATAGAAATAAAAATTCATGTGATAAAGGGAAATGGGTATAGCTGGGTCCAGTTGTTCAAAACTAACGATGTCCTTAGTTAACATACTGTTAAAACTTTGATCATGTCATGTGGCACATATAATAACCCTTGTCCTGCTGAATATTAATATATGCCACACCTACTACCCATTATCAACCAATCAGATTACTTGATGCAAATTATTGCAACAAATTCACAATCTGAATGGCAAACAATGTAGATCCTGATCAGATGGCTTCGTCAGAAGCCATCTGATCTGGATCTACATTGTTTCAAAGATAAGCCATATCCGGGATTAGCAGGACAAGGGATAATATTATTGCTGATAAAATGTGAGTAGCTTTTGCATTTGCAAAAGCTACTCACATTTTGTCCAGCAAAAATACCAGAGTAGTAGATATTGTACTTGCTAAAATAGTTATCATTTTGATCAGTAACAAGCTTGTTAAGCTAACAATGTTTTGAAAAACTGGCCCATGGAATACGGTGTGTGATTTTTGGAAGGAGATAACTTTTGGGACTCCCTGTTGGCTTTCATGTAAACTATTTGGCTCTGGAAAAGGGACAACTCTTAAGACTTTGCTCCTGAGGAGCAAATTTTTTTCATTTTAGATTAGACTCTGTAAATCAGGCAGGCAAAGTATTCTGAAGGAGTTGCCTTCCTTGAAGGTAAGGTGTATCTGAGAAAAGAAACAAAGATGGCAAAAGGAATTATTAGCTGGCCAGATGCTAGGCTATGAACATAGATGCTTTGTACTTAACAATGTACAATATACTACTTTTGTATTACACTACTAGCAAATATTTTCATTTCCAGTGTAAAGTCTAATGTAAACCAATAGAAAACAATGTAGTTCATACTTCCATGAATGCATTGAGTCACATGATTTTCAGTGGCATTAAATGACGTCATTCTAAACCATTGTTCTCTATGGGTGTTGGTGACATCAACGCTGTTCCGCCCTTCGTAGAAAAACAGCGTGTAAATGTTTTTCCGCTTTAAAAGTTTGCCCTATAAGCATTTTTTCACCCACTGATGAGGGGAAAAGAATGTAAATATAAAAAATAAACTTAAGTTTTCTGCTTTTCATGAAAGTATGAATGCCAGCGGGCTGCAAGCAACCAACTGCGTTCATACTTTCATGAATTGCAGAAAAATAAAATTCATCTTTTAAATATACTTGCTTGTTTGGTTTGGGTTTAATAGCCCAGTCAACACTATTTAGGTTATGTTGAGACAGTCAGTTTTTCCTTGGCAGGCTTATATGTAAACTGTTAACCAATTTAGTGCACATGCTTTGGCCAGAAACTGACAACTGCCTTTCTTGAATCAGTGGAAGGGAGAGAATGGCCATAGAAAATATTTCATGATCAATCAACAGAAAACAATGTTGCCAGTCCAAGGGCATCACACCCTTGACCGCCTGATCACAAGTCAGATGTGCATCAGACTCAGCCTCTGAGGCTGGCCAGGACAAAATATAAATAATATGTTTAAGGCTGATATAGGTAGATAAACCTAAAAAAAAAATCCAGCGTTACCTGATTTTTACTGTTTGCAAATACTTGTGTTATAAAAATTTGGAACTCTTCAAGTCACTTTATCCATATTGCAATGTCCTACAGTCAATAGATTGAACATCCATTACAATGGCACAGTTGTGTGTGATAGTGCATTCTTTATATCTCAAAAGTGGCTATTTTTTCTGATCAAAATTTGTTCTATATTTCTTATTTATACAGTCAAACCTCTGTTAAGCAAGTACCTAGGGGATAATCAAAATGTGCTTGCTGAAGACAGGAGCTTGCGTAACACATGTGAAATTGAATGCATTTTCCCTTTTTGGGAACAAAATGGCTGCTTGCTTAAGACAGGTTGCTTGCTTAATAGAGGTGGCCACTATGACAGGTTTTACTGTACTTCAAAATAGGTTGTGGGTGCTTGTTAGTACTGCCTCTTTGAGGCAGTTCTAACAAGTACCCACAACCTATGTCTAGGAGCAGTAATAAGCAACCTATGTCTAGGAGCAGTAATAAGCAAAATAATGTATACCCCTGTAAACCCTAGTTTTCTCTTCATAAATTGGGGTTTAGAGGGGTGTTAATTTCACGGACTTGTTATGATGATGCTTTAGGACTACGGGAATCTGTTCTAGACAGGGTAGTTCTAGCCACTGAGGGTTAACCATAGTATAAGATAAGGAACTGTTACAGGGATAATTTAGGGATGCCTTTTCGATCTCGCATAAAATAATGTATGTTGTGTGTGAGTGAGTGTTTGAGTTTTACTTCCCACAAACAGCTATGGTCATACAGAGACAGGAACTCGGTTTAAAGACTCATCCGAAAGTCTGGAGAAGCCCTGGATTGTTCCTGCGACCCCTGGTTTACAAGGCGAGTAGCTTAACCACTACACCACTGAGACTTCTGAAATATGTTGTGTGTAGTTACTAGAACTGCCTCAATGAGGCAAGTCTAATGAGTACGGAAAAATTCCGCTATTAAGACCACCTGAAATTAAGACTAAATCTACTTTTAAAAGCTTATTGAGAAGGTTTCAGTTATTCTCTCTTTGTGTTTTCTACACCCAGTGTCTCCTAATAAGAGACCACCTTTGGGACTGTTCAAAAGTGGTCTTTAAGACCACTTTTGAACAGTCCCAAAGGTGGCCTTAATATATGAATTTTACTGTATTTACAACATACATTTTCATGATAAATTAAAGCAAAATCTCCCTTAATTATCCTCAAATATTTGATATCCAGAGCTATTTGAAGAGGGGACTCAAGAATGAGTTTGCATCAGGCATGGGGTAAAAAGAGCCATCTGTGTTTTTGAGTCACATTTTACCATATTGTCTTACCTAAGTATGACCAAGGTAAGCAAGTGGTCAGAGCTCCTTTCTGAGCATGTAAACCAGTATATTCCCCCCCCCCCCCCCACACACACACACTTTTTTTCTAAAAGTGGGGGTTACAATAACTTACGGAAAGATTTGAGCTATACTGTTTCTTTATAGATTTCTTCTCTTCATCTCGTTTACTGGCCAACTCGCTGATTTTGCTGTCTGAGGACTCTCTTTGTCTGAAAACGTGAAATTACATAACCATTGTCCTGCTGAATAAATCTATTAAGCCATACCCATGTCTGACTTTCAACCAATCACTTTTGTTTAATGTAATTCATTTCTACAAGTTCACAAAATGAATGGCAAACAGTGGAGATCCTGATCAGATGGCTTCTAAACAGTGTAAATTGTGACCAGACCAGACCTGATCCGGATCTATACTGTTTGAAAAGGTATGGTCAGTCATGTCTGGTGGTAGGACAAGGGTAAAAAACTAATTACTGACAACTCAGACAGGAAAAGTTATTGTTGCTTCAGGATATTATTTTTATTTTACAAAATATCAGGTCTTACAGATATGGGACCTCGGTTGAAGGTCTCATTCAAAGACTTTAGGAGTTGGGGATTGATCCTGTAACCCCTGGCTTATAAGGCAAGTTAATTTTGCTTATTGTACACCACTAACTTTATAACACTATATTTCAAACCTTATAATAAAACCTTTGAACACTTACAAAAGCCTTGAGCTTACAAAAACAAACCTCTTCCCAAATTGTTTGTGACAGGAAAGCTATAAAGCTGTTGTTTGTAGATTCCAGTGTTGATGGAAAAGAGTACATTTTTAGAGTTAATATTTTTATCTTCTTCATTCACAGGTGTAAATTCTGAAAAAGAATTTCCTTCAGGAGCATATTCCTCCCTTTAAGAGAAGACTTAATTCCAAGTGGCCAGGTTTCCGTTTTTCAAAACTGACAATGCAATTAGTTAGCATACTGTTAAAACTCTGAGGCCAGTTGTTTAAAACTAATGACGTTGTTAGTTAACATATCGTTAAAACGTTGATCATTAAATATGGCAAATATGCTGAAATTTTTGCTGAAAAAAATGTGAGCAGCTATTGCATATGCAAAAGCTGCTCACATTTTTTCAGCAAAAATACCAAAATTTTAGATATTGTACTTGCTAGAACACTTAACAATATAACCACTAACGAGCTCATTAAGCTAACGATGCTTTGAGCAACTGGCTTCAACATGCTAAAATTTTTTCCCCAAAAAATGTGTGTAGCTGCACAAAACTTAACACATATTTCTCAGCAAAAAATACAGAGAATTAAATACTGTACTTGCTAGAATATTTAAAGATGTAGGGCCAGTTTCACAAAACTAACAATATTGTTAGTTAACTTAATGTTAAAACTTTGATCTTTTAATTGGCAAAAATAATATTTTTGCTTAAAAAATGCGAGCAGCTTTTAAACATGCTAAAGCTACTCACATTTTATCAACAAAAACACCATTCTTATAAGACATTGTAATTGCAAGAACAGTTAACAATTTGGCCACTAACGAGCACATAATGCTTTGAACAACTTGGACCAGGAGGAACTCCAGAACATTGTCTCCTGTGCAAAAATGGCAGAAGAGATGTTGATTGTATTCATTAACTCCTATCCTGCTGAATAAATTAATTTAGCCACACCCATGCCTGTCTTTTCACCTCTAAAATTACTTGATATAATGTATTTGTTCAATTCACAAACTGCTTGACAAACAGTGTAGATCCGGAAGCCATCTGATCTGGATCTACACAGTTTGCAAAGGTAGGGGTTGTTGTTTTCAGTGGGATAAGGGTTACAGGGTTCGCGCTAGGATGTTTTTTTTCTTTCGCCATCATTTTCGCCAATCTTATTTTTTTTGTGCCAAAATCATAAAACCTGAGCCAGCTGTATAAACTTCTTCGCAAAATGCTGAACATGGATAAAAAAAAAAAAGATTGTCATCTGCTCTACAATTTTCCTTTGCACTTAAAGGCTTAAAAGCACAAACTGTCCTTTTTGGCCTTTATGGATGTGTGTAATAATGCATTAACAAAGAGAAGTGTTCCTAACGACCCTGGGTTTTTGGATCGAACCAACGCAGCCTGTAACACTTCAAACAATGCACCACTCATCTATGCTGTCTTGCGCAGAGATAGCTCAGCGAAATCCATAGACCCAAATCATTTAGATAGCTTGAGTCTTCTGACTTCTCTCCCGAAAATGCAATGAAACCTTGCTTAAATGCTTTTGTTTTCGCTCTAACATATGAGCGGTAGTATGTCATGGAGGCCGGCATTTTGGTTGATCACACGATCACATTATATTCAAAGGGAAACAACCTAAACAGGCATAAAAAGCATGTTCGATTAGCCATTTGATAATCGTCGCGAAGGGGTGCTTTTTGCAAAGATTTTCCAATGTGAATCATAAAACATTTGGGATTTCATAAAAAGATCATGGTTTTATAGCAAAAAAGTAAACTTAGAGATGGAATGATAAGAGAAAAAGGCTACCAACCTAATTATTTCACACCATGATTTTCAACAAACAAAATAAGGAATGACAGATCACAGCACCAACTTCAACAATTTACATTGTGCATCCTTGTCGTCCATTTAAGTCAATCAGGTGACTGCTTCATGTGGGACAGAAATAATATTCTTGCACACCAGACAAGGAAATCCGTGATTTTACCCTGGGATAGAAATTTATGTTCTGACCCTGGTGTTCCGACCCAGGCAACTAACATAAATGCGCTTCAATTCTATTCAACTGCCGGAACTACTTCCGCATTACTTTTATTTTGTAAACAATATACATGTGCGAGCTGTCAAAACTAACCGGAGGTGATGTGCAAGAAAAAGAATCCAATATGGGGTTCTGTTGTAGATGGGCGTTTCCAACCCTCGGGATGACCGTGCTGAGCGGAACCTCGGCGTAGCCTCGGTTCCGCTCAGCACGGTCATCCCTCGGGTTGGAAACGCTCAACTACAACAGAACCCCATATCCGATTCTTATATTCTTCACCCATTGGTTGATATTCTACCTAGCTGCACCTTTTTATAACAAGAAGGCGGAGCTAAATTGTTCTGAACGTGACTGGGTGCGCTTCGATAATAAACAACCTCCATTATGCTAATTTGATCAATAGTCAAAGGTGTTAATATATCGAGTGAGTGGAAGAAAAGGTGCGAAATACACGTCAGTAAACAGCTTAAGTCGGCAATAACCGGGATGGGACTTACTTTTTCTTTTTTATTGATCTTTTTTTTTCGCCACTTGTTTTCGCCAAATGACACATGTTTGCGCCAGATTTATTTTCTTTTCGCATTTGGCGACTCTGGTGACTGCTAGTGTGAACCCTGGGTTAAGTACAAAAAAGATTCAAACTCAGTAATTTAAGGGGAATGGGAACACCTGGCAAATTTTTCCGCCATTTTTCAAGGGGAGACAACTTTAAGGACTTCCTGTTCACTTTTCTGTAAGCCCTGTCCAAATGAAAAAGGGGTCTTCTCTTAAAGGAAAGAATTTGCTCCTCAGGAGCAAATTCTTTCCTTTAAGAGTTGACCCCTATTGACATGGGTGACAAAAATACTTTTGCAGGAGTTGCCTCCCAGAAGGTGTATCCATTTCCCTTAATTTGAGGACAACATACTTTTTTACATCTTCTCGTAGCTGGTTGATTGTAGCCTGTTGTTCTGATACAGTCTGAAGTGCAAAGAAATAACAATTAAGAAAATCTTGCAGTGATACATACTGTCAAACAAAAATACTACCAAAGACTGTGTCATGCCTAGGACTGCAGTTCTTCAGAAATGGACTTGATCATTTGGGCTCACACAAATGTTAACGGTTTAACAAATTGACGAACAGACAGATGAACAAATAGACAAACAAGAGAAAACCGGACTCCTATGCTTAAAGGTGCATTATTGAGCTATCTGGAAAAAATGCTTCCAAAAATAAAATACATATAGCCGGTATTTTTCTTTAAAACAATACAAATAAATGCATTTTATGTAAAAATGCGAACAATTATGATGACAGGTAAACGAGTTTGAGAGGGATTCCCTAACTAGGCTTCGAACACTAGTTAGATCTATTTTTAGTTCGTGACAAAACTAGAATCTCCATATATGACGTTATGCGACGTTCATTTTTGGCCTTGTTTGCTTAGGCCATGCCTGAATCCGAAAAAAATATGAAGCTGAATACCATGCCATAAGTAACGACACTCAGAGACGATACTGTCGCCATGTATGTGTAAAGTGACAGATTTATTTTTAGAACAGAAATTCCGAACACATGTTCAGAGCGAAGGGTAAACACGAATGAAAACGACCATTTTCACAAAGTTCTGAAGCTGTATTTGGCTCCAAAAGTGTACACATGACAAAGGAGTATGCATTGAAGATAAAAACCAGAAAAAAAAATTTGAGACCCGGTAGCTCAATAATGCACCTTTAAAGCAGATACTGCAAAAATATGTTTGGTAGTAATATGTTGAACATTTTGTGCAATTTTGTGTAACTTAAAAGATGCCACAGTGTCATTAAAAATACCATCATTTTTCATATAATGTATGGTTATCAGCTAAATTTTATGTGCTTCTGTTTGAAAAGATGACAAATTTTACTGTTTGAGTGTACATGAATGGCAAGCACTTAACCACTGTCCTGTCAGCCAAACAAAATCTAATTATTTTGAAGATAAGAACAGTTTATATGTCAAAATACTTGGTGAACACATTTAACATGCTTCCTAAATACATATATAAAACAGGCTAACCTCATTTGACTTCTGTGCCCTCTCAGAATATTCTCTTTCTATTTGTTTTAACCTCTCGTTGGTCTGAAAGGAAGTATAAAAACAGAGTAGAGTAGAAATTCGATGGCTCGAACACCGATGGCTTGTTTACCATGGCTGAGTCGAACAAGTTTTTGTGTCCCGAGGGAATTTCTCCACATAAGAAAAAGTGAGGGTAATTAAGGAAATCTTCTTTTCTCTTGTAAATGTATGCTGTGTGCACTCATTAGAATCGCCTCTATGAGGCGATTCTAATGAGTACACACAGCATACATTTTTATTATAGAACACCGAAAAGATGTCCCAAAATTAGCCCCATTATGCCTCCTGGCAGTAACCCTCAGTGGCTCGAACTACCCCTGTCTTGAACAGATTATCATGGTCCCAAAGGTGTTCGAGCCATTGAAGTTCGACTGTATTAATGAAATCATTAAAATGATTATTAATAAATTTAATCCATATAGACAATAGAATCTTCCACCTAATACTTTGAGACTTGACAATTTCCAACTAGACAAAAGTGCCCAGTGGGGCACGTATACCCCCGGCCAGTGCCGAACTACAAAGGGAAATAACTCTAAAAGGCCTGACCCCTTGGTCCTTATTTTCTTTCCCACAATACAAGTAGTCATACTGATCATGTGTGCAAAATTTCAAGTTTCTATGTGAAGCAGTTCCTGAGATATCTTTGACACAAAATAATTGTTTACGGACAGACAGATGGAAAAGACAAAAACTATATACCCCCATGGCATACGCCGGGGGTTTAATTACATGAGTGTCAGGTTTGATTGTGGTAAATAACATGCACTCTTGTATGAACAGTACAAACCCAGATCAGATGCCACAGAATGCAGCATCTGATTAGAGTGAACACTGTTTGAAAATGTCCAAAAATGGAATGCTAGACATATATAGGTTAATGAACCTAAGAATATCAGTTAAATATATCACAGCCTTTTTTCATTTGCTTGCAAAAATGAAAACATAGAACTTATACTAGAAAATGGTGTATGAGTGTTTCAATATGGAACAGCAACAATCTTCCAGGAGCCAGTTAATCAAAATTAATGATGTCATTAGCTAACATACTGTTTATAATAAAATATTCAACATTTAATACAGCAAACATACTATTATTTTTGCTGAGTAAATGTGAGTAGCTTTTGCAAGAAAAACACTGTCCTGAATATAGTTCATTAGTTTCATTTAAGAGGTGGGGGCTAGGGGATTTTCCCTTTCTACTAAGGCTTATCCCCCTGCCACTTTTTGTCAGTTTAATAGATCTCCTACCTACTGTGCCTTGAATCCTAGATGCCAAAAATATTAAGGAAACCCCTGATTGTACTTGCTAGTACAAGAGGTGGGGGCTAGGGGATTTTCCCCTTCTACTAAGGCTTATTCCCCTGCCACTTTTTTGTCAGTTTAATAGATCTCCTACCTACTGTGCCTTGAATCCTAGATGCCAAAAATATTAAGGAAACCCCTGATTGTACTTGCTAGAACTGTTAAGATTTTGACCACAAACAAACATACAAACATATCAAGCTAACGCTGTTTTGAATAACTGGGGCAAGGTTCTTATTTTAATATGCCAGCAAGGTACAGGACAGGCAATTCAATACTTTTAATATCAAAATGAATCCTGTGTGCTGCAGGAACTATTTGACCATATAATAGGTATAACGATGCTTGGCCTGTCTTTGAAAAACTGTCATAATGAAAGTGCCTTTTTTGGTTGAGCTTCACATGTGTAAATGTGCAGGTTTCTTCCACTCAGAGCTGAAACAGACCCAACATGAGTACTGGTAAACCACTTAGGTCTAAGCCTGCCCAGGCTAAGTGGTGCAAGTCAGACCGTCTATGCATGTAAACCCTTTTGGTTTCATTGGTTAGCAGGCATTGAAATGTCATTTCATCTCAATGTTGGGCAAAAATCTCCAAAATAATTAAATAGTGTTGATGGGGACATTAATCCTAAAATCAAACAAACAAAACCATGTCCTTTTCAGGCTGCGGAAAACACTGATATCTGCTGAGGTTTCAAACACTTACTTTTCCAAGAACATGTTCCATTTCAGTACTGTGTGTTTTCTGTAGTTCTAATCTCTGTTGTTCCATCTCAGATCTGAACTTAGCTAGCTGAAATATAAGGCAATAACACCTAAGATACCAATCACAACACTCTGGTTATTACTTCATAAGTCATGGATGCAAACAGTGTGGACCCAGATCAGACAGCTCCTCTAGGAGCCGTATGATGAGCATCCACACTGTTTGCCTATTTGCAAAAATATTCTTAAAAAATTTGAAAGCAGTAGCAGCAGATGACATAAACAAACAATATTTTCAGATGCAGTTTTTCTTGGCATATTGTTATATAACACTGACAGACAGACTAATATACATCCAACGCTTTACAGTGCAGCACACATTTTAACCTCCTTTGGGATCATAGATCCCATTCCAGGACTTGAAAATATTACATGTGTCACTTTTGTGTTCTATCTGGCCTAGATTAGCTAGTCTGGCCCAGCATCATGAAAACATGCCTACATAATTCTGAACTCCTTAAACCCCACTTTTATATAGTAAAACTGGGGTTTACAAGGGTAACCCTTATTTTTCTTATTTCTGCTCTAAAATATAGATTGTGGGTAGTCGTTTGAACCACCTCAATGAGGCAGTTCTAACATGTACCCACAATCTACATTTTGAGTAGAAATAAGAAAATTATCACAATTTTTCATCTATTTTTTTTTTTGTTTTGTTTTGCTTTGGTGTTAAAATTTACAATGTATTTGTAAATGTATGTTTTATAATGGAAAGCATGATTCTTGATTTTCATTCTTGTACGTGTTCTTTGTTTCCATAGACGACCTTCACAGCTTCATTTGAATCAAGGAGTCATATTTAGGGATAGGCCTATTCTTGTAAATCATGCATTTTTTCAGAAGTTTTTACTATGAACCTCAAAGGCCCCAGCCATTATCCCACATATGACAGATATATTTTATTCTCTGGTGAACAACCTTACTAAGATTAGGAAAATACAGCTTCAGGACATATATCGTCAAGTAAGTAAAACACTGAATATCAGCTTGTTTTTAATTAACCCTTGTCCTGCTGAATATTTAAATATGTCACACCCACTATTTATTATCAGCCAATCAGAATACTTGATACAAATAATTGCAACAAATTCATTAACTGGATGGCAAACAATGAAGATCCTGATCAGATTCAGAAGCCATCTGATCTGGATCTACATTGTTTCAAAGATAAGGCACATCCGGGCTCAGCAGGACAAGGGTTAAATTACCATAAACTTGTTTTTGCACATTAAAAACACTCATTAAAGCCTCATATCATATTGTTTTATCCAATTTATTTCAAAACTACAAAATGGAACATACTCATGTGAACTGTACATAGATCATGTTACTATTTCTGCAGTGTGAATTTTTCAAGGGTCCTACCTCGGCTTCATGTTCCCTGGTCATTTTCTGTTTTTCTTCCTCCCGTAATAACCCTAGCTCTACCAACTGTTGTTTGCGTAGTTGATTAGCTTGTACCACCTCTTCCCGTAATTCCTGCTCTCGAATTTCCAAAGCAGCAACTTTCTGTTATTAAAATTAATGAATGGTGTAAAATGACCTCAATGATAAACAGAAATGCTTGAAAATCTTGACTACAGCCTCATTTTGGACATCTGATCTGTTGAACTAAAGTGCTTTTCAATGTCTAAAACTGAACAGGAGAGTCTGGTGGCTCAATCTTAAGCAACTTACATGATTCTGAATCCCATGATGCAATATTTATACCAAATATCAACATTCTGGAATCATTTCAAGATCAATTTGCTTCCCTTATCAAAACAGCTTATTGTGTAAGGGAACAATTCAATTTGCTCCAGACAAGTCTAATTAGAACCTTTTTCAGACGAAGCAATGTTACAGGAAAGCAAGCAAGAAGCACAACTGTTGTTTCCCTTGAATAAATTGCAGAAATATATCAGAGCCTGGGGCCAGTTGGTCAAAACTAGTGTATGGTTAATAACATTTCATAAAAAGATCATATAATATTGTCAATATGTTAATAGTTTGCTGAAAAAAATTTGAGTAGCTTTTGCATTTTTTTCAGCAAGAATACCAGAGTATTAGATATTGTACTTGCCAGAATAGATAACAATGTGACCACTAACAAACGTGTTAAGGTCATGAATGTTTGGAACAACTGGGCCTCAGTTGTTGTAAGAAATTTTAGCATAACAAACTTGTTAGCAGTGGCCAAAGCATAAATGTTCCAGCAAGTTCTATGTCAAATACTGTTTTATTTTTGCTCCAAACATGCAAAAGTTGCTCATATTTTTTCAGCAAAAATATAACCTTTTTTGCCATACTGTATGACTGATGTTATTATGTGGGCCCCGTCAAGCGATTTTGGTACTTATTGCCTATGCGAGCAGCGAAGGTTCAGGCGAGCCTGCGCATCCGTGCAGTCTCGCCAGAACCTTCGCTGCTCGCTCATACAAGCAGTGAATTAAGAGGAACCTTCAGACAGAAAGCCATATCCATGGCCCCTCTGAATGGCTGGGCATGCGCAGTTAAAATATGTCATGACGGAATGCTCGAAAACACAAATTTGCTTGGCGGGGCTCATGTAATGTAAACTAACAACTTGGTTAGTTTTGAACAACTGGACCTTGATGTATATCTAATTGATTTCTACTAGATTTCATAAGAGCCTGTGCATGACAAAACCTACAAAATGACCGGTGCAACCAGAAGAGACCCAAATCAACTTGCGCACCCATCCACTATGACAAGACCTTTTGCTTATGTCTCTTTGCATAGATATTAGCCTATAGTAGGTACATGCGATCAGTGAAGATTCTGATCAGAGTGCGCATATGCACAGGCTGATCTGAGTCTTGGCTGGTCGCTCAAGTCCTTGTAGATTTTGTCATGTGCTGGCTCATATATGATTAATATAACAGCAATACATCTCTCCCTCACCAAACCTAACTTTCAATGCATCTCACAAGACCTGTACCTTAGCATCTTTCTCCTGTCTAGCATGCATTCTTCTCTCTAGATCCTGAACATCTTGTCTGTGAGAAGACTTGAATTGTTCAGATTCTCTCTCATGTTCCCCATGGATGAACTCTTTCTGGGTGTGGAAATCTTTCAACATCTGGGCTTTTTCTTGTTCAAAACCCATCTTAAGTTCTACTACCTTAAACAAACAGTAAAATACTCTCATTAAGACAACCTTTGGGACAGTTCAAATGTGGTCTTTAAGACCACTTTTGAACAGTCCCAAAGGCAGTCTCTTTCTAGAGGACCCTGGGTGTAGAAAACATGAAGAAAGAACAGCTTAAAGCTTTTAAATAAACTATTAATAGCATAATTAGTCTTAATTTTAATTAAAAAATAGATCAGCTCTATCTGTGATTTGTTGAGTAATAAATCACAGTTTGGAGGTCAGTTGTATTGTAGAAAAATCACGAGCGTGTAGCGCATGTGATTTGTCTACTTACAACTGACTGAGTGAGTGAGTGTTTCAGTTTTACGTCTCACCAACAGCTAAGGTCATACGGAGACGGGACCTCGGTTTAAAGATTCATCCGAAAGTCTGGAGAAGCCAGGGATCGATCCTGCGAGGCAAGTAGCATAAACACTGCACCACGGAGGCTTCTACACAACTACTGACAAACTGTGATTTATTGCTCAACAAATCACAGACTAGGGCTGATCTATTTCGATTCTAACACGCTGAAAATCGGCAATAATGTTGTTGTTTCTTTCAAATCTCACAACTTTTCCCCATTGTTAGAAGAAATCCCGCTAAAATTATCGACTGAAACACATGCATTTATATCCTTTTCTAATGTTTTTGATGCGAGAAAATGACAGGCAACTGTCTAACGTCAAGGAAATCGACTAGTGACGTCATAAATTGGCAGGTTTTAATGACGTCACTCGTCACGCTCTTCCTTGCCATGATTTGTTGTAGAATAAAACATAGTTATTTTCCATTGCCTATATAGGCGCGCTGTGTTAGAATTGGTCATAATAAAGGAATTTTAGTGTACATGGAAACAATCTGCATGTTACTAAAACAACTTTACAGCAATATACAAGGATTTAAAATGATCTTATGTTGCATTACTGACAGGAAGTAATATAACAAACCAGGGCCCATTTGTTCAAAGCTGACAAAGCCATTAGTTAACATAAAGTTAAAAACTTCAACCATTCAGTATGGTAACAAACTAAAAGTTTTGCTTAAAGAAAGTGAGTAGTTTTTGCATTCTACTCACTTGTACAGCATAAGACATTGTACTTTCTGAACAGTCAATGTCTTGATAATTACCAAGTTTGTTAAGCTACCACATCTTTGAACAGCAAGGGCATGCAAATTACTACAACCACTTTAGAGCAATAGTCAGGAAATCAAACTGATAATTTACTTTACCAAGATACACTGAGACTATGAAAACTAAAAAGGATGAAATATAAGTGGATTAAGATCAGATATTCTGTTGTTTACAGGTAGCCTTGAACACATTTCAGGTCGTTCTTATCTCGTATATGAAGGGGATAAATTTAAGAAAAAAAAGTCAATTTCATATCAACCAATTGTTTACTAGTAGACTCTTCCATTGTTATATGTTGGACAAGTCCATTAGTCATATAAGGGGGGGCTAGGCCTATTTTTTCGTTTTTATTCTATTTTTGACGGAAAATTCTGTTAGCAAATCTGCAATCTGCGGCATCTGGTCTGGGCCGGCACTGTTTGCCAAGGTGCCCCTTTAGGGGTTTCCTGACCGCAATGGGTTATGTTACCTCTCTATCATGTTTGTTCTTCTCTTCATCCATCTGTTTACTGAATTCCTTTGCCTGTTTCTCCCTTGCCTGTTTTGATTTGTTCAAGTCAGACTCAACCCTTGTCATCTGTTGCTTCATATCTTCAAACATACGTGTCTGGTTCTTCTCTACCTGATCTTTGAATGCTGCCAGAGCTTTTTCGGACTCCTCTGCCTGGTGACGATTCTTCTCTCCAAGTCTCTTGATTTCATCCTCTCTGTCTCTGTCAAGAAAGACAAACAAAATAAGACTTAAGGGGAATGGGAACACCTGGTAGATTTTTCCCCCCATTTTTCAAAGGGAGACAACTTTCAAGACTTCCTGTTCGCTTTTCTATTAGCCCTTTCCCACGTAAAAAGGGTCTACTCTTAAAGGAAAGAATTTGCTCCTCAGGAGCAAATTCATTCTTTTAAGAGTTGACCCCTATTGACATAGGAGACAAAAATTCAAAATACTTTTGAAGGAGTTGCCTCCCCTGAAAGTGTACCCATTCCCTAAAGCTTCCGATCTAATGCTTTTTGTCATGACTTTGTTTATAGTGTTAACATGTTTGAGATAAAATAAAAATGTTTATTGCATAACATGCCTATCACAACAATTGTTGTCTGCTTTGTCATTTGCTGATAACTTCAAAAGATATTTTTTTAAGCAGTGTGAACTCAGATCAGACTGCTCCTGTAGGAGCAGTCTGATCTGGGTCCACACTATTTGGCTGTATACAAAAACAGGTTTGGAAAGTTTTCAAGATGATGCAGCAGATGACATAAAGTGACGACATTTTCCGATGCCGTTTTTCATGGCATCTTAAGGGTTAAATTAAGAAAAAAATCCAGAAGACCATAAATCTCTCCATAATTTATCACTGTGTTATTGAAGAAGAGGTTTGGTTATAATGTAAAATGAGCTGGCAAATGAAAAACCTACAATAAGACATGTGCAACCATTCAAGGCTCAGATCAGCCTACATGTTAAACGGCAAAGATATTTGTAGGCTTATGGTTGGACAGTGCAAGGGCAATTATTTTCTATACCACATGAGCAAACAAATATATTACCCTCTTACATTTGCTGAAATCCAATGTCCACCATCTTGGATTTACTGCACGTTGATGAGAAATAACAGCAAAATAGTTTCATGCCATGCACCACAATAATTTGCCAAAGCTTGATCTACCTTAATCTGAGGTTACAGGATCACGTACTCACGTATGTACATACACCCTTACAGATGGACGTACATACGGAAAAACAAAAAAAAACCTATATGCCTCAGGCATCATTCAATGTTTTAATTCATTTTGTCCTTTATTTCATTCCAACATAATGTTAACCTTTTCCCACTGAGCTAAGTGATCAATGTAGTGCGTGGAGAAAGGCACGCTTGATGACATCACATGAAAACATGTACTTCTCATCTGCTACAAAAGAATTTTAAAAAGCTTTGCAGGATAACAAATTCTTTATTTTTATTCTTGACGGGAAACATTGTATCACATTCCCCGCCAGGAAATTGATATTGCCCTCGGTTCGGCAAATATCACTCTCAGGCAGAAAATATGATCACATGTTCCCCGTCAAGAAACAAGACAACTAATAATATTCATCCACTATGGCAAGTTATCATTTATCTCTCTTTGGATAGCCTCTTTGGTACATGCTATCAGCAAAGAATCTGATCAGACTGAGTGGATAACAAACATGCAAGGTGGTTATAGTGCTGATAAAAACTATGTTTATCCCCAATTGCATAAGTTTTTGAACAAAAATATCAGTGTCACAGTACAATACCTGACAATATTTTCCAAGCCTTTAATCTTCTTTTGCAGGTCCTGGTCAAGTTGATCTATCTCTTTCTTAGCAGATGTCAACTGAAATTCACAATGTTTATCATAAGAACAAAATTATTTTCGCTTGCAAAAACTGTCATGTCACTGAAACATTAAACCTAGGAATGACCGGATGATCCACCATACAATTACTGAAATGCTCTTTAGCTGATGTATGTTGCCTCCAGTTGACCTGTCTCATAGGCTACGTCGGTCGGTGTGTGCTCGGAGGGGGATGTGCTGTGTTTGCTGGGTCTTGCCCGTCATCCGTTTTGGTTTCAGAACTTTGGGGTTGAGACACACTGATGAAGATTAAATATCAGAAACGCCTCTGTGTCACTAAATTTGGTATAGTTACACCTTAATTATAACCACAGGCAGGTAATGCAGTTTATACTTAACCCTTTTTATACCAAATGGAATTTCCCTCCTTATATATAGCAGGAGTCCATTTCAAAATTAGGGGTGTCAGGTTGCGTTTTCATAAAAATGTATTTGGAAAATACCTGAACTTTTAGCAAACACTGGAGGCCCTGATCAGATGCCGTGTTCTGCAGCCTTTGATCTGGGACTGCACTGTTTGCCAGGGTACCCATTTTGGGGTTTCTGGTACCAAATGGGTTAAAAAATTCCACTGACTTATGTTACATCACAACTGATTTCATATTCTCAAATTTAATGCTAACAGTGTATGTCCTGATAAGAAATAAACTTTATAACAGGAGGCAACTATACTGCTATTGTTTCTTTAACTAGCTGATTCAACAAAAGAATCCTAATAGAGTATAAAGTGACTGTAAAGGGATGTTTAGACTATCATCTATTCTTGTACAAATGTATTTTGGCCAAGAATTGCATAGAATGAGTTTGCATTAACTAGTCTGACTAAATAGACCGACGTACTTCAATAGACTTTACTGCAATGTAAAAGAAACAACCAATGCATGTTGACCAACAAAATTACTGGTTCTTGTGTTCTGCTGTCCTTCATCAGGGAAAATTGGCAATCTGTCAATCATAATCTAAACATACGAGGGTAAGCTGAAAAGTTCTGAGCCTGACCAAGAAGCAGGCATCGAACAGCCATGAAATTTTGTATTCATTAAATCCAAACCTTTATTACTTGATTTGACTCAAATGAGTTCAAGTTTACCTGCAATAACGTAGAAATTCTAGACTTTGAAAATTGATACTAGCACGTTTTTGAGAAAATGGTCAAAATCTGGCATCGTGGTGTCATCAAGTACCTCCATAAAAAGGGGTTAGCTCCTAAGGACATTCATGCCGATATGGCTGCTACATTAGGGGATGATGCTCTTTCGTATGTAACCGTGAAAAGGTGGGCAGCAAATTTTAAGATGGGCAAGGACAGCCTTGAAGATGATGACCGGTGTGGACAACCCACAATGGCAAAAACTGAGGAAACCATCAGTCAAGTGCACAGGGCCGTGATGGATGATAGGCGTTTAACTGTGAATCAGTTAGCTAACACTATTGGCATCTCCCGTGAATGAGTAGAGAACATTCTACACAGTGAATTAGGAATGCCGAAGGTTTCCGCCAGATGAGTGCCACGGCTTTTGACGCCTGACCAAAAATTGAACAGACTGAACCTGTCACAAGCAAACTTAGCTATTTTTGAAGCAGACCAAGATGGTTTTCTTGACCATTTTGTCACTCAGGATGGGTGCTGGGTTCATCACTTTGAGCCAGAGACCAGAAGACAATCCATGCAATGGAAGCACCCTGGCTCAACCCCTCCAAAGCAGGCAAAGGTCGTCTCCTCTGCAGGGAAGGTGATGGCATCAGTGTTCTGGGATGCCAAGGGTATAATATTCATAGATTACCTTCAAAAAGGCAGAACAATTAATGGGGAGTATTATGCAGATCTGCGAAAAACAATTGCGAAAAGCAATTAAGGCTAAACGACCCGGAAAAATGACAAAAGGGGTCTTGTTCCATCAGGACAATGTGCCTGCTCATAAATCGGTTGTCGCAATGGCTGCTGTGCATGACTGTGGCTTCACACTTGTCGATCACCCTCCGTATTCACCTGATCTAGCTCCATCAGATAATTTCCTGTTTCCAAACATGAAAAAGCACTTGGCTGGGCAGCATTATCGGTCAGACGAGGAGGTGATAGCTGCTGTGGAGGAGTTTTTCAGGGACCAAGATGAGACCTTCTATACCAATGGGATCCAAGGACTCCAACACCGCTGGAGGAAGTGTGTGGACAGGAAGGGAGACTATGTTGAAAAATAAGGCACTTTCAGCATGGACAAACCACTGGATCTTGGTCAGGCTCAGAACTTTTCAGCCTACCCTCGTACTATGCTATTATTATAGACAGACCATGGTTGAATGGTTCCCACCATTTACAAACAGGCTGGTTGCCACTGGAACTCAGACATAGTCTTAAACTTGTACAAGTATTGATCAACTTTGATCTCAATACAAACAGATTCTATTTCCCATCAAATTCTTGGCCAAGTTTTCATCAAACAGCCAATCAGAATTCAGAACATTCTCAGCATTTATGATTGTAAACAAAAGCACATGGTATTATATGACAGATATTCAATGAAAACAATTGGGGGCTTGGTCTTTTGAAGAGACATTTACTTTTAAATAATGTGTAAACCAACACCTGAGTGTGAAAAATAGGCACTCTGCTATGATCTTCCCAAAAACCATTCATAAGACCAACTATTTAAGTGCCTTTCCCACAGCCGTTGCCTCGGAATAACAATGAACAATACACATAAAAATAATGTAACATGTTCTTTTTCACTCTCACTCTCCATATTTATAACTAAACAGGTGTTTTTCCTGCCAAAGTATTAATATATTGCATGAAGTCTAAACACTAAAAATTTAGCCAATATTTTCTTGGCCAATGTTTATTGTACAAGAAATTTGGCCAGCAATATGAAATTGTATATGGGCCTTAAATCTGGGAACAAGCCATTGCCCTACCTTCCATGTTGTATTCATGGTAAACTTGGGCACATGACCTAGATTTTGTTCTGTATGTGATTTACGTATGTGTCAAAACCTTTACATGTTTACATGCTTGCAGCAGATGAAAGAACTTTTGAATCATCTTCAACTAACATTGAGACCCAGGTTATATTCTGTAAAATTCCACCTTATTTATATCAATGTTGGCTCAAGGCAGTACAAAAGTCTGCTGTCTAATATATATCATTCTACTTACCTGTTTTTCGTGCAATGTATCCATGTGGAACTTATCTTGTTTATGAACTTGTTCTATTTCCTGGAAAAGATAAATGTAGACTGGTATTGCTGATTAACCCTTGTTCTGGCGAATAAAGTAATTTTGCCACACCTAATTTTGACTATCAACCTTTATGATTTACTCCTATAAAGTCACAAACTGAATGACAAACAGTGAAGAGCCAAGTAACATGGCTTCTCTACATTGTACACAATACCACTGGTGCTGGCCAACCTAAAATTTAGATCACTCAGCCGTGGATTACGAATGTTTTATTTGTTGTTGTTGTTTTTTGTGATACCCTGTCAAAAACCATCAAAACCTGTTCATTAATAATATTAGCAATAATAAATTACCTGTATTGTTTGTGTTGAGGGTTTACGCCCCACCAATGCTATTTAAGTCATTCTGGAGACATTGCTTCCAATTTTATGGGATTTTTTTCTGACACTGAGATGAAATGATATCTCAAGCCCTACTGCCCAAACAAACCACTAGGTTTATATGCAGGGACTATCCAACACGCACCACTTTGCCTGGGCAGGGTTAGACCTTCTAAGCCGTGTAACAGTACTCATGTTCGACTCGTTTCAGCTCTGGGTGGAAGCAACATGCTGGATGGACAAAATATATACAGTGAAACTTGAATTACTCAAAGACTGATGACATATTTAACCCATAAGATGCCAATCATGACAATTGTCGTCTGCCAGTTACTTCAAAACTCATTTTTGCAAACAATGTGGACCCAGAACAGACTGCTATTCTTCTCACAAATCCAGGAAACATTGGTAAATTGTTTTGTTTCACAGGCTTGACCAGGTGGTTCTACTGAATTTTATTCAAAAGAATTTGCGAAGACATCCCTGAATTATCCCCATCATGATTCAACACCAGGCATTAAGATAAACCCTCAACTGCTCTAACTACCCCTATCACAAAGACATTTTCATTGAAATTTTGACTGCATAGAGCAGGATAGCATCAGCCCACTATTTATTAGGCTGGGAGTAAGAAAGTGTGCCTTAAAAACATACTATTCCATGATTCATTTGTTTGGAGTTTAACAACCCAAACAAACTATTTAGCCGGTCAGTCTACATAACCACACTTTTCCTAGGCAGGCTTATACATAAGTGGTCAATCAGTACAGTTCACATTTTTTCATAAGAAATGGACAATGGCCCTTCTTGAATCAACAGAAGGGAAAGACTGATCATATTAACGATTTTCTTGACCAATCTCCATGGGCAATCCATTTAGTAACCAGACGTCAATAGGAGAGTGTAATATACTGACTTACCCTAATCTGCCTTTGCCGTTGTTCTTCATTATCTTTGAGAGAACGCTTGAGCTGATCAATATGGGATTCCAGCTCAGATATTGTCTCTGCTGCCTGTAAAAAGGATAAACAAAACTACAATCTTACTAAACTGAAGACATCAACAAAATTATAGATACAGAAGTGTGGTAAGTTCTGTAGTTGTTCAAAACAAAAAATCTGTTTAGTGAACATATTGTTAAAACTTTGATCATTCAAAATGGCAAAGGTGCTCATATTTTTGCTGAAAAAATATGAGTAGCTTTTGCAAATGCAAAAGCTACACATATTTTTAGCAAAAAATACCACTCTATTAGATACTTGCCAGAAATGTTAACATTTTTACCATGAAGGTAGTGATGGTTTGAACAACTGGGCCCAGTCTACAGGTAAGACCAGTCCCAAACAATGCCTGGTGGACTCTGTTACCACACAGATAATATAGATCTACTTTCAATCTAAAGGGAAGGGGAGGCAACTCTACAACATATTTTGCTTCATTAAAAATATGTGTAAATTATTTTCTTTAAAAGCAGACCCCTATTCTGAAAGAGCTTAGTTCATAGCTTATAAACAGGAAGTCCAAAAAGTTGTCTCCCTTGCAAAAATGGCAGAATGGTGTATCCATTCCACTAAGGAGATTTTATTTTATTATTTATTTTTTCAAATCCCTATAATTAATGCACACAGTGTACTGTATTCAACATATCAACCACACATGCTCCTAACAGCCACACACACCAAGGTTGCACAGCTCTATATAAGGTCATTCAAACAACTTTTGCTTTGCATTGTATCTACCGCAATATAAAGGGGTTGTCATGTACCTGTCAACAGAGTATGGAACATGGCAGGTTTTCTCATGCCACTGTATAATATAATCATGCATTATTCAGGTTCCGCTTTTATATCGGATTATAAATGTCCATTTATAGAACCCACGTGTCCACTAAATATGCATGCACCTATTGTAAGGAAATTCTTGGCACAACTTTGACTACTCTAGAAGCTTTGAAATAATCTACTGACGTCCCACTGTAATAAAATGACACAGCAGTTCTAAAAGTATGGCATTCAGCATTCATATAGCTGCTTAAAGCATATTCTATGGCTGGACTAATAAAATCTACTTTTACTTCTAATAGGAATGAAAAAAAAATCTATCAACCATTTAGTCCCAGGTTAGTTTTCTCAGAGAAAGTTTTGGCCATTGTTTTTATTTTTCATCCTACCTATTGGTATTAGATAGATTTCAGGGCCCAGTTGTTGAAAGCTTCATTAGCTTAATGAACTCATTGGTCAAAACATTAACTCTTCTAGAAAGTACACTATCTAATACAGCGGTGTTTTTCTGAAAAAAAAATGTGAGTAGCTTTAGCAAAAGCTATTTACGTTTTTTAGCAAAAATATAAATTTTTCGACTTACTGAATGATTGAAGTTTATACCAAACAACTAATGATTTAAGGGGAATGGATACACCCTCAGGAGAGGCAACTCCTGCAAAATTATTTTTGTTTTTCATGTCAATAGGGGTCAACTCTTAAAGGAAAGAATTTGCTCCAGAGGAGCAAATTCTTTCCTTTAAGAGTAGATCCCTTTTTCAGTGGGACAGGGCTTATAGAAAAGTTAACAGGAAGTCCCAAAGTTGTCTCCCTTTGAAAATGGCGTAAAAAAGGCAAGGTGTTCCCATTCCCCATAATGAGCTTTGAACAACTGGGCCCAAAACAATATTACAGAAGAATTCGCTTTATGAAGTTTCCGTTGGAACACTAAAACACCTCAGAGCATTGTAAACTATGAGAATGGCAAAATATGAGTCCAATTCTGAATTTAATTTCAAAATGTTTCCACAGTCGTCACATCATCAGGATGTCCAGAAATGCTATATGTTCATAAAGCAATTATGTGTGTGATTTTGTAATTAACCCTTATCTTGCTGAATATTCATTTAAGCCACACCCATTTCTGTTTATCAACCAATCAAATTACTTTATGTAATTTATTGCTACAAATTCATAAACTGAATGCCAAACAGTGTAGATCCTGATCAGATGGCTTCTTCGCAGAGATAGGGGTTGTCGTGAACAGCAAGATAAGGGTTAAGAACTGAGAGTTGTTTTCAGTTTATCTTTGCCTTCAAGACAAGTATATTCTGCATCCACTGAGATGAAGCAGAAATGCTACATGTACCATGTAAATACAGCAATACGGGTATATGTGTACATGTATGTCTCATTGTAATTTTTCTATAAGTTTTAAGAGAAAAGAGCCATTTTCAAATATTATCCTTTATTATCATTGCAGCATTTGGGATTGTTATCATTCATAAAGTCTTTGTAGAATCCAGAAATATTGACAAGCTGCTTGACAAAATGTAGACTACCATGTTTTGACCATTATATGTTCATATATACAGTAAAATAAAACAAGAGGGCCCAGAGGGCCCTGGATCACTCACCTGATCCAAAGCATAACAAGTGGGCCCCGGGCCGGGTCAATTTTGGCCCCAGGGCTAAAATTTGAACAATCTTGGTAGAGGTCCACAAGATGAAGCTTCATATCTAATATGAAAGACCTGGGCTTTCTGGTTTCAGAAAAGAAGATTTTAAAGGTTTACCCTGCATATAGAAGTCTATGTAAAACAAGATTTTCCCTATATAAGTCTATGTTAAACCAAAGGGCCCCGGAGCGGGGGCATTTTTGGCCCCAGGGCTATAATTTGAACAATCTTGGTAGAGGTCCACTAGCTGAAGCTTCATAACAAATATCAAAGACCTCAGCCTTGTGTTTCAGAGAAGATGATTTTTAAAGATTTTCCCTATATAAGTCTATGTAAAACCAAAGGGCCACATGGCGGGGGCATTTTTGGTCTCAGGCCTATAATTTGAACAATCTTTATAGAGGTCCAGTAGCTGAAGCGTCATAACAAATATAGAAGACCTAAGCCTTGTGGTTTCAGAGAAGAAGATTTTTCAAGATTTTCCCTATATAAGGCTATGTAAAACCAAAGGGCCCCGGAGCGGGGGCATTTTTGGCCCCAGGGCTATAATTTGAACAATCTTGGTAGAGGTCCACAAGATGAAGCTTCATACCAAATATCAAAGACCTGGGCCTTGCGGTTTCAGAGAAGAAGATTTTTCAAGATTTTCCCTATATTAGCCCATGTAAAACCAAAGGGCCCCCTTGCAGGGGGCATTTTTAGCTCCAGCACTATAATTTGAACAATCTTGGTAGGGGTCCACTAGATGAAGCTTCATACCAAATACCAAAAGACCTTGGCCTTGCGGTTTCAGAGAAGAAGATTTTTAAAGATTATCCCTATATAAGCCCATGTAAAACCAAAGGGCCCCCGTGTGGGGGCATTTTTAGGTCCAGCACTATAATTTGAACAATCTTGGTAGGGGTCCATTAGATGAAGCTTCATACCAAATATCTAAGACCTGGGCCTTGCGGTTTCAGAGAAAAAGTTTTTTCAAGATTTTCCCCATATAAGCCCATGCAAAACCAAAGGGCCCCCGTGCGGGGGCATTTTTGGCCCCAGCACTATAATTTGAACAATCTCGGTAGGGGTCCACTAGATGAAGCCTCATACCAAATATCAAAGACCTGGGCCTTGCGGTTTCAGAGAAGAAGATTTTTCAAGATTTTCCACTTTATAAGCCCATGTAAAACCAAAGGGCCCCCGTGCGGGGGCATTTTTAGCTTCAGCACTATAATTTGAACAATCTTGGTAGGGGTCCACTAGATAAAGCTTCATACCAAATATCAAGGACCTGGGCCTTGCGGTTTCAGAGAAGAAGATTTTTAAAGATTTTCCCTATATAAGCCCTTGTAAAACCAAAGGGCCCCCGTGCGGGGGCATTTTTGGCCCCAGCACTATAATTTGAACAATCTTGGTAGGGGTCCACTAGCTGAAGCTTCATACCAAATATCAAAGACCTGGGCCTTGCGGTTTCAGAGAAGAAGATTTTTAAAGATTTTCCCTATATAAGCCCATGTAAAACCAAAGGGCCCCTGTGCGGGGGCATTTTTGGCCCCAGCACTATAATTTGAACAATCTTGGTAGGGGTCCACTAGATGAAGCTTCATACCAAATATCAAAGACCTGGGCCTTGCGGTTTCAGAGAAGAAGATTTTTAAAGATTTTCCCTATATAAGCCCATGTAAAACCAAAGGGCCCCCGTGCGGGGGCATTTTTAGCTCCAGCACTATAATTTGAACAATCTTGGTAGGGGTCCACTAGATGAAGCTTCATACCAAATATCAAAGATCTGGGCCTTGCGGTTTTAGAGAAGAAGATTTTTAAAAGATTTTCCCCATATAAGCCCATGCAAAACCAAAAGGGCCCCCGTGCGGGGGCATTTTTGGCCCCAGCACTATAATTTGAACAATCTTGGTAGGGGTCCACTAGATGAAGCTTCATACCAAATATCAAAGACCTGGGCCTTGCGGTTTCAGAGAAGAAGATTTTTTAAATTTTCGGTGAAAAAAATCTATTTTTGGCTCCTGTGACCTTGATGTGAAACGGACCGGAACCATTTGAACAACTTTGAAAGGGGACCACCTAGGCATCATTCCTGTGAAGTTTGATCAAAATCCGATCAGTGGTTTCGGAGGAGATGTCGTTTGTAGAAATTGTTTACGGACGGACGCACGGACGCACGCATGCACGGACGCACGGACGCACGACGGACGACGGACAAAAAGTGATCCCAAAAGCTCACCTCGTCACTACGTGACGGTGAGCTAAAAAATAACAGAATACCGAAAAACAAAAAGGCAAGAAAAAGAATATGAAGTTTGACATCATATTAGTTGCAGTCTGTTCTTCTTAGTCTCGTTAATGTTATGAGAGCAAGTATAAAATAAATCAATGTAGCTGGAACAAGGGTAAACTACAGGGGCCAGTTGTTCAAAGCATCGTTAGCTTAACGAGCTCGTTAGTGGTCAAATTGTTAACTGTTCTAGCAAGAAAAATATAGAAAATTTTGGTATTTTTGCTGAAACAAGAGGGCCCTGAGGGCCCTGAATCGCTCACCTGAGAATCAGTGTCTCTAGTACATTCTTGGCCCAAGGGCTATACTAGGTGAAGCTTCATACCAAATATCAAAGACCTGAGCCTTATGGTTTCAGAGAAGAAGATTTTTGAATATTTTCCCTATATAAGCCTTTGAAAAACCAAAGGGCCCCGGGGATGGGGGCATTTTTGGACCCAGGGCTATAATTTGAACAATCTTGGTAGAGGTCCACTAGATGAAGCTTCACACCAAATATCAAAGATCTGAGCCTTGCGGTTTCAGAGAATCATCATCATCATCAACGGATTTTTGATTAACGTGCAGGTACAGGGGCAACGTCCACATAAGTGGGCCCCCTTCCAGGTAGCTGGCTTGCTGCACGCATGGCAGATCTTACACCAGATCTCCAGGCTTGTCTATCATGAGGATCGATAGCAGAGAGCTTCCATTCTCTGCAATCTCTTTCTGTTAGCTGCTTCCAGGTCATCTTGGGCCTTCCTGGCCCCCGCTTTCCACTTACCTGTATGTCACAGGCAGTCTTGATTGCACCGTTGGAGCGTTCCACATGTCCATACCAGCGAAGTCTTCTCTCTTTCAGGATGAGATCCAGGTCCTCAATGCCAAGACGCTCCAGTAACTCACTGGACCTGATGGTGACAGTGTCCTGTGGCTTGACATTGCAGATCTGTCTGATCATTGCCCTGTCATTTCGCTGCAGACGTTGGAGGTTTGGCTTTGTCAATGGCCATGTCTCACTGGCATGGAGCATTGCGCTCCGCACACAAGAGCTATACACACGGCCACGTGTCTTGAACGAGAGGTGGCGGGAAGAGAGAACTGGTAGCAACTCCTTGAATTTCTTCCAGGCTGTTTTCACACGTGATGTAGTTGAAAGGTCGCAACCACCCCCTGCAGAGAGCATATCACCTAGGTAGCAGAAGGAAGCTACAACCTCCAGCTTGTCTGATCCGACTTGAACTTCCCTCTGTGGTCTGCCATCTAAGGGGCGTGCAGTTCCTTGGCACCGTGTACACCTGTACTCAGGGTCCTCTATCAAGCGTTTGAGCCCACTGCATTTCTTGTGCACCCAGAACTTGCAGCCATTACAAAAGATACTGTTGCTGCCAACTCCAGTGCGACATACAGCGCATGGGAACTGGCCTGTACTCTGCAAGAGGTCCAGACCTGTACCACAGATCATGATCTTTGTCTTTCCTGCATTCACTCTCAGCCCTTTCGCCTCCATTGCCTCTTTCCAAGTTAAGAGCCTCCTGACACATTCCTCAAGGGATTCAGCTATGATGACAAGGTCATCAGCATACAGGTCCTCCCAGGGGACTCCAGAGCGGAACTCGCATGACAAGGCTTCAAGCACAATGATGAAAAGCAGTGGGCTGAGAACAGAGCCTTGATGAACACCCACCTTCACCTCGAATTCTTCACTGTAACCATCACCGACGCGGACACGGCTCCGAGCATTTGCGTACATCCCTTGGACCAGTTTCACAATCCACTCGTCCACTCCAAGTTTTCTTAGTGCCCACCAGATGACTTTCCGAGGCACTCGATCAAATGCCTTCTCCAGGTCTACAAAAGCCATGTAGAGTCTCTTGTTGGCCGCCAGATACTTCTCTTGCAGCTGTCGGACAACAAAAATTGCATCTGTTGTGCCTCTTCCTGGGACGAAGCCAAACTGGGAATCGTCGATGGACACCAACTGCCTAATGAGGCCATCCACAATCCTCTCCAGGACTTTCATGACCTGTTCTGTCAGCTTGAGACCACGGTAGTTGCCCCGTTCCAATGCATCGCCCTTGCCCTTGTAGAGACAGACAATGAAACTCTGTTCCCAGTCAGAGGGTACCTTCCCATCACGGATGATTGCAGCTGCAAGGTCACGGATCATCGAGGCACCCGCATCACCTGCAGCTCTTATCATCTCCACCACTATGCCAGAGGGACCAGGTGCTTTGCCAGTCTTCATCTGAGAGATAGCCTTCTTAACCATATCAATAGTGATTGGGATGGGTGGCCCTTCCACTGGTGGTTCATCAGACAGGTGGTCTGGGTCCCAGTCGAACTCAACATTGAGTAGCCTTTGGTAGTGTTCTAACCAGGCCCTCTGCTTTGAGTCATCACTCATTGACATCTCCCCTGCATCATTCTTTACTGGTTTGTCACCTACAACCTCGGCATTCTCTCTTCTCATCTGGTTAGCAAGGCGGTATACTTCTGAGGACTTAGGGTCAATATTCTTGTAGATCTCCTTCTCAGCTTCTTGGCGAGCATGGTGCACCGCACGTCTGGCTATGCGTTTGGCCGCAAGATATGATGCACGGGTGCCCTTACCAGTCTTCCAAGCTTTAAAGGCTTGCCGCTTGGCTGCTATGACCTTATTAACATCCTCATTCCACCACCAGGTTTCGCGACGCCAGCGGTGGGGCCGAGTTGTGCCACACACCTCTTCAGTTGTCTTGAGCAGACCGGTCTTGATGCTGTTCCATATATCCTCAGTGGTAGCATCTGCTACACCTGCCGAAGCACTCACATGCTGGCTGAAAACCTCCTGGAAATGATTTCTTGTCTGAGATTCTTTCAGCTTCCAAACTTTTAGTCTGGGGGTGAACTTGCGCTTGGGTTTTGGTGGCACATCAATCCTCATGTCGCATATGAGTAGCTGATGTTGCAGGGCTACTTCCTCTCCAGGGATCACTTTCACATCTGTGACAAGTTTGCGCATTGTCCTGCGGTAAAGGATGAAATCTATCTGCGTCGCTGCGCTTCCTGACTTGTATGTGATAAGATGACTGTCACGTTTCTTGAAACATGTGTTTCCAAGAAGCAGGTCAAAAGCCAGGGCATACTCTAGAATCCTCTCACCCTCAACATCTGGTTCAGGTCTACCATACCCGATCCCACCATGCACTTCCTTGTATCCAGTGCCTGCATGGCCTACGTGGCCATTCCAATCTCCGCATGGGATCAGGAGTTCGGATCCTGGGATCCTGGCAGTCACAGCACGCAGTTGGTCAAAGAACAAGTCCTTGACTTCAGCACTTAAACCACTCTGTGGGGCATACACAGACAGAAGGGTAACCACGCACTGGCCAACTACAAGCTTCACCATGATGATTCTGTCTGAGACTCTTTGCACTTCAAAAACTTTCTCTATCCACTCTTCTGCCACAAACACTCCTACACCAGCAGTGCCTTTATCGTTTCCAGACCAGTAGAGCTTATACTTGGTGTCCTTGGGCCAAAAATGATTTTCCCTGTATAAGCCTATGTAAAACCAAAGGCGCCCGGGGCAGGGGCATTTTTGGCCCCAGGGCTATAATTTGAACAATCTTCGTAGAGGTCCACTAGGTGAAGCTTCACACCAAATATCAAAGACCTGGGCTTTGCGGTTTCAGAGAAGAATATTTTAAAGATTTTCCCTATATAAGCCTATGTAAAACCAAAAGACCCCCCGAGGTGGGGGGGGGGGGGGATTTTTAGCCCCAGGGCTAATATTTGAACAATCTTGGTAGAGGTCCACTAGATGAAGCTGCACACCAAATATCAAAGATCTGAGCCTTGCGGTTTCAGAGAAGATTTTTAAAGATTTTCCCTGTATAAGCCTATGTAAAACCAAAGGTCCCTGGGGCAGGGGCATTTTTGGCCCTAGGGCTATAATTTCAACAATCTTGGTAGAGGTCCACTAGGTGAAGCTTCACACCAAATATCAAAAACCTGGGCCCTGTGGTTTTAGAGAAAAAGATTTTTATAGATTTTCCCTATATAAGCCTATGTAAACCCAAAGGCCCCCGGGGCAGTGGCATTTCTGGCCCAAGGGCCATAATTTGAACAATCTTGGTAGAGGTCCTGTAGATGAAGCTTCATACCAAATATCTAAGACCTGGGCCTTTCTGTTTCAGAGAAGAAGATTTTTAAAGATTTTCCCTGTATAAGCCTATGTAAAACCAAAGGCCCCCGAGGCGGGGGTATTTTTGGCCCTAGGGCTAAAATTTGAACAATCTTGGTAGAGGTCCACTAGGTGAAGCTTCACACCAAATATCAAAGACCTGGGCCTGCTGGTGTCAGAGAAGAAGATTTTTAAAGACTTTCCCTATATAAGCCTATGTAAACCCAAAGACCCCTGGGGCGGGGGCATTATTGGCCCTAGGGCTATAATTTGAACAATCTTCGTAGAGGTCCACTTGATGAAGCTTCACACCAAATATCAAAGATCTGAGCCTTGCGGTTTCAGAGAAGAAGATTTTTAAAGATTTTCCCTGTATAAGCCTATGTAAAACCAAAGGCCCCTGGGGCGGGGGCATTTCTGGCCCAAGGGCCATAATTTGAACAATCTTGGTAGAGGTCCACTAGATGAAGCTTCATACCAAATATCGAAGACCTGGGCCTTTAGGTTTCAGAGAAGAAGATTTTTAAAGATTTTCTCTGTATTAGCCTATGTAAAACCAAAGGCCCCCCGGGGCGGGGGCATTTTTGGCCCTAGGGCTATAATTTGAACAATTTTGGTAGAGGTCCACTTGGTGAAGCTTCACACCAAACATCAAAGACCTGGGCCTTGATGTTTCAGAGAAGAAGATTTCTAAAGATTTTCCCTGTATAAGCCTATGTAAACCCAAAGGCCCCCGGGGCGGGGGCATTTCTGGCCCAAGGGCCATAATTTGATCAATCTTGGTAGAGGTCCACTAGGTGAAGCTTCACACCAAATATCAAAGACCTGGGCCTTGTGGTTTCAGATAAGAAGATTTTCCCTATATAAGCCTAGATTTTCCCTATATAAACCCAAAGGCCCCCGGGGCGGGGGCATTTCTGGCCCAAGGGCCATAATTTGAACAATCTTGGTAGAGGTCCACTAGATGAAGCTTCATACCAAATATAGAAGACCTGGGCCTTTCGGTTTCAGAGAAGAAGATTTTTAAAGTTTTCATTTTAAAAATCTATTTTTAGCTCCTGTGACCTAGATGTGCAATAGACCGGAACCATTTGAACAACTTTGGAAGGGGACCACCTAAGGATCATTCCTGTGAAGTTTGGTCAAAATCCGATCAGTGGTTTAGGAGGAGATGTCGTTTGAAGAAAAAGTTTACGGATGCACGCACGGACGCACGACAGACAAAAAGTGATCCCAAAAGCTCACCTCGTCACTACGTGACAGGTGAGCTAAAAATGTCCGCAAAAGCTGCTCACATTTTTTCAGCAAAAATTTTAGCATATTTGCCATATTTAATGATCAAAGTTTTAACAATACGTTAACTAACGACGTCGTTAGTTTTAAACAACTGGCCCCTGGGCTGTGTCTAAAACACAAGTCTGAAAGAATTCATGAAAATTAATTTAAACTGTAAGGAAAAAATGTTGTTCAACTGAAAGCTTCAAAAAAGTTATTTTTTGTTAAAAAGATCAGCTAATGAGGATATTAAGGGGAATGGGAATACCTTCAGGGTAGGCTACTCCTGCAAAAGTATTTTGTCTCCCATGTCAATAGGGGTCAACTCTTAAAGGAAAGAATTTGCTCCTGAGGAGCAAATTCTTTCCTTTAAGAGTAGACCCCTTTTTCAGTGGAACAGGGCTTATAGAAAAGCTAACAGGAAGTCACGAAAGTTGTCTCCCTTTGAAAAATGGCGGACAAATCTGCTAGGTGTTCCCATTCCCCTTAAAACTAAGCCTGAATTAACACAGACTACAAATGAATTCACTGATTTTCGAGTTCTGCAAACATGAAAATGCACCTCCTGCACAATTCTGCTAAAGTCCAATGTTTGTGTTGCTTACTAATTTACCATACGTATTTGGACAGATAGGCCTGAACAACCAGTGTAGACCCAGATGAGATGACACAAGTGGCATCTCATCATGGTCTAAACTGTTTGTCACTCATCCAGTTATTTTGACACAGCAATGGGTAGTAAACTGCACTTGCCCAAATTTTTTAACAAGTATGGTTTTTGTTTGTTTGTATTGGAGTTTATGGTCCAGTCAACACGGCTTTAGGTCATTTTTTAGCCTGTCAGTTTCCCTATCCACACTTTTCCTGGGCAGGCTTATAAGTAAGCGGTTATCCAGTACAGTGCACATTCTTTTGCCAGAAATTGACAACCGCCCTTCTTGAATCAGCGGAAGGGAGAGAATGACCGTAGAAAAGATTTCATGATCAATCTCCACGAAAGAATGTTGCTGACCCCTGCAGGTATCGAACCAATGTCCTTCTGATCATCAGTCAGACCTGCATCCAACTGAGCTACCGAGGCCGGCCAACAAGTATGGTAAGGGGTTGAAGTGTCAAAATACTTAGGGTAGATATGGTACATCTAGTAGAGAGCTAGTTCATAAACAAAGCAGTATGTCACTGGCAATCTTAGGCCTAGATGATAATCTTAATGAAAGACAGCAACAGAAACAGGACCATGGTTAAGATGAAATGTTATTAAGGAGATGTCTGAAATCATGACAAAATTTTGTGACATTATTTTGAAGATGTTCCACTTTTCTATAAATCCAAAGACACATTTTTCAACTGAAGTGGCTCAAATGGTCATTGCACCTGTTAAAAATCAGTGATTTCAACCCTTAAGATACCAGTCACAACAATTGTCATCAGCTTTGTTGTCAGCTGGTCACTTAAAGTTATCTTTGTTAACAGTGTGGATCCAGATCAGACGACTCCTCTAGGAGCAGTCTGATCAGGGTCCACACAGTTTGTCTTGTGGATCCAGATCAGACTGCTCCTCAGTCTGATCAGGTCGACACTGTTTGCATGTATGCAAAAATATGTTTGAAAAGTTTGCAAGAAGAATCAGCAGACAACATAAACAGACAACATTTTCAGATGTAGTTTTTCTTGGTATCTTAAGGGATAATTGTCTCATGTTTGTATCAGAGGGCCCTGTCTACAACTAACTGAGAGCTTGCACCACAATAATTACCCAGCCAGCTAAGTCTAGAGTCACTGGCTTACTATGCTGTACATTACCAAACAACTTCTGTCAAAGGTTAGTGTAGCACAAATAAAATGTACAATCCATGAATACAAGTAATAATTGGAACCAAAGAAACAATTTTGACCTTTGAAGTACCCAAACAACATTTTCAATTCTTTTATTTTACAGAAGAAATAAGGCTTGCCATTTAACCCATTGTATACTAGTGGACTCTTCCATTGCTATATGCAGGACAAGTCCATTTGTCATATAAGGGGTGCCAAGACTATTTTTTTCATTTTTATTCTATTTTTGATGGAAAACTCTGTTAGCAAATAGTGTAGGCCCTGATAAGGTGCCACGTCCTGTGGTGTCTGATCAGGGACTGCACTGTTTGCCAAGGTACCTTTTAGGGTTAATGTTGAATCATCTACTAGAGGACAATTCACATGAATATGACAAGCCTGGGTTTCTCTGAAAAAATAAGAAAATGTTTTGTTTGGTTCCTCAAAGTTTAAACCAACTATTTCAGCTAAAAACATGCATATAAATAAATCTACGATATTTACGGATTACTGGTTCGAAAACTACAGTGCTTTTCAAAATGTTTTAGTAAATGCAACTTCTAATCATAATTTCTACATTTGAGCTCCTGATATCTATATACTGCAAAACAAGAGGGCCAAGAGGGCCCTGGTTCGCTCACCTAATCCAATGTATAACAAGTGGGCCCCGGGCAGGGTCAATTTTGGCCCCAGGGCTATAATTTGAACAATCTTGGTAGAGGTTCACAAGATGAAGCTTCATATCGAATATGAAAGACCTGGGCTTTGTAGTTTCAGAGAAGAAAATTTTAAAGGTTTACCCTGCATATAGAAGTCAAACAAGATTTTCCCTATATAAGTCTATGTAAAACCAAAGGGCCCCAGAGCGGGGGCATTTTTGGCCCCAGGGCTATAATTTGAACAATCTTGGTAGAGGTACACTAGCTGAAGCTTCATAACAAATATCAAAGACCTAAGCCTTGTGTTTCAGAGAAGATGATTTTTAAAGATTTTCCCTATATAAAGCTATGTAAAACCAAAGGGCCACATGGCGGGGGCATTTTTGGTCTCAGGGCTATAATTTGAACAATCTTTATAGAGGTCCACTAGCTGAAGCTTAATAACAAATATCGAAGACCTAAGCCTTGTGGTTTCAGAGAAGAAGATTTTTCAAGATTTTCCCTATATAAGTCTATGTAAAACCAAAGGGCCCCAGAGAGGGGGCATTTTTGGCCCCAGGGCTATAATTTGAACAATCTTGGTAGCGGTCCACAAGATGAAGCTTCATACCAAATATCATAGACCTGGGCCTTGCAGTTGCAGAGAAGAAGATTTTTAAAGATTTTCCCTATATAAGCCTATGTAAAACAAAAGGGCCCTGGTGCAGGGGCATTTTTGGCCCCAGCACTATAATTTGTACAATCTTGGTAGGGGTCCACTAGATGAAGCTTCATACCAAATATCAAAGACCTGGGCCTTACGGTTTCAGAGAAGAAGATTTTTCAAGATTTTCCCTATATAAGCCCATGTAAAACCAAAGGGCCCCCTGCGGGGGCATTTTTAGCTCCAGCATTTTAATTTGAACAATCTTGGTAGGGGTCCACTAGATGAAGCTTCATACCAAATATCAAAGAACTGGGCCTTGCGGTTTCAGAGAAGAAGATTTTTAAAGATTTTCCCTGTATAAGCCCATGTAAAACCAAAGGGCCCTGGTGTGGGGGCATTTTTTGCCCCAGTACTATAATTTGAACAATCTTTGTACGGGTCAACTAGATGAAGCTTCATACCAAATATCAAAGACCTGGGCCTTGCGGTTTCAGAGAAGAAGATTTTTTAAGTTTTCGGTGAAAAAAATCTATTTTTGGCTACTGTGACCTATATGTGCAACGGACCGGAACCATTTGAACAACTTTGAAAGGGGAACACCTAAGGATCACTCCTGTGAAGTTTGGTCAAAATCTGATCAGTGGTTTAGGAGGAGATGTCGTTTGGAGAAAAAGTTTACGGACGGACGCATGCATGCACGCACGGAAGCACGCATGAACGCACGCACAGATGCACGACGGACAAAAAGTGATCCCAAAAGCTCACCTTGTCACTACGTGACAGGTGAGCTAAAAAAACACTAAAAATTGGGACACCTTTAGGACTTGCTGTAATTCTTCTAAAATTTAAATAAGTTTGCCTCACTATCCAGCAAGGAGTCCAAAACGTGTAGACAGAATGGCAAACAGACCGGATCAGACTGTTCCTTCCTGCGCTGTTTGCTTAGGCCTGTCTGTCCCAATACTTAGGATCATTACGGTAGCATATACATTTCTTTTGTCTTGTTGTTGTTAAGCATACCAGAAAGCAACTATGGTCATTTTGGGACAGTCACTTAATTTCAACACTTATTTTCCTGGGTAGCCTTCAAGGTAGCAAACAGTCATTCAGAACTTAAGTGTACATTCTTTTGCCAGTAACTAACAATCTTTCTTGACACAACAGACAGAAGAAAATGAATGAAGAAAATACTTCATGAATCTCCAAGAATGTTGATTGAACCTCGTCTCTAGTTGTCAGTGTCTGTGTGTGTTTTTATTTTAAAGAATAAATTATGAATATGATGTCTACTCATATGTACTGTTCACTTCTGAAAAAAGCTACATGTATTTACAATAAGAACCATAAAATGGACAGTTAGAAATAATACTGAAAAGAAAAAGATACAAAACATTTTGTGGGAAATAATTTTTTAAATTTAGAAAATTCACCCTCCCTTTGCGAAATATGTCATTTTCTTAATCTTATCCTGTTTGATGTATCTTTGAGTAACCACAAGAAAGACAAAGACTTAGAACAACAAAGACTCAGACAAAGATCACATTTGCGCAATGACTGTGCAGGCTGATTTGATTGATCAATTGATTGTTTTGGGTTAAACAACATGTCAACCCTTGTGGGTCATGTTGTGTTGTCTCCCAGAGAAAGGGAGGAAAGAGATAGAAGAGATAATGGGAGTGGATCAAAGTGAGGGACAGTGGAGAAAGAATAAAAAGAAAGGAAGTGTAGAAAAAGAAGAAATAACAACATTCCTCCTCTACCCTTACCTGCTGAAAGGACAGCAGGCCTTGTCCAACTGTAAGCCAATATCAGATGGACTCCCCAGTGACATAAGTTACATGCCACCTTTGCCTCTCCCAACCACCCCAACTATCTGATTTGAGATACTGCTGGTAGCGTAGCCCTTCTTGCAAATATTGTCATATGCTGCCACAAGGAAACTGTTGCAGGCTTCTCAATAAAGATATAAAACAGCCCACCTTTAGCATCTGTTCGGTATGACTGGAGACCACTATCTTTCCCTGCGGAAAGTCAGAAGTCTTGAAGCTCTATGCACACAGTGGAGACTCAGATCTGAGTTCCACTGGGTGCACATAGAATAGCAGGTATTCCTGACATATTTATAGGCTGTCCAAAGCTTAAGGGCACTTACTGTAATAATAGATTCTAAATATAAATCCCATCAGACATGCACTACATACCTTAGCTTGAGCAATATTATGTTCTTGTTTCATGAATTCTATATTAGACTCAGTTTTCCTCTGTAGTGCCCTAAGATCTTGGTCATGTGACTCCAGTGCCCTCTGGTGGTCTTGTTCCATTATTAACATCCTATAAAACATGGGTGAATAAAACTTAGTTTTTTTTATAAAACAATTTTAGCTAACATAATCTCTTTCAACCAAGGTTAAGGCAGTGGTTTCATAATCAATCTTGCTGACAGTGACAAGTTCAGCAAGACTGATTACAGTAAAATTCCTGTATTAAGACCACCTTTGGGGCTGTTCAAAAGTGGTCTTTAAAACCACTTTTGAACAGCTCCAAAGGTGGTCTGTTACAAGAGGACACTGGATGTAGAAAATGTTAAGAAAGAACATCTAATACATCATAAATATGCTTATAAGAGTAGAATGTCCTACTTTTAGCTGGTCTTAAGGGGAATGGGAACACCTGGTATATTTTTCCGCCATTTTTCTAAGGGAGATAACTTTCGGGACTTCCTGTACGCTTTTCGGGACTTCCTGTACGCTTTTCTATAAGTTCTGTCCCACGGAAAAAGGGGTCAACTCTTAAAGGAAAGAATTTGCTCCTTAGGAGCAAATTCTTTCCTTTAAGAGTTGACCCCTATTGACATGGGAGATGAAAATACTTTTGCAGGAGTTACCTCCCCTGAAGGTGTTCCCATTCCCTTAAGAGCAGAATTAGTACTACTTTTAGCTGGTCTTAATAGCAGAATTTTACACTATTTGGACAGGTTGTTTGACTTTTCTTCATGTACATTTGATGGATGAAAAGATGGATATGATTTTGAAACATTTGATTTAAGACTTCCATATATGTGGAAAATGACAGTGCTTAATTTGTTAGTGTTGAGCATGAAGAGACTGGTGATATGAACAGAGCCAAAGAGCCTAATATCTCAAATGGAGATCAGTCTGATCTGGATGTAGTTGCTTCTCATCCTATAAGTGGCTCCTCAAACAGAAAAGTTATTGCTCTCCTTTTTGGGTGGTGATAGCTCAGAAGGGATTCAAGAACTAAATGTACAGTGAAATTCTGCTATTAAGACCACTTAAAATGAAGACCAATTGTAGTTTAAAAAGCTTATTTAGAAGGGTCAGGGACCACCTTTGGGACTGTTCAAAAGTAGTCTTAAAGACCACTTTTGAACAGTCCCAAAGGTGGTCTTAATATAGGAATTTTACTGTATATTCTTTTTCTCTTGGAGTACCAGTAGTTTCCCTCTGAAAACCGAAGTACACATTAACAGAACCACTCACATGTGACATGTTCATTTGGCCATGCCATACAAAAAAAGAGGTCTTCAAGCATGTCTGAGCAGAGTCTTTGCCATGCATTATATGGATGCCTAACATCACAAAACTTTATGCAGTCAGGGAAGGATGTATTTTGACTACTGTAGAAGTCCTAAAAATTTGGACATCCTGAGGACTTGTTGTAATTATCCTAAAAATTTAACAAATTTGTTTTACCTTTCTGCAAGGAGTCCAAAAGTTGCAAATGGAATGGCAAACAGTGTAGACCCTGATGAGACTGCTCCTTCAGGAGCAGTCTGATCTGGATCTGCACTGTTTGCTCACGCCTATCTGTCCTAATACTTAGGTTCATTACGGTAAATGCCCAGATGCTAATTTGACACTTTGCTGAGCAGACATGCTTTTGTCATGTGCCATATGTAACCTACTTCTATTGAAATAGTTCTGTCAAAGATTTCACTGTATCATTATTACTACATACCTGAAGTGCTACATATTTACTTTTTCCATGACACATTTATGTATTTGCTAAATTTCTTGAAGTCTCCATTCATATATAAAAACTATTGTTTGTACACACAGACCTCTTTATAATGATGCACATGTCACTCTAATATGGTTTTGGATATAATATGGTTGAAAATTAAATGTCAACTAGAAATGCGTCCATAGGACACGGATGCCCCCGCCTGAAAATATGTCTATGTTCGTATTAATCCATAGAAAGTTATTGACGCTGTTTAAGTTTTGGACCCTGTTTTCACATTTGACCTCTAAGTATGACCTTGACCTTGGAGGTAATGACCTTGGTTTTGTGTGAGGCAGATTGTCTCATGATGGCCAACATTTAAGCCATGCAATTTCAAAATCCATCCAGAAATAAGAAAGTTATTGAACTGCATTTAAGTTTCGGACCTTTTTTTTTTTACCTTTGACCTCTAAGTATGACCTTGACCTTGGAGGTACGGACCTGGGTTTTGCATGTGATACATCGTCTAATAATGGTTAACATTTCTACAAAATAATTTCAAAATCCATCCAGAAATAAAGTTATTGACTGTGTTTAAGATTTGGACCCTTTTTTTGACCTTTGACCTCTAAGTATGGCCTTGACCTTGGAGGTACGGACCTGGATTTTGCACGTGACACATGGTCTCATGATGGTTAACATTTATACAAAGTAATTTCAAAATCCATCCAGAAATAAGAAAGTTATTGACTGCATTTAAGTTTCTGACCCTTTTTTGACCTTTGACGTCTAAGTATGACCTTGACCTGGGTTTTTGCATGTGACACATCGTCTCATGATGGTTAACATTTCTACAAAGTAATTTCAAAATCCATCTGGAAATAAGGAAGTTATTGACTGCGTTTAAGTTTCGGACAGACGAACGAACGGGCGGACGGACAGGGGCAACGCTATATGCCCTTCCACCATTCTTCGAATGGCGGGGGCATAAAAATGTATACATTTAATACACCTTAGACACAAAACTGTGCAACTTTTATGAAGAATCTTTCAATGAATCTCTTTGCATCAGGTTTGACGAGCAAATGTCATTCATCAAAGAATTCTGAAACTGGATCAAGCCGTATACATTGATTGATCTCATTTTGGCAAGCACTTGTTCCATTTTTAGCTCACCGTCACGTAGTGACAAGGTGAGCTTTTGGGATCACTTTTCGTCCGTCGTGCGTCCGTCCGTGCGTCCGTCCGTCCGTGCGTCCGTAAACAATTCTTTAAACGACATCTCCTCCTAAACCACTGATCGGATTTTGACCAAACTTCACAGGAATGATCCTTAGGTGGTCCCCTTTCAAAGTTGTTCAAATGGTTCAGGTCCGTTGCACATCTAGGTCATAGGAGCCAAAAAGAGATTTTTTTCACCAAAAACTTAAAAAATCTTCTTCTCTGAAACCACAAGGCCCAGGTCTTTGATATTTGGTATGAAGCTTCATCTGGTGGACCGCTATCAAGATTGTTCAAATTATAGTGCTGGGGCGAAAAATGCCCCCGCTCCGGGCCCCTTTGATTTTACATGGGCTTATATAGGGAAAATCTTTAAAAATCTTCTTCTCTGAAACCGTAAGGCCCAGGTCTTTGATATTTGCTATGAAGCTTCATCTAGTGGACCCCTACCAAGATTGTTCAAATTATAGTGCTGGGGCCAAAAATGCCCCCGCTCCGGGGCCCTTTGGTTTTACATTGGCTTATATAGGGTAAATCTTTAAAACTCTTCTTCTCTGAAACCGCAAGGCCCAGGTCTTTGATATTTGGTATGAAGCTTCATCTAGTGGACCCCTACCAAGATTGTTCAAATTATAGTGCTGGGGCCAAAAATGCCCCCGCCCCAGGGCCCTTTGGTTTTACATGGGCTTATATAGGGAAGAGCTTTAAAAATCTTCTTCTCTGAAACCGTAAGGCCCAGGTCTTTGATATTTGGTATGGAGCTTCATCTAGGGGACCCCTACCAAGATTGTTCAAATTATAGTGCTGGGGTCAAATATGCCCCCGCTCAGGGCCCTTTGGTTTTACATGGGCTTATATAGGGAAAATCTTTAAAAATCTTCTTCTCTGAAACTGCAAGGCCTAGGTCTTTGATATTTGGTATGAAGCTTCATCTAGTGGGCCCCTACCAAGATTGTTCAAATTATAGTGCTGGGGCCAAAAATGCCCCCGCCCCAGGGCCCTTTAGTTTTACATAGGCTTCTATAGGGAAAATCTTTAAAAATCTTCTTCTCTGAAACCGCAAGGCCCAGGTCTTTGATATTTGGTATGAAGCTTCATCTTTTGGACCTCTACCAAGATTGTTCAAATTATAGCCCTGGGGCCAAAAGTGCCCCCGCTCCAGGGCCCTTTGGTTTTACAAAGACTTATATTGAGAAAATCTTAAAAAATCTTCTTCTCTGATACCACAAGGCCTAGGTCTTTGATAGTTGGTATGAAGCTTCATCTAGTGGACCTCTACCAAGATTGTTTAAATTATAGCCCTGAGGCCAAAAATGCCCCTGCCATGGGGCCATTTGGTTTTACATAGGCTTATGTAGGGAATATCTTTAAAAAAAATCTTCTTCTCTGAAACCGCAAAGCCCAGGTCTTTGATAATTTTGTTGTGTAGCTTCATCTAGTGGACCTTCGCCAAGATTGTTCAAATTATAGCCTTTGTTGATATGTGGTATGAAGCTTCACCTATTTAAACCTCCCTCAACATTATGCACATTATAGCCCTGGGGTCAATAATGGCCCTCTCCGGGCCCACTTGTTACTCTATGGATCAGGTGAGCGATCCAGGGCCATCATGGCCCTCTTGTTAGATCTTATGGTCTCCAATGACATTTGACATATGTTTTGATTGGGCAGTGCAGAAGTCTGCAATGAAATGCTACCATTTTGTGTTTTGAATTTATACATGGGTAGCAGTTGACTGTAAGGATGTTAGTTTGAATGATGTTTTAAATCAAAATGAAATGAGGCCAGTCAAAGTTTACACACTTTTGTATCTATATATATCTATATATAAAGGCCCTTATATAAGTGTTCATTTATTACTGAATTTATTAAACAAGTTTGAAAAAAAGATAAGATGTGAGGCTTTGCCAAGCATCTTATCAGTTTTCCTAATGAGTTTAATAAATTCAATGTCACACGTGAGATGCCAAGTTCTGCAAAGGAAGGTCAGGTGTTTTTTCTCTGGGTGCTTTGGTTTTCGCACACCTCTGATTAATGATCCGCTCGATATGAGTGAAATAATCTTGAAAGGGCCATAACCCCCCCCCCCCCACCAACCTCACCCACCCGAAAACATAAAAAAATAAATTTAACAACAAATTAACACGTATGCTAGATCCGATTTATCAATTAACTCATGCACAGGATGACAGAACTTGCGAAAACCTAGTTGTCTCTCTTAGACCACAATGCCATTTCTAAACCTGATGAGTGATACAGATGCGAAAGAAAAGGTAGTTTTAATGTTATTTCAATCTTTTGTCAATAGGAAAATTGCACATGAGATTATATTCACAAAATCTTCAAATATTTGAAGAAAGAAATTTTTTGTTTTTTAAAATATATGTTAATTCTCATTTAACAAAGCGAATCAGTATTTTGACGTCAACATATAAGTGATGTAACTGGCTACGAGAATGTTCATTTTAAAACGTTTTCCATCCGTAGTGACTGTGTGTCACTATCACTCTCAATGATCTTCAAATGTTTTCTTGGAAGTACTGTAGAAGACAATGGACCAGCATGCTGGTATTATGTACCACCAAATATGTCATTCCAAACCCTTGGGAACACTGACCAGGTGAGTGCAGGCATCATGCATTGTGTTCTTGAGCAAGACACTTTATCCACATTGCTTAGTACATGTACTGGTTTCAACCCAGGAATTACTTGTAACTGAGGTAATGACCAAATTTGACAGACACAGTATTAGGTGACAGCTTCTAAGATAAATGACCACTCCTTGACCTATGCCATAGATTGTGACAAAATCAGACTTCAATCATTTTGGACGTCATTTTGTTTGGTTTGATTTTCTTACAGCACATAGTAATACAGTGATGCAGCCTTCATTTGCATATTTAATCCACTAGTGGATTACTGAAAATAATGCATGGCTTTATTCCACTCCTGTGCCACAAGTTATGTGATGAAATCTACACCTTTTTCTTCGACATACAGACTGAATAATAACGGAAGTAATATTAAGGGTTTTGTTTGGACAGTTGTTTAGCAAACACAAATTTTGCCTTAGCTTCCACCAGCAGAGTTATAAAGTGACTGTAGCATTCAATTATGGTATTTGATACTATTTATTGCACAAACCACCCATCTAAATACACAGATGGCACAAACATTATGGTACAGAAAACAATCTTAGCAGCAGCAAGCAAGTATGCAAAATCTGACAGTAAATTTTCATGCCAGACTGTACAGATTATAATCTATGTTCAAAGTAAAGTGAGATCCTGCTCTCACCAGCTAAAATTAAGACTCTTAAGATTCTTTGAAACTTTAAAAAAAAATGTTCATAAAACTTTTCAGTTATTCTTTCTGGCTTTTTCTACACCTAGTATCCTCAAGTATGACACCACTTATGGGACTGTCCAAAAGTGGTCTTAAAGACCACTTCTGGACAGTCCAGCAGGTGGTCTAGACCACTTTGGGGCAGTTAAACAGTGGTATTAAAGACCAAACAACAGTCTTAAAGACCACTTTTGAACAGTCCAAAAGGTGTTCTGGATAAAGGAATTTTGCCTTAGTTGTTTTTATGGACATTATTTTAGCTGGTGCACAATGAACTGTAGAAACTGACATATGCCATCACAAAGGCTCAAAACAGCCTGTGCATCTGCAGTCTGACCAGTCTTCACATGTTCACAGGTCATCTATATACACAGCGAAATGTGAAGATGTTTATTTGGGGCCAAGTGTTCAAATCTAATTATGTCATTAGTGAAATTATCGCTAAAATTTTTAACATTAACTGTGTTATATTCTCTAATATTTCTGCTGAAAAATGGGAGCAGCTTTTCCAATGCAGCTACTCACAATTTTGCAGCAAAAGTTCCAGAGTATTACATCTTGTACCTGCTTAAAACAGTCAACATTTTGACCATAATGAGCTTGTTAAGCTAACAGTGCTTTGAAAAACTGGGCCCTGGCTGCACAAACTGGTCTCAATCTTCACTGATCACACATGCCAAGTTCTACATTTTGTGACCTATTTCCACTGCCTAAAGACCACCTAAAATTAAGACTAGATATGCTTCAAAAACCATATGTAGTAGGTTTCAGTTATTCTTTCTTTGTGAATTTTTGCATACAGTGTTCTCTGGCAAGAAATCATCTTTGGGACTGTTCAAAAGTGGTCTTAAAGACCACTTTTGAACAGTCCAAAAGGTGGTCTTAAAGTATAATGTAGGAATTTTACAGTAATTATCCTAGTTTACCATACATTCAATTAAGCATATCTGCTTGCTGCTGAGGCGCCATCTTTCCTAGTGATAAGTATGATTTAATACATGGTGTAAAGCATGCCGGTGACTTTGTTGTATAATTGTTATCCTGTAAAATGGTTACATTTTAAATTTTTACCGCTTTAATATCATACCATGCATAATGACTTTTGGGGTCTCCACCCCTAATTTCAATCCTACAAAGAAAATCAAATCTTACATAAGTGGCAAATTGAGCTTCACAGTAATGTTAAATCAACACAGAAAGAGGAAATTTTTGGATTGCAACTATGACTATAAATTATTTTATTGGCATCTTCCCGTAAACTTGCAGCATTCTAAATATAACAGGAGTCAGATACCTACCGAAATCAGGATATCCATAGTGGCTTTTATCAAACATTTTTGCTGATATAGACATATGAAATTTATGAAATGAGCCTTTGGCGAGTTTCATAAATTTCATATGATATGACCACGATTGTAAGATTCTGTTTATCATATTACGATTTTAAATCGGGTTTCATTTTGTAATGGCTGCAAGTTCTGGGTGCACAAGAAATGCAGTGGGCTCAAACGCTTGATAGAGGACCCTGAGTACAGGTGTACACGGTGCCAAGGAACTGCACGCCCCTTAGATGGCAGACCACAGAGGGAAGTTCAAGTCGGATCAGACAAGCTGGAGGTTGTAGCTTCCTTCTGCTACCTAGGTGATATGCTCTCTGCAGGGGGTGGTTGCGACCTTTCAACTACATCACGTGTGAAAACAGCCTGGAAGAAATTCAAGGAGTTGCTGCCAGTTCTCTCTTCCCGCCACCTCTCGTTCAAGACACGTGGCCGTGTGTATAGCTCTTGTGTGCGGAGCGCAATGCTCCATGCCAGTGAGACATGGCCATTGACAAAGCCAAACCTCCAACGTCTACAGCGAAATGACAGGGCAATGATCAGACAGATCTGCAATGTCAAGCCACAGGACACTGTCACCATCAGGTCCAGTGAGTTACTTGAGCGTCTTGGCATTGAGGACCTGGACCTCATCCTGAAAGAGAGAAGACTTCGCTGGTATGGACATGTGGAACGCTCCAACGGTGCAATCAAGACTGCCTGTGACATACAGGTAAGTGGAAAGCGGGGGCCAGGAAGGCCCAAGATGACCTGGAAGCAACTAACAGAAAGAGATTGCAGAGAATGGAAGCTCTCTGCTATCGATCCTCATGATAGACAAGCCTGGAGATCTGGTGTAAGATCTGCCATGCGTGCAGCAAGCCAGCTACCTGGAAGGGGGCCCACTTATGTGGACGTTGCCCCTGTACCTGCACGTTAATCAAAAATCCGTTGATGATTTCATTGCTAAAGAATTGCAATAGAAATCATAGGGTTGTCACAGATGACGTCATGATGTTACAAACCAGTTGCCATGTTATTGAATGTGTGGTCATATGATTTTTATGACATGACGTTATCCACTAAATAATGGCGATGTTATATTATAAATAGAGGATTTTACACGAGTGGTCATTTCATATGAAATTTATGAAACGAGCCTTTGGGGAGTTTCATAAATTTCATATGAAATTACCACGAGTGTAAGATTCTGTTTATCATATGGCCACTTTAAATTGGATTTCAGTGCCTTTAAATTTGACAAAATTTCCACTAAAAAATGCATGGTTTACATGGATGTCGTCATGAAGTTACTGAATCCCGCCAAAGTGTTATTACACACTGAAGAAAAGTCTGAGTAGAGTAGAAAGGGAGACAGAAGGTTGCTGCAGAGAATTTATATGATATATGTCAGAGAGGCCAATGTTTTAACCAAATCTCTTGGGCCATCTAACATTTGTAATATTCGCTCATCCCAGGTTGCAATTTTTAGAACTTTACCTTTAATTTAAATTCAATTTTCAGTGGTGTATATGACTTACTTATCTTGCTGGGTGCGTAGTTCTGACTTTAGTCTCTCTATGTGTGATTCACACTCCATCTTTTCTTTCTCTAGCAAGGCCCGAGATTTTTTCATATTTTCTGTTTCATTCATCAACTGCTGGACTCGGCTTTCTAGCTCTTTTATCACATTGCCCTACAATAAAAATGAGATAAAATGTATAAGATGTAATACAGCTGCCATTAAAATTGCCTCTATTCATTAAAGCAAGAAAGAGCTTTTGAAAAAAGGATCAGTTTCCTTTGTATCAGTTATTTATTTCCCATTTCCATTATACTGTTCTTTAAATACAGGTTTGGAGATAAGACAATTTTAATGTGAACCTCAAAACATGTATTCTCTCTAAACCAAACAGTTACTGCAAATTATGAACGGGGACAAAAACAGTCAATTTTTCTTTACATATTTTTAACTTTAATGTTTTTTGCCATGGATTCAACAATGTGTTACAAAGTAAAAATGTGGTGTGTGTCCTTTATTTTTTGTATAAAACAATTGTATTTTGCCACAAAATGTTTAGGCACTTTGTGTAAATTCCAGATTACATCTGACAAAACAGTTTACAGGACTGATTCAACATGATGGATGCAGAAAGCTAGAAAACTGCAATTCAAGGCCAAACATCAGAGCCAACTTTTTCCCCATTTTATTTTAAGATTTGTTCACAAAAAATCACTTACAGTAGATAGAGTCTGTTGACTATACTCTTTTTCCATCTTCTGTAATCTTGCATTTGTATCATCTAAGATCTCTTGTATACTCTTAGTATGCTGTTTCTGCATCTCAAACTTCTCCTGTTCAAACTCAGCAACAATATCATTGATCTAAAAGAAATACTGGAATTATCAAACTGGGCCCTGTTGTTCGAAGCCTCATCCGCTTAATGAGCTCATTAGTCATATTGTTAACTGTTCTAGCAAGTGTAATAACTAAAATTTTAATATTTTTGCTGAAAAATGTGAGCAGCTTTTGCACTTGCAAAAGCTGCTCACATTTTTTCAGCAAAAATATTAGCATATTTGCCATATTAAATGATCAAAGTTTTTTTTTTTTAATTTATTCATGAATCATCTCACATAAATATAAAGAAGGACGTATCACTACAACCTATGATTATGAGAATACAAGCATTAGCTTTCACCATTTTCTAAATATTATCAGTAATCTTTTTTTTCCCAACTATTACTATCACTACTACTGCTGATAATACTAATATAATAGCTATAAAAATAACAGCAAGAAATATGTAACGGAGTAGGTGTTGAAAGCTTGCACTTCCAGACATACATAGCTATTTCTTATAAGCGGTACCGTACAATTTAATAACAAGAGGGCCATGATGGCCCTGGATCGCTCACCTGATCCATAGTTTAACAAGTGGGCCCCAGAGAGGGCCATTATTGGCCCCAGGGCTTTAATGTGCATAATGTTGAGGGAGGTCTTAACCCTTTACCACTCAGAAAATTAGCAAATATAGTATCTTAACAGAACACTGATATAGGTAAATCAATAATCAATAGTCCATATATGGCTGATAGGCCTGACAGTCTTATCTGAACAGAGATATTGGCATTTTTTGTGTGATTTACACCCTTATGTTACAATAATGATTATTTTAGTATTTTCTGTACATTTGACAATAATTATGTAAATGTAAAGTTTCTAGGAAATTAAATTTTCTTTCCAATGGTACTAAATTTATTATAGTTTCTCTTTGCGTTTTGAAAATATGAAGTGTCAAAGTAAGCAAAATGTTTTCTTGAGCAAAAATTTCTGTTTTGGGTTGGTCAGAGAAAGTATTTTTAACCACCATAGCCCCAGAAAAGAGGGGGTATCCACGTATTATTTTTCTTATTTCCGTACAAAAACGTATTTTGTAGGTAATCATTAGGGCATGTCACTGAGGCTCTTCGAACAAGTTTCCATAACATACTTTTTTATGCAGAAATAAGATCATGTTCATAAGTCTGTGAAATGAACATCTATCTGAACCTGGTATACATTATTTTCATTATTTCTGCACCAAGACCAAGGTTGTGAGTACTCGTTAGAACTGCCTCAATCGGCACTCACAACCTATGTTCTGAGTATAAATAAGAAAAATATCAAAGTTTTCAATGGAAAAGTAGCCATTTTGGGGAAATAAAAGAATGTACTATGACCCATGGGTGTGTTTTTTTTATGAAAAATTCAGTACTTTTGCATAAGATTAAAATAACTATTACAGCCTATCTATCCTTTTTTGCACCCCCATCCCCAACTTTACCTTTTTTTTTTAAATCAGTGTATCAACCACCCCATAGCCAGCTCACCCCAAAGAGTCGTCTCTGTATTTTTATTTTTTTAGCAAAAGATTCGTTTGTTTGATTAGAGGTATAACATCCCCGTCAACACTATTTAGGACATTTTGGAGATGTTACTTCCAATTTGGTGGGACTTTTACCCAACACTGAGGTGAAATGACATCTGATGCGCATAATCATTGTACAGCGTCTGGTCTGGGTCTGTGCCGTCGCATGTGCTGTCTACAACCCTGTAGACCCTGATCAGACGCCTTATAATAATTGTCTGGGCTCTGATCCTGATCTGCACTGTTTGCACCTTTGTGTTCTGTCTGTTGTCATACAGACAGACGGGTGGATGACGCCAGGCTGATAGCTACTGGTCTGGGTATGTGCCGTCGCATGTGCTGTCTACAACCCTAGAGACCCTGATCAGACGCCTTATAATAATTTTCTGGGCTCTGATCCTGATCTGCAGTTTGCACCTAGGTGTTCTGTCTATAGTCATTCAGATAGATGGATGGATGATGCCAGGCTGATCGCTATATCCCCCGAACATGTTCAGACTAAGGATAAAAAACACCATCGTCGGCGATAAGTCCCTGATCAGACGCCGCATTATCGTTGTGCAGCATCTTGTCCGGGTCTGCGCCGACCCATATGCCGTCTACAAACCTGTAGACCCTCATCAGACGCCGTTTAATAATTGTACAGGTCTGATTCGAATCTGCATTGCTTGCATCTGTCTGTTGTGTCTACGGACGGACGGACGGACATGTGAATGGACGCCAGACTCATGATTTTGTTTGCAGACGGAGGGACGGACGCCAGGCTGATTGTTATATCCCCGAACCTATTTGGTCAGGGGATAAAAAATAAAACGCACCGTCGGCGGTCAGACCATGAATAGACGTCGCATGATCATTGTACAGCGTCTGGTCTGGGTCTGTGCCATCGCATATGCAGTCTACAAACCTGTAGACCCTATCCAGACGCCGCATCATCATTGTGAGGCGTCTGATTCAAATCTGCACTGTTTGCACCTTTGTGTTCTGTCTATTGTTATACAGACAATTGGGTGACTGATCGCTATATCCCGCGAACATGTTCAGACTAGGGATAAAAATCACCACCGTTGGTGATTAGTCCCTGATCAGACGACACATTATCGTTGTGCAGCGTCTTGTCTGGGTCTGCGCCGACCCATATGTTGTCTACAAACCTGTAGACCCTCATCAGACGCCGTTTAATAATTGTACAGGGTCTGATACGAACCTGCATTGCTTGCATCTGTCTGTTGTGTCTCAGACGGACGGACATGTGAACGGACGCCAGACTCATAATTTTGTTTGCGGACGGATGGATGGACGGACGCCAGGCTGATTGTTTTATCCCCTATTTGGTCAGGGGATAAAAATAAAACGCACCGTCGGCGGTCAGACCATGATCAGACGTCGTATGATCACTGTACAGCGTCTGCTCTGGGTCTGTGCCATCGCATATGCCGTCTACAAACCTGTAGACCCTATCCAGACGCCGTATAATAATTGTATGGCGTCTAATTCAAATCTGCACTGTTTGCACCTTTGTGTTCTGTCTTTTGTTATACAGAAGGTTAGGTGGATGACGCCACGCTGATCGCTATATCCCCCGTACCTGTTCGGACTCGGGTTAAAAAAACACCACCGTCGGCGATAAGACCCTGATCAGATGCCGCATTGTCGTTGCGCAACGTCTTGTCCGGGTCTGCGCCGTCTCAGATACCATCTAAAAACCTGTAGACCATCATCAGACGCCGTTTAATAATTGTACATCTGATCCGGATCTGCATTGTTTTCATGTCTGTTGTGTCTACGGACGAACATTTGAACGGACGCCTCTCATAATTTTGTGTCTACGAACGGGCGAATGAACGGACGCCAGGCTCCGAACCTGTTCAGACTAGGGATTAAAAAACACCACCGTTGGCGATAAGACCATGATCAGACGCCGCATTACCTTTGCGCAGGGTCTTGTCCGGGTCTGCGCTGTCTCAGATGCCTTCTGCAAACATGTAGACCCTCATCAGACGCCGTTCAATAATAGTATGGCGTCTGATCCGGGTCTGCATTGTTTGCATCTGTCTGTTGTGTCTACGGACGGACGGACATTTGGACGGTCGCTATATTCTCCATACCTATTCGGTCGCGGAAAATAAAATAAAATGAACCGTCGGCGGTTGGAGCTGAATCAGACGTCGCGGCGATAATTGTGGAGCGTCTGATCCGGGTGCCGTAGCATTATAAGGTCCAAAAACCTGAAGACCCTGATCAGGTGCCGCTTATAATTGCATCTGTCTGTCTGTAAAGTGTCGGCGGTGAGACCCTGATCAGACGTCGCAATTTTTTTTTTTTTTTTTTTAGAAATTAATATTCATTATAGGGGCTGAAACTATTGACCAATGAAAGGCCTTCTACCCATCTGTGGGTTTTATTGCCCTTCCGATGACCACCTGGGTAAACTTTTGGGTACTGTTACGTAATTTATTGCGGCTCAATGCTCGGCACGCTCCGGGTGGCATCCGTTGTATAAACATTCCTAGGGTATCATAATCCCCAATTAACTAATTATCTTGAACCATAAATCCCTTGAAGCTCACTGATTATACAGCGCTAATTGTCTCTACATAAATCATGCAAATCATGCGCGACCGACACACAAATATTGCGTCATTCAGTAACTCAACCCAGTAATTTTCCATTACGGTCAGGCAAGGTCATCGTGATTCAGTAGGAGAAACCCTGGTGTGTTTGGTTGCAAATTACACAAAAACTTTGTATAGAAACATATTTGTTTTTTTCGCAAATATTGTTGGTAAAAGACCAAACTTAACATTAATAAACATCCGGCGTTTTAATATTTAGGAAAAAGGTAAAAATAACGCGATTGATTTTGAGACACGGGCAAACACGTATTTGTTCAAATGGCGACACACGGGAATATACGTATCTGTACGTTAATCGATAAAGTTGTAAATATACGGGTCTGAGTGGTGATGGATCGAGTCGGGAAAATACGTATCTGAGTGGTAAAGGGTTAAAGGTGAAGCTTCATACCAAACACCAACAAAGGCTATAATTTGAACAATCTTGGCAAAGGTCCACTAGATGAAGCTACACATCAAATATCAAAGACCTGGGCCTAGCGGTTTCAGAGAAGAAGATTTTTAAAGATTTTCCCTATATAAGCCTATGTAAAACCAAAGGGCCCCGGGACGGGGGCATTTTTTGCCCCAGCACTATAATTTGAACAATCTTGGTAGGGGTCCACTAGATGAAGCTTCATACCAAATATCAAAGTCCTGGGCCTTGTGGTTTCAGAGAAGAAGATTTTTAAAGATTTTCCCTATATAAGCCTATGTAAAACCAAAGGGCCCCGGGGCGGGGGGCATTTTTGGCCCCAGCCCTATGATTTGAACAATCTTGGTAGGGGTTCACTAGATGAAGCTTCATACCAAATATCAAAGACCTGGGCCTTGTGGTTTCAGAGAAGAAGATTTTTAAAGATTTTCCCTATATAAGCCAATGTAAAACCAAAGGGCCCCGTGGCAGGGGCATTTTTTGTCCCAGCACTATAATTTGAACAATCTTGGTAGGGGTCCACTAGATGAAGCTTCATACCAAATATCAAAGTCCTGGGCCTTGTGGTTTCAGAGAAGAAGATTTTTAAAGATGTTCCCTATATAAGCCTATGTAAAACCAAAGGGCCCCGGGGCGGGGGCATTTTTGGTCCCAGCACTATAATTTGAACAATCTTGGTAGGGGTCCACTAGATGAAGCTTCATACCAAATATCAAAGACCTGGGCCTTGTGGTTTCAGAGAAGAAGATTTTTAAAGATTTTCCCTATATAAGCCTATGTAAAACCAAAGGGCCCCATGGCGGGGGCATTTTTTGTCCCAGCACTATAATTTGAACAATCTTGGTAGGGGTCCACTAGATGAAGCTTCATACCAAATATCAAAGACCTGGGCCTTGTGGTTTCAGAGAAGAAGATTTTTAAAGATTTTCCCTATATAAGCCTATGTAAAACCAAAGGGCCCCATGGCGGGGGCATTTTTTGTCCCAGCACTATAATTTGAACAATCTTGGTAGGGGTCCACTAGATGAAGCTTCATACCAAATACCAAAGACCTGGGCCTTGTGGTTTCAGAGAAGAAGATTTTTAAAGATTTTCCCTATATAAGCCTATGTAAAACCAAAGGGCCCCATGGCGGGGGCATTTTTTGTCCCAGCACTATAATTTGAACAATCTTGGTAGGGGTCCACTAGATGAAGCTTCATACCAAATATCAAAGTCCTGGGCATTGTGGTTTCATGGAAGAAGATTTTTAAAGATTTTCCCTATATCAGCCAATGTAAAACCAAAGGGCCCCGTGGCGGGGGCATTTTTTGTCCTAGCACTAAAATTTGAAAATCTTGGTAGGGGTCCACTAGATGAAGCTTCATACCAAATATCAAAGTCCTGGGCCTTGTGGTTTCAGAGAAGAAGATTTTTAAAGATTTTCCCTATATAAGCCTATGTAAAACCAAAGGGCCCCGGGGCGGGGGCATTTTTGGCCCCAGCACTATAATTTGAACAATCTTGGTAGGGGTCTACTAGATGAAGCTTCATACCAAATATCAAAGACCTGGGCCTTGTGGTTTCAGAGAAGAAAGTTTTTAACGATTTTCCCTATATACGCCTATGTAAAACCAAAGGGCCCCATGGCGGGGACATTTTTTGTCCCAGCACTATAATTTGAACAATCTTGGTAGGGGTCCAATAGATGAAGCTTCATACCAAATATCAAAGTCCTGGGCCTTGTGGTTTCAGAGAAGAAGATTTTTAAAGATTTTCCCTATATAAGCCTATGTAAAACCAAAGGGCCCCGGGGCGGGGGCTTTTTTGGCCCCAGCACTATAATTTGAACAAACTTGGTAGGGGTCCATTAGATGAAGCTTCATACCAAATATCAAAGTCCTGGGCCTTGTGGTTTCAGAGAAGAAGATTTTTAAAGATTTTCCCTATATAAGCCAATGTAAAACCGAAGGGCCCCGTGGCGGGGGCATTTTTTGTCCCAGCACTATAATTTGAAAATCTTGGTAGGGGTCCACTAGATGAAGCTTCATACCAAATATCAAAGTCTTGGGCCTTGTGGTTTCAGAGAAGAAGATTTTTAAAGATTTTCCCTATATAAGCCTATGTAAAACCAAAGGGCCCCGTGGCAGGGGCATTTTTAGCCCAGCACTATAAATTGAACAATCTTGGTAGGGGTCCACTAGATGAAGCTTCATACCAAATATCAAAGACCTGGGCCTTGTGGTTTCAGAGAAGATTTTTTAGATTTTCCCTATATAAGCCTATGTAAAACCAAAGGGCCCCAGGGCGGGGACATTTTTGGCCCCTGCACTATAATTTGAACAATCTTGGTAGGGGTCCACTAGATGAAGCTTCATACCAAATATCAAAGACCTGGGCCTTGTGGTTGAGAGAAAAAATTTTTTTAAGTTTTTGGTGAAGAAAATCTATTTTTGGCTCCTGTGACCTAGATGTGCAACGGACCGGAACCATTTGAACAACTTTGAAAGGGGACCACCTAAGGATCATTCCTGTGAAGTTTGGTCAAAATCCGATCAGTTGTTTAGGAGGAGATGTCGTTTAAAGAAATTGTTTACGGACGGATGCATGGACGGACGGACGCACGACGGACGACGGACAAAAAGTGATCCCAAAAGCTCACCTCGTCACTACGTGACGGTGAGCTAAAAAGGTATCAATATCAAAAAATCTTCCATTTAAATTGTACCAGATGTCAGCCAACAGGGTATCAAGACGGTGCACCCTCAAACAACCACTCCGCCCAACATCTCCTTATCTGTTCAGTCAGCTATTCTAAACATATCACGAAACATGTCTATATAAATATTGTCCCTTGAAACACCCACCATTATAGAGTAAGCAGAGATTTACAAGGGTATATATTATTATTCAACGAGGTGGTACAGACGAGTGCCGATAATCTACACCCCAAGCCGACGCACTAATGAAATTAAACTTTTTATCTATATTTGTTTTTTCGGGGGTGACATTTTTATTATATTTATATAGTCATGCCTACAAAATAAGCTCATATTCCAGCTCTAGTTTTATTGTACTGTGTAGCTCACATCATATACATGGTATTATAATCATGTGAGGGTTTCAAATTTTCTACAGAAATACTAAAAAAATAAATAATAATAATAATAATAATAATAAAACATCCATATATCTTCCCTTCAAACTATTAACTTTTACTACAAGCATTATTGGACCTGGTTCCCGTCACCATTTCTCCTGCCTACCTCCCCCAGCTTCTCTTTGCGTAAAAAAACAAGCTAGTAGATAAACTTCCAAGTGTTTGGCTATATTAAATGATCAAAGTTTTAATAATATGTTTTTTTTTTAATAATATGGTCCCAGACAATTTTGAAGTAATGTCAAAGACATCTGAGAGTTCTTAAACTTTGTCACCTGGGACACAACAAACAAGAGGACCCAGAGGGCCCTGGTTCGCTCACCTGTGTGTCACTGTTTCGAGTACATTCTATTTTTAGCTCTTGTGGCCATCTTGTTCATCAGCAGAGTGATTTTAGCTTATATGGTAGGGAGTAACCTAGGCAACATTCCTGGGAACTTTGAATCAAATTGGCCTTAGGGTTTAGGGGGAGTTTCCTTTAGAATCAAATTTCCAATATTTTTCCATTTTTACCTACAGTGGTCATTTTGTTCATCTGAGTGGGATTGTTTTAGCCTTTTTCGAAGAGGATCATCTAAGCAACATTGTCGCAAGGATCCTACATGCTAAATATGAAGGCTGTATCTCAAATGCTTTAAAAGTTATGACAAAGTAGGTCAAAGGTCAAGGTCATGGGTCACAAGTTTTGAATGGCTGAGAAAACCTTGTCACAAGGAACATGCATGCCAAATATGAAGGCTCTATCTCATATGGTTCAAAAGGTATGATAAAGTAGGTCACAGTTCAAATATTTATGAGTGGGAAGGCCTTGTCAGAAAGAACCTACATGCCAAATATGAAGGCTCTATCTCAAACGGTTCAAAAGTTATGACAAAATAACCTACTGATCTACTTTTTGATTTGACATGACCCATATTCGAACTTAACTGAGATATTGTCCAGATGATCATTCTGAGCAAGTTTTATGATGATTTGACTGAAACTGTGGCCTCATAGAGTGTTCAAAACCTTTTTCTATGATTTGACCTGCTGACCTACTTTTTGACCCGACATGACCCATATTCAAACTTGACACACATATTGCCAAGATGATCATTCTGAGCAAGTTTGATGATGATCGGACCAAAACTTGGGCCTCTAGTGTGTTCACAAGGTTTTTCAACAATCTGACCTACTGACCTACATAATGACCAGAAAAGACCCATATTCGAAATTGACCGAGATATTGTCAAATGATCATTTTTAGCAAGTTTGATGATGAATGGACCAAAACTGTAGCCGCCAGTGTGTTCAGAGGGTTTTTCTATGATTTGGCCTACTGACCTACTTTTTGACCCGACATGACCCATATTTGAACTTGACTGAGATATTGTCACGATGATCATTCTGGGCAAGTTTGATGATGATCGGACCAAAACTGTGGCCTCTAGTGTGTTCACAAGGTTTTTCTATGATTTGACCTGCTGACCTACTTTTTGACCCGACAGGACCCGTATTCAAACTTGACCCGGATAATGTCAAGATGATCATTCTGGGCAAGTTTGATGATGATCGGACCAAAACTGTGGCATCTAGTGTGTTCACAAGGTTTTTCTAAGATTTGACCTACTGACCTACTTTTTGACCCTACATGACTCATATTCGAACTTGACCGAAAAATTGTCAAGATAATCATTCTGAGCAAGTTTCATGATGATCAGACCAAAACTGTGACCTCTAGTGTATTCACAAGGTTTTTCTATGATTTGACCTACTGACCTACTTTTTGACCCGACATGACCCGTATTCAAACTTGACCGAATTATTGTCAAGATGATCATTCTGGGCAAGTTTGATAATGATTGGACCAAAACTGCGGCCTCTAGTGTATTCATAAGGTTTTTCTATGATTCGACCTACTGACCTACTTTTTGACCCGACATGACCCGTATTCAAATGTGACCAAGATATTATCAAGATGATCATTCTGAGCAAGTTTAATGATGATTGGACATAAATTGTGGACTCTAGTGTGTTCAGAAGGTTTTTCTATGATTTGACCTACTGACCTACTTTTTGACCCGACAACACTAATATTCAAACTTGACTGAGATACTGTCAAGATAATCATTCTGCATAAGTTTGATGATGATCGGACCAAAACTGTGGCCTCATGGGTCTTCACAAGGTTTTTTTTCGGATTTGACCTACTGACCTACTTTTTGACCCGACATGACCCATATTCGAACTTGACCGAGATTTTGTGGTGGTACAAATTGTGTGCAAGTTTAGTTAAAATCAAATCATAAATGAAACATCTATCATGCAGACAAGACCAAAATAGGCAATTTTTGCCCTTTCAGGGGCCATAACTCTGTAACACATGATGAGATATGGATGGTTCAACAAAGGAACCCAGATCTCATGGTGGTGCATGTTGTGTGCAAGTCTGGTTAAAATCCAATCATAAATGAAGATGCTATCGTGCGGACAAGACCAAAATAGGCAATTTTTGTCCTTTCAGGGGCCGTAACTCCGTAACACATGATGGGATATGGCTGGTTCAAGAAAAGAACCTAGATCTCATGGTGGTACAAGTTGTGTGGAAGTCTGGTTAAAATCAAATCATAAATGAAGATGCTATCGTGCGGACAAGACCAAAATTGGCAATTTTTGCCCTTTCAGGGGCCGTAACTCCGTAACACATGATGGGATATGGCTGGTTCAAGAAAGGATCCCAGATCTCATGGTGGTACATGTTGTGTGCAAGTCTGGTTAAAATCAAATCATAAATGAAGATGCTATCGTGCGGACAAGACCAAAATAGGCAATTTTTGCCCTTTCAGGGGCCGTAACTCCGTAACACATGATGGGATATGGCTGGTTCAAGAAAGGAACCTAGATCTCATGGTGGTACAAGTTGTGTGGAAGTCTGGTTAAAATCAAATCATAATGAAGATGCTATCGTGCGGACAAGACCAAAATTGGCAATTTTTGCCCTTTCAGGGGCCATAACTCCGTAACACATGATGGGATATGGCTGGTTCAAGAAAGGAACCCAGATCTCATGGTGGTACAAGTTGTGTGCAAGTCTGGTTAAAATCAAATCATAAATGAAGATGCTATCGTGCGGACAAGACCAAAATTGGCAATTTTTGCCCTTTCAGGGGCCATAACTCCGTAACACATGATGGGATATGGCTGGTTCAAGAAAGGAACCCAGATCTCATGGTGGTACAAGTTGTGTGCAAGTCTGGTTAAAATCAAATCATAAATGAAGATGCTATCGTGCGGACAAGAAATTGTTTACGCACGCACGGACACACGGACGGACGCACGGACGACGGACAAAATGTGATCACAAAAGCTCACCTTGTCACTACGTGACAGGTGAGCTAACCTGTGTAACCATAAAGACAAAGTTTACCTGTGCATTCAACCACTTTGGTCAATCTTAGTGTATAACTTTTGTTAGTGACAGTTCATGCCAACAGCAAAGAAACTGAACAGACTGTGGATATGCAGCAATACAAGAAAACAGATGGACTATTACACAGAAGTCTTCATATAACCATACAACATAGCATGAAAATGACTGTGTTCAAGAAAAAGGATCTTTTTCTCAGGTGTGTGAATGTTTGATTTTTACCTCCCACCAGCAACTATGGTATGGAGAAGCCCAGATCAAACTCATGACCCCTAGTTTATAAGGCAAGAACCTTACCCACTACACCACAGGCCCTCAAGATGACTGTAAGATCTGGGCCACAGCTAAAAGAAACTTATACAGTAAAATTCTGCTATCAAGACCACCTAAATTTAAGACTAAATATGCTTTTAAAAGCTTATTTAGTAGGTTTCAGTTATTCTTTTTGTATTTACTGCATACAGTGTTATCCGGCCAGTGACCTCCTTTGAACAGTCCCAAAGGTGGTCTTAATTCAAAAGTGGTCTTGAAGACCACTTTTGAATAGTCCCAAAGGTGGTCTTAATATAGGATTATATAGATATGTTATCCTAATGATCACAGAGCATTTTTTTTTCAAAGGCCTTACCTTCTTTTCAAACTCGTGTTTCTTGGTGGTGTTAGTTTCTTCTACCATTTGTTTGAGTTCATTTAGCTGTCTGTCTTTTGTGTCCTGTAGATGCTGACTCTCCTTCATTATTGTCTGAACTGTAAATGTAAGTGTCAAGTGAAAATATAAACATCTGGGACAAATTGTTCTAAGCATTGTTAGCTTAACGAGCTTGTTAGTGGTCATATTGTTAATTGTTCTAGCAAGTTCAATATTTAAAAATTTGGAATTTTTGCTGAAAAAAAGTGAGCAGCTTTTGCATTCGCAAAAGCTGCTCACATTTTTTTCCGCAAAAATATTAGCATATTTGCCATATTTAATGATCAAAGTTTTAACGATACATTTTTTGTTTGTTTGATTTGAGGTTTAACGTCCCCATCAACACTGTAAAGGTCATTTTGGAGACGTTGCTTCCAATTTTGTGGGACTTTTACCCAACATTGAGATGAAATGACATCTCAAGCCCTGTCGCCCAATGAAACCAATAGGGTTTATTAGCATGGACGGTCCGCCTCGCACCGCGGTTCCTGGACAGGCTTAGATCCTCTAAGCGGTTAATCAGTACTAGTGTGCGGGCCGGATTCAGCTCTGCGTGGAAGCATCATGCAGCCCATATATTTCTTCAAGCCCCTATGGGCGGGAGCTTTTTAACGATACATTAACTAACGACATTGTTAGTTTTGAACAACTGGCCCCTGGGCCAAATTGTTCTAAGCATGTTAGTTTTGTAAGCTCATTAGTGGTTAAAATGTTAACTGCTCTACCAAGCACACTATTTAATACTGGAAAAATGTGAGCAGCTTTTGATACTCACGTTTTTTTCAGGTCGGCCTCGGTAGCTCAGTCTTATGCGCGTCTGACTGGTGATCAGAAGGACATGGGTTCAATACCTGTCAGGGTCTGCAACATTCCTTCGTGGAGATTGATCATGAAATGTTTTCTATGGTCATTCTCTCCCTTCAGCTGATTCAAGAAGGGCAGTTGTCAGTTTCTGGTGAAAGAATGTGCACTGTACTGGTTAACCGCTTACGTATAAGCTTGCCCAGGAAAAGTGTGGATAGGTAAACTGAATGACTCAAAAATGACATACAATAGTGCTGGCTGGGCAGTTTAACTCCAATACAAACAAACAAACACTTTTTTAGCAAAAAAAATAGCATATATGCCATATTTAATCATCAATATTTAACTATTATTTTAACTAACAACCTCCCTTTGAAAATGATGGTGAAAGATTTCAAGTGAAGAAATTCAGCCTACACATGAAGAAAGTTCAATTTCCTCAAAATGATGATAAAATATTGTGTACATTTGTTTTTGCCTTGTATTGAGAAATATATCACAATTCAGTTTTAACTTATAAGACCTTTTTAAGTCCTTGAGTTTTGAAATTGTATCAACAATCTGAAGAAATTTCTTACTTTTCTTCTCCAGTTTATTGACAGTTTCTTCCATCTCTTTAGCTTTGGATCTGTACTGTGTTTTAACATCCTCTATCTCAGCATTCTTTCTGTCCAAAATCTGGAAGGAAAATGTATTAATCATACATCACAAAAACACGCCTATATAAATTTGACCCCCTCGAACCCCACTTTTATGTAGTAAAACTGGGGTTTACAGGGGTAAACCTTATTTTTCTTATTTCTGCTCTGAAATATAGATTGTGGGTACTCGTTAGAACCGCCTTATTTCTGCTCAGCAGAACTAAGAAAAATACACTCGAACTTCAGTGGCTCGAACACCTTTAGGACAATGAAAATCTGTTCGAGACAGTGGTAGTTTGAGCCACTGAGTGTTACTTCCAGGAGGCATAACGGGGTTAATTATGGGACATCTTTTCGGTGTTCCATAATAAAAATGTATGCTGTGTGTACTCATTAGAATCGCCTCGACAAGGCAATTCTAATGAGCACACACAGCATACATTTGCAAGATAAAAGTCGAAAATGTCCTTATTTATCCCACACTACTTCTAATGTTGAGGAATTCCCTAGGGACTCAAAAATGGGTTCGACTCAGCCATGGTAAACGAGCCATCGGTGTTCGAGCCATCGAAGTTTTACTGTATCACAATTTTTCATCTTAAAACTTTCATTTTTTCGGCGATAAAGATGGCGATGTATTTGTATAGGCGTGTTTTCGTAATGTTTATCTATCTATTAATGATTCCTTGTCTACCATCAAACTCTTAGCCACATGGCCACTTGATTAAGACAGGTTGGGCTGTATTAGATATTGTACTTACTAGAACATTTTTACTGTAAAAATGTGAGTAGCTTTTGCAAATGCATTTTTTTCCCCAGCAAAAGTACCACTGTATTAGAAATTGTACTAGCTAGGACAGTTAATAGTTTGAAAACAAAAGAGCTCATTAAGCTAAAGATGCTGTAAACTAACTGCAAAATGTTCGGTTGTCACTGTGACTGCACATGTTATAAAACAGCAGGACTTGTTTAATTTTGGCAAGATTATAAAAACCTAGTTTATAGAACGAAAAGTGTAGTTTTCAAGTGTAAATGTAAAGTAGAAGGGAAGGCAATAGATTGTGGAGGGCATCTCAGATGAAGTATTTCTGACCAGATCTTTGGTCAAAGTAAGCAAAATATAAATCAATATAACACAAATTATGATCTTAACATCAATTTAAGAGCCATGAAAATATTATCAGTTTATTACTGCATGGTTTTGTAAATGAACTAGCGATGGTTTGTTTACAAAGCATAAGAGCCATGTTCAGCCTGTCTTTTATTCTTTGCTTGGGCTGGTACTGGCTGAACCGCTGACCAATCAAAATCTGGTACTAGTTGTACTGCTGACAAATCAAAATCTATCCATACTAGAAATATAAGTAGAACAGGAAAGAAAAAAATGAACTTGTGGTAGCTTGTTATCACCACAACTAACCAGTCAAAGTTTGATTAAACATAAAATATTAGTCATAATAGCCATGACAGTATAATGGTAGAGTGTCCACTTCAGGACTGGGAGGTCAGGGCTTGATCCCTGGCAGGACCATACCAAAAGCATAACAAGAGGGCCATGATGGCCCTGAATCGCTCACCTGAAACCAAGATGTTTCAAAGCTTATGGAAATGAAGGATTCACTGCTTTAAGGAGATGTGGACCAAAGATTTTTCTTTGGAGGTTATTTTTCATTGTAGTGGAATTTGAAGGTTTTTCTATTTTTAGCTCTGGTGTCCATTTTGTTAAACAGAGCGGAACAGTTTAGGCAATTTTGAAAGAGGGTCACTCAAGGAACATTCCTGTGAAATTATTTTCAAATCAGGCTCTTTGCCTAGGAGAAGATGTCATTTAAAGATTTTTCTATATTTAGCTCTGGTGGCCATTTTATTTAACGAGCGAAACAATTTAGACAATTTTGAAAAAGGGTCACTCGACGAACGTTCCTGTGAAATTATTTCCTGATCGTGCCATTTGCCTTGGAGGAGATGTCATTTAAAGGTTTTTCTATTTTTAGCTCTGGTGGCCATTTTGTTTAACAGAGTGGAACAATTTCGGCAATTTTGAAAGAGGGTCACTCAAGGAACATTCCTTTGAAGTTATTTTCAAATCGGGCCATTTGCATAGGAGGAGATGTTATTTGACGGTTTTTCTATTTTTATCTCTGTTGGCCATTTTGTTTAACAAAGCGGAACGATTTAGGCAATTTTGAAAGAGGGTCACTCAAGCAACATTCCTGTGAAATTATTTTCAAATCGGGCCATTTGCCTAGGAGTTGTCATTTAAAGGTTTTTCTATTTTTGGCTCTGGCGGCCATTTTGTTTAACGGAGCAGAATGATTAAGGCAATTTTGAAAGAGGCTCACTCAAGGAACGTTCCTGTGAAATTATTTTCAAATTAGGCCATTTGCCTAGGAGGAGATGTCATTTAAAGGTTTTTCTATTTTTAGCTCTGGCGGCCATTTTGTTTAACGGAGTGGAACAATTTAGGCAATTCCGAAAGAGGGTCACTCAAGGAACATTCCTGTGAAGTTATTTTCAAATCGAGCCATTTGCCTATAAGATGTCATTTAAAGGTTTTTCTATTTTTAGCTCTGGCGGCCATTTTGTTTAACGGAGCTGAACGATTTAGGCAATTTTGAAAGAGGGTCACTCAAGAACGTTCCTGTGAAATTATTTTCAAATCAGGCCATTTGCCTAGGAAGAGATGTCATTTAAAGGTTTTTCTATTTTTAGCTGTGGCGGCCATTTTGTTAAACGGAGCGGAACTATTTAGGTAATTTTGAAAGAGGGTCACTCAAGCAACATTCCTGTGAAATTATTTTCAAATCGGGCCATTTGCCTAGGAGGAGATGTCATTTAAAGGTTTTTCTATTTTTGGCTCTGACGGCCATTTTGTTTAACGGAGCAGAATGATTAAGGCAATTTTGAAAGAGGCTCACTCAAGGAACGTTCCTGTGAAATTATTTTCAAATTGGGCCATTTGCCTAGGAGGAGATGTCATTTAAAGGTTTTTCTATTTTTAGCTCTGGCGGCCATTTTGTTTAACGGAGCGGAACGATTAAGGCAATTTTGAAAGAGGGTCACTCAAGGAACGTTCCTGTTAAAATTATTTTCAAATCGGGCCATTTGCCTAGGAAGAGATGTCATTTAAAGGTTTTTCTATTTTTAGCTCTGGCGGCCATTTTGTTTAACGGAGCAGAACAATTTAGGTAATTTTGAAAGAGGGCCACTCAAGTAACATTCCTGTGAAATTATTTTCAAATCGGGCCATTTGCCTAGGAGGAGATGTCTTTTAAAGGTTTTTCTATATTTGGCTCTGGCGGCCATTTTGTTAAACGGAGCAGAATGATTAAGGCAATTTTGAAAGAGGCTGACTCACGGAACGTTCCTGTGAAATTATTTTCAAATTGGGCCATTTACCTAGGAGGAGATGTCATTTAAAGGTTTTTCTATTTTTAGCTCTGGCGGCCATTTTGTTTAACGGAGCGGAACGATTTAGGCAATTTTGAAAGAGGGTCACTCAAGGAACATTCCTGTGAAGTTATTTTCAAATCGAGCCATTTGCCTAGAAGAAGATGTCATTTAAAGGTTTTTCTATTTTTAGCTCTGGTGGCCATTTTGTTTAACGGAGCGGAACAATTTAGGCAATTTTGAAAGAGGGTCACTCAAGGAAAGTTCCTGTGAAATTATTTTCAAATCGGGCCATTTGCCTAGGAGGAGATGTCATTTAAAGGTTTTTCTATTTTTAGCTCTGGCGGCCATTTTGTTTAACGGAGTGGAACGATTTAGGTAATTTTGAAAGAGGGTCACTCAAGCAACATTCCTGTGAAATTATTTTCAAATCGGGTCATTTGCCTAGGAGGAGATGTCATTTAAAGGTTTTTCTATTTTTGGCTCTGGCGGCCATTTTGTTTTATGGAGCAGAATGATTAAGGCAATTTTGAAAGAGGGTCACTCAAGGAACATTCCTGTGAAGTTATTTTCAAATCGAGCCATTTGCCTAGAAGATGTCATTTAAAGGTGTTTCTATTTTTAGCTCTGGCAGCCATTTTGTTTAACGGAGCAGAACGATTTAGGCAATTTTGAAAGAGGATCACTCAAGGAACGTTCCTGTGAAATTATTTTCAAATCGAGCCATTTGCCTAGGAAGAGATGTCATTTAAAGGTTTTTCTATTTTTAGCTCTGGCGGCCATTTTGTTTAACGGAGCGGAACGATTTAGGTAATTTTGAAAGAGGGTCACTCAAGCAACATTCCTGTGAAATTATTTTCAAATCGGGCCATTTGCCTAGGAGGAGATGTCATTTAAAGGTTTTTCTATTTTTGGCTCTGGCGGCCATTTTGTTTAACAGAGCAGAATGATTAAGGCAATTTTGAAAGAGGCTCACTCAAGGAACGTTCCTGTGAAATTATTTTCAAATTGGGCCATTTGCCTAGGAGGAGATGTCATTTAAAGGTTTTTCTATTTTTAGCTCTGGTGGCCATTTTGTTTAACGGAGCGGAACGATTTAGGCAATTTTGAAAGAGTGTCACTCAAGGAACATTCCTGTGAAGTTATTTTCAAATCGAGCCATTTGCCTGGAAGATGTCACTTAAAGGTTTTTCTATTTTTAGCTCTGGTGGCCATTTTGTTTAACGGAGCAAAACAATTTAGGCAATTTTGAAAGAGGGTCACTCAAGGAACGTTCCTGTGAAATTATTTTCAAATCGGGCCATTTGCCTAGGAAGAGATGTCATTTAAAGGTTTTTCTATTTTTAGCTCTGGCGGCCATTTTGTTTAACGGAGCGGAACGATTTAGGCAATTTTGAAAGAGGGTCACTCAAGCAACATTCCTGTGAAATTATATCAAAATCCATTCACTGGTTTAGGAGGAGATGTCATTTAAGTAAATTGTTGACAGACGCACGACGCACGACGGACATTGACCGATCACAATAGCTCACCTTGAGCCTTCGGCTCAGGTGAGCTAAAAAGTGGTAATAGGAACTCCCTTGGCTGAAGCTAGCATTATCAAGGGCAGTCCAAGGAAGATAAATGAAGACAGCCAGTAGTTGTGAAAGGATACTTTATTGTGACAGCTCTACAGAGCTTATATTGGTTGTTTCTAATATGTGCCATAAAATAAAGTTTCTTTATCTTTATATCAAATATGATTATTTAAAAACATTATTAGAATAACTAGTAAGGGTTTCAGAAGTGAGCAAACCTTTTGTACAGCAGCATCATGTTTCTGTTGTAATCTCAACTTTTCTTCATGAAATTTGGCTTCCATCATCTTTGTCTTCATATCTCCTCCACCCTGAAGATAAATCTTTGATTACACACAAATCCAGAGTTTAACCCTTATCTTGCTGTTCACGACAACCCCTATCTTTGCAAACAGTGTAGATCCAGATCAGATGGCTTCTGAAGAAGCCATCTGATCAGGATCTACACTGTTTGGCATTTAGTTTATGAAATTGTAGCAATAAATTACATCAAGTAATTTTATTGGTTGATAGACAGAAATGGGTGTGGCTTAAATGAATATTCAGCAAGAGAAGGGTTAACATACAGTTACAATAAAGGGGAATGGATACATCTTTTATATTTTCTGCCACTGTTTACAAGGGAGACAACTTTTGGTACACCATGATAACTTTCCAATTAACTGAATCCCCAAATAAGGTCTACTCTTAAAGGTAAGAATTTACTCCAGTAGCAAATTCTTTCCTTTAACAGTTAACCCTTTTTCTTCTTCTTCTTCGGAGCAAATTCTTTCCTTTAATAGTAATCCCTTCTTCTTATTCTTCTTCTTCCAGTGTAGAAACCTCCGTGGTGTAGTGGTTACGCTACTCGCCTTGTAAACCAGGGGTCGCAGGATTGATCCCAGGCTTCTCCTGACTTTCGGATGAGTCTTTAAACCGAGGTCCCGTCTCCGTATGACCTTAGCTGTTGGTGGAACGTAAAACTCAAACAATCACTCTTCTTCCAGTACAGCACCCAACCTTCTCTGAAGCACTGTCGCACTAAAACCCGTATGAACAAGGGTGTCAAAAAATGTTTTTTTTTTTTTTTTGAATTACCTCCCCTGAAGATGTAGCATTTATTTCAAATGCTACAGTGGAATCTTGACCATTTCTGACTATTTTCATACCCAAAGTGAATTGGATACCTATGAAAATCACCAAGGCTCTGTCTGCATTGGTTGCTTGACCACTTCTGTCACATTATTATGATAAACAAACTAATAAATAGAAGGTTAATGTGTTTTGTTTTATTTTATAGCTTAAGGCAGTGAAGACAAAACTGATTTCAAGAAGAGCTAAACTCACCTCTTTACCACCTTTAGGATATGATGAATCCTCAGAGTAGGTAGAGCCTGAAAAAGAATAAAAGTCTAAACTATGTTTTTGAACTTAATCATGACCCAGTGAACAACAATTAAGGCTCTGTAGAACCAGTCAGTTAAGTTACTCACACTGTTCACAACATTTAATATGTAAATATTATGCACATACTTTGCCACTTTGCTTGTGACTAATAACTCCTCAGATCAGATGAATGGCTATCAAAATTGTTTCACAATCTATCTCTACAAAAATCATATAGCCAGGCTTGGGTATGCACTCGGAGCTCCTTGATAAGCATTCACACATGGACTATGGAGTCCAAAATGTCTGAAACTGCAGCAGATCAACATGTCTCTTAACTATGCACTGAGTTTCCAGACCTCACAGATGAATCTAGAGCTGTCAGAGGATCTGACTATAGCTCCACTGCAGCACCATTAGAAGAGAAAACCCCATAGTGTTGGAATATTTTGAATTCATGTTTACCAGAAAACATCACTATAGAACATTGCACGTGGCAACACAAAGCTTATCAGGAGTTCTGGGCCATGATCCCTAATAATGGTATACACAATTCATCAACCCACTGTTCATGTGTGTACCAGGTTTCAACTTTGTCTTGAGAATTGGTAAAAGCTTCATCGAATAGGACAACAAACATAAAAGTTACAAAGCAAAATGCACTTCAATTCTTTGAAAACCTACCGAGGGACATAACTCTTATTCTGCCAGACAGTTCTAATGTTCATATGAACTTACAGCTTTCTAGCTTTCAAAGTTCCTAATAAATTTGTCTGCAAATTGTCAAGAAAGGCAAAATTTGAAAACCTACATAAATGGTTAACTCTACGAGTCATGGGCCCTTGGCAACTGTTCTGCCATTACACCTTCCTTATTTTAGAGACCAAGTGTAGTATAAGTTTCATTGAGGTAGGACCACAAACATTAAAGTTATTGAACAAAATGTATTTTAAGTTTTTGAAAGCCTACCAAGGGTTATGGACCCTTGGTCCCTATTAAGGTATAAAGCATAGAGCTAGTCATTGTCTATGTTTATACAAACTTTCAGCTTTCTAGCTTTCAAATTTCCTAAGAAACTTGACAAGAAAAATTTCAAGGATAGCATAATTTGAGAACCTAATTTGCAAAAGCTATTGACATTTTCAGCAAAATTATGAGTATATTCTCTTTACAGAATAATTTATGTTTTAACGATATTTTACCAAACAACATATTTACAGTAGAACTGCAGTGGCTCGAACACCGATGGCTCGTTTACCATGGCTGAGTCGAATCCGTTTTTGAGTCCCTTGGGAATTCCTCTACATAAGAAATAGTCAGGGATAATTTAGGAGATTTTAGTCTTTTATCTTGCAAATGTATGCTATGTGTACTCATTAGAATCGCCTCGATGAGGCGATTCTAATGGGTACACACAGCATACATTTTTATTCTATAACACCGAAAAAGATATCCAAAAGTATCTTGTTAAGCCTCCTGGCTGTAACCATCAGTGGCTCGAACTACCCCTGTCTCGAACAGATTTTCGTGGTCCCAAAGGTGTTCGAGCCATTGAAGTTTGACTGTAGTTTTCAACAACTGGCCCCTGATAATTAGGAAAATGAACGGACAAACAGCATCATCTTAGGCTGGCTGATACATATGAAGCCGTAAACAAGTAGTGACATTCTTTTGCCAGAAACTGACAAACGTCTTTCTTCAATCAGCCGAAGGGAGAGAATGGCCATAGACAAGATTACATGATCAATCTCAACAAAAGAATATTGGCGAACCGGCATGTTTGAAACTCATGACCTCTGACTCACATCTGACTAGCTACATTAACCCATAAAATGGCAATTACGACAATTGTCGTTTGTTTTTCTGTCTGCCAGTTACCTTAAAAGTATTTTTTTTTGCAAACAGTGTAGACCCAGATCAGACTGCTCCTGTAGGAGCAGTCTGATCTGGGCCCACACTGTTTCCCTTTATGCAAAAATATTTTTAAAAAGTTTGCAAAAAAAGTTTCAGCAGACGACAAATTTTCAGATGTAGTTTTTCTTGTCGTATTAAAGGTTAACAATGAAACAATACCTTTGAGATAAGGATTTGATAATGATGTCAGTCCTGCTGTACCCTGGGTCCAGTCACCCGTCTGCAAGAAAATCACAGGAAACATTATACATGCCCATCAGTAAACTAACATCTCAAACGTAACAAATACAGAAAGAATGAAAAAGGCCCAGATTGGCCTGCAAATCTGCAAAGCCTGACCAGAGTCTTTGCTGAGTCACAACTGAGCTTCACTTAACATACTAGATTTTCAATAAGCTTCCTGAAGTATTTGTACATCTATCATAGTCAGACATTTGTAATGCATCCCAGCAAATGTAATCCCTTGTCCTACTGAACCAGTATATGCTCTTCCTCTGCAAACAGTGTGATCTGAATCTTCACTGTTTGTCATGCACAAGGTGAGTTTTCAAGAATATTATTGGTTGATAGTCAAAAATTTATTCAGCAGAACAAGGGTTAAAATCTGTGTGGTTTAAATTCAAAGTAGCATTACCATTTAAGGGGAATGGGAACACTTGGCACATTTTCCCTCCATTTTTCAAAGGGAGACAACTTTCGGGACTTCCTGTTCGCTTTACTATAAGTCCTGTCCCAATGCAAAAGGGGTCTACTCTTAAAGGAAAGAATTTGCTCCTCAGGAGCAAATTCTTTCCTTTAAGAGTTGACCCCTATTAACATGGGAGACAAAAATACTTTTTCAGGAGTTGCCTGCCCTGAAGGTGTTCCCATTCCCCTTAAGGTGAATGGATTTTCCCCTCACAATTTTTCAAAGGGAAACAACTTTTGTGATTTCTTGTTTGTTTTCCTGTAACTCGGACCCACTGAAGAAAGGGTTTACTCTTAAAGGAAAGAATTTGCTCCTCAGGAGAGTAACAGTAGACCCCTATTACAGTTGACCCTACTCACATGGGAGACAAAAGTGTTTATGAAAGACTTGCTTCCCCCTTAAACTAAATTTCCTAGACCAGTTGAATCTCTGTTACACAAATAACCACATTTTTATCAAAGCTATATCCATTATCTTCTGTTACATTGTAACTTTTTATAACACTACTGCTCTGAAACAAAGCAAATCTAGAAAACCTAGTTGTGTGAAAACCTATTAGGGATGATCAAATCCCATATCCCTTGCCCAGGACAAGTAAATTTCACTGTGGCACAAGTAGATATTTTGTGGAAATGTATGCAAAAACCATTAAGGACAAGTGATTTTCAAGAAAAATGCAGCTTGGATATGTGCTCTGGATAATTTTTGATGAACCCTGGTTATTTTAATGTATTGCAACATCTGATTGGACAATGTCAAGAATTTGTGAAGGTATATTCTGCAATATACTGTGGAAACCTGGCATGAGGTACCGGTAACGCTGTTTTTCACTGGCTAATATTTGGTTTCTTGGCAACAAGCCACAGTTTTTAAACATTACAAAGGAATAAGTTCAATACTGTAAATTGCCATTTTCTAAGGTAAATAGTCAGTTTAATAGCCAGAAATTTTATTTTATGACCACATTGATGCTTCACCATAAAACAAAATTTCTGATTGTAAAACAGCCAACGTATCTCCCCAAATGACAATTTTGAATACAGCTATCCCCTAATTAACATTAGAAAAAAAAAGAAAAATCTCATCTGCTTTCATATCTTGACCAATTTTGATATTCAAAGAAAAATACAACTATTTCCAACATCATGCCAGTTGACACAAAAAGCTGGTGGACTCTTCTGCTGTTAGGTATTGGGCAAGTCCATTTATCAATTAAAAGGGGTTGGGTCTACTTTTTCTATCCTGTTAGCAAACAGTGTAGACCCTATCAGATGCTCCATTATGCTACATCTGATCTGGGTCTACATTGTTTGCCTTTATCCTTTTCGCAGGTTTCCAGTTAGGAATGGGTTAATAAATTTCCATCATTGCATATGTGAGCCAAACAGAAAAACTTCTTTAGCAAAACTGAGTGTTCAATACAGTAATTTATCATATGACGTCGCATCTGAGAGTGTAATAACGCCATGTAATATTTTCGATAATTCACTAGTGGATTAAATATGCAAATTAATTTATTTATCTATGATAAATAGAATCTTGCATTCGTGCTCATGTATTATTGAATTTATTACACTCGTTGAGGAAAAGGGATAAAATGCTCGGCAGAGAGCCGAGCATTTTAACCCTTTTCCTCAATGAGTTTAATAAATACAATAATACATGAGCACTGATGTAAGATCCTCTATGTAGCAACCCAGTCTGAAGTATCTGACAGTCACTATTTGTACTCTACTAGGTACATTCTCAGCATTTTACTTGCATCATTTTTATGAGTCATTATCCATATTCTACTGGTAAGATTCATGAAATTTCCATGAAATTCAATGTAGGAGTATTGTAATAGCTGGTCACATGGTCCAATCAAATCTTTTATTTGTTTCAAGCTCATTAGCGATTGTAATGCACAGGAGGTTCGGCATTTTCATTGAAAAGAATCATGCTTCACGATCACTTATAAACTTGAAAAATAACTCGTACTTGATTGGACCATGTGACCGGCTGTTACAAGAAGATAACACACTCTTATACAAAATTTCAAGGACATTTCACGAAAATTACCAGTAAAATAATGCTATTATTTCATGGGTATTGTGTGATATTTCATTCAAAATTATAGCGTTTTTTAAGGTCTAAAAAAGAAATAAATTTACAAGCACTATAATATTTATCATCAAACTTAGTATTTTATTTGTTGCCCTTCTGAAATACTTTATTCTGCAAAATTAAGTACCCTGCTGATTTACTTTACTGTGTAAAACTATGTATTTCCTTTCAACTGGATTGTCTTATGTCCAAATAATTAGGATAAATAAAGGACAGTCAAACACAGAAGACAGAGGAGTTAGTAGATATGCAGACAATAGCATTTGGGGGTCCAGTTGTTCAAAGCCTCATTATCTTAACAAATTTTTTATAGGTCAAAAGAATTAATATTTCTAACAAGTACAGTTTCTGAAATAGTGGAATTTTTGCTGAAGTTTTTGATAATATTTTACTTTACGACTTTGTTAGCTTAAAATAACAGGGCCCAGTTGATAAAAGCTAACAACAGCATTAATGAAAATTACCTATTTTTATAATGTAATATAGAAAATATACTGACATTTTTGCAAAGAATGTAACATTTGCACCGCAAAACATACCAGATATTTTCAGCCAAAAATGCAAATGCAATATAGTTTTAGGTATCCAACCTTAACAATTTTCAGTGTGTTAATGCTACTCTAAACAATAGGACCCTGACAGTGGCAAAAAAGCTCTGACAAATATATACAGCGAAATTCAATGACTCAAACATCGATGGCTTATCAAACTCATTTTTGAGTCCCTAGTCAAACCTTGCCACAGTTCCAAAAAAAAAACAAATATCTAGGGATAATTTAGGAAGATTTTCTTATTTTATCTTGGATATATATGCTGTGTGTACTCATTAGAATCACCTCAATGGGCTGAGTCTAATGAGAAACTCTATTCTATACAAGATTGAAAAGATATCCTTAAGTTTTCCCCTCCCGATTGGGTGCTTTGATTAAGCATCAGTAGCTTGAATAATCATTGTCTAGAACATATTTCCATAGCCCCAGATAAGAATGGGTATCCACATATTATTTTTCTTATTCCTGCATGAAAACATGTTGTGGGTACTCATTAGAAGCACCTCAATGAGGCCCTTCTAATGAATGCCTATAACATATGTTTTTGTGCAGAAATAAGGAAAATATCAGTACTTTTTCAGATAAAAAAGACACCTTATCTGGAGCTATGCCCAGAGATGTTTAACCCATTTAGTACCAGAAAAAAGGGGTACCTTGGCAAACAAAGCAGGCCCAGATGAGATGCCGCAGAATTCTGCGTCTCATCAGGGCCTACACTATTTGCAGGAAGTTCAGCCATTTTCCAAATCAATTTTGAAGATACCACAACCTGTCACCCCTAAATTTAGAAATGGACTCTGGCTATATATAAGGAGGAAGATTCCATTTCCTACAAAAAGGGTTAAACCACTGAACTTCTACTGTATTGTCAACCCTACCTCCATTTTTGAAGTGAAATCAGTGTAGAAAGGTCTCTTCTCCCTCTCATCTGTGTTACATGTAAACAGACATACAGCATACAAATCACACACTAGTATACTAGAGCATTAGCTTTTCTCATAATAAATCTAGGTTGGCTGGTCAGTTGGAATTCAATAGCCCAGTCAACTCTATCAAGGTTATTTCAAGCCAGTCAGTTTACCTAACTACTCTTTTCATGGGCAGGCTTTTGACCAGCATGCTTTATCATTTAACCCTTATCCTGCTGTTCATGACAACCCCTACCTTTGCAAACAGTGTAGATCCAGATCAGATGGCTTCTTCAGAAGCCATCTGATCTGGATCTACACTGTCATGCATTTTGTGAATATAATAAATATAATATATCAAGTAATCTGATTGGCTAACAGCTGGTAATGGGTGTGGCCTAATTAATATATTCAGCAGGATAAGTGTTAAACTAACTACAAAAAGATAATTTTAACTGAACTAAATTAAAGCAATGCAACTTCTGTTAGGTGTTTGAAACTTAATAATAAACAAAATAAAAATTGCTTTTAATACTAGACTCTACCCATTGGGGCTTGAAGAATTAGATGGGCTGCATGGCGCTTCCATGCAGAGCTGAAACCGACTGCACGAGTTCTGGTAAACCGCTTACAGGATCTAAGCCTGCCCAGACAAAGCGGTCTGTCCATGCTTATAAACCCTAATGGTTTCATTGGGTGACAGGGCTTGAGATGTCATTTCATCTCAATGTCGGGTGAAAGTTCCACATAATTGGAAGCAGGGTCTCAAAAATAACCTATACAGTGATGACAGGGATGTTAAACCTCCAATCAAACAAACAAAAACTAGACTCTACTATAAGACTGACAATTCACATAGGATAAACTATTTGCTGAATCTGTTTAACAGAAACTAATTCAACTACATTGTATTTATATGAGTCATATTATATAAGAAGTGTCTTATTGCTTGTATTTGCAAATAAGTTGATATATATGTACTTGTATGTACAGAGTATAACCTGGATAACTGACTCAATTCACCTGCCTAAAAATTTAGAGAAAGTCTTGGTCAAAAAGACAGATGTAGCCACAATGAGTGGACTTGCTTATGCAGCCAAATGATGACTTTTCATAGAAAAAATACAGGTCTGTGATGCCTCCTTTCACTCATATAGAAACCACTTTCACACTTCTACTGCCAATCACCTACCTTGCAATTTAGGTTTGTGAACACCAAGAACGCTGTCTTCATCATCAGAGTGGTAATTAAATGCTGATCTTGGGTTCTTCTTTGATCCCATTATACTAAGATCATCCTAGCAGAATAACAAACAACATGCCAACCAGAACCCAGCTATTCAAAGCAAATGGAAGCTTTAGTTAATGTTGTTTTATAATGTTATGGCAAATAGACTAGTATTCTTGTTGAAAAAATGTGAGTAGCTTTTGCATTGCAAAAGCTACTCACATTTTTTCAGCAAAAATATTAGTGTCTTATATATTGCATTTGCAAAAATATTTTAATGTATCCATCGTTAACAAGTTTTGTCGAGCTAATGATGCTTTGAACAACATGCCAACCAGACCCAGACAGAAGAAGATCTGATGATGTTACCATGGTTACTCAAAAACATTTTGGTAATGATCTTAAGCGGAATGGATATGTTTTCAGGAACAGCGACAATTTTATCACTTGTTCCGCTCAGCAAGAATATGCACCATCTTTTGCCAACAGTGTGGAAGCCATCTGCTCAGTATCTACATTTCTTGTCATTCAGTTTGTAAATTTGTACAAATAAGTACATTAAGGAATCTGATTGGTTGAAAGTCACAATCTGTGCTGGGTAATTAATCTTTTCAGCAGGACAAGAGTTGAAAAATATTTTCCTTCCAATTTCAACAAGCAAGAATTCATTCCAGAGTTTTGTTTGTTTTATAGTTTATTGGCCCAGTCATCACTATTTAGATTATATTGAGCTGCTAGCTTACGTAACCTCACTTGTGTGGGCAGGCTTATACATAAATGGTTTACCAGTACAGGGCACATTCATTCATTAGAAACTGACAATTGCCTTTCTTGGATTTGCAAGAAGAGAGAGAATGGCCATAGAAAAGATTTCATCATTCTGAATAGCAAAGTCCTTCCTATGAGAATAGACCCCTTTCTCAGAAGCTTCAGTTTGCAAGAAGGTAAACAGCAGATCACAAAATTGTCTTTTGCATATGAGGCACGTTGTGAGAAAATCTGTTTTCTGGTATTTGTGAACAACAAAGATGGAGATGAACAACAAAAATGGAGATCACCCTGCACATCCATGTGGTCTGATCAGTACCTTTGTGTTCTCTGCTTGAATAGTATTTGTTTGTTTAGTTTGAGTTGAGGTTTTACATCCTCATCAACACAATTTAGGTCATTTTGGAGATGTTGCTTCCAATTTTGTGGGACTTTTACCCAACAGTGAGATGAACCTACCACCCATATAAACTGCTGGTGTTTAATCCAAGGAGTGTTCCAACTCGCATCACTTTTCCTGGGCAGACTTAGACCTACGGTTAGCGGTTTTCCGGTACTCAAGTTCGGTTGGTTTCAGCTCTGCACAGAAGCACACTGTTGTTAGTGTCTGTAGCCAAGCAGTCAGTTTGTGTCTTACCTGGTCAGATACCCCAAAGACAAATTTTCTCACAATGGGCCACATATGTCAAGTATATCCATTCCTGTTAAAATGTTAGCATACTGGCTACCCTGTCTGGTATTGTAAAAACTGCTGGATGAATGAGAAACAGTGCAGTCCCTGATCATGCTGCTTCTTTACCTTGATTAGACAGCTCCTAAAGGACCAGTTTGACCTCGGATGATTCCTAAAGGACCAGTCTGATCTTGACAGCTCCTAAATGACCAGTCAGATCTTGGACAGATCCTAGAGGACCAGTCTGATCTTGGCATCCTAAAGGGGCTAGTCTGATCTTGGTCCAATCCTAAAGGACCAGTATGATTGGGACAGCTCCTAAAGGACCAGTCTGATCTTGGTCTACACTGTTTACTACGGCAGTGATGTCCCAATATCTGTAGTAATACTAGTAAAAGAAAGCCAAACAAATGACATGCAGACCAAACCCATAGAGAGAGGGTGAGAGGTTTATCTGATTATATATAGAAAGCAAAACACAAACACCAAGAGTGTTGGGTAAGCCAGATCCTTAAATGATAAGCATCTGTATTATCCCATTTTGTACCAGAAACCCAAAACGGGTAATTGTCAAACAGTGAAGGCCCAGATCAGACGCCGCAAAATGTGACATCTGATTTTGTGGCATTGCCTACACTGTTTGCAAAAAATCAGCCATTTTCCAAATAAATTTTGAAGAAAACACAACTTGACATCCCTATATTTAATTTTTGAAAGAGACTTGCAATTGTGCTATATATAAGAGGTAGGAAGATTCCATTTGGTACAAAATGGGTTATTTACATAACCTAGAATGAAACCTACAAAGACTCAAATCAGTCTGTGCATCCATCCAGTATCGCAAGAGTTTTTGATTCTCCTTTGGATAGTGCAAAAGCTGTAGAAGACCTATGTTTATAGGTTATTGACTTTATATTGTGAAATATTCGGCACAAGTTCATATGGCGAAGGACGCACAAGCTTGCGAGTGCGTCTTCGCCATATGAACGAGTGCCGAATATTTCACAATTTAAAGTCAATAACCTTTTTATTATATACCCAAAGTTTCCAATGTCGGCTAGAATTCAGGATTGCCTGGTATAAATTTCTGAACGTAAAATCCCATTATACATCTCTATGTGGTTTGAAATGGAAAATAATGAAGGTCATTAAGTGTCTCCCTACACGTTGAAAAACCACGCCCAATGGCGCCAAAGCGAAGACGACGTTAACGTTGGTGGATGTGACGTCATTAAAAACATTGATGTTTCCCAACACAGGACGCCATTTTTTCCGAAGTGTCGGTTATATTTCTTTCGAAATACTCTTGATTTCTTAGAAGAAATTATTGAAAATCTAAACAGATTGCAGGTAGGTCATATTTGACAGCATGAAATGCGGTTTATGCACTTTGTCAGAACCTATATTCGTTTTGTTTTACGTTCTTTCAGTCGATATGCACGACAAGATGGCTGACGATTTTAAGTATCGAAATGGACAATTTGAAAGTAGTTCTATTGTGAACGTGACTGCTTATCTACGGGCAATATGAACTTGACTACGGGCAATATGGAAAAATATTGACCGGTAACTTCTGTAGAAAGTAAACGGGACATTTTCTGGGTATATAATAAAAACAGATATGACACTGATCAACTGTGTGGAAGTGCAGACTGATCTGAGTCTTCAGTGGTGACATTGCTCTTACTGTAGGCTTTGTGATTAGCCTGCTATTTCTCAATGATAAAAAGACTGACCGTATGGTTTCTAAAGGAACAGAAATGAGAAGTGTTCCATATACATTCTCAAATGTAAGCTGTGTGTTAAGTACATGTGTCACAAATGTATGCATATATTTGTATATGCATGGGCTAACCTGTGTATAAAGTGAACAATTTTATTAGATTGTTCTCTTTACAGAGGTTTGCAGCATATGAAAGAGTCAAATTCTGGCAATTTATTTTCCAGATCTTTCTCCAAGTCAGAAGTGTATTCAAGAAGTGAGAGAAAAAAGCTTGACATGTCAATCATCTGCCCAGCAGACAATTCACGTTTTCACTGAAAAATAGGACAAAAATACTTCGAAAGTGCCGTCTGCTAGTCCTGACTGGAATTTTAAGGGTTAAGATTCATCACATATTCAATACTGTTTAAACGCTTTGTCCTGCTGTTCATGACAACCCATACCTTTGCAAACAGTGTAGATCCAGATCAGATGGCTTCTAAAGATGCCACCTGATCAGGATCTACACTGTTAGTCATTCAGTCTCTGAGAACTGAACAAATACAATATATATCAAGTTATTCAACTGGTTAATAAACAGAAATTGGTGTGGTAAAATTAAGTTATTCAGCAGGACAAGGTTTGAGAGAATAAGCTGCTTTCAAGTAAGTGATGTTATAACATATTCTTTAGCTATTATTTAGTCTTCAGCACCAGACTGAGAGACTCACTGTTTTAACCCATTTTGTACTGGAAACCCCAAAACGGGTAGTTGGCAAAAAGGGCAGGCTCAGATCAGATGCCGCAGAATGCGGGGTCTGATCAGGGCCTACATTGTTTGCAAAAAATTCAGCCATTTTCCATATCAATTTTGAAGAGAACACAACCTAACACCCCTAAATTTTGAAATGGCCTTAAGCTGTATATAAGGTGGAAGATTCCATTTGGTATGAAAAGGGTTAACTGACAAATAATGGGGGTTCAGGTTGATACACTGGATAAAAGCCAGAACCTCATATCATAATCTTTAGTTTTATGTCCCTACAACAACTAAGGTCAACAAACAGAAACACTTACCAGTGAGTAAGGGGCCGACTCCATAGGTTTACTCAGGTAGTCTCTGCCCTCAGCTGACAACACCGGGTCCTTGTCAAGTTCTACTCCTAAACTTGTATAGGGTCTTCTGCAAAGCATACGACAAAACAATCCAGGTTCTTATGATGAGAAAGGTCCTTATTGCAGTATGTAACTCAGAATCAAGTACAACTTACTTTTTTATTTTGGTTTTAGAGTCCTTTCAAGATCATTTCCCTTGTATCGAGACTATCCTTTATCAGAAATAGTCTAGCTTGGTGAAAATGGAGCACCCAGAGAAAAACCAATTGACCTGATGCAGAACTTGGTGTCTCACGTGTGACCCATGCCAAGCTTTTACCCACAGATGTGAGAGACCTTATGTTTAAGAGTCAACACTGTTAGCACCAGACCACAAAGGCTGATTATCAAGTACAAAAGTTAATTTCTTCTAGAATCTATATATATTTATGTGGTGAGAATTCATTAGAATAGCCTGGTAGAGGTAATACACTTGTAGGCCAAAGTAACAACAACTGTCCGGCCCCGCCCATCGGGGCTTGAAGAAATATATGGATTGCATGATGCTTCCATGCAGAGCTGAAACCGACCCGCACACGAGTACTGGTAAACCGCTTAGAAGATCTAAGCCTACCCAGGCAAAGTGGTGCGAGTCAGACCGTTCATGCTTATAAACCCTTTTGGTTTCATTGGACGGCAGGGCTGGAGATGTCATTTCATCTCAATGTCTGGTAAAAGTCCCACAAAATTCGAAGCAACGTCTCCAAAATGACCTTAACATTGTTGACTGGGACTTTAAACCTCAAATCAAACAAAACTACAACTGTCAGCGGGTCTGACTATTATACTCCCACTTTAGCCCATTTTACTGAAATGTGGATCAAACAAAGTTGAGTATAATCTGCAGACAAAACCTTGGACCAAGGATCAGTGTGCATTTGACCAAAGGGTATAATCTGCAGACCAATTACCTTGCAGACCAAGTTCCAACAAGATTATTCTATTTTTAGCAACAGTGACTTGACCTTGACCTGATGCATATGAAACATAAGTCTCAGTATGAATGCATATGTAAAATTTGAATTCAATCGGTGAAGAAATGGAGAAGTTATTCACATCAAAAGATTATTCCATATTTAGTAACAATGACCTTGACTGTCCCATATGAAATTTATGCCATGCACATATAGACCTCATTAAAAATGCATATGCAAAATTAGAACTCAATTGGGGAAGAAATGTGGGAATAGTTTGCATCACATGATTATTCTATTTTAGCACTGACTTTGATCTGACACATATGAAATTAATGTCATGTACATCTACATCTCAATATGAATTCATGTGCCAAATTTGAACTCATTTGGTGAAGAAATGTGGAAGTTATTCGCATCAAAAGATTTTTCTAGTTTTAGCAAGTGACCTTGACTAATTTGCATCACATAATTATTCTATTTTTAGCACTGACTTGACACTGACCTGACGAATATGAAACTTATGTCACGCACATCTACATCTCATTATGAAATGCATATGCAAAATTTGAAGTCAATCGGTGAAGAATGTGGAAGTTATTCACATCACAAGATTATTCTATTTTAAGCAGCAGTGACCTTGACCTTCACATGAAATTTATGTCATGCACACTGTGAAAGCATATGCAAGATTTGCAGTCAATTAGTGAAGAAATGTGGAAGTAGTTCGCATAACAAGATTGTGTCATGGACGGATACACAGACCAACCAACCAACCCACAAACATAACAAGAAAACAAGATTGTGACACAGATGGATACACAATTTTTATTCTATTTCGTGTCCTTGACTTGATACATGTGAAATTTATGTCACGCACATCTACAGCCAATTGTGAATGCATATGCAAAATTTGAAATCAATCAGTGAAGAAATACGGAAGTAGTTCGCATAACAAGATTGTGTCATAGACGGTTACACAGACCAACCAACCAAGCAACAAACCAACCAACCAAAAGACTGACTCCTATATACCCCCTCAAAAATCATTTGTATGGGTATAATAAAGACAAAAGTCATGTTTCAATCCCAATATTCTACCTTCATACTCTACCATACTGAAGTCTAGACTTACAAAAGATGGGTGAGGCTGTGTGTGTGAGGGGGGGATATGTTTAAAAAGGTACATACAGTATGAATTTCCACAATAACCCTGAGAACTGGGACAATCTGAGCTTCTGTGGTCATTATCTTGAAATTAAAACAAGAGGGACCAGAGGGCCCTGATTTGCTCACCTGAATGTCACTGTCTCTAGTACATTCTATTTTTAGCTTTGGTGGCCATCTTGTCCATCACAGCGGACCGATCTTAGTTATGGTGTCCCTAGGCAAAATTCCTGTGAAGTTTGAATTAAATTGACCCAAGGGTTTAGGAGCAGTTTGTGTTTGAAGCAAATTTACAATGTTTTTCTATTTTTAGCTCTGGTGGCCATATTGTTCATCGGAGCGGGATTGTTTTAGCTACTTTGGTAGAGGGTCATCTAAGCAACATTCTAACGAAGTTTGAATGAAATTGGCCCAAGGGTACAGAAAGAGTTGTCGGTTGAAGATTTTTTTCTATTTTTAGCTCTGGTGGCCATCTTGTTCATTAGAGCAGAATGATTTTAGCTATTTTTGTAGGGAGTCACCTAGGCAAAATTCCTGTGAAGTCTGAATCAAACTGGCCCAAGGGTTTAGGAGAAGTTGGTGTTTGAAGCAAATTTTCTGTTTTTAGCTCTGGCTGCCATTCTGTTCATCAGAGCGGGATCGTTTTAGCTATTTAGGTAGAGGGTCATCTGTGCAACATTCCTATGAAGTTTGAACGATATTGGTCCAAGGGTAAAGGAGGAGTTGTTGTTTGAAGATTTTTTCTATTTTTGGCTCTGGGGGCCATCTTGTTCGTCAGAGCGGAACAATTTTAGCTTTTTTGGTCAAGGAGCAGTGTGATCTGGTCTAGACTCTTTGCTCCCAATTTTGTCCCACTTTGTGATGATTGATCCTGCATCTGTAGTGGTTCTCACCTTCTAGGTGGTGATACTGGCCGCACTGGTGACTCTGTTGATCTCCATGTGGAATGAGCTGCTGGGTTGCCTATTGAAGATTTAAATACTGATGATGTTGTGGTCAACTCCCCTGCCACCCAGTCTGGTACCTTGTTGGTCTGAAAGTGAGAGAGTTTCAGAAAGTGATTAAGCTAGGGATATGTGGGCCAGATTTCTTTTGACCTGTGCACCAAGGTTTTTGTTTTATTTGTTTGGTTTGGAGCTAAACAGCCCAGCTGATCTGTCTTCACAGAGCGAACATTTGAAGACACCTTTTGCTAAGGCAGACCTTTAACGTTCATTATGCTGAATCTGAATATATCCTTTTCTTTAAAAACAGCATAGATCCTGATCAGCTGGCTTCTTTGAAGCCAGCTGATCAGGATCTATACTGTTTTTACTCTGCTTCTGAATGCAAGGTACAAATTTATATCATGCAACACAAAATCTGGCAAAGTGTAGTATGGTGAGGTTAAATGGTATTTAGGCAGATATTTATTGCACAGGGAACATATCATTAGCATTTGAAACATGAAGCATAAGAGCTATAATACATGAACAGAGATTACCCGTTACAGGTCACTCAAATGAACATGCAGTACAAAAATATTAAGACCACATTCTTAATAACAATTGGAAAATTAAACCTTAAAGCACCAATCAAGACTAGCAGGCATCACATGTGTATTATGTCTTTGACTCAGATGAAATGTTAAGAAAAAATATTTTCTCTGAAAAATGATTTACAAACTTAGATAGCTGTCTGCTGAAGAATTTTCTTTGAAACTTTAAACTTTAACAAACTTCAATGGATGATAACACTGCAAATGAATGATTTAATTCATCATATAAACAGTAGGTTTGAGCCCATTAGCTGGACAGAATCTTCGGGCAATGTTAAAAATAGAACAAACTCAATCACCACCAACTGTTTTATAAGATTTAATTAATTTAAAACCAGAGTGAGCTGTCATTGGAGAAGGACTAAAATACCCCCAGGAGCAAGTGACAATAAATTGAATTGCAATCAAGCATTTTTGAGCAAATGAGGAACATGTATAAAATTTCATGAACATAAGATCCCAACTCGCAGCGGATTTTGATGATGATCTAATTTGTGCGAGGTCTAATTGATACAAAGCCATATATTAAGTTTGGTGGAAATCAGTAGGTTAACACTGACTGCAGAGTCCGGAAACGGCTGATTTCAAAATTATTTGAAAAAAAAGGGCCGTAACTCCTGTGAAAGATGTCAGATTTTGATGATGGTCGAACTTGTGGGAGGTCTCATGGATGCAAAACTATGTGTCAAGTTTGGTAGAAATCGGTAGGTAAATACAGACTGTAGTGTCCAGAAACGGCTAATTTCAGCATTATTTGAAGAACAAAGGGCCATAACTCCTGTGATATGTGCCATATTTTGAAGATGGTCAAACTGTTTCGAAGTCTTATAGATGCAAAGCCATGTATCAAGTTTGGCTGAAATCGGAATGCAGTCACAGACTGAAGAGTTCGGAAACACCAAATTTTAGCATTATTTTGCAGAATAAAGGGCCGTAACTCCCATGATACGAACAACTATTTTTATTTAACCCTTAACATGCTGAGAAAAACTGCATCTGAAAATGTCATCTGTTTATGTTGTCTGCTGAATCTTCTTGCAAACTTTTCAAACATATCTTTGCATACAGCCAAACATTGTGGACCCAGAACAGACTGAATTTCTAAGGGGGACTCTTCTGTCTGAATTTGGACATGTCCATTCTGATAAATTGGAGTTTAGTCAAAATCATCAATAGCATTGTAAAGTGTAGACAATGATAAGGTGGCACATAATGAGCCATCACTGATTGCAAAGGTATCTTTTACTGGTCTACAGGGCTGAAAATCTTAAATATTTAACGAGAGGTCTTAAAACAAAAGAGAAACTGGTGATAATTCTGGTAAAAGTTTCTTTTGTTCTCTATAGTAACATACGAGTACTGAATATCTCGCAGTTAATTCTAAAAGCACTCATGTTTTTACAAGTTAATGACTTCATAGCATAAGTTTGATTAAGATATGAACAGGCAGACATAGATATATTCTCAAGGTGAACAGACAAACACAGAAATGAAATACATGCAACCACTATTCAAAAGAAGCATTCTGGAAAGAGAATTATATCTGCAGTTATTTCGACCCTTAATGCACCAAAAATAAGTTCGATTTTTTTTAATTATTTTCAGAATAAACCAGTCCTGACAGCTCACATTAATTGCCTAGAAGTCAATTCTGACTTTTCAGAAAAATAACTAAATATTTGAAAATGTTGTATACTTCAGTTCTATTCAGTACTTTAAGGGTTAGCCCATTTCTAAATAGGAGCTCATCTTAAAGGCAATTGTTTAATTTTGCTCAGAAGACTTCTATCTTCAAAACCAGGTACCTTTAAGAAGAGTTTGTTTGTTTGATGTTTAATGTCCCCATCAACACTATTTATGTCATTTTGGAGACTTTGCTAACAATTTTGTGGGACTTTAACCTGACTTTGAGATGAAATGACATCTCAATCCCTGCCACCCAATGAAACCAATAGGGTTTATATGCATGAATGGGCTGACTCACACAACTTTGCAAGGGCAGACTTAGACCCAAGAGGTTTACCAGTACTTGTGTGTGGTTGGTTTTAACTCTGCCTGGAAGCATTATGCAGCTCAAACTATTTCTCAAAGCCCCGATAGGCCAGGGCATTAACTATAAGAAGAGACGAGACACTAAGTTTATTGGGAATTCACCAGTCACCACTGCAAGTTGTGTAACCTTTGCTCTGGCTTCTGTATTAAGTGATGACCACAACTCAAGTGACTTAAAGTAAAAGCAGACATTATTAAATGCTTCCCAAATCAAAAATATGTCAATAGGGGACAACTCTTAAAGGAAAGAATTTGCTCCTGAAATTCCTTCCTTTAAGAGTAGACCCCTTTTTCAGTGGGGCAGGGCACAGGCAGTACCGAAAGTTGCCTCCCTTTGAAAATGGCTGAAAAACCTGCCATTCCCCTTAATTGTTCGGTCAACACTGTTCAGGTCATGTTACAAGACCAGACTTTACCAAGAAGGTTTAAACATAAGAGGTTAGCAGTGCACATTCTTTTCCTTGAAACAGTCAACCATCTAACTTACTTTCATATTTTAGTTTTCATTCATAGTAAACAAGATAGAATTAAAAATTTGTGAACTGTATTTTTATATATAAATATGTCGGGCTGGCTAATTGGAGCTGAAAAGATATTCGATTATCAGTCCTGTCATTGCGATCGATAATCGATTAGTAATCAACAAGGTTTTTGTCATGATTTTACCTGTCTGACTTTCTGTCTGAGCATGACTCTTTCCATATGTTGCACTTTACCATATGTATATTTGAACAGACAGGCCTGAGCAAACAGTGTAGACCCAGATGAGACGCCGCATAATGCGGCGTCTCATCAGGGTCTGCACTGTTTGCCACACATCCAGCTATTTTAGGCATGACTTTGGGTAGTAAATTGTACCTATCAAGTAACCGATTAAAAGCAAATCAGAAATGATAATCGTTTTTGTGGAATTTATCGATCGATTAATCGATTATACGATTAATCGTGTCAGCCTTATAAATATGCATACAGATGTGATACTTAGCCATTACCAGTATAGTTTCACCTTTAAGATGTAAGAAGATAAATTTAACCACTGTTAAGTGATCTAAATAGAATACAATATGTAGTTAACTTAAGTACATGGGCAAAAAGAAGGATTACCTCAGCTTCACTCCGAGGATCTTCCAAATATACTAACTGCAAAAACATACAGAAGACTTGGACATGTGGAAGAAACATGTGTTTTTTGTGGTACTTATTTTACAGAATACAAATAAACCTCTTTATATCACTATTCAATAATATATTAGAGTTTTGGAAATATAACAGTTTAAAGATGGATTCCGAAAATGTATAGATTATACAGAAAAATGACCATATAATCTATACATTTTTCTTTGGCTGTAATATAGTTGTAATATTTACATTTCCAGTGTAAAGCATAATGTAAACCTATAGAAAACACTGTAGTGCATTCTTCCATAAATGCATCGAGTCACATGATTTTCAGTGAAGTCAAGTGCCATCAGTCCTAAACTATGGTTCTATACGATCTGATTGTGTGCTGGTGGTGTAAATGCTGTTCCGCTCTTTGTAGAAAAACAGCATGTAAATGTTTTTCAACTCTAAAAGTTTGCCCTATAAGCATTTTTTCGCCCAGTGATGAGGAGCAAAGAATGCAAATACATTAAACCTGTCATAGTTGCCACCCCTATTAAGCAAGCAACCTGCCTTTAGCAAGCATGGATTTGGTTCCCCCAAAAAGGAAAAAACATTAAAAATTGTCTGTATTAAGCAAACACCTGTCTGAAGCAAGCACATTTGGTTATCCCTTAGGCGCTTGCTTAATACAGGTTGGACTGTATAAGAAATAAACCTAATGGCAGAAGACTCAGATCAGCCTGCACATTTGTGTAGTCTGACCAGAGTCTTTGCTGATTATATGAGCCTTCACCCGCCTTTGGGCTGTTCCGAGAGAGATACCCAGTACTCTTGAAGCATAGGACATTAACATTTTATCAGAAAACCTAAGAGAGTCCTCAAATTTACCCTTAATCTACTTTTGCAATAATTAGCGAGTGAAACTTGCGAAGTTCACAAGTTTCACTTGTGTAATATAGCAAAAGTGGATTAAGGCCACTTTGAGGACTCTCTTAGGTTTTCTGATGAAATTCCAATGTCCTATGGTTGAAGTGCAGGCTGATATGAGTCTTTGCTGGGCACACAGGGGCAAATAATACATCATTTTATGCTTGAACTTTTAAAATGGTTTACCGTAATGATCCTAAGTATTGGGAAAGACAGCCCTTCGCAAACACTGCTGACCCAGATCAGACTGCTCCAGAAGGAGCTATCTGATCAGGGTCTACAGTGTTTGCCATTCTGTCCGCACCTTTTGGACTCCTTGCTGGATTGTGAAACAAACACTTTTAAAATTTTAGGACTATTACAGCAAGTCCTCAAGGTGTCCCGATTTTAATTTTTTTATGGTATCTTGTTTATATTTAGGTTCATACACATGGAAATGATGGTGTTACATGTCGTACTTGTTGTCTGAAGTGCATAAAATTACCTGTTCTAGTAAGTATGATAAATGTACTTGTAACTAATAGTGGTATTTTTGCTGAAGAAATATGCCTAGGTCAGGTGAGAAGCTTTTGCAAATGCAAAAGATACTCACATTTTTTCAGCAGAAAAAGTAGTTGTATGCCATATTAAATGATGGAAGTTTTAAAAATATGTTAACTAACGATACCAGTAGTTTTGAGCAACTGGTCCCAGATCTGTTAACAGTTTATCATGCATGAGAAATTTTCATGTCAATTACAACATCCAATGTACATGTTTTAAATAGTTATGTTAATACATGTATTTTGTTCAACTTACCATATATTGTGGCAGGGTTGGGAGTGGTCCCTCCTGGGGTTTACTAGTAAATGGTCCCTCCAGAACGCCTCTCTTAAGCATGTGTAACATAAGCTGTCCATACACATTTCTGTTCTTTCTGAAAGTAATGGTGAAACGGCGTAGTTCAACATGAACATGTATTTAGTAAGCAATTAAGAGTTTTAATGCATATGCCTTTTTTGTGGGGAACTGAATGTAGACTTGTTTTAAACAGGTTGCTTGGGGAATATATAAAGTATCAGGAAAGTTGCCATGGCTTTGATGTGTTTATTTGAACCAAATTTTCACCAAAATACATTGATCTATTTTGAACTTAAAACTAAAGAGAAAATTAATCTTTTTTGCGCTGATGCAAAATTCATGATCACTTAAGCAATGTCCAGTTATGCTGAGTGAGGCAAATGTGACAAATTGCAAAAATATCTGATGTTCACATGCCTTTACAAAGTTTATAATATGCATGCTGAATGTCAAACTCTGCCCAAAATACACTTTCCACTTTTGCACTTTAGCACGAATGTGCATGTGACCATACACAATGGATTGAAAGCAGAACATGTTTGTAAAGTGGAAGTCATAGATATGGCACCAGAACAGCATTATTTCATCAAATTCTGTGTCAACAGCCAAAACCAGATCAGCAATTGTGTCTAAGATCATGGACACTTACACCAAATGTTACAGTGATGAAAGGCTTATGATACGGGACATAAGTTTAAAAGTTTGATCAGTTCATTCAAAAATTACTACAGAGCTTGACATTTCAAAGTAAAGTAGTCATTGGATACCTCAAATTCCAACACTTAAACAGAAACAACAGAGGGTAGAAAATGCTAAGTCGTTTTTGAAACAATGTAAAAACTATGATTCATGCATGTGGAAACATCCTGCTTTATTATCTTCAATGAAGGCCATGGAGAACAGCTCCACGAGGTTAAATACGAAAACTAGGAACCATCACAGTGAAACATCCTGCATACTTCCTGAACCTTGCGCCTTTTGATTTCTAGCTCTTTCTAGATTTGAAGTTGGAACCACACATTACAGCAGCTGGTTTCACAACTTGCCAGCTGTTGCCTTGGAAATCATCAGAAGAATTGCACAGAAAGATTTCAAATTGTTTTGATAAGTGGATTTGTAGACAGTGTATTCTGTGCAAGAGAGAGTACTTTGAAAAAATCAAAGGCTTGAGAAGCCTCAAAGTCAAAGGGTATTTGATCCGGATCTGCACTATTTGCCAGTGTCCAACATTTGCATGTGAAGAAACACTATTATAGTGGTTAATATATAACATTTGAAATTATTATCTGATTTTTGTCTAAGATGCTTCTTTGATAAAACAGTTGCAGGAATGATTCTGGACTGTTACATGTATTTTTGCTTCTAACATACATGTACATAGTAAACACATTCTTTTACAGCTCAAACACTGAGGTTTTCCTGATGATGTTTTTACATCTGCTTCAAACATCGAATGTAGGTGCTCATTAGAACTGCGTCATTGAAGAGGTTCTAACGAGTACCAACAATCCTTGTTTAAGAAGAGAAATAAGAAGAATAATGTTTGCCCTGCAGACCCTATTTTTCTCTAAAAAAAAGTGGGTATATGGGGGTGTTAGTTACATACATGTAGGTTTGTTGACCTTATGGGTCTTAAAAATGTTTGCTCTTTAAATTGGGGTCTTGTAAACCACAAGAAAGACTCAATTGATGGTTGATGAGAAGGGTCATCAAGCGACGACTAAAGTCAGGCAAATTCACTTCGTCACTTCACCGGCTAAAAATGCAATATTTAAATGTATCTGACTTATATTGTTGATGCCATGTTTCCAGTATGCATTGGGTGCCTTGCTCAATGTAACTATTGGCATACTTTTGTTTTGTTTGATTTGAGGTTTAACATCCCCGTCAACACTATATAGGTCATTTTGGAGACGTTGCTTCCAATTTTGTGGGACTTTTACCAGACATTGAGATGAAATGACAACTCAAGCCCTGTCACCCAATGAAACCAATAGGGTTTATAAGCATGGACGGTCCGACTCACACCGCTTTGCCTGGGCAGGCTTAGATCCTCTAAGCAGTTTACCAGTACTCGTGTGTGGTCGGTTTCAGCTATGCGTGGAAGCATCATGCAGCCCATCTATTTCTTCAAGCCCCGGTGGGCAGGGGCCGTCTATTGGCTTACTGATTGTGATTTCTGCATAAACGCAAAAAGCTTAATAGTCTCTGATAGCGTCTTACAAGGGTCGAACACCCCTTGTAAGAAACTATGCCTGAATCTCTTTATAAACACTGTTTATTACATTAAAACATGATTTTGGATAAAACGCAATTTTAAAGATCAATCCCAAAACTTATAGAGGGGTTCACTGTACATGAAAGCAAACACTAAACAATATGGCTGACACAATTAATCGTATAATCGATTAATCAATCGATAAATTCGACAAAAATGATTATCATTTCTGATTTGCTTTTAATCGATTACTTGATAGGTACAATTTACTGCCCAAAGTTATGCCTAAAATAGCTGGATGAGTGGCAAACAGTGCAGACCCTGATGAGACGCCGCAGAATGCGGCGTCTCATCTGGGTCTACACTGTTTGCTCAGGTCTGCCTGTTCAAATATACATATGGTAAAGTGCAACATATGGTAAGAGTCATGCTCAGACAGAAAGCCAGACAGGTAAAATTATGATAAAACAAGATGTGTTTGTGAAACACTGATGCCCCCGGACAGCGCCAATGTTAATGTTTTTAAAAATTTTGAAAAAAATAGGTCAAAGGTCAAGTTCAAGGTCACGAGATCAAAAATTATGGTACCACTGGAAAGGTCTTGTGATAAGGTATACACATGTGAAATATGAAAGCTCTATCTACTACCATTCAAAAGTTATGCCCAATGTTAAAGTTTTTGCAGACGGACAAACGGACAAACGGACAAACAGACAAACGGACAAACAGACGGACAGACCAAAAACTATATGCCCCCGAATCTCTTAGATTCCGGGGGCATAAAAAACCTCAGCTATTACTAATCGATTATCGATCGCAATGATATGACTGATAATCAATTATCTTTCCAGCTCCGATTAGCCAGCCATACTAAACAGTACCAAATGTTGCCTCCTATGACAAAATGTTGGAAAGATATGGCAGATGAATCCATAAGATACCAATCACAACAACTTTCATCTGCTTTGTCATCTGCTGTTTACTTTAAAAGTCATTTTTGCAAACAATGTGGACCCAGATCAGACTGCTCCTGCAGTCTGATCCGGGTCCACACTGTTTGCCTGTATGCAAAAATATGTTTGGAAAGTTTGCAAGAATATGCAGCAGACGATAAAAGCAGACGTTTTAAGATGCAGTTTTTCATAGCATTTCAAGGGTAAAGACTGACAAACATGCACAGATAGAACCAGGAGAAAATTTATGACACTTACCTTCCTGTCTGCCCTGAGGTTGGTTCACAAAGTTTCTTGATCCAAACAGCACATTTCTGACGATCTGTAAAAAATAGTGCAAGTCACCGTTACACAAAAGTCAACAAATGCAAGTGACCATATGAGGTCAAAGTTATATCGAGGGTAGTTTATTAATGCCTTTAGCATTGTTATCTCATGGAAAGAGATGAGACCTGGTCCAAGGTTTTTAAACTTGCTTCATGCTCAGCTCATTGCAGCATGGAATTGTGTTCTGCTCATAAATTTTATTGCAGACATTTCAAAATTAGTGAACAGGACAAATTCCCTTCTCTGTTAACCTGAGAATGAAAAAATAGCCATCGGAAGAGATGGCAAATCCCCTGACCAAAAGCCAATATGGCCTTCAGAAGATTGTTCACCAATAGAAAGAGCACCAGAATTAAACCAGCAATATATCACAAAAGTATTGCAGTTATGACCATCACAAGATTATACTGTCAGGGGAGATAACTAAAAAACCAGGGCACATAGAAATGTGGTTCTTGCGCATGACATGCCTGCTTAAGCTCATTTTTGGCCCCAGCACTATGATTTTAACAATCTTGGTAGGGGTCCACTAGATAAAGCTTCATACCATCAATATGTCTCAAAAGGTATTGGAGATATGGTGATCACAAGCTGGTCATACTGTTATATTGGAAGGGTAGATAACTCAAATACCACAGCACCAACAGTTGTGGTTCTTGCACATGACATCCCTTCTGCACCTTGTTTACAATTGTGCCAAGTTCCTTCAATATATCTCAAAGGGTGTTGGAGTTATGGCCTTCACAAGGCTATATTGCCAGGGGAGATAACTAAAAAACCAGAGCACCCAGAGTTGTAATTCTTGAGCATGACACACCTGCTTAACCTCATGTACATCTGCATCAAGTACCATCAATATGTCTCAAAGGGGTTTTCGAGGTCACAAGGTTGTCATACCATTATATTGAAAGGGGAGATAACTCAAATATCATAGTACCCAGAGTTGTGGTTCTTAGGCATGAAGTGCCGTCTCAACGTTGTATACAATTGTGCTAAGTACCATCAATATATCTTAAAGGGTATTGGAGTTATGGCCATCACAATGTTATATTGTCAGGGGAGATAATTAAACAACCAGGGCACCCAGAGTTGTGGTTCTTGCACATGACACACCTGCATCAAGTACCATCAATATGTCTCAAAGGGGTTTTCGAGGTCACAAGGTTGTCATACCATTATATTGAAAGGGGAGATAACTCAAATATCATAGCACCCAGAGTTGTGGTTCTTAGGCATGAAGTGCCGTCTCAACGTTGTATACAATTGTGCTAAGTACCATCAATATATCGTCTGCTGAGTGCAATAACGATGTAACTGACATTTTGGCCAAAATAGTTTTTTTGCATAAATGGGTGCCTTAGGACTCGACACATTTGGCAAATAAGTTCTACAGCTGGATTCTGCCTGAATCATGATTTATTTCAGCATTTTGGAATTTTTTTTGTCAGTTACACCGTTTTTGCGCTGACTTTTAGAAAAAAAGTTGGCGCAAAAACAGTGTTAGTGCACTTACCCCATTTTTGCGCCAAGTTTTTTAATACCTCAAAAATATTGAATCCTGCTGCTTGATATTTCAGAATAAGCATGTAAGTACCATGCAGAATATATAAAATGTGACCTATTACCTACCAAGTGGCTTTAATTTACTGCTTTACCATGTAAAAGGCAAAGAAAAAAGGTTTGTACACTTACACCGTTTTAGCGCTGGATGCACTTACCGTTTTTGCACCAAAACAGTTGAAAAAACACTCGGCGCAGAAATGATGTATCAACCCTTAAATGCTAAATATTTCTTTTCAAATGTCATTTATTCAACAATAAACATCACACACAAATGAAAGAAATCGCCATGGAGTTAAGAAACCAGCTTATAGTATGGTTTTCTATGCCAGTCTTTAATAAAACAGTTTTTTGTCTCTCCTGAAAAGTTGCCATTTTGCACTTACAACGTTATTGCACTCAGCAGACGATATCTTAAAGGGTATTGGAGTTATGGCCATCACAATGTTATATTGTCAGGGGAGATAATTAAACAACCAGGGCACCCAGAGTTGTGGTTCTTGCACGTGACACACCTGCTTAACCTCATGTACAACTGTACCAAGTATCATCAATATATCTCAAAGAGTGTTGGAGATGTGGCCATCACAAGGTAGTGATTCTATATTATTGGAAGGGGAGATAACTAAAAAACCATGGCACCCAGAGTTATGGTTCTTGTGCATGACACACCGTCTCGGCCTTGTGAACAACTGTGCCAGGTATCAACAATATATCTTAAAGGGTATTGGAATTATGGCCATCACAAAGTTGTCACTCTATTTTATTGGAAGGGGAGATAACTCCAAAACCATGGCAACCAGAGTTGTGGTTCTTGTGCATAACATGCAGTCTCAGCCTTGTGAACAACTGTGCCAGGTACCATCAATATATCTCAAAGGGTATTGGAGTTATGGCCATCACAAAGTAGTCATTCTATTTTATTAAAAGGGGAGATAACTTAAAAAGTATGGCATCCAGAGTTCTGGTTCTTGCGCATGACACGCCGTCTCAGCCTTGTGAACAATTGTGCAAAGAACTATCAATGAATCTCAAAGGGTATAGGAGTTATGGCCATCACAAGGTTGTCACTTTATTTTATTGGAAGGGGAGATAACTCCAAAACCATGGCAACCAGAGTTGTGGTTCTTGTGCATGACACGCCGTCTCAGCCTTGTGAACAACTGTGCCAGGTACCATCAATATATCTCAAAGGGTATTGGAGTTATGGCCATCACAAAGTAGTCATTATATTTTATTAAAAGGGGAGATAACTTAAAAAGTATGGCATCCAGAGTTCTGGTTCTTGCGCATGACACGCCGTCTCGGCCTTGTGAACAATTGTGCCAAGAACCATCAATGAATCTCAAAGGGTATAGGAGTTATGGCCATCACAAGGTTGCGTCTACGGACGGACGGACGGACGCCAGGCTGATCGCTATATCCCCCGAACCTATTCGGTCGGGGGATAAAAAAGCTTTACGGTCAAACTTCAATAGCTCAAACAACTGACAATTTGTTTGAGATGGAGGTAGCTGGAGGGGGTAATTCAACTCACTGAGTGTTAACCATAACGCCATTCCAAGAGGCATAATGGGGATAACAGAGGTATATCTTTTCCATATTCTTGATAATAATTACACTTTGTGTATATTCATTAGAATAATCTCACTGGGACAATTCTAATGAGTACACACAACATGTACATTTTCCTGATAAAATGGGGAAGATTTAAAGTGGACTATGCTTTGATATTTGCTATCTGGAGCCATCAGAAGATTTCCTTAAGGGGAATGGGAACACCTAGCACATTTTTCTGCTATTTTTCAAAGGGAGACAACTTTCAGGACTTCCTGTTTGCTTTTTTATAAGCTCTGTCTCATGGAAAAAGGGGTCAACTCTTAAAGGAAAGAATTTGCTCCTGAGGAGCAAATTCTTTTCTTTAAGAGTTGACCCCTATTGCCATGGGAGACAAAAATACTTTTGCAGGAGTTGCCTCCCCTGAAGGTGAATCCAATCCCCTTAGAGCTCAAAACAAGTTCAAATCGGCCATGGTAAACAAGTCATCAGTGTTTGAGCCATTGAAGTTATGTTGTAGTCAGTCAGACCTATTGCTATACCATGATCTTTGAATGTTTTTTCCTTGGCACATTTCTAATGCCATTCTTATGACAGAAGCTATCTTCAGTTGTTGGCATTTTAACCCTGATCCTGCTGTTCACGATAACCCCTACCTTTGCAAACAGTGTAGATCCAGATCAGATGGCTGAAGAAGAAGCCATCTGATCAGGATCTACACTGTATGCCATTCAGTTTGCAAATTTGAATGAATAAATTACATCAAGTAATTTGATTGGTTAAAATGTAAATGGGTGTGGTTAAATTAATTTATGCAGTAGGATAAGGATATGCAGTAGGATAAGGATTAATATCTTTGAATAAAACAAATATCATTTTATCTTAAAATGTTGTTGCTATTTAGTGGATAAAGCCAGTTCACAAAAATTATGACCCCCTGTGTAATAACATGGTTACTGTGTGTGTGTGAATTCGGGTTTAACCTCCCTTTCAACATTTTTTCAGTCATATCACGATGGTGTCTGGTTGCGACAGGGAGCTCAATGCTCACTTTTATAGTGCTGCCTCACTGAAGTATCATGTCCCAGACACATTACATGATACCACACCCAGTCACATTATCCTGACACTGGGTTGACCAGTCCTAGCTCTACCCCGTAAATCTGAGTGCCAAGCGAGGATAACATGGTTACTGGAGCACATCCATGACAACCCATAGTTTTCTACTAAAACTCATTTTAACTTCTTCATTAATAAAATCTGATTTAAAATTGTTACATGATAAACAGAATCCTACACTTCTGACCACTTCATATCAAATTAATGAAACTCACCAGAGGTTTGTTTCATAAATTCTAAATGAAAAAACCAGTCATGTAAGATTCTCTGTTTCTGTGGATTGAACAATATATAAGCTGGTACAAGTGGTAAAGGCTAATGATTTTGACTGCTAGAATACTTGGACCTTTCAACCCGGTCCATCAGAAATTGGAGAAATAGATGGGCTACATGGTGCTTCCATGCATAGCAGAAACTGACCACATATGAGTAAACTGCTTTGAAGGACTAAGCCTGCAAAGGCAAAGTGGTGTGAGACTGTCCAATGCATATAAGTCTTTTGGTTATATTGGGAGATGGCATTTCTTCTCAAGGTCGGGTAGATGTCCCACAAAATTGGAAGCAAGGTCTCCAAAATGACCTAAATAGTGTTGATGGGGATGTTAAACCTCAATTCAAACAAACAATACCTGAAACTCTATATAACACTGTTCATTATAACATGGTTTTGGATATAACACCTTTTAAGATGGATCATAAAAATGAATAGATTTTATAGAAAAATGACCAATGGTCATTTTTCTATATAATCTTTACATTTTGATTGGTGTGGGGCCAGATCAGATGCTGCATTATGGGCCTTCATGGTTTGCAAAAAGGTTAAGCTATTTCATAAATAAATTTCTTCACATAACTCAACTTGACACCTGTGGATTTCAAATGGACTCCAGCTACATATAATTAATATGAGCATACATGTGATATTTTCTTGGACCCAAATAGGGAGATTTTGATTTTCAGATAGGGAGATTGGGGTCCCAAATAGGGAGATTTTTCCGCGGTAAAAAGTGATGTCATTTTTGGTTAATATTTACCTCTGAAGCTCTTTTTCACCCATTACATGCCACTACGACAATTGTCGTCTGCTTTGTCGTCTGTCATCTGCATTAAAATTATTTTTGAAAACAGTGTGGGCCCAGATCAGACTGCAGAGCAGTCTGATATCTGCAGTCTGATGAGAGACAGCAGACCAGTCTGATGAGGGTCCACACTGTTTGCCTTTATGCAAAAATATGTTATGAAAGCTTGGAAGAAGAAAATGCAGCAGACGACAAACTTCCATTTTGTCTTTTAATAGAAGGACAATTTCTCGGAGGAACGATCAAAGAACAAGCACTGACCAATAGATCGGTGTTAAAAACCCAACTAGCACCTGGCAGAAAAAACAACAGCAAAACATCTGACATACATTTACTCGCACTCTTTACACACCTTCTGTTAACAAGTTTTTTTTTAGGGGGGTGGGGGTGTGCATGCATGATTGCTGCTATTAAATGTTGCATACTGAAAGTATTTTATAAGTTATATTGCATGTTGTTTATGTTTGTCCATTGTTGAAAATTTGTGCATGTACCTTACTTCATTTCCATTCCTTTGTTTTTTTCCAGTGAATAATAAATTAGTAAACTTCAAAAATGTTTGTTGCTCTTTTATGACCAATCAAGCGCCCCAAATCTAGGGAACTTACTGCAATAGTCTTGCACTTTGGATAGCTTCATCTTTAGATTTGTAAACAAAGCTTAAGATCGTGAAGTGTGGAAGTTTTTGTTATGCCTAAATTTTTAAATGCCAATGCTTTTTCCATAGCTACGTTCCCCCAAAACGTGCCTCGGAACTTAGTCGGAACTAATAAGCATGCATGATTTTTATTGATTTAACTTGGGGGGGGGGGGGGGGGGGGGGGGGGCCCGCGGGGGGAGCATATTTCTTTCATAAAGATCCATTAAAAACACGGCAAAAAAAAAAAAAAAAGAATTCTCGCAAGCTAAAAATGAAACAGCTTTGAATAGACAATTTCACCCTGCAAAACTCCGGTTCTATGTTTATTAGTAAATGAATAAAAGCACGCTAACACTGCATGATACCCCACCTCTGCAAGATAATATGGTTATAGCCTTGCCCATAATAGTGGTACTTTTAAGTGTTATAGTTATCTGTAAAACTTCACTAAGGCATTCAATATAGTAAAGGAACTACATACATGTATATCAAAAGGGCAGATAATACAATAACCAGAAAAGCAGAGTAACTGTCCTTGGCAATAATATGTGTCCTTTAGTGTTTTAAAATTTGAAGAAAATCCATGAAAAGATTCTTAAGTTATTGATCGCAAACTCCAAAAAAAAATTGTGAGAAATTAATCAAGTTATCGGTCGGAAATGGTGTGGATGGACGGACGAACGGACAGACACCGGAGGGTATATTATAATACCCCAGCACTATCGTGTGATGGGGTATAACAAAAAGAAGAAAAGAAAAAAAAGTCATTCCCGATATAAACATGTAGGCACAATTTGAAAAAAAAAAATGTGAAAAATTAATCAAGTTATCGGTCGGAAATGGTGGGGATGGACGGACGGACAGACGGACGGACAGACACCGGAGGGTATATTATAATATCCAAGCACTATCGTGTAATGGGGTATAACAAAAAGAAGAAAAGGGAAAAAAAAAAAAGGTAAAAAAAAGGAATGAAAAACAAAAAATGAAAAACAAAAAATGAGAAAAAAAAAAGGAAAAAAAAATATTCATTGCAAAAAGAAAGAAAAGAAAAATAAACGGAAAAAAAAGAAAAGAAAAAATGAGAAAAAAAGGAAAAAAAAAAGAAAATTCCATTCCTCCACGGGGGTTTGAACTCACGCCCCTCAGATTCATAGCACAAATTAATCCAGTTATTGGTCGGAAATGGTGGGGACGGACGGACGGACAGACACCGGAGGGTATATTGTAATATCCCAGCACTATCGTGTGATGGGGTATAACAAAAAGAAGAAAAGGGTGAAAAAAAAAGGAATGAAAAACCAAAAATGAGGAAAATTAAAAAAAAATTAAAAAAAAAAATAAATAAATTCATTGCCAAAATGAAAAAGAAAGAAAAAGATAAAAGAACACACACACAAAAAAAAAAAATTCCATTCCTCGATGGAGATTTGAACTCACACCCCTCAGATTCATAGTCAACAATAGGATTTGTAGTCCAGCACTCTAACCACTACACTGGCAGTGATAATCAATATATTTCATAAATTAAAGGAATAAATGCGCAGAAACTATTTAATGGGAATTGTTAACGACCAATTTTTCGTTAAATGTTAACGCATTTTGTGTATTCACAACACAAAGTAGAAGTAAAACAAAGATCAGGAATTGATACAATTAACTTACTCCATCCATAAAAGACACCAATGGGAAAGAAATACAAACATTAAGCGACCAGACCATAATGGAAACCTAAACAAGGGAAGGCCATATGGACAGTTACTTTCCCACAAAATGGCCATATGGCCATCCAAAATTAAAAGACACAAGTGATACACACAGTAAGTAACAAACAACAACATAAATAAATCGCCACAGAAGAGCCGCCTTGGAACGGTCAGTGGAAGATTTCCACTGGGGGGCTTAAATCGATTTTACGTGGCCACAATCCTCGCCCTTACTTCCGTCGCGATTTAGACAAAAAATTTTTTGTTCAGTCCGCATGAAGGCCTCCTAACTCATCAGTGCAACATCTCCGTGAACACAGAAATCAAAGAACCACAGAGGTGAGACAACGGTGAGGACTCGACAGCAAGAAACCACTGAAATGCTGGAGCAAAAGAAAACCAACAGTTAGACTCCGATGAGCCCGACCAGAGACAGAGCATCAGGCACCAACCAAAATTATCTCTTTAATTTTCAATAAGCCTTTACGTTGGAGCCGTCATAGAATCTGAGGCCTGACCCACCGGCGTGCAATTAAAGAGGGAAGCAAAGTTGCCAACCGTGATTGGGTTAACTACCATGCATGCAGTCTGTCGTATAATATCCATGTTGTACCCAATCTTTTTATATCGAAGAATGATTTTACGAAATTGGGTGCTGAAGTCATTGCGGTTATATATTTTTCTGAATTTATATACTAAATCACCATAAAATTCGGGTTCCGATAGACCTTGTTGCAGAAGAGATTTAAGTCCAATATTGAATTTTGAAATTAAATCAGAATGGCGTCTATAAAATTTTGAAAAGGCTTTGCGTAGTTTATGGTACCGATAACCCTGATTAAGGAGTTTAGCCGTTAATAATTTATTACGAGTGTTGAAGTCAGTTACATGACTACACACTCTAGCAAATCGAATTAATTGCGAAATATAAACGCCATAGGATGGCGCACGAGGAACATCACCATCCAAAAAAGGAAAATTTACAATCTCAAAATCAAAGTCATCGCGTTTATCATAAATTTTGCACGAAACAAATCCATCTACAATAGATAGATGTAAATCCAAAAACGGCGCCTCGGTATCAGAAGAATTTGCTTTATTTAACTGAAGTTCTAGGGGGTAAATCTGACTGATCAAACCATCAAAATAGGTATTATCAATATTTAATAAATCATCTAAATATCTAGAAGTAGAGCTAAAAGCTTCAATAATTTCAGATTGGTTATCAATGGAAAGCGACAAAATGAAGTCTCTTTCATAACAATACAAGAACAGATCAGCCACAAGAGGTGCGCAATTAGTACCCATCGGAATACCCACAATTTGTCTAAATAACTTAGTACCGAATCTAATATAAATATTGTCAAGTAGAAAGGTGAGGGCATCACACACTTTCTGACATGACCAAAGTGTATAATTCTTATGCTCTTTAGAAGTGAAAAATGCATTTCTGACATTACATGCAAGATAGAGAGAATCTTCTCTGTGAAAAGCCCATTCAATTAAATCATTAAGCTTTTCTTTTATAAGATTATGAGGAAGTGTAGTGTAAAGAGTGGAAAAATCGTAGGTAGACAGACTAGAAGCACGAAACTGTCTAGATTTCAATTTATTTAAAACCTCATTCGAACTTTTTATAGACCAAAACAGATTTCTTCCTGATCTTTCAAAGACTTTATCACAATATTTAATTACATGCGTTTTAATAGCAGTAAGACAGGAAGTTAATAATTTAGAAAGTTCAGTGGTAGTGCAAGAACTAGAATTTGCAATAAACCGTGCTTTGTAAGGTTTTTTATGAAGTTTTGGTAACCAGTATAGCGTAGGAAGCTTGTCTTGGCCTTCGTTAACACACACAGCAAACTTGGTGGCTGAAAGACAAACATGTTTATCTACTATAGCTCTCTCTTCAGCCAAAGGCTGAAGTTCATAGGCCTTAGTACCACCAAGCTCCTGCTTAAGCGTGTTAACATAGTGGAGCCGTCACACAACAACGACGTTGTTAGCGGCCTTGTCTGCAGGGGCCAAAACAAACTTCTTATGAAATTCTTGAATACCTAGTTTAAGATGACGTAAAGACGTCTTGGGCTTAGGAGGTAATAAGTTAGTATTTTGAGAATAGAAAGAAATGCGTTTATTCACTAGTCTTAAAATGCTAAGTTTCCAGTCCTTTAGGGCTTTACACTCAACATACTCTCGCTTACACCATCGATTACCGAATTCATTCAAGGAAGCAGCGATTTCATCTCTACATTTACTGAAATCAATTTTAGAAGGAAACCGATATTTCGGTACTTTAGAAATTATATTCCTTATCCTAGAATCAGGAATAATTTTCAAATTGCCAGTAATTACATGACCAGCAGCAGGATAGCAATACTTTGAGTTTTTACAATCACATGAATCAGGAGTATTAGTATCAATATTGGAAGAACAGGTAACCAGAAAGGTCAGGGGGGTCTGGTTACCTGTTTTTCCAACACTGATAACCTTCAGACTAGGAACCAGCAGATAATGCAAATAAGGTGAATAGTAGTTTTCCACCGATTCAACACTATTTAACCGTTTACACCCGAGGCGGGCCTTATTGATAAGACGAAAATTAACAAGGTGTGAAAACAAGTCAATTAAGACATCGCAGTTATATCTTATTTAATCCCTTTGTAATTGACACGTACAAAACCTGCTTATTATGGTCGTTTATACATCAGTGCAGTTTCATCCAAATATTCCATATAGTAAAGGAATAAGTCCCCAAAAACCATTTAATCAGAATTTTTAACGACCATAATTCCGTTAAATGTCAATGTATTTTGCCCATTTACAATCCCAAACCACTCATACCCAATGTCAATGTGTATACAAAATTTGAAGAAAATCCGTGAAAAAATATTCAAGTTATTGATCGGAAACGCCCCCAAACCCCTTATTTTGAACTAAAAAGGGCCATAACTCTGTCAAATGTTAACGGATTTTGCCCATTAACAATCCCATACCACTCATTCCCGATATATACATGTATGCAAAATTTGAAAAAAAATCGTTAAAAATTACTCAAGTTATCGATCGGAAATGGTGCGGACGGACGGACGGACATACGGACACCGGAGGGTATATCATAATACCCCGCCACTATCGTGTGGTGGGGTATAAAAAGTGCATACAGATGCTTAGAAAATACCAGCGTCTGCTCTGCTCTGTTTTGGCGGGAAAAATATTTGGCGCGTTCACCCGTCGGAGGCCAAAAAGCATGCACGAATTTTCATTGACATGGGACATATGTCTTTCATCCGTTAAAAACGGCAAAATATTTTTTCTCGGGTTTAAATAGAACATGTCACTGTGTAATACCCCAGTTCTATGATTAATAAATGAATAACGGTTTACAGACACGTAGAAAAAAAAAAACAGCGTCTGCTTTGCTCTGTTTTGGCGGGAATAATATTTAGCGTCTAGACGTGTCAATTACAAAGGGATTAAATAAGATATAACTGCGATGTCTTAATTGACTTGTTTTCACACCTTGTTAATTTTCGTCTTATCAATAAGGCCCGCCTCGGGTGTAAACGGTTAAATAGTGTTGGCAACTTGAGCAAATCAGAGATCAGGGGAGTATAATTATTAATAAATGTATGCAAACATCACTTTTCTTCCTTTTATTTCAAAACATTATTGAATTTCTCACTTTTTATCACCATGTTTGTGGCTTGTTCGATGGTTGCATTTTAATACCAGTATTTGCCGGTACGTTCTTTTCATATCGCGATATCATACCTGTGCAGGTGTGTATTGCAATTTACCGGTTTATCGTGACAGCCCTAGCGTAAATACACTAACGGTTAACCGCATATGTATTTAACTGCGTTAAACACTAAAATGGTCGGTCGGTGGAAAACTACTATTCACCTTATTTGCATTATCTGCTGGTTCCTAGTCTGAAGGTTATCAGTGTTGGAAAAACAGGTAACCAGACCCCCCTGACCTTTCTGGTTACCTGTTCTTCCAATATTGACAATGTGAAAGCTGGGAGCCAGCAATTAATGCAAATATGGTGAATAGGAAAATTGTCGTGTCGGGAGATTAGGGCCGTCGGACGGGAGACCGGGAGATGGGTTTCGAAATCGGGATATCCCGACGAAATCGGGAGGTATCACATGTATGTATGGGGGGGAAGATTTGTTCAAAATGAGTTAACCCATATTGTATACTAGTGGACTCTTCAATTTCTATACACTGGACAAGTCCATTCATCATATTAGTGGTGTCATACCTATTTTTTTTTTCATTTTTATTCTATTTTGGATGGAAAATTCTCTAAGCAAATAGTGGCGCCTCTGATTAGACACTGCATTCTGCAGCATCTGATCTGGGCCTGCACTGTTTGCCAAGGAACCCATTTAGGGGTTTCCCACATGCAATTGGTTAAAGCAAAGATTCTTAATTTTTGCCAAACTCTCTTACCTGTTTTATGCGGTAGTTTTAATACATGAGGCTTCATTTCGGCCAGACATCTGTCAAACTCCTGGTCAAGCTTAAGGTAGTTAGTATCATGCGTTTCCATGGTAAGTCTTTATACCTGACCTTATTTGGAGCTAAAACCTAAAAAAATGTACATATACAATGTAAATCCATGTCAACACCTTTCATCAACACTTGCTCTGCTGAACAAATCATTTTTGCCACAACCACCAATCAAATTACTTTATGTACATTTAATGCAATGAGGCCCTCTCAGTTTTTTTTCTGTAGATCCTGATATAGTATGGGGTAATTTAGGAAGAAATTTAATCTCGAAAAGGTTTGCTGAGTGCACTCATTGGAATCACCTCAATGAGGCGATTCTAATGAGTACACACAGCAAACCCGGTACCTTTATTTATGACCCTAAAACGGTGCCATGAATAACACTTAGTGGCTGGAACTAACCCTGTCACTAACAAGTTATCCTGGTCCCAGAGGCATTCAAGCCATTAAAGCCTCATTGTATTTAAGGGGAATGGATACACCATCAGGGGAGGCAACTCCTGCAAAAGTATTTTTGTTTTATCTCATGGCATTCATCTCAGCAAAAGATGTCTGACACCCTAACTTTCTCAACACTGCTGAGGATCCTCTAGCACCCGATACTTGAGCACTAACGAGACAGACAGAGAGAGAGAGAGAGAGAGTGAGAGAGAGACCATGTGGGCTCAAGGTGGCTCACGAGAATGTATATTTAGAGCAGAAAATTAGAAGAAGAAAAAACAGCACTTGGGATTTGACAAAATTTCACTCCTGGCAGCATATCAATGTTTCCACATCTTTTACATTAGAATTCACCCAAACTTTAAAACAAGAGCACCGCATGCAGGTGCCAACGCTCGGCTGCAGCCCCTTTTCATTATGAACAACTAGTCCGAGGTTAAAGTAAATATGTTCAGTAATGACAGAGATATTACAAAATGTCCAAGTTTTTGCACGACGACGCCAGAGATATGACAATACCCAGGGCGCTTTAACAAGAGGACCATGATGGTCCTATATCGCTCACCTGAGCTAAGAGATTTACATGTGGGTCCTTGGGCGGGACAATTTTTGGCCTCAGGGCTATAATTTGAACAATCTTGGAAGAGGTCCACTAAATGAAGCCTAATATCAAATATCATAAGCCTGGGCCTTCTGTTTTCAGATAAAAAAAAATTCTTTAAGGTTTTCCCTATATATATATAAGCCTATGTAATAGATGCGGGCCCTGTGGGGGGTCATTTTTGGCCCCTAAGCTAGAATTTGAACAATCTTGGAAGAGGTCCACTAGATGAAGCAGCAAGCCTAATACCAAATATCCAAGATCTAGGCCATTTGGTTTCAGACAAGAATACATTTAAAGGTATTCCCTATAGTTGCCTACGTAAAACCTGGGACAGTGTCGATTTTGGCCCCAGGGCTATAATTGGAACAATCTTGGTAGAGGTCCATCAGTTTAACCTTCATACCAAACATCAAAGACCTGGGCCTTCTGGTTTCAGACAAGAAGATTTTTAAAGGTTTTCCCTAAATAAGCCTATGTAAAAGCAGTGGGCCATGGGGCGGGCCATTTTTGGCCCCAGGGCTAGAATATTGGTAAAGGTCCACTACATGAAGATTCATACCAAATATCAAAGACCTGGGCCTTCCAGTTCAGAAAAGAAGATTTTTAAAGGTTTTCCCCATATAAGCTTATGCAAAATCAGTGGGGCCCCATGCGGGGATATTTTTGGCCAAAGGGTAATAATTTTGGTATCAGTCCACTAGACTGACTGGCATTTCAGACGCCTACTGCTAAAACGGGCATTTACAAAGAATCCTGCTTTCCCCGGACAATTACCCAGGAGGCACATGTCGCTGGACTCTTCCCGATTCGGTCATTTCCTCAGCTGAATGTGCTGCGGATAGTGTAGCTGGTGAGAGGTATGGACCTACTTCCCCCATCCTGCCTTAGTGAATGAATGTTATTTGATATGTCACCAGTAACAATTCTGATTCCGATTCTGATGCTATTAGTCAAAATTGTCGACCTAAACGGTCCCTATCAATCACAAAACACTTCTCTCTGCTCAACTGCTCTTGAAGAGTTCACAAACCAAAGTACTTGCTTTTATTATACATGAGTAAATGCGTGTGTGAAAAAGAATTGATATACAAGCAACACAAACGTCTGGACTGAGGTGTGAATAAACAAGCTGTAACCCTTTACTTAGAGTGCAATGACTGACAAAGAATGTAATAGATTAGTTTATTGTTTAACTGTCACCGTTGCTGCAGATTGTTCCCAAAGATTTGAAGGTTTGTGTGGTTCGTCTCAAAGTTATGATTAGACGGCACGCAAGTGCACAATGGTCTACTTCACTTGTCACATACAGACATGCATGATGCGCATCCATTCTAATATTTTTTCGAAATAGCCCTGTGGCTGCAAAAGGCTTCAGCGGTTACCAGACACTGATCATACGCACTGATGTGCAGGATGATCAGTATTTACTAGTATCAATGGCATGCACATTTTGAGAATAACAAGTGAAATATTTGTGAAATGTAATTATTTTTATATGATCAGCCTGCACCTGTCGTTGTGATACCTTCAAAGTTTTTATAACCTATAAATCTGTTAATTGTGATCAGTCTACACAGTTTTTCTGAGCTATTTAAAGGTAAACATGCGAAGATAGCAAAAACACAGGCTGATCTCCGAGTCTATGCAGTTCGAAAAAGCACTCTGTTTTCTGAGCTATTAAAAGCTTAATGATCGAAGATAGCAAACGCACAGACTGAACTCCGATAGACAAAATGGTGCCAATGGAGCATGTTTCGGACACTGCAAATTTATTACCGCTTCCGGGAATCAAACCGGGGCCTCTAGCATCAAAATCAGAATTGTTACTGGTGACACGTCTAATGACATTCATACACCAGGACCTGTGATGTGGGAATTTAGTCCCTAGCTCTAACCAAAGAGGTAAATTTAGCTACACAATCATCAGCACCTTCAGCTGTCGAAATAATCGAATCGGGAAGGGCATTCCAATCTCTAATGGTTCTGGGGAAGAACGACTCTTTATAAATGTCAGTACTTGCAGTAAGGGTCTGAAACGCCAACGAATGGTGATTTCTACAGTGTCTAGCTGGGGGAACAAGGTCATCTGTTGGAATGCTGGCAGCACCCTTTAGACCTTTGTATAAAAGGATTAGCCTACTGTCTTTTCTCCTTTTCTTGAGAGACTTCCATTTTAATTTTCCAAGTATACCAGTCATGCTCCCAGTTTCAAAGCAGTAATTGCCTGTTACAAATCTAGCAGCTCTATTCTGAACTTTCTCAATTTCATCGTTAAGGACCACTCCACTGGGGTCCCAGATACAACTGCCATATTCCAAGATTGGGCGAACAAGACCTTTATATGCTGCCTCTTTAACATCCTGAGGGCACTGATGAAGATTTCGCCTCAGGAAACCAAGCTTTCTATTTGCCTTAGTACACACGTTGCTAATATGAGTATTCCATCTCAAGTTATGTGAGATTGTCACTCCAAGGTATTTAATGGAGTCCACATTCTCGAGGACTGTTCCCTCTAAGGTGTAAGAAGCCTCAACTTTATAAGATCTCTTCCTCGTTATCTGCATAATATTGCATTTAACTGGATGAAATCTCATGCCCCATTTACGGGCCTACATCCTAATCTATCTATGTCAGCCTGAAATTTCAATGAGTCATCTGTATCTCTAATTTCCCGGTAACAAACACAGTCATCTGCGAACAGCCTTATTTCTGAGTTAATGTCAGTGGAAATATCATTAATGTACAGGGTGAACAAAAGTGGACCAAGAACGGTCCCTTGCGGGACTCCAGACAAAACTGGAGCCCACTCCGAAGATTCACCATTAACAACAACCCGCTGTTTTCTGTAGCAAAGAAAGGAATCTATCCATTTGAGGGTCTTTCCCCCAATTCCATAACCAAATAACTTAGATTTAAGTAGTTCATGAGGAGGGGTGTCAAAAGCCTTCTCGAAGTCCAGAATAAATGTGTCCACCTGTCCCCCTTTGTCCAAGATTTTTGCCCAGTCATTAATAACTGTGCTTAGCTGAGTTTCACAACTGTGCCTTTTCTTAAATGCATGTTGTCTGTCTGACAAAAGTTTATGTTCGTCCAAGTGGGCCATGATGTTTGAGCAGACTATATGTTCCAGCAATTCACACAGAGCAGAAGTCGGAGACACAGGGCGATAATTACGGGCAAGAGCCCTATCTCCTTTTTTGAAGAGTGGATAGATGTTTGCTAAGAGCCATTCTTTGGGGATTTCACCCGTATCAAGAGACTGTTGAAACAAGTGTGCAAAAACTGAACTCAACTCATTTGCTAGTTCCTTCAGGACTCTAGGATGAAACTCATCAGGACCTAAGGCCTTACTGGGGTTTAAGCCTTTAAGTAACTTGATCACTCCTATAGCTGTCACAACAATATTATTCATGAATGGGGCCGATCTTCCAGTCAATGGAACCTCCGTGAACTCAGTTTTATTAAACGCATCATTGAATTGACCAACTAGTTCCTCTGCCCTTTCAGAGTCTGATTCAGCAACACCCGTTACACCGTTCCCTCCTCTTTTATTAAGGGGCGGGATACCTTGCCTGTCTTTCTTCTGGCTATTGATATATCTGTAGAAGTCTCTGGGATTTGCCTTTACACCACCTACCAAGTTATTTACATACAAATCATGCTGTTTTTTTTTTATATCAGTCTTGATTTCACGTCTCAAGTTTTCAAATTTTGTCGGGAGTTTACCACTTCCAATCTTTTTTGCCTTTGCATGAATCTTATTCCTTCTGCGATTTTTTTTTCTTATCTCTGGAGTGATCCAGGGAATAAAAGATACAGACCTACTAGTTTTTGAGGGGATATGATTTTCGGCCGAAGTAAGAATGAAATAAGTTATCAAATCAAAATTCTCCTGTACAGCCGAGCATCTGAATGACCATTAAATTATTTCTCCTTTGCAAATCTGAGTGCATCCTTCCTCATAGTTTCATAGTCACCTTTCTGATATGAGTACACCTTCCTCCGAGGTTTCTTTATTGGTGGGATGTGAATTTTTAAATATCCGGAGACAACATCGTGGTCACTTAGTTTATCTGGGGAATGACTGTCTTCGAATTGTCCTGGCAAAGTCGTAAGGATCAGATCCAATGTGTTCTTATCACGAGTGGGGAAGTTAACAATTTGTTCAAGGCCATGATCGTTCATAATGTCAACTAATATTTGTCCTTCCGACTGACTTAGCATTGTGCCCTGTTTGCTGAGATTGTCGGGCCAAGCAATGTCTCTGAAGTTGAGGTCACCTAGAACATGTACAGCCGGGAGTTTTTTACCCTTATGCTGCGACTTAATGCAACCCAGTTGGTCTTTAAACAACTGCAGACATGTTAAGTTTTGAAAATGAAAATGAGGGAGACAGCGCGTTCGAGGAGGATTGGCGAGTGCCAAAGGCACGAAGTCTTGGTGGCAAGCTCTCAGGATAGGCTACATTTTTTTTTGTTTATTCTTTACACTCCTGTTCATGGATAAATAACTAATAAATATGTGACCCGTCACGCGAAAAGGGACCTTCTGGGAAGTTACGTCATTTAGCGTAAATGACGTTCGAACTTAATGTTCACGTTAACGTCATTTGCTGATAATTTGATTACGCTGTCGTAATAGGACTCAAAATGCTCCATTAATATGGTGAAATGGCGTTTTTTCAAGTCTGATTTTTCACTGTTCCCATTCGAGTTTCGTCCCTTGTTTTAGCAGTAAACGCCACAGTTTTCTGATCCATTACGCAGACGATGTATGGACTGATTTCATCTGGGTAAGGTCAACCAACCAGGCCCAGTAGGTATATTCGACTAGGGCGATAAGGTGCCCATCGGGGCTTGGAGAAATAGATTGGGCTGTATGGTGCTTCCACGCAGAGCTGAAGCTGACTGGTAAACCGCTTAGAAGGACCAGGCAAAGTGATGTGAGTCAGACCGCCCAATGCATATAAGCATTTTGTTTTTCATTGGACAAGAGGGCTTAAGATGTCATTTCAGTCCAACAAAACTGGAAGCAACGTCTCCTAAATGACATAGTATTGACATGGCGTTAAACCTCATTTCAAACAAACAAAACAGGGCAATAAGGTCGACCAGTTCACAGGCAGTGGATGTTGATGACGTCTAAATCCTACGCCATAAAAATCAAAACTGAGTTCCTTTAAGAGCAATGAAAACATTCATAAGAAAGAAGATGGGTCATACTACGTAGTTTCGGCCAATAAAGCCTCATCAGTGACCCTGTAATGATCCGGCAAAGAAAGCCAGAGGTAACATACTGCAATTTTGCGAATTTCGAATAGGCAGTCGATTCAAAGACTGATATAAATCAAAATGAGGTCCAAATAATTAAAAACCTGTCTAGAATATGAGTCTAAACCAATAATTTATTTCTGATTTCTCAGAATATTCACGCTGATCTCAAAGGACCTAAAGTAAAATATAAATAAGTTTATCAATATACGGGATTTATAAATCGCACAGTATAAGCCACTTAAACCAGCAGCACAAAATTTGGTTTGACTTAAGCCATTGTTTGAGATATCAGTTTGAGATAACGATAGACTACTGCATTTTAAATCTCCCCTAATAATGTCGTCTGTTTGAAATTTGCTCCAAACAATTACCCAAACAAGTTAAATATCATCTTGATGAGGCTGGGCTTACCGGCGAATGAGATCGAGTAGATCTAATTAATTCTGACAACTCATCTGAATCTCCAGTGTGACAAATGACGGACCCCCCCCCCCCCCCCCCAAAAAAAAAACAATGTTGTTGTCCAGTGCCCTTGTTAGAGAACAATGGAGGGTTTAAATTCAGACACTGAGCAGTCGTTTACAATTTCCATACCGTGCGGCATTTGGTCTAGAGTGGTGTGGGTGGGTGTTGTGGGGGTGGGGGGGTGGGGTGGGATTTAACGTTCTGGAGACACCAACATCTATCTATCTATCTATCTATCTATCTATCTATCTATCTATCTATCTATCTATCTATCTATCTATCTATCTATCTATACTGCATTATCCCCTCGCGGGGATTATCTGCAGGTATCTCTGTTTTATGTGTCACAGGGGTGGAAAAAGAACATGGTTCGTCGGGACTCGAACCCAGGGCCTCTCGCATACCATGCGAATACTCTACCGACTGAGCTACCGAGCCACACGGTCTTCCTGTTTCATTCCCCCCCCCCCCTGCCTAATTAGATTCGTCCCGAATCTCTCCTTATGAGATTGAGATTCGTCCCGAATATCTGAGTCCTACCCATTCCGGCTGCGAAACTTATTTTTCATGCTCTTTCATGCCCTCAGACGCGGTGCTGGACCACACTGGTCAACAAATGTCACAGGGATGGAAAAAGAACATTTCTCGACGGGACTCGAACCCATGGCATCTCGCATACTGTGCGAACACGCCATCGACTGAGCTATCAAGCCACGCGATCGACCTGTTACTTACGACTCATGCAAAAAATCTGGAGATGAGGTCCAAATAAAAAAAAAAAAAAAAGCTCTATTTAATAGTTCTATTTTGTCATTTTATTTTCTTAACAAATACCACAGCTTATGTGACAGCTGAAAAATGGAAGATTTTAGGGAAGTATTTCACGAAAATTTATAATTTGACGGCATCAGAACCTGTCGGTGTGGTTACGTTAGTAGATCAGCGGTTAGTTGCCTTTGATGTAAAAGCCTCCGGTTCGATTCCTGACAGCGGTAATAAAATTGCGGTGTCCGAACATGCTCCACTGACATCATTTGCAGGGAAAGTGCACTGTCCTTCCGATCGGGACGATAACTGGGGGACATATATGCAGGGAAAATCATTTTCCAGGTTAAAAAGCCCTACTGAAATAACATGAATACTCATGCGCAAATGAGTCAGTACCCAATGCTTGCGTTAAAGAGGCAGGCGAGCGCTCGGCAGGCGCCAGCGTTGTTGAAAAGTCAGTACGGGCCTATAAAGCTTTATATCTTTATACAAATGTTTGAGACATGAAAGCGAGTTCTCATTACCATAACATATCCGTGTGACAAAGTACATTCTTTCAAATCTCAAAAAGGTGATGAAATATGTAAGGTCAATGGTGCTGTTAGAACCGCCTCATAGAGGCGTTTTCTAACGAGTATCCAGAACCTATGTATTGGAGTAGAACTAAGGAAAATGAAAAATACTACATACCTCTGCAGCCCCACCCCAACCCCACCCTGTTTTTCCTTATGTATTTACTTATATACATATTGTTGTTTTGTTTTGTTTTACAACCATTTCAATATTTTTTTCACTTATTTCAAGCCTATCATTAATCAGAAGTGGGCGAAAACCAGAGTACCGAGAAAACAATGACCTTCCTCTGCCGAACATGTCGTCTCACTTTTGACCCGCGCTTTAGGTCACTTTGCGGCGCTTTCAAGATCATGTCAATCATTTCGAGCCGATCTCCGAAAAGCGGAGTACCCTGAGAAAATCCACCTGACCTTCCGTTGCAGACCTTGGCGTCTCACATGTGACCCGAGCATCTAATGTGATAAAAAAGTGTTTTTGAGCTTCCTGTCGCTATCGTTAATATGTTTGTTTGTTTGTTTGATTTTTGGTTTAACGTCCACGTCAACACTATAGGTCATTTGGAGACGTTGCTTTCAATGTTGTGTGACTTTTACCCGACATTGAGATGCAACGACATTTCAAGCCCTGTCGCATAATCAAACCAATTGATTTATAAGCATGCACGATCCGACTCGCACCGCTTTGCCTGGTAGGCTTAGATCCTTTAAGCAGTTTGCAAGTACTCGTGTGCGGTCGGTTTCAGCTCTGCATTGAAGCATCATGTAGCCCAACAAGATGGTCGGGGGCGAATCTTAATTTGTCAGATTTCTCAAAGAAATGCTTAATAATTAAACATTATTAAGGAAATAAATGTTTGAGTGTTTTGATATGCCTTTCATGTGTTTCATTGCAATATTACCCGCGTCTTTACCTTCAACAGTTTGTTGACGTAACCCATGACGTCGAATTGGTATTCTGTAACGTTAAAACGTTCAGGGTACCAATGTTTAAAATACTGTAAATCTGAAACGTTTAGGAGTATTTTATTCATGTTGGTGTCAAACTGTTTCCCAAATACCAATATATCTGAAATCAGTTATAACTCATTTTCGCCAAAAAATCCCAGAAGGTCCCTTTTCGCGTGACGGGTCACATATTTTTAAAATCATTTCCTTGGGAAGATGCCTTCAAACTAACACTTAGCCATACCAGTGCCTCCATCACCCCCCCCCCCCCCACCCCAGGTTTATAATGCTTCAGGACATGAGCATATCTTATCATTTATACCCAGATGGGTCACAACAAAAGTAGCCCAATTGATTCTATATTCCAAGGGCCATCCAATAACCAAAGTTTCAGAAGTGTAGCTCCAATTGTTTAGAAGATATGGAAGAGTCATACTTTTTGACCTTTGACCTTGGGGTCATGTTGAGATCGAGGTCACGCCAAAAGTAGCCCAATATATTCTATATTCCCAGGGCCATCCAATAGCCAAAGTTTCAGAAGTGTAACTCCAATAGTTTAGGAGACATGGCAAAGTCATACTTTTTGACCTTTGACCTTGGGATCATGTTGAGGTTAAGGTCATGCTAAAAGTAACCCAATTCATTCTATATTCCAAGGGCCATCCAATAACCAAAGTTTCAGAAGTGTAACTCCAATAGTTTAGAAGATATGGCAAAATAATACTTTTTCACCTTTGACCTTGGGGTCATATTGAGGTCAAGATCACCCCAAATGACCCAAAAGTAGCCCAATTTATTATATTTTCCAAGGCACCAATAAGCAAAGTTTCAGAAGTGAAGCTCCAATAGTTTAGGAGATATGACAAAGTCATACTTTTTGACCTTTGACCTTGGGGTCATGTTGAAGTCAAGGTCATGCCAAAAGTAGCCCAATTCATTCTATATTCCAAGGGCCATCCAATAACCAAAAAAAGTTAAAAGAACATTCTAACTGATAAACAAAGTTTCAGAAGTGTAACTCCTATAGTTTATAAGATATGCCAAAGTCATACTTTTGACCTTTGACCTTGGGGTTATGTTGAGGTCCACCAATAGTATTCCAATTTTTCTATATTCCAATGGCCATCCAATAACCAAAGTTTCAGAAGTGTAACTGCGATAGTTTAGAAGATATGGCAAAGTCATACTTTTTACCTTTGACCTTTGGGTCAGGTTGAGGTTGAGGTCACAACAAAAGTAGCCCAATTGATTCTATATTCGAAAGGCCATCCAATAACCAAAGTTTCAGAAGTGTAGCTCCAATAGTTAAGAAGAAATGGGAAAATAATACTTTTTGACATTTGATCTTGGGGTCATGTTGAGGTCGAGGTCACACCAAAAGTAGCCCAATATATTCTATATTCCAAGGGCCATCCAATAAGCAAAGTTTCAGAAGTGTAACACCAATAGTTTACGAGATATGGCAAAGCCATACTTTTTGACCTTTGACCTTGTCAATATCATGCCAAAAGTAGTTCAATTCATGCATATTCCAAGGGCCATCCAATAACCAAAAATATTGACCTTTGACCTTGGGGTCATGTTGAGGTTGAGGTCACACCAAAAGTAGACCAATATTTTCTATATTCCAAGGGCCATACTTTTTGACCTTTGACCTTTGGGTCATGTTGAGGTCAAGGTCATGCCAAAAGTAGCCCAATTCATTCTATATTCAAAGGGCCATCAATAACCAAAAAAGCTGCAAAGAACATTCTAACTGATAAACAAAGTTTAACTCCTATAGTTTAGAAAGTATGCTAAAGTTATACTTTTTTTACCTTTTACCTTGGGGTTATGTTGAGATCCACCAATAGTATATCAAGTTTTCTATATTTCAACAGCCATCCAATAACGAAAGTTTCAGAAGTGTAACTCCGATAGTTAAGAAGATATGGGGAAGTCATACTTTTTTACCTTTGACCTTGGGGTCAGGTTGAGGTCGGGGTCACAACAAAAGTAGCCCAATTGATTCTATATTCGAAGGGCCATCCAATAACCAAACTTTCAGAAAGTGTAGCTCCAATAGTGTAGAAGATATGGGCCAAGGGTCATCCAATAAGCAAAGTTTCAGAAGTGTAACTTCAATAGTTTAGGAGATATGGCAAAGTCATACTTTTTGACCTTTGACCTTGGGGTCGTGTTGAGGTCAAGGTCATGCCAAAAGTAGCCCATTCATTCTATATTCCAAGGGACATCCAATAACCAAAGGTTCAGAAGTGTAACTTCAATAGTTTAGAAAATATGGCAAAATAATACTTTTGAACTTTGACCTTGGGGTCATGTTGAGGTCAAGGTCACCCCAAAAGTAGCCCAATTTATTCTTTATTCCAAGGGCCATCCAGTAACCAAAGTTTCAGAAGTGTAACTCTAATAGTTTAGGAGATATGGCAAAATCATACTTTTGACCTTTGACCTAGGGGTCATGTTGAGGTCAAGGTAACCCCAAAAGGACCCCATCTACATCCCATGTACTATCCAAAGGCAAAGTTTGAAAAGTGTACCTTAACCAGTTTCAGAGGAGATACATTCCATAGAAACGTGACAGACGTATGTACACACACATACATGCATACATACAGACCCACAGACTGACAGACACTCGACTCTGACACTAACACAATATACCCGATTATTCTTCACAAAAGCGGGTATAATAATCAAAGGTTTCGATCAAGTTTCGAGCACAACAACTTTATTCCCCTCCGACTTTTAAGTGCGGAAATATGGTAGATAATACTGTAGTTGTCACGGTCAATAACGGTACTTTTTCAAGTTCAAATTAATTGTAGACATGTCATAACAGCTTCTCCAATTAGCAATTAAAGATACTGATAGTTATATAAACTTGACACGCACGATTAACACAAGCTGCAGCCAATATACTCAAAAGATCAAAAGTGTCAGGTTAGTGAGAAAAGAGAATAAAGAATGCAGATTAGTTTATAATTTAATGATCCAGCCACAAGACGAGGACCCCTCCATCCAAAACTTTCACACCCACTCAACAAGCAAGTTAAAGTTGAACATCAATGATCTCCACCACCAAAATCGCCATGAAATCAACCGTCCATAAACAGCAGTTACCGTTTTTCTGCACGCGATCGGAAAATGATGTCATCCCAACTCAGCAACCCCGCACATGCTTAATGTTTAATTGTTTTATTTTATTTTAATGGGGCGTATTTCTTTCATAAAAAATGTTTGCAACCGGTAAAAAAAAATATTTTTTCCATAGCTATTTTGGCGCCAAAACAAAACCATGCATGAGACAGTAGATGCATACATCTACTGTTAGATGTAGCTAAACATCTAAGGAGCGATTACATCATTTTCACACCGATTGTGGATTAAATTTTATGATTGGGGGATAAATGCAAATTAGAGCCATAACTTAATTTTATTTTCACACATTGTCACGCAGAAGATTGTAGGCTTATCGAGAGCACCGGAGGCTTGTGTTTACAGTGTAATAATAGAATAGACTGGTCCGTGACCAATAAAGTCGGCGTTTATAACACGACTCGGTTAACTAACATGGTCCATTGATTGAAGGCAATTAACCGTTATGATTTACTTTCATTTTTGCAATCACTTCAAGAAACGACTGTTTTCATTTGTTAATGCCCATCTGCAGGTGTGTTTTAATCCCCAATAATACTGGACCGTGCATTAATTATTATCAGTTTTACTCACAGATTAACTCGGATTTTTCCGCTGGTTTGCACACAAGAAAATACAAGCGCAGCTTTTCAAAAATTTGTCCAAAACAGAATTTTCATTTTTCCGGGAGATTTTTCCTGAATTTCGTGAGGCGTGAGAAAAGCTATTTTTTTGGGAGTCTCCCGCAATTTTCGGGAGACTTAACATGTCTGCAACTGGAAGTTTTCAATCATACCATTTGGTTTAAACATATTTATTCACATACTGATTGCATATAATTATAAACTATATAATATTCTAAACTAAATACAAATAAGCATGTGAAGGGATTCAGAAAGAAGCCTAAGGGCTTATGTAAATCTGTCTCCCTAAATATCCTTGAAGTACAAGCAAACAACTAACCGGTGAAATATAACAATCACTTAAATGAAGACTAAATATGGATCAAACCAAAATGCATGAATATATACAAGAGTGTGTGTGTGTGAATTCGGGTTTAACGTCGCTTTCAACAATTTTTCAGTCATATCACGACGGTGTCTGGTTGCGACAGGGAGCTCAATGCTCACGTTTATAGTGCTGCCTCACTGAAGTATCATGTCCCAGACACATTACATGATACCACACCCAGTCACATTATCCTGACACTGGATCGACCAGTCCTAGCTCTACCCCGTAAATCTGAGTGCCAAACGAGGAGCAGCTAGTACCATTTTTAACGACTTTGGTATGTCGCGGCCCGGGATCGAACCCGAGACCTCCCGTTCCCCGGAGCGGACACTCTACCAACTGAGCTATCGGGGCCGGTGAATATATACAAGAGAGAGAGAGAGAGAGAGAGAGAGAGAGAATTCCTCAAGAAGTCTGGAATCGTTTACTTTCTAATATATAATTTTGTACAGCGTAAAAGATCTCTGAATTAGAAGCATAATCCAAACGATCATCTCCAAACAGCAAGCGATTCAAATCAGGTGTACAATATCTTGAAATTTTGTTTAACATTTCATTTCGTATTTGATTGTACTTCTGGCATTCAAACAGGAAGTGTTTAGTGGTTTCAACCGCTCCACAATGACAATAAGGATCAGTTATGATATTTTTTTGAATACAAATGCTGGTTTAAACAACTACAAGATGTTCTTAGACGCGCATGATGTATTTGAGCAAATCTGTTTCCAGTTGTGAAGTATCTGGGTGGTTTCTGTAAATTTTTATTGATTTGGTATTGGAAGCTCTTGAGAGAAGTTGCATCTTTTGCTTCAGTGGGTAGGTCATTCCACAATCTTATACTAGAAGGTATAAACGAATTAAAATATAGCTGTGTGCGTGCTAATGGCTGTCTGACATTACTAGCATTTCGAAGTTCATAATGGGTCGTTTCTTCGAAAGATTGTGGTACAAGGGCTGAAAGATAATCTGGTGTAATGTTATTGTTCATTTTATAAAACAAACACAGTTTGTGTTTTGAACGCCTGGTTTCTAGAGTTTCCCAACCTGTTTCCTTGTACAACATTGACAATGAGACTAGTTTGGTGGTTCCTGTTGCAATACGTGCCGCTTCAAGTTGTATCTTCTCAATGTTATTAACTTCATATCGCGTACAGTTATCCCAGACAACGTCGCCATACTCTAAAAGTGGTCTTATAAAAGATATATATATTATTTCCAAAGAACATCTATCTAATAAAAATTTGAGTTTTCGCATAATATTTACCCTTGTCCATGCTTTTGCGGTTATATAGTTGATATGTTCATGCCATGTTCCATCATTGGATAGAAAGATACCTAAGTGTTTGTGAGATGAGACTTCTTTGATTGGTTCATTATTCATAAATAGTCGTGGATGAACTTGTTGATTAGTTTTTCTAGATATAAGAAGGGATTCTGATTTTGCTGCATTAAATTTCACTAACCAACGTTCAGCCCACTGATGAATGACCTCTAGATCTGAGTTTAAACACCTAGCTGCGGTTATTGGATCATCTACTATCAAATACAAGCTTGTATAATCTGCGAATAATCTTACAGTTGAGTTAATATCTAAAACAATATCGTTAATATATATTAAAAACAACAGGGGACCTAAAATAGAACCTTGTGGGACCCCTGCTTGAATGGGTATCCAGTTTGAACTCCCACCCGGGATGAGTACTCTTTGTTTTCTGTTAGAAAGATAACTGGATATCCACTGAAGCAGAGTCGAATCAATCCCCGCTTGTTTGAGTTTAAAGAGAAGACCTTTGTGCCAAACGCGATCAAAGGCTTTACTTATGTCACAAAATACCGCTCTTACTTCTTTGCCATCATCTAAAGCCTTACAAAACGTGTTATAAATGTCAACCAGCTGGTTAACTGTCGAATCACCCGGCACGAATCCTGATTGTAATGAAGTTATAACTTGGTGCTCATTGAAATAATTAAACATATGCTTGTGGATAACCTTTTCCATGACCTTACCTATGGTACTTAAAAGAGATATTGGCCTGTAGTTATTAACAAGAGACGGGTCGTCTTTTTTGTAAAGTGGTGAAACGTTCGCTTCCTTCCACATATCGGGACAAACACAATTTAACATGGAGTAATTGAAAAGATCACTTAGTGGTTTGGACAAAGAGTTTGCAAGTTCTTTAAGTATTTTATTGTTTATCATATCTGGTCCTGAGGCTTTTCCGAGTTTTAAGGATCTAAGGATATCTTCGACTTCACTTGGTAAAAACGATATAATATTAAGGGGAGAGTTGTCTCTATTTTCAAATCCAGGGAGATTTGCTATGTTGTCATCTAGCAGTGTTTGCTGTGCGAAATAATTGTTCAAAAGATTGGCTTTTTCGTTATTATCTTCAATATAACAGTTGTCTTGAAGTAATGGAGGAATTGATGCATTCTGAGTTGGGTTTATAAACGATTTCAATGTTTTCCAATAATCACGAGAAGACAAGTCCTTAGTCGTTTTCAATTTAGTTGCCAAATTTTGAAAATAGTCATGTTTAGCCTTCCGTAGGCTTTTTGTGACTTCATTTCTTGCTTGCTTATAACTTTCAAACATTGTATTATTTTTGGTCTGTTTATATTTTTTGAAAATGCGATTTCTTTTTCTTATTAATTTTCTTATATTACTACTGATCCAAGGAAGATCGCAAGGCCTAATAGTCACCATTTTCGTTGGTATGCATTGTTCCGCTAATGAAAGCAATTTGTCCGTGAATTTTTTTGCATATAAATTTACATCATTATCGCGAGTGCTATCCCAGTCGAATTCAGATACCATTCCGTTAAGTTCATCATAATTCCCTTGGTCATATAGCCAAATTTTACGGCGAAAAGGCTTTACGATACCATTTGGTGGTCGATACCAACTTGCTACGAAGTGGGAAGTATTATTTGCAAAAACCTTAACCCAGAGTGATTCGGTGTCATTTTCCAGTTCCATGAAAGGCATGTGAGGGTTGTCTCTATGAATGAGCAACATCAATGGCATATGCACTAACCACTGAGCTACCAAGCTCCATTGAATCAGAATTATCACTGGTCAGAATCAGAATTGTTACTGGTGACACGTCAAATGACATTCATACACCAGGACCTGTGATGTGGGAAGTTAGTCCCTAGCTCTAACCAAAGAGGTAAATTTAGCTACACAATCATCAGCACCTTCAGCTGTCGAAATAATCGAATCGGGAAGGGCATTCCACTGGTGACACGTCAAATGACATTCATACACCAGGAAGTGACTATATATACACTGTATATACCAATACATTTATTTTTCACTCTAGAAATCCCAAAATGAATATGAACCGTGTATGTTCTTGATTGTATCAATCAATGTTTTGGGACATGAACAGACCTGTTGAAATTCAAATGAAAAATCACAGTCCCGGCAAGTCAAGATAATGTTACTGATGCAACCTCTGACAAGAACAAGAAATAGGAATCTATTTCATGGGAAACTTTTAAATGACCATTAGATTACCCGCAGTTTGGGGAGTTTTTGTGATTTGGTTTTCTCTACACAGCAGCTAGATTGGTTCCCCTTCGTTATTACCTCCCCTTCGATACGCACATAACGATAGGTAGCGAGTAAATTGATTTGAGGTAGAGAATCCTACTCTTACCACTGCGCATGCCTACAAGAGCGCGTCTGTTAATTTAAAATACTGCAGAAGTGGGCCAGCTGGCTGTGTATTACTCATTGTATATTGTATCTGCGAGTGTTAAAAAGATACATATTTCAAGATAATGATAAGAATGTCACTAGTCTATGTAAAATAAATTATAAATTATTTCAGTATACTAAGTATCGATATTTTTGTTTCTTCAGGGGTATGACTGACTCAGCAGTTAACCTTGTTGAACTCGGGTATTTCCAATACCGCGTCAGTACTTATGCTATAAATAGACGTAATGTCTTCTGCTAGCTACCAATCGTTATGTTGTAGCCACCTAGCGGAGACATTTACGACAAGGGAACCAATCTACACAGCAGCTTCCTTTGAAACGGAAGCGGGTTTTGTTTACATCTACTACGCATGCGCAAGCAGAGATCACACAGACGCTTGTCCATTGGTAAAATGTAACACCTAAGAGTTTGCCATGTCGTTACCTCCTCCCAACACCAGGGATCACCACTTGGGAGAATGCCTCCCTCGCTCACAATTTACAAACTCACCGTAGTGGTGACTTCTCCGCCTTCGTTGGACCTTTAGAAAACACATTCGGAAACAACAGAAGTGAATGCATAATTTGAGGACTTCTGATTTTGACTAGAGGGCCAACTATAGACAGGAGGACCAATGCTTTAATAAGCCATACTATGGCTGGAAATACTGAAGATAATTACTGCTTATTGAAAAGAGACACATACTGGTACGGTATATCACTCATGGGTGTGAAATTTGGCAATATTGTCTCTTCAAGGGTGTGAATATATTCATTCATATATTTGTTATGCCCTCCACCCCGCCCCTCCCCAGGAGCCTCTCTTTGGTGTCGGGAGCATTTATCCAGGTAAGTAATTTACTTATTTATTGTGTATCCGTGCTCTTGAACACATCTGGTTCGTCATCATGAAGAACTCGTTCTTTCCTAGAACTATTCCCCAATGGAATAGTCTTCCCTCCTCTGCGGTGAATGCCAAGTCCGCAGAAGAGTTCAAAGCCCGCACAGTGTAAGATTGGGACTTTCTTTCTTCCGATACTTCTTAACCTCATAAGAGGACAACAGAAGGGTATCCGGTATACCAAGTGCTAAAGGGGGTTAGCTGAAATAAAAGGTAAGTAAAGTAGGTGAAATGAGTTTATACAGTGTGAGAAGAAAGTTAGTATAGTTAAAAGATAAAAACAGAATCTGGTGGCTTAGGGGGACATATGCACCACCTGGCAGACAGCATGACAGAACTGTGCCATGGTTGGTAGCAAAACAATATAGGCTGGAAGAGCGTTCCAGTGTATAACTGATCTTGGGAAAAAGCTGTACTTGTAATAGTTGGTCTGGGTAGGGATTTGCTTGTATGCCAAAGGGTGGATAAATTTCGACTCTCTGCGACTGGGTGTGAGGTAATCTGAGACAGGGATTGCAACAAGGTCATGCGTGACCTTGTATAGCATGATAAGGCGATTATCGATGCGTCTCTGATCTAGTGGACGCCATTGGAGTTTTCCAAGCATAGCTGTAACACTTGATGTGTACCTATAGTCTCGTGTGGCCCACCTGGCAGCTCTGCGTTGGACAGATTCAAGTTTGTAGATATCTGTAGCTGTATGGGGTGACCAGACACTGGAAGCATATTCCAATTGACTCAGAGGTATGCGTTTTAGGATACCTCTGTTATGCAGATTGTAAATAGTTTTAAGGACGCATCCAGTGCCTCTCTCTTTTTTTTTCAGCTAAATTCTAAATTTAGCCACCCAATCAACTGAGGTAATGGCCAGATATGACCGACTCAGTATAAGAAGATAGATAGATAGAGCGGTAACTGGTCAACTCGTACCTAAGTCAACTCGTACCTGTTTTTGGTCAACTCGTACCCGTTCTTTGGTCAACTCGTACCACCTAGTCAACTCGTACCTATTTTGGTCAACTCGTACCCCAGGGGTATGTGGGGTACTCTATTTTTTGCCGAACAATAGCTGAAATGGGTCATAACTTGCCCCGAGCCATATCTTGAGTTCACCGGAGGCCAGAGAGAAGTACTTTGGGTCCTTTTATTGTAACATGGTTTTCACAGCGCGGGTATATGCGATGGCGTGCCATCAACCTGCTCTAGTTATTATTATTAATATTATTATTATTCACTTTTAACCCATTCAGTATCAGAAACCCACAAAGGGGTACCTTGTCAAACACTGCAGGCCCAGATCAGACGCCGCAGAACGCGGCGTCGTATAATCAGGGCCTACGCTGTTTGAAAAAGTTTAGCCACTTCCCGAATAAATTTTGAAGAAAACACAACCTAACACCCCCAAATTTCGAAATATATAAGATGGAAGATTCCATTTGGGTTGTCAAACACTGCAGGCCCAGATCAGACGCCACAGAACGCGGCGTCGTCTGATCAGGGCGGACGCTGTTTGAAAAAGTTTAGCCACTTCCCGAATCAATTTTGAAGAAAACACAACCTGACACCCCTAAATTTCGAAATATATAAGATGGAAGATTCCATTTGGGTTAATTTAATTAACACCTTAAGTTAATCGTGTACCGATTAATGTGGGTGAAAAAAACGATTATCGGTAATAGTTTAATGTAATCGTCCTTCATTAAAGACTGTTTTTAATTGCTTTAATTTTGCCGGCGAGCGGTTGTTTTTGTTCTGACAAAACTTAATGACAAGAAGGAATTTAAAGTCAATTATCTTTTGTGTATTATTTTCTTTTGAATTGCCGATTACTGGATATATAAGAAGTACAGAATCCTTGCAGTAGCATTCAACTTTGTAATCTCTTACTAAGAATCAAAGCTTAAAACTTTCATCAAAGTGTCTGATTTGTGCATTGCATGTGCTAAGGTTGTTGGTGGACGTCAGCATCGTCTTTGTGGGACAGGTAATACAAATTTAATTTATTAGATATTTTAGACTAGTGATCAATTTAGTTATCTATTTATTTATTTATTTATTTATTTATTTATTTATTTATTTATTTATTTATTGCAATTAAAGGGGAAAATTATCCTGGCATAACGAAAACACGCCTATTCAAATATAACGAACAATTCTTCAGTTGTGGATACTCTTTAGCCGTTATTACCGATGATGATAATAATAATAATAATAATAATAATAATGCAAATTGTGAGGTAAAATCGACGATTTGTTTTATATAGAATGTGTATGCTATGATAATGTTTCAGGTCGCTTGAAGATGCCGCTCCTAGCGAGTCCTTATAGGTTGAGGGTACTCGTTAGAACAGCCTCAACGACGACGTTCCAACTAAAGATCACAGCCTATGTTTGAAGTATAAATAAGAAAAAAAAAAGAAACACACACACACACACACGCGGATTTTCGTAAGAAAAGTTACCATTTTGGAGATGTGAAAAACGCACTATATTGCACGGGTGTGTTATCGTAAAGTAACAGTAATAAGGAATATGCAAGATTTATTGTATAACTACATTTTATTTGCAAATGAGCATGAAATGTAAGTTCTACAATTATATTTTTCTCGTTATTTTCATTTACATATTTGCATATGAAGTTCGTCTTAAGTTGAGCATGGTGTTATGTACCAATCACATCCCTCTGGAGCATAGATTGTTGGCACTCGTTAGAGCGGTTCCGGGTCGTTTCGCCCGTGGGTCGTTTCGCCGGGTCGTTTCGCCCTGAGTCGTTTCGCCCTGATTTTGGTGGTGGGTCGTTTCGCCCTTACCTGGTGGGTCGTTTCGCCCGTGAGTCGTTTCGCCCGTGGGTCGTTTCGCCGCAATTATATTTCAAGGGAATGGATGAGTAAATGGACAGATGGATGAATAAATAAATGGGTGAATGGAGTTGTGTGTTGGTAGATGGACGGACGTACGGATGAACGGACGGCATTTTGAATATACGGAGATAGATAAGTTAATGAATGAATGAATGGAGAGTATTTGTAGATGGACTATCGGAAATGAATGAATGAAGTGATGCTTGTGTAGATGGACGGAGGGATGAACGGTTCTGAACTGTTCATGGTAACACGTCAAATGACACCTACGGATAGGTGATGTATGGACGGGCTCGTTTCAGAGTTCGGATAGAGAGATAAAAAGTGAAAAAAAAAAATATAAACTGTGTATGTGATCTTCACAAATCCAAACAACAGTGTCAAAAAGTGTTAAGTATGTAATATATGAATACTCGTTAGAATCGCTTTGCCGAGGCGGTTCTAACGACCACCCACATTCCATGCCTGTAGCAGAAATAGCAGACTCTCCACAAAACACACAACGAACATGCAACACATTGTTTTTCATATTTCCGCCCCAAAATACACAGACCGTTGGTGTTCGTTAGAACCGCTTCGCCGAGGCGTTTCTAACGAGCACCCGAGCAGAAATATGAAAAATATAAGAATCTTTGACCAGAACAATTTTGATTTTTTTATTTGGTGGTATTTATTTTCCAGTATTTGAATAAGCATGTTTTCGTAATGCAAACTTTTAAACAGACCAGTACAATAACACAGCCCCTCTGTACCAAACTTTATACAGTGAAAAATGGGTTTTCGCATATACTTTGTTTCTCTTATGTCTGATTCTAGAACATAGGCAAGTAGACGGTTTTAATCCAAAATCTATGTTTTGGGCAGAAAGAAAAATATGTCACTTTTTAAATATAAACAGTCATTTTCACACAGCCATAAATCCCATTTCATTGCAAAGACTTAACCTTATGTGGGCTCGAATATCTTCTCAAAAAGGTGGTAGCTCGGTTGCTCAAACCTGACGTAAAAGCCGTCAGTAGTTCGTCCAGCTGTACCACACGAGGGCAAAACCATGTTTTCCGGAACTCCCAATACCCCCATCAATCCCTTTTTATACCAAAACAAACATAACCTCAATCAATAGGGCTTGAAAAAATAAGGGCGAAACGACCTACCTAATCCGGGCGAAACGACACACGGGCGAAATGACCCAGGGCGAAACCACCCACGGGCGAAACGACTCATGGGCGAAACGACTCACGGGCGAAACGACCCGAGACCGTTAGAGCTGCCCCACAGGGATAGTTCTAACGAGCACCCATAAATTAAGTCTGGCTAAAGGGATATGGGGGTCAGCTAGACTATGGAGCCCAGGCTTACAACTCCGCGTCAGAGAATATCCTTAAAACTCTGAACATCATTCAAAACCACGCCCTCAGGATAGCAACAAGAGCATACCGATCTACCCCAATCAACGCACTAGAGGTAGAATGTGGACTTAAACCACTACATCTACGAAGGGAAGAACTCATACTAAAATACTGGGCTAGATCCTCCCCACTTGGCAAATCCCTCCAAGTGAATGATCTATTAACAGATCATGGTTGCTATTCATGTAGGAGAGCCAAGAACTACAACCCATATTGTACGAAAGTCCGTGCCCTCCTGAAAGAGCACAACATAACCGATAAGATCCAGGCACCCAAATACAGATCCAAATGGGATCTCAAACACAACACACCCTCCTGTTACCTCCATCAGGTCCTGGGGAGGAAAGAAGAAAATACAAATGAATACATGAAAAATAAAAGCCCCTCTTATGTTCGCACCAGCCATGCCGGGAAAACTCTAATCTACACAGATGGCAGTAAGGACCCCTCAACAGGAAAAACCGGCGCCGCATTCGTTGTCCCAGAGAGAAATCTTCACGTACCGATTAAAGCAAACCAACACCTCTCAGTATTCACAACTGAACTGATTGCCATTCACTGGGCCATCTCATGGGCCATCACAGTTAAGACACCCAAAGCCACAGTACTCACGGACAGCCTTAGCGCTATCCAGGCCCTACAGTCAGGAAAATCCAAAACACGACCTGACCAAATTGACTCAATCCTGTCTAAACTAGATAAGGCAAAAAGAGAAGGGCAAGACATTGAAATCGACTGGATCCCATCCCACGTCGGCATCCCCGGTAATGAGGCGGCCGACGAAACAGCCAGATTAGCACTAGATATAGGTATTAAAGATTATACTCTCCCTTCAAAACGGGAGATCTATACAATCATAGACACCGTCATAACGAGAAAATGGCAAACTCTATGGGATAGAAACCCAACCAACACTGGGAGGCATTACCAACTCCTCCAGCCCACAGTAGGTAAATCTGCCCACCAATTTAGCAACAACAGAAAACTAGACGTGGTGCTCTCCCGTTTGAGATTTAACCATAACGGCCTAAATGCCAACCTCACTCAACTAGGAAACACAACGGGTCTATGCAGAAAATGCGATAACTTTGAACTAGAAACAACACAACATATCTTGTTTGAATGTGTAACAAACGCCCATGCACGAGAAGAGATAAAATCTGAAATGTTCAAATTAGGATATGAATCGGTACACCTACAAGATCTCCTCGCTCCCCCCGTAAAACACTGCTCGGCCATAGCCGAGGTGGTTAAGAAATTCCTGAAAGACACAAATTACTGGGTAGTAATATTAGAAAAACAGCTGTCGTTACCCACACACCGCGCTTAGGCAACCATCACCTACCATCAATCTGCACTTGGACCTGAGACGGGGGCGTCAAAGCGAGACACTGTGGTTGCGGCTCATTTGCTTTGCACTTATGGGTGCCCCGCCGAGGCTACCCCCCGTCAACCAATGACCATCCCATACCTTCAACATCATAACAGACCACGGGCTAGGGTGCATCACAAGAAAACCCCATAGCCCGAAAACTCCCACGGACATGCTTGAACCTGCGGCGACAAGACGATTCGGGGCACTGTGGTTGCGGCTCATGTGCTTTGCACTTATGAGTGTTCCGATGAGGTAACATGCCGCTGCAGGACAGGCAGCCCCCATGGGAAGGGTATTCTTGCCGGTAGCTACAGAATATTCTTTTGATGCCGCTGTCACGGCGAAGTTTTGGGCCGGCATAAAACGGTATAAAGAAATAGGGGTTCGTTTTAAAATTTATAACACTGCTTCTATAAAGACATACAACAACTGTCACAATGAAAAGCTAGTTTGTAGGATTCTATGCGATGTCAAACATTCTACAGTATGTGGGCAGAAAATTTACATTGATGAGCCAATGCACGAGAAATAGAACTGGAGTCAATGATCAGGAATCGAAACAATTAACCCACAGCTCCCATCACAGACACCAAAGGGAAAGAAACACAAACATGAAACAACAGACCCTAATGGAAACACCAACAGCGGAAAGCCAAAAGGACAGTTACTTTCCCACAAAATGGCCAATAGGCTATCCAAAATAATATAATATAAGCGACACCAACACCCAAAGACAAACCATAACAAAAATAAACCGCGACAGAAGAACCGCCTTGGAACGGTAAGCGGAAACGAATTCCACTAGGGGGGCGAGGGGGTGGGGGGCTTAAATCGAATTTACGTGGCCACAATCCTCGCCCTTACTTCCGTCGAGATAAGGACAAAAGCCTACAATAAGATTTGTGCGACCAGCGAAACGTCATATGAGTCTGTACATTCGTATCAGAGTCTTTGCTGGTGTCATTTGCCTACTGCAGCCTCCGAGCCTTCTAGGGGTAAACGAGAACCTTTGCCACATTGGGTGGATATGTAGGCTAGTCTGAGGCCTCACTGGTCGATTTATTGTAGGTTTTGTCGTGGGTTGGCCCATTTAGATTAAGAAAGGCAAGACTTGGAAAAGAATGGTATTGAGCTATACCACTATCAAGGGACATGTTCAAAGGACAACGTCTCTTCTGTGAAATTCATTTTGATTCGAGAGCATCGTGGCATTGGTGTCGGCGCAGCGTAGAGACGTGACGTCGACGTATCCTGGATGCTGCTGCGTCTAAAATGTTTAAAAGGAGATGGTCATTTCTGTAGAATTCATTTTTATCTGAGAGCAGCGTGACAATGGCGTCGACGCTGCATGGAGATGAAGCTTCGACGTCGATGTAGCTTGGATGCTACTGTGTCTAAAACGTTTAAAGTAAGGAAGTCATTTCTGTAAAAATTCATTTTGGTTGAGAGCAGTGTGGAGACATAGCGTCGACATCGATGTATTCTGGATGCTACTGTGGCTAAAATGTTATAAGCAGGAAGTCGTTTCTGTGAATTTCATTTGAGAGCAACATGCACTAAAATATTTAAAGGAAAAATTGTTAGGTTACATACGCTACCTTATCAAAAACTATAAAATTATCTTCATTGGCTACATTCGCGGTTCGACCCAATCACGGGAAGAGATTATGAAATTTCTCTCAGTCTCCCGTTGATCCAAGAAAATGTTCAGTTTGTAAGAAAGTTAATAATAATAATTATAATTATAATGATTATAAATGTAAATGAAATATAAATTATAACTATGAAATCGATGACGACGACGATGATGATGATGATAATGATGCAAAGTAATTATGAAATAATTTCACAGAAATGAATAGAAATAAATATCTCTTCATAAAAGGTTTAACTTTCCCACTGATGTTTATTCATGAAATTATACAGTACAAAAAATCACTCAAATAGGGATTATGTCAGCAATCAAATAAATGCCACGCATATCAACTAACCTGTCAATAATTAGATTAATCGTATGATACGCCTGTCGTTATCAACCTTTCATTAATTAGATTATCGTTGGACAGAGGGCGTTAAGTCATCACGGACTTAAATTAAAATTGCACAGGACATCATTTTAATAACTCATAAAATTTATACCCAGTAAAGTAGAAGTAAAACAAAGATCAGGAATCGATACAATTAACTTACTCCACCCATCAAACACACCAAAGGAAAAAAAAACAACAAACATTAAGCGACCAGACCATAATGGAAACCTAAACAAAGGAAGGCCATAAGGACAGTTACTTTCCCAAAAAATGGCCATATGGCCATCCAAAATAAAAAGACACAAGTGATACACACAGTAAGTAACAAACAAGAACATAAATAAATCGCCACAGAAGAACCGCCTTGGAACGGTCAGTGGGAAGATTTCCACTGGGTGGGGGCTTAAATCGATTTTACGTGGCCACAATCCTCGCCCTTACTTCCGTCGCGATTTAGACAAATAATTTGTTCATTCCGCATGAAGGCCTCCTAACTCATCAGTGCAACATCTCCGTGAACACAAATAATCAAAGATCCACAGAGGTGAGACAACGGCGAGGACTCGACAGCAAGAAACCACTGAAATGCTGGAGCAAAAGAAAACCAACAGTTAGACCCACTACCAGTATGAAAATACGTCGTAACATTTTTCTTTCAAATTTCCTGAAAAAAAAATCATACTTCTCAAGGTTAGAATCTCGGGTTAGAACCGCCCCGGCGAGGCAGTTCTAACGAGTGCCCACAAGCTATGCATCACGAAAACACGCCTATATAAAAAGTAGAAGTAAAACAAAGACCAGGAATTGATACAATTAACTTACTCCACCCATAAAAGACACCAAAGGGAAAGAAATACAAACATTAAGCGACCAGACCATAATGGAAACCTAAACAAAGGAAGGCCATAAGGACAGTTACTTTCCCACAAAATGGCCATATGGCCATCCAAAATTTAAAGACACAAGTGATACACACAGTAAGTAACAAACAACAACATAAATAAATCGCCACAGAAGAACCGCCTTGGAACGGTCAGTGGAAGATTTCCACTGGGGGGCTTAAATCGATTTTACGTGGCCACAATCCTCGCCCTTACTTCCGTCGCGATTTAGACAAATAATTTGTTCAGTCCGCATGAAGGCCTCCTAACTCATCAGTGCAACAACTCCGTGAACACAAAAATCAAAGAACCACAGAGGTGAGACAACGGTGAGGACTCGACAGCAAGAAACCACTGAAATGCTGGAGCAAAAGAAAACCAACAGTTAGACTCCGATGACCCCCTTGAATCCCAGTTTTATATAGTAAAACTGTGGTTCACAGTGGTAAACCTTATTTTTCTTATTTCTGCTCTAAAATAGATTGTAGGTACTTTATATATTTTGATGAGGCGGTTCTAACGAGCACCTACAATCTATATTTTGAGCAGAAATAAGAAAAATATGACAATTTTTCATCTTAAAATTTTAATTTTTTCGACGATAAAGGTTACAATGTATTTGTATAGGCTTGTTTTCGTAATTGTTTCTGAGCAGTTATAAGAAAAAACACGTAATACTCATGCAAATCCCTAGATAAACTATACAAAAGTGTAGTTTGAGGGGGTCAAACGAATAAAAAATAAATACGATATTTACTTTATTCAATAAGGATTTCTCTCTCATTTGGGCGGTTTTAACGAGCACCATTACGAAAGCACGCCGATATAAATTCATTGTAAACGAAAACTGTAAGATGAAAAATTGTTTCTGCTCAAAATATAGATTGTGGGTACTCGTAAGAATCGCTTGATCGAGGCGGTTCTAATTAGTACCCACAATCTATATTTTACAGCAGAAATAAGAAAAAAAGGTACACCCCTGTAAACCTCAGTTTAACTATATAAAAGTGGGGTTCAAGGGGATCAAAATTATATAGGCGTGTTCTCGTGATGCCAACAACAACTCGGAGAAGAAATATAGATCTCTCTCTCTCTCCCTCTCTCTATCTCTCTCTCTCTCTCTCTCTCTTTGTTTGTCCCGTCCTCGTATTTCAGGCGTTCCATATAGTTGTTTATGTGTAATTCTCTCTCACTCCCTGAGGCGGTTCTAACGAGTACACACAACATTTCGGATAAGAAATAAGAAAAATAATGTATACAACTCTCTCTCTCCCTCTCATTCATTTCCCCCCTCACTTTCATCTCCTATACTGTCTCTTCTCTTCTATCTCCTCCCTTTCTCGGGGAGACGACACAAAATGACCCACATGGGTTGACGTGTATACTATACGCCTGTATATTGCGTCCTTCCGTATATGTATGAATATTGTTACAGATACTTCTTTTACTTATCTCTTAATTATTTTATTATTATCTCTTCAGTTATTTCTGCTTGTATATATTTGCTAGTATTGAGTAAATAACCACACAAGAACAAAACAATAAATTTTCACTGTTTAATAATTTCATGATCTTACTAAAACTTTAATGGTAGCAAAATAATGGCCTAACTGGTCCTTTTAACTAAACAATAATTTCAAGCAACCACATGACAACCCAAAAACAAAGACCAAGATGAAAAGACGGAAGCCCAAAGATAAAAGACCACGCACCCACATTCTCACCCTTTATATACCAACCAAGAAATGGACTATCATTACTCATAGTAGCAAGAATTTAGCGAAATACCTTGACCAAATATGGTGGTTGGGTGCAAAATTAGCATGATTATGCTTTGCTCTTTCTGTAAGCCATTCCAAATCCAATCATAATCAAATCCAAAGCGAATCATAATGATTAAAACTATATTTTGGCTTCAGCATACAAACATGTGAATTCAATGGATATTTAATTTATGAATCTCATGGAATTGTTGCTTAAGACAAACCGTAACAATATTAATCTACATTATCTATCTATCTCGGATTTTCGATTGCAGATCTATATCTACCAATCTATCTGTCATGTCAGTATTCTGGTCCGTCCATGTATTTGTATAAGTATTTACCGCTCTCTCTCTCTCTCTCTCTCTCTCTCTCTCTCTCTCTCTCTCTCTCTCGTTACAATCTTCACTTTTTTGTTATTTCTTATCAAAAATGGTTATCTTACTACATTTTACATCTTCATTACATTGCGTTCTATCTTTCTCTCTCATTCCTTCCTTTCCTATATTCGTTATATTGCATAGGCGGCTGTTAAAGTAAGCATTACGATAACACATCCTCACACCAGTGTGATATAGTGCATTTTTCAAACCTCAAAAAGGTATTTTTTATGAAAAGTTGTGATATTTTCTTATTTATACTCCAAACATAGGTTTGGGGTGCTCGTTAGAACCACCGCATTGAGGCCGTTCTGCCTAAGTCTTGGAGCAGAAATAAGGAAAATAATGTTTACCTCGGTAAACCTTAGTTTTCTCTATATAAAGTGGGATTTAGGGGGGGGGGGCTCTTTATTTCACGGACTTGTTCACGTGGTGGATAGTCATTAATATCTACAGCCATGATGACACGTGCCGTGTGCAGTAAACCCGCTATACTTATTATTATTATTATTATTACTACAGGTAAAACTTATTGTAATATAAGAATACACACCGGAAAGAAACCATACACACTGTAGTTGTTTTGGTTTTACGAACCATTGAAGATTATTTTACTCATGTCAAACGGACAATAGTGACAGCATATAGAGAGGCAAGGGAACGGAACGAATTGCAGATTTTAGGATGACTGTGGCGCATGGAAAAATGCTAAAACGCCTATTAACTCACTTTCTACACAGAGTTGGTCTATTTAAAACAATAGTGGCTCAGAAAATATACGAAGAAAAGTGTTTTGATGGGAAAAACAAGTCAATTAAAATTGAATTCATATTCCACTGGAACCGCAGCCTAGTGAAGTAGTTTAGGTCGTAGTACCAAAGCGTTAATCCAAAATCGTTAATCTATCAATGTTCGGATCAACAGACATGGACTCCAATAGAGTGTAATCAGGCGTCCGCGGATATTAAGCATTACTTGGTAAGCAAGACGAACTTCTTGAAGTCCATAAAACTCCTTTTCACTCAATTAACTGCCCTGCAGTTCTGCGAATATTTGATTCACTTATTAAACCAATTGCCATTTATAATAGTGAGATTTGGGCAGGGTATAAAACATGTTACCATAAGAAGTCCATTGATGAAATGTTTGAAATGTCGTTTAAATGTCATAATGATTTTGATAAGATTTCTACACGATTTTCCAAATATGTCTTAGGAGTACATTCAAAAGCTTCCAATTTGCTGTTTTTAGTGAGCTAGGTCAGTTTCCTTTAGTAATCTCTATTATAACCAGTTGTATTAATTTTTGGCTACATACTTTACAATCAGATACAGAGTCACTTATATCTGCAGCATATTGGGAACAATGTAATAACCCTGAATTGAAAAGCTTGTGGCTATGTTTCATTAAAACTGTATTAAGTGATTTGGGATTTTCACATGTATGGGATAATCATAGTACATTCAATGTACCTGCTTTAATTGAATGTATAAAAGCCAAGTTGAAAGAAAGGTTTATTTCATTTTGGAAGAAAAGTATTAATTCTGAAGTTGGAATGGATAAGTTAAGGACATATAAATTGTTTAAGCAAAAATTTGAATTTGAAAAGTATTTGGATATTCTACCAGACAGAAAACAGCGAAAAGCTTTAACAGCCTTCAGAATAAGTGCACATCATCTAAAAATTGAAAGGGGGCGATATTCAGGGCAAAGACTGGAAGACAGACTATGTAATATTTGTAATATGACGAAATACATTTCTTTTGTGATTGCTCTAAGTATAATGATCTGAGAAATAAAATGTCTCAGAACATGGCAGTTTTAAATAATCATTCATTGCAATCTAAAAAAGAGCATTTCGTCAAACTTATGGCATCTACAGACGATACTATTTTGAAAACAATTGGAATATTTGTAAGTGAATGTAATATATCATAGCATGTCATGGCTCTTATGACTCAAGGCTATTAATATTATTATTATTATTATTATTTTTTTTCCTTTTAACTATTATTTATTTATTATTATTTTTATTCATTTATAAAATTATTTTCATATCATTGAAGAATGTATTATGTCATGTTTGTATTTGCTTGCCTTTAACCCTTATAGGGTATAGTTGTGCAGTAAATAAAATTCTATTCTATTCTATTCGTATAAAATAAGTCCTTTTCACATTTTAGGGAAAGTAAAAGGATTCCTTTTCGCGAATAGGACTTCTTTTCGAATTTCAGGGTACCACTTCTACGCCCCGGTACCACTTCTACGCCTCTGGAATGGCGCAGCAGGGGATGGAGCCCGCGACCACCCGATCCCAAAACGGACGCTTTACCACTGATCTATCAGGGCCGATAAACGCTGTATTCGAAAGGTCTAATGCCTAATGAAGACCGGGGTGTCACCACTGTTGGACAATTTGAATGTTTGCTTACATTGCAGATGGATGTCATAAAGTGCACCGTCCTTCGGATCGGGACGTTAACTGGAGGCCCCTGTGCAGGGAGAGCCATGCCTTGTAGAGTCCCCTACCGTAATTATATGATTACTGTGTAGGCTTTCATCCTGCAAAACTGGTGTGTATGTAATGCACACCTGCGAGTAATGGTCTTTCTTTCTTCTTATACTGCGATCGGTCACATTTGACGATTACTCGCAGGTGTACATTATATACACTTCAGTTTGCAGGATAGCTCAGTGGTTAGTGCACTTGCCTCTGATGCTAGAGGTCCCGGGTTCGATCCCCGGCAGCGGCGATAAAATTTCGGTGTCCGAACACGCTCCATTGGCATCATTTGCAGGGATGAATGTCATTAAGTGCACCGTCCTTCGGATCGGGACGTTAACTGGAGGCCCCCTGTGCAGGGAGAACCATCCCCTGTGCAGGTTAAAAATCCCTACCGTAATTACATGATTACTGTGTAGGCTTTCATCCTGCAATCGCGGCGGATTGAGTTTCGCGGCGGATTGACATTAAGGTAAACAATTAAGTTTAAATGTGATTTTTGATGATATTGCCCAACAGAGGAGACTTTCCCAGACACCACTTTATATTTATTGCCCTTCAGTAACCAAAGAGTCACCAGAAAACCAACAATAATGAGCCATTTTGCATTTGACCTCCTTTTTGGAGTATGTTGCATGTTGCTGGCAACAAGACTTGCATCTCTTCTTAGTTGCAGTGGACAGGACCTACAGGAAATCCCAGTTAACTTCTACCCAGTTTATGCGGACACACGTGGTACAACAGCAATCGACCGTAACTTTGCATTTCATTTGCCCCATGTTTGTATAATATCAATCTTAAAAAAATCTCTAAGAATGAAGGGGTTTCCTGGTTCAAATAAACTTTTCTGCTTGTATATATTTACAGTTGTTATAGGTAATGCTTGGGATGTTGAATCAAATCCTGGTCCAGACTCCCGAAATGACAGTTCACACTTCCCTTGTGGACTCTGTCAAAAAAGTGTTGGTTGGGAAGACCGGGGAATTTGTTGCGACACCTGCAATGTCTGGTATCACATAGGATGTCAAGGCATGTCATCAACTATGTATAGTTTTTACAACAGATCATTGAATAAAAATGTTGCATGGGAGTGTTTGAAATGTGGAATGCCAAACTTTTCCACATCTCTGTTTGATACCTCATCTTCTATAGACACCTACAACCACTTTGAACCTTTATCTACCCTATCCGAGCCTGATAGTCCGATACCAGACAACATCGGCCCACCCACGGCAGCTTCATCGCCCATTGTGCAGCAGTCAAAAGAAGCTAAACGAAAGACCAAAAAGGCGGTCCTTAACCATCCCCTCAGAATATTGATCATGAATTGTCAGTCAATAAAGAATAAAAGGGCTGAACTTCATACAATTATCGACTCGGCGAAACCAGACATCATTTTGGGCAATGAGTCTTGGTTAACCCCAGAAATTAAAAACTCGGAAATTTTCCCTGAATCCTTTGAGGCCATCCGGAAAGACAGAGTTGGGGATGCACATGGAGGTGTCTTCGTGGCTTTCAAGCGAGACCCACTCTGTACAGAAACTCCGGAGTTGGACACCAACTGTGAACTAGTTTGGTGTAAATTGAACATCATTGGATGTAGGACTTTGTACCTTGGATCTTTTTATCGCCCACCAGATCAGATTGACCCAGAATATCTTGAGGCTTTTAATTCATCTTTGTCTAGGATAATGTCAAATGCAAATGCCCATATTTTGGTTGGCGGAGACTTTAATTGTGGTGACATTGAATGGAGCAGCATGCAGGTGCCCCATGGGGTGCCTAAAAGGCAGACACAGCAACAACTTTTGGACATAATAAAAGAACACTGCCTGACCCAAGTTGTTAACATACCCACCCGGCAAGAAAAGACCCTTGATTTATTGTTTACAAATTCTCCATCCCCAGTAAGCCGAGTTAAGGGGATGCCCCCGATTGGCAAAGCTGATCATGACATAGTCCTTGTTGAGTATGACATAAAAGCTAAACGAATCAGACAAGTCCCGCGTAAAGTTTTTCTCTACAAACGTGCGGATATGGATGGTCTGCGAGACCATATGGCGCGATTTAAGGATTCGTTCCTTTCCTCTGACCTCTCACACATGTCAGTTAATGACCTGTGGGTCAGTTTTAAGTCCGAATTAACCACGGCAATGGAAAGGTTTATACCAACTAAAATGACCAAAACAAAATATAGGGCACCATGGATCGATAACACGATCAAGCATCTCATCAGAAGACGGAATAGAATGTATTTTCGTGCTCGCAAGTCTAGCAGCCCTGACGTTAAGAACCATTACAAACGGTTCAGAGCACATGTGCAAAAGGTTATAAGAGATGCATATTGGAAGCATGTTTCCAGCATCTTTACCTTTGAAGATGACAATATAGATCCCGATAGTCCCCAAAAGAATGGTAAAGTTAAAAAGTTTTGGTCATTCGTAAAGTCCCTGAAAAAGGATGCGTTTGGGATCACTTCGCTAAGGGAAAATGGAATTCTAAAAACAGATGCGCGCGATAAGGCTAATATTTGCAATAAACAGTTTCAATCAGCATTTACGCGTGAAACTGATGGTGAGCTACCATCTAAAGGTGCAAGTTCGTTCCCCTCTATGGGGGACATAACAGTTGACCCCAATGGGGTCGCTAAACTGTTAGGTAAGCTCAAGATACATAAGGCATCTGGGCCCGATGACCTGAATGCCAGGGTACTTAAGGAATGTAGTGCTGAAATATCTCCTGTGTTGGCCTTTATCTTCAATCAATCACTTGCCCAGGGCACTGTACCAGATGACTGGCGACAAGCAAATGTAACCCCGGTCTATAAAAAAGGGGAAAAATATGATGCAGCAAATTATAGACCAGTGTCGCTAACATGCATCTGTTGCAAAACCTTGGAGCATATATTAGTAAGCAACATCAACAAGCACTTAGCCTTTGAGAGCATTCTTGCTGACTGTCAACATGGTTTCCGGAGTCAAAGGTCTTGCGAAACGCAGCTTGTTCAATTTTACCATGACATTGTGAGCAATCTGGATGGGGCCATAAATCGTGGCCACAAACAGACTGACTTGATCATCATGGACTTTGCTAAGGCCTTTGACAAGGTACCTCACAGAAGGCTATTACATAAACTGGAGTACTATGGGATAAGAGGATCCACGCATAGGTGGATTAGCTCATGGCTCTCTGGGCGCTCACAACAAGTTGTACTTGATGGCCAAGCGTCTGATCCAGTCCCTGTTTTATCTGGAGTCCCCCAAGGTTCGGTCCTTGGACCGGTCCTTTTCTTGGTTTTCATTAATGATCTCCCCGACAATATCAGGTCATCGGTCCGTTTGTTTGCTGATGATTGTGTCCTGTATAGGAACATATATTCTCCTTCTGACTGTCTTATTTTACAAGATGACCTGGATCAACTTGCACAGTGGGAGGCCGATTGGCAAATGAAGTTCAATGTGGCCAAATGTCACTCAATGAGAGTGTCACGACACCCTCCGGACAAGCAAATTAAGTTTGACTATACTCTTCACCAGCAAGTTTTGGAGCATGTTCAATCCGCCAAATATCTTGGTATCACCATCACTGACGATCTTGATTGGGGTCAACATATCTCAGAGATTACATCTAAAGCAACTAGGACTTTGGGATTCCTTAGACGGAACTTGGCTTTTGCACTTAGGCAGACAAAGGATGTTGCATATAAAACATTGGTTCGCCCTCAACTCGAATATGCATCACCCATTTGGCACCCCTATGTTAAAACTCAGACTCAGCAGGTGGAGAAGGTGCAGAGGACAGCTGCTCGATGGACCTGTAGGCGATGGCGAAATAGAAGTAGCGTCGGTGACATGCTTAATGAGCTAGAGTGGCCGTCCCTGGAGGCCCGTCGTGAGCAGTCCTCTTTAACCTTCTTCTACAAGATACACTCTGATTCAGTGTCTATTGATAAAGATAGGTACTTGACCCCTGTAACACTGTCGACCCAAACAAGGGCATCAAAATTAAACGACTCACAATATCGTAGATACCAGTCCTATAGTGATGCCCTGAAGAACTCGTTTTTTCCTAGAACTATTCCCCAATGGAATAGTCTTCCCTCCTCTGCGGTGAATGCCAAGTCCGCAGAAGAGTTCAAAGCCCGCACAGTGTAAGATTGGGTCTCAGAGGTATGCGTTTTAGGATACCTCTGTTATGCAGATTGTAAATAGTTTTAAGGACGCATCCAGTGCCTCTCTCTTTTTTTTTTTTTTTTTTTTTTCAGCTAAATTCTAAATTTAGCCACCCAATCAACTGAGGTAATGGCCAGATATGACCGACTCAGTATAAGAAGATAGATAGATAGATAAAACTGGAGTGTATGTAATATGCACCTGCGGTAATGGTCAAATGTGACCGACGCAGTATCAGAAGATAGATAGATAGATAGGGTTGAAAGCCTACCCAGTAAGCATGTAATTACGGTAGGAGTCTTTAACCTACACAGGAGATGACTCCAGTTAACGTCCCGATCCGAAGGGTGGTGCACTTTTTGGCATTCATCCCTGCAAATGATGCCAATGGAGTGTGTTCGGACACAGAAATAATCACCGCCTACGGAGATCGAACCGGGTGCCTCTAGCATCAGGGGCAGAAAGAAAGTTGGGTTTTACCCAGTAACAATAGAGCGCTTTAAAGACTAAGATGAAATACGGCTGTACTCGGTTCTTTTGATAGGGCTCTATAGTTATGAAAACGAAATATTTGCAATTTCTGATTGCTTCTGTTGCAGGCTTGGTCACATTAACGGCAGTGACAATCATTGCAGTTAGAAGAAAAAGATGTAATAACTTCAGGAAAATGAAACCAAAGATGAAACTATATTGGTTCGATCATTTTCGGTCAAGAAGGTGCGAGTGGCTCTTAGCAGGTGCGTAGTAATAGAGTAACCTCCCTTGCGAATTAAGGAAGACAATTCGCGTGCATTTGCGGCATTTTGATTTTTGATTAAATTCTCTAGAAGATACAATATCTTGATTATGGCCCTAAGTACAGACGATAAGCTACTTGGAGAGAAGACTGACTATTATTGCAGCAGCAGTGAGGATGAGGGAAATAATTCTGGTGATGAGTCTGATTCAGACAACAAAGGGAAAGAAACAGTGAAAGAGGCATCATTCATTCCTGAAGCAAAACTGTCTGAATATAAAGGAACTTCAGCAAATACTGGTCCTAAAGGTGTTATTAATGATTGGCGTGAATATAAGAGACTAGAAGCTGAACAGCGGGAATCTCAGGAACGGGAACGTAAAGCTTTGATGAAAAAGTTGTCTATGACATGTAGGTCACATTTAGATGATGATAAAGAAAAACAGAAAGATGAGGAGTTTATGGAGCGGTTTGAAGATTTTGAAGATGAATTTATGAAAGCTTACCGCCAGAAAAGAATTGAAGAAATGAGAAAAGCTCTAGAAAATGTACCGAAGTTTGGATCGCTTATCACATTAGATAAGAAAGACTTTATTGATGCTATTGACAAAGAAAAGCCAGAAGTGAAAGTTATTGTTCATATATATGAGGACAAAGTTGAAGCATGTCAAGCAATGAATGGGTGTATTGCCTGTTTAGCTAAAGAATATCCAACAGTAAAATTTTGTAAAATGAAAGCTAGTGATGCTCTCAGTAAAAAGTTTTCTGTTGACGGTGTGCCTGCCTTACTAGTCTACAAGAATGGAGAAATAGTGGGCAATTTCATCAGATTGTCAGATGAATTTGGAGATGATTTCTATGCTACTGATGTTGAAAGTTTTCTTCAAGAGCATGGAATACTGCCAGAGCAAGACATCTTTGCTGTCAAGGATCAAACTACGGGGGAAATAAGAAGACCTTTGCCACAGGATGATGATGATAGTGACTTTGATGTTGATTGATCATAATTACAACCTCTTTATAACCCTATTTTTGGTATCCAAGGTGGAAACCTTGTTAGTTTAACAATTGCTTTTATATTATATCCAAACAAAATTTTGTAGCAACTGATAAGATATGTATTTGTGATAACTGAAGGATAGTTTCCCTATTTCTTCATAAAAACCTATGTTGTAGGTACTCCTTAGAGCCACCTTGGTGAGGAAGTTCTAATGAATAGTACCCACGACATAGGTTTTTATGGAGAATTGACAAACATTTTCCTCCAGTTATCACAAAATACCTACCTTATCAATTGCTGTTGAATTGTATAGATAAAATAGACAAATCAATGACCTGATTTTTACTAATTTTTCTGTATAATCTGTATATTTCTGGGATCCATCTTAAGTGATCTTTAAACCATGTTATGTCCAAAGCCTTGTTTCAGGGAACAGTGTTATAAAGAGGTTATGTGTGCTATGGATACTATGATAGAAGATTTAAATGTATTTCACTATAACTGAAAGGAAGAACAAGAACATTTAAGCTAATGAGCTTCAGCTTGTATTTTTATGGGTATTTCTGGTTAGAACAGCCACTTCATTACGATAACACATCCATGGGACATAGTGCTGTTTTGCACATCTCCAAAATGGCTACTTTTCTGATGAAATCAGATACATTTTTCTTATTTATACTGCAAACATAGGTTGTGGTTGCTCGTTAGAACTGCCTCATTGAGGTGGTTCTGAGTACCCACAACCTATGTCTTGGAGCAGAAATAAGCAAAATAATGTACAGTACGGCTCAGGTATTTGAACCGTTTTTCTTTTTCATTCCGCGGACAACTTTTTAAATCCGCGTTTTTCCGCCGAATGGTTTGGAGTAAACAACGCCGAGTGAAAATATTTTACTCCAAGTTATGCGCTCGATATTCCGAGGAAATTCCGCGGACCTCAGAGCTTACCTGTGATATTTGGAGTGTTTGCGAGTATTTGCGAGTGGTGATTATTTTAAATAAACATGTGTCGCCGGTGCGACGCATCAGAGGCCAATAATGGCGGCCGAAACCCGTCAAAATTTCGCTGACAGTTATCAATTTGATTATTTGTTTCTCACTTGTCCGATAATACTTCACATTAAAATTATTAAAGAATGAAAGACAAATGATTATATTATATCAAAATAATTTTCTTTTTTTGAAAATATCAAAATTACATGGAGAAATTTTGAGTTCAAAATGACCGATTTTGCAGTTTTAAAGAAGCCAATAATGGCGGCCGAAACCGGTCAAAATTTCGCTGACAGTTATCACCTTTGATTATTTGTTTCTCAATTGTCCGATAATACTTCACATTAAAATTATTAAAGAATGAAAAACAAATGATTATATTATATCAAAATAATTTTTTTTTTGAAAATAACAAAATTACATGGAGAAATTTTGAGTTCAAAATGACCGATTTTGCAGTTTAAAAGAAGTCAATAATGGCGGCCGAAATCCGTTAAAATTTCGCTGACAGTTATCACCTTTGATTATTTGTTTCTCATTTGTCCGATTATACTTCACATTAAAATTATTAAAGAATGAAAGACAAATGATTATATTACATCAAAATAATTTTCTTTTCTGAAAATCTTAAAATTACATGGAGAAATTTTGAGTTCAAAATGACCGATTTTGCAGTTTAAAAGAAGCCAACAATGGCGGCCGAAACCCGTCAAAATTTCGCTGACAGTTATCACCTTTGATTATTTGTTTCTCAATCGTCCGATAATACTTCACATTAAAATTATTAAAGAATGAAAGACAAATGATTATATTATATCAAAATAATTTTCTTTTTTTGAAAATAACAAAATTACATGGAGAAATTTTGAGTTCAAAATGACTGATTTTGAAGTTTAAAAGAAGTCAATAATGGCGGCCGAAATCCGTTAAAATTTCGCTGACAGTTATCACCTTTGATTATTTGTTTCTCATTTGTCCGATTATACTACACATTAAAATTATTAAAGAATGAAAGACAAATGATTATATTATATCAAAATAATTTTCTTTTTTTGAAAATATCAAAATTACATGGAGAAATTTTGAGTTCAAAATGACCGATTTTGCAGTTTAAAAGAAGCCAATAATGGCGGCCGAAACCCGTCAAAATTTCGCTGACAGTTATCACCTTTGATTATTTGTTTCTCAATTGTCCGATTATACTACTAATTAAAATTATTAAAGAATGAAAGACAAATGATTATATTATATTAAAATAATTTTCTTTTTTTGAAAATATCAAAATTACATGGAGAAATTTTGAGTTCAAAATGACCGATTTTCCTGTAATTTTATGATGTTCAACATGCTTTCAATTGCGGACTTGAAAGAGTTGTATGTACTCGTCATGCCCAATTGATTCCCTTGTTTGAAATCACTGTGCAGTTTCACACCCTGGGTAATTAATGATTACCTCTTTGTTGACTTTTGACATTGTTTACATTATAATAACTATCAGTGATAATTATTATCTTATAATTATATATAAATGTATATGATGGTAAAAGAACATTAAATAAACAAAAAAAAAAATGCCCAGGTATTTCGTCAAATTCCTCCGAGTATTTCCGCATAACTTCGCGAGAAAATATTGCCTCCAGGTACGATATTACAACTCGGAATAATTTCGCGAAACTTCGCGTACCGCGGACCTTGCGAGTGTTTTCGAGGAGTGTCCGCCGAATATATACATATACTCGGAACAATTCCGAGTGATTTTGAAAGTACTCGAAACGCCGAGATTCGGAATAAAGAGTTTTTTTGTTCTTATACCTGAGCCGTACTGTAGGCGAGGTCTGCTGACAGCCGGCTGGCACCAGACTTTTAGGTCTAGTGACAGCCGGCTGTCACCAGACCTAAAAGTCTGCTGACAGCCAGCAATAGTATTTGTTCAATAGTAAGTACATTTATATATATTTTCACTTTTAATATTTAATATTCTTTTTATAAGATACTATACTTCTTCTGTTAGTGAAAATGGAAATTGAAAAGTAATTATTAGATATAAATAATTTAGTTAATATTTCATGGGGAGGCCTGAGTGGGTGGGGTTTCCATATCAGTCTTGACCTGAAGGAATTAACTGGCATTCCATGACTAAAGGTTGGGGCATATAACTGGTAAGGTTTGGAAATCTTGCTGCCAAACTATCATTATTAAGGGTGGGTTTTCTGTAAAACCTCTTTGATTTTGTGCACAATTTAAGGGTGTGTGTGTTGGGGGGTGGTTCTGTAAAAGCTCTGTCATCTTGGGCATCTTCTGTAAAAGCTCTGTGGTTTTGTCTTTGTTATTTAATCTATACATGGACCTTTACTTTGAAAAGGGTGGGGTGGGGGTATACTGGTTTACATCTGTCCTTCCATCCATCTGTCCATGTATGACTATAATTTTTCGTCAAGGATTATTCAAGAACCATGAAAGCTAGAAACTTCAAACTTGTCATACTATGCAATCATGATGACTTGTATCATGTTTGTTTGTTTGTATCGGAGTTTTACGGCCCAACAAACACTATGTAGGTCATTTTTGAGCCGATCTATCCACACTTTTCCAGAGCAGGCTTATTTGTACATGGTTAACCAGTACAGTGCACATTCTTTTGTCAGAAACTGACAACTGCCATTCTTGAATCAGTGGAAGAGAGAGAATGACCGTAGAAAAGATTTCATGATCAATCTCCATGAAAGAATGTTGCCGACCCTGGCAGGTGCATACTAATCACCAGTCAGATGCGCATACTTGTATAGTGTAACTTAAATAGGCGTTATCCGCTTCTTTGTTCATATATTCTTCATTCTTTTTTCTCTCCATATCTAAGCCAGTGTCAAAGATTACTCAGGAACTAAAAGCTAGAAGACTCAAATGCAATGATAATGACTTGTGTAATTTTAAGAGACAATGGGCTAATTTGTTCATAATGTTCTTTTATTCTTCTTTCTCTCCATATAGGCCCATGTTAAATTTTTCATCAAAGACTTCTTAGGAACTATGGAAGCTAGAAACCTCAAACTTTGTATGCAATGCAATAATGATGACTTATATCATGTAGAGACAATTGGCTTTCTTGGCATAAATGTGTTCATTTGTTCTTGTTTTCTTCTTTCTCTCCCTATAGGCCAGTTTGAAATTTTATGTCAAAGATTTCTCAAGAACCATAGTAGCTAGAACCCTCAAACCTGATATACATGTACTATGCAATCATGTATAAGAGACAGTGGGCATTATAGGCTTATTTGTTCATCTTTTCTTCCATTCTTCTTTTTCTCCTGTTAGAATTTATCAGGAACTGTAAAAGCTTGGTATACTGTGCAATGATGTTGAACTGTGTCATGTGAGAGACAATGGTCTTACTAGATGCTTATTTCTTCATCTGTTCTTTCATTCTTCTTTCTCTCAGTGTAGGCCAATGTTAAATTTATCATCAAAGATTTCTCAGGAACTGCTTCCTTGGCTTATAATATTTGTTCATCTGATCTTTCATTCTTCTTTCTCTCCATTTTGGCCAATGTTAAATCTTTTGTCAAAGATTTCTCAGGAACTACAAAAGCTAGAAGCTTCAAACTTGGTATGCAATGCCATTATGATGACTTATATTGTGTAAGAGATAATGGGCTTTCTCAGCTTATTTGTTCTTTCATTCTTCCTTCCTCCATTTAGGCCAATATTAAATTTTTCACCAAATATTTCTCAGGAACTACAAAAGCTAGAAGCCTCAGACTTGGTATGCAATGCAATAATGATAGTTTATATCATGTAAGATCGAGACAATGGATTTTCTTTGCTTATATGTTCACTTGTCCTTTCATTCTTCATTTCTCTCTATATACATGAACATGTTGGTCAATGTTAAGTTTTTTGTCAAAGATTTCTCAGGAACTACAAAAGCTAGTAGCCTCAGACTATGTATGCAATGCAATAATGATGACTTAGATTGTGTACATGTATAGACAATGGGCTTTCTCAGCTTATATGTTCATTTATTCTTTCATTATTCTTTCTCTCCATATAGGTCAATGCTACGGTAATTTTTTCTTCAAAGATTTCTAGAATTTGCTGCCTCAAACTTGGTTTGCAATGCGATAATGATTTATTGTTAAAGAGTCAGTGAGCTTTCTCGGCTAATTTGTACAATTGTACTTCCTTGATCCGGCCAATGTTTAATATTTTGTCGAATATTTCTCAGGAAATACCAAAGCTGGAAGCCTCAAACTTGGTATACAATGCAATAATGATGACTTGTATCATGGTAAAGGTGATGGACTTTCTCTGTGTTTTTGTTTATATGTTCTAGACGCCATCAACTTTTACTTAGTATGTAGTGCAGTAATGATTACTGATATCATTCATGCAGGAAACACTGGGCTTTCTGACTGGTGATCAAAGGGGTTGTGTGTTTCTGCAAAAATGCACATAAGTGGGGGTTTGGTCAGATCTTCAGACAGTTCTTGATTTTTTTTAAATTTTTTTTTCATTTTACAACCCTTTCAAGATTATTTCACTTATTTCAAACCTATTGTTATTCAGACGTGGGCAAAATCGGATTACCCAGGGAAAACCCATATGACCTTCCCTTGCAGAACATGGCCTCACACGTGACTCGAGCAATGCTTGAACCACTGCAGTGTGAGCCAGTGCTCTTACCAAGTCTATGTTTCTTTTTCTTTTTGTGTGTGTGTGGTGGTGGTGGGGGCACAAGTCTGGTCAAACTTGGTGCCATTTTTTGTTTCCTTATATTGAGCCAATCATTAATCAGAGGTGGGCAACCTGATGACAAACCACCTGATCTTCCTTTGCAGAATTTGGTGTCTTACATTTGGTCCAAACGAAGCACGAACCACAGCGGTGAGCGACCTAATGATTTTACTCACAATAAATAGGCCTATCGGGTCTTGAAGAAATAAATGGACTGCATGATGCTTCCACGCAGAGCTGAAACCGTCCCGCACACGAGTACTGGATAAACACTTAGCAAAGCGATGCGAGTCAGACCGGCCATGCTTGTAAACTCTATTGGTTGCATTGAGTGAAAGGGCTTGAGATGTCATTTCATCTCAATGTCGGGTAAAAGTCCCACAAAATTGGAAGCAACTTATCCAAAATGACCTTAACAGTGTTGACGGGGACGTTAAACCTCAAATCAAACAAACAAATTAAGCATTTGTGCCATATCTCAGATATTCTAGTTCCATGTCCGTGTTGTTCAAACCCAGATGAAGTGTGTACCGAACACTCTTCCCCCTGCTTTGCATGTGCAAAAACAATCATTGTTGGGATTTACACCTAAGTTATGTCTTATCCACAGTTTGAACATGTGAGTTCTGCTGGTGGTATGCCTAGAAATATCCTTCTTGCTCTTTATACATGTACTGATTATGATTTATAAGTTGCAATAATACCACAAAATACACATAATTTTACCAAAAAATATAAGTCCACTTAAGGAAATATTGCATCCTTCACTTCCAAAAAAAGTTATGGAAGTAGTATAGTATCTCATGAAAAAGGATATGTTTAACAGTTTAAAAGAATATTCTTATTACTGAATTATTGGACAAATATTATAGCCGGCTGTCAGCAGACTTTTAGGTCTGGTGACAGCCGGCTGTCACTAGACCTAAAAGTCTAGTGCCAGCCGGCTGTCAGCAGACACTTCCAATAATGTATACTCCTGTAAATCTCAGTTTTCTCGATATAAAGTGTGGTTTAGAGGGTGTTCATTTCACAGACTTCTTAACATCCAAACCCTCAAACACATCACTGACAGCTGAGATGAGTCAGATCAAATGGCTGCTGAACCTTTTTGCAAACAGTGTAGACCCTGACCCTGATCAGATGTCTTGTTCTGTGATGTATGATCTGAGCCTGCACTGTTTGCCAGTATCCATTTTGGGGGTTTCTCATACAAAATGGAATTGTATTAACAATACTTAAAAATGTTACATTGTATGGATCCAATAAATGTTTTATGTTGTAATATGCTTTAAGATGTTGATAAATCCTACAACTACATGTACAAGAATGAAGATACTTGCAAAGCTTTAGATAAGAAGGAGTAAAGAGACTAATTTTGGGATTTTTTTTTTCTTATTTCACCATTTAAACATATGATATGGGTACTTGTTAGAATCTTTCAGTCAGACTGTCAGTTCTAAAAAGTACCCACAACATATGTTATATATCAAGCTTGTTATAATGGCAATTTGGGAAAGATTTTTCTTTAATTCACAGTTCTGTCACGGGTCAAAATTCTGAAAATTCCTGTTGTTTTATATTGATTACAACCCTCAGACCGCAGTATCCTCTTGGTAAGATAGATAACTCTGTATTGGCCAAGTATGTGACATCACAGGATTTAGCCCTTATAATGCTGCAAAAATTAATTTAGCCATTTACATTTCACCAATCAAATTACCTGATATACTGTATTCATTCAGTTCACAAACTGCATGACAAACAATGTAGATCCTGATCAGATGCTTCTTCACACTGTATGCAAAGGTAGGGATTGTCTTGAACAGCAGGATGACGGTTAACAAGCTCATTAACCCATTCAGTACCAGAAACCCCAAAATGGGTACCCTGGCAAACAATGCAGGCCCAGATCAGACGACGCAGAAAGCGTCGTCTGATCAGGGCCTACACTGTTTGCGAAAAGTTAAACCATTTTCCAAATATATTTTGAAGAAAACGCAACCTGACACCCCTAAATTTTGAAATGGTCTCCGGTTATATATAAGTGGAAGATTCCACTTGGTATTAAAAGGGTTAAAAGTCAAATTATCAAATGTTCTAGCAAGTACACTATCAAATATGGGTGTATTTTCTTTGCTAGTTTTTACCAGTGAAAACAACATGCACTGTACTGGGAAATAGCTTCAACAATGTTGGTAGATCTATTACTGTCCGGGGCAAAGAGGCTCGACATGACTTTAATAGTGTTGACTGGGCTATTAACCCTTATCCTGCTGTTCATGACAACCCCTGTCTTTGCAAACAGTGTAGATCCAAATCAAGAAGCCATCTGATATGGATCTACACTGTTTGTCATTCAGTTGCAAATTTAATGACTAATGTGTATATCACGTAATTTGATTGGTTGATATATAAATCAGAAATAGGTGTGGCAAAATTTAACATATTTGATTGTGTCTGCCCAAACTGGATTTTTTTTAGCTTTCCTGTAAACTAAGTCCTGCTAAAAGGGGCCTACTCTAAAATGAAAGAATCCAGTGAAAGTTCTCAGTACCTCCTGCTGACTTTTCCTGTTAGCTGAGCTCCTCAGAAACCAATTCTTTTTTTTCAGGAGTAGACCCCTATTGTAAATAAGGGAGATAAAAATGTTTATGAAAGGGTTGCTTGTCCAGGTGGTGTCTCCATTACCCTTAGAGGAAGTTTCTTGATTCTAACAGGGATGAGGAATTCTCAGTACCAGTATTTTCCACTTGTCCACTGACAAGTGAGTACCGGTAATCCCTTTGTCCACAGAAAAGTGAGATCTATTAACCCATTTTGTACCAGAAACCCCAAAACATGTAGTTGGCAAACAGTGCAGGCCCAGATCAGAATTCTGCAGCGTCTGATCAGGGCCTACACTGTTTGCGAAAAGTTAAGCCATTTTCCAAATAAATTTTGAAGAGAAAAAAAAAACTGACAACCCTAAACTTTGAAATGGGCTCCTGCTATAAATAGGAAGGAAGATTCCATTGGTACAAAAAGGGCTAAATAATCCACTTCTCACTTGACCACAGTCCAGATTTTCAACATTAAAACCTGCATGAAACTGTCCATAATAATTTATTCAGGAAAATGATCTACTGACTGTTAGACCAGCAACAAAAGCATGAATAATACAATTGATGTTAGTAACTGTGACGACACACTAGCTTTCATGAAAGATTAAAGTTTTGTCATATTGATTACCATATTTTGTTATGGAGAATTGCTAATGTAATGAATTTAAACACATTTCCTTAACTACAGAGCTCTAGATAAGAGGGAGTAAAGGGTATTTCAGCATTGAAATTTTGAAAATCAGCATTGAAATTTAATTTGAGGGGTAAAATACTCAATAAGAGTTTGGATTTCAGCATTGAAATAAAATTATGGGGGTAAAAATGTCACTGAACAATTTACATTTTTAACAGAAAGCAGTTTCTTTAGTAAGCAGCAGTAGTATACTAGATCAGAATGGGTTCAACCCTGCACATAAACAGAAAATAAAGCTTGGTATTTCATTTGAATTGTCTTGCAGACAATTCACATGAAATGCCAACCTTTATTTTGTCTAAAAACCAAATTTACCAAAAAAAGAATTTTGTATGCTAGTCTTATGTTTGGTTCTTTGAAAGTTAAGCATTGCAAGAGGGCATTTAAGTATTAAGTTTTAAAGCAGGGGGTAAAATACTCATTGTATCAAATTCTTATCTAGATCACTGTTAACAGTCACAATACAGAGGACCCTCGCTATCATAGAAAAGTCAGACCACTATGCCATGTCACAGTAAAAGCTAGCAAGGCTGTATTAGTGGTATATGTTCATTTCTCCCTGTCACACATATAATGTATCTAAATGTACATAAATAGCTATGGGTATGTACATATAATGCATCTACATGTACATACATAACTCTGCATAAGTACATTTTGCGCCCGGTCCACCAGGGTTTGGAGAAATAGATTGGGCTTCAGGATGCTTCCACGCAGAGCTGACACCGACACACATGAGTACTGTTAAACAGCTTAGGTCTAAGCATGCCCAGGCAATGTGATGCATCCATGCATATAAACCATATTGGTTTCACTGGGCGGCAGGGGTGGGATGTCATTTCATCTCATTGTCTGGTAAGTGAAAGTCGCACAACATTGGAAGCAACACCCCCAAAATGACTTAAATAGTGTTGACGGGGATGTTAAGCCACAAATCAAACAAACATAAGTACATTTTATGCATCTACATGCAAAAGCATAGCTATACATATGCACATTTAACATTGGGTGGTTGAGTGAGGCAAAGGTGATGTGTAACTTGCGTTGCTTGGGCATTCAACTGTTATTGGCTTACAGTTGGACAAGGCCTGTTGTCCTTGCAGCAGGTAAGGGTAGTCGGATACTGTTTTAATTCTTCTGTCTCCACACTTCATTCATTTTCCTCTTTTTCCACTTTCCCTCACTTTCATCTCTGTCCCTCACTTTCATCTCTTCTATCTCTTTTCACCCTTTCTCTGGAAGACAACACAAAATGACCCACAAGGGTTGACATACCGTTAAATCCAAAACAATCGATCAATGCACATTTAATGTGTCTGCATGTACATACATAGCTCTAAATATATACATGTATATAATGTGTCTACATGTACTTATAAACCCTAGTGGTTTCATTAGGTAACACGGCTTGAGATGTCATATCATACCAATGTTGGGTAAAAGTCCCACAAAACTGGAAGCAATGTCTCCAAAATGATCTATACAGTTTTGACGGGAACGTTAAACCTCAAATGAAACAAACAAACATACATAGCTGTAAATAAGGACATAAACATATGTTGTGGGTAAATGTTAGAATCTCCTCATTGGGACGATTCTAATGAGTACCAACAGCAAATACTGGCCCCAATAGCTCAGTTGGTAGAGTGTCCGCTCTGGGGAACGGGAGGTCACGGATTCGATCCCAGGCCACGACATACCAAAGTCGTTAAGAATGGTACTAGCTGCTCCTCGCTTGGCACTCAGATTTATGGGGTAGAGCTAGGACTGGTCGACCCAGTGTCAGGATAATGTGACTGGGTGTGGTATCATGTAATGTGTCTGGGACATGATACTTCAGTGAGGCAGCACTATAAAAGTGAGCATTGAGCTCCCTGTCGCAACCAGACACCGTCGTGATATGACTGAAAAATTGTTGAAAGCGACAAACCCAAATTCACACACACACCAACAGCAAATGCTTCTTACACCCTTTAAATGACAAATAGACTTGTCAAACAAATTACAATTGAAGAGTCCACCAGTGTACAATGGGTTAAAGGCAGGGAAAGGAGAGGATTGGGCCATATGCTGTGTCTAACATTTGTAAATATGTCTTGCTGTCACCTGCCTTTGCAAACAGTGTAGATCCAGATCAGATGCAGGGTTCTGATCAGGATTGACACTGTCATTCAGTTTGCAAATTGGTATGAATACATTATATTAAGTAACTTGATGGTCTGAAACGGGTGTGGCAAAATTAATTTATTCAACAGGACAAGGTTAAGATACAGCTCTAACTACCAATTACTCCTATAGCATTCAGATTAACCCATTGTATACTAGTGGACTCTTCCATTGCCACATGTTTGACAAGTACATTTGTCATATAAGGGGTGCCTGTTTTTAGCTCACCTGACCGAAGGTCATGGTGAGCTTTCGTGACTGAGATGTCCGGCGTCGTTGTTCGCCTGTAAACTTTTCTTGTTAACACTCTAGAGGCCACAGTTTTGATCCAATCATTATCAAACTTGGACAGAATGATCATCATGACAATATGTTGGTCAAGTTCGAATATGGGTCATGTTGGGTCAAAAAGTAGGTCACTAGGTCAAATGAAAGGAAAACCTTGTTAACATTCTAGAGGCCACAATTTTGGTCCAGTCATCCTCAAACTTGCTCAGGATGATCATCTTGAAAATATCTCGGTCAAGTTCGCATATGGGTCATGTCGGGTCAAAAAGTAGGTCAGTAGGTCAAACCACAGAAAACCCTTGTTAGCACTCTAGAGGCCACAGCTTTGGTCCAATCATCCTCGAACTTGCTCAGAATGATCATCCTGACAATATCTTGGTCAAGTTCGAATATGGGTCATGTCAGGTCAAAAAGTAGGCCAGTAGGTCAAATCATAGAAAACAATTGTTAACACTCTAGAGGCCCCAGTTTTGGCCCAATCATCTTTAAACTTGCTCAGAATGATCATCCTGACAATATCTCAGTCTAGTTCGAATATGGGTCAAGTCGGGTCACAAAGTAAGTCTGTAGGGCAAATCATCGAAAACCTTGTTGACACTCTAAAGGCCACAGATTTGGTCCAAACTTCCTCAAACTTGCTAAGAATTATCATCCTGACAATATCTCGGTCAAGCTCGAAAATGGGTCATGTCGGGTCAAAAAGTAGGTCAGAAGGTCAAATCATAGAAAAACCTTGTTAACACTCAAGAGGCCACAGTTTTGGACAATCATCCTCAAACTTGCTCAGAATGATCATCCTGACAATATCTCGGTCATGTTCGAATATATGTCATGTCGGGTCAAAAAGTAGCCACAGGTTTGGTCGAATCATCATCAAACTTGCTCAGAATGATCATCTCTACAATATCTAGGTCATGTTTGAATATGGGTCATGTGGGATAAAAAAGTAGGTCAAATCATAGAAAAACCATTGTTTACACTCTAGAGACTGCAATTTTAGTCTACCGGTGTTTATCATCAATCTTGCTCAGAATGATCATCTTGACAATATCTAGGTCAAGTTCGAATAAGAGTCATGTCGGGTCAATAAGTAGGTCAGTAGGTCAGATCATAGAAAAACCTAGTGAACACACTAGAGGCCCCAGTTTTGGTCCGATCACCATCAAACTTGCTCAGAAAGATCATCTTGACAATATCTGGGTCGAAAATGAATATGGGTCATGTCGAGTCAAAAAGTAGGTCAGCAGGTCAAATCATAGAAAAACGTTGTGAACACTCTAAGAGGCCACAGTTATAGTCCAGTCATCATAAAACTTGCTCAGATCATCTGGACAGTATCTCTGTTAAATTCGAATATGGGTCATGTCAAATCAAAAAGTAGATCAGTGGTTTATTTTGTCATAACTTTTGAAATGTTTGAGATAGAGCCTTCATATTTGGCATGTAGGTTCCTTGTGACAAGGGCTTCCCACTCATATAAAAAAATTTGACCTGTGACATTGACCTGTGACCTACTTTATCATAACTTTTGAACCATATGAGGTAGAGCCTTCATATTAGGCATGTATGTTCCTTGTGACAAGGTTTTCCCAACCATTCAAAAATTTTGACCCATCACCTTGACCTTTGACCTACTTTGTCATAACTTTTTTTAAGCATTTGAGATACAGCCTTCATATTTGGCATGCAGGTTCCTTGCGACAAGGGTTTCCTATTCATACATAAAATGTGACCCTTACCTTGACATTTGACCTACTTTATCATGACTTTTGAACCATTTGAGATAGTGACTTCATATTTGGCATGTATATATCTTGTGTAAAGGTCTTCCCACCCATACAAAAATTTTGTCTTATGACCTTCATCTTTGACCTACTTTGTCATATTTTTTGAAGCATTCGAGATAGCCTTCATATTTGGCATGTAGTTTCCTTGTGTCATACAAAAATGACTTGTGATCTTCACCTTGACATGTGACCTACTTTATAACTTTTGAACCATTTGAGGTAGAGCCTTCATATTTCGCATGTATGTTCCTTGTGGCAACGACTTTCACCCACACCAAAATTTTGACCTGTGACCTTGACCTTTGTTCTCATAACTTTTGCACCATTTAAGATAGAGCTTTCATATTTGGTATGTAGGGTCCTTGTGACAAGGGCTTCCCAACCATGCAGAATTTTTTACCTGTGACCTTGACCTTTGATCGTTTTTGTCATAACTTTTGAACCATTTAAGGACGAGCCTTCATATTTGGCATGTATGTTCCTTGTGACAAGGTCTTCCCACTCATGCAAAAAATTGACCTGTGACCTGGACCTGTGACCTACTTAATCATAACAAGGAACCATTAGAGATAGAGCCTTCATATTTGGCATGTATATTCCTTGTGACAATGGCTTCACATCCATACAAAAAAATTGACCTGTGACCTTGACCTTTGACCTACTTTATCATAACTTTTGAACCATTTGAGAAAGAGCCTTCATATTTGGTATTATGCATAAGAATTTATTTTTATGATTCCCACTTTCACCCCGCTGGGTGACCTAATAGTGCTATAAATATCTTGTTTATATTGTTATAGAAGATTCTCGAAAACTGAGTCACAAATTAATTTCATTTTTGTAAACAACTTGTTTACAAGGAAAAGTGCTTCAGAACCCTCCAGAAAGTTCAGGTTTGCATTATTTGTTGAACATTACATCATCTTATTCCACAGCCATGTGGAACGTTCTAGAGAAATCTTAGGGTCTATAAAAGAGCTTGATTTTTCTCATTGAGTGAGACTTGTGAGTTTGAAGTTTAGGCTTTTAAGAAAAGTTATTTCTGAATTCTGTGTTGGATTGTTAAAGGAGATTTTATTTCATTTCGGACTGTGAATTCTGTGGGATCAAGGAAAACAGATTAATTCACAATATTTCATAACAGAGCTAAGTACATTTAATTTTCTTACTTCTACGGGTTAAAGATAACTTGTAAATAAATTTTGTTAAATTTTTCCAAAAGGCTTGTTTGCTTTTTATGCCCCCGGAATCTAAGATTCTGGGGGGCATATAGTTTTTGGTCTGTCTATCTGTTTGTCTGTTTGTCCGTTTGTCCGTCTGCAAAAACTTTAACATTGGGCATAACTTTTGAATGGTAAGTGGTACAGCTTTCATACTTCACATGTGCATTCCTTGTCACAAGACCTTTCAAGAGGTACCATAAATTTTGACCTCGTGACCTTGGACCTTGACATTTGACCTACTTTTGGCCTCCGTCTGTTTGTCTGTTTGTCCGTTTGTCCGTCTGCAAAAACTTTAACATTGGGCATAACTTTTGAATGGTAAGTGGTACAGCTTTCATACTTCACATGTGCATTCCTTGTCACAAGACCTTTCAAGAGGTACCATAAATTTTGACCTCGTGACCTTGGACCTTGACATTTGACCTACTTTTGGCCTCATTTTTAAAAACTTTAACATTGGCCATAACTTTTGATTGGTAAGTGATAGAGCTTTCATATTTCACATGTGCATTCCTTGTCACAAGACCTTTCTATTGGTACTATAATTTTTGACCTCATGACCTTGACCTTGGCATATGACCTACTTTTTTTAAAAACTTTAACATTGGCCATAACTTTTGATTGGTAAGTGATAGAGCTTTCATATTTCACATGTGCATTCCTTGTCACAAGACCTTTCTATTGGTACTATAATTTTTGACCTCATGACCTTGACCTTGATGTTTGACCTACTTTTTAAAAACTTTAACATTGGCCATAACTTTTGATTGGTAAATGGTAGGGCTTTCATATTTCACATGTGCATTCCTTGTCACAAGACCTTTCTAGTGGTACCATAATTTTTGACCTTGTGACTTTGACCTTGATGTTTGACCTACTTTTTAAAAACTTTAATATAGTCCATAACTTTTGATTGGTAAGTGATAGAGCTTTCATATTTCACATGTGTATTCTTTCTCACAAGACCTTTCCAGTGGTACCATAATTTTTTACCTCGTGACCTTGTGGCCTCAACCATGACATACTTTAGTGATGGGGCTTTCATATTGCACAGGCGCTGTCCGGGGGCATCGGTGTTTCACAAACACATCTTGTTCTTTCTGCTATGCCTGGCTCGTAACATTGGCATGTATTTCCTTCTGACAAGACACCTTACTGTATTACCTACCATTTCATTGCTACAGTGTGGATCAGGTGAGTCATCCAGGGCCATCACAGCCCTCTTGTTTGTTTTTAGCTCACCGTCACGTAGTGACGAGGTGAGCTTTTGGGATCACTTTTTGTCCGTCGTGCGTCAGTGCGTCCGTGCGTCCGTGCGTAAACAATTTCTTTAAACGACATCTCCTCCTAAACCACTGATCGTATTTTGACCAAACTTCACAGGAATGATCCTTAGGTGGTCCCCTTTCAAAGTTGTTCAAATGGTTCCGGTCCGTTGCACATCTAGGTCATAGGAGCCAAAAATAGATTTTTTTCACCAAAAACTTAAAAAATCTTCTTCTCTGAAACCACAAGGCCCAGGTCTTTGATATTTGGTATGAAGCTTCATCTAGTGGACCTCTACCAAGATTGTTCAAATTATAGTGCTCGGGCCAAAAATGCCCCCGCTCCAGGGCCCTTAGGTTTTACATAGGCTTATATAGGGAAAATCTTTAAAAATCTTCTTCTCTGAAACCGTAAGGCCCAGGTCTTTGATATTTGGTATGAAGCTTCATCTAGTGGACCCCTACCAAGATTGTTCAACTTATAGTGCTGGGGCCAAAAATGCCCCCGCCCCAGGGCCCTTTGGTTTTACATAGGCTTATATAGGGAAATTCTTCAAAAATCTTCTTCTCTGAAACCACAAGGCCCAGGACTTTGATATTTGGTATGAAGCTTCATCTAGTGGACCTCTACCAAGATTGTTCAAATTATAGTGCTCGGGCCAAAAATGCCCCCGCTCCAGGGCCCTTAGGTTTTACATGGGCTTATATAGGGAAAATCTTTAAAAATCTTCTTCTCTGAAACCGTAAGGCCCAGGTCTTTGATATTTGGTATGAAGCTTCATCTAGTGGACCCCTACCAAGATTGTTCAAATTATAGTGCTGGGGCCAAAAATGCCCCCGCCATAGGGCCCTTTGGTTTTACATAGGCTTATATAGGGAAATTCTTTAAAAATCTTCTTCTCTGAAACCACAAGGCCCAGGACTTTGATATTTGGTATGAAGCTTCATCTAGTGGACCCCTACCAAGGTTGTTCAAATTTTAGTGCTGGGACAAAAAATGCCCCCGCCACGGGGCCTTTTGGTTTTACATTGGCTTATATAAAGAAAATCTTTAAAAATCTTCTTCTCTGAAACCATAAGGCCCAGGTCTTTGATATTTGGTATGAAGCTTCATCTAGTGGACCCCTACCAAGATTGTTCAAATTATAGTGCTGGGGCCAAAAATGCCCCCGCCCGGGGCCCTTTGGTTTTACATAGGCTTATAAAGGGAAAATCTTTAAAAATCTTCTTCTCTGAAACCACAAGGCCCAGGACTTTGATATTTGGTATGAAGCTTCATCTAGTGGACCCCTACCAAGATTGTTCAAATTATAGTGCTGGGACAAAAAATGCCCCCGCCACGGGGCCCTTTGGTTTTACATAGGCTTATATAGGGAAAATCTATAAAAAATTTCTTCTCTGAAACCACAAGGCCCAGGTCTTTGATATTTGGTATGAAGCTTCATCTAGTGGACCCCTACCAAGATTGTTCAAATTATAGTGCTGGGGCCAAAAATGCCCCCGCACCGGGGCCCTTTGGTTTTACATAGGCTTATATAGGGAAAATCTTTAAAAATCTTCTTCTCTGAAACCACAAGGCCCAGGACTTTGATATTTGGTATGAAGCATCATCTAGTGGACCCCTACCAAGATTGTTCAAATTATAGTGCTGGGGCCAAAAATGCCCCCGCCCTGGGGCCCTTTGATTTTACATAGGCTTATATAGGGAAAATCTTTAAAAATCTTCTTCTCTGAAATCACAAGGCCCAGGACTTTGATATTTGGTATGAAGCTTCATCTAGTGGACCCCTACCAAGATTGTTCAAATTATAGTGCTGGGACAAAAAATGCCCCCGCCACGGGGCCCTTTAGTTTTACATTGGCTTTTATAGGGAAAATCTTTAAAAATCTTCTTCTCTGAAACCACAAGGCCCAGGTCTTTGATATTTGGTATGAAGCTTCATCTAGTGGACCCCTACCAAGATTGTTCAAATTATAGTGCTGGGACAAAAAATGCCCCCGCCACGGGGCCCTTTGGTTTTACATTGGCTTATATAGGGAAAATCTATAAAAAATTTCTTCTCTGAAACCACATGCCCAGGTCTTTGATATTTGGTATGAAGCTTCATCTAGTGGACCCCTCCCAAGATTGTTCAAATTATAGTGCTGGGGCCAAAAATGCCCCCGCCCCGGGGCCCTTTGGTTTTACATAGGCTTATATAGGGAAAATCTTTAAAAATCTTCTTCTCTGAAACCACAAGGCCCAGGACTTTGATATTTGGTATGAAGCATCATCTAGTGGACCCCTACCAAGATTGTTCAAATTATAGTGCTAGGGCCAAAAATGCCCCCGCCCTGGGGCCCTTTGATTTTACATAGGCTTATATAGGGAAAATCTTTAAAAATCTTCTTCTCTGAAATCACAAGGCCCAGGACTTTGATATTTGGTATGAAGCTTCATCTAGTGGACCCCTACCAAGATTGTTCAAATTATAGTGCTGGGACAAAAAATGCCCCCGCCACAGGGCCCTTTAGTTTTACATTGGCTTTTATAGGGAAAATCTTTAAAAATCTTCTTCTCTGAAACCACAAGGCCCAGGTCTTTGATATTTGGTATGAAGCTTCATCTAGTGGACCCCTACCAAGATTGTTCAAATTATAGTGCTGGGACAAAAAATGCCCCCGCCACGGGGCCCTTTGGTTTTACATTGGCTTATATAGGGAAAATCTTTAAAAATCTTCTTCTCTGAAACCACAAGGCCCAGGACTTTGATATTTGGTATGAAGCTTCATCTAGTGGACCCCTACCAAGATTGTTCAAATTATAGTGCTGGGGCCAAAAATGCCCCCGCCCCGGGGCCCTTTGGTTTTACATAGGCTTATATAGGGAAAATCTTTAAAAATCTTATTCTCTGATACCACAAGGCCCAGGACTTTGATATTTGGTATGAAGCTTCATCTAGTGGACCCCTACCAAGATTGTTCAAATTATAGTGCTGGGAAAAAAAATGCCCCTGCCACGGGGCCTTTTGGTTTTACATTGGCTTATATACGGAAAATCTTTAAAAATCTTCTTCTCTGAAACCACAAGGACCAGGTGTTTGATATTTGGTATGAACCTTCATCTAGTGGACCCCTACCAAGACAGTTCAAATTATAGTGCTGGGGCAAAAAATGCCCCCGCCCCGGGGCCCTTTGGTTTTACATAGGCTTATATAGGGAAAATCTTTAAAAATCTTCTTCTCTGAAACCACAAGGCCCAGGACTTTGATATTTGGTATGAAGCTTCATCTAGTGGACCCCTACCAAGATTGTTCAAATTATAGTGCTGGGGCAAAAAATGCACCCGTCACGGGGCCCTTTGGTTTTACATTGGCTTATATAGGGAAAATCTTTAAAAATCTTCTTCTCTGAAACCGCTAGGCCCAGGTCTTTGATATTTGGTATGTAGCTTCATCTAGTGGACCTTTTTCAAGATTGTTCAAATTATAGCCTTTGTTGATGTTTGGTATGAAGCTTCACCTTTAAGACCTCCCTCAACATTATGCACATTAAAGCCCTGGGGCCAATAATTGCCCTCACTGGGACCCACTTGTTACACTATGGATCAGGTGAGCGATCCAGGGCCATCATGGCCCTCTTGTGTTTTATATTAAATTAGGATCACTTTTTGTCTGTCATCCGTGCGTAAACAATTTCTTCAAACGACATCTCCTCCTAAACCACTGATCGGATTTTGACCAAACTTCACAGGAATGATCCTTAGGTGGTCCCCTTTCAAAGTTGTTCAAATGGTTCCGGTCTGTTGCACATCTAGGTCACAGGAGCCAAAAATAGATTTTTTACACCAAAAACTTAAAAAATCTTCTTCTCTGAAACCACAAGGCCCAGGTCTTTGATATTTGGTATGAAGCTTCATCTAGTGGACCCCTACCAAGATTGTTCAAATTATAGTGCTGGGGCAAAAAATGCCCCCGCCCCAGGGCCCTTTGGTTTTAAATGAACTTATTTAGGGGTAATCTTTCAAAATCTTCTTCTCTGAAACCGCAAGGCCCAGGTCTTTGATATTTGGTATAAATCTTCATCTAGTGGACCCCTACCAAGATTGTTCAAATTATAGTGCTGGGACAAAAAATGCCCCCGCCATGGGGCCCTTTGGTTTTACATTGGCTTATATAGGGAAAATCTTTAAAAATCTTCTTCTCTGAAACCACAAGGCCCAGGTCTTTGATATTTGGTTTGAAGCTTCATCTAGTGGACCCCTACCAAGATTGTTCAAATTATAGTGCTGGGGCCAAAAATGCCCCCGCCCCGGGGCCTTTGGTTTTACATAGGCTTATATAGGGAAAATCTTTAAAAATCTTCTACTCTGAAACCACAAGGCCCAGGTATTTGATATTTGGTATGAAGCTTCATCTTGTGGACCCCTACCAAGATTTTTAAATTATAGTGCTGGAACAAAAAATGCCCCCGCCCCGGGGCCCTTTGCTTTTACATAAGCTTATATAGGGAAAATCTTAAAAAATCTTCTTCTCTGAAACCACAAGGCCCAGGACTTTGATATTTGGTATGAAGCTTCATCTAGTGGACCCATACCAAGATTGTTCAAATTATAGTGCTGGGACAAAAAATGCCCCCGCCACGGGGCTCTTTGGTTTTACATAGGCTTATATAGGGAAAATCTTTAAAAATCTTCTTCTCTGAAACCACAAGGCCCAGGTCTTTGATATTTGGTATGAAGCTTCATCTAGTGAACCCCTACCAAGATTGTTCAAATTATAGTGCTGGGGCCAAAAATGCCTCCGCCCCGGGGCCCTTTGGTTTAACATAGGCTTATATAGGGAAAATCTTTAAAAATCTTCTTCTCTGAAACCACAAGGCCCAGGACTTTGATATTTGGTATGAAGCTTCATCTAGTGGACCCCTACCAAGATTGTTCAAATTATAGTGCTGGGGCCTAAAATGCCCCTGCCGGGGGCCCTTTGGTTTTTTCATGTGCTTATATAGGGAAAATCTTCTTCTCTGAAACCACAAGGCCCAGGTCTTTGATATTTGGTTTGAAGCTTCATCTAGTGGACCTCTACCAAGATTGTTCAAATTATAGTGCTGGGGCCAAAAATGCCCCCGCCCCGGGGCCTTTGGTTTTACATAGGCTTATATAGGGAAAATCTTTAAAAATCTTCTACTCTGAAACCACAAGGCCCAGGTATTTGATATTTGGTATGAAGCTTCATCTAGTGGACCCCTACCAAGATTTTCAAATTATAGTGCTGGAACAAAAAATGTACCCGCCCCGGGGCCCTTTGGTTTTACATAGGCTTATATAGGGAAAATCTTAAAAAATCTTCTTCTCTAAAACCACAAGGCCCAGGACTTTGATATTTGGTATGAAGCTTCATCTAGTGGACCCATACCAAGATTGTTCAAATTATAGTGCTGGGACAAAAAATGCCCCCGCCACGGGGCCCTTTGGTTTTACATAGGCTTATATAGGGAAAATCTTTAAAAATCTTCTTCTCTGAAACCACAAGGCCCAGGTCTTTGATATTTGGTATGAAGTTTCATCTAGTGGACCCCTACCAAGATTGTTCAAATTATAGTGCTGGGGCCAAAAATGCCCCCGCCCCGGGGCCCTTTGGTTTTACATAGGCTTATATAGGGAAAATCTTTAAAAATCTTCTTCTCTGAAACCGCAAGGCCCAGGTCTTTGCTATTTGGTATGAAGCTTCATCTAGTGGACTCCTACCAAGATTGTTCAAATTATAGTGCTTGGGCTAAAAATGCCACCGCCCAGGGGCCCTATGGTTTTACATGGGCTTATATGGGGAAAATCTTTAAAAATCTTCTTCTCGGAAACCCCAAGGGCCAGGTCTTTGCTATTTGGTATGAAGCTTCATCTAGTGAACCCCTACCAAGATTGTTCAAATTATAGTGCTAGGGCCACAACTGCCCCCAACCTGGGGCCCTTTGGTTTTACATAGACTTATATAGAGATATTCCTTAAAAATCTTCTTCTGAAACAGCAAGGCCATGGTCTTTGATATTTGGTGTGAAGCTTCCTCTAGTGGACCTCTATCAAGATGGTTTAAATTATAGCCCTGAGGCCAAAAATGCCCCCGCCCTGGAGCCATTTGGCTTATGTAGGGAATATCTTTAATAAAAATCTTCTTCTCTGAAACCGCAAGGCCCAGGTCTTTGATATTTGGTATGTAGCATATCTAGTGGACCTTTGCCAAGATTGTTCAAATTATAGCCTTTGTTGATATTTGGTATGAAGCTTCACCTTTTTAGACGTCTCTGAACATTATGCACATTATAGCCCTGGGGTTAATAATGGCCCTCCCCGGATCCCACTTGTTACTCTATGGATCAGGTGAGCGATCCAGGGCCATCATGGCCCTCTTGTTATTCTATTTTGACGGAAAATTCTGTTAGCAAATAGTGCAGGCCCTGATCAGATGCCGCATGCCTGCACTGTTTGCCAAATGACCCCTTTAGGCGTTTCCCATATGCAGTGGGTTAAGGGACACCTTTACCTTTTATACAATGGTAACTTAGTTGGATGCAGGTCTGACTGGTGATAAGGTCATGGGTTCAGTACCTGTCAGATCGGCAACATTCTTTTGTGCAGATTATGATATCTTTTCTACGGTCATTCTCCCCCTTCCGCTGATTCAAGAAGGGCAGTTGCCAGTTTTTGGTAAAAGAATGTGCACTGTACTGGTTAACATCAAGAATGGTTTCAACCCAGCCATGGCGAGTCATCAATGTTTGTTGGTTTGATTTGAGGTTTAACGTCCCCGTAAACGCTGTATAGGTCATTTTCAAGATGCTGTTTCCAATTTTATGGGACTTTTACCTGACATTGAGATGAAATGACATCTCAAACTCTGTCGCCCAATGAAACCAATAGGGTTGATAAGCATGGACAGTCCGACTCGCACCGCTTTGACCGGAAGGCTTAGATCCTCTAAGCGGTTTACCAGTACTCGTGGGCGGTCAGTTTCAGCTCTGCATGGAAGCATCATGCAGCCCATCTATTTCTCCAAGTCCCGATGGGTGGGGGCGAGTGAGTCATCATTTTTGTGTCTTGGACTTTCCTTGTTGTTGTAATTTTGTACCTTATTTCCTTTCCCAACAAGAGTTAGGGGCATTAGGTGATGTTGAGATGGTGTGTATGAATCCAAGAGATCCAAATCAAGAGAAGCTTGCACAGTACAGACTGGTACACCCTCATGGTACTGTTCCATGTCTAGAGATTGAGAACCAGACCACAATTATCGAATCGGGAGCAATCTGCATGTACCTGGCAGAGTTGTTTGAAAATGAAGGACTAGAAGACAAAGCATCCTATTACAAGTAAGTGATGCTTTTGTTTCGCAATATTCAACGTAAATGCTAGTCTTGGCTTTTATCGCAATAAAAATGGAGGGGAAATAAATGCCTCGTTTATTCATTGTGTGTCTCACACCAGTGGATTCAAGCCTTGCTCTGTTCGTGTGATATGCCAAATTCTGCAATGGAAGGGCAGTGTTTTTTTCTCCAGGTACTCTGGTTTTCGCCGACCTCTGGTGAAATAAGAGAAATAATCTTTGAAATGGGTCTTAACCTCCCCTAAGAATTGGAGACTGATTTTATTATCACCTGAAAAGTAACCTTGAAATCTTTGACAATCTTAGGTATCGAGATAAATGTGCTAAGCAGGACATTTTTGCATGGGTATTTTAATATAATAAAACTCCCAGTAAAAGAAGAGTAGCCATACAGTAAGACTCTGCTAAATTTTTGTATGAACCATTTCTCTCTGATCTTTAACCTTGAAATGGCTTTAAAACCAAAACCACACACACACGCAAAAATTCTAAGGAATAATGTTGTGAGGAAATAACCTATCTCGAGGATTCATAAGTGACTACCATGTTAAACCAACACAGACTTTATGATTTAAACAAGAATTTTTGCTGTTTGTTTGTTGCCTTCAATTTATTAGAAATGGCTTCAGATACATGATCATACTGTTGTTTATGCACTGCAGAAAACTCTAGAGCAGATGACAGTCTAATATTTTTCAGTGAAAATAAGGCTTGACATTCCATGTGAATTATCTTGCCTGTGCCCAGACACAGAAGCCTCCGTGGTCGAGTGGTTATGTTACTCGCCTTGTAAACCAGGGGTCGCAGGTTCGATCCCTGGCTTCTCCAGACTTTCGGATGAGTCTTTAAACCGAGGTCCCGTCTCCGTATGACCTTAGCTGTTGGTGGGACGTAAAACTGAAACACTCACTCACTGTGCCCAGACAATTCACATGTAACATGAAGCCTTATTTTAGCTGAAAAAAAAAGACTGTTGTTTGTCTGCTGAATGTACTTAGCACTTCATTAGGAAAACATGTCCATAAGAAATAATGGCATCCAACATGGTGTTAGAAATGACAAATATTAGGTAAAAAATGATAACAGCTTTATTATTTCTGCTTTAGACATAGATTTTGGTACTCGTCAGACCCGCCTCAATGAGGCGGTTCTAACGAGTTCCCACAATTTATGTTTTTGAGCAAAATAACGGTAAGGAAGAAAATGTACTCCCATAAACCCCACTTTTCTCTCTATAAAGTAGGGTTTAGGGGGTCTTTGTTTCACAGACTTGAAATCGTGATGTGTAGGATTAACACAGTTTTATCAAGTCTGAAGTTCTCTCCATTTTCTTTCCACAGTTGGATTTGCTACAGTATTGCCACACTAGATGAAACAATGGAGCATCTGCACATACAGTGGCAATTCACACCATTGGAAGAACAAGACACTGACCTCATCAATAAAATAACTCGAAAATTTCAAGTTTTTGCTCAACAGTTCTCCGAGTTTATGACCGACAGGGAGTTTATTTGTGGAAACAGGTAAAGCACAAGGGTATTACAGAAAAATGACCATTAATGGTTATTTTTCAGTATAATCTATCCTTTATAGCTCACCTGTCACGTAGTGACGAGGTAAGCTTTTGTGATCACATTTTGTCCTTCGTGCGTGCGTGCGTCCATAAAAAGTTTCAAATAAGTATATCTCAAATGCCCCATGGCCAATCTTGATCAAATTTCATGAGAAGCATCATCAGGTAGGGGGAAAGGCTGCAAAAGGTTTATGGGCTGATCAGATTGGAATTCTGGTTGCCATGGAAACAAAAAGTTTCCATAGACTTATAATGGGAAAAACGACGTCTCCGATTTTTCTCGGCCATTTCTGATCCGATCTTCATCAAACTTGCAGATAACCAGGAGGGGCTTAGTCTACGTCCAGTTCGAATTTGGGCTGCATGGGACAAACAGCTTTGGAGTTACCTGCCCTTGAGCATAAATATAAGTGAAAAATGGTGTCTCCAGCTTTTCTCAACTTTCCATAATCGAGGACAAGCATAAAATCTCGGAAGAGTTCGAATTTGGTTTGAATCTGACCAGCTGTTTTCCAGTTACATCCCCTTGAGCGTGAAAAATTTTCCCAAATACTTATAATGGGGAAAACGACGTCTCCACTTTTTCTCCGCCATTTCTGATCCGATCTTCATCCAACTTGCAGATGACCAGGAGGGGCTTACAGTCTACGTCGAGTTCATATTTGGGATGCATGGGACAAACAGCTTTGGAGTTACCTGCCCTTGAGCTTAAATATAAGTGAAAAATGGTGTCTCCAGCTTTTCTCAGCCGTTTATGATCTGATCTTTTTATAACTTTTCATAAACGAGAACAAGCATAAAATCTTGGACGAGTTCGAATTTGGCTTGAATCTGACAAGCGGTTTTATTTTTTCAGTTACATCCCCTTGAGAGTGAAAATTTTTTTCTATAGACTTATAATGGTGGAAAACCAAGTCTCCACTTTTTCTCTGCCATTTCTGATCCGATCTTTATCAAACTTGCAGATAACCAGGAGGGGCTTACAGTCTACATTGAGTTCAAATTTGAGCTACACGGGACAAACAGCTTCTGAGTTACCTGCCCTTGAGCATAAATGTAAATGAAAAATGGTGTCTCCAGCTTTTCTCAGCCATTTTTGATTGGATCATTTTGTAACTTTTGGTAAAGAGGACAAGCATAAAATCTCGAGCGAGTTCGAAATTGACGTGATTCTGACCAGTGGTTTTCCAGTTACATCTCCTTGAGTGTGAAAGATTTTCCCATAGATTTAAAATGGGAAAACGACTTCTCCAGCTTTTCTCGACCATTTCAAATCAGATCTTCATCAAACTTGCAGATAACCAGGAGGGGCATACAGTCTATGTTGAGTTTGAATTTGGGCCACACAGGTCAAATGACTTCTGAGTTACCTGCCCTTGAGCATAAATATTAGCGAAAAATGGTGTATCCAGCTTTCCGCAACCGGTTTTGATCTGATCTTTTTGTTACTTTTGGTAAACAAGGATAAGCATAAAAATGATTAAAATCTCTAATGAGTTCGATTTTGGCTTGAATCTGACCACCGGATTTCCAGTTACATCCCCTTGAGGGTGAAAAATTTTCCCATAGTCTTACAATGGGAAAATGATGTCTCCAACTTTGCTTAGCTATTTCTAAACTGACCTTCATCAAACTTCCAGATAACCAGAAGGAAGTTACAGTCTATGTTTAGTTCGAATTTGGGCCACATGATACAAAAGGCTTTCGAATTACCTGCCCTTGAGCATAAATATTAGTGAAAAATAGTGTCTCCACCTTTTCTCAGCCGTTTCTAATCTGATCTTTTTGAAACTTTCAGTAAACGAGAACAAGCATAAAACCTCAGATGTGTTCGAATTTGGCTTGGATCTGACATTAGGTTTTGCAGTTACAGCCCTTAGAGCTTTAAAAATCTTCTTGTCTATAACCTGAAGGCCCAGGTCTTTGATACTTGGCGTGAAGCTTCATCTAGTGGACCTCTACTGAGATTGTTCAACTTATAGCCCTGGCGCCAAAAATGCACCCACACCAGAGCCCACCAGTTTTACATGGGCATATAGGGAATACCTTTAAAAATCTTCTTGTCTGAAACTAAAAGGTCCAGGTCTTTGATATTTGGTATGAAGCTTCATCTAGTGGACCGCTACCAACTTTGTTCAAATTATAGCCCTTGGGCCAAGAATGTACTAGAGATTCTCAGAATCTCAGGTGAGCGATTCAGGGCCCTCTGGGCTCTCTTGTTTTCTTGCCTGGAAGAAGTTGAGGAAGAGATATTACACTACCTCTGGCATTGGCGTTGGAATCGGCACTGGTGACAACATTTACATTAAAACATTTTTAAGAGCTCATAACTTCCAAATAATATGATGGATTTGGTTCATATTTGGTATGTTGATAGATATATGTCCAAAGTTTTATTCAGCAATACCCCGATCATGACCTGACTGACTGAGTGTTTGAGTTTTACATCCCACCAACAGTTAAGGTCATACGGAGACGGGACCTCGATTTAAAGACTCATCCGAAAGTCTAGAGAAGCCCAGGATTGATCCTGCAATCCCAGGTTTACAAGGCGAGGAGCGTAACCACTACACCACGAAGGCTTCTAAAAAATACCCATGACCTCAAGGTTGATTATACCCCCGGCATACGAAGTATGCTATGAGGGTATATAGTTTTCGTCCTGCCCTTCGTCCGTCCATGTGTCCGTCTGTCCGTCTGTCTGCACCAACAAATGTATAGTTAGGTAGCTATGTAAATGGACAGAATCAATGTAAGTCTATGGGATTTATTTTATTCTGTTAGAAACTGAAAATACTTCTTTTCTGTGGGTAAAAGTAGCCACTTAAGTATTAATCCTGCCAAAAATAGCCACATAAGTATACATCCGTGAGAACGTGCATCCGTCCGTCCATCTGTCTGTCCATCCGTTAACATTTTGGTTAAAGTTTTGCGTCAAAGTTTCTAGGAGATTGTATCTTCTGAACCGTTTGATAGATTAAGTTGATACTTACACTGAAGTTACATACTGGTCTAAAGATTTCATTGATGCTTGTCCCACCCCCCACAGTGTTGATGTCAAGGTCACAGACTTAGAAATTTTTTAATTTGGTTAAAGTTTTGCGTCAAAGTTTCTGAGAGATTGTATCTTCTGAACCCTTTGATAGATTTAGTTGATACTTACACTGAAGTTACATACTGGTCTTAAGATTTCATTGATGCATGTCCTATCCCCCACAGTGACCTTGAGGTCAAGGACACATACTTTGAAATTTTACATTTGGTTAAAGTTTTATGGCAAAGTTTATAGATGCCTGTATGTTCTAAACTTTAAGACAGATTCAGTTGATACTTGCATCAATTTACCAGTTCCATCATTTCGTGATGTATGTCCCTTCCCCCACCCAGGGTGACCTTGACCCCAAGGTCACGGACTTAGAAATTTTACATTTGGTTAAAGTTTTATGACAAAGTTTATAGATGCCTGTATGTTCTAAACTCTAAGACAAATTCATTTGATACTTGCATCGATGTTGCATACCAGTCCAAAGATTTCATTGATGCATAACCCACTCTGCTGCTTCGGTAACATTGATACCCCCACTCCTTCAGTAACTTTGATGCCCTCACTCCCTTCATCCTTTTTAGAAATTTTATGTTTAGTTCAGCTTTTACAAGCACATTTATAGATTCTTATAGCTTCGTGACATCTTCATTCATATAACATACAAGCTTGAAAGCTATATCAGAGTATGGCCCTGGCTGGAGGTATACGTGACCTACTGGTCGCTTTCTCTAGTTTTTAGATTTGGTTCTTATTTAGTATGCTGATAAATATAGGTACAAAGTTTTATATAGCAATACCCTCAACCATGCCAATGACCTCAAGGTCAAGGTCACAGACTTAAATTTTATGTTAAAGTGTTTTAAGTGCTCATATTTTCAAAACCATATGATGGATTTGGTTTATATTTGATATGAGGATATAGGCCCAAAGTTTTATTATTAATACCCCCGCCCATGCAAGGACCTCATCAGTGATCTCAAGGTCAGGGTCACAGACTTTTGTATTTGGTAAGATGATAGATAAAGACCTGTCCATTTAGGTTTATTCAGCAGTATTGGGCCTGCACTGTATGCCAATGACCTGTTTTGGCGTTTCCTGAATAAACGGTATTATACATGTACCTATAACACGGATTTACACCTGCGAAAACCTTTATAAGGAAAGATTTTGCTCCTGAGGAGCAAATTCTTTCTTTTGAGAGTAGACCCCCTTTTCAGTGGGGCAGGGTTTACAGATAAAGCGAAAAGAAGTCTGTGGCCTAGTGGATAAGAGCGCTGAGTCTTAATCATTAGGTCTCTCACTGCTGTTGATTCAAGCCTGGCTCACATATGAGACACCATGTTTTGCAATGAAAGGTCAGGTAGTTTTTCCCCTGGTTTTTGCTCAACTCTGATAAATGATCAGCTAGACATGAGTGAAATAATCTTGAAAGGGCAATAAAATAAAAATACATGTACAAAAAAGGAGTGTTGTGTGTACTCATTAGGATGGTCTTTTTGAGGTCATTCTAATTCAGATATCCATATACCTATCTATCTATCTATCTGTCTTTATATACTCCAACACCCTCATTCGAGTATTATGTTTGTTTTTGTTTGATTTGAGGTTTAACGTCCCCATCAACACTGTAATGGTCATTTTGGTGGTGTTGCTTCCAATTTTGTGGGACTTTTACCCGACATTGAGATGAAATGACACGTCAAGCCCTGTCGCCCAATGAAACCAATAGGGTTTATAAGCATGGACGGTCAGACTCGTGCCCACCGCTTTGCCTGGGCAGGCTTAGATCCTCTAAGTGGTTAACCAGTACTCGTGTGCGGGTCGGATTCAGCTCTGCATGGAAGCATCATGTAGCCCATATATTTCTTTAAGCCCCAATGGGCGGGGGTGGTCGAGTATTATGTGGTATTAGTTAGGATTTTTTTCTGAGGTTATCTTGAAAAGAGGTGATTCTAATTACAGTAGAACTTCAATGGCTCAAACACCGTTGGCTCGTTTGCCATGGCTGAGTCGAACCCGTTCTTGTGTCCCGAGGGAATTTCTCCGCATAAGAAAAAGTGAGGGTAATTAAGAAAATGTTCTCGTATTCTCTTGTAAATGTATGCTGTTTGCACTCATTAGAATCGCCTCTATGAGGCGATTCTAATGAGTACACACAGCATACATTTTTATTATAGAACACCGAAAAGATGTCCCAAAATTAACCCCGTTTTGCCTCCTGGCAGTTACCTTCAGTGGCTCGAACTACCCTTGTCTCGAACAGATTTTCGAGGTCCCAAAGGTGTTCGAGCCATTGAAGTTCGACTGTAGTGCACACAACATACCTTTATTTTATTGAAGTTCATAAAAATATCCTTAAGTTATCCCCAGTATGCTTCGAGACCTAGCACTATGAGTAACACTCAGTAATTCAGACTTCCCCTATCAAATTTTCATGGTCCTAGAGGTGTTCCGAGTTATTGAAATTTGATTGTATTTGGAAATCAGGAACTATGGGAAGAATTCTGTAGGGGCTTTAGGGCAAGTTTGAATTCCATGGTAAACAACCTATCCATGTTCAAGTTATTTAACCGTTTTTGTACCAAATGGAATCTTCACCCTTATATATATTAGGAGTCCATTCCAAAATTAAGGGGTGTCAGGTAGTGTTTACTTGGAAAATGGCTTAGCTTTTGAATTACGGGAAGGGAAAGGCCATAGAAAATATTTCAGTCTCCATGAAAGAATGTTACAAGTATCCAAACCTTGACCTGATCACCCATCAAATGTGCATTATACATGCATATAGAAGTAGCCATTATGATATAAAGAAGAAGCTGTTCATTCATATAACTGCACAGTCAAACCAGCCTTCAAAAAGCGACCCTTGAAGAAGAAGATGGGCTGCATGATGCTTCCACGAAGAGCTGAAACCGACCGCATACAAGTACTGGTAAACCGCTTAGAGGATCTAAACCTTTCCAGGCAAAGCGGTGCGAGTCGGCCCGTCCATGCTTATAAACCCTATTGGTTTCATTGGGCGACAGGGCTTGGGATGTCATTTCATCTCAATGTTGGATTAAAGTCCTACAAAATTGGAAGCAACATCTCCAAAATGACCACTGCCGAGTTGACGGGGACACTTCAAATCAAACAAACAAAACAAACAAATCAAAAAGCCACCATGGCAGGCATCAATATTAAGCCACATTGTGCTGAATGGAATCAGTATATAGCAGGAGTAAGTGTCAAAATTTACGAGTGTCAGGTTGAATTATTTATTAGAAATTTATTAAAAAAATGGCAGATTTTCTCTTGCAAACAATGAAGGCTCCCATTATGGTATCTGATCTGGGTTTTCACTGTTTGCCAGTGTCCCATTTTAGGGTTTCCTATATTAAATACAGTAAAATTCCTATATTAAGACCACCTTTGGGACTGTTCAAAAGTGGTCTTAAAGATCACTTTTGAACAGTCCCAGACGTGGTTCCTGACCAGAGGTCATTGTAGGCAGAAAATACAAAGAAAAAGTAAGTGTACCCTTCAAAATAAGCTTTTTATAACTGAATTAGTCCTAATTTTGGTGGTCTTAACAGCGGAATTTCACTGTATTTTAAAACAGTTTTTTTTTTTCAAAAGCTATGCATTTTTAGCAAGCACCTGTTTTAACTAACCATAAACAGGTCATTGACAAACAATGTAGACCCAGATAAGATGCAGACTTGGCAGAACATGGCATCTGATCAGGGTCTTCACTGTTTGCAGAAAGTTCAACCATTTTGTAAACAAATTACCACTAGAAATATGTCAGTTCAACACAGATGTCCCCGCCCAGGGGTCCCACTCATCCCCCAAAAATCATGTTGCAACAACAGCTGTCATTGGACAGCATAACTCACCTGGAACAGTGTCCTTGAGGTCAATGGCATAGGTGGGAGTATTGCCAATTCAGCCTTTGAAAAAATTACTATCGACATACCACATATGAACCCTATCCATCAAATGGTTTGGAAAATATGAGCTCTTAAAACTTTAACATTAAAAATTTCTAAGTCTGTGACCTTGACCTTGATGTCCTGGGCATGGGCAGGGTAATGGTTGAATGAGACTTTTTATCTTTATCTATCATCGTTCCAAATATGAAGAATATCCATTATATGGTTTGGAAAATATGAGCTCTTAAAATCTTTAACATGAAAAATTTCTAAGTCTGTGACCTTGTCATTGACATCCAGGGTGGAGGTATGGCCGAATAAAACTTTCAACCTGTAGCTATCACCATACCAAATATGAAGCAAATCCATTATATGGTTTGGAAAATATGAGCTCTTAACATACTTTAAATTTAAATTTAAAATCTGTGACCTTGACCTTGAGGTCACGGCATAGTTGGGGTATTGCTGTATGTCACATTGGACCTGTATCTATTATCATACCAAATATAAACCCAATCCATCATATGGTTTTCAAAATTTGCACTCTTAAAAAATAATGTTAAACATTTCTAAGTCTGGGACCTTGACCTTGAAGTCATAGGCATGGGTGGGGGATATTAATAAATAAAACTTCGGACCTATATCTATCTTCAAACCAAATATGAACCAAATGAATCATAAAAGTTCAGGTTCTACCTGGTACAAATACCTTAACCTGAGTCTTAAACATTAAAAATTTCTTAAGTCTGTGACCTTGAGGTCATGGGTGTGGGTGGGGGCATTGCTGGATAAAACTTTGAACCTATATCTATCATCAGACCAAATATGAACCAAATTCATAACATGGTTTGGAAAATATGAGCTCATAATTCTACCTGGCACAAATACCTTAACCTGGGTCTTAAACATTAAAAATTTCTAAGTCCGCAACCTTGACATTTAGGTCATGGGTATGGCAGACTTGCCTACCCTTACGATTTGGTCGTAAGGCTTACTATTTTCATGTCCAAATTACGACCTTACGACCCTGGCCGAATTCCGTACAATTTTTGGTGTTTGTAAAAAAAATCGCTAAATCAGCCCGATTGTTCCAGTTCAGTTCGGTTCGGGTAAGCACGCGTTTATACCGGAACAAGACAATAGTTGTCTTTACTGGCTTACTCTCGTTGCTAAATTAAATTAAAACTCATTGGCTAATGACAGAGAAGTAATCCAATCACAGTTCATTTAACAAATTCGTTTCGGTATGATCGGCAAGATGGATGCCTTTACAAAAGAAAAAAACATGGGGAAAAAAGAAAAGCTGAATCTGCCGATTCATTGCAGTCAAACAAAAAAACACGCGGCAATGGGTTTATTTTGACCTCGCATCGGATACCTTAAAACCCTTACGAATAAAATTTGAATCTTATGATTTTTTTTATGGGATCTTACTATTTTCTATTTTCTGTCTCAGTAAAGTAGATTAAGAGTCGATACAATTAACTTACTCCATCCATCAAAGAAACCAAAGGGAAAGAAACACGAAACATTAAGCGACCAGACCATAATGGAAACCTAAACAAAGGAAGGCCATAAGGACAGTCACTTTCCGCCAAAATGGCCATATGGCCATCCAAAATAAAAAGACACAAGTGATACACACAGTAAGTAACAAACAACAACATAAATAAACCGCCACAGAAGAACCGCCTTGGAACAGTCAGTGGAAAGATTTCCACTAGGGGGCTTTAATTGATTTTACGTGGCCACAATCCTCGCCCTTACTTCTGTCGCGATTTAGACAAATAGTTTGTTCAGTCCGCATGAAGGCCTCCTAACTCATCAGTGCAACATCTCCGTGAACACAAATAATCAAAGAACCACAGAGGTGAGACAACAGTGAGGACTCGACAGCAAGAAACCACTGAAATGCTGGAGCAAAAGAAAACCAACAGTTAGACTCCGATGGGCCCGACCAGAGACAGAGCATCAGGCACCAACCAACATTACCTTGAATTAGATCTCTCTAATTCTCAATAAGCCTTTACGTTGGAACCGTCATAGAATCTGAGGCCTGACCCACCGGCGTGCAATTAAAGAGGGAAGCAAAGTTGCCAACCGTGATTGGGTTAACTACCATGCATGCAGTCTGTCGTATAACATCCATGTTGTACCCAATCTTTTTATATCAAAGAATGATTTTACGAAATTGGGTGCTGAAGTCATTGCGGTTATATATTTTTCTGAATTTATATACTAAGACACTAAGTCACCATAAAATTCGGGTTAAAGTCTGGTATGGGTGGGGGTATTGCTGGATAAAACTTTGGACCTACATCTATCATCATACCAAATATGAACCATGGTTTGGAAAATATGAGCTCAAGTTCTACCTGGTACAGATACCTTAACCTGGGTCTTAAACATGAAAATTTTTAAGTCCGTGACCTTGATCTTGAGGTCATGGGTGAGGCTGGATAAAACTTCGTACCTATATCTATCATCATACTAAATATAAACCAAATCCATTGCATGGTTTGAAAAATATGAGCTGAGGTTCTACCTGATACAAATACCTTAACCCGAGTCTAACAGGATCACATACATACACACATTCGTACAGAAGGACGAACATTCGTACGCACGTACAGAAAACCCAATCACTTAATGCCCCCGGCATCATTCAATGCAGGGGTATAAAAAATAACTGAATATGGCGCCCCTCAATTTCGAAATAGACTCCTGCTGTATTATAAGGGGAAGATTCAAATCAGTACAAAAAGAGGATCTTACATGAGTGTTCATGTATTATTGAAGTCATTAGAATTGAGGTAAAGGGATAAAATGTGAGGCTTTGCTGGACAATTTATCCCTTTTCCTCAATTAGTTTAATAAATATTATAATACATGAGCACAAATGCAAGATTCTTTTTATCAGATGACTTTTAAAACACATTTTATTTGCGATTGTTTTACAAAACGTCATTCTGCCATTTGTAAACGCGACGTCGTTTAAGACTTCATACATGTAACTTTATGGAGTGTATCTGACTTATTTGCATATTCATCACAAAAACACACCTATATAATTTTGACCCCCTTGAACCCCACTTTTATATTGTAAAACTGGGGTTTGCAGGGGTAAACCTTATTTTTCTTATTTCTGCTCTTAAATATAGATTGTGGGTGCTCATTAGCACCACCTCGAGGAGGCGGTTAGAACCGCCTCGAGGAGGCGGTTCTAACGAGTACCCACAATCTATATTTTGAGCAGAAATAACAAAAAAACTATCACATTTTTTCTCTTAAATTTTTTATTTTTTCCGGCGATAAAGGTTACATTGTATTTGTACAGGCATGTTTTCGTAATGTACTCCACTAGTGGTTTACCGAATTTATTACATGACGTTATTACACTCTTAAGATGTGACCTCATATGATAAAATGGGTTCAGCAACCAACTTTTGACTTTCCCAAAGTACTTGTCTCACATGGGATTGGCGTTTACCCACAAGTATTTGTGTTCTCATTATAACTAAGGTTATTTAACTTTTTTCATGCTAAGCTCAATCAAGCATTAACCCTTCTCTTGCTGAATATTCATTTAAGCAACACCCATTTCTGTCTATCAACCAATCAAATTACTTGATGTAATTTATTGCTACAAATTCATAAACTGAATGCCAAACAGTGTAGATCCTGATCAGATGGCTTCTACACTGTTTGCAAAGATAGGGGTTGTCGTGAACAGCAAGATAAGGGTTAAATTTTGATGCATGTATAAAACCCACAAATCAGAGTTTTTCATGCGCAAATCCCGAGACATTAAAGATTGCTGGCACTTTAACCCATTTAGTACTGGAAACCCCAAAAAGGGTACTTGGCAAACAGTGCAGGCCCAGATCAGATGCCACAGAATGCGGCGTCTGATCAGGGCCTACACTGTTTGCAAAAAGTTCAGCCATTTTCCAAACACGTTTTGAAGAAAACACAACCTGACAGTGACACCCCTAAATTTTGACATGGACTCCTGCCATATATTAGGAGGAAGATTCCATTTGGTACAAAAAGGGTTAATATTTATGTGCAGCATAAATTTCTTGCTCATGAAGACTTTCAGGGCCTTTATTCTGTTGTTACAGGTTGACAGCAGCTGACTGTGTGCTGGGATATAACTTATTCTGGGCGATGTCACTGAGAGATGGTGTATTACTCAAAGATTACCCTGTGATACTGGACTATTACAATAGACTGAGTCGGCGCAGTACTTTCCAAAGAGTCTTTTATGATAGTGAATAGTCTGCTGGGCAGTGAATTTGAGAAAATTTAACTTGTACTTTTTATACCCCATCACTCGAGATTTGTGGGGTATCATGATATACCTTCGGGTGTAGAAAATTGACCTAGTGCCCTAGTTTTCGACCCGACATGACACATATTCAAACTCGACCCAGATATCATCAAGGCAGACATTCTGGTAAAGTTTAATGAATATTGAGGCAAAATTATGGCCTCTAGAGGGTGAACAAAGTTTTAACGCAATTTGACCAAGTGACCTAGTTTTTGATCTGACATGACCCATATTCAAACTCAACCCATATATTTTCAAGGCAAACATTCTGGTAAAGTCTCATGAGAATCTTAAGCCTCTAGAGGTTGAACATTGTTTTAAAGAAATTTCACCTAGTGACCTAGTTTTGACCTGACATGACCCATATTCGAACTTGACCTTGATATCATCAAGACAAATATTCTGGTAAAATTTCATGAAGATTGAAGCAAAATTGTGGCCTCTAGAGGGTGAACAAGTTTTTAATGCAATTTGACCAAGTGACCTAGTTTTTGACCCGACATGACCCATATTCAAACTTGACTCAGATATCATCAAGGCAAACATTTTGGTAAAGTTTCATGAAGATTGAAGCAAAACTTAGGCCTCTAGAGGATGAACACGGTTTTAAAGAATTTGTCCTAGTTACCTAGTTCTTGACTTGACATGACCCATATTCGAACTTGACTTTGATATCATCAAGGCATACATTCTGGTAAAGTTTCATGAAGATTGAAAATAAAACTGTGGTCTCTAGAGGGTGAACAAGGTTTTCAAGAAATTTGACCTAGTGACCTAGTTTTTGATCCGACATGACCCATATTCAAACTTGATCCAGATTTCATCAAGACAAACATTCTGGTAAAATTTCATGAAGATTGAAACAAAACTGTGACCTCTAGAGCATGAACAAGGTAACTGTTGATGACGCACATCGCACATACGACGGACAGAGGGTGATCACAATAGCTCACCTTGAGCATTGCTCAGGTGATCATGAGCTAAATAGTTGAGTGCCACAAAAAAGAAAATCAAATTAAAAGTACACAGAAACATAATTTTTTCCCATTAAGTAATATTGTGCTATTTCAATGCCATATTGTACTAAATGTTTTTGGCGAAAATATAGCCTTCAGATAAGGAATATAAGCAAAGCACAGCAGGTATGGGAAAACGCATCTCAGAGACTTGGTTGGTGGGCACTAAATTTTGAGACCCGAATTTTCCGAAAACTAAGTCTTGTGTCAGTGTCAGTATCTCGTATGTCCTCCTCGTGCCAGTATTAACTGCTCTGCAGCTTGAATTGAAGTCTTCGAAGTTCCATGAGCATGATGTTACTCCATTCTTCAATTAAGGCTCTTTCCAGCTTTGTTCTTGGAGGTGGATTTCTGGCACCAACACGTCGCTAGAGAATGTTCTATTGGGTTCATGTCTTGGGACTTGGCAGGCCAGTCCTCTCTGAGCCCTATGTGAATGTGGGAACAAGTCTAGGGCCAAAAGCACCAGCAAATGGTCTTGCATTAATTAGAGATTATCACATGGGGTTTTGGTTATCGCCCGCAGTACCGGTATCAACCTGAGACACCATTATCAGCCCGAGAGCTTTAGCTCGAGGGCTCATAATGGTTGAGGGTTGAGACTGCTGGTGATAACCAAAACACCATGTTATAATCTGAATATCACATCTCGTTTCTATATTTATATGGCAGAGTGCCATATTTGCATATTGATGGATCTGCCAAACTGTGAAGATTTTTGACATCCTCCGTCGGGTCTCTTTCAGTGTTCACATTTTTCATGCCTTCAACAAATGTGTGCATTTTCTCAATTGACACCTCTCTAAAATGTCTTTCTCTCTCATACAAAATGGCAAAAGGGTGGGAGTTCTCCTTTTATGAAACGAGTTCCTGTGTACTGTCTCCATTTAACTCTTAAATCCATTCAACTGGTTGTTGGTTGTTGATGTTGAGTGTTCATTTTGGGGGTCATTGATGCCGTTTGTGGAGTCCTACTGATATTGGCTTAAAGATGTGCAAGGCCTGTGGCGCTTGCAATGTGTGTTTGGGTGGTGGGGATGGGGGGTGAGTGCGGAGAGGTTGCTGTTTCTTCTGTTTCTACACTTTCATTCATTTTCCACAGTCTCCCGTGTCCCTCATTTCATCTCCTCTAGACTATCTCTTCTATACTTTTCACTTTTTTCCCTGGAGACGACACAAAACTACACACAAAGTTTGACGCGTCGTGAAACCCCTACAATCAATCAGTTTGACAGATTACGCTAGAATTTTTACATCACGTGATGACGTAGTTGTTAGTGATGACGTTAGCAATGACGGTGTCACTGTTGATTTTTAAAGAAGGTAAATCGATTTTTACGTTTAAAGGTCTGGACACAGTCCAGAAGTGTATTAGCCGGGCACGATAACCTCTCTTAATGTAAAAATACATTACTTCTGGTTATCAGCCCGGGCAGGCAAAAACTGGTTATCAGGGGCAGTGTCCATAACCTTGGGTATGTTTTGCTGTTATCGCATATGCAAAATTGTGGTTATGGATGTTAATATAGAAACAAGTATGTGATAACATTAAGGATCTCATCCCTGTACCGATCACTAGTCAGAATACCATTACTTATCACATAGAGGTCCGTAGCACCATCGATGCCACCCTACACTAGAACAGAGCCACCTCTGAACCTATTGTGTTCCGCTACACAATTGTCACTGTATTGTTCATTGGCCTGTCGCCAAACACATCTCTGTCATCTTGAAAGTGGACACGGAATTTGGATTCATCAGTGAACAATATTTGCCTGAGATCAGGCAGTCCAGTAGTCTGGTACTTGTGAGCAAATTGCAAGGGCTCTCGCTTGTCTCGCAGTCAATGGTGGGAGTACCAAGGGCCTATGCGCATCCAATTTGGCTTTATGAAGTCCATTTCCAACACTGATCACTGTTCAGTATTCCAGATGCTGCCAAAAACTGTCCATTCACCGCTTTAGCTGACTGAAACCTGTCCCTTTTGGCCAAAACGACAAAAGATCCGTCATCAACGTCAGATGTCTTTCTCGGATGCCTGCTTCAACAGTCTGCAACAGATCCAGTGTCTAGGTCTTCTCCACAACCATCTGATCACAGAATGGCTCACATTGAACTATCTTGCAACACAACTTTGGGTATACCCACTACAAAGCATACCCAGGGCCTGGGTAGTCTCTTCGATGGTTAAATGACGCCTGTAGTCTCTTCGATGGTTAAATGAAGCCTAATTTTAATTGCTATATCCGCCAAAAGCACAGTAACAGAATTTCCAAATTTCAGTCAAAGAACTCCAACGCCACTTTTCGTATTTGTCAATGGATACTTTGTCGCAAGAAAAGCTCTACAGAGCTCTAATATGCGATGCTAAATAAAGCTTCTTTATCTTTTACTCTAAAAATTCAAACAAACTGGGACTAATTCACAAGCTTATCATATATACATGATTTTAAACTCACTTATCCTCAGTTTCCATATTCACTCAGTCACATTTAAAGATAACCTGTTTGAGCAACAAAATTACAGAACATAGTCTGGAATAACAAAAATAGCAAAAATGTTACAACTTACCAAGAAAATGGCCCTTAACTTATTTTGTTGAGTATAGACACATCCAAACACTACGTCATCACTCAATAATACTATTTGCCGGGACTGACCGGTGGTTGGCAGAAAAAACGTCTTTGGCCGTTCATCGCCATTGTGAATGCGATGTTATTTTCTCAAAACTTGTATTTTGTTTGGAATCGAAATGACAAAATTTACCTTTAAACTTTAATAATAGACATGTCTTGGCTAGTAATTATTGGTTTCTAGAAGATTTGAGGATGTTTTGATGATTAAATTACCTGTTAAACTTATACAGGTTACGAGGTGGGACGGTCTTAATTATTTGTAATAAAAATGTGCAAAACGAATGACTAAACGCGGAAGACGCATGAATGACCTCTAAAATATATTTATCTACTCATTTTAAGTGTAATTCGATCCATTTTCTGTGACAGTCAACTAAAATATGCCCGTAATATTGAACCTATTTACAATGTGTTTATATGGAACCAGGGGCTTTTTGCCAACCACGAAAGATTGTAATCAAAAGGAAAAATAATTTTGCGCATGCGCAATGACAGGTAAACAAGGTCACGTGTCAAAACATTGGATCCGTCTATATAAGAAAATATCAAATAAAAACATTTGTGTTCGAACTATTTGAAATGCCAATCAAAAGCTGCTGAATGTGACCAGAAAAGCATAATCTTAACATATAAAAAATAATGGTTATTAAATGATCCTTTCTGTGAGAGAGCCTGTCTTGAGAGCAGTTAAACCAGGCAAGACAAAACCAGCCTGCTGAATATTAAGACCATTACAGGCATGAATATTTGTACATGGAAGCTTAAGTGATCATACTTTCCGATCAGCAGACATTACAATTGCTGATCAGACTGCTAATGGACAGTCTGATCTGTGTGTTTATTGTTTGTAAACATGGTACAGCATGTACTCTTAACGAAACAGTTCAAATATTATATTAACAAGAAAATAACGGTATTCAAATCACTGTATTAAAATTTATTTCTTAATGAAACCTAGTGAGAAAAAGCGCCGAATCTTAATCATAAGGTCTTCCATGGCTATGGTTCCAGCCTCGCCTGGGTGACTTATTAGACTCCAAGTTCTGCCACGGAATGTCAGAAGTGTTTGCCCTGAATGGGGCATTTTATTTCTGCTATCATAATACAGTAAAATTATGCTATTAAGACCATCTAAAATTAAGACTATTTCCGCATTATAAAGCTTATTTAGTAGGTTGCAGTTATTCTTTATTTGTACTTTCTGCATACAGTGTCCTCTGGTCACAGATCACCTGTGGGACTGTTCAAAAGTGGTCTTAAAGACCACTTTTGAACAGTCCCAAAGGTGGTCTTAATATAGGAATTTTACTGTATATTTTTAGTCTACCATGTTTTGTTACCATGCTTTGTTAATAAGCTTGTCTTTGAGGTGTTGGATGTTTTAGAGGCATTTTTCCCTTGGATTGCAAATGTGTAGATACACGACACCTCTTGTCCACATCGGTGCATCTTCAATTGTTTTTTCTTTTTGGTCACTGTTGTCATAATGGTTGCCTGTGCAGGATGAAAGACTTTGTGAAGTGCGAGATCTATTTGGATAGATGGCCACACATTATGCCATCCTTCATCACTACCCGATATATTTATTGCCGAAATGCCTGCCATCTGTTGATGTCTCTATGTTCACCGGATCCCATTAAACTCTGTAGACAGGAAAGCCTCATACAACACAGATATTTAAAGGAATGACTGAATGAGCTTTTGAGATCTTTTATGTGTCTTGTTAAACTAGTCATCAGACGGGATATTACCAGTCTATAAAGTTGTCATTTTTAAGGCATCAGAGTGTCTGTAACATAATTACATTGTAAACCAGATAAAATTTAGCTCATAACCCAAACCAAACCTGAACCACAGCAATGCCTACAAAATCACCATATCACTGAGAAACTAGAGCGATGACAAAGTATGTACATGCATACATATGTTTGCATGTTCTTATGTACAGGGCAAAAACTATTTCCCCCTAACAACTTTGTTGTGCGTGGGGATAGTAATTTTATGTGAATTCATGAAGATAATAATCCTCCACCAGGATTCAAACTCACGACCCTCTGGTTTGTAATCCAGCACTCAAGCTAGTAAAAAGGTTAACCAAAAGGTAAACCCCAGGGCTCAAGCTAGAGGGCGACTCGGGCGAAGAAGTCGCCCTGTTGGGCTCACTTCGCCGACTTTGGCGATGAAAGCGAAAAAAACTTCGCCCTGAAATTTCCCCCTTTTTTTGGTGTCTTCCTTGTGAACAGTTAACGGTAAACTGGCAAGGTGACGATAATCCTTCGATCCACTAGTGTCAGAAATCTCAGTAATTACACTGAACAAAGCTAACTGTTTTTTCTGCACTTCGTGTCAGTTGCAGTTTGGTACTGTTATGTAATTTAATTCTAACCGTTAGCTCATGCCGCTCGAGCCACTTGCAACACGCTTAGTAGTCTTGTACTGTCATAAATCTATCTCGCTTGATTGCACAAAGTTTTTATTGCAATAAGAGCCAATTAAGATTACACAAGATTATGTAACTTAAACAGGTATACTTGTACCGTTAGCTCGTGCTAAAGTCCGGGTGCGGACGTACTTTGTTAAGTGCTGTTGTATACACTACAGTAATAAGTTTATTCAGACCATCACTGGTTGGGAGCGTACAGTACACTTAACCCGGATGTTCCGATCTGTATAGAGGACAGATCCTTGTCTTTTGTTATGACCTTGAAGGTGTATGTGCGTGGTCTGTCTTCTATATTTGTATATTTATTTTTTTGGACTTAAACAACTTGGTAAGTGTGTTTTATTTATTTTGTTTTCCATACTGACCATCTTTGGGCACGGCAAGATGTCGTTTTCTATGCTTTTAATATATTTTGCAGCTGCAAATCACTAGTGTTTGTAAGAATCACACCTAACCAGTGACCAGAAAATCGACCAATTGAGAGCTTTAATCGAAAGAAAAATATCTTTTATGACAGTTTTAAGATAGATTAATAATCTATAATGAGTTATACTAAAAATAAGTGCCTCTAGAATTCCATACGAAATCACACGAAGAGCAAGACTGACCATCCCAAAAAATTTCTGACTGTATGGTATGTCTCATATTTACTGTATAACTTGTCTAAGATACTTTGTTTTGACTGTATGGGATGTCGCTTTTAATGTGTATAAGTTATTCAAAGGTACATTGCAATATTTTTCTATGCAATAAGATAATAATGCTAAAACAATAGCAATTCTACGTAAAATATTAATTACCTATAAATTCCCGAAATCCTGGAGAAATTGCATGTGCTGTGCGCTGCATGTCATTGAACCTTTAGAGCATTACAGACTAGAGGTCTTAACCACTCGGCCAAATGAGCCAGCCTTCGAGGACTGTCTTCAGGTGCGAAATATTTAACAAAATGAGTCGCATCGTCACGCGTCTCTCTTCATCCACAGGACGCATAGCAAATACTCTGATCAGACTGCACAGAAATGCAATATGATTAGTTACGGACTATTTGTTCAAGACATATACATATAAATTTATACAAAGAAATGAAGAGCTGTGGACCAGTCTGTGAAAGACAATTTCCTTTTCATCCCCCGACCGAATAGATTCCGGGGATATAGCGATCGGCTTGGTGTCCGGTCGTCCGTATATTGATGATACTTGGCACAATGGTAAACAATGTTGAGACGGCGTGTCTTGCGCAAGAACCACAACCCTGGGTACCATGGTATTTCAGTTATCTCCTCTTCCAATAAAATAGAATGACTATCTTGTGATCTCTATAACTCCAATATCCTTCGAGATATATTGATGATACTTGACAAAATTGTAAACAATGTTGAGACGGCATGTCATGGGCAATAACAACAACCCTTGGTGCCATGTTTTTTTTAGTTATCTCCCCTTCGAAAAAAAAATAAAATAGAATGACTATCTTGTGATCGCCATAACTTCAATATCCTTCGAGATATATTGATTAAACTTTATACAATTGTTCACAAGGTTGAAGCAGCATGTCATGGGCAAGAACCAAAAACTCTTCGTGCCATGCCATTTGAGTTAGCTCCTCTTCCAAAAATTAGAATTGTTATCTTGTGATCGCCATAACTCAAATACCCTTAGTGATATATTGATGAAACTTGGCACAATTGTTCACAAAGTTGAAGCAGCATATCAAGCGCCAGAAACACAACTCTTGGTGCCATGGCATTTGAATTATCTCTCTTCCAATAAAATAGAATAACTATCTTGTGATCGCCATATCTCCCATACTCTTGGAGACATGTTGATAGAACTTTGTACAGTTGTACATGAGGTTAAGCAGGCGTGACATGTGCAAGAACCGCAGCGTTTGGTGCCATGGCATTTCAATTATCCCCATATCAATAAAAATAGAATGACTATCTTTTGAGCTCCTTATCTCCAATATTCTTCGAGACATGTTGATAGTACTTGGTACAGTTGTACATGAAGTTAAGCAGACGTGTCATATGCAAGAACCGCGACTCTTGGTGTACTGGTTTTTGAGTTACCTTCCCTGACAAAATAACATTGTGATGGCCATCACTCCAAAACCCTTTGAGGTTTATTGATGATACTTGGCATGTTTGTTCACAAGGTTGAGACAGCATGTCATTCACAAGGCCCACAACTCTGGGTGTCATGGTTATTATTGTATTTGAGTTATCTCCCCCTCTAATAAAATTGTATGACTATCTTGTGATTGCCGTACCTTCAACAGTCTTCGAGTGATGTTGATTGTTTAAGTTAAGCAAGCCTGTCACGGGCAAGAACCACGACTCTTGGTGCACTGGTTTGTGAGTTACCTCCCCTGACAAAATCTTGTGGGCCCTAGCTCAGAAACCCTTGTGGATAACACTTGGCAAGATTGAGGCAGCATTTCTTGCGCAGGAACCACAACTCTAGTGCGATGATATTTGGGTTATATACCCTTCTAATAAAGTCATATACTCTGAGAGATAATGATGGGACTTGGTATAGTTGTACGTGAGGCTAGGCAGGTGTTTCATGTGTGAAAATCTTGACTCTGGGTGCATTTTTTTTAGTTATTTCCCCTAACAGTATAATCTTGTGATGACCATAACTTGGATACCCTGTGAGATATATTGATGGTATTTGGCACAGTTTTTGACAAGGTTGAAACAGTGTGTCATGCCAAAGAACCACCAACCGGGTCCACTACGAACGACTAATTCATCACGTCTGAAATTAGTGAAAGAAACAAAATTGGACTATTTCAACATGAGCATAACAAAACAAAAACTCATCTATGCGTCCAGCAAAGACTAATCTCAGTCTGAGCATCTGTCCAGTCTGAACAGTGTGAAAAAAAGTGAACAAGAGGCCCATGGGCCACTACGCTCACCAGAGGTATACAGGCATGGTGACCATCTTGGTCATGTGACAACAAAAGGCCACCATGCAATCAGTAAAATCCACTGTCTTGCCTTTTTTCCATACAGTTGACTATGTGACCAAATTTGACCGTAACGTAAAAACAAGGTCAACCAAAGGTCATCATTTGAAGAAAATTGGTAGTGTCCGAGCCCCCGATGCTGCATACCAAGTTTCAAGGTCATCGGCCATTTGGTTCCTTTAAAGGTGTTTTACCATATATGGGCATGGCAGCCAAACTTTCATTCCCCCTTCCCATAGAGGCTCCACGTGTAATTTGGATTCGATCGACCCAGCAGTTTATGTTGTGAAGAAGATAAAAATACTTAATCTGAGCCTTCCCGGACAAGGGTCAGTAAATGACCTTTACCTTCGGAACTGACAAAATTCCATTCAGCTGAGTGCAAATATCATTTCACTAGCTACCACTAGCCACTAGCTACCATGCAATCAGAAAAATCCACTGTTTTGCCTTTTTTCCATACAAATGTCTAAGTGACCATATTTAACCTTGACATAAAACTGGTCAAATAAAACCAAAGGTCATCATTAGAACAAACTTGGAAAGGACCGAGTCCCCGATGCTGCATACTAAGTTTCAAGAACATCGGCCGTTCGGTTCTTGAGAAGAAGATTTTTAAAGGTTTTTACCATATATGGGCATGGTGGCCATATTGGTCATGTGACCCAGTCGGCACGAACAAACTTTCGTTCCCCCTTCCCACAGAGGCTCCACATGTAATTTGGATTCAATCGACCCAGCAGTTTAAGTTGAGAAAAAGATACAAATACTCAATCTGAGCCTTCCGGGACAAGGGTCAGTAAATGACCTTGACCGTCTGAACTGACAAAATTTCATTCAGCTGAGTGCAAATATCATTTCTAATGCCACTAGCTACCATGCAATCAGAAAAATCCACTGTTTTGCCTTTTTTCCATACAAATGTCTAAGTGACCATATTTGACCTTCACGTAAAACAGGTCAAAGTCAACCAAAGGTCATGATTTGAACAAACTTAGTAGGGCCAAAGTCCCCAATGCTGCATACCAAGTTTCAAGGTCATCGGCTATTTGGTTCCTGAGAAGAAGATTTTTAAAGGTTTTTACCATATATGGGAATGGCGGCCATTTTGGTTATGTGACATAGTCCTTACGAACAAACATTCGTTCCCCCTTCCCATTGAAGCTCCACATGTAATTTGGTTTCAAACTACCCAGCAGTTTAAGTTGAGAAGAAGATAACAATACTGAAACTGAGCCTTCCAGGTCAAAGGTCAGTAAATGACCGTGACCTTTGGAATTGATAAACTTCTATTCAACTGATTGCAAATATCATTTCTGATGCCACAGGCTGCCATGCAATCAGAAAAAAATCCACTGTTTTGCCCTTTTCCATATAAATGCCAAAGAGACCAAATTTGACTTTGATGTAAAACAGGTCAAGGTCAATCGAAGGTCATCATTTGAAAAACTTGGTAGAGCCAGAGTCCCGATGCCGCATGACAGGTTTTAGGGTCATCGGCAGTTTGGTTCCTGTGAAGAAGATTTTTAAAGGTTTTTACCATATATTGGCATGGAGGCCATTTTGGTCATGTGACCCAGTCCTTACGAACAAACTTTCGTTCCCCCTTCCCATAGAGGCTCCACTTGTAATTTGATTTCAAACTACCCAGCAGTTAAAGTTGAGAAGAAGATAAAATTACTGAATCTGAGCCTTCCAGGACAAAGGTCAGTAAATGACCTTGACCGTTGGAATTGACAAACTTCCATTCAGCTGATTACAAATATCATTTCTGATGAAACAGGTTACTATGCAATCAGAAAAATACACTGTTTTGCCCTTTTTCCATACAAATGTCTAAGTGACCAAATTTGACCTTGACGTAAAACAGGCCAAGGTCAACCGAAGGTCATCATTTGAATAAACTTGGTAGGGCCCGAGTCCCCGATGCTGCATACCAAGTTTCAAGGTCTGCTGCCGTTTAGTTCCTGAGAAGAAGATTTTTTAAGGTTTTTACCATATATGGACATGGCGGCCATCTTGGTCATGTGACCAAGATCCCATGAACAAACTTTCTTTCCCCCAACCCATTGAGAACCCACATGTGATTTGGTTTCAATTGGCCCAGCAGTTTCTGAGGAGAAGTCATTTAAAAATGTTGACGCGGACGCGGACGTGGACGCGGACGACGGACGGCGGATCACTGCCTATACTATACACTCCCCCGAAGCCTTCGGCTCTGGTGAGCTAAAAAAACTCGAGTGGTAAACTACCAACCAAGTGCACAGCGAATAATCTTATCAGACTGGGTGGATGCGCAAGCTGATCTGAATCTTCGTTGGGCGCAGTCATTTTTGTCATGTTTTGTGTTTCATCTGAGACAGTTTGAAGAACCCGATGAAGAAAGTGTGTATATGCCAAGTTTCCACATTTCAGAAACAAAATAGCTAACGTATTTAAATGTTATCCTACGAATATGTCGAAATCGCTCTATAGTATTATCAGGACACACAATATAGTATGATCGGAACACGACATACAGTGCTGAGAAATCAGTTTTGCGACATGCGATACAAACCAGTTTTTGACCCCTCTATCGTTTTCTTTGAAAATAATTGCCCTTATATGGCAAGATGTTTAGTTCTATTAATAAAAGCTGACTCGAAATACACCATAAAATATTTAAAATGCATTTGCAGTCGTTTCAAGTAAGGTTGGTGGCAAAGCTTTATTGAATTGTACCGGTGCAGCGTTTGAAATCGAAAGTAGGATAATGATTTTCTAGAAACAAATGTGAAAATAAACAAAATCATAGCAATAAATAGAAAATCAAGGTAGCATGTCGAAAAGACTTTTAGTTATGCTTCCCGAACTATTGCTATGAAGTTGAAATTCTAATGCTTAATAATTTCAAAACACAAAAATAAACATTCTGTAACATACCCGACATATCGGAACAAGGATCTGTCCACTATACAGATCGGAACATCCGGGTTAAGTGTACTGTACGCTCCCAACCAGTGCCATTGGCATTGACACTGCATTAGGATTTAATAATTTTTAAATAAAGATGGTTTATTTGTTTCGCCATTGATTTGTTGTACATTACTTTTACATCCATCAATCGTTTTCATTTTTTTATGGACAACAACAAAAGTAGGTAGCAATTTTTTATTTTGTAAGTGAAAATAATTATCACTTGCCGGTAAATATTCAGTAATTATCCAAATTCATAAAAAATAACAACTGATTTTCATGTAGCGAGGTTGTTCCCCCTTGTTTTAAAGGAACTGAGTGAGAAATGATCTAACTAGTACACAGAAACCTCACCATTCATTATAACATGGTTGGATACAACAAAAGTTACAGCTTGCCGAAATACAGTAAAATTACTATATTAAGACCACCTTTGGGACAGTTCAAAAGTGGTCTTTAAGACCATTTTTGAACAGTCCCAAAAGTGGTCTCTGATCAGGGGTCACAGAAAGAAAGAATAACTGCAGCCAACCAAATAAGCTTTTTAAAGCAGAATTAGTCTTCATTTCAGGTGGTCTCAATAGCGGAATTGATTGATACCCCTATAAAACACACTTTTCTCCAAATAAGGGTTTACAGGAGAACTCATTACATTGTTGTTGTTCGGCGTTAAGCCGCACCCACTTCTCCCTAGACACAGCAAACTTCTCCCTATTTTCCCAGGAGGGAGAAGTCACTTCTCCCAAATTTTTTGGGCTAGCTTGGGCCCTGAACCCAAATAAAACGAAGTTCTAAAAATCACAATTTTCACCAAAACTTTGGACCTTTCTGCCATTAATAGATTGTATATAAAAGGGGTACCCCCAATGAAGCTACAGTCTTAATATGAAAGCAGTCCACTGATAAATGAAGGTGACATATCACTAAAAAGGTTAATCAAAAGGTAAACCTCTTACAACGCATGCCACCCGCCCGCACATCGCTATTTAAAAGGACAGATTTTTGGCTCAACAGAGCTGAAGGCTCCAGGGGAGCTTATAGTATAGGCATTGGTCCGTTGTCGTCGGCGTCATCAACATTTTCAAACGACATCTCTTCTGAAACTACTTGGCCAATTGAAACTAAATTATATGTGGAGCCTCTATGGAATGGGGGAACGAAAGTTTGTTCGTGAGGACTGGGTCACATGACCAATATGGCCACCATGCCCATATATGGTAAAAATCTTCTTCTCAAGAACCGAATGGCCGATGATCTTGAAACTTGGTATGCAGCATCAGGACCTCTGGCCCTACCAAGTTTGTTCAAATGATGACCTTTGGTTAACCTTGACCTGTTTTACGTCAAGGTCAAATTTGGTCACTTAGATATTTGTATGGAAAAATGGCAAAACTGGATTTTTTTTATTATATATTAGCCAGTGGCATCAGAAATGGTATTTACAATCAGCTGAATGGAAGTTTATCAGTTCCAAAGGTCAAGGTCATTTACCGACCTTTGTCCAGGACACCTCAGATTCAGTATTTTTATCGTCTTCTTCACTTAAACTACTCGGCCAATTGAAACCAAATTACATGTTGAGCCTCTCTGGAATGAGGGAACGAAAGATTGTTCGTGAGGACTGGGTCACATGACCAATATGGCCGCCATGCCCATATATGGTATAAACCTTTAAAAATCTTCTTTTCAAGAACCGAATGGCCGATGATCTTGAAACTTGGTATGTAGCATCAGGGACTCTGGCCCTAACAAGTTTGTTCAAATAATGAACTTTGGTTGACCTTGACCTGTTTTACCTCAAGGTCAAATTTGGTCACTTAGACATTTGTATGGAAAAATGGCAAAACTGGATTTTTCTGATTGTATATTAGCTAGTGGCATCAGAAATGGTATTTACAATCAGCTGAATGGAACTTTTTCAGTTCCAAAGGTCAAGGTCATTTACCAACCTTTGTCCAGGACGGCTCAGATTCAGTATTTTTATGCCCCCGGAATCTAAGAGATTCGGGGGCATGTAGTTTTTGGTCTGTCTGTCCGTTTGTCTGTCTACAAAAACCTTAACATTGGGCATAACTTTTGAATGGTAATAAATAGAGCTTTCATATTTCACATGTGTATACCTTATCACAAGACCTTTCCAGTGGTACCATAATTTTTGATCTCTTGACCTTTGACCTATTTTTTTCAAAATTTTTAAAAACATTAACATTGGCCATAACTTTCGATTGGTAAGTGATAGGGCTTTCATATTTCATATGTGCATTCATTGTCACAAGACCTTTCTAGTGGTACCATAATTTTTGACCTTGTGACCTTGACCGTGATGTTTGGCCTACTTTTTAAAAACTTTAACATTGGCCATAACTTTCGATTGGTAAGTGGTAGGGCTTTCATATTTCACATGTGCACTCCTTGTCACAAGACCTTTCTAGTGGTACCATAATTTTTGCCCATCCAGACAACCCCCCCCCCTCCCCAAGGTCAAGGTCACTGTGGCTATTTTTAGAAAAACTTTGTCATCTCTCTAGGGCAAACATTTCTTTACTAATTTCAATATAACTTCACACAAATGTTCCTTATGACAATATCTCGAGCGAGTTCGTCTTTCAAGGTCAAAGTCACTGTGGCTATTTTTAGAAAAACTTTGTCATAGCACTAGCGCCTACATTTCTTCACCAATTTCAATATAACTTCACACAAATGTTCCGTACAAAAATGTCTCGAGCGAGTTCGACTTTCAAGGTCATGGCCTTAAGTTCAAGGTCACTGTGGCTATTTTTAGAAAAACTTTGTCATCGCTCTAGCGCTTACATTTCTTCCCCGATTTCAATATAACTTCACACAAATGTTCCTTATGACAATATCTCGAGCGATTTGGACTTTCAAGGTCAAGGTCACTGTGGCTATTTTTAGAAAAACTTTGTCATCGCTCTAGCGACTACATTTCTTCACTGATTTCAATATAACTTCACACAAATGTTCCTTATGACAATACCTCGAACGAGTTCCACTTTCAAGGTCAAGGTCACTGTGGCTTTTTTTAGAAAAACTTTGTCATTGCTCTAGTGCTTATATTTTTTCACCAATTTCAATATAACTTCACACAAATGTTCCTTATGACAATATCTCTAGCGAGTCCCACTTTCAAGGTCAAGGTCACTGTGGCTATTTTTAGAAAAACTTTGTCATCGCTCTAGCGCCTACATTTCTTCACTTATTTCAATAGAACTTCACACAAATGTTCCTTATGACAATATCTCTAGCGAGTTCGACTTTCAAGGTCAAGGTCACTGTGGCTATTTTTAGAAAAACTTTGTCATCGCTCTAGCGCTTACATTTCTTCACCGATTTCAATATAACCTCCCACAAATGTTCCTTATGACAATATCTTATATTTCGACTTTCATGGTCAAGGTCACTGTGGATATTTTTAGAAAAAAATTTGTCATCGCTCTAGCGACTACATTTCTTCACTGATTTCAATATAACTTCACACAAATGTTCCTTATGACAATACCTCGAGCGAGTTTGACTTTAAAGGTCAAGGTCACTGTGGCTATTTATAGAAAAACTTTGTCATTGCTCTAGCGCTTACATTTTTTCACCAATTTCAATATAATTTCACATTAATGTTCCTTATAACAATATCTCGAGCGATTTTGACTTTCAAGGTCAAGGTCACTGTGGCTATTTTTAGAAAAACTTTGCCATTGCTCTAGCACCTACATTTATTGATGGATTTTAATGTTTCTTATGATGACATCTCGAGTTGCTTTGACTTTCAAGGTCATGACCTCAAGGTCAAGGTCACTGTGGCTATTTTTAGAAAAACTTTGTCATGGCTCTACCGCTTACATTTATTAACAGATTTTAATATAACTTCATACAAAAGATGCTTATGATAATATCTTGAGCAAGATCTACTTTCGCGGTCAAGGTCACTATGGCTATTTTTAGAGAAACATTGTCATCACTCTAGTTTTACCTTGTTACCTTGATGTTTGACCTTTTTTTATTAAATTTAACATTGGCCATAACTTTCAATTGGTAAGTGATAGGGCTTTCATATTTCACATGTGCATACTATGTCACAAGACCTTTTCAACAATCCCATATTTTTTTACCTTGTGACCTTGACCTACTTTTTTAAGACTTGAACATTGGCCATACCTTTTGATTGCTTAGTGATACTGCTTTCATATTTAACATGCGCTGTCCGGGGGCATCAGTGTTTCACAAACACATCTTGTTATTTTCTACTTCACTTAAACTACTTGGCCAATTGAAACCAAATTACATGTGGAGCCTCTATGGAATGAGGGAATGAAAATATGTTCGTGAGGACTGGGTCACATGACCAATATGGGCCACCATGCCCATATATGGTAAAAACCTTTGAAAATCTTCTCAAGAACCGAATGGCCAATGATCTTGAAACTTGGTATGCAGCATCAGGGACTCTGGCCCTAGCAAGTATGTTCAAATGATGACCTTTGGTTGACCTTTACCTTTTTTATGTCAAGGTCAAATTTGGTCACTTAGACATTTGTATGGGAAAATGGCAAAGTAGTGGATATTCCTGATTGCCTGGTAGGCTGTGACATCAAAAATGATATTTGCAGTTAGCTGAATGGAAGGTCACGGTCATTACTGACCTTTGTCTTGGAGGGCTCAGATTCAGTATTTTTATCATCTTCTCCAGTAAAAGAGCTATGCTGATTGAAACCAAATTACACGAAAAGCCCCTGTGGGTGTGAGGCAATTAAACATTATTCGTGGTATTGTTGTCACACGACCAAGATGGGCACCTTGCCTGTATATGGTATAAACCGCATGACCTCTGGTGAGCGTAGTGGCCCATGGGCCTCTTGTTTTTGAAAAACCTGTGTAAAAAGTCCCATCAGCCTGTGTATCTGTACAGTCTTTAATACCAGGAAACCCACAAAAGGGACATAGTCATACACTATGCAAACAAAGTTCAGCCAGGATCTACACAGTTCAGTTCACAAATTTTAATAAATTACATCAAATAATTTGATTGGTTGACATGTAAATGGGTGTGGCAAATTTAATTTATGCAGTGGGATAAGGTTAAATTTTAAAGATAACACAAACTGACACCCCTTAATTTTGAAAGGCCAAAGGGATGCTTTTAGCATGGTGTGGTTTGTTTGATTTGAGGTATAACATCCCCATCAACATTATATTGGTCATCTTGGAGATGTTGCTTCCAATTTTGTGGGACTTTTACCCGACATTGAGATGAAATGACATCTCAAGCCCTGTCACCCAATGAAACCAATAGGGTTTATAAGCATGGACGGTCCGACATGCACCGCTTTACCGGGTCAGGCTCAGATCCTCTAAGTGGTTACCAGTACTTGTGCGCGGTTGGTTTCACCTCTGCCTGGAAGCATCAGGCAGCCCATCTATTTCTTCAAGCCTCAATTGGCGGGGGCCGAGCATGGTGTGGTATGATGATCCTTCAACCGTAATGCTAGTCGGATTTCATCTCCACCGATGTGACATAGCCTTTGGAGGAATTCTTGTTTACATATATTAGTGATGCTTATAGAATGGATATAATGGTAGAATTTTTAATAACAACACAAAGAATACTGCCATGTGTTACTGGTTTTAATGTTTTTAATATCACCTTCAAATCAAACAGTGTACAAAAATAACTGGCTGAATACATTCAAGTTAGTTTACTTTCAGGAAGTGTCTCCTGACAACCGGTTGTCAGGAGCATTTTTGCTATCAAAAATGTTGACAACCAGCAATATTTTTCCAATAAAAACCTATGATATTAGTATTATTTTAGTTACCTTTTTGTGTTTCATTTTTTAGTATTCAAACAAACTTAATTCATGTAATTTTTATTCAGATTTTTTAGCTCACCTGACCGAAGGTCATGGTGAGCTTTTGTGACTGTGAGATGTCCGGCGTCATCGTGTGTGCGTAAACTTTTCTTGTTGACACTCTAGAGGCCACAGTTTTGATCCAATCAATATGAAACTTGGTCAGAATGATCATCATCACAATATGTCGGTCAAGTTTGAATATGGGTCATGCCGGGTCAAAAAGTAGGTCACCAGGTCAAATCAAAGGAAAACCTTGTTAACACTCTAGAGGCCACAATTTTGGTCAAATCATCCCCAAACTTGCTCAGGATGATCGTCTTGATAATATCTTGGTCAAGTTCGAATATGGGTCATGTCGGGTCAAAAAGTAGGTCAGTAGGTCAAACCACAGAAAACCCTTGTTAGCACTCTAGAGGCCACAGTTTTGGTCCAATCAACCTGAAACTTGCTCAGAATGATCATCCTGACAATATGTCGGTCAAGTTCGAATATGGGTCATGGTGGGTCAAAATGTAGGTAACCGGTCATTTCGTACCCTAGTCATTTCGTACCATTTTGGTCATTTCGTACCTGTTTTTTGGTCATTTCGTACCCACTAACAACCATTTCGTACCCAGGTCATTTCGTAACCGTTTTGGTCATTTCGTACCCGGGTACGAATTGACCAAAATGGGTACGAAATGACTTTAGCCTAGTCCGTTCGTACCCAGGTCATTTGTTATACCTGGACATAGATATGTTTTGTTTAGGACGAACAGTGCAGAGCAGGAAAGACGACCACATCACAGCTTCTTAAGTCTTGTTCAATGGTGTACGTTCCAACGAACTCAAACGGGGATGGTGTTGAGTAGTTGTTTTAGTGTGTGCATGGACATAGAAACTACATGGAGTCCTTAATAACAAAATATAATCGGTAGCAAAAGCCTTAGACAATTTTATAGGGGCGAGCTTCAGCGAGCCCCTATAAAATTGTCGCTGCCAACCGATTATATTTTATTAGCCTTATGTAGACAATTTTATAGGGGCGAGCTTCAGCGAGCCCCTATAAAATTGTCCCGGCGAACCGATTATATTTTATTATTAAAGACACTAGTCATGTATTTAGTTTATACCGCAATCCAAAAGATCATACGGTTTTGCAAGAACTTTGTAAATTTCACACAAAAAAAAACAAACTACAGACATTGTCGCTTGTTAAACGACAGTCATTGCCTTGGCGCGCACACGTAGCATAACGTGGCGCCAAGGAGTGCAACCCTTCTGACGTCACAGAATCAGAATCAGACTTGTTACTGGTGACACGTCAAATCAGATTCATACACCAAGACCTGTGATTGTTAGTCCTTAGCTCTCACTAAAGAGGTGAACTTAGCTACACAATCCTCAGCACCACCAGCTGCTGAAAAAATTGAATCGGGAGGGGCAGTCCAATCTCTAATGGTTCGGGGAAAGAACGATTCTTTTTAAATGTAAGCTCTTGCAGTAAGGGTCTGAAACGCCAATTATTGATGATCTACAGTGCCTAGCGTGGGGAACAAGGTCATCTGTTGGAATGCTGACTTGAAGGACCACTCGGCTGGGGTCCCAGATACAACTACCATATTCCAAGATTGAGCGAACAAGACCTTTTATACTGCCTCTTTTACATCCTGAGGACACTGATGAAGATTTCGCCTCAGGAAACCAAGGGTTCTGTTTGCTTTTGTACACATGTCACCGCGCCACAGAGACAACAAAAAATCTCGGCGCGTTACATTGTGTACGAAAATCTGCAAATAAATTGTTTATATTCGACACTAAGGTGCAACGGCACTAGCAGTGCGCAATTATTCCACCGGACTATTCAAACAAAGTCAGTTTTGTTTTGTTTGTTTGATTTAAGGTTTTACGTCCCTGTCAACATCATTTAGGTCATTTTTGAGACGTTGCTTCCAATTTCGAGGGGCTTTCACCCGGTATTGAGATGAAATACAACTCAAGCGCTACCGCCCAATGAAACCAGCAGGGTTTATATGCATGTATAGTCCAACTTGCACCGCTTTAGATGGGCAGGCTAAGACCTCCTAGGCAGTTTACCAGTGCTCATGTGCGGTTGGTTTTAGCTCTGTGTGGAATCATCATGCAGCCCAATCTATTTCACCAAACCCCGTCAAACCAGAAAAGACTGAGAAGGTAAGAATATAGCTGAAATTTCTGAAAGTTTATTTTGGTAAATATAGGAAGCAGTGCACATTCTTTCGCCAGAAACTGACAAAAACCCTTCTGGAATCAGCGGAAGGGAGATAATGACCGTAGAAAAGATTTCATGATGAATCTCCACGAAAGAATGATGCCGACCAGGACAGGTATCAAACCCGCATCCTTCTGTGCACCAGTCAGACGCGCATTGTAAAATATGTTAAATGATATTGTAAAATCTGTATTGTTACACGTTGTCGGCATGTTCAATATTATGTTATAGATCTATATAAATTGATAATATGTTAAAATAAAAATAAATAAAACAAATATCTTCTTTTTAACTAGAGCCCCAAGCCATTTCGTACTAAAGTTACCCGTTACTTGTAAAATTGGCTGGTCTCGGTAGTTCAGTCGGATGCGCTTCTGGCTGGTGTTCAGGAGGACGCGGGCTCGATACCAGCCGGGGTCAGCGTCATTCTTTCGTTGAGATTGATCATGGAATCTTTTCTACGGTCATTCTCTCCCTTCCGCTGATTCAAGAAGGGCAGTTGTCAGTTTCTGGGGAAAGAATGTCCACTGTACTGGTTAACCGCTTGCGTATAAGCCTGCAGAGGAAAAGTGTGGATGGGTAAACTGACCGGCTCAAAAATGACCTGAACTGGTGTTGACTGGGCCGTTAAACTCCAATACAAACAAACAAAACTTGTAAAATCAGCTTCAAAACAATTCATTACACCAAAGTCAATTCGTACCTACTTTTGAAGAACTTGGTACGAAATGACCAAACAAGATTCCCAGAAAAAATTAAAAGTGGGCACGAAATGACCAAAGTGGGTACGAAATGACCACAATGGGTACGAAATGACCAAAATGAAAAACAAGAGGGCCCAGAGGGCCCTGGTTCGCTCACCTGATCCAAAGCATAACAAGTGGGCCCCGGGCAGGGTCAATTTTGGCCCCAGGGCTAAAATTTGAACAATCTTGGTAGAGGTCCACAAGATGAAGCTTCATATCGAATATGAAAGACCTGGGCTTTCTGGTTTCAGAGAAAAATATTTTAAAGGTTTACCCTGCATATAGAAGTCTATGTAAAACAAGATTTTCCCTATATAAGTCTACATTAAACCAAATGGCCCCGAAGCTGGGGCATTTTTGGCCCCAGGGCTATAATTTGAACAATCTTGGTAGAGGTCCACAAGATGAAGCTTCATACAAAATATCAAAGACCTGGGCCTTGCAGTTTCAGAGAAGAAGATTTTTAAAGATTTTCCCTATATAAGCTTATGTAAAACAAAAGGGCCCTGGTGAGGGGGCATTTTTGGCCCCAGCACTATAATTTGAACTATCTTGGTAGGGGTCCACTTGATGAAGCTTCATACCAAATATCAAAGACCTGGGCCTAGCGGTTTCAGAGAAGAAGATTTTTCAAGATTTTCCCTATATAAGCCCATGTAAAACCAAAGGGCCCCCGTGCGGGGGCATTTTTAGCTTCAGCACTATAATTTGAACAATCTTGGTAGGGGTCCACTAGATAAAGCTTCATACGTAATATCAAAAACCTGGGCCTTGCGGTTTCAGAGAAGAAGGTTTTTAAAGATTTTCCCTATATAAGCCCATGTAAAACCAAAGGGCGCCCGTGCGGGGGCATTTTTGGCCCCAGCACTATAATTTGAACAATCTTGGTAGGGGTCCACTTGATGAAGCTTCATACCAAATATCAAAGACCTGGGCCTTGCGGTTTCAGAGAAGAAGATTTTTCAAGATGTTCCCTATTTAAGCCCATGTAAAACCAAAGGGCCCCCTAGCGTGGGCATTTTTAGCTCCAGCACTATAATTTGAACAATCTTGGTAGGGGTCCACTAGATGAAGCTTCATACCAAATATCAAAGATCTGGGCCTTGCAGTTTCAGAGAAGAAGATTTTTAAAGATTTTCCCTATATAAGCCTATGTAAAACCAAAGGGCCCCCGTGCGGGGGCATTTTTGGCCCCAGCACTATAATTTGAACAATCTTGGTAGGGGTCCACTAGATGAAGCTTCATACCAAATACCAAAGATCTGGGCCTTGCGGTTTCAGAGAAGAAGATTTTTTAAGTTTTCGGTGAAAAAAATCTATTTTTGGCTACTGTGACCTATATGTGCAACGGACCAGAACCATTTGAACAACTTTGAAAGGGGACCACCTAAGGATCATTCCTGTGAAGTTTGGTCAAAATCCGATCAGTGGTTTAGGAGGAGATGTTGTTTGAAGAAAATTTTACGGACGCACGCACGGACGGACGACGGACAAAAAGTGATCCCAAAAGCTCACCTTGTCACTACGTGACAGGTGAGCTAATAAAACGGGTACGAAATGACCAAAATGGTACGAAATGACTGGAAACCAAAATGTAGGTCAGTAGGTCAAATCATAGAAAAACCTTTTTAACACTCTAGAGGCCACAGTTTTGGTCCAATCTTCCACAAACTTGGTCAGAATGTTCATCCTGACAATATCTCGGTCATGTTTGAATATGGGTCATTTCAGCAAAATATAGGTCAGTAGGTCAGATCAAAGAAAAACCTTGTTAACACTCTAGAGGCCACGGTTTTGGTCCAATCATCCTCAAACTTGTTCAGAATGATCATCCTGACAATATCTGGGTTAAGTTCGAATATGGGTCATTTCTGATCAAAAAGTAGGTCAGTAGGTCAAACCACAGAAAAACCTTGTTAGCACTCTAGAGGCCACAGTTTTGGTCAAATCATCCTCAAACTTGCTCAGAATGATCATCCTGACAATATCTCGGTCAAGTTCGAATATGTGCCAAAAAATAGGTCAGTAGGTCAAATCATAGAAAAATCTTGGTAACACTCTAGAGGCCACAGTTTTGGTCCAATCATCCTCAAACTTGCTCAAAATGATCATCCTGACAATATCTCGGTCAAGTTCGAATATGTGTCATGTCGGGTCAAAAAGTAGGTCAGTAGGTCATATCATAGAAAAACCTTGTTAACACTCTTAGAAGCCACAGTTTTGGTCAAATCATCATCAAACTTGCTCAGAATTATCATCTCTACAATATCCAGGTCAAGTTCGAATATGGGTCATGTGGGGTCAAACGTAGGTCAAATAGAAAAACCTTGTTTACACTCTAGAGACTGCAATTTTAGTCTAATTATCATCAAACTTGCTCAGAATGATCATCTTGACAATATCTAGGTCATATTCGAATATGGGTCATGTGGGGTCAAAAAGTATTTCATTGTGTTAAATCGGAGAAAAACATTGTTGACACTTGCTAGAGGCCACAGTTTTGTCCAATCATCATCAAACTTGTTCATAATTGTCCTCTTTTTGTAATACCTTGGTCAGGAGGGTTTTTTTATTTGACAGAAAATGCAGTTAGCAAACAGTGCAGACCCTGATCAGATGCCACATTCTGGGATGTCTGATCTGGGCCTATGCTGTTTGCCAGGCTACCCCTTCAGGGTTTTCCCGCCTTTTAGGGGTTACTATAACTTTAAACAAATATTCTGTATGATAATACAGTATCTCAAGCAATTCAGACTTTCAGGGTGTTTGGAACATGGTCAAAGTTCTTTTGGCTATTGTTAGAAAAACATTGTCATCACTCGACCTACTTTTATTTCATAATTTCCACACCATGAGCATGCTACAGATTAGAAATGATTGAAATCAACCTTCAGGTTGCAGAAATATAAATGCTGTCAGACGTGAAGGGGCAGACCTTTCATCTCAATGTCCGGTAAAAGTCCCACAAAATTGGAAGCAATGTCTCCAAAATGACATAAATAGTATAAACCTCAAATCAAACGAACAAAATTGGTCAAATCATACTTGAGACTGCATTTTTGGTTCAAGCTTCATGAAACTTGCCTTATAAAATCTTGAATATGTTTGAATATGGGTCATGTGGGATCAAAAACAAGGTGATAAATAGACTCAGGTGAGCGATACAGGACCATCATGCATACCTGCCAACTTTCACCCATTAGGCGTGAGTTTCACGATTTTTCCATGCATTTTGACCTCACGATCGTGTTGCCAAATTAAGGCAAAAATCACGATTTTTCCACCTCCTCACGCTTGGTATTTTTATCAGGATAGTCATTTGGAATATCTTGGATTTCTCCACTATCTATTTTTGAGATGGATAAACCCTGAGTATATTTTTAGCTGTATTGACTATTTTTAACCCAATGATATATTACCCAGTACCCACAAACAAATGCAAGTTGCCAACAGTTTTCTATCTGTATGAGCATGAACAGGGACGCCTTTTGCTGATCTTTTCATGTAAGTATGTTTGAACAATTATTTAATCTCTCCCAGATGTAATGAAAGTAAATATTTACCTATGAATGAGCAATGTCACGTATTTTCGTGACTACGAAAATCGTAGTTTTTATCTCTCAAACTAAGAATTGTATTGTTATTTGGTAATGAGTGTTCTAACACTTCAGAAACAATTGTTTTGCAAAATTAAGGCTGTTATAGTCAGACACAAAGCACTCCTTGCAATTGCATGAAAACTGTTTCTGAGTAAAAGAACCTAATTTCAGACAGATCATATATTCAGACAATAAGTATATACCAGTGATTTATTGGATAATACATACCTAAAATGTAAACATGCAATTTTTTCTGATTGTACTAGTGGACTGGAGTGTGTCTACTAGTTTGCGAAAAAAATCTCCCCCATGGAAATTTTGGGGAAAATATTCACCGCGCTTTATTCCATTGAAAAATGCCGTGACACGCAGAATCTCCCCCATGAAAAATTTGAAAAGTTGGCAGGTATGATCATGGTCCTCTTGTTTTTATTTGGGATAAATTCCAAGAATGGAATCAATCAAATTTTTGTAATTGTAATTAAAGTGTGCAATAAACAATGTTGAAAAACATCAGTTTACAAATGAACAACAGAAATGTTATGCATGTTTACACCAATACCAACTGTCTAGTTATGTTTGGCCACTTACTTGAGGACTGAAGACAATGTAACTAGTGATAAGGAAATATATGAAATGAAAGATTATGCAGCTTACAGTGATGGATTTGTACAGACATGTATGCTGATGACCTTGTCATAATAGCTAAATCCCTTAAGGAATGTGTCGGGAGGCGCTTAGGGAGGCTCTTAACTTGGAAAGACGCAATGGAGGCGAAAGGGCTGAGAGTGAATATCATTATCTGTGGTACAGGTCTGGACCTCTTGCAGAGTACAGGCCAGTTCCCATGCGCTGAATGTCGCACTGGAGTGGGCAGCAACAGTATTTTTTATAATGGCTGCAAGTTCTGGGTGCACAAGAAATGCAGTGGGCTCAAACGCTTGATAGAGGACCCTGATTACAGGTGTACACGGTGCCAAGGAACTGCACGCCCCTTAGATGGCAGACCACAGAGGGAAGTCCAAGTCGGATCGGACATGCTGGAGGTTGTAGCTTCCTTTTGCTACCTAGGTGATATGCTCTCTGCAGCGGGTGGTTGAGACCTCTCAACTACATCACGTGTGAAAACAGCCTGGAAGAAATTCAAGGAGTTGCTACCAGTTCTCTCTTCCCGCCACCTCTCGTTCAAGACACGTGGCCGTGTGTATAGCTCTTGTGCGAGGAGTGCAATGCTCCATGCCAGTAAGACATGGCCATTGACAAAGCCAAACCTCCAACGTCTACAGCGAAATGACAGGCCAATGATCAGACAGATTTGCAATGTCAAACCACAGGACACTTTCACCATCAGGTCCAGTGAGTTACTTGAGCGTCTTGACATTGAGGACCTGGACCTCATCCTGAGAGAAGGCTTCGCTGGTATGGACATGTGGAACGCTCCAACAGTGCAGTCAAGACTGCCTGTGACATACAGGTAGGTGGAAAGCGGGGGCCAGGAAGGCCCAAGATGACCTGGAAGCAGCTAACAGAAAGAGATTGCAGAGAATGGAAGCTCTCTGCTATCGATTCTCATGATAGACAAGCCTGGAGATCTGGTGTAAGATCTGCCATGCGTGCAGCAAGCCAGCTACCTGGAAGGGGGCCCACTTATGTGGACGTTGCCCCTGTAACTGCATGTTAATCAAAAATCCGTTGATGATGATGATGTCTAATATGCTATATACATGTACAACATACATTTATGTTTGATAACACCTACCATGGTATCATAAAAAAAGTTGGTATTTGTTGGTGATCATGATCTGTACTTCTCCATTGATGTGGGTATTCATTGAATTGCTGTTATTCTAATTAATATTGCAACATGCATGTGTTCTGTTGTGGAAACAATGTAGAAAATTATCACTAGCAAATGTTAACTTTTACAGAATAAGATACAGTTGTGAAATACATATTGGCTGCTGTGAAGAAAGATATATATACGGGTGATAATCTGATATTTTTCTAATTTCTTCTCTAAAAGGGAATTTATGAAGTTTTTTTCCATAGCACACAAGTAAAATTGCCCCTATATTTATTTGGTATTTATTTTCAGTAATAAATGAGACCTTAAATCCTGCAAATACCATATGTTTTTTCTCTTTTATTTTAAATCCAGTAGTTATGTTAAAATATCAAAGAAGACGTAACCAAAATAATGCTAATATAGCAGGCTTTTGTTGGAAAAATATTGCTGGTTGTCAGGAGCATTTTTGACAGCAAAAACCGGTTGTCAGGAGCATTTAACATAGCAGAAAATGCTCCTGACAACCGGTTGTCAGGAGACGCAGCCTTACTTTTATTGTCCGTTTTAGCCCATTTTGTACCAGAAACCCTAAAATGGGTATCCTGGCAAACAGAGCAGGCCCAGATCAGGCCCAGATCAGACGCAGCAGAACGCGGCGTCTGATCAGGGCCTACGCTATTTGCCAAAAGTTCAACTATTTTCCAAACAAATTTTAAAGACAACACAACCCGTCACCCCTAAATTTAGAAATGGACTCCTGTCATATATAAGGAGGAAGATTCCATTTGGTACAAAAAGGGTTAATACATTTGAGCCAGATGATGAGAAAAGGGCAGATCGCTTAAGTGACCAGACAAGGTCCAGCTGAGCCTGCATGGCAGATAGATATTATGATAACACACCCGTGAGACACAGTGCAGTTTTTCACAACTCCCAAATGGCTACTTTTCTGATGAAAATCTGCGATATTTTTCTTATTTATACCGCAAACAGAGGTTGTGGGTGCTCGTTAGAACCGCCTTATTGAGGCGGTTCTAATGAGTACCCACAACCTATGTCTTGAAGCAGAAATAGCAAAATATTGCATACCCCCGTAAATCCCAGTTTTCTCTATATAAAGTGGGGTTTAAGGGGGTGTTCACTTTACAGACATGTTCATGTGATGGATGCATGGCTTTTTGTCTGAAGATCCCTCAAGGTCCCCATCATGTCTGTCAGCAGCAATACGCTCTGGCAAGACTGGGCTAATGCACAGGCTCGCCTGAGTCATTGCTGGTCACCGATGAGATAATGACCATTTTCTTATGAGTGAACTGATTGAAATTTGTTTCCTTTTTGCGTCCTTTCTGACACAGTATTAACCAGAAATGTACAAATATTAACCCTTCGACTGCTAATCATGCCTAGTTGACGGCATTTGAATATGTATTTTTCTTATTTTTCAGTGAAAATAAGGCCCAATATATCATGTGAATTGTATGGCAGAAGATTCACATGTAATGTCATGCCTTATTTACTATGACAAAAAAAGCAAATTGTTGTCTGTTCCAGAAATGTTTTAGCAGCTGAAGGGTTAATTATACCTGTTACTGCACATGGAAGCATGCCAGATTGCACCTCAACAATAAATGTGTGTGTGAATTCGGGTTTAACGTCGCTTTCAACAATTTTTCAGTCATATCACGACGGTGTCTGGTTGCGACAGGGAGCTCAATGCTCACTTATATAGTGCTGCCTCACTGAAGTATCATGTCCCAGATACATTACATGATACCACACCCAGTCACATTATCCTGACACTGGGTCGACCAGTCCTAGCTCTGCCCCGTAAATCTGAGTGCCAAGCGAGGAGCAGCTAGTACCATTCTTAACGACTTTGGTATGTCGCGGCCCGGTCTCAAAACCTATCTTTGCAGTATAAATAAGAAAAATATCACAAATTTTCATAGAAATTTACTTAACCATTTTGGAGATAGTAAAGAATGCACTATGTCGCACACATGTGTTATCGTAATGTGTTCATTTTAACACTGCTTTGAATATAACACAAATTATTGATGGATCCAAAAATGTATAGATTATATAGAAAATGATAATAAATTGTCAGTTTTATATAGTCTATAAAACAGGCCTCCGTGGCTTAGTGGGTAAGAGCACTGTCTCTCAAAGCTATCGGTTCTAACTTTGCTCAGGTCACCTGAGATGCCAACTTCTGCACCATAAGGTCAGGTGGTTTTTCTCCAGGTAATCTTGTTTTCTAACACTCTGATTAATTATAGGCTCTAAATAAGTGAAATAATTTTGAAAGGGCTATAAAACGAAAATCAGAAAAAAAAAAGTTTACAAAATTTTGTCTAGATAAAACATGATTGCTGCTTTGAATCCTAACAATAGCGCTGTAAAGAGACTGTCGTGTATTTCAGTCAAATCAGTTTGACAAAGTCTCCGAGCGAATAAAAATTACCTGCTTGTTTAGGTGATCAATATATGCACAACCATACATTTTATCAGGATGTCATATAATTTACTATACAGAGCTGTCCAGCAGCTTGTTTGCATTAAATCCAATACTATACCACAATTATTTTCAAGTAACAGTAACTCGTTTTGTCTAATTGCTTGCCTTAAAACTTGGCCCCTCTGAGAAGGAGTGTACTTTTAAAGGAAAAAAAATGCTCCAAAGGAGAAAATTCTTCCCTTTATAAGAAGAGCCTCTAAAAAAAGGGTCTTCTTTTGAAGGAAAGAATCTTTCCTTCTAAAGAAGACCCCATTCTCAAGGGTTGCATGTCCAGCATAGGAAACTGGATGTCCGAGAACTTGTTTCCCTTACAGAAATGAAGGAAACTATGTCAGGTTTATATATTTGCCTTAAGACCCATGGAAAATATTCAAGGGAAGCAACTCTTAAAATTCAATTTGCAGTCCTTTCCTGTAAAGCAAGAATTTACTCCTGTGGAGGATTTATTTTCCCCTTTTACGGACTGTAAAATTAAGTTATTGGCATGTTTTAAGCAAGCATGAATTCAATTCAAGAAAGTTCAAAGAAAATAAAGCATGGCAGTCCATGCGAATTGTCTGCCCAGCATACAATGTGCAGACAATTCACATGTAATGTCAATAAGATCTGAATGGTTAGATCCTTTAAAAGCAAAGAATACACAAAATAAAGAATTTATTTGGCCTGTGCACCAACTTTGTCGGAATATGTAGCTTTCCCTGACCCACTCAACCCACCCCCAATGACCTCAACCCACTCACCCTAAGGTCAAGCTTTATTCTCTGAAAATAAAAGAAATATTTGAAAATGATGTATATGATATCGTCATTGGTAGTTTATAGGTTACATGAACTTTGTTCTTTAGGCTCAGTCCAGACAACCAAATTATGTCAAATTAATCACTGTCGATTTCAACATGTATTATGGTACAGATAGGTTAATCAACACTTTTTGTGTGGATACCCATGCTGAATTCACATCACGAAAACACGCTTATATAATTCTGACCCCCTTGATCCCCACTTTTATATAGTAAAACTGAGGTTTACAGGGGTAAACTTCATTTTCCTTATTTCTGCTCTAAAGTATAGATTGTGGGTACTCGTTAGAACCGCCTCAATGAGGCGGTTCTAACGTGTACCCTCAATCTATATTTTGAGCAGGAATGAGAAAAACGTCAGAATTTTTCATCTGAAAATGTTCGTTTTTTTCGGCGATAAATCTACAATGCATTTGTAGAGGTGTGTTTTGGTAATGAAGAGAGCTAAATTCAATGACACCTGTGTCTGAATTTGATAATGTTAAATTCAAGTCTTGAATTTGGCAAAGTTGTGTGGGCTTGAAGAAATATATGGACTGCACGATGCTTCCACGCAGAGCTGAATCCGGCCCGCACACTAGTACTAGTAAACCGCTTAGAGGATCTAAGCCTGTCCAGGAACCGCGGTGCGAGGTGGACCGGCCATGCTAATAAACCCTATTGGTTTCATTGGGCGACAGGGCTTGAGATGTAATTTCATCTTATTGTCGGGTAAAAGTCCCACAAAATTGGAAGCAATGTCTCCAAAATGACCTTTACAGTGTTGACGGGGACGTTAAACCTCAAATCAATCAATGTGTGGACATGACCATACCAAGTTTTCCAGTGATAGCAAGCAATGTTATAGCAAACTAAAAACATGAAAATATACAAAATCAAGAAATAATTACATGTTAACAAGTCCATCAAATGAACACCCCTCTAAATCCCATTTTATATATAATGGGGAAAAACAAGGGTTTACAGAGGTATTCATTATTTTTGCTCCAAGACAGGTTGTGAGTACTCATTAGAACTGGTTCAATAAGGCAGTTCTAATGAGCACCCATATGTTATAGATAAGAAAAATATCACATTTTCATCTGACAGAAAAGTAACCATTTTCTGAGATACGAAAGATTGCACTTCGTCACATGGATGTGTTATCATAATGTATGCATATAGAGGATCTTACAAGAGTGGTCATTTCATATGATATTTATGAAACAAGCCTTTGGAGAGTTTTATAAATTATGAAATGACCACTCTTGTAAGATTCTGTGTATCATATGACCACTTAAAATTGGATTTTATTGCCTTTAAACTTGACAATTTTTCCACAAAAAAAATGCAAGGTTGGCACAGATGTTGTTACTTAATCCTGCCAAAGTGTGGTCATATGATTTTTATATCACAATGTTATCCACTGCTTATCAACGTCATAAATAAATAAATTATGAAACAAGCCTGCAGTGTAAGATTCTGTTTATCATATATGATTTTAATACATGTAGTTATTTTATTAATGAAGAGGTACAAAAGAATTTCAACAGAATCATAAGGTTTCACAGACAGTGTCATGGCATTGCATATCAGTAACCAGGTGTCATATCATTTTTATGGCATAACCTTATCCACTAAATAACAGTGATGTTAACCCTTAAGACACTGAGAAAAACTACATCTGAAAATGTTGTCTGCTTATGTCGTCTGCTGAATCTTTTTGCAAACTTTTTAAAAATATTTTTGTATACAGCCAAACAGTGTCGACCCTGATCAGACTGATCCTAGAGGAAGTCTGATCTGGGTCCACAATGTTTGCAAAAATGACTTTTAAATACCAGCAGACTTCAAGGCAGATGATAATTGTTGTGACTGGCATTTCATTGGTTAAATGAAGATAACTTAATACTGAATAGCAATGTGGGAAAACTTCAAAACCTGCCCTATAGATACCGATATGCATTTTTTTTTTGGTGATAGAATGCCCTTCAGTAACAAGCTAGTTGACAAAAGTCTGCTGGCTCCAAAATAACGGACTACAACAAATTAAGTTCTGTTTTGTCTGTCAAGGAATATGGCAAGAAATATTTTTCTGATAGAATATATTTAGATACATTTCTTTGTACCCTGATGTATTTCAAAAATGTCCAGAGCAAAGAATAAGACATAAAATAAAGGGACATGCAGTAATGTGCTCAAATTCAAACTTTAACAACACTGGGCCCAGACGTTTAACCCATTTAGTACCAGAAACCCCAAAACAAGTACCCTGGCAAACAGTGCAGGCCCAGATCAGACGCCGCAGAATGCGACGTCTGATCAGGGCCTACACTGTTTGCCAAAAGTTAAGCAATTTCCCAAAATAAATTTGGAAGAAAACACAACCTGACACCCCTAAGTTTCGAAATGGACTCCTGCCATATATAAGGTGGAAGATCCCATTTGGAACAAAAAGGGTTTAAGCATCAGCTCAACAAGCTCATTTGTGGTCAAAATTTTAACTGTGCTAGTAAATACAATATGCAATGGTGTGGTATTTTTGTGGAAAAAATGTAAGTAGCATTAAAGCTAGTCACATTTTTCCCAGCAAAGATATATTTGTCATATTAAATGATCTGTTTTAATGATATGTTAACTAACAACATTGTTATTTCTGACCAAATGGGTCCAGAAGTTTTTCCAACTAAGGTGCAGTGTACCATAAAAATCCTTAAAATTCGGACACCTTGAGGACTTGCTGTAATTCTCCTAAAATTTTAACAAGAGGCCCATGGGCCACTACGCTCACCAGATGTCATGTGGTTTATACCATATACAGGCAAGGTGCCCATCTTGGTCATGTGACAACAATACCACGAATAATGTTTAATTGCCTCACCCCCATAGAGACTTTTCATGTAATTTGGTTTCAATCAGCACAGCTCTTTTACTGGAGAAGAAGATAAAAGTACTGAATCTGAGCTATCCAAGACAAATGTCAGTAATGACTTTGACCTTTGGAAATGACAAACTTCCATTCAGCTAACTGCAAATATCATTTTTGATGTCACAGCCTACCAGGCAATCAGAAATATCCACTACTTTGACAATTTTCAACACAAATGTCTAAGTGACCAAATTTGACCCAGTCCTCACGAACAAACTTTCGTTCCCTCATTCCATAGAGGCTCCACATGTAATTTGGTTTCAACTGGCCTAGAAGTTTAAGTGAAGAAGGAAATAAAAATTCTGAATCTGAGCCATCCTGGACAAAGGTCGGTAAATGACCTTGACCTTTGGTGGAACTGATAAACTTCCATTCAGCTGATTGTAAATACCATTTCTGATGCCACTAGCTAATATACAATCAGAAAAATCCACCGTTTTGCCATTTTTCCATACAAATGTTTAAGTGACCAAATTTGACCTTGAAGTAAAACAGGTCAAGGTCAACCAAAGGTCATCATTTGAACAAACTTGGTAGGGCCAGAGTCCCTGATGCTGCATACCAAGTTTCAAGATCATCTGCCATTCGGTCCTCCAGAAGAAAATTTTTAAAGGTTTTTACCATATATGGGCATGGTGGCCATATTGGTCATGTGACCCAGTCCTCACGAACAAACTTTCGTTCCCTCATTCCATAGAGGCTCCACATGTAATTTGGTTTCAATTGGCCGAGTAGTTTAAGTGAAGAAGATAAAAATACTGAATCTGAAGCGGCCTGGACGAAGGTCTTTAAATGACCTTGACCTTTGGAACTGATAAACTTCCATTCAGCTGATTGTAAATACCATTTCTGATGCCACTAACTAATATACAATCAGAAAAATCCACTGTTTTGCCATTTTTCCATACAAATGTCTAAGTGACCAAATTTGAACTTGACGTAGAACAGGTCAAGGCCAACCAAAGGTCATCATTTGAACAAACTTGGTAGGGCTCAAGTCCCTGATGCTGCATACTAAGTTTCAAGATCATTGGCCGTTCTGTTCTTGAAAAGAAGATTTTTACCATATATGGGCATATATGTCATGTGCCCCCCAGTCCTCACGAACATACTTTCGTTCCCTCATTCCATAGAGGCTCCACATGTAATTTGGTTTCATTTGGCCAAGTAGTTTAAATGAAGAAGAAGATAAAAATACTGAATCTGAGCCGTCCTGGACAAAGGTTGGTAAATGACCTTGACCTTTGAAACTGATAAACTTCCATTCAGCTTATTGAAAATACCATTTCTGATGCCACTAACTAATATACAATCAGAAAAATCCACTAGCTAACATACAATCAGAAAAATCCACTGTTTTGCCATTTTTCCATACAAATGTCTTAGTGACCAAATTTGAACTTGACGTAAAACAGGTCAAGGCCAACCAAAGGTCATCATTTGAACAAAATTGGTAGGGCTCAAGTCCCTGATGCTGCATACTAAGTTTCAAGATCATCTGCTATTCGGTTCTTGAGAAGAAGATTTTTAAAGGTTTTTACCATATATGGGCATGGCAGCCATATTGGTCATGTGACCCAGTCCTCTCGAACAAACTTTCGTTCCCCCTTCCCATCTAGGCTCCACATGTAATTTGGTTTCAATTAGCCAAGTAGTTTCAGAGGAGATGTCGTTTGAAAATGTTGACGACGCAGGTGCAGGGGAAGATGACGACGGACCAATGCCTATACTATAAGCTCCCCCAGAGACTTCGGCTCTGGTGAGCTCAATATATATGCTATTTTGACTTTTTCCCATATAAAAGTCTCTGTGACCAAATTTGACCTTGCCGTAAATTGGGTCAAGGTCGACCTAGGGTCATCATTTTAGCAAACTATGATGGGCCCAAGTCCCCAATGCCACATACCAAGATTCATCACAATCGGCCCACTGCTTCAGGAGGAGAAGATGTTTTAAGGATTTTTACCTTATATGGGCATAGCGGGCCATCTTGGTCATGTGACCAAACTCAAATTGATTAAATTTCATTTCCTTGTTCTAAAAGGTTTTCAGACAAAATATGGTTGCAAATGGCCTAGTGGTCTCAGTGAAAAACAAATTTTTAATTTTCATATCTGAATGAGGTCATCCGAAGGTCATCATTTTAGCAAACTATGATGGGCCCCGAGTCCCCTATGCTACATACCAAGTTTCATCACAATCTGCCCACTGGTTCAGGAGAAGAAGATTTCTTAAGGGTTTTTACCTTATATGGGCATGGAGGCCAGCTTGGTCATGTGACCTGGACCCTGCGAGCAAACTTTTGTTCCCCCATCCCATGGATGCTCCACATGAAATTTGACTTCAATTGGCCCAGCAGTTTTGGAGGAGAAGTCATTTGAAAATGTTGATGTGGATGACGGACAGCGGATCACTGCCTATACTATAAGCTCCCCCGAAGCCTTCGGCTCTGGTGAGCTAAAAAAAATTTGTTTCATGATCCAGCAATGAATCAAAATAGTGCAGATGGACCGGCAAACACTGTAGACACTGATCAGACTGCTCTTGCAGTCTGATCTGGGTCTACACCGTTTGCTTAAGCCTATCTGTCCAAATACTTATGATCATTTAGGATCATTACGGTATATCGACAGATATTCTCAGACCACATCAGGGCTAATTTACCATGGCTGGTTTGCAGTCATTCTTGAGTCTCTAGGGAGTTCTTCCCTCAGCTTTTTAAGGATACTTCAAAGTTTTCTTATTTTACCTTGAAAAGTTTTTTGTTTGTGCTCAACAGAATCACCGTATCAAGGCAAATCTAACAAGAAAATAAGACGTGAATTTGCCCAGCAGAGGATTCCCATGAAAAACAAGACTTCCGCCGAAGGCTATGTCGCGCCTGTGGTAAACTTGAACCTTAGGGTGAACACTAGGGTGGTCGCAAATGTTGACACCTTGACGAACGGACGGAAAACCGGGCGCCTATATCGCGCCATATATAGGCGCGCCATGCTAATAGCAGGCGCGACAATCACACCTGATTTACTTGGAAAAATAAGTAAGGCTCGACAATTAATGTGAACCATCTGACCGGCAGATAATTCACATCAAATGTCCAGCACAAACAAAACAAAAAAGAATGCTTGGAAATTTATTGAGAAAATGGTTGCCTTTTTGCTGACAGTGAAAGCCATGACCAGATACCACATTCTTCAGCATCTGTTCTGGGCCTGCACTCTCTGCAAAAAAGGATCCTGTTTGGGTTTACCAACCAACAATTCTTTAGTCTGCCCAGGAACTATGTTTATGAATAAAATATATATAGTGCGTAAAATCAACCTTAACTATGTTGACTGGGCAGTCCATAAAACACACAAAAAATCTAGTGTAAAAGAGTCTGTCACAATCTTTGAATGCCAGGTACTGTGCTGAAGGGTTCTGTTTCTGAAACAGACGAAAGCACATACTACAGCTGTGCAATATGGAAATATACACGAGAAGCACCAAGCAAACATTTTGTCTTTGGATGTAGGCTCCGTGAAGATTCAAATCAGTCTGTGTACTCACTTGGTCAGAATTAGGGCTGGCTAATCGGAGCTGAAAAAGCTGACCTGTCAACCTCTTTTTGGTCATTTACCAACCACCCTTTCATGTTCGCTTGTCACGTAGTTCATATGAGTCACATCCTGAGAAAACCCTGTTTTAGCCATTTGTGAACAAAAAAGGTGCAGATGAGGAGCAATCTGATCTGGATCTGCACTGATTGCTTAGGCCTGTCTGTCCCACTACTTAGGCTCATTACCATATGGGCCCCGTCAAGCGATTTTGGTACTTATCGCCTATGCGAGCAGCGAAGGTTCAGGCGAGCCTGCGCATCCGCGCAGTCTCGCCAGAACCTTCGCTGCTCGCTCATACAAGCAGTGAATCAAGAGGAACCTTCAGACAGAAAGTCATATCCCTGGCCCGACTGAATGGCTGGGCATGCGCAGTTAAAATTTGTCATGACGGAATGCTCGAAGACACAAATTCGCTTGGCGGGGCTCATATAACCAATTTTCTACAGATGTAATACACAAATAACAGTTATATGATAAAAAGAATCTCAGACTTGAGGTTATTTCATAAGAAGTGTATGTAACTCATCAAAGGCTACAGCTGGTGTCTGGGAATATGTGGCGGCCGTAAAAAGTCTCCCTGCCCTACATCAGTGTAGTTTATATTTTCTTGTCCTTTGGGATCATTGATTCCATTGTGGAGTTTTGAAAATATTTGAGGGTCACTGATGAGGCCTAATTGGTCGAAACTAGCTAATCTGGCCCAGAAAACATGTTCACTTCATATTTTCCAGTTCTGTGGTGTATTCCTTGCTTCCAAAGGATAACCCTTTCTAGAAAATATTGTTCCATAAATTTCAGTTGAAATGACCACTAGGGTGAGATTCTGTATTTATTAACTCTACTTTATCATATGATGTCGCGTCTGAGAATGTAACTAGAGCTGTCAGTGAAACTGACTAGGGCCCCGGCAGCGCTATCAGAGGAGTAGGAAAATTTGTGGATGGACAGACGGACGGACAGACAGACACAGACAGACAGACGGACAGAGTGCGGGGCCCTAATAACGTCATGTTGTAAATTCAATAATCCACTAGTGGATTAAATATGCAAATTAGTTAGATACGCTCCTTAACGTTCAGTTACATGTACGACGTCCTTAACCATGTCGCGTTTACTAATGGCGGAATATTGACATTTTTGTAAAACAATCGTGATTAAAATTCGTTTTAAATGTCATATGATAAATAGAATCTTGCATTCGTGTTCATGTATTATTGAATTTATTAAACTTGTTGCGGAAAAGTGATAAAATGCTCGGCAAAGCCTCGCATTTTATCCCTTTTCCACAACTCGTTTAATAAATTCAATAATTCATGAACACTCATGTAAGATCCTATATTTCCCATATATTCAACCCTCTATATACCGATATTTGTTAGAACAACAAAACTTGTTACAACGACAAGTTCAATGGAATGACTCCTTAGCTCAAGGCTTAGACTTGGTTCTGAATGGCGTGGGCTTCCCTTGGGATGGAAACTCCAAAGTCATTAAAGATTCTTGTAATCTAATACTTCAAGAAACAAATGTTATAGAAATGTCCATAATATTTGTTTCTTCGAGTTAAGAAGGGGAAAAAGCCCCTTTATTACCTAGCATACCTTTACAATGGCAAATTCTTTATAATGGCACACTATTAGGGAGCAAATATTGTCATTATAACAAGGGTCCTCTATGTACAAAATGGTGTTTAAAAGCATTTTTATGACATAGACTTGCTAATAGGATGACTATGAAAACTGCCCATAAAAGGGAACAGCTAATCTAGATCTACACTTATTGCTAGATGGAAATTAAAAACTGGGCTAAATGTATTGTAAAATAAATACTTACGAAGAACATTTTTCGGAACACTGAAATTACTGTCTGTCTCTATGATATTTAGTGTGTCATGTGACACCCATTCTGGGACGATCCATTCTAACCACTGAAATTGCATATACATGTATATTAACACCTAAGATGCCAATCACAACAATTGTCGTCAGCTTTGTTGTCTGCTGGTTAAGGCTGGCATGATTAATCGGATAATCTATTATTCGGTCGATAACTTCCACAAAATTGATTATCATTACTGATTTTCTTGCAATCAATTATTTGATAAGTACAATTTACTACCCAAAGTTGGGCCTAAAATAGCTGTTTGAGTGGCAAACAGTGCAGACCCAGATGAGACCCCGTGTTCTGTGGCGTCTCATCTGGGTCTACGCTGTTTGCTCAGGCCTGTCTGTTCAAATTCATATGACAAAGTACAGCATATGGTAGGAGTCATGCTCAGACAGGAAGCCAGACAGTTAAAATTATGACAAAATGTTCAGTGATTACTAATCAATTATCGATCGCAATTACAGGAATGATAATCAATTATCTTTTCAATTCCGATTAGCCAGCCCTACTGCTGGTTACTTTTAAAGTCATTGTTGAAAACAGTGCAATCCTAGATTAGATTGCTCTTCTACGAGCAGTCTGATCAGGGTCCATGCTGTTTGCCTATATGCAAAAATATGTTGGAAATATTTGCAAGATGTAACATAAATGGGTGAGATTTTCAGATGCCATTTTTCTTGGCATCTTAAGGGTTCAAACTTCACCAGGACATTTTATACATAATTACTTGTAGTGTTGCAGAAATAAGGCAACATCATACAGAAACACAACCAGCTGAGATTATCCTGACTGTCTGGAAAGAAATAAAACTTGTTTCATATACCCAATACCCATTTGTGCGTGCCAAATTATTTCAACCTCAAACATTCATTAAATTTATTCCCTTATGAAGCTGTGGCTACATATATCATCATGTTACTCGTCACTTGGTTGGGTTGGAATTTTAACAGCCCAGTCAGTACTATTAAAGGTCATATCAAGTGGTCAGTAGATTATTTGACCAGTTTCATAGGTGAGGTAGATCACTGACAAATTAAACTGTTTAAAATAGTATGCTAATCTACAGATTTCACCAGCAAATTATTCTGAATTATTGAAACTGTGAATTACGGCTGATTAACATTTCAGAACATGTTTTGTTTTTCATTTTCAATATATTCTGGTATATACAGCTGACATTTAACTCTAAACATGCTACTTTTTCTTAGGAAAAGAACCAAATGAGCAGAACTCTGCTTTCGTTCCTATCCTATTGATTTGCGTAAATATGGTATTGTAATATCATATTGTTGTTGAAATGAAATATGTTTAAACCAAGTGGTCAGTTCACCTAACTACACCTTTTCCAGGACAGGCTTATACATGTACCTAAACAGCTAACAAGTACTGCATACATTATCAGAACCTGCCAACTGTTCTAATCACAATACTGGACCATGGACCATTAGTGCAAAGTGACACAATGAAGTATGGGTGGAAGTATGGTTTTAAACTATTCATAAAAACATTCCATGCTATACTAAAGGGATATAGAAATGTAGGTGAAGCTTTTTAGGTGATTTAACCCAAAGTATGCTAGTGGACTCTTCCATTGCTGTATGTATATATCCTTTTGTCATATAAGGGGTGTCAGGCTTGTTTTTTTCGTTTTTATTCTATATTTGACAGAAAATTCTGTTAGCAAATAGTGCATGACTTGAAAAGATGCCCCATTCTGCGGCGTCTGATCTGGACCTGCACTGTTTGCCAAGGTACCCCTTTAGGGGTTTCCCCGCATACAATGGGTTAAATGTGGTACCATAAAATGCATTTCAATAACCAATGAATTTTCCATCAAAATCTAACAAAAGTTTGGGAATTTTTTTATTTCAGATTTATTTTGCTTTTGATTTTTCATAATGATATACAACTGTTGCATAAAAATCATCTGAAAAGTTTCCCCTGCATTTCTAAATCCCTTTAGTATACATTTCTGAAGTCATAATCAAACACTTTCAAGCATGAATAAAGACAGGCTATTAAATCATGAAGTTTGAAGTCTTGATCTGACTAAACTAACAGACCCGCCAAAAGCTATTTGGTGAAAGATTCTATGTGGCAACACACTGCAGACATTTTCATTTTTTTAGATAAAATCAGGCTTGTCATTTCATGTGAATTGTCTGCTAGGCAGACAATTCACAATGGAATGTCAGGCCTGATTTTCTATATAAAAAAAATATCATCTGTTGTATTTGTGCTTAGCATTTTAAGTTTAAGGTCTAGAGAATAATGATCACATGCTCGGCTGGTATTATCTGAAAACCACCAAAAAATGTATCTTTCAATAATGTATTTACCTCCTTATTTTTCTCTGAAATTATCACAGGCACTGGGACTTCAAAATTGCTTATCACATCACTGTTAGATAATCTAACTTGAACATCTAATTTGTACAAACACTGAAAAATAAAAGAAAAAGACAAATCAAATCAATCTGAATCAAATACACATAATTCAAAATCAAAGTGTATCTCTCACATGATTGTGTACCGGTACATCTCCTTACACATGTTACACATATGTTTAATGAAAAGTTTGAGTTCAAGGTGACCCAATTTTTAAGATTTTTAGGGGCTGCTCTTGAAGGCAAGAATTTGCTTCCAATGTGAGGAAGCCGACTGATCTGGGCCCATTTGTTCAAAGCATCGTTAGCTTAACGAGCTCGTTAGCTGTCATATTGTTAACTCTTCTGGCAAGTACAATATCGTAAATTTTGGTATTTTTGCTGGAAAAATGTGAGCAGCTTTTGCATCAGCAAAGCTGCTCACATTTTTTCAGCAAAAATTTCAGCATATTTGCCATATTTAATGATCAAAGTTTTAACGATACGTTAACTAACTAAAGAACAAACCTGACAATGATTGGAAATGGACCACTACAAACTTATAAGGTGGGAGATTCCATTGCCATATATGGGTTAAGCAAAAAGTGTCCTTTTCTCATCAGCTGTCTCAAGTATTTTGTGGAACATACCCTCATCTGAGAGTTATGCACTTTTAGTAAGGCCAAAGGTCTAAAGTTTCATGAAGATTGGGTAAAACATGTAACCTTTTCTAGTATGTTTATGATATTTTCTATGGTTTGACCTAGTTGCTGACTCCAACTGTTATATATATACGGCAAATGTTTGTGAAACTTGGACCAAAATTTGGACCATATTGTTCAATCTCACCATACACCTTACTTACATGCTTAAGCGAGCTAAATAAAAAGGTATTGGTGTTGGAAAAAAAAATGAAATCAATGGTAATGTAGGCTAACTTACCTTTATATGATAGCCATCTACAGATGGAAATAGACTAGAATCATCACTATTTCTTAATGGTATATGAAGTTTATCAAAGCCCCTGAAACAGAAGGCCACAAAAAAGTTTTTTTCTAGTTTTAGCTCTGGTGGGCATCTTGTTCATGAGAGCATAACAATTTTAGCTATTTTGGTAGGGAGCCACCTAGGCAACATTCCTGTGAAGCTAGGCAAAATTGGCCCAAGTGTTTAGGAGTTAGCATTTTGAGCAAATTGTTGAAGTTTTTCCATTTTTTAGCTCTGGCGGCCATCTTGTTCAATGGAGCAGAAGCATTTTAGCTATTCTGGTAGAGGGTCACATAAGCAACATTCCTCTGAACAGAAGCCTCCGTGGTGTATTGGTTACACTACTCGCCTTGCAAACCAGGGGTCGCAGGATCGATCCCGGGCTTCTCCAGACTTTCTAATGAGTCTTTAAACCAAGGTCCCATCTCAGTATGACCTTAGCTGTTGGTGGGACGTAAAAACTCAAACATGCACTCACATTCCTCTGAAGTTTGAATGAAATTTGCCCAGAGGCATGGGAGGAGTTGTCATTTAAAGATTTTTCCATTTTTAGCTCTGGTGGCCATCTTGTTCATCGGAGCAGAACAATTTTAGATATTTTGGTAGCAATAGTCCTGTGAAGTTTAAATGAAACTTTCCAAAGGGTTTAGAAGGAGTAGTCTTTTAAAGCAAATTGTTGCCTCGGATGACACATGACAGACATTCACTGATCACAATAGCTCACCATGAGCACTTTGTGCTCAGGTGAACTAATAAATTGGGTTTCATTGTTAAAAATCGGTATCGGTCTGGACTGATAATTTTTCGGTTTTCTTCAGCCCTGAGTGGGAGAGTCTACCAGTATACAATGGGTTAATAACAATGAGCTCAAAAGCCTTTTTCGGGAACTCAATGCAGGATTGCTAAAAAAGCTTGTTTGCTTTAAAGAGGTGGCCACTGATACAGGTTTGACTGTATAAGGCTAGTTTATACTGAGTATCCTAAGGAAATGGATAAACCTTCATGGGAGACAATACCTGCAAAATATGTCTCTCTGCTACTCTTACAGGAAAGAATTTGCTTATGAGGAGATAACTCTTTCCTTTAAGAGTAGCTCCCTTTTTCAGAGTTCATGCTACAGGAAAGCAAATAAGAAGTCTCAAAAGTTAACTTGTAAAACTTGGCAGAAAAGATTTTAGCACCCCATATGGGAAAATAGGTATACCTTAAGAGGTGCCAGTTCCTACAAGAATAATTTTTCTTCCAAGTTAACAAGGGTCTTTTCTTATTGAAGGAAATAATTTGCTCTATGAACTGGACTTTTGCAGTAGAATATTTGCTTCATACTTTTCGTCTGAACATGAACTGATAACATGAAATGGAGTTGGTTGGTTTGGAGTTTAAATGCCCAGTCATCAGTATTAACCTTTATCCCACTGATTAATTAATTTAGCCACACCCATTTCAGAATTTGATCCAATCAGATTACTTGATGTTATTTATTCATGCAAATTCACAAACCACAAAAAAATCACTGAATATCAAACAGTGTAGATCCAGATCAGAGAAGCCATCTGATCTGGATCTGCACTGTTTGCAAAGGTAGGGGTTGTTGTGAACAGCAGGATAAAGGTTACGGCTATGTCAGTTGACTTAACCACACTTCTTGTGAGCATGCTTTTACATTAGTCCACATTCTTTTGCCAGAAACTGACAACAGCCTTATAATGGTGAGAAATCTACAATGCTCATAATCTGTAAACTTACTTTGGACAGTTGGACATGTCTATTTCTTGTGGTTTACCAACTGGCTCCCAGTCTTCAACATACTGGGCAACATACTCGGAACCTTGCTTTGAAATCAGTTTGATTTGTCGTAACAGCTGTAATGAAAATATACTCTCTTTATAACACTATTCATTATAATATGGTTTTGGATATAACATGGATTAAAGATAGATCCCAAACACTGTTTAATTTTTTGTATCGGAGTTTAACGGCCCAGTCAACACTATTTTAAGTCATTTTTGAGCTGTCAGTTTATCTATCCACACTTTTCCTGGGCAGGCTTATATGTAAGCAGTGATCAGTACAGTACACATTCTTTTGCCAGAAACTGACAACTGCCCTTCTTGAATCAGCAGAAGGGAGAGAATGACCCCAGAAAAGATTTCATGATCAATCTCCACGAAAGAATGTTGCTGACCCCAGAAGGTATCCAACCCCCATCCTCCTGATCACCACTCAGATGCACATCCGACTTAGCTACCGAGGCCTGCAAACACGGTTTAAAGATGGATCCCAAAAATGTATAGATTATATAGAAAAATGACCATACATGGTAATTTTTCTATATAATGTTATATTTTTGTGTGGATATAACATGTATGGTTGACAACGGTTGTATGACTAGTTTCTGCCTTGGACCCGAACAATAGTGTTATATAGAGGTTGTAATAAAACTAACAAGTTTGTCTTCAAGATATAAATCCATAATGTTGTAATTCTGGTGGATAGGGAAGACTTGGGTCTTAGTAAAAATGCAGGCTATAACACATCCATGTGTTTCAATGGAGTCTTTTTATCTTCAAAACTAAGAATTTTCATATGAAAAGGTTTGGTATTTGTCTTATTTCTAGTCCAAATATAGATTGTGGAGTGCTCATTAGAACCACCTCGTTGAGGCGGTTCTAATGAGTACCACAATCTATGATTTGAGCAAAAATAAGGAAAATAAACACCCCCAGTAAATACCACTTTTCTCTGTATAAGCAGGAGCTTGGTGGTACTAAGGCCTATGAACTTCAGACTTTAGCTGAAGAGAGAGCTATAGTAGATAAACATGTTTGTCATTCAGCCACCAAGTTTGCTGTGTGTGTTACCGAAGGCCAAGACAAGCTTCCTACACTATACTGGTTCATAAAAGACCTTACAAAGCACGGTTTATTGCAAATTCTAGCTCTTGCACTACCACTGAACTTTCTAAATTATTAACTTCCTGTCTTACTGCTATTAAAACGCATGCAATTAAATATTGTGATAAAGTCTTGGAAAGATCAGAAAGAAATCTGTTTTGGTCTATAAAAAATTCGAATGAGGTTTTAAATAAATTGAAATCCAGACATTTTCGTGCTTCAAGTCTGTCTACTTACGATTTTTCCACTCTTTACACTACACTTCCTCATAATCTTATAAAAGAAAAACTTCATGATTTAATTGAATGGGCTTTTCACAGAGAAGATTCTCTCTATCTTGCATGTAATGTCAGAAATGCATTTTTCACTTCTAAAGAGCATAAGAATTATACACTTTGGTCATGTAAGAAAGTGTGTGATGCTCTCACCTTTCTACTTGACAATATTTATATTAGATTCGGTACTAAGTTATTTAGACAAATTGTGGGTATTCCGATGGGTACGAATTGCGCACCTCTTGTGGCTGATCTGTTCTTGTATTGTTATGAAAAAGACTTCATGTTGTCGCTTTCCATTGATAACCAATCTGAAATTATTGAAGCTTTTAGCTCCACTTCTAGATATTTAGATGATTTATTAAATATTGATAATACCTATTTCGATGGTTTGATGAGTCAGATTTACCCACCCCCCACCCCCCCCCCCCCCCGAACTTCAGTTAAATAAAGCAAATTCTTCTGATACCGAGACCCCCTTTTTGGATTTACATCTATCTATTGTAGATGGGTTTGTTTCGTGCAAAATTTACTATAAACGCGATGACTTTGATTTTGAGATTGTAAATTTTCCTTTTTTGGATGGTGATGTTCCTCGTGCGCCATCCTATGGCGTTTATATTTCACAATTAATTCGATTTGCTAGAGTGTGTAGTCATGTACCTGACTTCAACACTCGTAATAAATTATTAACGACTAAACTCCTTAATCAGGGTTATCGGTACCATAAACTACGCAAAGCCTTTTCAAAATTTTGTAGACGCCATTCTGATTTAATTTCAAAATTTAATATTGGACTTAAATCTCTTCTGCAACAAGGTCTATCAAAATCCAAATTTTATGGTGACTTATTATATAAATTCAGAAAAATATATAACCACAATGACTTCAGCACCCAATTTGGTAAAATCATTCTTCGATATAAAAAGATTGGGTACAACATGGATGTTATACTACAGACTGCATGCATGGTAGTTAACCCAATCACGGTTGGCAACTTTGCTTCCCTCTTTAATTGCACGCCGGTGGGTCAGACCTCAGATTCTATGACAGCTCCAACGTAAAGGCTTATTGAGAATTAGAGAGATCTAATTCAAGGTAATGTTGGTTGGTGCCTGATGCTCTGTCTCTGGTTGGGCCCATCAGAGTTCTAACTGTTGGTTTTCTTTTGCTCCAGCATTTCAGTGGTTTCTTGCTGTCGAGTCCTCACGGTTGTCTCACCTCTGTGGTTCTTTGATTTTTTGTGTTCACGGAGATGTTGCACTGATGAGTTAAGAGGCCTTCATGCGGACTGAACAAATTATTTGTCTAAATCGCGACGGAAGTAAGGGCGAGGATTGTGGCCACGTAAAATCGATTTAAGCCCCCCTGTGGAAGTCTTTCCACTGACCGTTCCAATGCGGTTCTTCTGTGGCGGTTTATTTATGGTGTTGTTTGTTACTTACTGTGTGTATCACTTGTGTCTTTTCATTTTGGATGGCCATATGGCCATTTTGTGGGAAAGTAACTGTCCTTATGGCCTTCCTTTGTTTAGGTTTCCATTATGGTCTGGTCGCTTAATTTTTGTGTTTCTTTCCCTTTGGTGTCTTTGATGGGTGGAGTAAGTTAATTGTATCGGTTCCTGATCTTTGTTTTACTTCTACTTTAGAGGGGTGTTTAGAGGACAGACTTGTAAACCTGATGTGAGTTTTGTTATGTCCGTGTACATGTCTGAATATACATTTTTGGTTGTTGTGGCTCACATAACCTAGATAAGCATTTTTGATACAATAAATTATTCTGTAAACTATCAATGCATTAATCATATATATGCCATATAAATTGTAACACCAAGTCGTTTTCACTTTAAGTTCAAGAATTAGTTTTCTCAAAATTTTCTTTCTACCTGTTTTTTTTTTTTTATACTGTTTTGAGCTTTGACAGAACTGCATCGCCCCTGCCCATCGGCGCTTGGAAAATAGATTGGGCTGCATGGTGCTTCCACACAGAGCTGAGACTGACCACAAATGAGTACTGGTAAACTGCTTAGAAGGACTAAGCCTGCCTAGGAAAAGTGATGCGAGTCAGAAAGTCCAATGCATATAAGCGTTTTGATTTCATTGTGCAGCAAGGCTGGAGATGTCATTTCATCTCAGTGTTGGCTAAAAGTCCCAAACAAGAGGGCCATGATGGCCCTGGATCACTCACCTGATCCATGAGTAACAAGTGGGCCCCGGGGAGGGCCATTATTGACCCCATGGCTATAATGTGCATAATGCTGAGGGAGGTCTAAAAAGGTGAAGTTTCATACCAAATATCAACAAAGGCTATAATTTGAACAATCTTAGCAAGGTCCACTAGATGAAGCTACACACCAAATATTAAAGACCTGGGCATTGCGGTTTTAGAGAAGAAGATTTTTTTTAAAGATTTTCCCTACATAAGCCTATGTAAAACCAAACGGCCCCGGGGTGGGGGCATTTTTGTCCCCAGGGCTATAATTTAAACAACCTTGATAGAGGTCCACTAGATGAAGCTTCACACCAAATATCAAAGACCTGGGCCTTGCTGTTTCAGAGAAGAAGGTTTTCAAAAGTCTATGCAAAACAAAAGGGCCCGGGGCAGGGGCATTTGTGGCCCTAAGGCTGTAATTTGAACAATCTTGGTAGCGGTCCACTAGACGAAGCTCCAGACCAAATATCAAAGACATAGGCTTTGCAGTTTCAGAGAAGAAGATTTTTAAATATTTCCCTATATAAGTCTATGTAAAACCAAAGGGCCCCTAAAAGGGGGCATTTTTGGTCTCAGGGCTATAATTTGAACAATCTTGGTAGAGGTCCACTAGATGAAGCTTCATACCAAATATCAAAGACCTCAGCATTGTGGCTTCAGAGAAGAAGATTTTTAAAGATTTTCTCTATATAAGACTATGTAAAACCAAAAGGCCCCGGAGCGAGTGCATTTTTGGCCCCAGGGCTATAACTTGAACAATCTTGGAAGAGGTCCACAAGATGAAGCTTCATACCAAATATCAAAGACCTGGGCCTTGCGGTTTCAGAGAAGAAGATTTTTAAAGATTTTCCCTATATAAGCCTATGCAAAACTACAGGGCCCGGGCAGGGGCATTTTTGGCCCAAGCACTAAAATTTGAACAATCTTGGTAGGGGTCCACTAGATGAAGCTTCATACCAAATATCAAAGACCTGGGCCTTGCGGTTTCAGAGAAGGAGATTTTTAAAGATTTTCCCAATATAAGCCCATGTTAAACCCAAGGGCCCCCGGGCAGAGGCATTTTTGGCCCAAGCACTATAATTTGAACAATCTTGGTAGTGGTCCACTAGATAAAGCTTCATACCATATATCAAAGACCTTGGCCTTGCGGTTTCAGAGAAGATTTTTAAAGATTTTCCCTATATAAGCTGATGTAAAACCAAAGGGCCCTGGGGGGGGGGGGGGGTCCACTAGATGAAGCTTCATACCAAATATCAAAGACCTGGGCCTTGCGGTTTCAGAGAAGAAGATTTTTAAAGATTTTCCCTATATAATCCTATGTAAAACCAAAGGGACCCGGGGTGGGGGCATTTTTGGCCCCAGCACCATAATTTGAATAATATTGGAAGGGGTCCACTAGATGAAGCTGCATACCAAATATCAAAGACCTGGGCCTTATGGTTTCAGAGAAGATTTTTTAAGTTTTCGGTGGAAAAAATCTATTTTTGGCTCCTGTGACCTAGATGTGCAACGGACCGGAACCATTTGAACAACTTTGAAAGGGGATCACCTAAGGATCATTCCTGTGAAGTTTGATCAAAATCCGATCAGTGGTTTCGGAGAAGATGTTGAAGAAATTGTTTATGCACGGATTTATGGACGGACGCATGCACGCACGGTGGACGACGGACAAAAAGTGATCCCAAAAGCTCACCTCGTCACTATGTGAGGGTGAGCTAAACATTGGAAGCAACGTCTCCAAAATGGCCTAAACAGTGTTGACAGGTAGGTACCAACCAACAGAACAGCAAGCTTCTCAAAATTCAGAAAGGTGAAAAATGTAAAGATCTCAAACGTTAGGCTGGAAACATCCAAGTAAACAGAGCATATCTTGGTCAGACTGCCATATAACCCTTCAGCATATTTTGACTCACTGGGGAATACAAAGATCATCAGGACAGCAGCTTGAAGTTCTGTCCATAAGTAGTTCATGAGGTTCAAAATCAAAAGTAACACTAAGCCATTTCTTCAAAATCTTTATATCCTTCAAAGTCTTTATATTTGGACATTTTCAATACATTTTGATGGACCAAACTTCAAGTGCCTGTGAATATTGAAACTGGTAAAGATTGTTGATTGGTCTAGGCCAGTTGTTCAAAACAATGTTGTTAGCTAATGTATCATTAAAATCATTCAATATGGTGAAAATACCAATATTTTTGCTGAAAAAATGTGAGCAGCTTTTGCAAAGGCAAAAGCTGCTCACATTTTTTCCGCAAAAATAACAAAGTTTTAGATATTGTACTTGCTAGAATGGTTAACAATTTGAGCTCGTTAAGCTGACAAGGCTTTGAACAACTTGACCCTGGATGTTAAAGGCCCAGCGAGCACTATTAATGTCCTTTTAAGCTGGTCAGTTTCACTCACCACACTTTTCCTGGGCAGGTTTACACTTAAGAGGTTAACAAGTAACTGCACATTCTTTTCCCAGAAACAAGCAACTGCCCATCTTGAATCTGACAGCAGTAAGGAACAGAATGGCAATAGAAAATATTTCAAGATTTCTGTGTTTGTTTGATTTGAGGTTTAACGTCCCCGTCAACACTATAAAGGTCATTTTGGAGACGTTGCTTCCAATTTTGTGGGACTTTTACCCGACATTGAGATGAAATGACTTCTCAAGCCCTGTCGCCCAATGAAACCAATAGGGTTTATTAGCATGGACAGTCCGCCTCACACCGAGGTTCCATGACAGGCTTAGATCCTCTAAACGGTTTACCAGTACTAGTGTGCAGGCCAGAATCAGCTCTGCATGGAAGCATCATGCAGCCCATATATTTCTTCAAGCCCCTATGGGCGGGGGTTATAGATTTCTCCGTGAAAGACTGTTGTATCAAACCCAAGATCTCCTGATCATTAGTTGGGATTGCACCCAACTGAAACATCAGGGCTGGATAGGCTGTTAACCTTGGTCCTGCGAACACATTAACCCCTATCTCTGAAACAGTGTAGATCCAGGTCGGATGCCTTTCACACTGTTTGTCATTCAGTTTATGAGTTTGCATGGATACATTATTTCAAGAAATTGGGCTGGTTGATAAAAATGGGTGTGGCAAAATTAATTTATTTAAAGGACAAGGGTATATTTAGTTACCTGTAAACGTAATGAGTTAACCAGGGTACTGGTGTTATTGGTGATGATAACACGGAGATATAGGGTCTCTCCGGCTCGGTGAACATTTTGTAACAACCTGAAACACAACATTGTAGACCTAACCTACAGTACTACACTAAAATTGTAACAAAAAGTGTCATTTAAAATAAAACAAGAGCTGTAGCATAACAGCATAGCTTGCCTGTTTCGTGCCGTCAAGATATAAGGTAAAATTACTCAACCATGAAATATAGGTCACACTCATCTAGATACATTTTGAGGTCAATCATCAGATCACATGGAACATATATTCCAGATATTACATTGTAGAATCAAATAGTGTCTGAATTATTTGGCAAAATCATTGTATCACGAAAAATAGGTCACACTGACATTTCTATGTCAATCATCTAGTCAAATGGAACTTATAATTCATGTTTGAAATAGTATTCAAAATATATGGCTGAGTAATGATATATAGGTCGCACTGACCTAGATATATTTTATGTCATTCATTGGGTCACATGGAATTGATTATTCAGATATGAAGTTTCTCCATCAAATAGTATTCAAGATATAAGGCAAAGTCACTGAACCATGAAATATAGATCACACTGACCTACACATATTTTGAGGTCAATAATCTGGTTGCATTGAAGTAATATCCCAGATAGAACATTTCTCCATCAAAATAGTAAATCTTTAGGCCAATATCTTTCATTATGTCATTAAAAGAAATCTGGTAAGTGGTAGCTGAGATACGAGTGGTTGAAAACCTTTGAGGTAGAACTGAAAACTGTGGACACCAACACCAGCGCCAAACTGTTCAAAACTTGTTTGTATCTATTAGAGTTTAACTGCCCGGTCAACACTATTTTACATCATTTTTGAGCAAGTCAGTTTACTTATTCACACGTTTCCTGGGCAGGCTTATACGTAAGTGGTTAACCAGTACAGTGCAAATTCTTTTGCCAGAAACTGATAACTGCCCTTCTTGAATCAGCGCAAGGGAGAGAATGACCGTAGAAAAGATTTCATGATCAATCTCCACGAAAGAATGTTGCCCACCCTAGCAGGTATCAAACCCTTGTCCTGATCCAGATGTGCATCCGACAGCTACTGAGGCTGGCTGCTCAAAACTAATGATGTTGTTAGTTAACATATCTTTAAAACTTTAATCACGTTGCATGACAAAACAGCAACTATTTTCGCTGACAAAATGGGAGTACATTTTGCAAATGCAAAAGCTACTCACATTTTCACATTTTTTAGCAAAATCCTTGTGTTTGTTTGTTTGATCTGCGGTTTAACGTCCCCATCAACACTGTATTGGTCATTTTGGAGATATTGCTTCCAATTTTGTGGGACTTTTACCCAACATTGAGATGAAATGACATCTCAAGCCCTGCCACCTAATGAAACCAATACGGTTTATGCATGGATGGTTCGACTAGCACCACTATTCCTTGGCAGGCTTAGAACCTCTAAGCGGTTTACCAGTATTCATGTGCAGTCAGTTTCAGCTCTGCGTGGAAGCATCATGAAGCCACATCTGTTTCTCCAAGCCCCGATGGGCGGGGTCTGAAAATGCTTGTGTATTAGATATTGTACTTGTTGGACCATTAGCCTCCTCAGCTTAACAAGCTTGTTAGTGGTTAAATTATTAAATGTTCTAGCAAGTACAATATCTAAAAATTTGGTGTTTTTGCTGTGTAAAAATATTAGCATTTTTGCCATATTTAACAATTTGTTAACAAACAATGTCGTTAGTTTTGAACAACTGGTCCCTGCTCTCTAACAAGTTTTCTAAGATAATGATGCTTTAACCTATTCAGTGCCAGAAACCCTTAAATGGGGTACCTTGGCAAACAGTGCAGGCCCAGATCAGATGCCGCATTGGCGTCTGATCAGGACCTACACTGTTTGCAAAAAGTTAAGCCATTTCCCAAATAAGTTTTTAAGAAAACACAACCTGACACTCCTAAATTTTGAAATATATAAGGTGGAAGATTCCATTTGGTACAAAATGGGTTAAACAACTGTGTCCTGGTTACAAGAACAGTTCTACTGGTCAGTTACAAATGGAGCATACAAGTAACACATCTCTGTTACCATAGCAGCAAGGGTAGGAAGAAACTAATCTCTTTAAAATACAGTAAAATTCCTATAATAAGACCACCTTTGGGACTGTTCAAAAGTGGTCTTTAAGACCACTTTTGGACAGTCCCAAATGTGGTCCCTGACCAGGGGACACTGTATGTAGAAAACAAAAAGAAAAATAACTGAAACTTCCTAAATAAGCTGTTTAAAGCAGAATTAGTCTTAATTTTAGGTGGTCTTAACAGTGTAATTTTACTGCATTTGCTTTATATTATGTCTGTGTATGTATATTGTTTTGTTTTGTTATTCTCCATCAAAATCATGCCATCAGAAATTCATGCACTTGGTTGTAAAATTTCCAAATTACATTTTTTTAAATGTTGAAATTAACAAAGGTAAAATAATGAATGAAATGTAATAACCTAAATTGACTGTGGATGATAATGCATGTATGCTCAAAAAGTCTCATTCACTTATTTTTCACTGGAAGCCACAGAGCTCTCCACAAATGGTCAAAGCACCCATATTTATTCCACATATTCACAGTAAGTTTTCAAATACAATAAAATCTTGCTATTAAGACCGCCTAAAATTAAGACTAATTCTCCTTCAAAAAGCTTATTTAGAAGGGTGCAGTTATTCTTTCTTCATTTTCTCTGCACAAAATGTCATCTGATTGGGGACCACCTTTGGGACTGTTCAAAAGACCACTTTTGAACAGTCCCAAAGGTGGTCTTAATAGAGGAATTTTACTGTATTTGAATGAACTGTTTATACATGTACAATCTTTGCAATATCTGTTATAGGTTAGAAAAAAGCAAGTTTTAGCGGCAAGAAAGAGTATGGGTTTTCCGAAGAAGATTATCAGTGATGAAATAAGCTAGTATCTACAAGTTCATGCCTCAGGAGTGGAAGTGTCAAAGAAATTTCTAGAGCAGACAAAAAATCTATTTTTTTAAATTAGTTTTGGAGAAAGTAAGGCTTGACATTTTATGTGTGTTTTCTTCCTATTGATTCACATGATTGTAATACAAAGTTTTATTTTTTCTAAAAAAAAAGTTAAAGTGTTTGAAAAGAAATAATACCAAGATATTTGAAATGAAATCTTACAGAGTGTTTTGATAAGGATCAAATAGGCCACAGTAAGCTATTAAATAATTTGTCTTCAGACGTTCCAACAGCAAATACTCTGATCAGCCTGCACATCTGGACATCCTTATATGCTATAAGAATGGCTAATGACCCAAATATTCATGGCCCATTTCAGGAATGACCTCTGTGTTCATTAACATCATCAAGGTTGAAAATTTCAACTTTAATTTTTATTTTTAAACTTATTAAATCATTCCTATTTGGTACTGTAAACCCAAAAACAGGTAATTGGCAAACATTTTATTTATATTAGAGTTTAATGGTCCAGTCAACACTATTTTGGTCATTTTTGGTACAAAAAGGAAGATGGCCAATGTGCCAAATATGAAGTATAGAAATGTTACTAACTGACATGGTCAACCACACATTAACCCATTTTACATAAGAAACCACACAAAAGAAGTATTCAGCAAACAGTGCAGGTCCACATCAGATGCCACAGAACACAGCATCCGATCAGGGTCTGCACTGTTTACAGTAAGTTCTACCATTTTTCTACAATTAACAACCCTGACACCCCTAAACTTCGAAATAGACTTCTATAAAAAAGAATGACTGAAGAAAATCTCCATGAAAGAATTGAGGCGATTCTAATGAGTACACATAGCACACATTCTAATTCTAATGAGTACACACAGGATACATTTATATTATAGAAGACAGCAAAATGATGCTGCAAATTTATCCCTCAGTGGCTCGAACTACCTGTCTCGAACAAATTTTTATGGTCCCAAAAGGGTTCGAGCCATTGAAGTTTGACTGTATGTGGAGTCACTGCTGATTGCATGAGCATTTTCTAGTCAGTTGGACATTCAATGGGACTGATCAGACTTGGTATACATGCTTATCTGTCTTTCCTGGATGCACACATTTTAGTACTTTGCTGTGCCTCAGCTCATTTAATGAAACATAAATAAACCTGCTCAAAACACTGTTCATTATAACATGGTTTTGGATAAAAGACGGATCCCAAAAAAATGAATACTTTGGACAGAAAATGACCATGAAAGCTCATTTTTCTTAAAAATCAATAAAATCAATGTTGTTGGTTATAACATGGTTTTGGATATAACACAGTTTCAAGATGGATCCCAAAAATGTGAAGATTATAAAGAAAAATTATATAGAACTAGAAATGTGTCCAGACGACACAGATGCCCCCGCCAAGGGCCCTGCCTCACCACAAAAATCCATGTTGCAACAAAATTTTCTAAGTGTGTGACCCTGTCATCAGGAACATTTGAACATTTGTGAGAAGTTATATTGAAATTGGTGAAAAATGTAAGCGCTAGAGCAATGACAAAGTTTTTCTAAAAATAGCCACAGTGACCTTGACCTTGAAAGTCGAACTCGCTCCAGGTATTGTCATAAGGAACATTTGGGTGAAGTTATATTGAAATCAGTGAAGAAATGTAGTCTCTAGAGCGATGACAAAGTTTTTCTAAAAATAGCCACAGTGACCTTGACCTTGAAAGTCGAAATCGCTCGAGATATTGTCATAAGGAACATTTGTGTGAAGTAATATTGAAATCGGTGAAGAAATGTAAGCGCTAGAGCGATGACAAAGTTTTTCTAAAAATAGCCACAGTGACCTTGACCTTGAAAGTGGAACTTGCTAGAGATATTGTAATAAGGAACATTTGTGTGAAGTAATATTGAAATTGGTGAATAAATGTAAGCACTAGAGCAATGACAAAGTTTCTCTAAAAATAGCCACAGTGACCTTGACCTTGAAAGTCAAACTCGTTCGAGGTATTGTCATAAGGAACATTTGTGTGAAGTTATTTTGAAACCAGTGAAGAAATGCAGGTGCTAGAGCGATTGCAAAGTTTTTCTAAAAATACCCACAGTGACCTTGACCTTGAAAGTCAAACTGGCTCGAGATATTGTCATAAGGAACATTTGTGTGAAGTTATATTGAAATTGGTGAAGAAATGTAAGAGCTAGAGAGATGACAAAGTTATTCTAAAAATAGCCACAGTGACCTTGACCTTGAAAGTGGAACACGCGAGAGATATTGTCATAAGAAACATTTGTGTGAAGTTATATTGAAATCGGTGAAGAAATGTAAGTGCTAGAGCGATGACAAAGTTTTTCTAAAAATAGCCACAGTGACCTTTACCTTGAGGCCATGACCTTGAAAGTTGAAATTGCTCGAGCTATTTTTATAAGGAACATTTGTGTGAAGTTATATTGAAATTGGTGAAGAAATGTAGGCACTAGAGTGATGACAAAGTTTTTCTAAAAATAGCCACAGTGACCTTAACCTTGAGGTAATGACCTTGAAAGAAGAACTCGCTTGAGATATTGTCATAAGGAACATTTGTGTGAAGTTATTTTGAAATCAGTGAAGAAATGTAGGCACTAGAGCGATGACAAAGTTTTTCTAAGAATAGCCACAGTGACCTTGACCTTGAGCCCATGACCTTGAAAGTCGTACTTGCTCGAGATATTTTTATATGGAACATTTGTGTGAAGTTATATTGAAATCAGTGAAGAAATATAGACGCTAGAGCTATGTTGTGCGAGGGGATAATTAAAAATTTTTAAGTCTGTGACCTTGACCTCATGGGCATGGGTGGGGGTATCGCTGAATAAAATGGACAGGTATCTAACATCATACCAAATATCAACTCAATCCATTGCACGATTTGGAAAATATCAACTCTTAAAATATCTAATTAAAAATTTCTAAGTCTGTGACCTTGACCTTGAAGCCATAGGCATGAGTGGGGGTATTGCCAAATAAACATTTGGACCTACATCTATCATCATAGCATATATAAGCCAAATCCATAATATAGTTTGGAAAACTTGAGCTCTTTAAAATCTTTCACATTAAAATTGTCTAAGTCTGTGACCTTGACCTTGAGGTCATATGCATGGGTGGGGGTATTGCTGAATAAAACATTGTACCTATATCAATCATCATATGAACCAAAGCCATCATAAAAGTTCAGGTTCTACCAGGTACAAATACCTTAACTGGAGTCTTTAACATGGAAAATTTCTAAGTCCATGACCTTGACCTTGTGGCCATGGTCATGGGTGGGGTATCGCTGAATAAAACTTTGGACCTATATCTATAATCATACCAAATATGAACCAATTCCATCAAATGGTTTGGAAAATATGAGTTCTAAAATGTTAAAGTCTACCTGTTGCAAAAACCTTAACCTATGTATTTAAGATTGAAAATTTCTAAGTCTGTGACCTTGACCTTGAGGTCATAGGCATGGGTGGGGTATTGTTTAATTAAACTTTGGACCTATATCTATCATCATACCAAAGATGAACCAGTTCCATCAAATGGTTAAGAAAATATGAGTTCTAAAAGTTCAGGCTCTACCTGTTACAAAAATTTTAACCTGAGGTTACAGGATCACGTACGTACGTACGTACGTACGTACACACACATGTACAGACGGATGTACACATGTACGCACATACGGAAAACCGAAAAACTATATGCCCCCGGCATCATATGATGTGGGGGCATAAAAATTACCATAAATGGTCATTGTCCTATATAAACTATATATTTTTGTTTTGATATAACACGATTCACGATTGTTTAACTAACAAGGTTTCTGCTTTGGACCCCATTTACAGTGTAATAAAGAGGTTGTATTTTACATGTATTTTTGTTTGGATATTGCTCGGCTGTTAACATTTTCAATCCTGTGGGCTGGTAGATATTCTATGAGTGAATACAATCAAGATTCAGTTGAGATGGCTCTTAGTGAACCAACACTTCTGTTTGCCATCCTGTTAATGATTACTGACTGAACCCCCTAATGACAGGTATGGATGTATCCAAAGTTAAAAACTTCATTTCAGAAACTCAGGGGTGAAAGAATTGATCTAACACAGTTCTTGCCTTGGACCACAACAAAAGTGTTATAAAGAGATTGTGGTGTATGTTTGTTTAACCCTTATCCTGCTGAATAAAATAATTTAGCCGCCACACCCATTTCTGACTATCAAGCAATCAAATGACATAATATGATATATTTGTTCAATTAACCCATTGTATACTAGTGGACTCTTCCAATGCTATATGCTGGATAAGTCCATTTGTCATATAAGGGGTGTCAGACCTATTTTTTATTTTTTTTTTTTTATTCTATTTTTGATGAAAATTCTGTAACTAAATAGTGCAGGCCTTGATCAGAAGCCGTGTTCTGTGGAGTCTGATTTGTGCCTGCACTATTTGCCAAGGTATCCCTTTAGGGGTTTCCCACATGCAATGGGTTAAAAACACAATGATGAACAGTGTAGATCCTTCTTTAGAAGCCATTTGATCTGCATCTACACTGTTTGCAAAGGCAGGGATTGTAATGTTCAGCGGGATAAGGGTTAAGGTTAAATGAATAGTTTAGGGCAGTGGACACAGACCTCACCTCGCAGTAACATCTAAGTATCTCTTGAAGAAATGTAAGTATCTGATTTGATAGCTTATGTCAAAAGCTTGTGGCAAGTCTGTCTCATGCATTCCCTTGGGCAAAGGTTGCAGAATTACTATGCGCTGAGCAGCCTGAAATTCGCAAAGTACCCAAATTTGGTCGATTTCATTCCTAACTTAGCCCTTGTCCTGCTAAACACCCTTGAAAACAGTGAAGATCTAGATCAGATGGTCTCTGATCAGAATCTACACTGTCATTCAGACTGTGAATTGAAGGAATACATTATTTCAGGTAATTTGATTGGCTGATGGGTGAGGCAACACTAATCTATTCCCCAGGACAAGGGTTAAAATTAGACATAGTCCAACTGAATGGTTATTTTCCTGTTATGTATTTTGACCATTAAAGCACCAAAATATTTGAAAAAGAAAACCCCACCTGTTAACAGAACTGACACAGATTAAAATGCTCTTCAGGACCTACCATTATAATCCTGAGTATTGGGGACAGACAGGCCTAAGCAAACAGTACAGACCCAGATCAGGCTGCTCCTGAAGGAGAGTCTTATCAGGGTCTACACTGTTTGCCATTCCATCTGCACTTTTTGCATAACAGGATGTGTATATTTGCTCTTATTAGATGAGATAACCCCTTAAACTGCCTATCACAATTCAATTATTTTTTCTTATTTTTTAGAAAAATAAGGCTTGACATTTCAAGTGAATTGTCTGCCCACAGACAATTCACTTGTAATGTTAAGCCTTATTTTCTCTGAAGGCTTGACATTACAGATGAATTGTCTGTCAGCAAACAGACAATGCACCTGTAATGTTAAGCCTTATTTTCTCTGAAAAATAATTTAAAGAATAAAATTGCTGTCCGCTCTAAAAACTTTTCATGGTGGTTTCTCGGTTAAATGTCTTTACTTTGGTGATCTAAGGGCGGATGTCTTATACCAGTTTTTGTCTTGTTGAAATCACACTGTAAAGGGCTGCACAAAAATCTACAACTGCCTCACCTTGCCGTAACATGCATATTTCTCTTAAAGATAAAGAGAAAACGAACAGGAATTGCTGTATCAACAGCCTTAGGTGTGTCAGTACCAATTAGCCCATCTGGTAGTCGCTGCAGAATAATTATTAACTGCCTCGCCTGAAATGCAATTGAGGTGTTCCATCCTACATTAACCCATTTTGTACCGGAAACCCCAAAACGAGTACCATGGCAAACAGTGCAGGCCCAGATGAGATGCCGCATAACCCGGCGTCGTCTCATCAGGGCCTACATTATTTACAGAAAGTTCAGCCATTTTCCAAATCAATTTTGAAGATACAACAACCTGTCACCCCTAAATTAAGAAATGGACTCCTGCGATTCCACTTGGTACAAAAAGGGTTAAATTTATCAACAGAATGTTAACTAAACTGTTTCCGAAATTCAAGAGAAATAGATACACCTTCAAGGGAGGCAACTCTTTCAAAAATGTTTTTGTCTCCCTTGTCAATAGGGGTTTACTATTAGAGGAGCGAATATGGTTCTAAAGAGCAAATTCTTTCCTCTTGGGGTCGACACCATTTTCAGCGATGATCAATTTACACATCATGTGAACAAATCCGTGAAAAGAAACCCCCTTAAACCCCTATTTATATAGAGAAAACTGGAGTTTATGGGGGTATACAATATTTTTCTTATTTCTGCTCCAATACATAGGTTGTGGGTACTCGTTAGAACTGCCTCAATGAGGAGGTTCTAACGAGCACCCACAACCTATGTTTGTAGTATTTATAAAAAAAAACATGGATTTTCATCAGAAAAGTAGTCGTTTTGGAGATGTGAAAAAAAAATGCACTGTACCACACGGGTGCGTTATCGTAAAGAGGAAATCAAACTGGATATAAAATTTGGGAACACCTGGCATATTTTTTCACCATTTTTCAAAGGGAGACAACTTTTGGGACTTCCTGTTCACTTTTCTGTAAGCCCTGCCCCACTGAAAAAGGGGTCAACTCTTAAAGACTACTGAAGGGGTCAACTCTTAAAGGAAAGAATTTGCTCCTTAGGAGCAAATTCTTTTCTTTAAGAGTTGACCCCTTCTGACATGGGAGACAAAAATACTTTTGCAGAGTTGCCTCTCCTGAAGGTGTTCCCATTCCCCTTAATTCTTAATAAAATGTAGCCCTTCTGATAAAGGTCTACTCTCGATGGAAGGAATTTTCTTCTCAGGAGAAAGTTCTTTCCTTTAAAAGTAGAACCCTACTGGCATCGGAGACATAAGTGTTTTTGAATTTGAAGAGTTATCTCCAATATTCCCCTTAACCCATTTAGTACCAGAACCCCCAAAACAGGTACTCTAGCAAACAGTGCAGGCCCAGATCAGACGCCGCCAAACAGGGCATCCAATCAGATCAGGGCCTCACGGTTTGCTAAAAAATCAGTCATTTTCCAAATAAATTTTCATGAAAACACAACCTGTCACCCCTAAATTTTTGAATGAACTCCTGCTATATATATAAGGAGGAAGATTCCATTTGGTACAAAAAGGGTTAAAGTGCTGAGACAGTATAATGTCTGACAAGTGTTTGATGATCACAGAAAAAAATTTCGTTAGTCATTTGCTTAGCATCCATTACACATATTAGGCATGTGCATAATGCATAATAAATGAAAAGAGAAATATCCTAAATATAGAACTTAAACATATTTCTTCTGCAGGGCTGCACTTAAAGGGAAGAATTTGCTCCCAGACACAGAATTTTGTCTGTTTGAGGTTTGAGTAAAACTCATCATAAAGGGGAGAAAATTCTTTCCTTTAAGAGTACTGTATTTATTGTATGTATTCGAACAGACAGGTCTCAGCAAACAGTGTTAACCCAGATGAGGGTCTACATTGTTTGTCACACACCTCATTATTCTTAGACACAACATTGGGTAGTAAACTGTACTTGTTCAAATTTTAGAACAAGTTTGGTAAGGAGTTGAGGTGAATACTTTGGGTAAATACGGTAGCCCATCTGATAGGAGCAGTCTGATCTGGGTCCACACTGTTTGCAAAACATTACTTTTAAAGTAACCGACAGACGACAAAGCAGACGACAATTGTTGTGATTGACATTTTATGGGTTAAGACGCTTAAGGTATGTCATGCTTCACATAGTAAAAGCCCAAACCAAAAACAAGCAGCTAGAATAAGTATCAGGCATAATAGCATCTATTTAACACTTAAAGCACCAAGAAAAATGCATAAGAGATGACATTTCAATATTTTTTTTTTCAGAGAAAAATCTGACTTAACATGTCATGTGAATCATCTGAATGAAATGTCAAGCCTGCTTTCTCTGAATAATTAGCTACCAGACAATTAACATGAAATGTCAAGCCTAATTGCCTGCAAAAGCTGTAATTGGCGATTTAAGGGTTAAGTTAGCTGGCAATACATGTGTTTACTGCAATGTTAAGGTCATGTATACTTCCTAAAGCCCCTCCTAGTTTTATCTTGTTTTATGTTCTGCAGTTTTTATTGTCCCATTTTAGATGTTTAATACTTTAAACCGCATTTGAAACCTTTAATGCTATGTAGACCCAAATCAGACTATCAGGGATCAGGGGCTGCATTGTTTATCATTCATTCCAAGTTCACCAGTTATACTGGCTTGTACCACCTGCAGATGAGTTAATCCTATGCAGGGGAATTTGTTGTAGTTCAAAGATATGTCAATCATTAAGGGCCCTTATGCAGTCTCCCTGAGAAAGTGAGAAAAGAGGTAGAAGTAGTGAAGATTAAAGACAGCAGAAGGAAATAAGACCGAAACTGGAGGAATAGGTGAAACAGAAACACCTCCTCCACTTCTGCAAGGACTGCATGCCATTCTCAACTGTATTGATCCTTAAAATGCTGAACAAAGTTGCAAAGCAGATGCTTTTCAAAACTTTCATTTTTCAGAGAGAACCAGGTTTGACATTTTATGCTCAGCAGACCATTCATAATATGAAAAGTCAAAACAGAAGTGAAGGCAATGGTCAGGAATCAACACAATTAACCAACAGCTCCCATCAGAGACACCAAAGGAAAAGAAATACAAACATGAAATAACTGGAAACAACAAACCCTAATGGAAACATCAATAGCGGAAAGCCAAAAGGACAGTTACTTTCCTACAAAAGGGCCAATTGGCTATCCAAAAAAAATGATAAAAGAGATACATACATTCAAAGACAAACCATAACAAAACTAGAGCCAGTGTTTATGAAACACAATGCCCCCAACTGCTTGACCCTAACACTGCTTGTCCCTAACAGTAATTGAGATATCTTGTTTTTATGTGGCTGTAATGCTGAAATTACACAAGAAAAGCTGTAGTTAATCATCTACTCATCATCCCTGACCAGTCTGTGAAGTTTCGGGGAAAAACCTAAAATAGTTTTTTAGATATCTTGCTTACAAACTTAAAACGCGAAAAATTTCAAAGGGCCATAACTCAAGAAAAAAATTTCGGATTTTTTTCAAAAGTTAATCATTTCATCTACTCATCATCCCCAACCAGCCTGTAAAGTTTCAGGGCAATAGCTCAAACAATTTTTGAGATATCTTGCTTACAAGCTGAAAACACGAAAAAAATCAAAGGGCCATAACTCAAGAAAAAAAAATTGGATTTTTTTCAAAAGTTAATCAGTTCATCTACTCATCATACCCAACCAGTCTGTGAAGTTTTGGGGAAAAACCTCATATAGTTTTTGAGATATCTTGCTTACAAACTTAAAACGCGAAAAATTTCAAAGGGCCATAACTCAAGAAAAAAATATAGGATTTTTTTTCAACAGTTAATCAGTTCATCTACACATCATCCCAAACCAGCTTGTAAAGTTGCAGGGCAATCGCTCAAACAATTATTGAGATATCTTGCTTACAAGCTGAAAACACGAAAAAAATCTAAGGGCCATAACTCAAGAAAAAAAATTGGATTTTTTTCAAAAGTTGATCAGTTCATCTACTCATCATCCCCGACAAGTCTGTGAAGTTTCGGGGAAAAACCTCAAATAGTTTTTTAGATATCTTGCTTACAAACTTAAAACGCGAAAAATTTCAAAGGGCCATAACGCAAGAAAAAAATTTCGGATTTTTTTCAAAAGTTAATCAGTTCATCTACTCATCATCCCCAACCAGCATGTAAAGTTTCAGGGCAATAGCTCAAACAGTTTTTGAGATATCTTGCTTACAAGATTTCATAGTATTTTTTGCAAAGGGGCATAACTCAAAAAAGGGGCATAATCCTGACGAGAAAAAAAACACGGGTCAATTATTTTTTCATGAGGAATCCATATATGAAATTTCAAAAACCTAGCACCCATGGTTCTAAAGTTATGCTATGCAGTAAAAAGTGGGACGGACGTAAGGACGGAAGGACGGACGGACGAACAGGGCAAAACCAATATGCCAAAACGCGAAAAATTTCAAAGGGCCATAACTCAAGAAAAAAATTTCGGATTTTTTTCAAAAGTTAATCAGTTCATCTACTCATCATCCCCAACCAGCCTGTAAAGTTTCAGGGCAATAGCTCAAACAATTTTTGAGATATCTTGCTTACAAGCTGAAAACACGAAAAAAATCAAAGGGCCATAACTCATGAAAAAAAAATTGGATTTTTTTCAAAAGTTAATCAGTTCATCTATTCATCATACCCAACCAGTCTGTGAAGTTTTGGGGAAAAACCTCATATAGTTTTTGAGATATCTTGCTTACAAACTTAAAACGCGAAAAATTTCAAAGGGCCATAACTCAAGAAAAAAATATAGGATTTTTTTTCAACAGTTAATCAGTTCATCTACACATCATCCCAAACCAGCTTGTAAAGTTGCAGGGCAATCGCTCAAACAATTATTGAGATATCTTGCTTACAAGCTGAAAACACGAAAAAAATCTAAGGGCCATAACTCAAGAAAAAAAAATCGGATTTTTTTCAAAAGTTGATCAGTTCATCTACTCATCATCCCCGACAAGTCTGTGAAGTTTCGGGGAAAAACCTCAAATAGTTTTTTTAGATATCTTGCTTACAAACTTAAAACGCGAAAAATTTCAAAGGGCCATAACTCAAGAAAAAAATTTCGGATTTTTTTCAAAAGTTAATCAGTTCATCTACTCATCATCCCCAACCAGCCTGTAAAGTTTCAGGGCAATAGCTCAAACAATTTTTGAGATATCTTGCTTACAAGCTGAAAACACGAAAAAAATCAAAGGGCCATAACTCAAGAAAAAAAAATTGGATTTTTTTCAAAAGTTAATCAGTTCATCTATTCATCATACCCAACCAGTCTGTGAAGTTTTGGGGAAAAACCTCATATAGTTTTTGAGATATCTTGCTTACAAACTTAAAACGCGAAAAATTTCAAAGGGCCATAACTCAAGAAAAAAATATAGGATTTTTTTTCAACAGTTAATCAGTTCATCTACACATCATCCCAAACCAGCTTGTAAAGTTGCAGGGCAATCGCTCAAACAATTATTGAGATATCTTGCTTACAAGCTGAAAACACGAAAAAAATCTAAGGGCCATAACTCAAGAAAAAAAAATCGGATTTTTTTCAAAAGTTGATCAGTTCATCTACTCATCATCCCCGACAAGTCTGTGAAGTTTCGGGGAAAAACCTCAAATAGTTTTTTTAGATATCTTGCTTACAAACTTAAAACGCGAAAAATTTCAAAGGGCCATAACTCAAGAAAAAAATTTCGGATTTTTTTCAAAAGTTAATCAGTTCATCTACTCATCATCCCCAACCAGCCTGTAAAGTTTCAGGGCAATAGCTCAAACAATTTTTGAGATATCTTGCTTACAAGCTGAAAACACGAAAAAAATCAAAGGGCCATAACTCAAGAAAAAAAAATTGGATTTTTTTCAAAAGTTAATCAGTTCATCTATTCATCATACCCAACCAGTCTGTGAAGTTTTGGGGAAAAACCTCATATAGTTTTTGAGATATCTTGCTTACAAACTTAAAACGCGAAAAATTTCAAAGGGCCATAACTCAAGAAAAAAATATAGGATTTTTTTTCAACAGTTAATCAGTTCATCTACAAATCATCCCAAACCAGCTTGTAAAGTTGCAGGGCAATCGCTCAAACAATTATTGAGATATCTTGCTTACAAGCTGAAAACACGAAAAAAATCTAAGGGCCATAACTCAAGAAAAAAAAATCGGATTTTTTTCAAAAGTTGATCAGTTCATCTACTCATCATCCCCGACAAGTCTGTGAAGTTTCGGGGAAAAACCTCAAATAGTTTTTTTAGATATCTTGCTTACAAACTTAAAACGCGAAAAATTTCAAAGGGCCATAACTCAAGAAAAAAATTTCGGATTTTTTTCAAAAGTTAATCAGTTAATCTACTCATCATCCCCAACCAGCATGTAAAGTTTCAGGGCAATAGCTCAAACAGTTTTTGAGATATCTTGCTTACAAGATTTCATAGTATTTTTTGCAAAGGGGCATAACTCAAAAAAGGGGCATAATCCTGACGAGATTGTGTCTTGCTTACAAGCTGAAAACACGAAAAAAATCTAAGGGCCATAACTCAAGAAAAAAAAATCGGATTTTTTTCAAAAGTTGATCAGTTCATCTACTCATCATCCCCGACAAGTCTGTGAAGTTTCGGGGAACCTCAAATAGTTTTTTTAGATATCTTGCTTACAAACTTAAAACGCGAAAAATTTCAAAGGGCCATAACTCAAGAAAAAAATTTCGGATTTTTTTCAAAAGTTAATCAGTTCATCTACTCATCATCCCCAACCAGCATGTAAAGTTTCAGGGCAATAGCTCAAACAGTTTTTGAGATATCTTGCTTACAAGATTTCATAGTATTTTTTGCAAAGGGGCATAACTCAAAAAAGGGGCATAATCCTGATGAGAAAAAAAACACGGGTCAATTATTTTTTCATGAGGAATCCATATATGAAATTTCAAAAACCTAGCACCCATGGTTCTAAAGTTATGCTATGCAGTAAAAAGTGGGACGGACGTAAGGACGGAAGGACGGACGGACGAACAGGGCAAAACCAATATGCCCCCACAACTTCTTCGAAGTTGGGGGCATAACTAAACTGCGACAGAAGAACCACCTTGGAGCGGTCAGTGACAAGAATTTCACTGGGGGCTGAAATCGATTTTATGCAGCCTAAATCCTCGCCCTTACTTGCATCGCAATTTAGACAGAATTTGTTCAGTCCGCACAATGCCTCTTACCTCATCAGTGCAACATCTCCAAGAAAAATAAGATTTGTTTTGAAAAGGGTCAACTGTTTACATTTTTGATTTGTGCTTGAAGAATAAAGCAAATATCAAACCAATGTGTGAGGATACATGGTGCCTACATCTCGCCCAACCCCCATGAGCTGGAAAGACTGAAAAGCAATGCAAACCTTGATCAGACTACTGAGGAACAGTCCGATGAGGGTCTACACTGTTCGATCAGCCACTATTTTCCCCATTACTTGACAGATAATTACAATGTTTTACAGTTTACCTTGCAGAGATAGTTAAAGTTTCAGTGAAAAGAAGGAATTTAGTCAGTTTACAGACTAATTTCACTTCTGGTGGTCTGATTGACTCCAGGACATTAGGTCTTACAATAATAGATTTTTCCACCTGTAAAATAAGCAATGAAATAGAGACAACAAATATCAATATGCAGTACACTCAAAGCTGCTTTAAAGGCCACTTCTATAAGCCAAAACCTGTATTAAATGGTCAGTTCTGCTATACAAAGAAGAAGAAATCGACATGTATAAGGCAAGCGCCTTTCTTAACCTTTACCACTCTCTAGCCCATTGTATACTGGTGGACTCTTTCATTGCTATATGTTGGACAAGACCATTTGTATAATAAGGGGTGTTAGGCCTATTTTTTCTGTTCTTATTCTATTTTTGATAGAAAATTCTGTTAGCAAATGGTGCAGGCCCTGATCAGATGCCGAGCTCTGCGTTTGCCAAGGTACCCCTTTAGGGGTTTCCAGCCTGGAATGGGCTAGGCTTATTCAGCAGACAGCAAATTGTTGGTATTTTTCTTTTTCTTATTTTCCCCAGAAAACAGGATTTGACATCTCCATAGGAGACAATTTGCATGAAATGACAAAGCCTGTTGTCTAGAATAAGAAAAATATTTCAAAATGTTGTCCGTTGAAAAAATACCAAGCATGCAGAGGGTTAAGTAACTTTTCTTGCTTCCCAATAGGTGATTGTTTAACAAAGTTCCGAGTTGAGTTGTTCAAAACTATCAATGTCATTAGTTAACATATTGTACAAGCTTTTACTGCCAAAAATAACCTGAAAATTTGGACACCTTCAGGAATTGCTATAATTCTCCTAACAAATTTGTTTCATGATCCAGCAAGGAGTCCAAAATGGGTAGAAGGAATGTGTAGACCCTGATCATGACTTCAGGAGCAGTCTAACCTGTGTCTGCTCTGTTTGCTTAGGCTTATCTGTCCCAATACTTAGGATCACTACAATATTTCATATGGCAAATATACCCCTGTACTTATATTTTTGCTGCATATTTTTGATACTGTTTTTTTAGCAATAAATGTATACCACTCTATTAGATATTGTAATTAGCAGAACAGTTTATATTTTGGCCACTTACAAAGCTCTTTAAGCTAACACTGCTTTGAACAAGAATCCTGACTGTAATTTTACTTTATTCAATAACTACATGTAGTACCCAGTTCTTCAAAGTATCGTTTAATGTTCCAACAAAATGCAGTTCATCGGGGCTTGAAGAAATAAATGGGCTGCATGATGCTTCCACGCAGAGCTGAATCCGATCGCATACGAGTACTGGTAAACCGCTTACAGGATCTAAGCCTGCCCAGGCAAAGTGGTGTGGGTCGGACCGTCCATGCTTACAAACCCCATTGGTTTCACTGGGCGACAGGGCTCGAGATGTCATTACATCTCAATGTCGGGTAAAAGTCCCACAAAATTGGAAGCAAAGTCTCCAAAATGACCTATATAAAGTTGAAGGGGACATTAAACATCAAATCAAACAAACAAAAAACATGCAGTACACTAGTATTTTTTGCTGAAACAATGTGTAGCAATAGCAAAAGCAACTTATAGTTTTTCCCGCCAAAACTGCATTGAATGCTAAAACTTTTAGCACTATGTTAACCAATTTACCTCAGTATATTACAACAGGAATCAATTTTGACATTTAGGGGTGTCAGGTTGTGTTATTTCTAAACTTTTTTTAACCCTTATCCTGCTGAATATTAAATTTAGCCACACCCATTTCTGATTTTGAACCAATCAAATTACTTGATGTAATTTAGTCCTACAAATTCATAAACTGAATGTCAAACAGTGTAGATCCTGATCAGATGGCTTCTTCAGAAGCCATCTGATCTGGTACTACACTGTTTGCAAAGATAGGGGTTGTCGTGAACAGCAAGATAAGGGTTAATAGACAATGGTTGAACTTTCACAAATAGTGAAGGCCCAGATCAGATGCTGCTGATCTGCGCATTCTGCTGCATCTGAACTGGCCTGCATTGTTGGGCAATGTCCAGTTTTGGAGTTTCCCCGTCCAGAATGGGTTAACCTTTATCCCGCTGAACAGGACAGCCCCTATCTTTGCAAACAGTGTAGATTCAGATCAGATGGCTTCTTCATCTTATCAATAACTACACTGTTTGCCATTTGATTGGTGGATAATGAGAAATGGGTGTGGCTAAATCAATCTATTCAGCAGGATAAGGGTTAACAAATGCCTCTGTTAGCTTTGAACAACTCATTCCATTATTGTCATGAAAGCTTATCACCATACCGTTACTGAGACTCCATTACACATTCAATTAACATTTTACATGCTACATTTTACATGCTAAATGAGCCATACCAAGCAAAAATGGGTCTTTGAGCATGCACACCAAGTGAAGACTCGGGGTCTCCTGCACATCCACGCAGTATGATCCAAATCCCAACCCTTATCACGCTGAACACTACAACCCCTAACTTTGCAAACAGTGTAGATCCAGATCAGATGGCTTCCGATGAAGCCATCTGATCAGGATCTACACTGTTTCTCAACAGTGAAGATCCAAATCAGATGACTTCCGGAGAAGCCATCTGATCAAGATCTACACTGTTTGTCATGTAGTTTGCGAATTGAACAAATACACTGTATCGTATCAAGTAATTTGTTGGTTGATAGTCATCAATGGATGTGGCTAAATTAATTTATTCAGCAGGATAAGTGTTAACTGCATGTTATATTGCTGATCCTTGATCCCTGTTTCTCATAAAGACTGATAACGCTGTGCAATAACCGAATGGGCACACAGGCTGATTTGCGTCTTCTCTCAGCACATGTTCTAAGACTCCTTTTCACTTGATGCGGCCAAAATTTTACATCTGAATTCATGGACAGACAAATTATTTCTGAATTTAAGGGGAATGCAGGGGCGTAGCCAGGCAAATGCTGAAGTTGAAGCCTACGCCGAATGCGTGGGTCGAGTGGCGAAGGCACGAGTGGGGGGAGAGCACGAGAGGGGGTACCCCCTCTCGTTGGTGGGGGTCCGGGGGGCCTCCCCCGGGAAAAATTTGAAATTTTGATACGATTTGGTGGCCACTGATGTCATCTGGAGGGGTATTTTTACTAATCTCTTATCAGACTTTTTCACCAAGTTGTTTGAATTTTTTCGGTTACTTTTACGTTTGTATGGAAGTCACACTTCAGTAAAGCAATCACTCTGGTTAAGGCCTTTTTTGTGGTTTACTTTTGTGGTTTCGCGCATATGAGTTGGAGTAGTTGGCTGTCGTAATATGATCACCTGTTACGGGGAAGGAGTTGGTTGTTTGCTGTTAAGTTTTGGGGTTTTGGTGGTTCATTTATGAAGAAGGGCACCTCGATATGGACCGAACATTTGCTGGTTAGATGAGCTGCATCGGAACCACAACGAGGGTCAGGTACTAAGATCTTTTAAGGCAGCCCTGAAATGATTTTGTTGCTCGCCCTTCCAATGTGTGTTCTCCAATCCCGTTGTTGGCTTGGATGGTCTGTGTCCTTGATTGTGGCAGGTCCTGGGTATCTTCATTTTTTTTTTTAATTTTAAGTGTTAATTTCGTATTTATTCTTCCTCCTGATACACGAGATTAGCTGTGTTCTTTGACTGTGACTGTTTCTTGGACTGTCTTATTATCATTGACAGCATTATGATAGCACACCCGTGCGACTTAGTGCATTTTTTCACATCTCCAAAATGGCTACTTTTCGGATGAAAATCCATGATATTTTTCTTATGAATACTGCAAACATAGGTTATGGGTGCTCGTTAGAACCGCATCATTGAGGCGGTTCTAACGAGTACCCACAACCTATGTCTTGGAATAAAAATAAGAAAAATAATGTTTACCCCCGTAAACCCAAGTTTTATCTATACAAAGTGGGGTGTAAGGGAGTGTTCATTTCACGGACTTGTTCACGTGATCGACTGTTTGAGTTTTCCACTCAAGGCTTTGCACGCTTTGCAAATACATGTTTGTAATTTTAACTGTATGCATGAAGTGCATTTATTTCATTAACATGTTCATTGAGACGCAATGACACAATGAGCATGTTCATGAAATAGATGGACTGAATATAAAGCAGACTAAGGACCTGCTGGACTGAGGGCTAATGAAAAAAAAACACTTTGAGGAATTTATTTCATGTGGTTATTCTAAAGGCCATTTCATTAAAATGTTGCTGTAATCATGCAGTGTAAACAAATATTGTACACTACAGACTCCCGACACTTCAAGATAAACTGCAAACTCGAAACACCTTAGAATCGTCTCTGACAATAGCCGTTTTCGATTATATACTGGAATTTATTCAGGTTTCATGATGAAGACACAGGTGCCTCTGAAAATGTGACATATTTTTTTTGTAAATTCTTATTTTGTTTTGTTTGATTTGAGGTTTAACGTCCCCGTCAACATTGAAAAGGTCATTTTGGAGACGTACGTTGCTTCCAATTCTGTGGGACTTTTATTCGACGTTGAGATGAAATGACATCTCAAGCCCTGTCGACCAATGAAACCAATAGGGTTTATAAGCATGGACGGTCCGACTCGCACGACTTTGCCTGGGCAGGCTTAGATCCTCTAAGCTCTTTACCAGTACTCGTGTGCTTAGCTCTGCGTGGAAGCATCATGTAGCCTTGTAAATTCTTATGTAAAGGCATACTTGGCAAAATATTGTTGAAGCCCGGGCTTCCGGGCTTCCGCCTGGCTACGCGCCTGGGTACACCTTCAGGGGAGGCAACTCCTTCAAAAGTATTTTTGTCTTCCATGTCTCTAGGGTTCAACTCTTAAAGGAAAGAATTTGCTCAAGATGAGCAAATTCTTTCCTTTAAGAGTAGACCCCTTTTCCAGTGGGACAGGGTTTAAAGAAAAGCAAACAGGAAGTCCCGAAAGTTCTCTCCCTTTGAAAAATGGTGGAAAATCTGCCAGGTGTTCCCATTCTCCTTAAATGAGCTCCTGCTTAATCCTTTCTCCCCTGAATTTCCGAAGCGGATTATTCCATCTATCGACATGTCTGGGTTTTAGTCAAAATTATTAACAGGATGGCAAACGGTGTTGATCCAGGAGACAACTCATTTTCAGCTGACTTATCAGGATCTACAATGTTTACAAAGGTGTCTGTACACCGGGTCTACTCTTAAAGGAAAGAATTTGCTCCTCAGTAGACCCCTATTGACATGGAAGACAAAATATGTTTGCAGAAGTTGCCTCCGGGTACACAAATGTACATTTTTCACTTGATAATTTGAGCCAGCTCACAAGAAAAGGGGTCTGTCCAATAGAAGACACCTGTTGACAGACTGACCATTATTTGTATGTTTGTTTCAATTGAGGTTTTAAGTCCCAGTTAACACTATTTAGCCCATTTTGGGAAGTTGCTTCCAAAATTTGTGGGACTTTTACCCTGCTGCCCAGACAAACCAAAAGGGTTAATACGTATGGACAGTCTGACTCACATCACTTTGCCTGGGCAGGCTTAGACCCCTAAGCAGTTTACCAGTACTCATGTGCGGTCAGTTTCAGCTCTGCATGGATGCATCATGCAGTCTATTTCTTCAAGCCACGATGGGAGGGGGCGAAACCATTATTTGAATGTCCAGACTAACATGGCACATTTATTTGATTACCATAATCCTAAGTATTGGGACATACATGTATAGTCCCAAGCAAACAGTAGCTTCACTTATATGCTAAATGTAGTCACCCTCGTAAAATAAAGTCTTTACTTACTTATTTACTTACTTACAGTGCAGACCCAGATTGGACTGCTCCTAGGGGAGCAGACAGATCAGGGTCTACACTGTTTGCCATTCCTTTTGCTCCATTTGGACTCCTTGCAGGATTGTGAAACTAATGAGTTAAAATTTTAGGAGAATTACAGCAAGTCCTCAAGGCATCCGAATTTTTAGGATTTTTAAGGTTATGTGACAAATTAAAATGGACTGGCTTAATTCTCCCGAATATTTGGGCTTCCATAATTTTTCTTCATACAGAAACAACAGTGGTATGACCAGTGAAAATGTCTCTTGGAGCAAGTGCACCCAGTGAACACTCAGATCTGCAAACACATCCAGGTGGTGATAAGTCTCCACTGGGCACAAAAAGAACAGTCACCTACACAAAGCTCCTTGGGGCAAAGAGAGAAGACTGTGTGCTGATTAATAGGATTTTTGTGGGGGGTTTGGTTTTACAGCCCTTTCAAGATTTCACTTACAACCAGCCGATCGTTAATCACAGGTGGGAAAACACCAGAGCACCCGGAGAAAACCACTTGACCTTCAGTTGCAGAACTTGACATCTCACAAATGACCCAAGCCAGACTCAAACCACAGTGGTGAGAGACCTAATGAATAAATGATTAAGAGTCACTAGGCCACGGCAGTCTCTATTAATATGATGCACAGGCTAATATAAGTCTTTGATGGGTGTACATGCTCATAGACACTCTTTAACTTGTTACTGTCCAATTAATGTTGAAGTCCAGCATAACCTTTTTATAACACTATTCTTTAAACACAGTTTTGGATATAACACCATTTAAAAGTTGGGATAAAAATATATAGGTTATATAGACATGGTCAATATTCTACATAATGTATACATTTTCATTTTGATATAACACATTTGTTTGGTGAACACAACTGTGCTCTGTTATAAGTATTGGGACAGACAGGCCTAAACAAACAGTGGAGACCAAGATCAGATCAGGGTCTACACTATTTGCCATTCCATCTGTACCTTTTGGACACCTTGCTGGATCGAGAAACAATTTGTCTAAATTTTAGGAGAATTACAGCAAATCCTTAATGTGTCTGAAGTTTAGGATTTTTACGGCAAAGAGGTTATGGTGTATTTTAGTTTGATCATCACTAACACTTTCATCCCCTAATTACCAAAGTGGAATCTATCACTTCAATTTTGGAATGCATCGATGATTGCAGATAGGTGTTTAACCCATTTTGTACCGGAAACCCCAAAACAGGTACCCAGGCAAACAGTGCAGGCCCAGATCAGACTCAGCAGAATCAGGGCCTCCACTTTCTGCTAAAAGTTAAGTCTTTTTCCAAATAAATTTTGAAGAAACACAACCTGAAACCCCTAAATTTTGAAATGGACTCCTGCTATATATAAGGAGGAAGATTCCATTTGGTACAGAAAGGGTTAACATGTGTTACAAAAAAAAAAAAAAATACTGAATGATAAACATTGTAGACCTTAATGAGACTGCCCATCTGGATCTATACTGTTTGCGTAAGAATCTGTTGCTGGCTCCAGGAATGACAGGGTAAAAGTCAAAATCATTAACAGAATGGAAAACCATGTAGATCCCGATGACACTGCTCATTATGAGCCTTCTCATCAGCATCTACATTGTTTGCATCGGTATCTTTACTGGTCTACAGAGTTGAAAGGGTTAAGTATCTCTCATTACCTTCAATTCATTAGCGTCTATGACTTGAGCTTCAAGTGTATACTCTACTCTTGCCTCCCATGGAGAATCTTCAAGCACACCCTCACCATAGAAGGTGCCTAAATACAAAGCATTCCAGATATTACCTAATACAAAGTAACAGAGAATTTACAAATTGGTTAGTTGGAGGCTCTGCTGATACAAAAGATTTAATCAGAAAACCAACACGTTGAACAGCATATACATACAGTAGAACTTCGATGGCTCGAACACCGATTGCTCATTTACCATGGCTGAGTCGAACCTGTTCTTGAGTCCCTAGGGAATTTCTGTACATAAGAAATAGGGAGGGTAAAAATTAGGATATTTTCGTCTTTTATCTTGCAAATGTATGCTGTGTGTACTCATTAGAATCGCCTCGATGAGGTGATTCTAATGAGTACACACAGCATACATTTTTCATTATGGAACACAGAAAAAGATGTCCGAGAGTATGTCTTTATGCCTCCTGGCATTAGCCCTCAGTGGCTCAAACTACCCCTGTCTCGAACAGATTTTCATGGTCCCAAAGCTGTTTGAGCCACTGAGGTTCGACTGTATAACTATGAGAAATTCATTGTTGAGAAAAAATACCAAGAATGCACTCAAATCTTAACCAATGGTGAAACGATGTTTCATCAATGATTCGACATAGCATCAAAGCTGTCTGCCCACATGGGTAAGGAACAACAAAGCATAGGTTTACTCAGGGATAAGGACTAACATTTTTTTCACAGGGGCCAGCAGGGCCCCTAACATTTAAAACTTTGGGGCCCAGCCAAAAAGTTAGGGGCCAAGAACTAAAATTTTGAAAACAATAAAAAACATTGTTCGATCCTGGATTGCCCAGCCCTGATAGCTCAGTTGGATGTGCCTCTAACTGGTGATCAGGAGCATGCGGGTTGGATTCCTGCCTGGGTCGGCAACATTCTTTCATGGAGATTTATCAAAAATTTCTTTTCTACGGTCATTCTCATCCTTCTGCTGGTTAAAGAAGGGCAGTTTTCAGTTTCTGGCGAAAGAATGTGCACTGTACTGTTTAACTGCTTACGGATAAAGTTTCCCAGGCAAAGTGTGAATAGGTAAACTGACCAGCTCAAAAATGAGCTTAACAGTTTTGACTTGGCTGTTAAACCCCAATACAAAGAAACAAATGAATCCTGGATTCAGGATTTTGGGGACCTTAAGCACACAGACCTTGTAAAAGGGGATCATTTAGAAAACACAGGGGGGAGGCTTTTGATAGTCCTCTCCACTGGGTTGATAGATAGATAGATAGATAGATAGATAGATAGATAGATAGATAGATAGATAGATAGATAGATAGATAGATAGATAGATAGATAGATACATGTAGATAGATAGATAGATAGATAGATAGATAGATAGATAGATAGATAGATAGATAGATAGATAGATAGATAGATAGATAGATAGATAGATAGATTTGTTTGTTTGTTTGATTTGAGGTTTAACGTCCCCGTCAACACTATAAAGGTCATTTTGGAGACGTTGCTTCCAATTTTGTGGGACTTTTACCTGACATTGAGATGAAATGACATCTCAAGCCCTGCAGCCCAATGAAACCAATAGGGTTTATAAGCATGGTCGGGCCGACACGCACCGCTTTAGATCCTCTAAGTGGTTTACCACTACTCGTGTGTGGGCCGGTTTCAGCTCTGCGTGGAAGCATCATGCAGCCCATATATTTCTTCAAGCCCTGATGGGCGGGGGCCGAGATGGATAGATAGATAGATCGATAGATAGATAGATAGATAGATAGATAGATAGATAGATAGATAGATAGATAGATAGATAGATAGATAGATAGACAGACAGACAGACAGACAGACAGACAGACAGACAGACAGATAGATAGATAGATAGATAGATAGATAGATAGATAGATAGATAGATAGATAGATAGATAGATAGATAGATAGATAGATAGATAGATAGTACTTTCTATAAAAGCCAGATTCATCTCAGTTTTAGTCTGCATGATAGTAATGGAGACAAACAAGAGATCACAAAGAAAAAAAAAATTTTTTTACCTTAGCCAGCGTAGGGAGAAAGTCTTTTATTGTTATATTAGTAATGTTTGGCAATTAAAATTATTCCTAGCAGATAAAAACTCTAGAATTAATACCGCCAACTGCGATATTTCGCGGTATTTTGTTCCGGTATTTAGCGTAAGCCACGCTCAGTGTACGGCGTTAATGGCATACACGAATGAAGTTGTGATTTGAATAAACAAATATGGCAGCTACCTCGATGATTTCTGCGTAAAAGAAGGATATTTACAAGTGAAAGAAAACAAAACAAAATATTTCTAGATTAATTTCAACTGTGCAACAGACAGTTTAAGGTGAATTCATTAATTTGCACAAGAATGCCGAAAATTGTGAGATCTAAAAACGGTTTCATGGTCGCCAGCTGGGCGACCATCTGCAACTTTTTAGGGACCCCAACGGAATTTTCACTCGCACTGGGCAACTGGGTGAGTGCTAATCCTTTTCCCTGTTTACTGGGGCATTCATAACATGAACTTGTTAATCATATGCAATTTTATATAAACAATAATTCTGAAAAAGCTGTCAGTGTTTGGCCAGTTTAAAATCAGACACCAATTAATTCCTTATTTCATATCTGATTCCATAAAAAGAAGCCTCCGTGGTGTAGCGGGTATGCTACCCACCTTGTAAACCAGGGGTCGCAGGATCGATCCCAGGCTTCTTCAGACTTCGGTACGAGTCTTTAAACCGAGGTCCCGTCTCCGTATGACCTTAGCTGTTGGTGAGACGTGAAACTCAAACACCCACTCGCTCTACAATCAAGTTTTCAAGAGCTGTTTATATAGACACTTGGACTTTATTGTTGCAGTTTTTGCAATTTTGGATGTGATTCAGATTTGCTGATATATGTACCATGCCAAGCCTAAATGGTAATATGATTTAGGGGACATGCTGTAACAATATTTTTTAGAACTTGTAGTCCAACATTGCTATTTGAGGCTCGGAACCAATATACACGGGCTAGTGAGTGATCATGTTGCCAAAATATGTTGGGGTGTCATGATCTTACAGCCATGTTAATGCATTATAGGCAATGAAAATTAATTTGATCACTAATTGAATGTTATTTGTCAATTTTGACACGGTGTACATGTTGTTAAAATCTTTTGACATTGTATTGATTAAAATTGAATTCAAGGTGATTAAAGCCGCTATTTTTACATATTTATGCCAAAAATGGCTATAATTCACCTAGGTTTCTCGCTGATGTTTACAAAATCTGTTCGACTTTTCAGTAAGATATTGTTTCAGTTCTACAATAATACACTCAAGTATTGCTTTTTAAAGTAAAATAATAAGAGTTTTGTTCAAATAAGGAATACCTTTAGCAATGAAATTGTATCTTGCAAAAATTTTAAGGCTCTGTCAAGACAGCATTTTTCCGATAAATAACATCACTTACAGCGTAGTGACTAGACCATGTATATTGGGTCTGAGGGTATAACAGAGTTGTTTAAGGGGAATGGGAGCAACTGGCAGATTTTCTGCCATTTTTGAAAGGGAGTTAACTTTTGGGACTTCCTGTTTGCTTTTCTATAAGCTCTGCCCCATGGAAAAAGGGGTCTACTCTTAAAGGAAAGAATTTGCTCTTCAGGAGCAAATGCTTACCTTTAAGAGTTGACCCTTATTGACATGGGAGACAAAAATACTTTTGAAGGAGTTGCCGCCCCTGAAGTTGTCAGCATTTCCCTTATAGTGTTTCCCCCAGCTCTTTTTAGCATGGCGCGGTGCCATGCCCCTGTTCTCTAGCGCCATGCCCTTTTTCATATAGGGTAAATGTTGCCCTACATTTTGGTACAAAAATCACTGAAATTGACCAACAAATTATGAAGTTATGCCTGTTTAAATAAGGACTATTTTAGACACTTTTAGCAATAAATTGTTGCCTATTTGGCAGTCCCCATTTTGACTGCTAATCCCCTTGTTTATTGTACATAATTAACTCACTTTTAGAAGTCAAGACTGTGTTTTGATAATAAGTGTGAGTGACACCAACTAAATAACTGAAGTGTGAAAGTGTGCCTGACCAGTATCATGTCAGTGTTTGTGTGTACTAGAGTGGGAGCTGTGGCCCAAACATGTACCAAACGTATCTTGTTTTTATCAGTGACCAGCTTGCGTCACCAATGGGGAATGTGAGATCTCTCTTCACTTAGCATAATTAAACAGGCAAAGTTCTATAATTTAATATTGAAGACACAAGGTAAGGGAAGGATCTTTTATTTCAAGTTGAGAGATGTGCCCTTTTAGTAAGGTTGTGCATTTGAATGTGCCCTTTTTACATGGCTGTGCGTATTTAAAGTGTCCTTTTTAGCTACCTGACAGAAGGTCATGGTGAGCTTTTGTGACTGTGAGATGTCCTGCGTCGTCATGCGTTGTCCGTCGTGCGTGCGTAAACTTTTCTTGTTAACACTCTAACTTCATCAAACTTGGTCAGAATGATCATCATGACAATATCTCGGTCAAGTTCGAATATGGGTCATGTCGGATCAAAAAGTAGGTCACCAGGTCAAATCAAAGGAAAACATTGTTAACACTCTAGAGGCCACAGTTTTGGTCCAATCATCCTCAAACTTGCTGAGGATGATCATCCTGACAATATCTCGGTCAAGTTCGAATATGGGTCATGTCGGGTCAAAAAGTAGGTCAGTAGGTCAAACAATACAAAAACCTTAACACTCTAGACGCCACAGCGTTAGTCGAATCATCCTCAAACTTGCTCAGAATGATCAGCTTGACAATATCTCGGTCATGTTCTAATATGGGTCATGTCGGGTCAAAAAGTAGCTCAGTAGGTCAAATCATAGAAAAACCTTGTTAACAATCTAGAGGCCACAGTTTTGGTCCAATCATCTTCAAACTTGCTCAGAATGATCATCCTGACAATATCTCGATCAGGCTCGAATATGGGTCATGTGGGGTCAAAAAGTAGATCAGTAGGTTAAATCATAGAAAAACATTGTTAACACTCTAGGGGCCACAGTTTTAGTCCAATCATTGTCAAACTTGCTCAGAATTGTCCTCTTTTGGTAATACCTTGGTCAGGAGGTGCCCAGATAAAATTGCTCTTACCCTCCACTCCACCTTATATTACCTACCATAAGGATCAGGTGAGCTATCCAGGGCCATCATGGCCCTCTTGTTACATATTTTCACGTGTTGAAAGTGCCTTTTTTCTGACAAGCACCATGCCCTTTATAGGAGCTGGGGGAAACACTACCTTAACGAACATGGTTTTTCAAATTTGGACTGCAGCAATAGTTTTATAAAGAGGTTGTGGAGTACCTGGTATTTCCAGTGGCAGTGGAATCTTGAATGGTATACCTGAATTCCCTATGGACAGTGGAGCTGAAAAATTAGGTACAGCATTTTAAGAAATTGTTAAAAGAGAAAGTATTCAATGACATTACCTGTAATCATAATGTCCCTTTTCATTTCTCTACACCAAAAAAACATGTTCTGTTCAGCTAGATATTAACTTTAAAAATACAACAGTCCATAAGATTTTTATTAAAAAAAAAAAAAAAAAATATTTCGAAATTGAAGTTTCTCATACAGAAAAACTTTGTCCAGTCAATTCAATGGCTTGAACACATTTGGGATTATGGATGTAATTTCTAGACTGTGGCAGTTTGAGCCACTAGGGGTTTATCAAGGCACTTAGTCAGGATGAAATTGGGCCATCTTTTTTATATCTTACAAAATAAATGTAAGTTGTTAGAGTTAGAATCACCTCAATGGGACGTTTCTAATCAGTACACACAACATACATTATGTTGTGTTATTATTAGGAGCGTTTCCAAATAACCAAGATAAAATCAGAAAAAATCTCCATCCATACCAAGTATCTTTAATGTTAATCCCAACCATAGCTCTAGATGAGGCATTTTTATCATCCGAAAAGTACTAATTGTTTTCTTATCTCTGCATGAAAACATATGCTGTGGAAACCCATTAGAAGCGCCTTGCCTTGCTTTGATCAATGTCTAATGAAAATCTATCAAAGGGTTCAGGGGACACAGAGCGGACAAGAAAGTGTTGCGGATGGACAGACGTGCAGATGGACAGATTCGCGCCACTTCGCTGCGAGGGATTAAAAATCTATCAAAGGGTTCAGGAGATATGGAGTGGGCAAGAAAGTGTTATGGATAGACCAAAAGCAACTAGATTTTGCCATTTTATATTGAAAACCCTAAAACAGGTCATTGGCAAACAGTGCAGGCCCAGATCAAAAGCCGCAGAATGTGGTGTCTGCTCTTTCCAGCAAGTTCAACCATTTCGTATATGAATTAATATGAAAATAGCTGAACCTTACACCCGTTAATTTTGAAATCATGTGTGTGTGTGTGTGAATTCGGGTTTAACGTCGCTTTCAACAATTTTTCAGTCATATCACGACGGTGTCTGGTTGCGACATGGAGCTCAATGCTCACTTTTATAGTGCTGCCTCACTGAAGTATAATGTCCCAGACACATTACATGATACGACACCCAGTCACATTATCCTGACACTGGGTCAACCAGTCCTAGCTCTACCCCGTAAATCTGAGTGCCAAGCGAGGAGCAGCTAGTACCATTGTTAACGACTTTGGTTTGTCGTGGCCCGGGATCGAACCCGTGACCTCCTGTTCCCCGGAGCAGACACTCTACCAACTGAGCTATCGGGGCCGGTTTTGAAATCCTGTATATAAGGGGAAGATACTATTCAGTACATTACTTTATCATATGACGTCGCGTCTGAGAGTGTAATAACGCCATGTAATATTTTCGATAATCCACTAGTGGATTAAATATGCAAATTAGCTAGATACGTCCGGTAACGTTACATGTACGACGTCCTTAACAACGTTGCGTATACGTATGGGGGAATATTGATATTTTTGTAAACAATCGTGAATAGAATGCGTTTTAAATGCCATTTGATAAATAGAATCTTGCATTCGTGCTCATGTATTATTGAATTTATTAAACTCGTTGAGGAAAAGGGATAAAATGCTCGGCTGCCTAGCATTTTATGCCTTTTCCTCAACTCGTTTAATAAATTCAATAATACATGAACACTCATGTAAGATCATCTATATAACACATCCATGTGACTTAGTGCATACTTTCATATCTTCAAAATGGTTACTTTTCTGATGAAAATTTGAGATATTTTTCTTATTTATACTTCAAACATAGGTTGAGGCAGTTCTAACGAGTAACCACAACCTATGTCTTGGAGCAGAAATAAGAAAAATAATGTATACCCCCCGTAAACCCCAGTTTTCTCTATATAAAGAGGGGTTTAGTTGGGTGTTCATTTCACAAATTTGTTCACATGATGAAATAAGTTAAATAGTTCTTGTAGAATGACAGAAAATGCAAAGTCAGACTAAGTTTAATTAATTTTTTTAAATTTCGCAATCTCTGTAAAAGCGCAGTCTTAATCATTAGGTCTTTCACCACTGCGGTATGAGCCTTGCTCGGGCCACATGTGAGACATCAAGCTCTGCAACGGAAAGAAAGGCGTTTTTCTCTACAGGTACTCCGGGTTTTGCCCACCATTAATTAACAAGAGGCCCATGGGCCACTATGCTCACCAGAGCTCAGGTGGGCACTGCCCATTGACAGCCATGTACATGTATTTTAACATGACATCATTTTAATCTACCAATTATAAATAAGTTCTGAATAGTTAGATCCTTTGGAAGCAAAGAATACACCAAATAAACAAAAACAGCAGACTCGGTTTTATTGAGTCTGTTCATGACCAGTACTGAAAAGTGCTACACCGGCCAAGCCCTCTAGCACCGGCTTAGGCAGAACTCTATTTTCAAAATGATTCTAAATGAACTCAATGATCCCAAAGGACCAGAAAATATAATCTGCACTATGATGGATAAAGTCTCCCAAATGAACCCCTATATCCAAATGAGCATCCATCTGTAGGCCTTTTATTAAGAAGCGGGTGTAGCGCATGGACAAAATGGAGCCCTGGCTGGTATCACTAAATGCGTCTTATCATAAGGAATAAGAATAAATATGGTGTAGCAGTGGGGATCTGTATACCAGAGTTATAAGGCCTCTTAAGCGGTGGAGGGGTTGGGGCATGTCCTGTTGATCCCAGGAAAGCCCAAGATTGTTGTCCCTATAAGGACCAAGAATATATATATATATATGGTTTATGGGTGGGAATCTGAATGGTTTCTAGTATATGAGGCCCTTCTATCACGTGGAGAGGAGAGGAATGGCCCCTGCGACCCCCAAGTGGGTGTGCTATTGATAAGGAACAAGAACATATATGATTATGGGGTGGGGATTTGAATGGTTTCTGAAATATATGGCCTTTTAAAGTGGAGGGGTGGGGTGCATTGCTGTAGCACAAAGTGACCCCCAGGTTGGTGTGACTGAACGAGTCTTATCATAAGGAACAAGAATATTATAGTTTATGGGTGGGGATCTGAATGATTTCTGAGATATATGGCTTTTAATAAAGTAAAGCAGTGGGGCATGACCCAGGCAGTCCGGATGACTCCCAAGCTAGTGTTATTTGAATAAGATAATTATATATGGTTTAGGGGTGGGGCTCTGAACAGTTTCTGAGATATATAGCCTTTTGTGAAGTGGTGGGGTGGGGCAAGGCCCTGGCTTGACGTCAATGAATGTGTCTTATCATAAGGAACAACAATATATATGCTTAGGGGTGGGGATCTGTAAGGTTTCCAAGATATTGGGTCTTTGATGAAATGAAGGGGTGGGGCACGATTCCGGCACATCCTGGGGGACCCCAGGTTAGTGTCAATGAATGCGTCATATCATAAGAAAGAAGAATATATAAGGTTTTGGGATGGGGATCTGAATGGTTTCTGAGATAGATGGCCTTTTGTGAAGTGGAGGGGTGTGGCAAGGCCCCAGCGCACCCAGGAAGACCCCTAAATTGGTGTCAATGAATGAGTCTCTTCATAAGGAACAAGAATATATAGGGTTTAGGGGTTGGGATCTGTTAGGTTTCCAAGATATTGGGTCTTTTATGAAATGGAGAGGGTTGGGCATGACCCCGGCACAAGCCGGGGGACCCCCAGGTTGGTGTCACTGAATGCGTCTTATCATAAGGAACAAGAATAAATATGGTTTTGGGGTGGGGATCTAAATGGTTTCTGAGATATATGGCCTTTAGTGAAGAAGAAGGGGTGGGGCAAGGCCCAGGCACACCCTGGGAGACCCCCAAGTTGGTGTCAGTGAATGTATATTTTCATAAGGAACAAGAATATATATGGTTTAGGGGTGGGGATCTGTAAGGTTTCCAAGATATTGGGCCTTTTATGGAATGGAGGGGGTGGGGCATGACCCCGGCACGTACCAGAGGACCCCCAGGTTGGTGTCACTGAATGCATCTTATCATAAGGAACAAGAATATATATGGTTTTGGGGTGGGGATCTGGACGGTTTCCGAGTTATATGGCCTTTTATGAAGTGGAGGGGCTGGGGCATGGCCCCGGCTTAACCTGGGGGACCCCCATGTTGGCATTGAAGCATATGGCTAAGAGACATTTACTCAAGGAACATTTCTATAAAAGTTTTGTCAAAATATCTGCAATAACTTGGCAGCAAATGCCATTTTTCAATTTTCCCAATTATAAGTCTATGGAAAATCTAAGTTGGCATAGCAACCAAACTAAAGAGCCGAATTGCATTAAAAACACAATACCTGTAAAGGCAAATATGGTGAATATTGTCATAAACTCTCAGCCTCATAGAACATACGGTTTCTGAGGAGATGATTTTTTAAGTATTTTTTTTCTATTTTTTTCAATTTGGTTTCTATGGCAACCAATACAAATGAGCAGTAGGCCTAAAATCATATGGCAGATAGTAGATTACCTAAGGAATATTTCTATGAAAGTTTTGTCAAAATATCTGCAGCTGCTTGGCAGTAAATGCCATTTTTCAATTTTCCCCATTATAAGTCTATGGAAACTCTAAGTTGCCATAGCAACCAAACTAATTAGCCGAATTTCATAAAAAACACAAACTTTCAATCCCCCAACCCAAGGATGCTACAGATGAAATTTGGGCCCAATCGGCTTAGCGGCTTCAGAGGAGATGTCGTTTAAAAGTGTTGACGGCACCAGACGCAGACGACGACGCAGACGACGGACAACTACCTATCCTATAAGCTCCCCAGGAGCCTTCGGCTCTGGTGAGCTAAAAATTTGCTTGAAATAATTGAAATAATCTTGAAAGGGATGTAAAACCAAAAAAAAATTAAAAATATCACAATCTGTCCTCAAAACTCATGTGTTAACCCATTTTAGATAGGAAACACAAAAATGTAACCCTGCAAGATCAAAATACAGAATGCATTTTCTGATCAGGGCATTCATTGTTTGCAAAAAGATCAGCCATTTCCTAAATAAATGTCTAAAAATAACTCAACCTGACACTTTTAAATTTTGAAATAGACTCCTGCTATAATATAAGATGGAAGAATCTTTTGAGGACAAAATGGGTTAATAGTGCCTATTCTGAACAGTACCTTTAGTTTCATATAATTTTACCCAGGGTGTGTGAATGTATTCCTTGTGTTCATGGAATGGTGGTTTACTAGGATAAAGCTGGAATGCATCAGGCTTGGAGGGATAGGAAACTGAAATAAAAAAAATCATTTGGATAACACAATCATGTAACATAATGCTATCTTTCATACACAGTGACAGTTAAGGATCCGGATTCTTATTAGTAACATGTTGTGGGTACTTACAATTCACATGAAATGACAAGCCTTATTTTCACTGAAAGATATGAGAGAACATTTTTGAAACTGCCTTCTGCTAAATGGGCTTTGCACTTGAAGAGTTGTATTTTCTCTTGTGACTTTGCTACTCATGAAAATGCTTCTTTTGGTGTTCATTCTGTGAAACAGAAGCCTCTATGGAGTAGTGGTTATGCTACTCGCCTTGTAAACGAGGGGTCCCAGGATCAATCCCGGGATTCTCTAGACTTTCAGATGAGTCTTTAAACCGAGGTCCCATCTCCATTTGACCTTAGCTGTTGGTGAGACGTAAAACTTGAACACTCACACACTAATTACGTGAAATAACAATCAATCTTACACAGAAAAAAAAAATCTCCTCTACCAGTAATTTCTTACTTCCAAGCCTGGTCCAGACAACCATATTTGATCTAAATATTCTGTCACTAAAAAATCAATAAAATATAGCCCGACAATGTATGTTTGTTTGTGCTGAGGTTTTACATCCCCATCAACACAATTTAGGTCATTTTGAAGCAGCTGCTTCTGACCTTGTAGTCTTTTACCCAACATTGAGAATAAACGACATTTCTAGCCCTATCGCCCAAAGAAACGTCAGAAGCCATCTGACTCGCACCACTTTTCGTTGGCAGCCTTAGACCATCTAAGTGGTTTTTGGTCAGTTAAAGCTCTCAAGAAATCACTATGCAGCCCAATCTATTTCTCCAAGCCCTGATGGGAGGGGGTCTGAGCAAACAGTGTAGACCTAAATCAGACTGCTCCTGAAGGACCAGCAGTCTGATCAGGGTCTACACTGTTTGCCAATGAGTAAAAGAGTATTCATCACTTATGATGAATGAGACTCAATATTTTACGGTAAATACGATACTTACATCTCTCATAACCATAAAATTTCAACTCAACTCCTCTTCCAGCAGTAGGACGACTTATTTTCAGGAACACAGCTCTGTAAAATAAGAAAACTTTCAAAATATAACAACCATAAACCATTGCTCAGAAGTTAGAGTAATAGGGAATAATAGAGGAACAGTTTAAATATTTCTTGTAAGAGATTAATGTTGTGGGACCAGGGTACATGTCAGAACTACATGTACATGTACCTCACTGAGATGATTCTTACAAGAACCCACAATATATGGTTTCACCCTTTTTGTACCAAATGGAATCTTCCTCCTTACATATAGCAGGAATCCATTTCGAAATTTAGGGGTGTCAGGTTGTCCTTTTTTTCAAAAATTTGTTTCGAAAATGGCTGAATTTTTTGCAAAAAGTGTAGGCCCTGATCAGACGCCGCATTCTGCGGCGTCTGATCTGGGCCTGCACTATTTGCCGACTACCCGTTTCGGGGTTTCTGGTACAAAATGGGTTAAAGGAGAATGGTAACACGACAATACATTACGAAAATATGCCTATTCAAATATATTTGAAGGTTTCCAGCACAAAATGGGACTTTTCTTTCTTTCTGCACTAGAGCCTTGTTTTCCTTCATCTAATGAAGACTGCGAATTTACTTTCAGTTTGTTTACAAAGTTTTCTTGAGCTGCTTGTATGAGCTGTTCTATTCTAGTTTCAGATAGAGCTTCTACAGCATTTATTGAAGCATCATTTCCTCTTTTTGGCTTCTTGTCATCAATAGCCCGGGAAATATACTGCTGATACTTGATAAGATTTAATGCCTCTTCTATGCTTTCTGGGTGTTTACAACAAGCATGTTTGGCTGCATCCTTATCATTACAACCTTGGCAAAATCTGGCAGTTGCTTCCTGTTTCATATGGTCTTCTGGCAAATCTACAAAAGCTGCTGTTGCCAATGTCATCACATGGTCTGCCCAATCTTCTAACTAAACTTTCTTCTGATCTCTGGTATGATTGGTGAAATTTTGCTTTGGATGTTTCCACCAACTCTTTGACACCAAACCTACTTTCTAACTTCTTCATCAACCTACGAAGGAATATTTCTCAATATCTGCAACAGCTATGGCGAAGAAATCTAGCGCTTTGCCCTCAAGACTCCACAACAAATAGTCCTTACTCTCTGTCTCTGACCATTTCATAACTTTACGATAGCTGTCAAATTTATTTTTGAAAGATAGCCAGTTTGTTTTCCCATCAAAACGTAAAGTTTTTGGATGTTTCCGAGGGTCTCCATGTTTGCCGAGTCAGAATCTGAAGATGAGGAGTAACGTCTTCTTGATCTTAATTTATGTGATTTTGACTTTTCCCTTTTTTTGTGTGATCTTGACCTTGAAGGGGATCTAGACTTCGTTCTTGACCTATCACGTCTTTTAGATTTAGACCTTGATCTGTGATGCCCTCTTGTCTTTTTATCAGATCTACAAGACCTTGACCTTGAAGGAGATCCAGACTGTGACCTTGAACTTGACGAAGAGTGGCGTCTAGATTTATGCTGTTTTGATTTAGAAACCTCTTTCTTAGTGGAATATTTCTTTTCACTGTGTTTTTTAGATGGAGATCTTGAACTTGACCTTGATGATGACCTTGAGTATGACCTAGATTTTGGTCGTGAATGTCTATGTAATTTTATTTTCTGATGTTTACCACTTGACCTTTTGGAGTGGTGTCTATGTGACCTTGACCTTGAAGCCGATCTTGAAGAACTTGGTGACCTACTATTCCTTGACCTGGATTTACACTCAACACTGTTTGGTAGCTTTGCAGCACTTAGTGATTCAGCATCAGATTCACTTGTATGGTTTTTCTTTACAGAACTTGAAGTTATCTGGTCTACTTTATGTTTACTGGACTGAATATGTTCTTTTCTTGACCTCTCAGTAGCAGGTGTCTGTGGCTCTGAGAAGTCTATCATACTTAGGACTTCAGCAGACAGGTTTCTTCGGAGTGCAAGGTTGAGTGCCTCCTTTTTGACAACTCTGTAGGCCTGTTTGAACTTCACTAACAGTTGGGCTAATCTGTCACCAACTCCTAGGATTATCTTAAGTTCATCCACAGATGCTGTGTTGACATTGATTCTGAGTTTCTCATGGTGTACAAGTGTGGCTTCTACAGGTATTTCTGAGTGTAACAAGGTAAGCTATGCCTGTTCTTTTGCTGGCCTGTAATCACTTGTCAAACTGCTTTCTCCCTACATGATGCACCTGAAAGTCTGCAAGGCTAAACAGGTCTGATCAAAGGGGAGTGGGTGGGGTACTGTTTTGAGCAGTTACAGTAACATTTAAACTGTCTTAAAGACTCGTATTGAATTTATACCGAAAAACTGGCCCTGTAAAACTGGCCTCCATTCACACAAGTGCAAACAATTCCACCAAAGTAAATTTTACTGTCTGACCAAATACTGGATAAATTTGGAATTTATGGGTCAGAAATGTCAAGAGCTCTAAGTACCTTTTTGCAGTTTCCGAATCTAAACATTTATTTGAAATACCGACATCTTTTCCACCTTTGTGTTTGAAAGACACAGACACTATGTCAATAGGAAAAAGAGGAAAAATAAATGTCTCTATTTAACTGCAAATATGGGTGTTTACCCATCGCCATTAAAGTAACTTGATGCCCGCATAAAATATCAAGATACCCTTGTATTAGGCCAAAAAAAAAAATAGGTGTGTTTACTATTGTATGAAAAATTGAAACAGGGTAGGTAGGTCGATTTTTTTTTTTTTTTTTTTAATTTTTTTTTTTTAAGAATAAGGGCTTCAAAAGTATATTTTTAGCATTTTTTACTGCCCAGACCAAATACATGTCATTGTCACTTGTAACGAACCACTGACCTGAAAAAGAAACCTTCTGTGCTGACGTCACAATATGGAAAAAATGGCCTGGTTGTATTGAGGTTTCATGTGACGGTCAACACAGTTTTAGTTATACCGGAGACGGTCAGTGCCCCCCCCCCCCCAACCCAACCCAAAACCAACACAATTTTCCTGGTATATTGTTTGGGGTTGGACATCGACCATTGTCCTTTAAAATTTATGATTGGACAAACAAATGCAGGATAAAATGTCATAAAATAATTTTGGGCTATTTTTAATATACATCATATTTATCTTGGAGTCAATTAATTGTAAATTAATCCTTTTCAGTACTGGTAACCCTTATTAAAACCGGTAGGTATTAAATTGGCAAACAGTGCAGGCCCAGATCAGACATCACAAAATGTTGCATCTGATCAGGGCCTACCTGCCTGATCAGAATCAGAATTGTTACTGGTGACATGTCAAATGACATTCATTCACCAGGCTGATGAATATGAAAGGAATTGCCACCAAAGGATCAAACACTTAATATCCAATCTTGTTGAATCTGATTGCATTATGACTTATGCCACTAGCCCCCTCCCCCTGGGACCAAAAAAACAACAACACCCAAACCTTATAAAAAAATTTGGCATAGGTTCCCTTGGAATTTGTTGTTTTCTGCCTCCCACACCCCTAAATACACAGGCCTAGGTAAAGAAGGGGGTAAGGAAGAAGCAAAAGGAAAAGTTGGGTGGAGTACATTGGCTCATATTCGACAAAGTGCAGTGTTGCCACTCATGTTTATTTCTGGGGGTAAACTTACCCCCTGGGTACAAAAAATTCAGGGGGTATGAAATTTTGCAACAAAAAGAAATGTGTGAGAAAACCTGTATACTTGTCCATAATTGTTACCCTATTCGGGTGTGTATTACCCGCATTTGCATACTACCTGCACCCCCTTTTTTTCCAAAATCTGGGGGAAAACTGTTATTCTGTTGTATTACCCACATGGAACATTTGCTGAAATTTTGGTGGATGCGTAACTGAGAAAAAGTAAGAATTTGACCAGTTTTGGTAACACACAACGGGACGCGCGATCGTCTTCAAAAGGCGGGAAAATGCACGTGCGTGCGAGTATCACCAGAAAGTATGTATTTTACATTAAAATGTTGAAAAGACTTTATCTGTTCACCATTGAATTTGTTATTTATTTATTAACCCACATATGCCCGCGGCCATTTTTTGGGACATCGGCAAACAGTGCAGTCCCAGATCAGACACCTCCGAAAGACGCCGCAGACATATGATTTGGATTTACACTGTTTGATGATTTATAACGGTTCAAGTATGACACTATTGTTAATCCCTGTCATATAATTGCCACCCTGCGGTGCATGTCGATAAGGTGTGAAAATATGGTCAAGTTATGTCTCTAATTTGCGTTTATTCCCCGATCATAAAATTTAATCCGCAATCAATGTGAAAATTATTTAATTGCTCCTAAGACGAGTTGCTTTGACTATTCTACTATCTCGTGAATGATTATGTTTTGGCGCCAAATAGCAGACGCTTGGCGAGAAAAGTTGAACGCTCTAATTTGTGTTAACTAATTTGTGTACGCTGTTGTTGGTTATTGACACGGAACTTACAGAAAGCGCTGTTTTCCACAACCGTTTTGCTATCGAGAATTATTTTACCGTTTCCAAACATTTTTTTATGAAAGAGATACGCCCCGTTAAGATAAAACAATAGACACGTGTGGGGTTGCTGGGGTCCGATGACGTCATTTACCGATCGCGTGCAGAAAAAACTGTAGCGGTGGTTTCATCTCATTGATTCGCGCCCGTCAATTTCGGACAATCGGAAAAAAATCGGCCGATTCGCCCCAGTCAATTTCGGATGCGCGGAAGTTCTATGCGCCGGATTCAAATCTGCGGGTTGTCAAAGATCTATTTCAGGGAATCGGCCGATTCGCCCCCGTCATTTCGGACGCTCGAAAAAAATCGGCCGGTTCGCCCCAGTAAATTTTGGATGCGCGGAAGCTCTACTAAGCGACGGATTCAAGTCTGCGGCTTGTCCCAAATCTATTTCAGCGAATCGGCCGATTCGCCCCCGTCAATTTCGGACGCTCGAAAAAAAATCGGCCGGTTCGCCAAAGTCAATTTCGGAAGCGCGAAATCTCGCCCGACCGACGGAAAAAAAAACGTACGTGATTTTTTTTCTTTGCGTGATTCACGTAAGATTTTGCGTGAGTGGGAACTCTGAAGTGTCAGCGTCAAAAGAACAGCATTTTCCCAATACCGTAGACAGATAACTTAAGTAACATACCTGGAAATATTGTCAATAATTCATCCACGAATGCCGCAGAAAACCGTTTCAAAACGTACCTCGAAGTTCGAACCCTGTCCTTGGGGACTCGTTTTCGCCACCGCCTGAAAGTTATCTGGTATAACACCTGTAGGATGATGTTCGTTAAAGATTTCTAAAATAGTAGGCGATGTTTCGTCGCTTCCATAAAGCTCTTCTGCTACTGGTGATCGCATTGTTTAAATTTTAATGCGATTACGGACGTAATCGTGGGAGCCGCCATTTTGGGTTGACGGTCAATCGACACGCCGAAATTACGCTAAAATCCGGTACCGCTCGACCAGGACCGGATATCGACCGCGATTTTTTTTTATTTCAATGAAAAAAACGGTAGGGTCGCCGGCGAAAAACAGGGTCGGTCGGACGACCGTAAACACACCTATTTTTTTTTTTGGCCTTAGGAGGAAGGTTGGAGGGACAGGGACTTACAATTTCCACTGCTCACTTCTTGCCAGCTGTAGCCAGAACTCACTTGAAAAATCCCGGACGGAAGCGGCTCTGCTTGTTTGGTACCCGTTTGGTACCCTCCTTCTAATATATATTCCCCGTACTTACTGGTCCTGGTACATTCAGATGTCCGGTACCGGAGAGATTTCACTACACAATGAACAAAACTAACTATAAATAAATTTATATTGTGAATCAGAATCAGAATCAGAATCAGAATTGTTACTGGTGACACGTCAAATGACATTCATACACCAGGACCTGTGATATGGGAAGTTAGTCCCTAGCTCTAACCAAAGATGTAAACTTAGCTACACAATCCTCAGCACCTTCAGCCGTCAAAATAATAGAATCGGGAAGGGCATTCCAATCTCTTATGGTTCGGGGGAAAAACGATTCTTTATAAATATCCGTTCTTGCAGTAAGGGTCTGAAACGTCATTGAATGGTGTTTTCTACAATGCCTAGCTGGGGGAACAAGGTCATCTGTTGGAATGCTGGCAGCACCCTTTAGACCTTTGTATAAGAGTATGAGCCTACTGTCTCTTCTCCTTTTCTTTAGAGACTCCCATCTTAATTTTCCTAGAATTCCAGTCATGCTCCCAGTTTCAAAGCAATAATTTCCAGTTACAAATCTAGCAGCTCTATTCTGAACTTTTTCAATTTCTTCATTTAGGACCACTCCGCTTGGGTCCCAGATGCAACTACCATATTCCAAGATTGGGCGAACAAGTCCCCTGTATGCTGTTTCTTTCACATCATGAGGACACTGATGAAGATTTCGCCTCAGGAAACCAAGTGTTCTATTCGCCTTTGTACACATATTGCTAATGTGTGTATTCCATCTCAAATCGTGAGTGATTGTCACACCAAGGTATTTAATGGAATTCACATTTTCGAGGACCGTTCCCTCTAAGGTGTAAGAAGCCTCAACTTTATTAGATCTCTTCCTTGTTATCTGCATAATATTGCATTTAACTGGCTGAAATCTCATGCCCCATTTTCTGGCCCAACATCCTAATCTATCAATGTCAGCCTGAAGTTTCAGTGAGTCATCTGTATCTCTAATTTCCCGGTAACAAACACAGTCATCTGCGAACAGTCTTATTTCTGAGTCAATATCAGTGGAAATATCATTGATGTACAGGGAGAACAATAGAGGACCAAGAACGGTCCCTTGTGGGACTCCAGACAAAACTGGCGCCCATACTGAAGATTCACCATTAACAACAACACGCTGTTTTCTGTAGCAAAGGAAGGAATCTATCCATTTAAGAGTCTTCCCACCAATTCCATAACCAAATAATTTGGATTTAAGTAGTTCATGAGGAGGGGTGTCAAAAGCCTTCTCAAAGTCCAGAATAAATGTGTCCACCTGCCCCCCTTTGTCCAGGATTTTTGCCCAATCATTAATAACAGTGCTCAACTGAGTTTCGCAACTATGCCTTTTCCTAAATGCATGTTGTCTGTCTGACAAAAGTTTATGTTCATCCAAGTGGGCCATGATGTTTGAGCAGACTATGTGTTCAAGCAATTTACATAGAACACAGGTCAGTGACACCGGGCGATAATTACGAGCAAGAGCCCTGTCCCCTTTTTTGAAAAGTGGACAGATGTTCGCTAGGAGCCATTCTTTGGGAATTTCACCCGTATCGAGAGATTGTTGGAAAAGATGAGCAAAAACTGGACCTAACTCGTTTGCTAGTTCCTTCAGGACTCTAGGATGAAGCTCATCAGGCCCTAAAGCTTTAGAAGGGTTCAAGCCTTTAAGTAATTTGATCACTCCCGCAGAGGATACAACAATATTTTCCATGAAAGGGGCCGATCTTCCAGTCAATGGAACCTCGTTGAACTCAGTTTTATTAAATGCATCATTGAATTGACCAACCAATTCCTCTGCCCTTTCAGAGTCCGATTCAGCGACCCCGTTCCCTCCTCTTTTATTAAGGGGTGGGATACCTTGCCTATCTTTCTTCTGGCTAATGATATATCTGTAGAAGTCTCTGGGATTCGCCTTTACATCACCTACCAAGTTATTTACATACTGATCATGCTGATTTTTGATGTCATTTTTAATTTCTCGTCTCAAGTTTTCAAATTTTGCTCTGAGTTTACCACTTCCCGACTTTTTTGCCTTAGCATGAATCTTATTTCTCCTCCGAATTTTTCTTCTTATTTCTGGTGTGATCCAAGGAATTGAAGATACAGACCTGCTAGTTTTGGAAGGGATATGATTTTCGGACGAAGCTTGAATGAAAGACTTTATCAAATCAAAGTTCTCCTGGACAGACCGAGCGTCTGAATGACCATTAAAGTATTTCTCTCTTGCAAATTTTAGGGCATCCTTCCTCATAGTTTCATAGTCACCCTTTTGATATAAGTACACCTTTCTACGAGGTTTCTTTATAGGTGGTATGAAGATTTTCAAAAATCCAGAGACAATATCATGATCACTTAGTTTGTCCGGGGATTGAATATCCCCAAACTGTCCTGGCAAAGTTGTAAGAATCAAATCCAAAGTGTTTCTATCTCGAGTAGGGAAGTCAACAACCTGTTCCAAGCCATGATCATTCATGATGTCGACCAACACCTGTCCCTCTGACGGACTCAGCATCGTGCCTTGTTTGCTGAGCCTATCTGGCCAAACAATCTCTCTGAAGTTGAAGTCGCCTAAGACATGTACTGCAGGAAGTTTTTTACCCTTATTCTGAGACTTAATGCGATCAAGCTGATCTTTAAATAAGTGGAAGTTTTCGACAGTGTCGTTAGGTGGTCGGTACCAACTTGCAATAAAGTGGGAAGTTTTGTTTGCAAAAACCTTAACCCAAACAGATTCTGAATCGTTTTCCAGTTCCATGAATGGCATATGAGGGATATCTCTGTGAACGAGCAACATCACCCCGCCGCCATGAGTGTTTCTATCTTTTCTGTAGACACTGTATTCGCAAGTTTCAGGGAAAAGCTCCGAAGTCATAATTGAACTGTCAATCTTTGTTTCCTGAATAGCCACAATATGTGGTTGGTGAGTATCAAGGAAAGCTAAAAGTTCAAGTATCTTTCCTCTTAAACCGTTAATGTTAATACTGCAAAGTTTCAAACCTTTTACAAAATTCGGCTTTCTCATGTCAGTAGTCGGAGATTTAACTCCTTTCTCTTTTGACAGAGGTTCAAATTTATTTCTTTCTTCCAGTTCTATAGGTTCGCTGAAGAACGAGTCAGAAAAATTAAAAAACTCGCACTTCGGGCATATCCATGAACAACTCGAGTTAACCAGTTTGCCGTACTCGGCGTCTGAAAGGAAAGCGCAATCAGTGTGAATCCACATTTCACACTGGTCACACTGAACTGCCTTATGCTCATTTAGAACATCACCACTGCAAAGGCCACAGTCTGCCTTGCAATCTTTGCAATACCAAGTTCCAATTCCAATTTCAAGCTCTAGCAATTGGTTTTCATCCAATTCAGAACACGAGGCATGAAAACGCTTTTCACAGTCCTCACATTCTACCCATTTCTGAGAGTCTTTGCAATATTTTTTGCACAGCCCACAGCGAAATCTTGGACCGGGGTTAGTTTCAATGTCTCCGGCCAGGATCAATAGAATGACCAAATTTGTTCCACCTGAGGACTTAAAGTTGCGTAAGCCCTCCGAACGTCGTTTGTTTCCTAGCTTCCTAGTTACAGCCAAGTACTGAGAAGTTTTATCGCAGTGTTGCTCTTTTGCAATCCTGCATTCCTGATTTCCATCATCCGGTTGGGTTCTGTTACTAAATTTCCAAAGGGTAAACCAGAGAATCAAGACCATGGGAAGCAGGGAGACCTTCATTTTAATATAAAGGGCAACTTTGAGTCAACAATACTACAAGATAGTCTGCCAGCTGTACGGACAGTCCACACTCGCTGACAAGCTGATAACACAAGGCTCTTCCAAATGAAAGTAACAATTCTGAATCCGAGTTTTTAACAAACAGTGTACTGACAGCTACAAAGGACTATTCAGCACCCTGTTCTAAATTTTATACAGCTCAACACACTCAAATATCTGACAACTCACCGGCTCTTCAGAAAAATGAATGTGGCAAGCCTCCAAAGAATAATTCAATTTTTGAATTTACCCCACCCACTGGTGTGGTAATGGCGGGAAATTATGTCAACAATGTAAATTAATCTACAAATGAAAAAATTAATAATCTACGATAACCAGCAATAATATTTTGCTGGTTTGTTTGTCTGATATGAGTTAGACAAGAAACCAGAAACAATAAACAAGAAAAAAACTTCTCTTTTTCTAGCTCCAAAATTTTTGTGATCCGCCAGGTCAGACGGATCGCCGCTTGCTTGTGAAAAAGATGTTAGAGTTAAAAGACAATAAATGTTTCATAGAGCACGTGTTTTCATCCTCACCATTAATCGTTGCCCAACGACACTGTTAACGAACCAACCGACCAATTCAATTTCAAAACAAAACTGATTAAGGTGCTAAAGAGATCATTAAAGTTGTTTCATTTTGTAAAGAGCATGTGTTTTCACAACTCATCATTAATCGCATTAACTGCGTGATTGGATCAATTGAGTCAAACCAAATAAACAATGTGATTGCTGGTACTTTCTGTGTATTGATCAAAACAGGGAATACAAGTTAATCATCAATCCTAATTAATATTTCCATTCAAACTTTTTTTTTCTCTCTCTGTTCATAAATCTTTCATACAGAACAACTAGGGGAAATGGTTTGAGGGGGAAACAACTAGGGTTTCAGGACGAAACGACTAGGTGCCTAAAGGGGGGGGGGGGGGCTAAACGACCAGGGGGACACGACCATGGGGGCGAAATGTAATACACACCTAGAATGTTCGCAAGGGCGTATGGCAGTAAAGAAAGAAAGGATACTCATTCATAAGGCCATATATTAACTTCCCATATCACAGGTCCTAGTGTATGAATCAGAATTGTTACTGGTGATATGTCAAATCACATTTATACACCATTTGACATGTCACCAGTAACAATTCTGATTCTGATATTGCCAAAAGCTGATACTTGTAAGTCTGAAAATCCGAAAAATCCTTACCCACAAATCTCTTCCCCGGGACAATACTCTCCCTTATTTGTCCTCAGAACAATTTTATTCATTCTACAAAACTGTCATGGCGCCAATGTCATTTCCAAAGGAACTGTAAGTAAAAATATTATTCAATTTTGTCGAGACCGCAAAGTAGCCATTGACTCTTAGGGGGAGTTCGATCATCTACCATACCATGGTAGCGGAAGTCAAATTGTGCACGTTCTTCCCATGATTTCCATGTTTTTTCACCGGTGTGATCGAACGACGTCTGAACAAATATATACGTGTTTATATAGTCACATGGTAAGAATATAAGAACCACTGGGCATAGATTGGTATATAGAATCTCATGCGTTTGAAGCTGCCCAGTCAGCAAAGAATGCCGGGCCAACGTCGGGTCCAAGGCGATACGGCGTGACAACGTCGTGTGTATCGCTGTGGGAAGGGATATATTCACAGGGGTAGATGTTTTTCTTATGACTGCAAAAAAAAAAAACAACCACCCATTGTTTAAGAATATCAGAACCACATAGATTGGTATATAGAATCTCATGCGTTTGAAGCTGCCCAGTGGGTCAACGTCGGGTCGAAGGCGATAACGTCGTATGTATCGCTATGAGCCCCACGATGATTTAAAAAGGGTTGATATTTGTTTCTTATATCTGCTCAAAACATAGATTGTGGTATAGTTTGGTTAATAGGATCCCATAATAGAAGAGAAGTCAGCAAACGGCGGCGATACGACGTGGCAACGTATCGCTGTCGGCCCGACGTTGGCCCCGGCTGTTTGGTGCTGGCTTGGTGTATCCTCAAAACCACATCCAAATGCTATGTAATAGACTGGACTGGGTCAGGCCTGGTGCACGATCAATCCGGGACCAGCCAAGTGCATTGACTCCTTGAACCGTGGGGGAAAAGGAAAGAAGTAGCCCAAAAGCTTCTAAACAGTCAGGACCAGACCAAGGTTAAAGCGTCCAAGTCCGGACCTGAGGCTGATGAAGTTTGAATCTTTTTATAAAACAAGACCGGGTCAGGCTAGGGTAGAGCGTCTAGTCCTGGTCCGATCACGTTTTAGATCACTTTTGGCAGTGATAGATAGTTTGATGAAAACAGCCAAATGAAACAGAACTTAGGATTGAACGTCTAAGTAGCTGTATCACATGGTTGTCTGTGTACTTCGCGTTGTGTTTTTGAGTTCAAATCCCACTGGTCAAGGTCAGCTTTAAGGTTCAGATCACTGGATACGGCAATACGATGTTATTGAAACTAGCAGTATGGTTTTATATTTATTTACAAGTTAAGTGTTATAGATTTATATGTGGATCAATTGAAAATCATGACATTAGAAATGATAAATGCACTTCAAATGCTAGACTCGACCCTGCTTAGGTGCCTCGTTGAAGCAGAAGCAGGGTAGAGTTTCTGCCCTTAACTTAATTGCAAAGGGAGAAAACCTAAGCTTATCGCTTGGTGTTCTATTAGAACAAAAGCAAAAAGCCTGCCCGAATTGCCTGGTGTCCCGTTAGGACAATAACAATTTCGGGATGAATTGCCTACATTGATAGGCAACTCGTAATATTCTTCGGAATCTGACCGGCGATCAGTGTTGACAATTGAGTAAGTGTAGTTTAAACACAATTTCAAAGCCATAAGGTGTTGAAGTGACAAAACGTATGTAAAACGTTTTATATTCAAGGGAAGCAACTATTCAAGTCAAGTTCACTATGCGCTTGAAAAGCCTTCCGAAAACACACACGGATATATTGCAAAGTGAAAGTAGAATTAATATCAGTCTCTGAAGAATTTCCAGGTAAATTATGACGGTAAATACATGAATAAATGAAATAACAAAGTAGAAGTAAAACAAAGATCAGGAATTGATACAATTAACTTACTCCATCCATAAAAGACACCAAAGGGAAAGAAATACAAACATTAAGCGACCAGACCATAATGGAAACCTAAACAAAGGAAGGCCATATGGACAGTTACTTTCCCACAAAATGGCCATATGACCATCCAAAATTAAAAGACACAAGTGATACACACAGTAAGTAACAAACAACAACATAAATAAATCGCCACAGAAGAGCCGCCTTGGAACGGTCAGTGGAAGATTTCCACTGGGGGGCTTAAATCGATTTTACGTGGCCACAATCCTCGCCCTTACTTCCGTCGCGATTTAGACAAATAATTTGTTCAGTCCGCATGAAGGCCTCCTAACTCATCAGTGCAACATCTCCGTAAACACAAAAATCAAAGAACCACAGAGGTGAGACAACGGTGAGGACTCGACAGCAAGAAACCACTGAAATGCTGGAGCAAAAGAAAACCAACAGTTAGACTCCGATGAGCCCGACCAGAGACAGAGCACCAGGCACCAACCGACACCATCTCTCTAACCCCCAATAAGCCCCCACGCCGGAGCCGCCACAGAACCCGAGGCCCGACCCACCGGCGCGCAACCAAAGAGGGAAGCAAAGTTGCCAACCGTGATTGGGCCAACCACCATGCACGCAGTCTGTCGTATACTATCCATGTTGTACCCAATCTTTTTATATCGCAGAACGACCCCACGAAATTGGGTGCTGAAGTCACCGCGGCTACACATTCCTCCGAATTTACATACCAAGTCACCACAAAACTCAGGCTCCGACAGACCCTGCCGCAGAAGAGATTTAAGTCCAATATTGAATTTTGAAACCAAATCCGAATGGCGTCTATAAAACCTCGAAAAGGCTTTGCGTAGTTTATGGCACCGACAACCCTGATTAAGGAGTTTAGCCGTTAATAATTTATTACGAGTGTTGAAGTCAGTTACATGACTACACACTCTAGCAAATCGAATTAACTGCGAAATATAAACGCCATAGGATGGCGCACGAGGAACATCACCATCCAAAAAAGGAAAATTTACAATCTCAAAATCAAAGTCATCGCGTTTATCATAAATTTTGCACGAAACAAATCCATCTACAATAGATAGATGTAAATCCCAAAACGGGGCCTCGGTATCAGAATAATTTGCTTTATTTAACTGAAGTTCTAGGGGGTAAATCTGACTGATCAAACCATCAAAATAGGTATTATCAATATTTAATAAATCATCTAAATATCTAGAAGTAGAGCTAAAAGCTTCAATAATTTCAGATTGGTTATCAATGGAAAGCGACAAAATGAAGTCTCTTTCATAACAATACAAGAACAGATCAGCCACAAGAGGTGCGCAATTAGTACCCATCGGAATACCCACAATTTGTCTAAATAACTTAGTACCGAATCTAATATAAATATTGTCAAGTAGAAAGGTGAGGGCATCACACACTTTCTGACATGACCAAAGTGTATAATTCTTATGCTCTTTAGAAGTGAAAAATGCATTTCTGACATTACAAGCAAGATAGAGAGAATCTTCTCTGTGAAAAGCCCACTCAATCAAATCATTAAGCTCTTCCCCTATAAGACCATGAGGAAGTGTAGTGCAAAGAGTGGAAAAATCGTAGGTAGACAGACTAGAAGCACGAAAATGTCTAGATTTCAATTTATTTAAAGTAGAAGTAAAACAAAGATCAGGAATTGATACAATTAACTTACTTCATCCATAAAAGACACCAAAGGGAAAGAAATACAAACATTAAGCGACCAGACCATAATGGAAACCTAAACAAAGGAAGGCCATATGGACAGTTACTTTCCCACAAAATGGCCATATGGCCATCCAAAATTAAAAGACACAAGTGATACACACAGTAAGTAACAAACAACAACATAAACAAATCGCCACAGAAGAGCCGCCTTGGAACGGTCAGTGGAAGATTTCCACTGGGGGGCTTAAATCGATTTTACGTGGCCACAATCCTCGCCCTTACTTCCGTCGCGATTTAGACAAATAATTTGTTCAGTCCGCATGAAGGCCTCCTAACTCATCAGTGCAACATCTCCGTGAAAACAGAAATCAAAGAACCACAGAGGTGAGACAACGGTGAGGACTCGACAGCAAGAAACCACTGAAATGCTGGAGCAAAAGAAAACCAACAGTTAGACTCCGATGAGCCCGACCAGAGACGGAGCATCAGGCACCAACCAACATTATCTCTTTAATTTTCAATAAGCCTTTACGTTGGAGCCGTCATAGAATCTGAGGCCTGACCCACCGGCGTGCAATTAAAGAGGGAAGCAAAGTTGCCAACCGCGACTGGGTCAACCACCATGCACGCAGTCTGTCTCTGTTACACTCGTCCGGCCTCGAAAATAAAATTTATTTTACCATAAAATAAATTTTACATTCGGGTTACTAAATACCAGGTAGGAATAAATTTTTGTAATTGTGTTACTAAATAACAGAGGCAGGTTACAAACATATTAACCGTTTATTGAAATACACAGTTATATTCTTCAGTTTAGTTTTTACTTAGTCTGATTCTTTTTCTCTTAGATGGTGAATTCCACATGTTTGTATCCTTGTAAATAACACCTTCACGCTCGACTACCCTCTCATCTCTACATATATGGAATTTGATTTCCTCCTCGGGCAGGGATTCAGTGTTTGTCTGCCATTCCATGGCATCTAATTTCCTTTTAGCATTAGCTAGGTCCCTTTGTAAATTCCGCATTTCCCCACGATACTGAGGGGTCCCAAGTTGATACGGCTGAGCAGCTTTAGGATCAACATAGTTAACATTTACTTGTTCTATCACCTGAAAGTCGATATTCTGTCCCTGGTGGAATTTAGATTTCTCGTGTGATCTTTTGTGTTTCACTGAAGCAAACAGCCTTCTACAAGCTGTACACTTATACACTGTACTTGTATTGTTATGAACAGTTTTCCAATGTTCAATAAAATCTTTAAAGGAACTATATTTCTTCTTATGGTCACATTCAGGCACAGTGCATGGTGAGGGTGCTTGTGGCCATAAGGGTCTCTCATTCTTTAAGAATTTATGCACCTCTTTCTCTTCGGTCAGGACTATCTCCTCGGCCATCTGCAACATAAATATCATTTGCAGAGAATTCTGCAGTAGGCAACTCGATTCTTCTGTGAAGTTACGTTTCTAGACTTTTAATTTGCTGACCGGTCAGAGAGATTCTTATAGAAAATATGAACAATGCAAGTGCATTTATCTATCATGGAGCTGTTAAATATTTACATACATGTTATTTAATATCTTTTTAATATTGGAATTTAATGTTTTATTTTTATTTTGAAACATTTTTAAGCTCTTAATTCCCATTTATTTTAAATTGCATGTGCAATTTTTATTTTCTAGGAAAATGAAAAATATATATTTATAAAGGTATGTGTTTAAACTTGTTGTAGAATTTTAACATGTTTTATATTCTATTATACATTCATTTAGATATATTTACAAAAGCTAAAAAAAAATGTACATCTCTGATGATGTGATTTTACTATTTAAATATCATATTCATTTCTAGGAAGGCGACCACATCTGACGTGGCTTAACTGTCCTTTCCCTTCTCGAACGAATAGTGGGTATGCTGGGTTTGTACATGCTATTTGTCTTAGTATGGTCTGGTGCATGTACTGTAGATTCAGTCGCCATCGGTTCCCGATTATGACTAAATGATTCATCTGACCTAAATGGAATTGTGTCGTCCATTGTCTCATCGGGCAGTTGGGACTCAAGTTCCTCATTTACAGGGTGACTTATGTTACCGGTGCTTGTGAGGTTTAAATCAATTGATCTGTTTGGATCATTAGAGTGTTCTTCATTTGAAAGCTGGGAACTATCACCATTATTTAACCAATTGCGCGGCGGATTTCTGCCTTCATATGGTTTGATATCATCCACGTGAACATTCACAACGGGTGAATCATGTGACTTTTGTATGGAATATGTCAAATCTGTGATTTTGTTTATAACTTGATAGGGTCCAGTCCACCCTTGTCCGATCTTTAAGCTATTGGAAGGTGGGTAGTATCTCCATACCCAGTCTCCAATATCATAAGTTCGAGGTTTAAGTCCTCGATCATAGTACGCTTTCTGTCTTGTTGTAGCAACACCTAAGTGCTTAAATGCGAATTCATGAGTAAGGTACATTGCTGACTTTACCCATTCAATATATTGTATTGGGCACATTTCTTCTAGTGTATTTGGAGGTGGCCCTACCATAAGGTCTAGGGGGCATGAAATTTCTCGCTGAAGAAATAGTAAATTTGGTGTGCAACCTGTACTTTTCTGTTCGGACGCACGATACGCCATAAGTAAATAAGGCGAATGGTCATCCCAGTCTTTGGGATTCTCAGCGCTAAATATTCTTAGCATCTGTTTTAGTGTACGATTAAATCTTTCCACAAGACCATCGGAATTTGGTCTATAAGGTATAGTTCGCGTCTGCTGTATACCGAACTTTTGGCATACTAACCTAAACAATTCCGACTGGAATTCTCTACCTTGATCTGAATGAATTTGTGCCGGGCAACCAAATTTAGTGAAAAATTCAGTTACTACTTTATCAGCTACCGTTTGCGCGGTGTGATTTGGAACTGCCCATGCCTCAACCCATTTTGAATAGTAATCACCTAGTACAATGATATATTCGTTGCCGTTCTCTGTCAAAGGCAGAGGGCCAAAAATATCTATAGCAACGCAACGCATAATTTCGTTTACGCGAAACTGATGTAGTTCAGATTTTCCTCGTCCTGGGCCGGGTTTTACCCTTGCACACATGTCGCATTCTTTAACCCATCGACTTATGTCTTTTCTGAATCCTTGCCAGTAAAATCGACGCTGAAGACTTTCAATTGTTCGATCTCTACCGAAGTGGCCAGCCGAACGCGCCGAATGGAGGTTTGCGAAAATAATGTCTCTGATAGCATCAGGAGTGACCAGTTGGAATACTAAATTTCCTTTTGCGTCAGTCCATTTCCGGTATAACAAATCTTCTTTAATTTCTAAGTTATCCCACTGATACCACAGAGCTTTTGAGGTATAATTGGTTTGATCAATTTCTTCTAGAGTTGGTTTGTCACCTTCTAGTTTACGTTCTAATATAATGCCAATGGATGTATCGCTCATTTGCATTTCGCGTAAATCCGCTGGACTCCATGTTGGAAGCCAGTTCGCGAAGTTATCCCCACTATCATTCGGTCGTGTTTGTTGAAGGATTGGGCTGATAGGTGACCTGAAGGTACCCAGTTCCGTACCTAGAGTCGAGTTCATCACTAACTGCCTACCATCCTGTTGCCCCGGCGCGGGACTAAGAAGAGTAGCTTGTGACTCGTAGGGCAATATACCGTCCTTGATCACATTGGTCTCGGGGACCAATTTCAAGCTATCGACTCTTCCATCATCATCCTGACCTACATTCGCGCTGTAGGGATAGCAGTCTGTGCATTTTATATTTGGACATTTTCTGTTTGGTTTTCTTGACAGTGTATCTGCGTTTTGGTGGTGCCTGCCTGGTCGGTATTGTATTTGGTAGTCAAAGGTTTCAATTACACTTAACCATCTGGCAATTATGCCTTCCGGTTCTTTGAAATTTCTCAACCATATAAGTGGGGCATGGTCTGTTCTAATAATGAAATTTCGTCCCAGAAGGTAGTGCTTAAAGTGTTTCATAAATGTGACAACTGCAAGAAGTTCTCTTTTTGTTGTACAATACTGCTGCTGTGCTGGGTTAAGTGTACGACTCGCATATGCGATAACTTTTTCGTCACTACCTTGCATTTGAGATAGTACACCTCCTATGCCGTGAAGACTTGCATCAGTATCAAGCACGAAGATCCCTGTGCTCTTTGGGAATGCCAAAATGGGACTGTTCATTAAGCAGTCCTTAAGATCCTGAAATGCCGAGTCACAGTCAGTTGTCCATTCAAACTTCGCTTTGGCTCGTGTAAGCCTTGTCAAGGGACGAGCTCTTGTTGAGAAGTCTGAAATAAACTTTCTGTAATAGCCTATTAGCCCTAGGATGGAACGCACCTCAGTCTTGGATGTAGGCGTGGGCCAGTGTTTAATTGTCTCAATTTTGGAAGGATCACATGATATTCCCTGTTCCGATACCACATGTCCCAAATATGTCACCCTAGATTGAAACAGGAAACACTTCTTGGGTTTGAGTTTAAGATTGGCCTCCCTTAAACGCTGAAATATCAGCTCCAGGTTTTTCAGTGCCACTTCAAATGTGTCCCCTAGTACAATAATATCATCTAAGTAACATAAGCATCTTTGAGGAGTAAGGCCATAGAGAACCTTTTCCATGAGACGTTTGAATATTGCGGGGGCATTAGTGAGTCCAAACGGCATTACATTAAAGTGGACAGTCCACGATGTGGAGTAGCAAAGGCAGTTTTCTTTTTACTGCTTTCTGACATCTTAATTTGCCAATAGCCACTGGCAAGGTCCAGTGTGCTGAACCACATTGATCCTGCCAGCAAATCAAGCGTGTCATCAATTCTGGGAAGCGGATATGCATCCTTAACTGTCACAGCATTTAATTGCCTGAAGTCAATACAAAAACGGCATGACCCGTCTTTCTTTTTAACAAGGCAGATAGGAGCTGACCAAGGACTATCGCTTGGTTCTACAATCTTTTGTTCCAACATCTTATCTAATTCTTCGTCAACTTGGTCGCGCTTAAATATTGGAATTCTTCTAGGAGGGATTTTAATTGGCTTACAATTCTCTGTTTCTATTTCATGCTCGACTAAATCAGTGTGACCTAACCTACCGTCTGGGGACATAAACACGTCTTGATACTCTGCAAGCAGATCTGACAATTTTTGTTTTTCAATATTTGGTAATTTTGTGGATGTCTTGTCAAGTAAAGTTCGCAAATGTTCCGGCAACTGTTTTGCATTTTGTATATGTGTTTGTAATTGTGATTGCCCAGAGTGTCAACATCTGCTAACTTCCCTAATACAGACTGGGAATTTATTTTAACTGCTTGATCACTAAGATTTACAAGGGAAACGATTACCTTTTCACTTTCAGGGTCTACCAGAGTCCTAGCTAAAAAGCAACCCTTGTTTGTTAGGTATTTAACAGGTTCTGCAGAACAAAGTTGTTCTTTTCTGATGCAAGGCTGATCAACTTTTGCATGTATGAATTGCTCTGTGTTTGCCTGTATAACAGTGTGATCATTTACAATGATGCGGGCACATGCAGTTGACGTTTGTCTACTTAGTTTAAGTTTGCCCTTAGATGTTTTTAATATTTGCTTGTTGACTTTTATGTTTCCGTCATATTTTGTGAGAAAGTCCATCCCTAAAATTCCCACAATTCCTTCAATCCTGGCAACTATAAATTCCTGCTCATAGGAAATGCCATTGGTAAGAAACTGTAAAGTTGCTTTCCCACTTATTTCTAATTGACTTCCATCAGCAGCTGTTAGCCTAACTGAATGAGGAGATAATTTTATGTCATGTTCATGCTGTAGCTTTTCAAAGTACTTCCGGATATAATTGAATATGGAGATCCGGTATCAATCAATAGCTTGAGAGTTGTTTGTAACACTTCTGTTTCTATGTATAAACAGGAACAAGCAGCTATGTCAGCCTTAATTTCATGGTTCTCGTCATAAATTTGGCTTGTAATATCAGGGTTGAAGAGCTTTTCATTTATAATGAAAGCATCATTAGGTTTACTTTCAGCAGTTCTTAATTCCTGAGCTGATTGACGGGTTGATTTTGCCATTTCAACATTAATCTGCTCGGAGACATCTACTGAAGGGGTTATGATTATTTCTGGTATGGGCATGGATGGATTTTGAGGTGTTATCATGTAGGACGCGTCACTTTTGGGTGTTTCTTTATTTTCTAACATTTGGCGTTCCTTGTATTTGCGTTTTCTACATTCATCGATAGTATGATTTTGACGTTTGCAGTAATTACAAAATTTTGCAGGCTTTGAACCTTCTGAATTGGAACCTATAGGCTGAGTATTCGAAGAGCTATCTTTGTGCTCTGTACCGAGTTTAGGACATTCGTATGGACGTACGGGTGTCGGACTTCTATTTCGTGCCCCACCACGTGATGACAGAGAGTTCAATTTCTTGTCAAGAAGCCTATCAATTTGCTCAAGGGATATGCTTTGCTGAGTTGTATTGTCAAGAGGCGTGATGGGTGATATTTGTTCAGTCCCTGCGATCGGTTTCTTTACTCTGTCTACGGAGCCTTCAAGGGCCTCGAACTCAGTTGCGAGTCCTATTGCTTCATGCATGGTTTTAGGGTGTCCAAACTGGACATGTTTTCGAAGTTCATGGTTTCCAATACCATTTATGAACTGATCAATAATCTGTGTTTCTAATTGATTAAGGGTCAAATTAGGATACGCTTTACGTGCAAGGCGAGTGAGATGGTAACCATAATCGGATACACTTTCACCTTTTTCCCTTTTTCGGTATCTTAATTGGCACCTGTATGCTATGTCTTTTTCCTTGGGCTCATATCTATCAGTAATTATTTGTTTCATTACTTGATAGTCACATAATTGAGCTAATGTTAAATCGCTTAGGGAGTCTTTGAGCTTCACCGCGTAGATGTATGCTAAGCATTTGTGCTTTTTGAGCGTCTGACCATTGGTTCCAACTGGCTACTTGTTCAAAATGTACAATGTAGTCAGCCCACTCAGTCTTTCCAGAGCCATCAAAATTGTCAGGAAAGATCTCTTTCTTCCTAGACAAATGGCCTTGGTGTGTTTGTGTGTGTGGCATAGCACGTGCTGGCATAGTGTAAGATTCCTGAAACGGACTGTTCACCTGTGTCACAATTGGATAAGGTGAAGGATTTGACTGAAATGGATTTGTTGAAGACGAAGTCATGACTTGTGCTTCGTATGATGGGTTGTTAGCAACAGAAATTGAATTACTTCGCTGCGGAAGCAAAGGTTGGCTAGGTGGCGAATTTGTCGGGATTGTTTGTTGCTGCACTGAATTTGATGCTAATGTGGGGTGATTTTGCTGCGTATTTTGAATTGGGACAGCCGTGTTAGCTGAGTACGCCGTGAACTGACCCACATTTTGACGCAGAGTGTTGGCTTCTACACTATTTGGAAAAGCCGATAAGCTAGGATGAGCTGTTCCATTAACGAATGGCATAAAACATGTTCCATGGTGCTGTGAATGTTCCGTTGTAGGTGGTTGTTTATTTATTAAAGGTGTTCCACCGAATTGCAAACAGTTTGAAACAGATTGATTCATCTGATTTACTTGTGACTGGTTGAGAGCAAAGTGTGGGGAACTAAGCGTTTGACTTGCGTTTTGCACTGCAAAAGAGTTTTGCATTTGATTTTGAACTTGTCGAACTGTGGGAGCAATTGTGGTGGGGGAAACATAATTTAACCTACACTCTAACTCATTTGATAGCGGTGTTTGTACACGCGTAAGTCTTTGCTGTTGCTGTTGCAAATAAGTAATTGTATGTAAATTGTCTTGCACCTCCCTGAGCCGTCGCTGTATCTGTTGTTCAATTGAATTAATTTGTGGGTCAGGTATATTGCAAGATTCGTTTTGAGCCATTGGATGAGACTGTCGTGTGGTAGAAGGTGCAACGTGTGGTTTAAGTTGAATCAAATTAATGCCACTGTCATTTGCCTCACTATCTGGACCTGAAAAGCCGCATTGTGAATGCAGAGCTTTTGTTGAATGAAAATGTATTGGGCTGCCTCTGCTGTCAGTGCGTTGCTCATATGTACTCTCTGGAATTATTATACTACTTTCAAATCCAGGATTGTACTCAGGTAAGGGCTGCTGAGATTGTATACCCATGCTACGACTTTGAATATATTGTGGCTGTAGTAATAGGCGATCATGCTCTGACCCTAATGATATATCTGAGAAAGGACCTCCGCTTAGACTGCTATGGTCTGACCCTATTGTGAGATTGGTAATAGGTCCCCAGCTGACGGACTGTCCGCGTGTATGTGCAGGGGTAGATGTTGCTTGCGGGTTTATTGTTAATGGATCATATACTGATCTGTTATTGAGATCGCAGCTATCTACACTAGCCATTTTCTCACTACTTGGCGTAGCAGAGTGCTGGCTGTTAAAAGGGCCATTACTGGATGAAGCCTCATAATTTGAAAATAAACTTTTACTTGTATCCATTTTTCTCTACGTATCTAATTGCTGCTAAATCTTAGCCTTAGAACGGAATAGTGACTGTTTCAACAGTAACTAAATGCAAGCTTGTGCTTTAACAAATTTGTTAGCTATTTGATTTTAACAACTTTAAATTTTAACATTCTATTTTCATCTGAACATCGCGTTAACCATATCCTGGTCACGGCACCAAATGTAATAGACTGGACTGGGTCAGGCCTGGTGCACGACCAATCCGGGACCAGCCAAGTGCATTGACTCCTTGAACCGTGGGGGAAAAGGAAAGAAGTAGCCCAAAAGCTTCTAAACAGTCAGGACCAGACCAAGGTTAAAGCGTCCAAGTCCGGACCTGAGGCTGATGAAGTTTGAATCTTTTTATAAAACGTGATCGGACCAGGACTGGACGCTCTACCCTAGCCTGACCCGGTCTTGTTTTATAAAAAGATTCAAACTTCATCAGCCTCAGGTCCGGACTTGGACGCTTTAACCTTGGTCTGGTCCTGACTGTTTAGAAGCTTTTGGGCTACTTCTTTCCTTTTCCCCCACGGTTCAAGGAGTCAATGCACTTGGCTGGTCCCGGATTGGTCGTGCACCAGGCCTGACCCAGTCCAGTCTATTACAGCTACAAACCCTAGCATAAAAAGCCGTTTACTTTACCATATTCTCTGTGTTAATCATTCTTTTGGTTTTTCGTCAGTATGTTTTTATACCCGCGTTTTAAAAAAAAAAAAAAAAAAAAACTGGTATATTATTTTCGTCGCGGGTGTACGTCTGGGCATCCGTCCGTCCTTCCTTCCATCTGTCACAAACATTGTGAGTGTAACTTCTTATTTATTTCTTGGCCAACGGTGTCCAAACTTGGTACACGCATTGCTTATGGACTGCAGGCGCGCACGAAGGTATTCAAATTTTGATCTGACGCCGCTGTGGTCATGGGGGTGAGGTCAAAGGTCAAATTTTCAAGAAAATGCTTGTGAATGCAACCAACGTTTTTTTATTTCTTGGTCTATGGTGACCAGACTTGTCTTAATCGCGACGGAAGTAAAGGCGAGGATTGTGGCCACGTAAAATCGATTTAAGTCCCAGTGGAATTCGTTTCCGCCGACCGTTCCAAGGCGGTTCATCTGTCGCGGTTTATTTTTGTTATGGTTTGTCTTTGGGTGTTTGTGTCGCTTATGTTATTTTATTTTGGATAGCCTATTGGCCATTTTGTGGAAAAGTGGCTGTCCCTTTGGCTCTCCGCTGTTGGTGTTTCCATTGGGGTCTGTTGTTTCATGTTTGGGTGTCTTTCCCTTTGATGTCTCTGATGGGAGCTGTGGGTTGATTGTATCGATTCCTGATCATTTCCTCCACTTCTATTTTGGTACACATATTGCTTAGGGACTGCAGATATGCACGAGGGCATCTAAATTTTGATATGACGCCTTGGGATCATGGGGTGAGGTCAAAGGCCAAATTTAGAAATAGCGAGTATTTGCGATGGTGCACCATCTCTTTTTTCGGTATAGGAATGAAGATATGAGGTAATATCATTTTGTATGTTGGAAATCTCTCTCAACTGTGCATGAACAATAAAACATCGTGTCCGATCCGGTGTTCATCTTCTTTCTTATGAATTTTTTCATTGCTCTTAAAGGAACTCATTTTTTATTTTTATTTGTACGTACCCTGACCACGAATATTGTTACATTGTAGTACGACCATGGTGACACAGTATTGCTTTACATTTAATGAAACTAATATCCTTGTAAAGTAGAAGTTAAACAAAGATCAGGAATCTATACAATTAACTTACTCTACCCATCAAAGACACCAAAGGGAAAGAAACACAAACATGAAGCGACCAGACCATAATGGAAACCTAAACAATGGATGGCCATAAGGACAGTTACTTTCCCACATCCCTACTTTTCTCTACATAAAACATGTTTTTCCAGGGTGTTCATTACATGGACTGATTTTTGTTTATTTCTGCTGTTGGTACGTTTGTCACCCCCTAGAATCCCTATTCTCAGTGTTTCTCTTAATCATAGATTGTGGGTACTTACTATAACCTCCTCATTTGGGCTTTCCTAACGAGCACCTACAATCTATGTCTAGAAAAGAAATATGAAGCACATCCCAAAATCACACTTTAAAAGCCAATAGCCATGTTGCAGCTTTTCTTTTTTTTTTTTTTATCTCTTTTCCATTTATTTATTTATTTATTTATTTATTTATTTATTTATTTATTTATTTATTTATTCTGTCTTTTAAGTGTAATGCTGACGTGAGTTATTTCGACCATTTACACATCCTGCACAACTAATTAAAAGACCCACGCATTGTCTTCTCAACACTTTAGATAATTGGATTATCCACAACTAAGGTAAATAGGTTCAGGTTTATCTGTTTGTATTTCAAAGATAATCACTGTAATATGCTTTAAAACGCTTTGATGTTGCACTGATGAGTTAGGAGGCCTTCATGCGGACTGAACAAATTATTTGTCTAAATCGCGACGGAAGTAAGGGCGAGGATTGTGGCCACGTAAAATCGAATTAAGCACCCCCCCCCCCCACCCCAAGTGGAAATCTTTCCACTGACCGTTCCAAGGCGGTTCTTCTGTGGCGGTTTATTTATGTTGTTGTTTGTTACTTACTGTGTGTATCACTTGTGTCTTTTTTATTTTGGATGTCCATATGTCCACTTTGTGGGAAAGAAACTGTCCTTATTGCCTTCCTTTGTTTAGGTTTCCATTATGGTCTGGTCGTTTCATGTTTGTGTTTCTTTCCCTTTGGTGTCTTTGATGGGTGGAGTAAGTAAATTGTATCGATTCCTGATCTGTGTTTTACTTCTACTTTGAACTGGCAGGATTTAAATCGGCTAACAAAAAAATTATTGTGCGACTTGTTATTTCATTATTTATTTTTATTTTTTAAATTTCTTTTATCGTAAACATGTTAATGAGATCATGAGGTTAACAACTGCTGAATAGATTATTATGAAATTATCAAACTCCAAGAGACTAGTAATTTTGGTTTGCAATAACAATAGTTTGAGATACAAGAGGTCCATAATGGCAAGGCTCACGGAGATGTTACACTGATGAGTTAGGAAATAGAAGTGGAGGCAATGATCAGGAATCGATACAATCAACCCACAGCTCCCATCAGAGACACCAAAGGGAACGAAACACAAACATGAAACAACATACCTAATGGAAACATCATTAGCGGAAAACCAAAAGGCCAGTTACTTTCCCACAAAAAGACCAATAGGCTATCCAAAATAAAATAATATAAGCGACACAAATACCCAAAGACGAACAATAACGAAAATAAACCGCGACAGAAGAACCACCTTGGAACGGTCAGCGGAAACGAAATCCACTAGGAAGCTTTAATCGATTTTACGTGGCCACAATCCTCGCCCTTACTTCCGTTGCGATTTAGACAAATAATTTGTTCAGTCCGCATGAAGGCCTCCTAACTCATCAGTGCAACATCTCCGTGAACACAAATAATCAAACAACCACAGAGATGAAACAACGGTGAGGACTCGACAGCAAGAAACCACTGAAATGCTGGAGCAAAAGAAAACCAAAAGTTAGTCTCCGATGGGCCCGACCAGAGAGGCTTTTATGCGGACGGAACAAATTATTTGTCTAAATCGCAAGGAAGTAAGGGCGAGAATTGTGGCCACGTAAAATCGATTTAAGCCCCCAATTTAATTCGTTTCACTGACCTTTCCAAGGCGGTTCTTCTGTCGTGGTTAATTTTTGTAATGGTTTGTCTTTGGGGGTGTGTACCGCTTATATTTTTTTGTTTTTGTTTTTTATAGCCAATTGGCCGTTTTGTGGGAAAGTAACTGTCCTTTTGGCTTTCCGCCAGTGATGTTTCCCTTAGCCTCTAGTTGTTTCGCGTTTGTGTTTCTTTCCCTTTGTGTCTCTGATGGGAGCTGTGTGTTAATTTTATTGATTCCTGATCATTACCTTCACTTCTATTTTCTATATTCTAAAGATTCCATATCATTGTTCTTGTAGAATGCCTGAAAAGTAGAAATAAAACAAAGTTCAGGAATCGATACAATTAACTTACTCCACCCACCAAAGACACCAAAGGGAAAGAAACACAAACATTAAGCGACAGACCATAATGGAAACCTAAACAAAGGAAGGCCACAAGGACAGTTACTTTCCCACAAAATGGCCATATGGCCATCCAAAATAAAAAGACACAAGTGATACACACAGTAAGTAACAAACAACAACATAAATAAATCGCCACAGAAGAACCGCCTTGGAACGGTCAGTGGAAAGATTTCCACTGGGGGGCTTAAATCGATTTTACGTGGCCACAATCCTCGCCCTTACTTCCGTCGCGATTTAGACAAATAATTTGTTCAGTCCGCATGAAGGCCTCCTAACTCATCAGTGCAACATCTCCGTGAACACAAATAATCAAAGAACCACAGAGGTGAGACAACGGTGAGGACTCGACAGCAAGAAACCACTGAAATGCTGGAGCAAAAGAAAACCAACAGTTAGACTCCGATGGGCCCGACCAGAGACAGAGCATCAGGCACCAACCAACATTACCTTGAATTAGATCTCTCTAATTCTCAATAAGCCTTTAGATTGGAACCGTCAAAGAATCTGAGGCCTGACCCACCGGCGTGCAATTAAAGAGGGAAGCAAAGTTGCCAACCGTGATTGGGTTAACTACCATGCATGCAGTGTGTCGTATAATATCCATGTTGTCTTTTTATATTCTTACGACATGGAAGCCGTAACAAAGGAAAGATGCATAGCCTGAAAAAAATCCCCGCCTATGGTGGGATTCGAACCCGGGTCGCTCTAACCGCTGAGCCAAAGAGTCGACTCCCTGACGCAGTTGTCAGTGTGTGTGTGAATTCGGGTTTAACGTCGCTTTCAACAATTTTTCAGTCATATCACGACGGTGTCTGGTTGCGACAGGGAGCTCAATGCTCACGTTTATAGTGCTGCCTCACTGAAGTATCATGTCCCAGACACATTACATGATACAACACCCAGTCACATTATCCTGACACTTGATCGACCAGTCCTAGCTCTACCCCGTAAATCTGAGTGCCGAGCGAGGAGCAGCTAGTACCATTTTTAACGACTTTGGTATGTCGCGGCCCGGGATCGAACCCGAGACCTCCCGTTCCCCGGAGCGGACACTCTACCAACTGAGCTATCGGGGCCGGTAACGCAGTTGTCAGAGAGTGGTTATAAACCTAGAAGCTTTGCATATGATCTACCAAGGTAGATGATGGTAGGGAGGTAACACAACCCCCTTTTCAAGGAGGTCATCATTTATGATGACGTGAAGGATGCCAACTTCGGCACGAAGCCACTTCTGGCATATAAATATGTTCTATAAAAGGGTTATCCTTTGGAAGCAAGGAATACACCACAGAACTGAAAATATGGAGTGTACATGTTTTCTGGGCCAGACTAGCTAGTTTCGGCCAATAAGGCCTCATCAGTGACCCTCAGATATTTTCAAAATTCCACAATGGAATCAATGATCCCAAAGGACAAGAAAATATAATCTACACTATGATGTAGGGCAGGGAGACGTTTTACCGCCGCCACACATTCCGCATCCCGGACGAGCCCCCATCTTACGACATGAAAGCCGTAACAAAGGAAACATGCATAGCCTGAAAAACATCCCCGCCTATGGTGGGATTCGAACCCGGGTCGCTCGGGTGATAGTCCAGTGCTCTAACCGCTTAGCCAAAGAGTCGACTCCCTGACGCAGTTGTCAGAGAGTGGTTATAAACCTAGAAGCTTTGCATATGATCTACCAAGGTAGATAATGGAAGGGAGGTAAAAATATCGAAGAATGATTTTATGAAATTGGGTGCTAAAGTCATTGCGGTTATATATTTTTCTGAATTTATATACTAAGTCACCATAAAATTCGGGTTCCGATAGAAAGGCTTTGCGTAGTTTATGGTACCGATAATCCTGATTAAGAAGTTTAGCCGTTAATAATTTATTACGAGTGTTGAAGTCAGTTACATGACTACACACTCTAGCAAATCGAATTAATTGCGAAATATAAACGCCATAGGATGGCGCACGAGGAACATCACCATCCAAAAAAGGAAAATTTACAAGCTCAAAATCAAAGTCATCGCGTTTATCATAAATTTTGAACGAAACAAACCCATCTACAATAGATAGATGTAAATCCAAAAACGGGGCCTCGGTATCAGCAAAATTTGCTTTAATTAACTGAAGTTCTGGGGGGGTAAATCTGACTGATCAAACCATCGAAATAGGTATTATCAATATTTAATAAATCATCTAAATATCTAGAAGTGGAGCTAAAAGCTTCAATAATTTCAGATTGGTTATCAATGGAAAGCGACAACATGAAGTCTCTTTCATAACAATTAAAATCATAATTGTTTTATACATGTACATGTACATGGTCCCACACATCTTGTGAAGGTTTAGCCCACCTTAGTGAAACTAAAGTACAAAAGACCAGAATTCTGTACTAGTACTGTGTACAGTGTTCAATTAACCCACAACCCCTATCAGATACACCAAAGGGAAAGAACTACAAACATGAAACAACAGACCCTAATGGAAATATCAATAGCGGAAAGCCAAAAGGACGGTTACCTTCCCACAAAATGGCCAATTGGCTATCCAAAACAAAATAATATAAGCGATACAAACACTCAAAGACAAACCACAACAAAAATAAACCTCGACAGAAGAACCGCCTTGGAACGGTCAGTGAAACGAATTCCACTGGGGGCTTGAATCGACACAAACCTGACACAGATGTTTTCTCTATTTTTTCTCCTATTACTGCTACTCGCTCACATCTGAGCATTACGGGCAGGATTTCCTGGGTGGTAACTAGTACTTTTTTAAGCAATGTGGATGAAGTACCTTGCTCAAAGGCACAACACTTTGGTCAGCGTGATGCTAGAATCCGCAACCCCTTGATCACAAATCCGATGCGCTACCACTGCAGTAAAGCTTAACCCAACATAACCCAACCTAACTAGTTATTTTGTGTTAGGTATTTAAGTGTTCAAAAGGTTGTTTTCAGCTTTATAAGTGTATAAACATTGTCGCATAATATTTATTTATTTCTCTTTTTTTCTACTGATACTGCGATCGGTCACATTTGACAATTACTCGCAGGTGTACATAACATACACTCCAGGTTTGCAGGACAAAGCCTACACAGTAATCATGTAAGTACAGTTGGGATCTTTAGCCTGCACAGGGGATGTTCTCCCTGCACGGGGGTCCATTTAACGTCTCGATCCGAGGGTGTACTAAGCTATCCTTAGGCTGACGTGACCGGGCGATGCTGCTACTTAAATATTGCCTCTTCGAAATCTCAAAGTAGAAGTAAAACAAAGATCAGGAATCGATACAATTAACTTACTCCACCCATCAAAGACACCAAAGGGAAAGACACACATACATTAAGCGACCAGACCATAATGGAAACCTAAACAAAGGAAGGCCATAAGGACAGTTACTTTCCCACAAAATGGCCATATGACCATCCAAAATAAAAAGACACAAGTGATACACACAGTAAGTAACAAACAACACCATAAATAAACCGCCACAGAAGAACCGCCTTGGAACGGTCAGTGGAAAGATTTCCGGTCAGTGGAAAGATTTCCGGTCAGTGGAAAGATTTCCACTGGGTGGGGGGGGGCGGGGGGGGGGGGGGGGGGCTTAAATCGATTTTACGTGGCCACAATCCTCGCCCTTACTTCCGTCGCGATTTAGACAAATAATTTGTTCAGTCCGCATGAAGGCCTCCTAACTCATCAGTGCAACATCTCCGTGAACACAAAAAATCAAAGAACCACAGAGGTGAGACAACGGTGAGGACTCGACAGCAAGAAACCACTGAAATGCTGGAGCAAAAGAAAACCAACAGTTAGACTCCGATGGGCCCGATCAGAGACAGAGCATCAGACACCAACCAACATTACCTTGAATTAGATCTCTCTAATTCTCAATAAGCCTTTACGTTGGAGCCTTCATAGAATCTGAGGCCTGACCCACCGGCGTGCAATTAAAGAGGGAAGCAAAGTTGCCAACCGTGATTGGGTTAACTACCATGCTGGCAGTGTGTCGTATAACATCCATGTTGTACCCAATCTTTTTATATGGAAGAATGATTGTACGAAATTGGGTGCTGAAGTCATTGCGGTTATTTATTTTTCTGAATTTATATACTAAGTCACCATAAAATTCGGGTTCCGATAGACCTTGTTGCAGAAGAGAGCTAAGTCCAATATTGAATTTTGAAATTAAATCCGAATGGCGTCTATAAAATTTTGAAAAGGCTTTGCAACTTTGCTTCCCTCTTTAATTGCACGCCGGTGGGTCAGGCCTCAGATTCTATGACGGCTCGAACGTAAAGGCTTATTGAAAATTAGAGAGATAATGTTGGTTGGTGCCTGATGCTCTGTCTCTGGTCGGGCTCATCGGAGTCTAACTGTTGGTTTTCTTTTGCTCCAGCATTTCAGTGGTTTCTTGCTGTCGAGTCCTCACCGTTGTCTCACCTCTGTGGTTCTTTGATTTCTGTGTTCACGGAGATGCTGCACTGATGAGTTAGGAGGCCTTCATGCGGACTGAACAAATTATTTGTCTAAATCGCGACGGAAGTAAGGGCGAGGATTGTGGCCACGTAAAATCGATTTAAGCCCCCCCCCCCCCCCCCCCACGGTGGAAATCTTCCACTGACCGTTCCAACCGTTCCAAGGCGGCTCTTCTGTGGCGATTTATTTATGTTGTTGTTTGTTGCTTACTGTGTGTATCACTTGTGTCTTTTAATTTTGGATGGCCATATGGCCATTTTGTGGGAAAATAACTGTCCTTATGGCCTTCCTTTGTTTAGGTTTCCATTATGGTCTGGTCGCTTAATGTTTGTATTTCTTTCCCTTTGGTGTCTTTTATGGGTGGAGTAAGTTAATTGTATCAATTCCTGATCTTTGTTTTACTTCTACTTTGCATAGTTTATGGTACCCATAACCCTGATTAAGGAGCCTATCCGTTAATAATTTTTTACGAGTGTTGAAGTCAGTTACATGACTACACACTCTAGCATATCGAATTAATTGCGAAATATAAACGCCATAGGATGGCGCACGAGGAACATCACCATCCATAAAAGGAAAATTTACAATCTCAAAATCAAAGTCATCGCGTTTATCATAAATTTTGCACGAAACAAACCCATCTACAATAGATAGATGTAAATCCAAAAACGGGGCCTCGATATCAGAAGAATTTGCTTTATTTAACTGAAGTTCTGGGGGGGGGGGGGGTAAATCTGACTGATCAAACCATCGAAATAGGTATTATCAATATTCAACAAATCATCTAAATATCTAGAAATGGAGCTAAAAGCTTCAATAATTTCAGATTGGTTATCAATGGAAAGCGACAACATGAAGTCTCTTTCATAACAATACAAGAACAGATCAGCCACAAGAGGTGCGCAATTCGTACCCATGGGAATACCCACAATTTGTCTAAATAACTTAGTACCGAATCCAATATAAATATTGTCAAGTAGAAAGGTGAGGGCATCACACACTTTCTTACATGACCAAAGTGTATAATTCTTATGCTCTTTAGAAGTGAAAAATGCATTTCTGACATTACATGCAAGATAGAGAGAACTCTGTTCTGTTAAAGATGAATAAAGTTCTACAGTGGAAATTAGTTTTACCTTGGAAAGTGGGCGAAACTACTATGGGGACGAAACGACCAGGGAACGAAACGACTAGGGGGAAACGACCAGGGAGGAAACGTCTTGGGGGCGAAACGATTAGGGGAGGAAAAGGTTTCGGGGCGAAACGACTCGGATTCACTGCCAGTACACGCCAATCGCACCAACAGTCATGCGACTTTCGAACTGATAGTCCAAAGACTTTATTTCCGTTTCCGGATAATTCTTGAAAACATAAAACACGCAAATTCTCATTATTTCAATACGAGTAGCAAATAACAATGCAAGATGTTATTGCCCCGGTTGACAATATCATCTTCGATATTGAAATTGCTCTCAATAATCAACTGGGAGCTCAGCCTTTACCATTCCCTGGCATGGACAGTAAGTAAAAGTAACATCTCAGAATCAGTATTGTTATCTACTGGAGACATGTTGAATCTGGGTCGGTTTGCCCGTGAGTCGTTTCGCCGGGTCGTTTCATCCTGAGTCATTTCCCCCTGATCTCAGATTGGAACGCGCCCCCTTCTCTATCGGTCGGTCGGTTGGATGTTGACTTGGTTTCCAGACGATAACTCAAAAAGCGCTTCACCGATTTTTATAATTTTTGGTACACTGATGTAACATCATAAAATACAGGTCAAGTTCGATTTCCACTACTATTCGTCAATTTTCGACATAGTTATGGCCCCTTTCAAGTGGGATCACAACACTGAAGGCCAATGACAAAACTTACTCCATGGAATTTGATAAGGCCAATGCCCTAAATGGACAGTTTAATTCAGTTTTTAGCCCTAAAAGCCCAACAAGCCTCAGGCAACTTGCGCAGAGGGCCCTCCAAGATGCATATGATTCTGGTATGAACCCCTGCTCCACGCCCCACCCACACACAGGACCCCAGAATTTATATGAAACAAATAAGAAACCCAGCTTCACACCCAGCCCACACCCCAAAATGCCTGACATACATGTTTCATCCCAAGGCATAGAAAAACTGCTTCAAGGTCTCAACCCGCATAAGGCTGCAGGCCCTGATAAGTTCAAACCCGTAGTTCTTCAGACCCTCCATAAAGAACTTGCCCCCATCCTACAATTGATTTACCAGAGATCCTTAGATTCTTGTAAGCTTCCATCCATTTGGAAAGAAGCTAATGTATCCCCTATCTTCAAAAAAGGGGATAAAACAGACCCTGCCAACTACCGGCCAATTTCCCTAACCTGTGTCCTCTGCAAAGTGCTTGAGCATGTTGTGGCCTCCAACATTTCCAAACATTTCACCAATCTAAATATACTGTATGAACTGCAACATGGGTTCAGAGATAAGAGATCCTGTGAGACACAACTTATTATGCTCATTGACGAACTCGCAAAAAACATGCAATCAGGAAAGCAAACAGACCTTGTCCTCCTTGACTTTAGCAAGGCTTTTGACAAAGTGGCTCACGAAAAACTTCTCCAGAAATTACACTTTTATGGCATAAGGGGGACAACTCTAAATTGGATAAAAGATTTTCTTGATAACAGGACTCAATCAGTTTTACTCAATGGTTCCAACTCGGATAACATTCCAGTGTCTTCAGGTGTCCCACAGGGCTCGGTTCTCGGACCCATGTTATTTTTAGCCTATATTAATGATCTACCGGATCAGGTTAGATCCAGAGTAAGGTTATTCGCCGATGACACAGCCATGTACCTAGCCCTTGATGCCAAAAATGACTCTGAGACCCTCCAAAAAGACCTTAAGTCACTTGAATCATGGGAAAAACTCTGGGATATGAGTTTTAACCCCTCTAAATGCCAGGTCATTCATGTGACCCGACGTAAAGACCCCTTTGAAACTGTATATCACCTGCATGGCTGAATCCTTGAAAGTGTACCCTCATCTAAATACCTTGGGGTCACCATTTCGGAAGACCTCAGATGGACAGACCACATTAACAATATCAGCAAAAAGGCCAATCAGACTTTAGGATTTTTAAAACGGAATATTCGGGTCCACAACAGGGACCTGAAATCCACTGCTTACAAAACCCTTGTCCGCCCACAGTTAGAATATGCTTCTACTGTGTGGTCCCCCCATACTGCTTCTGACATCTATAAACTAGAAGCAGTCCAGCGTAGGGCTGCTAGATGGTCAACCAGAGACTATCAGTACCCGTCTAGCGTTACCAAAATGCTTCATGACCTCAAATGGCGTACCCTTGACCAGCGGCGCATAGACAGCCGTCTGGTCCTCCTATATAAGGTCACATATGACCTTGTTGCCATACCTGCTACTGACTACCTGATCCGGAACACCCGCTCCTCTGCAAGAAATCATTCTCTAGCATACAGACAGATCACGACTCTAAAGGACTACTATAAGTACACATTTTTCCCCCGCACAATCATCCACTGAAACGCCCTACCAGCCCACATACCAGTTCTCCCTACTGTGGCACAGTTTAGTACAGCTGTTTGCCAGGTATTCCACTCATCACCTTAAACGCCAGTTACTGTTTTTATCTTTTAACTATACTAACACTCTCACTCGCACTGTACAAACTCATTTCACCCACTTTTCTATCCCCCCTTTTTTGTTCAACTAACCCCCTTTAGCTCTTGGTTTTACCGGAATCACCATCTGAAGTCCTCCAAGGAGGTTAAGATGTATTGGAAGATAGATAGATAAAAAAATTGCAAAATGCCGCTGTTGTACTATCAAGGCAGTTTTTGTGGGGGTATTCATCACCTTTAGTGATAGCTCTACTTACTATAAGAGACTGTGCAACACTATCTGTTGGCATGCCCTCAATATGAGGAACAGAGGGAAATTCTCCAGAAAAGAATATTTGAATCAATAGGGATTCCCTACTTGAACCTAGAGTTGCTGTTGGACATGAAACCAGACGACGAATTCAAATCAGACCGATCATTCATCCTCTCTGAATTAGAGACATTCATAAAAAATTCAAAAAGATTTTAAAAACAATAAGTCATTACAACAACCGAACCTCGTTACGCAATTGTACTAATATACCTGTGTGAATATAATTTGTTTGAACCTACCGGCGAGGATCATCGGCCTAATGGCTTAGCTAAAGACTAAAGACTTCTTCTCTTGATGTCTGCAGAAGGTACAGATGACCCCTATCTATCTTGACATAATGCCATACACCCGTGAGCACATTCTTGGGATGTTGCGCTGTCAAGCAATCCAAGTATGTTAAAAGGAAAAGATAAAAGCATGTCACTGCAGGGCCTGACAAATCCAAAAATTTTCCACTTGCCCACCGGGCAAGCAAAATATTTTTGCACTTGCCCAGCTCAAAATCCTACTTGCCCAGGATTTTGGAACTCAAAAGTGGAGTTGAATGCAGGGGGGGGGGGGAGGGGGTGACGATGATGACGACCGACATTTATAAATATAATCCAAGGTTTCTGTCAAGTTTCAAGCACAGCCACTTTCCATTAGGATCTACTTCTTTCATGTTTTGTGTTTCTTTCTCTTTGGTGTCTCTGATGGGAGCCCAGGGTTAATTGTATCGATTCCTGATCATTGCATTCACTTCTATTTATTTCTCTCTGTGCGGTAATACGGTAGAAAATTCTGTTGATGTCACAGTCAATAACGGTACTTTTTCAAGTTAATTGACATAATACCTTTACCGATTAGCAATTTAAGATACAGTTATATAAACTCATCTAGCTTGACACGCATGATAAACAAGAGCTGCAGCCGATATAGATCTACTCAAAAGATCAGAAGTGTCAGGGCTGCGAGATGAAAGATTATTTAGCTTGAACCACAAGACGAGGACCCCCTCGATCCAAAAAACCCCAAACTTTCACACCCGCCATACAAGCAAGTTCAATGTGATTATCATTTCCGCCATCAAAATCGTCGTCTATAAACCACCACTCCCATTTTTCTGCACGCTATCAGTAAATGACGTCATCCGACCCCAGCAACCCTACACGTGTTTAACGTCATCGTTTTATTTCAATGGGGCGTATCTCTTTCATTAAAAAATGTTTGGAACCGGAATTTTTTTTCTCGCTAGCTAAACTGTTGTGGATAGAGGCGCGACCAATCCGCGGTTATCAACATTAAAACATTCGACTTTTCCCGCCAGCGTCTGCTATTTGGCGCCAAAGCATAACCATTCACGAGATAGTAGAATAGTCCTTTTTTACTACCGTAAGATGTAGCAAATTGTCTTAGGAGCTATTAAACCATTTTCACATTGATTGTGGATTAAAATTTATGGCAGGGATAGACGCAAATTATAGACATAATTTAATCTTATTTTCACACCTTGTCACGCTTATCGATAGCGCTGGTGGTACACACTACACCAGAAATGAAAGACACGCACCGACGGGCAATCGTGTTTAATTGGTAATTATATGACAGGGATTAACAAGTGTCATAATTGAACCGTTATAAAAACACAGATGGTTTTGTCTCTGAATTGCCGACAAAGCGGATATTATTGTGATTTACTTACTAGTCTAGTTTTACCGTATTTAAGGACTCAAAAGACTGACAGTTGTAGACGATTTTTTGCATTTGCCCGACCGGGCGTCGAAAGGTCAAAGTGCACCTGCCCGGCGCGATTTCGGGCTTGTCCCGGGCGGCCGGGCAATGGATTTGTCAGCCCCTGTCACTGAGTGACTATAGTAAGATAGTGAAGGAGAGGAAAGATGATAGGTTAAAAATAGATAAGAATAGCTAAAATCAGGTTTAAAACAACTATACTTGGGGATCCTATGGCCTGACATGCTGCAACTTGCCAATTTCCGAAACGAAACCAAAATACCTGAACGAAGCCAAAATACCGGAACAGGCTATTAAAAATATAGGGAATGAGTCCAATTTTTTATTTTTGGCAATAATTTTCAGCTTTGTTAACACACTGGTCAATACATACGCACAGGCTGCGTAGCGGTCGCATAGGCTTCGTATTTTGGACGCATAGGCTTCAATGAAAAATGGCGGATGACAGTTCGTCAATGCAGGTAAGAAACGGTTTTTACGTCAATCTAAATGTTGTATAGCGTTGTCCAATACTGACATCTGCCTTACGGACCACTTTATTAACATGCGGCTTCGTATGTTGCGAGAAAAAGTTTGAAAAACGGAATATAGAAAAATAGACCCCAAAAGAAATTTGGCATTCAACACAGATACACCTGTAGTTTCACTTTGGCCCGGTCGCCCTATGTAACTACACGGTTTTGGCTGGTGTTCTGGCCGATAAATTGTGAATAATGATAAAGAAATCGAAAAGCTAACATGCAACTTTCGGCACATCTTTTGCGAAAAAGAAAAATCATGATATTTCGATACAACGAACGTAGCTTTGTTACCTATTACAACGCAGAGGCTGCGAACTAAATTTGAAAGCCCTGAATTGTGCAGTATAGTAACGAATGATATTAAATTAATATCGAGAAATGAGCCAACCAGCGTTAGTTGATGATGCTCAATACATTCTGCATCATTTATACCAAACACATTTTCATTCTCAGCTATGCAATACAACATAATGATTCGAATGCCAAAGTCTGTCAAGTTACAATTATTTGCACTACCGTTCATAAACTTGGTAAGTCTTCGCCAAATCTGTTAAGTATTAAGCCAAATAATATTTGCACTGTATGAATTTCTGTCATGTTTTTATTACAACGCACGTGGCTTAGGATTTTACGACGTGCATCGTACAGAGATGGGCAGACGCATTACGAAAACACGCCAATTAAAATACCATTAAAAAGATAAAAACATCCTGCTAGTTTTGATATTTCTGCTCGCCCGGGTCAGGCGGTTCTAACGCGTATCCACAATCTGTGTTTCTGAGAATAAATAAGGAAATATAATAAATGCAGAAAATCTGTCAATGTACACTACCGTTCATAAACTTGGTAAGTCTGTCTTCGTCAAATCTGTTAAAGGAGACAGGAAAGCGATAATCTGTTGCAATAAATAGGTAAACATCAATTAGCCCTTTCTTCTACTGAATACTGCAGGTTTCTAAGTGGTCTGATAAGGATTTTATCACTGTGTAATCTCCAGCTATTTACTCTGCTAAAGAACTGACCTTCAAAATTCCAATTAACCACAGATATGCCCTGACGTCATCCATGAGGAATCTAGAAGCTTGGTGTGTACTGAATAGGCAGATGTAGCAATGTTGAGGTTTAAAACAGAAGCTTAAAATGGAGCAAAATAAGCAAGAACTGGCCACTCTTTGAGGGGACTTCACTTTAGATATTGAGCCTTATATGTTTGAGTCCAGGGAAACTTGTGATCAGGAATTTAGTAAGGGAAGCAGCAGCTCTGAAGATAGCTATCTTACATGTCAATCACAACAATTGTCGTCTGCATAGTCATCTGCTGCTTTCTTTAAATGTCACCTGAACCAATCTTAGTCTGATCCAGTCTGATCTTGGTCCACACTGTTTGCCTATAAGCGAAAATATTATTTAAAAAAAAAAACTTTAAGAAGATGCAGCAGACAGGGGCCATTTTACAATTCAGGTTTTTCTTACGGTTGATTCGTTCGGTTTTCCACCCATGCGCACTCATGAGCACTCTTAAAATGGAGATAGCAGTCTTCATTTTTGATTGGGTGTTTATGGATTTGCCTAACTGATATAGGAAAATGAAACAGCAACCAAAGTAGCCAAAGCTAGCCATTGGCCCCAGATGAATTCGGTCTAGGTTGGTATCCCTAACGAACGGTTGTATGTCAATTCATTATTGGTAGAGAATCCTCTCATGTCACAGCGCATGACTCAGTGGAACCTTTTTGTTTGTGTTGATGTTAACGTCCCCGGCAAGATCATTCAGGTCATTTTTGAGATATTGTTTCCGAATTTATGGGACTTTTACCCGACACTGAGACGAAATGACATCTCAAACCCTACCGCATATAAAGCATACTTGCAATTGCTAAATATGAATGACCCGTTTACTTTTTGAAAAGACAAATACTAGTTTTTGGGTCGATTATTTATCAATCGTCACAAAGTAAAAAAGTGCAAGTAGCTCTACAGTGCTTAAGTCCACGTGATTATCACTGATTGGTCGGAAATCCAGGGAACTTGTATATAGAAAACAGCAGCGTTTATTTTTCTTCGAAGAGAGGTCAGCGTGTTGCGAAATACGGAAATCCATAGATCATGGATTGGGTTTTTCAAACAGTGTATGTCAAGATCTAATGCCGCAGAACGCGGCGTCTAATCAGGGTCTTCACTGTTTGCTCGCATTACATGAATTGAAGGGCCAAACGCAGCGTCTTATCAGGGTCTTCACTTTTTAGCTCACCGTCACTTAGTGACGAGGTGAGCTTTTGGGATCACTTTTTGTCCGTCGTCCGTCGTGCGTGCGTGCGTCCGTAAACAATTTCTTTAAACGACATCTCCTCCTAAACCACTGATCAGATTTTGACCAAACTTCACAGGAATGATCCTTAGGTGGTCCCCTTTCAAAGTTGTTCAAATGGTTCCTGTCCGTTGCACATCTAGGTCACAGGAGCCAAAAATATATTTTTTTCACCAAAAACTTAAAAAATCTTCTTCTCTGAAACCACAAGGCCCAGATCTTTGATATTTGGTATGAAGCTTCATCTAGTGGACCCCTACCAAGATTGTTCAAATTGTAGTGCTAGGGCCAAAAATGCCCCCGCCCTGGGGCCCTTTGGTTTTACATAGGCTTATATAGGGAAAATCTTTAAAAATCTTCTTCTCTGAAACCACAAGGCCCAGGTCTTTGATATTTGGTATGAAGCTTCATCTAGTTGACCCCTACCAAGATTGTTCAAATTATAGTGCTGGGGCCAAAAATGCCCCCGCCCCGGGGCCCTTTGGTTTTACATAGGCTTATATAGGGAAAATCTTTAAAAATCTTCTTCTCTGAAACCACAAGGCCCAGGACTTTGATATTTGGTATGAAGCTTCATCTAGTGGACCCCTACCAAGATTGTTCAAATTATAGTGCTGGGACAAAAAATGCCCCCGCTAGGGGCCCTTTGGTTTTACATTGGCTTATATAGGGAAAATCTTTAAAAATCTTCTTCTCTGAAACCACAAGGCCCAGGTCTTTGATATTTGGTATGAAGCTTCATCTAGTGGACCCCTACCAAGATTGTTCAAATTATAGTGCTTGGGCCAAAAATGCCCCCGCCCCAAGCCCTTTGGTTTTTTCATAGGCTTATATAGGGAAAATCTTAAAAAAATTTCTTCTCTGAAACCACAAGGCCCAGGACTTTGATATTTGGTATGAAGCTTCATCTAGTGGACCCCTACCAAGATTGTTCAAATTATAGTGCTGTGGCCAAAAATGCCCCCGCCCGGGGCCCTTTGGTTTTACATGGGCTCATATAGGGAAAATCTTTAAAAATCTTCTTCTCTGAAACCACAAGGCCCAGGTCTTTGATATTTGGTATGAAGCTTCATCTAGTGGACCCCTACCAAGATTGTTTAAATTATAGTGCTGTGGCCAAAAATGCCCCCGCCCCGGGGCCCTTTGGTTTTACATGGGCTTATATAGGAAAATCTTCAAAAATCTTTGTCTCTGAAACCACAAAGCCCAGGTCTTTGATTTTTGGTATGAAGCTTCATCTAGTGGACCCCTACCAAGATTGTTCAAATTATAGTGCTGTGGCCAGAAATGCCCCCTCCCGGGGCCCTTTGGTTTTACATGGGGCTCATATAGGGAAAATCTTTAAAAATCTTCTCTGAAACCGCAAGGCCCAGGTCTTTGAAATTTGATATGAAGCTTCATCTAGTGGACCCCTACCAAGATTGTTTAAATTATAGTGCTGTGGCCAAAAATGCCCCCGCCCCGGGGCCCTTTGGTTTTACATAGACTTTATAGGGAAAAGCTTAAAAAATCTTCTTCTGTGAAACCACAAGGCCTAGGTCTTTGATATTTCGTGTGAAATTTCATCTAGTGGACCTCTTATCAAGATTGTTCAAATTATAGCCCTGGGGCCAAAAATGCCCCCGCCCCGAGACCCTTTGGTTTTACATAGACTTATATAGGAAAATCTTTAAAAATCTTCTTCTCTGAAACTGCAAGGCCCATGTCTTTGATATTTGGTATGGAGCTTCATCTAGTGGACAATTATAGCCTTTGTTGATATTTGGTATGAAGCTTCACCTTTATAGACATCCCTCAACATTATGCACATTATAACCTTGGGGTCAATAATGGCCCTCCCCGGGTCCCACTTGTTACTCTATGGATCAGGTGAGCAATCCAGGGCCATCATGGTCCTCTTGTTAGCTCACCGTCACGTAGTGACGAGGTGAGCTTTTGTGATCACTTTTTGTCCGTCGTGCGTGCGTGCGTGCGTTAACAATTTCTTCAAACGACATCTCCTCCTAAACCACTGATTGGATTTTGACCAAACTTCACAGGAATGATCCTTAGGTGGTCCCCTTTCAAAGTTGTTCAAATGGTTCCGGTCCGTTGCACATCTAGGTCACATGACCCAAAAATAGATTTTTTTCACCAAAAACTAAAAAAATCTTCTTCTCTGAAACCACAAGGCCCAGGTCTTTGATATTTGGTATGAAGCTTCATCTAGTGGATCCCTACCAAGATTGTTCAAATTATAGTGCTGGGGCACAAAATGCCCCCACCCCGGGGCCCTTTGGTTTTACATAGGCTTATATATGGAAAGTCTTTAAAAATCTTCTTCTCTGAAACCACAAGGCCCAGGACTTTGATATTTAGTATGAAGCTTCATCTAATGGACCTCTACCAAGATTGTTCAAATTATAGTGCTGGGGCCAAAAATACCCCCACTCCATGGCCCTTTGGTTTTACATAGACTTATATAGGGAAAATCTTTAAAAATCTTCTTCTCTGAAACCACAAGGCCCAGGTCTTTGATATTTGGTATGAAGCTTCATCTAGTGAACCCCTACCAAGATTGTTCAAATTATAGTGCTGGGGCACAAAATGCCCCCGCCCCAGGGCCCTTTGGTTTTACATAGGCTTATATATGGAAAATCTTTAAAAATCTTCTTCTCTGAAACCACAAGGCCCAGAACTTTGATATTTAGTATGAAGCTTTATCTAATGGACCCCTACCAAGATTGTTCAAATTATAGTGCTGGGGCCAAAAATGCCCCCGCTCCGGGGCCCTTTGGTTTTACATAGACTTATAAAGGGAAAATCTTGAAAAATCTTCTTCTCTGAAACCACATGGCCTAGGTCTTCGATATTTGGTATGAAGCTAGATCTAATGGACCTCTACCAAGATTGTTCAAATTATAGTGCTGGGGCCAAAAATGCCCCCGCTCCGGGACCCTTTGGTTTTACATAGACTTATATGGGGAAAATCTTTATAAATCTTCTTCTCTGAAACTACAAGACCTAGGTCTTTGATATTTGGTATGAAGCTTCATCTATAGGACCCCTACCAAGATTGTTCAAATTATAGTGCTGGGGCCAAAAATACCCCCCCGCCCCGGGGCATTTTGGTTTTACATAGGCTTATACAGGGATAATCTTTAAAAATCTTCTTCTCTGAAACCGCAAAGCCCAGGACTTTGATATTTGGTATGAAGCTTCATTTAATGGACCTATATCAAGATTGTTCAAATTATAGCCCTGGGGCCAAAACTGTCCCCGCTCTTGGGCCCTTTGGTTTTACATAGACTTATATAGGGAAAATCTTTAAAAATCTTCTTCTCTGAAACTGCATGGCCAAGGACTTTGATATTTGATATGAAGCTTCATCTAATGGACCCCTACTAAGATTGTTCAAATTATAGCCATTTGGCAAAAAATGCCCCCCACTGCGAGGCCCTTTGGTTTTACATGGACTTATATAGCAAAAATCTTTAAAAATCTTCTTCTCTGAAACCACAAGGCCTAGGTCTTTGATATTTGGTGTGAAATTTCATCTAGTGGACCTCTATCAAGATTGTTCAAATTATAGCCCTGGGGCCAAAAATGTCACCGCCCTGAGACCCATTGGTTTAACATAGTCTTATAAAGGGAAATATTTAAAAATCTTCTTCTCTGAAACTGCAAGGCCCATGTCTTTGATATTTGGTATGAAGCTTCATCTAGTGGACCTCTACCAAGATTGTTCCAAATTATAGCCCTGGGGCCACAAATGTCCCCAGCCTGGGACCCTTTGGTTTTACATAGACTTATATAGCCCAGATGCAAATTTGGTTTTACATAGGCTTATGTATGTTATATCTTTAAAAAGATCTTCTTCTCTGAAACCGCAAGGCCCAGTTCCTTGATATTTGGTGTGTAGCTTCATCTCGACGACCTTTGCCAAGATTGTTCATATTATAGCCTTTATTGATGTTTGGTATGAAGCTTCACCTTTAAGACCTCCCTCAGCATTATGCACATTAAAGCCCTGGGGCCAATAATGACCCTCCCTGGGGCCCACTTGTTACACTATGGATTAGGTGAGCAATCCAGGGCCATCATGGCCCTCTTGTGTTTTATATTAGGATCACTTTTTGTCTGGCATCCGTGCGTAAACAATTTCTTCAAACGACATCTCCTAAATCATTGATCGTATTTGACCAAATTTCACAGGAATGATCCTTAGGTAGTCCTCTTTCAAAGTTGTTCAAATGGTTCCGGTCTGTTGCACATCTAGTTTACAGGAGCCAAAAATAGATTTTTTTCACTGAAAATTTAAAAAATCTTCTTCTCTGAAACCGCAAGGCCCAGGTCTTTGATATTTGGTACCAAGCTTCATCTAGTCGACCCCTACCAAGATTGTTCAAATTATAGTGCTGGGGCCAAAAATGCCCCCGCCCCTGGGCCCTTTGTTTTTACATAGGCTTATATAGGGAAAATCTTTAAAAATCTTCTTCTCTGAAACCACAAGGCCCAGGACTTTGATATTTGGTATGAAGCTTCATCTAGTGGACCCCTACCAAGATTGGTCAAATTATAGTGCTGGGACAAAAAATGCCCCCGCCACGGGGCCCTTTGGTTTTACATTGGCTTATATAGGGAAAATCTTTAAAAATCTTCTTCTCTGAAACCACAAGGCCCTGGTCTTTGATATTTGGTATGAAGCTTCATCTAGTGGACCCCTACCAAGATTGTTCAAATTATAGTGCTTGGGCCAAAAATGCCCCCGCCCCGGGCCCTTTGGTTTTTTCATAGGCTTATATAGGGAAAATCTTTAAAAATTTTCTTCTCTGAAACCACAAGGCCCAGGACTTTGATATTTGGTATGAAGCTTCATCTAGTGGACCCCTACCAAGATTGTTCAAATTTTAGTGCTGGGACAAAAAATGCCCCCCGCCCCGGGGACCTTTGGTTTTACATTGGCTTATATAGGGAAAATCTTTAAAAATCTTCTTCTCTGAAACGACAAGGCCCAGGTCTTTGATATTTGGTATGAAGCTTCATCTAGTGGACCCCTACCAAGATTGTTCAAATTATAGTGCTGGGGCCAAAAATGCCCCCGCCCGGGCCCTTTGGTTTTACATAGGCTTATATAGGGAAAATTTTTAAAAATCTTCTTCTCTGAAACCACAAGGCCCGGGACTTTGATATTTGGTATGAAGCTTCATCTAGTTGACCCCTACCAAGATTGTTCAAATTATAGTGCTGGGACAAAAAATGCCCCCGCCACGGGGCCCTTTGGTTTTGCATTGGCTTATATATGGAAAATCTTGAAAAATCTTCTTCTCTGAAACCACAAGGCCCAGGTCTTTGATATTTGGTATGAAGCTTCATCTAGTGGACCCCTACCAAGATTGTTCAAATTATAGTGCTAGGGCCAAAAATGCCCCCGCCCCGGGGCCCTTTGTTTTTACATAGGCTTATATAGGGAAAATCTTTAAAAATCTTCTTCTCTGAAACCACAAGGCCCAGGACTTTGATATTTGGTATGAAGCTTCATTTAGTGGACCCCTACCAAGATTGTTCAAATTATAGTGCTGGGACAAAATAGCCCCGCCACGGGGCCCTTTGGTTTTACATTGGCTTATATAGGGAAAATTTTTAAAAATCTTCTTCTCTGAAACCACAAGGCCCAGGTCTTTGATATTTGGTATGAACCTTCAGCTAGTGGACCCCTACCAAGATTGTTCAAATTATAGTGCTGGGGCCCAAAATGCCCCGCACCGGGGCCCTTTGGTTTTACATAGGCTTATATAGGGAAAATCTTTAAAAATCTTCTTCTCTAAAACCACAAGGCCCAGGTCTTTGATATTTGGTATGAAGCTTCATCTTGTGGACCTCTACCAAGATTGTTGAAATTATAGCCCTGGGGCCAAAAATGCCCCCGCTCCGGGGCCCTTTGGTTTTACATAGACGTATATAGGGAAAATCTTTAAAAATCTTCTTCTTTGAAACCACAAGGCTTAGGTCTTCGATATTTGTTATGAAGCTTCAGCTAGTGGACCTCTATAAAGATTGTTCAAATTATAGCCCTGAGACCAAAAATGCATCCACCATGTGGCCCTTTTGTTTTACATAGACTTGTATAGGCAAAAACTTTAAAAATCATCTTCTCTGAAACACAAGGCTTAGGTCTTTGATATTTGTTATGAAGCTTCAGCTAGTGGACCTCTACCAAGATTGTTCAAATTATAGCCCTGGGGCCAAAAATGCCCCTTCTCCGGGGCCCTTTGGTTTAACATAGACTTATACAGGGAAAATCTTGTTTTACATAGACTTCTATATACAGGGTAAACCTTTAAAATCTTCTTTTCTGAAACCAGAAAGCCCAGGTCTTTCATATTCGATATGAAGCTTCATCTTGTGGACCTCTACCAAGATTGTTCAAATTATAGCCCTGGGGCCAAAATTGACCCTGCCTGGGGCCCACTTGTTATACATTGGATCAGGTGAGCGAACCAGGGCCCTCTGGGCCCTCTTGTTTGATGTTTGGTATGAAGCTTCACCTTTAAGACCTCCCTCAACAATATGCACATTAAAGCCCTGGGGCCAATAATGGCCCTCTCTGGGGCCCACTTGTTACACTATGGATCAGGTGAGCGATCCAGGGCCATCATGGCCCTCTTGTTAGCTCACCGTCACGTAGTGACGAGGTGAGCTTTTGGGATCACTTTTTGTCCGTCGTGCGTGCGTGCGTGCGTCCGTCCGTGCGTGCGTGCGTAAACAATTTTCTTTAAACGACATCTCCTCCTAAACCACTGATCAGATTTTGACCAAACTTCACAGGAATGATCCTTAGGTGGTCCCCTTTCAAAGTTGTTCAAATGGTTCCGGTCCGTTGCACATCTAGGTCACAGGAGCCAAAAACAGATTTTTTTCACCAAAAACTTAAAAAATCTTCTTCTCTGAAACCACAAGGCCCAGGTCTTTGATATTTGGTATGAAGCTTCATCTAGTGGACCCCTACCAAGATTGTTCAAATTATAGTGCTGGGGCCAAAAATGCCCCCGCCCTGGGGCCCTTTGGTTTTACATAGGCTTATATAGGGAAAATCTTTAAAAATCTTCTTCTCTGAAACCACAAGGCCCAGGTCTTTGATATTTGGTATGAAGCTTCAGCTAGTGGACCCCTACCAAGATTGTTCAAATGATAGTGCTGGGGCAAAAAATGCCCCCGCCCCGGGGCCCTTTGGTTTTACATAGGCTTATATAGGGAAAATCTTTAAAAATCTTCTTCTCTAAAACCACAAGGCCCAGGTCTTTGATATTTGGTATGAAGCTTCATCTAGTGGACCCCTACCAAGATTGTTCAAATTATAGTGCTGGGGCCAAAAATGCCCCCGCCCGGGGCCCTTTAATTTTAGATAGACTTATATAGGGAAAATCTTTAAAAATCTTCTTCTCTGAAACCACAACGCCCAGGACTTTGATATTTGGTATGAAGCTTCATCTAGTGGACCCCTACCAAGATTGTTCAAATTTTTGTGCTGGGACAAAAAATGCCCCCGCCACGGGGCCCTTTGGTTTTACATGGGCTTATATAGGGAAAATCTTTAAAAATCTTCTTCTCTGAAACCACAAGGCCCATGTCTTTGATATTTGGTATGAAGCTTCATCTAGTGGACCCCTACCAAGATTGTTTAAATTATAGTGCTGGGGCCAAAAATGCCCCTTCCCCGGGGCCCTTTGGTTTGACATTGGCTTATATAGGGAAAATCTTTAAAAATCTTCTTCTCTGAAACCACAAGGCCCAGGACTTTGATATTTGGTATGAAGCTTCATCTAGTAGACCCCTACCAAGATTGTTCAAATTATAGTGCTGGGGCCAAAAATGCCCCCGCCTTGGGGCCCTTTGGTTTTACATTGGCTTATATAGGGAAAATCTTTAATAATTTTCTTCTCTGAAACCACAAGGCCCAGGACTTTGATATTTGGTATGAAGCTTCATCTAGTGGACCCCTACCAAGATTGTTCAAATTTTAGTGCTGGGACAAAAAATGCCCCCGCCATGGGGCCCTTTGGTTTTACATTGGCTTATATAGGGAAAATCTTTAAAAATCTTCTTCTCTGAAACCACAAGGCTCAGGTCTTTGATATTTGGTATGAAGCTTCATCTAGTGGACCCTTACCAAGATTGTTCAGATGCTAATGCTGGGGCCAAAAATGCCCCCGCCCCGGGGCCCTTTGGTTTTACATAGGCTTATATAGGCAAAATCTTTCAAAAATCTTCTTTTCTGAAACCGCTAGGCCCAGGTCTTTGATATTTGATGTGTAGCTTCATCTTGTGGACCTTTGCCAAGATTGTTCAAATTATAGCCTTTGTTGATATTTGGTATGAAGCTTCACCTTTAAGACCTCCCTCAACGTTATGCACATTAAAGCCCTGGGGCCAATAATGACCCTCTCTGGGGCCCACATGTTACACTATGGATCAGGTGAGCGATCCAGGGCCATCATGGCCCTCTTGTGTTTTATATTAGGATCACTTTTTGTCTGTCATCCGTGCGTAAACAATTTCTTCAAACGACATCTCCTCCTAAACCACTGATCGGATTTTGACCAAACTTCACAGGAATGATCCTTAGGTGGTCCCCTTTCAAAGTTGTTCAAATGGTTCCGGTCTGTTGCACATATAGGTCACAGGAGCCTAAAATAGATTTTTTCACCGAAAACTTAAAAAATCTTCTTCTCTGAAACCGCAAGACCCAGGTCTTTGATATTTGGTATGAAGCTTCATCTAGTGGACCCCTACCAAGATTGTTCAAATTATTGTTCTGGGGCCGAAAATGCCCCTGCACCTGGGCCCTTTGGTTTTACATGGGCTTATATAAGGAAAATCTTTAAAAATCTTCTTCTCTGAAACCGCAAGGCCCAGGCCTTTGATATTTGGTATGAAGCTTCATCTAGTGGACCCCTACCAAGATTGTTCAAATTATAGTGCTGGAGCTAAAAATGCCCCCGCACCGGGGCCCTTTGGTTTTTTCATTGGCTTATATAGGGAAAATCTTTAAAAATCTTCTTCTCTGAAACCGCAAGGCCCAGGACATTGATATTTGGTATGAAGCTTCATCTAGTGGACCCCTACCAAGATTGTTCAAATTATAATGCTGGGGCCAAAAAAGCCCTGGCACCGGGGCCCTTTGGTTTTACATCGGCTTATATAGGGAAAATCTTTAAAAATCTTCTTCTCTGAAACCGCAAGGCCCAGGTCTTTGATATTTGGTATGAAGCTTCATCTAGTGGACCCCTACCAAGATTGTTCAAATTATAGTGCTGGAGCTAAAAATGCCCCCGCACCAGAGCCCTTTGGTTTTACATGGGCTTATATAGGGAAAATCTTTAAAAATCTTCTTCTCTGAAACCACAAGGCCCAGGTCTTTGATATTTGGTATGAAGCTTCATCTAGTGGACCCCTACCAAGAATGTTCAAATTATAGTGCTGGGGCCAAAAATGCCTCCGCCCGGGGGGCCTTTTGTTTTACATGGGCTTATATAGGGAAAATCTTTAAAAATCTTTTCTCTGAAACTGCAAGGCCCAGGTCTTTGCTATTTGGTATGAAACTTCATCTAGTGGACCCCTACCAATATTGTTCAAATTATAGTGCTGGGGCCAAAAATGCCCCCGCTCCAGGACCCTTTGGTTTTACATGGGCTTATATAGGGAAAATCTTTAATAATCTTCTTTTCTGAAACTGCAAGGCACAGGTCTTTGATATTTGATATGAAGCTTCATCTTGTGGACCTCTACCAAGATTGTTCAAACGATAGCCCTGGGGCCAAAAATGCCCCGGCTTCTGGGCCCTTTGGTTTTACATAGACTTATATAGGGAAAATCTTTAAAAATCTTCTTCTCTGAAACCACAAGGCTTAGGTCTTTGATATTTGTTATGAAGCTTCAGCTAGTGGACCTCTACCAAGATTGTTCAAATTATAGCCCTGGGGCCAAAAATGCCCACGCTCCGGGGCCCTTTGGTTTTACATAGACTTATTTAGGGAAAATCTTGTTTTACATAGACTTCTTTATGCAGGGTAAACCTTTTAAATCTTCTTCTCTGAAACCACAAAGCCAAGGTCTTTCTTATTCGATATGAAGCTTCATGGTGTGGACCTCTACCAAGATTGTTCAAATTATAGCCCTGGGGCCAAAATTGACCCCACCCGGGGCCCACTTATTATACATTGGATCAGGTGAGCGAACCAGGGCCCTCTGGGCCCTCTTGTTAGCTCACCGTCACGTAGTGACGAGGTGAGCTTTTGGGATCACTTTTTGTCCGTCGTCCGTCGTGCGTCCGTGCGTGCGTCCGTGCGTAAACAATTTCTTCAAACGACATCTCCTCCTAAACCACTGAGCGGATTTTGACCAAACTTCACAGGAATGATCCTTAGGTGGTCCCCTTTCAAAGTTGTTCAAATGGTTCCGGTCCGTTGCACATATAGGTCACAGGAGCCAAAAATAGATTTTTTTCACCGAAAACTTAAAAAATCTTCTTCTCTGAAACTGCAAGGCCCAGGTCTTTGATATTTGGTATGAAGCTTCATCTAGTGGACCCCTACCAAGATTGTTCAAATTATAGTGCTGGGGCCAAAAATACCCCCGCCCCGGGGCCCTTTGGTTTTACATGGGCTTATATAGGGAAAATCTTAAAAAATCTTCTTCTCTGAAACTGCAAAGCCCAGGTCTTTGATATTTGGTATGAATCTTCATCTGGTGGACCCCTACCAAGATTGTTCAAATTATAGTGCTGGGGCCAAAGATGCCCCCGCATCGGGGCCCTTTGGTTTTACATAGGCTTATATAGGGAAAATCTTTAAAAATCTTCTTCTCTGAAACAGCAAGGCCCAGGTCTTTGATATTTGGTATGAAGCTTCATCTAGTGGACCCATACCAAGATTGTTCAAATTTTAGTGCTGGGGCCAAAAATGCCCCCGCCCCGGGGCCCTTTGGTTTTACATGGGCTTATATAGGGAAAATCTTTAAAAATCTTCTTCTCTGAAACTGCAAGGCCCAGGTCTTTGATATTTGGTATGAATCTTCATCTTATGGACCCCTACCAAGATTGTTCAAATTATAGTGCTTGGACCAAAAATGCCCCCGCCCCGGGGCCCTTTGGTTTTACATAGGCTTATATAGGGAAATCCTTTAAAAATCTTTTTCTCTGAAACCGCTAGGCCCAGGTCTTTGATATTTGGTATGAAGCTTCATCTTGTGGACCCCTACCAAGATTGTTCAAATTATAGTGCTGGGGCCAAAAATGCCCCCACCCCAGGGCCCTTTGGTTTTACATGGGCTTATATTGGGAAAATCTTTAAAAAATCTTCTTCTCTGAAACTACAGGACCCAGGTCTTTGCTATTTGGTATGAAGCTTCATCTAGTGGACCCCTACCAAGATTGTTCAAATTATAGTGCTGGGGCCAAAAATGCCCCCGCCTCGGGGCCCTTTGGTTTTACATGGGCTTATATAGGGAAAATCATTTAAAAATCTTCTTCTCTGAAACTGCAAGGCCCAGGTCTTTGATATTTGGTATGAAGCTTCATCTTATGGACCCCTATCAAGATTGTTCAAATTATAGCCCTGGGGCCAAAAATGCCCCCGCTCCTGGGCCCTTTGGTTTTTCATAGACTTATATAGGGAAAATCTTGAAAAATCTTCTATTCTGAAACCACAAGGCCTAGGTCTTTGACATTTGGTATGAAGCTCCAGCTAGTGGACCCCTACCAAGATTGTTCAAATTATAGCCCATGGGCCACAAATGCCCCCACCCCAGGGCCCTTTGGTTTTACGTAGACTTATAATAGAGATAATCTTTGACAATCTTCTTTTCTGAAACAACAAGGCCCAGGTCTTTGATATTTGGTGTGAAGCTTCATCTAGTGGACCTCTATCAAGATTGTTTAAATTATAGCCCTGAGGCCAAAAATGCCCCTGCCCTGGGGCCATTTGGTTTTACATAGGCTTATATAAGGAATATCTTTAAAAAAATCTTCTTCTCTGAAACAGCAAGGCCCAGGTCTTTGTTATTTGTTGTGTAGCTTCATCTAGTGGACCTTTGCCAAGATTGTTTAAATTATAGCCTTTGTTGATATTTGGTATGAAGCTTCACCTTTTTAGACCTCCCTCAACATTATGCACATTATATTCCTGGGGTCAATAATGGCCCTCCCCGAGGCCCACTTGTTACTCTATGGATCAGGTGAGCGATCCAGGGCCATCATGGTCCTCTTGTGATTAATATTAGGATCACTTTTTGTCTGTCATCCGTGCGTAAACAATTTCTTCAAACGACATCTCCTCCTTAACCACTGATCGGATTTTGACCAAACTTCACAGGAATGATCCTTAGGTGGTCCCCTTTCAAAGTTGTTCAAATGGTTCCAGTCTGTTGCACATATAGGTCACAGGAGACAAAAATAGATTTTTTCACCGAAAACTTAAAAAATCTTCTTCTCTGAAACCGCAAGGCCCAGGTCTTTGATATTTGGTATGAAGCTTCATCTAGTGAACCGCTACCAAGATTGTTCAAATTACAGTGCTGGGGCCAAAAATGCCCCAGCCCCGGGGCCCTTTGATTTTACATGGGCTTATATAGGGAAAATCTTTAAAAATCTTCTTCTCTGAAACCGCAAGGCCCAGGACTTTGATATTTAGTATGAAGCTTCATCTAGTGGACCCCTACCAAGATTGTTCAAATTGAAGTGCTGGGGCCAAAAATGCCCCCGCCCCGGGCCCTTTGGTTTTACATGAGCTTATATAGGGAAAATCTTTAAATATCTTCTTCTCTGAAACCGCAAGGCCCAGGCCTTTGATATTTGGTATGAACCTTCGTCTTGTGGACCCCTACCAAGATTGTTCAATTTATAGTGCTGGGGCCAAAAATGACCCCACCCCGGGGCCCTTTTGTTGTACATTGGCTTATATAGGGAAATTCTTAAAAAATCTTCTTCTCTGAAACCGCAATGCCCAGGTCTTTGCTATTTGGTATGAAGCTTCATCTGATGGACCGCTACCAAGATTGTTCAAATTTTAGTTCTCGGGCCAAAAATGCCCCCGCCCCAGGGCCCTTTGGTTTTACATTGGCTTATATAGGGAAAATCTTTAAAAATCTTTTTTCTCTGAAACAGCATGGCCCAGGTCTTTGATATTTGGTTTGAAGCTTCATCTAGTGGACCTCTATCAAGATTATTTAAATTATAGCCCAGAGGCCAAAAATGCCCCCGCTCTTGGGCCATTTGGATTTACATAGGCTTATGTAGGGAATATCTTAAAAAAATCTTCTCTGAAATCGCAAGACCCAGGTCTTAGATATTTTGGGTGTAGCTCCATCTAGTGGACCTTTGCCATGATTATTCAAATTATAGCCTTTGTTGATATTTGGTATGAAGCTTCACCTTTTTAGACCTCCCTCAACATTATGCACATTATAGCCCTAGGGTCAATAATGGCCTTCCCCGGGCCCACTTGTTACTCTATGGATCAGGTGAGCGATCCAGGGCCATCATGGCCCTCTTGTGTTTTATATTAGGATCACTTTTTGTCTGTCTTCCGTGCGTAAACAATTTCTTCAAAAGACATCTTCTCCTAAACCACTGATCGGATTTTGACCAAACTTCACAGGAATGACCCTTAGGTGGTCCCCTTTCAAAGTTGTTCAAATGGTTCCGGTCCGTTGCACATATAGGTCAAAGGAGCCAAAAAGAGATTTTTTCACAGAAAACTAAAAAAATCTTCTTCTCTGAAACCGCAAGGCCCAGGTCTTTGATATTTGGTATGAAGCTTCATCTAGTGGACTCCTACCAAGATTGTTCAAATTACAGTGCTGGGGAAAAAAATGCCCCCGCCCCGGGGCCCTTTGGTTTTACAAGGGCTTATATAGGAAAATCTTCAAAAATCTTCTTCTCTGAAACCACAAGGCCCAGGTCTTTGATTTTTGGTATGAAGCTTCATCTAGTGGACCCCTACCAAGATTGTTCAAATTATAATGCTGGGTCCAAAAATGTCCCCGTCCCGGGGCCGTTTGGTTTTACATAGGCTTATAAAGGGTATCTGTAAAAATCTTCTTCTCAGTAACCGCAAGGCCCAGGTGTTTGATATTTGATATGAAGCTTCATCTAGTGAACCCCTACCAAGATTGTTCAAATTATAGTGCTGGGGCCAAAAATGCCCCCGCCCCGGGGCCCTTTGGTTTTACATGGGCTTATGTAGGGAAAATCTTTAAAAGTCTTCTTCTCTGAAACTGCAAGGCGCAGGTCTTTGCTATTTGGTTTGAAGCTTCATCTAGTGGACCCCTACCAAGATTGTTCAAATTATAGTGCTGGGGCCAAAAAATGCCCCCGCCACGGGGCCCTTTGGTTTGACATGGGCTTATATAGGGAAAATCTTTTTAAATCTTCTTCTTTGAAACCGCAAGGCCCAGGTCTTTGATATTTGGTATGGTCTTGTGGACCCCTACCAAGATTGATCAAATTATAGTGCTGGGGCCAAAAATGACCCCGCCCTGGGGCCCTTTGGTTTTACATGGGCTTATACAGGGAAAATCTTTAAAAATCTTCTTCTCTGAAACCTCAAGGCCCAGTTCTTTGCTATTTGGTATGAAGCTTCATCTGTTGGACCGTTACCAAGATTGTTCAAATTATTGTTCTCGGGCCAAAAATGCCCCCGCCCCGGGGCCCTTTGGTTTTACATGGGCTTATATAGGGAAAATCTTTAAAAATCTTCTTCCCTGAAACCTCAAGGCACAGTTCTTTGATATTTGGTATGAAGCTTAGTTTTGTGGACCCCTACCAAGATTGTTCAAATTATAGTGCTGGGGCAATAAATGCCACCGCCCCGAGACCCTTTGGTTTTACAAAGACTCATATAGGGAAATCTTTAAAAATCTTCTTCTCCGAAACTGCAAGGCCCATATCTTTGATATTTTGGTATGGAGCTTCATCAAGTGGACCTCTACCAAGATTGTTAACATTATAGCCCCCGGGCTACAAATCCCCCGCCCTGGGGCCCTTTGGTTTATATTAGTTTGAAAACTGGTGAGGTCAGCCTATTTATCATAGAGTTATGTTCTACTTGATTTGTAGAAATTGCTTACCCTGTTATCACCATGTCCTTCCATTAATCCTTCAGTAAAGGTTGGCACTTCCTGAAACTTTGAATCTGTTAGCTCAGGTGAGCGATACAGGACCAGCTTGGTCCTCTTGTGTTTTATATTAGGATCACTTTTTGTCTGTCATCCGTGCGTAAACAATTTCTTCAAACTACATCTCCTCCTAAACCACTGATCGGATTTTGACCAAACTTCACAGGAATGATCCTTAGGTGGACCCCTTTTAGAGTTGTTCAAATGGTTCTGGTCTGCTGCACATCAAGGTCACAGGGGCCAAAAATAGATTTTTTTAATGAAAACTTAAAAAATCTTCTTCTCTGAAACCATAAGGCCAAGGTCTTTGATATTTGGTACGAAGTTTCATCTAGTGGATCCCTACCAAGATTGTTCAAATTATAGTGCTGGGGCCAAAAATGCCCCCACCTTGGGGCCCTTTGGTTTTACATAGGCTTATATAGGGAAACTCTTTAAAAATATTCTTCTCTGAAACCACAAGGCCCAGGACTTTGATATTTGGTATGAAGCTTCATCAAGTGGACCCCTACAAAGATTGTTCAAATTATAGTGCTGGGGCAAAAATTGCGTCCGCCCCGGGGCCCTTTGGTTTTACATAGGCTTATATAGGGAAAAACCTTAAAAGGCTTCTTCTCTGAAACACAAGGCCCAGGACTTTGATATTTGGTATGAAGCTTCATCTAATAGACCTCTACTAAGATTGTTCAAATTAAAGCCCTTGGGCCAAAAATGTCCCCGCTCTGGGGCCCTTTGGTTTTACATAGACTTATATAGGGAAAATCTTTAAAATTCTTCTTCTCTGAAACCACAAGGCCTAGGTGTTTTATATTTGGTATGAAGCTTCTTCTAAAGGACCCCTACCAAGATTATTCAAATTATAGTGCTGGAGCCAAAAATGCCCCCGCCCCGGGGCCCTTTGGTTTTACATAGGCTTATATAGGGATAATCTTTAAAAACCTTCTTTTCTGAAACCACAAGGCCCAGAACTTTGATATTTGGTATGAAGCTTCATCTAATGGACCTCTACCAAGATTGTTCAAATTATAGCCCTGGGGCCAAAAATGCCCCCGCCCCGGGGCCCTATGGTTTTACATATACTAATATAGGGAAAATCTTTAAAAGTCTTCTTCTCTGAAACCACAAGGCCTGGGTCTTTGATAGTTGGTATGAAGCTGCATCTAGTGGACCTCTATCAATATTATTCAAATTATAGCACTGAGACCAAAAATGTACCCGCTCTGGGGCTCTTTGGTTTTACATAGACTTATATAGGGAAATCTTTAAAAATCTTCTTCTCTGAAACTGCAAGGCCTAGGCCTTTAAATATTTGATATGGAGCTTTATCTAGTGGACCTCTACCAAGATTGTTCAAGGTATAGCCCTGGGGCCACAAATGCCCCCACCCTGGAGCCCTTTGGTTTTACATAGATTTATATAGCCCTGGGGCCATTTGGTTTTGCATAGGCTTATGTAGGGAATATCTTTAAAAAAAAAAATCTTCTTCTCTGAAACCGCAAGGCCCAGGTCTTTGATATTTGATGTGTAGCTTCATCTAGTGGACCTTTGCCAAGATTGTTCAAATTATAGCCTTTGTTGATGTTTGGTATGAAGCTTCACCTTTAAGACCTCCCTCAACATTACGCACATTAAAGCCCTGGGGCCAATAATGGCCCTCTCTGGGGCCCACTTGTTACACTATGGATCAGGTGAGCGATCCAGGGCCATCATGGCCCTCTTGTGATTAATATTAGGATCACTTTTTGTCTGTCATCCGTGCGTAAACAATTTCTTCAAACGACATCTCCTCCTAAACCACTGATCGGATTTTGACCAAACTTCACAGGAATGATCCTTAGGTTGACCCCTTTCAAAGTTGTTCAAATGGTTCCGGTCCGTTGCACATATAGGTCACAGGAGCCAAAAATATATTTTTTCACCGAAAACTTAAAAAATCTTCTTCTCTGAAACCACAAGGCCCAGAGCTTTGCTATTTGGTATGAAGCTTCATCTAGTGGACCCCTACCAAGATTGTTCAAATTATAGTGCTGGGGCCAAAAATGCCCCCGCCCCGGGGCCCTTTGATTTTACATGGGCTTATATAGGGAAAATCTTTAAAAATCTTCTTCTCTGAAACCGCAAGGCCCATATCTTTAATATTTGGTATGAAGCTTCATCTAGTCGACCCCTACCAAGATTGTTCAAATTATAATGCTGGGGCCAAAAATGCCCCCACTTCAGGCCCTTTGGTTTATAAAAGGAAAATCTTTAAAAATTCTTCTTCTCTGAAACCGCAAGGCCCAGCTCTTTGATATTTGATTTGAAGCTTCATCTTGTGGTCCTCTACCAAGATTGTTCAAATTATAGCCCTGGGGCCAAAAATGCCCCCGCTCTGAGGCCCTTTGGTTTTACATAGATTTATTTTGGGAAAATCTTTAAAAATCTTCTTCTGTGAAACCACTAGCCTAGGTCTTTGATATTTGGTGTGAAATTTAATCTAGTGGACCTCTATCAAGATTGTTCAAATTATATCCCTGGTGTCAAAAATGCCCCCGCCCTGAGACCCTTTGGTTTTGCAAGACTTATATAGGGAAATCCTTAAAAACCTTCTTCTCTGAAACTGCAATGCCTATGTCTTTGATATTTGGTATGAAGCTTCACCTTTTTAGACCTCCCTCAACATTATGCACATTATTACCCTGGGGTCAATAATTTCCCTCCCCGGGGCCCACTTGTTAATCTATGGATCAGGTGAGCGATCCAGGGCCATCATGGCCCTCTTGTGATTAATATTAGGATCACTTTTTGTCTGTCATCCGTGCGTAAACAATTTCTTCAAACGACATCTCCTCCTAAATCACTGATCGGATTTTAACCAAACTTCACAGGAATGATCCTTAGGTGGTTCCCTTTCAAAGTTGTTCGAATGGTTCCGGTCCGTTGCACATATAGGTCACAGGAGACAAAAATAGATTTTTTCACCGAAAACTTAAAAAATCTTCTTCTCTGAAACCGCAAGGCCCAGGTCTTTGATATTTGGTATGAAGCTTCATCTAGTGGACCCCTACCAAGATTGTTCAAATTACAGTGCTGGGGCCAAAAATGCCCCAGCCCCGGGTCCCTTTGGTTTTACATGGGCTTATATAGGGAAAATCTTTAAAAATCTTCTTCTCTGAAACCGCAAGGCCCAGGTCTTTGATATTTAGAATGAAGCTTCATCTAATGGACCTCTACCAAGATTGTTCAAATTATAGCCCTTGGGCCAAAAATGCCCCCGCCCCGGGGCCCTTTGGTTTTACGTAGACTTATATTGGGAAAATCTTTAAAAATCTTCTTCTCTAAAACCACAAGGCCTAGGTCTTTTATATAGGGTATGAAGCTTCATCTAAAGGACCCCTAACAAAATTATTCAAATTATAGGCCGGGGCCCTTTGGTTTTACATAGGCTTATATAGGGAAAATCTTTAAAAATCTTCTTGTCTGGAACCAGAAGGCCCAGGTCTTTGATATTTGGTATGAAGCTTTATCTAATGGACCCCTACCAAGATTGTTCAAATTATGGTGCTTTGGCAAAAAATGCCCCCGCCCCGGGGCCCTTTGGTTTTACATAGGCTTATATAGGGAAAATCTTTAAAAATCTTCTTCTCTGAAACCGCAAGGCCCAGGACTTTGATATTTGGTATGAAGCTTCATCTAGTGGACCCCTACCAAGATTGTTCAAATTATCAAATTATATCCCTTGGGGCAAAAATGCCCCTGCTCCGGGGCCTTTTGGTTTTACATAGACTTATATAGGGAAAATCTTTAAAAATCTTCTTCTCTGAAACCACAAGTCCTAGGTCTTTTATATTTGTAATGAAGCTTCTTCTAAAGGACCCCTACCAAGATGATTCAAATTATAGTGGTGGGGCCAAAAGTGGTTTTACATAGGCATATATAGGGATAATCTTTAAAAATCTTCTTCTCTGAAACCACAAGGCCCTGTACTTTGAAATTTGGTATGAAGCTTCATCTAATGGACCTCTACCAAGATTGTTCAAATTATAGCCCTGGGGCCACAAATGCCCCCACCCCGGGCCCTTTGGTTTTACATAGATTTATATAGCCCCGGGGCCATTTGGTTTTGCATAGGCTTATGTAGGGAATATCTTTAAAAATCTTCTTCTCTCAAACCGCAAGGCCCAGGTCTTTGATATTTGATGTGTAGCTTCATCTAGTGGACCTTTGCCAAGATTGTTCAAATTATAGCCTTTGTTGATGTTTGGTATGAAGCTTCACCTTTAAGACCTCCCTCAACATTATGCACATTAAAGCCCTGGGGCCAATAATGGCCCTCTCTGGGGCCCACTTGTTACACTATGGATCAGGTGAGCGATCCGGGGCCATCATGGCCCTCTTGTGTTTTATATTAGGATCACTTTTTGTCTGTCATCCCTGCGTAAACAATTTCTTAAAACGATATCTCCACCTAAACCACTGATCGGATTTTGACAAAACTTCACAGGAATGATCCTTAGGTGGTCCCCTTTCAAAGTTGTTCAAATGGTTCCGGTCCGCTGCACATCTAGGTCACAGGAGCCAAAAATAGATCTTTTTCTTTGAAAACTTAAAAAATCTTCTTCTCTGAAACCGCAAGGTCCAGGTCTTTGATATTTGGTATGAAGCTTCATCTAATGGACCCCTACCAAGATTGTTCAAATTATAGTGCTTGGGCCAAAAATGTCCCCGCCCCAGGCCCTTTGGTTTTACAAAGGCTTATAAAGGGAAAAATCTTTAAAAATTTTCTTCTCTGAAACCGCAAGGCCTAGGTCTTTAATATTTGGTATGAAGCTTCATCCAGTGGACCCCTACCAAGATTGTTCAAATTATAGTGCTGGGACAAAAACTGCCCCCGCACCAGGGCCCTTTGGTTTTACATGGGCTTATATAGGGAAAATCTTTAAAAATCTTCTTCTCTGAAACTGCAAGGTCCAGGTCTTTGCTATTTGGTATGAAGCTTCATCTAGTGGACCCCTACCAAGATTGTTCAAATTACAGTGCTGAGGCCAAAAATGCCCCCGCCCCGGGGCCCTTTGGTTTTACATGAGCTTATATAGGAAAATCTTCTTCTGAAACCACAAGGCCCAGGTTTTTGATTTTTGGTATGAAGCTTCATCTAGTGGACCCCTACCAAGATTGTAAAAATTAAAGTGCTGGGGCCAAAAATGCCCCCGCCCCGGGGCCCTTTGGTTTTACATGGGCTTATATGGGAAAAAACTCTAAAAATCTTCTCCCCTGAAACCGCAAGGCCCAGGTCTTTGATATTTGATATGAAGCTTCATCTAGTGGACCCCTACCAAGATTGTTCAAATTATAGTGCTGGGGCCAAAAATGCCCCCACTCGGGGGCCCTTTGGTTTTACATAGGCTTATATAGGGAAATTTTTTAAAAATCTTCTTCTCTGAAACTGCAAGGCCCAGGTCTTTGCTATTTGGTATGAAGCTTCATCTAGTGGACCCCTACCAAGATTGTTCAAATTATAGTGCTGGGGCCCAAAATGCCCCGCACCGGGGCCCTTTGGTTTTAAATAGGCTTATGTAGGGAAAATCTTTAAAAATCTTCTTCTCTGAAACAGCAAGGCCCAGGTCTTTGATATTTGGTATGTAGCTTCATCTTGTGGACCTCTACCAAGATTGTTCAAATTATAGCCCTGGGGCCAAAAATGCCCCCGCTCCGGGGCCCTTTGGTTTTACAAAGACTTATATAGGGAAAATCTTGAAAAATCTTCTTCTCTGAAACCACAAGGCCTAGGTCTTTGATATTTGGTATGAAGCTTCAGCTAGTGGACCTCTACCAAGATTGATCAAATTATAGCCCTGAGGTCATAAAAGCCCCCGCCTTGGGGCCGTTTGGTTTTACATAGACTTATATAGGGAAAATCTTTAAAAATCTTCTTCTGTGAAACCACAAGGCCTAGGTCTTTGATATTTGGTGTGAAATTTCATCTAGTGGACCTCTATCAAGATTGTTCAAATTATAGCCCTGGGGCCAAAAGTGCCTCTGCCCCAAGACCCTTTGGTTTTACATAGACTTATATATGTTAATATTTAAAAATCTTCTTCTCTGAAACTGCAAGGCCCTTGTCTTTGATATTTGGTATGGAGCTTCATCTAGTGGACAATTATAGCCTTTGTTGATATTTGGTATGAAGCTTCACCTTTTTAGACCTCCCTCAGCATTATGCACATTATAGCCCTGGGGTCCATTATGGCCCTCCCCGGGGCCCACTTGTTACAGTGGATCAGGTGAGCGATCCAGGGCCATCATGGCCCTCTTGTTGCTTTAACTGTAGTTTAAGGAAGCAGTTTAAATCCATAAGTAAGCACCCAACCGACAGACTTTCTTAAAAAGGTAAATCTTTGGGCCGGAGCCGTCATAGAGTTATGAAAAGGCCGTAAAGCAAAAAATTTTTTTATCTATCTTATCGTATTATATCGAAGAATGATTTCACGAAATGGGTTACTGAAATCATTGCAAGCAAGTATTTTTCTGAAATTATATTCTAAGTCACTATGAAATTCAGATTCTGATAGGCTATATTGCAGAAGACAGTCTGGTTAGCAAAAAATTATGATGTGAGGACAAAGATTGAAAATAGATCTGAGATAAAGAAAAGTCTTGTATTTTTTTTTCTTCTTTGATCCTACAAAGGCTAAATTTAGCTTATATGTTTACTGTTTAATGAGCAGATGCTTCTATTTTATCGGAAACGAAGACTGGGATCAGACAGTGCAGGCGCGATTAATGAACCTTTGCTGAAGTTTTGTAGGAGCTGCATGTATTCGATGGAAGCATTTAAATAGAAGTCGGAGAATCACGAAAACATGCCTATATAATTCTGACCCCCTTAAATCAACATTTTATATAGTAAACCTGAGCTTTAAAGGGATATACATTGTTTTCCTTATTTCTTCTCAGAAATACAGATTGTGGATACGCGATAAAACCGCCTGTTCGGGGCGGTTGTAACAAGTTCCCATACACTATGTCTTGAGCAGAAATATTAAAACTATCAGAATGTTTTATCTGAAAGTATTTTTTTTTTTTTTATCTTTGTTAGTGGTATTTTAATAGGCGTGTTTTCGTAATGCGTCTTCCCATCTCTGTAACCTGCAAAGCCACGTGCGTTGTAAAAACACGACAAAAATTCATACAGTGCAAATATTATTTGGCTTAATACTTAACAGATTTGACGAGGACTTGCCGAGTTTATGAACGGTGGTGTTAATAATTGTAAATTGACAGATTTTGTGCATTCGCCTCAAAATGTTGTACATGTATTTGCATAGCTGAGACTGAAAATGTTTTCGGTATAAATGATACAGAATGTCTTTAGCATCACCAACTAACGCTGGTTGACTGATTCCTCGACATTAATTTAATAGCATTCGCTATTATTCTACATAACACAGGGCTTTCAAATTTAGTTCGCAGCCTCTGCGTTGTAATAGGTAACGAAGCTACGCGCGTTGTATCGAAATATCAAGATTTTTATTTATCGCCAAAGATATGACGAAAGTTGCATATTAGCTTTTCGATTTCATTATCGTTCTTCACAATTTATCGGCCAGAACACCAGCCAAAAACGTGTAGTTACATAGGGCGACCGGACCAAAGTGAAAATACAGGTAAATCTGTGTTGACTGCCAAATTTCTTTTGGGGTCTATTTTTCTATATTCCGTTTTTCTTGCAACAGACGAAGACGCACATTAATAAAGTGGTCCGTAAGGCAGATGTCAGTATCGGGAAATGCAATACAACAGTTAGTTTAACGTAAAAACAGTTTCTTACCTGCATTGACGAACTGTCATCCGCCATTTTTCATCGAAGCCTATGCGTCCAAAATACGATGCCTATGCGACCGCTACGCAGCCTGTGCGTATGTATTGACCAGTGTGGTTAAGGTATTTTAGTAAATGAAACGCACATAGGCGTACTAAAGGCACACTTGGACTAATTTTGATTAAGTTGTGGAAGCTGAAAATCACGTTAACAAGCAAAATCGCAATAAGCATGAGGTTATTATGTTATTATGTAAATCATTCATACAGGGAATCAAGACATAAAAGAAAACTTTTTTTGAATTAGATATTAATCTTTTTATTCTATTTCAAATGTTTCAACAAATAGTGAACTCAACTAAGCTGCAATTTTTAACAAAATTATCACATATCACATAAATGATTTGACATTACGAAAACACGCCTATACAAAATATATTGGACAATCCCCCCCCCCCAAAAATGAAATAAATTCTGATAAAAGAAATTCTGATATTTTCCATATTTCTGCTCCAAACTTAGATTGTGAGAACTCGATTGAATCGCCTCACCGAGGCGGTTCTAAAGAGTACCCACAATCTATGTTTTTGAGCAGAAATAAAGGTAATATAGTATACCCCTGAAACCCCAGTTTTCCTACATAAAGGTAGGGTTGAAGGAGGTCAAAATTATATAGGCATGTTTTCGTGATGATTGTCATCACTTTCGCTGCCCCCGCCCATTGGACCTTGGAGAAAAAGATGGGATGCATGATGCTTCCACGCAGAGCTGAAACCGACCTCACACGAATACTGATAAACCACTTAGAGGATCTAAGCCTGCCCAGGCAAAGCGGTGCGAGCCGGCCCATGCGTTTTACCTTTTTATGAGACATTTCTTTCTATATTTATTTCTTTTGTTTGAGGTTGCGCATGACAAAACTTACTATAAGATCAGCGCAACCAGCGAAGAATCAGATCAACCAGTGCACACAGTCAGTCTGACCAGTCTTCACTTGTTGCTCTCTGTGTAACCTGGAAGCCTAAGAAGGCTCATGCGGATGGAAAAGATTCTGATCAGACTGCGCAGATGGTGGTCACACAGGTCAAGAAAGAGTCATTTGCGACTAAATATGGCTAATTCTTGCACAATTTTGACTCTTCTGTTTCCTTTTATATGAGATTTAACACATTAAATTGAAAATGAAATAAATATACTGTTACAGCATCTTTTATTTCATTTACATAGAAAGATTAACATTGCATAAACTTTATGCATGCGTCCAAATCTTGAATCAAGGGTTTTAAAGGACACAATTATTTGTTATTAAATTCCTTCTTGGTGCCAATTTTATTTTGTATATATTTTTATATAATATATTTATACAAGAACATTAATTAAGTCATTAAATTCAATGCATTACGATTCACCACAGTCATTTCTTCTTTATTTTTAGCTCACCGTCACATAGTGACGAGGTGAGCTTTTGGGATCACTTTTTGTGCGTCCGTGGGTGCGTGCGTCCGTCCGTGCATAAACAATTTCTTCAAACGACATCTCCTCCTAAACCACTGAGCGGATTTTGACCAAACTTCACAGGAATGATCCTTAGGTGGTCCCCTTTCAAAGTTGTTCAAATGGTTCCGGTCTGTTGCACATATAGGTCACAGGAGCCAAAAATAGATTTTTTTCACCGAAAACTTAAAAAATCTTCTTCTCTGAAACTTCAAGGCCTAGGTCTTTGATATTTGGTATGAAGCTTCATCTGGTGGACCCCTACCAAGATTGTTCAAATTATAGTGCTTGGGCCAAAAATGCCCCCGCCCCGGGGCCCTTTGGTTTTACATGGGCTTATATAGGGAAAATCTTTAAAATTCTTCTTCTCTGAAACTGCAAGGCCCAGGTCTTTGATATTTAGTATGAATCTTCATCTGGTGGACCCCTACCAAGATTGTTCAAATTATAGTGCTGGGGCAAAAGATGCCCCCGCCCCGGGGCCCTTTGGTTTTACATAGGCTTATATAGGGAAAATCTTTAAAAATCTTCTTCTCTGAAACCGCAAGGCCCAGGTCTTTGATATTTGGTATGAAGCTTCATCTAGTGGACCCCTACCAAGATTGTTCAAATTATAGTGCTGGGGCCAAAAATGCTCCCGCCCCGGGGCCCTTTGGTTTTACATGGGCTTATATAGGGAAAATCTTTAAAAATCTTCTTCTCTGAAACTGCAAGGCCCAGATCTTTGATATTTGGTATGAATCTTCATCTTATGGACCCCTACCAAGATTGTACAAATTATAGTGCTGGGGCCAAAAATGCCCCCGCCCCGGGGCCCTTTGGTTTTACATAGGCTTACATAGGGAAAACCTTTAAAAATCTTCTTCTCTGAAACTGCAGGGCCCAGGTCTTTGCTATTTGGTATAAGCATCATCTAGTGGACCCCTACCAAGACTGTTCAAATTATAGTGCTGGGGCCAAAAATGCCCCCCCCCCTGGGCCCTTTGGTTTTACATAGGCTTATATAGGGAAAATCTTTAAAATTCTTCTTCTCTGAAACTGCAAGGCCCAGGTCTTTGATATTTGGTATGAAGCTTCATTTTGTGGACCTCTATCAAGATTGTTCAAATTATAGCCCTGGGGCCAAAAATGCCCCCGCTCCTGGGCCCTTTGGTTTTTCATAGACTTATATAGGGAAAATCTTGAAAAATCTTCTACTCTGAAACCACAAGGCCTAGGTCTTTGACATTTGGTATGGAGCTTCAGCTAGTGGACCTCTACTAAGATTGTTCAAATTATAGCCCTGGGGCCACAAATGCCCCCATCCCAGGGCCCTTTGGTTTTACATAGACTTATAATAGAGATAATCTTTGAAAATCTTCTTCTCTGAAACAACAAGGCCCAGGTCTTTGATATTTGGTGTGAAGCTTCATCTAGTGGACTTCTATCAAGATGGTTTAAATTATAGCCCTGAGGCCAAAAATGCCCCTGCCCCGGGGCCATTTGGTTTTACATAGGCTTATATAAGGAATATCTTTAAAAAAATCTTCTTTTCTGAAACCGCAAGGCCCAGGTCTTTGATATTTGTTGTGTAGCTTCATCTAGTGGACCTTTGCCAAGATTGTTCAAATTATAGCCTTTGTTGATATTTGGTATGAAGCTTCACCTTTTTAGACCTCCCTCAACATTATGCACATTATAACCCTGGGGTCAATAATGGCCCTCCCAGAGGCCCACTTGTTACTCTATGGATCAGGTGAGCGATCCAGGGCCATCTTGGTCCTCTTGTTAATAGTCCGTTCCGGTATTTCGGCTTCGTTCCAGTATTTTGGTTTCGTTTTGGTAATTACCAGTACCGTCAAGGCTTGGCATGCTGAAAGTGGATTCGGGAAGTGAATTTGCCGAAAGGTCTTGAGAATGGCCGCGATGGGACATGCAGGGATTGGGTTTGACATAATCAAGGAGCGGTACTGCGACCATGTTGTTGGCTACCTTGTAGAACAGACAGAGACATGCATCAGCACATCTCTGTTCAAGAGTTAGCCAGCATAGCTGAGGCACTTGCTGTTCGTTCAAAGTTACAGATGGTCCAGCATGCAGCCAGCCGCTGGACCTTCTCAATTTGCTTGATCTTCACCTTAGTATGAGGTTCCCAAATGGCAGCAGCATATTCTAGCTGCGGCCGGACAAGGATGTTATAGGTGGCCTCTCATTCGGGACATCTTTGTTTTGACATTCCTCTTTACAAATCCGAGGGTTTTGTTTGCAGTATTGGATATCCTGTCCACGTGTGAGCCCCAGGACAGGGCACTGTTGATGTTGACCCCCAGATATTTAGCACATCTGACAGACTCCAGAATTTCCCCATGCAGTCCGTAACTTACTAGCACTAATGGGATTCCTGGAACCTGTACTGACATTTCGAGGGGTTAAATTCCATGTCCCAGGCAATCTCCAACATATCCATCTATCCAAATCTCGTTGCAGCACAGAACTGTCACTGCCGCCCTCCATGCTGAGGTACATAGCAGTATCATCTCCAAAAAGGCGCACCCGTGATGTAATATTATCAGGCAGGTCATTGATATAGAAGAGGAACAGGATCGGTCCCAGGACCGACCCTTGAGGGACTCTATGTGTCACTGGGACAGAGTCCGATCCCTCGCTGGCAAAAACGACCTGCTGTGAGCGATCACCAAGGAAGGCAGCAATCCAATTCAGTACATTTGAACATATTCCATAGTTGTGCAGTTTCCAGATGAGTTTAGAGTGGTTGACCTTGTCAAAAGCCTTGAGAAATCTAACAAGATAAGGTCTGTCTGTTTTCCCTTACTTGCAAACCAGGCAAGGTCCTCTACCAACATGATGAGCTGGGTCTCACATGACCGCCTCTCACAGAAGCATGCTGGAGATCATACATGAGACCTCGCTCACCCAGGTGTCTAACAATATTAGATGCTAGGATGTGTTCCAGGACCTTGCACAGAATGTATGTCAGAGAAATCGAGCGGTAATTAGCTGCCAGTGACCTATCACCTTTCTTGCAAATCGGTGTTATATTAGCTTTACACCAGACCCCATCTCTAGATTCACCACCCTTGTGAGGTCTAGGGACTAGTTCTGTTGGTCGGAGGTCCTGATGAAGTATTGTCTAAGGACGTGTCACCAGTAGACAATTCTGATTCTGAGTCGATACACCCTTATGAGGTGAGTCGTTTTGCCTGTGGTCGCCCCACATTTTATTTTTCTAAGGGAGGGACAAATGGGATGGAATGGTAAACAGATGGATGGGTAAAAACGAGAAATGGGATGAATGGGTAAATGGATGGAGTGGTGCTTGGGTAGACGGACGGATGGACAGATAGACGTGTGAATATACAAACGAACAAAATAGAAAGATAGATAACTGAATGGTTGGAATGGTGCTTGGGTAGATGGACGAACGGACAGGTGAATGTATGGACGTGTACAGATGGGATAGAAATAAATGAAACATTATGTAAACAAGTCTATGCAATGAAGACCCCATAAACCCCATTTTTACAGCGAAAAGTGGGTTTTCAGTTATACTTTAGTTTTCTTATTTCTGTCTTAAAACATAGACAATGAGGTAGTTCTAACCCACAATCAATGTGTTGAGCAGAAGTGAGAAAAAAAGCATCATCTTTTCCATCTACTAATTGTCATTTTCACAGTAGTAAAGTCACATTATTTTGTATAGGTGTGTAAGCGTATTGTGAGCTCGCATCTCTTTCTCAAACATTTTGCAGCTCAGTTGCCCAAACCTAACGTAGAAGCCATCAGTAGGTCATCCAGCTACACCAAATGAGGATATTACAATATAAAACTAATAACATAAGAAATAGATACTGAATAAACAGGCCAGAGCAAACTTCCCATACCCCCTCGACTCCTTTATATACCAAAATATACCTAACCTCAATCCATAGGGTCTAAATAAAAATATGGGCAAAACGACCCAAAACAATTGTGGTGAAACCACACAGGGTGAAATGACCCACGGGCCAAACAACTCCCGGGCGAAACAACCCATGACCGATAAGTCAAAATTTGAAATAACATTCATACACCAGTCCCTAGCTCCCACGAAAGAGATAAAATTAGCTACACTATCCTCTACACTTTCAGCAGTGGATATGATCGAAACAACAGTCAATATTGTAGGTTTTGTTTGTTTGTTTGTTTTGGAGTTTTACGGCCCAGTCAACACTATTTAGGTCATTTTTGAGCCGGTCAGTTTACCTATCAACACTTTCCTGGGCAGGCTTATACGTAAGCGGTTAACCAGTACAGTGCACATTCTTTCGCCAGAAACTGACAACTGCCCTTCTTGAATCAGCGGAAGGGAGAGAATGACCGTAGAAAAGATTTCATGATCAATCTCCACGAAAGAATGTTGCCGACCCCGGGAGTCGAACCCGCGTCCTCCTGATCACCAGTCAGACGCGCATCCGACTGAGCCACTGAGGCCGGCAATATTGTAGGTACAAGGTCTATAGTGATGCCCTGAAGAGTTCTTTCTTACCTGGAACTGTTCCTCAGTGGAATAGTCTTCCCTCCTCTGTGGTAAATGCCAAGAAGCAGATTGTAAATAGTTTTAAGAACTCATCCAGTGCTCTTTTTTTTTCCGCTAAATTCTAAATTTAGCGCACCACCTAACTGAGGTAATCATGGCCAAGTATGACCAACTCAGTATATGAAGATAGATAGATAGAATCCAATCTCTTATGGTTCGAGGGAAGAAAGATTATAGATGTCCGTTCTTGAGATATGGGTGACAGTATTAATGACTTTTCAAAGTCCTTCATTGACTACAACTACAGGGGAATCTCCCTGACATCTGACTGCAGTATGGTAATGGAGCACATTCTGCACAGCCAAGTCATGAAACACCTCGAGACACATGGCATCTTGTCAGACCAACAGCATGGGTTCTGAAAGAGACGGTCCTGCGAAAGCCAGCTCATTCTGACACTTCAAGACCTTGCAGCAGTAATGGACAAAGGACAACAGATAGATGCTATCCTGCTTGATTTCAGCAAGGCGTTTGATAAAGTTCCTCACGAATGCCTTGCCATCTATCTCAAGCACTACGGAATGCGAGGCAGCCTGCTAAACTGGATCCAGAGCTTCCTGAGCAACAGCAGCCAACAAGTACTTGTCCAGACTTTCACACCTGCCCCAGTCATATCTGGAGTCCCTCAAGGTGCCATGCTGGCTCCTTTGTTGTTCCTTTTATACATTAATGACCTGTCACAGAAAGTTAACTCTACAGCCGGACTCTTTGCTGATGACAGCCTTCTGTATCAGCAGGTCTCTAGCGCTGATAATACTGGTGCTCTCCAGATGGATTTAGACAGACTTCAGTAATGGGAATCAGATTAGAAGATGTCATTCAACCCCAGCAAATGTGAGGTAGTCAGGGTAACCAAGAGGCGAAACCTAGTAGAAGCCACCTACCAAATAGAAGCCACCTACCAAATACATGGACAGGACCTGACAATCACTAAGACACGGAAGTACCTGGTTGTCCTCATTTGAGAAGACATGTCATGGAAACTGCACATGGATGCTATTGTAAAGAAGGCAGACAACAGCTTGGCCTTTCTATGAAGATACCTAAGCAGGTGTCCCCAAGACGTGAAAGCACAATGCTACAAGACCCTGGTGAGACCAATAACCGAGTATGCAAGAGTATGCCATGTCAGCATTGGACCCATATACTACAACATGCATCCAGCATTTGGAAAGCGGTACAATGATGAGCAGCACAGTTTGTTAGACACACAACCAGTAGCACTTCTCAGATAATCAAAGAATTAGATGACTAGCTAGTTATGGTGTACCGAATTACTCATAGCCTTGTGGAAACCCCGGCCTCCAGGTTCTTCCATCCAACAAGGTCATGCACCATAAGTCATCTCCTTCGTACATGGTACCTTTCTGCAGAACTGACGTCTACCTGTACTCCTTCTTTCCCTGTGGCATCAGACTCTGGAACCAACTCCCTGATCTCAGTACAGTTACCTGAATTTCAAATAAACCAGTGATAGTCACATGGACATCAACAACATAAATCTTCTGTTTGTTTTTGTTTGATTTGGGGTTTAACGTCCCCTACAACACTGTATAGGTCATTTTGGAGACATTGCTTCAAATTTTGTGGGACTTTTACCCGATATTGAGATGAAATGACATCTCAAGCCCTGTAGCCTAATGAAACCTATAGGGTTTATAAGCATGGGCGGTCCAACTCGCACTGCTTTGCCTGGGCAGGCTTAGATCCTCTAAGCGGTTTACCAGCACTCATGTGTAGTCGGTTTCAGCTCTTTATGGAAGCTTCATGCAGCCCATCTATTTCTTCAAGCCCCGGTGGGCGGGGGCCGAACAGCATAAATCTACTGTGCTTAGTAACTTTGGGTGGATTGACAAACAATGAACCTCAAAGATGGCAGAAAATATGTTAGATTTATACACATACCTTAACCCTTTTTGTACCAAATGGATTACTCCTAATATATAGCACCAGTCCATTTCAAAATTTAGGGGTGTCAGGTTGTGTTTTCTTGAAATTTAAGTTGGAAAATGGTTGAACCTTTTGCAAACAGTGTAGGCCCTGATCAGACCCCACATTCTGCGGTGTCTGATCTGGGCCTGCACTGTATGCCAGGGTACTTGTTTTGGGGTTTCTAGTACAAAATGGGTTACAAATATAAGCCAGCTCATGAAAAAGGGAATGTAGCACTTAGTTGACATAGCCCAAGATAAGAGATTTTTGTCGCACCTGCTTGTAGCAGGGTGCGACATAGGTGTCCGATTTTCCGTCCGTTCGTCCATCTGTCTGTTAACATTTACGTCAAAGTTTTTATTTTACAAACCTCAGCTACCATCAAACCTTACATTTAACATCTCATAGACCTTCTCACTTTGTAAGCTCCTTGATCTGGTGATTTTGACCTATATTTTGCGCTCCAGTGACTTTGACCATTACGTTGAAGTTCGACATTAACGTTGAAGTTCGACATTTGCGTCAAAGTTTTTATTTGCAGACCTCAGCTACCATCAAACCTTACATGAAACATCTCATAGACCTTCTCACATTGTAAGCACCTTGACCTGGTGACTTTGACCTATATTTTGCTCTCCAGTGACTTTGACCATTAAGTTTAAGTTCGACATTTACGTTGAAGTTTGTATTGTTATCAACTATAAGACTTAACAACAATTAAACCTTTCATGAAACATCACCCTGAGCTCCTGACTAGGCAAGCACCTTGACCCGGTGACCTTGACCTATATTTTACGCTTCAGTGAGTTTGTCACAAATTACGTCAATGTTCCAGATCTTCTCAAATAAAAGGCCTACACCAATAAAATCTTGAATAGTGTTTCTCCTAGATGTATTGACTCTGCAGGTACATGTACCTTGACATGGTGACCTTGACCTATATTTTACGCCCCACTGACTTTGACACATTTTACGTCAAAGTTCCAGATCTTCTCAAATAAAAGGCCCACAACCATCTAATCTTGCATAGTGCTTCTCCTAGATGTACTGACTTTGTAGGTACCTTGACCCGGTGACCTTGACCTATATTTTATGCTCCAGCGACTTTGACAAATTTTTATGTCGAAGTTCCAGATCTCTGCAAATAAAAGGCCTACAACCATCAAAGCTTGCATAATGCTGCTCCTGGATGTACTGATTCTGCAGGTACCTTGACCTAGTGACCTTGACCTATATTTTACGCTCCAATGTTCCAAATCTTCTCAAATAAAAGGCCTGCAACCACCAAATCTTGCATAGTGGTTCTCCTAGATGTACTGACTATGCAGGTACCTTGACTTGGTGACCTTGACCAATTTTTTGCACTCCATTGACTTTAACACATTTTAGGTCGACATTCCATATCTTCTTAACTATAAGGCCTACAACCACCAAACCTTGCATAGCGCTTCTCCGACATTTACTTACTCTGTGGGTACCTTGACCTGGTGACCTTAACCTATATTATGCACTCCAGCGACTTTTACGTCAATGTTCAATATGTCCTAAAATAAATGGCCTTCAGCCACCAAACTTTGCATAGTACTTCTCCTCATTGTATTGATTTGGCACATACATGTACCTTGACCTGGTGACCATGGCCTATATTTTTGGTCCAGTGACTTTGACACATTCTACATCAACTATCAACTGCTATGAAATTTACTTAATTAATAACAACATTCTGATTGTGGCTTCTATGACTTTTGCCACAAGCAGGTGCAATGCCGCCTTCTGCGGAATTCTTGTTCTTATTTTGGGCTCTTCTGAGTACAAACAAGATAGGTTTTCATGCAGATATAAGAAAAAAAGTCAATTCTTTTTGGGTGAAAAATACCCCACCTTATCTGGAGCTATGCGTAGGTGAGCTGCAAAGGCTCCGGTGTATCTCCACATACCCGCAGTCTGATCAGAGACTTTGCTGCTCACACACTTTAGGTATCTTTATGCAAGAAGTAATATGTCTTACATGTACTTAACCCTTTTTGTACCAAATGGAATCTTCCTCTTGATATAAAGCAGGAGTCCATTTTAAAATTTAGGGGTGTCAGGTTGTGTTTTCTTCAAAAACTATTTGGAAATTGGTTGACAATTTTGCAAACAGTGTAGGTGCTGATCAGATGCTGCATTCTGTGGCGTCTGATCTGGGCCTGCACTGTTTGTCAACTACCCGATTTGGGGTTTGGGCTACAAAATAGTTCAAAATAAAGTGATGGCAATGATCAGGAATCGATACAATTAACCCACAGCTCCTATCAGAGACACCAAAGGGAAAGAAACACAAACATGAAACAACTAGACCTTGATTGAAACATCAATAGCTGAAAGCCAAAGGGAAAGTCACTTTCCCACAAAATGGCCAATTGGCTATCCAAAACAAAAGAATATGGGCGATACACACACGCTCAAAGACAAGCCATATCAAAAATAAACCACGGCAGATATCAAAAATAAACCACGGCAGAAGAACCTCCTTGGAACGGTCAGTGAAAGGAATGCCACTGGATGGCTTAAGTCGATTCTGCGTGGCCACAATCCTCGCCCTTACTTCCATCGCGATTTAGACAAATAATTTGTCCAGTCTGTATGAAGGCCTCCTAACTCATCAGTGCAATACCTCAATGAACACAAAAATCAAAACAACCACAGAGATGAGACAAGGGTTAGGACTCAACAGCAAGAAACCACTGAAATGCTGGCGCAAAAGAAAACCAATAGTTAAACTCCAATGGGCCCAACCAGAGATGGAGCATCAGGCACCAACCAACATAACATAAAATTAGATTATCTCTAATTCTCATTAAGCCTTTACGCTGGAACCATCTGCTCATATGTTCTGCACGACATCTCTGGGTGCCCTACATATCTTTGAAGTAAATGAAGTATCGTGAAAATATCTCAAATGGTATCAGAGTTATGGAGCAGGAGGACGCGGGTTGGATACCTGCCGGGGTTTGCATCATTCTTAGCACACACACATTTAAAGAACATAAATTTTCTCATATTGATCCACATATTTTCATCTGTTTCAGAGTCTGGCGCAGCTATATGCACATTTTTCTTGTCAAGTGGCTGCAGTAAAGCCACTGCCTGTCCATTCCGTCATGTGAAAGGAGATAGAACAGTGGTATGTAAACACTGGCTTAGAGGACTGTGTAAGAAGGGAGATGACTGCGAGTTTCTTCATGAGTACGACATGTCAAAAATGCCAGAATGCTTCTTCTTTAGTAAATTTGGTAAGTGTTTATGGTTGACCTTTGTCCTGCTGTATAAATTTCCGTACTTTTGTCACACCCATTTCTGACTATCAACCAATCAAACAAATTCATATGCCATATTTGTTCAGTTCACGAACTGAATGATCAGATCAAAGACTGAATGACAAACAGAGTAGATCCTGATCAGATGGCTCCATCTGAACTGGATCTACATTTTTTGCAAAGAGAAGGTACTGTTGTGTTTCGAAGGACAAGGGTTAACCCTTATCTTGCTGTTCACGACAACCCCTATCTTTGCAAACAGTGTAGATCCAGATCAGATGGCTTCTGAAGAAGTCATCTGATCAGGATCTACACTGTTCGGCATTCAGTTTATGAATTTGTAGCAATAAATTACGTCAAGTAATTTGATTGGTTGATAGACAGAAATGAGTGTGGCTTAAATGAATATTCAGCAAGATAAGGGTTAATACATCATTCACATGCACTTTCTCTCTGATAAGCATATACCATACATATACCGTAAAAATCCTAAAAAAATTCGACAACTTGAATACTTCAGGCCTCATATTTTCAGGCATTTGCAGGATTTCAGGCTTTTAGATTTTAATTTTTGTGCCGATAGTCTGTTTAAAAATCTATTTAACCCTTATCCTGCTGAATAAATTTTTTAATCCATACCCATTCCTGACTTTTAGTCAACTAAATTACTTGATATTTTCACAAACTGCATTATAAACAGTGTAGATCCTGATCAGATGGCTTCTTCAGAAGCCATCTGATCTGGATCTACACTGTTTGCAAAGGTAATAGTTGTGTCTTGTTCAGCAGGGTAAGGGTTGAGGCTGCAAAATCGGGCTTTCCAGGCATGGAAAAGCATGGTCAGTATGAGGCCAGGTACTTGCTGTATTTCCTACTAAATTTTAACAAATTTGTTTCATGATCCAGCAAGGAGACCAAAAGGTTCAGACCAAATGATAAGTGTAGACCCTGATCAGACTGCTCCTTCAGGAGCAGTCTGATCTGGGTCTGCACTGTTTGCTTAGGACTATCTGTCCCACCATGATCTGTGCATTCTTGTAGACTGTTTTAATTTGTAAAATAATTTTGTGTTACTCAGTTCCTCAATAAAAGATCTCTTGTGAGATAAAAGAATTGACAAAATTACCATTTCATATTTTAGGTTTGTGTAACAACAAAGATTGTCCCTTCTTACATATAGACCCAGACAAGAAGTTGAAAGATTGTCCATGGTATGACCGAGGTTACTGTAGACATGGTAAGATTAGTATTTGAGCCACATCAGGTGAAAAACATGTCATAAGATACATGTACATGCATTCTGTGAAGAATTGGGTTAGCCTGCATACCAGTTATCCAACATAGACTTTGCTGTCGGAATGAAAAAAAAAATAAAAAAAAACTTTAAAGCCGAACAAAAATGGATAGATTATATATAAAAATTAGCATTTATGGTCATTTTTCTGTATAAACTATACATTTTGATGGAATCCATCGTTAAACGATATAAAATCCCAAACTATACTATGATGAATAGTGGTGTAAAGAGATTTTAGTGCAGTGTGCCAACCATTTTTCAAGCTCAAGTTAACTGAGCATATCTGTCCTGCTCATATTTAAAGCACAACTGTTGGCACTTTTGATATTTTTAGGCAAAAATCAGGCTCAGACAAGCTGAGTACACAGTTGAGACTCTAAACACACCAAGAAGCTTCCGTGTTGAAGTGGTTAAGCTACTCATCTCATGGGTTCCATTCCAGGCTTCTCCAGACTTTGGTGTTAGTTTTTAAACCCAAGGTCCTGCCACCATAATAGATGTTGGTGGGTAAGACTCTTACAGAGAGGATAAATATAGGCTTTGCCTACATCCAATTAAGGCTGACCACTAAAATCCACTAAATTGATTATTGGTACTGAGTTGAAAATAATCTATTATTTGATATGTTTAATTTACTACGCAACAATGTTGCGTCTAAAATAGCTGGATGAGTGGCAAACAGTGCAGACCCTGATGAGATGCCACTGAATGCATCATCTCATCTGGGTCTACACTGTTTGCTGAGGCCTGTCTTGTCTCATACACATGATAATGTATAACGTACATGTATGGTAAGAGATGAAGCCAGAAAGGTAAAAATTTTGGTCAAATCTTCAGTGATTACTAATCCGAGTAATCAATTATCGATCACAATTGCAGGACTGATAATTGATTATCATTTCAGCTCTGATTAACCAGCCTTACATCCAATCCAATAACTAATAATGTGTTCTTTTTAATATGTTTATGTGCTGTGAAATTTCGATTAAATAATGAATTAAAAAAATAAACAAAACCTTATAATAAACAAACAGTCAGACTGTGCAGATGTAGAATTTGATCTGAGTCTTTGCTATGGGCATTTGCCACATGACGCTGCTCATTTGCTTATAGTAAATATCTAAAAAATCTAAAAATGATATTTGAAACATAATTTAAATGCTCCTCTTTATAAAATTATATACAGTAAAACCTGTCTTAGTGGCCACCTCTTTTAAGCAAGCAACCTGTCTTAAGCAAGCTGGCATTCAGTTCCCAAAAAGGAAAATGCATT